>CM051827.1:119407946-120607946 GCA_028451465.1 Erethizon dorsatum
TCCCTGCAGTCTCTGATTGTCCCTGGGAAGAGCCCGACAAGGAAGAAGTCAGGCCCATTTGGCTCCCGCCGCAGCAGCGCCATCGGCATCGAGAACATTCAGGAGGTGCAGGAGAAGAGGTGGGTGAGGCGTGGGAGGGATGCTTGCTCCCCCCAGCCCTTCCCTGCACCCCATCAATGTCACAGCAGAGCAGGCAGGAGGGAGTGCCCCCATCTCCGCCTCTTGTTCCCTTCCTGTCACATGACAGTCCTGCTGGCTCCCTCTGGGCCCACCCTTGCAGCTGTAGGCCTGAGAGTCAGGGACCTTGCCCAGGTTACACAGTCAGCAAGGGGCAAAGCTGGGATTTGAGCCCTGGCCCGTCTGGCCGTTCCGCGTCCACTGCCCACTAGGTATAAGAGTGAGTGCTGGCTTCGGGTAGGCCACGGGACGGGCTGGAGTCTGTGAGTGTGTGCATTGGCCACTGTGTGCGGAGAGTAGCTCCCAGACACCGGGCTGTGACCTTGGGCAAGTGGCTGTACTCCTCTGAGCTTCGTTATCTCAATCTGGAGCACTGGGATAAGAAAATAGCATGTGGCTTCTGTGACGGTTTGGTTCCATGCATGTGACACAGGGATCGGGGCATTAAGAACACTCTCAAGAAAGGAGCTGGCACTTTCCTCACTGCCACCAGATCTCAGAATGCCATACCTTCTGAGTTTAAGTCTTGGCACTGCCCTATCTTAGCTGGGTGTCCTGGCAGGTCCCTTCCTATCTGAGCCCCAGTCTCATTATCCGTCACAGGGAGGCATCACATGTAGGACCAGGGAGGTGTCCTGGTCCCATCCCTGTAGTTCCTTTACTGCCTGCCCACTCATTGGCCAGCTTGGCTGAGGAGCCCCAGGGACAGCAGCAGGCTGGCCCCTAAGGTGTCTGTGACTTCCCCTCACTGCCTGGGCCTCATTCTACCCCAATGCCAGGCCCTGTGCTGAATCCCCTCGCTGCCCCTGTGTGCCCCGCAGGGAGAGCCCTCCAGCTGGCCAGAAGACCCCAGACAGTGGGCACGTCTCGCAGGAACCCAAGTCAGAGAACTCTTCCACTCAGAGCTCCCCAGAGATGCCCACGGCCAAGAACAGGTTGGGCTTGCGGCTCGCTGAACCAGGGCTTGGGAGCAGTGGGCTCATGCTTCCCATCCCCTCGGGCCTGGCTGCCCAGGGACCTTGGCACTGCCTCAGGAGAGCATTGCGGAGGCTGGGCATCCTCTCAGTTCCTCCTTTGACACTCCCCTGCCAAGCCCTGGCATGTGGCGGTGAGCTGTGCGTGTGCGGTCCCCACTCGCAAATGGCCAGTATGCCATTTCCAGATTGCGCGATGGAAATGGAGCCACGGGCTGTGATGAAGCATGACCATGGGCAGTTGTAATACGGGTGGGTCTTCAGGGATGGTGACATTTGAACTGAGAGCCGAGCGAGGAGTCAGCCCTGCTGGGACTGGCCTGGCAGAAGAGGGTTCCAGGTTAGGAGTCCAGCAAGGGGAGCATGCTGTGGAGCCAAGAAAACGAGGGGCTGGGCCTAGCAGATGCTGTTCTGGGCAGTGCAGGAATGAGAGGTGAGCAGGGGCTGGCTCAACGCCTCAGCGGCTGCGTGAGAACTTTGAGTTTTATCCTGAGGGAGACGAGGCTTTTGGAGATTTTTTTTTTTTTTCCTGTGCTGGGAATTGAGCCAGGGGCTCATGCATGCTACCACTGAGCTGCATCCCCAGCCCATGTCTACTTTGAGACACTGTCTGACAGAGTTGCCTAGGCTGGCCTCAAATTCTGGATGCTCCTGCCTCTGCCTCTCAAGTAGCTGGGGTTATGGGCAGGCGCCACTGCAGGCGGCCCCATGGGAGATTCGAATCAGAAGGAGCAGGGCTCTTGCGGCCAGTTTGGCCGTGGGAGGTGCTGTGTGGGGAGGGCATGGGGAGGCGGAGGCAGAGGGGGCCGCCTCTCCCTCAGCCCACATTAGTTGAGCCCCTCTCTGGGTTGGGCTCAGGAGGACCAAGAGGACTCAGCATGGGCTGGAGAGTCAGGAGAGCAGAGAGGCAGAAAGGGGTAGGTGGCAGGGACAGGGCATGCAGGACCTAGAGTAGTGGCTATTTGAAAGACAGATTTGCTTTTTGGGATCTGAGAGGAGTGAGACTCCAGGAGACACAAAGTCGGTGAGTAGAAAGTGGAATCGTGAGGGGTTAAGGAAGTAGGTTGTGGGGCTATCTCTGTTCTCCCACTGCGGCCGAGTGACCTGGGGCCGTGTGCCCACCCTCTCATGCCTCGATGTCTCCTCCTGTGTCAGATGGGGGTCCCTAAGGAGGGTTGTAAAATGACAGCCATGAGCTGACTCAGGTGAGTGCTTAGCATAGCGCTGGGTACTGAACACTGAGCCAGGGCGGTTGCACTTTATCTGGGGGCAATGGCAATGGGGAGTCGTGAGGGTGTTGAGCAGGGGCGGGACCTGGTCAGAGCCATGTAGTGGGAAGGACAGTGGGAGTCCGGGGCGCTCAGAGGCCCGAGGAGCTGTGATGAGGCTGTGAGGGTGCCCGCTGGCCGTAGGTTGGGCCTCCTGGGCAGGGAGCAAGGGAGCAGGGCTTTGCCAGGGCTGCTGCGGGTGGACACTGGCTAACGGGGCGCCGTCTATGGCAGAGCGGAGACAGCAGCCCAGAGAGCAGAGGTGCTGAAGGACTTTTCCCGCTCCTCGTCCAGTGCCAGCAGTTTCGCCAGTGTGGTGGAGGAGACGGAGGGCGTGGACGGGGAGGACACAGGCCTGGTGAGATACCCAGGGGGCCAGGTGTACCTCGGCGGCCTAGAGCAGGGCTCTTGGGCCCCTGGAAATGCTCTGGTCGGAAGTACAAGCCTGGCTGAGGTTTAGATGTGATGAGGGGACCCAGGTCAGTGAAGTGGCGCAGACTGACCCTCCCTGCTCTGGTCCCTCCGTGGCACCACAGTGCTGTCCAGAGAGCCCAGTCTCGGGGCTGTGAGGACCTCTGAGCTTCTGTCAGGAACGCATTTCCCACACCCCTTCCCCCTCTGCCTGGCTGACCTGCCCGTCTGGCCAGGTTTCCCTCTGTCTTCTGAAAGCTGTCCTTGACCGTCTGGTCCAGCAGCGTTAGTGACCCTGCTTTATACTCTCATAGACCCCTGGAATTTGCCCTCAGTGCCCTTGGTCATTTTTCATTCAGCAGACCTTTGGTGGGCACCTGCTCTTTGCCCAGCTCATTGTTGGCACTGCAGGGAACGGGGCAGGCCACGACCCTGCATGCTGGCCTTCTAGACGGGCATCTTGGCCCAGCTGGCCTCCTAGACTTCAGGCTCCCTGAGGGCAGGGCCTGGCCTGGGAGGGCATCCATGGATGTGCTGAGTGATCTGCCTTGTGCGTGGCAGACCTTGGGGGCAGTGAGCAGGGCTAACCACCCCCCCTCCCCAGGAGAGCGTGTCATCATCAGGGACGCCCCACAAGCGGGACTCCTTCCTCTACAGCACATGGCTGGAGGACAGTGTCAGCACCACCAGCGGTGGCAGCTCCCCAGGTAGGGGGTTGGCCTCCTGCAGAGAACGGGGTGTCCTCTCGTCGGGAGTAGGGTTGAGTTCAGGAACCAGGTCTCATGTCCAGTGGCAGGCATGGGGTGTGGCTGTCCCTGCCATGGGGGACAGTGGCAGGTTGTGGTCTGGGGTAGATTGGAGAACTGGGGGCTTCTGTGAGTCTCAGACAGGGTGGCAAGGAGGTGTGTTAGGGCGGGGGTCCCTAAGGAGGGACCATGTGGGCCTGGGGAGCACCTGTGCCGACTGCCCATCCATGCCATCTCCCTGGTGCCTCCCCCTGGCCAGTGAGGTGGCTCCCTCCCGCCCCCCTCCCCAGGCCTCTCTCGGTCACCCCACCCAGACGCCGGCAAGGTGGGGGACCCTGCATGTCCCGAGATCAAGATCCAGCTGGAAGCGTCTGAGCCACACACTTCCCAGCTGGTATGAGTAGCCACCTGGGGGCACTCCACTGGGGGGCTGGCTGTTGGGAGGGTGTCGAGGGGCCCAGAGGTCAGGGGGTTCCCTTGGCCAGGACAGCCTGGGCACAGCCATGACCTGTGCTTTTCTGTGTCTCCTCTGCCCTGCCACTTGCCTCGCGATGCTGCCATCCTCACAGGGCTGTTAGCCGGCCACCCGGGAAGTGGAGCTGAGCAGGTCAGCCTGGGCCCTGTGCTGGTGCACACGCTGGGGAGAGTGGTTGGAGAGGCGGGGCCCTGGGTAGAGCGGACCCTAGGCCTGGGGCGCCTCCCCTGTGTACTGGGGCCGATGAACAGTGCATCACCTCTACCCAAGAGCTGTTGGGAGAGTGTGATGGAGCCTGGTGGGAGCTTGGTAACCACTGAGTGGGGGATGGAGACACCTGGAGCCTGGGGACCCCGGCTGCAGCCTGTGCTTCATGGCATCTACACTCCCTCATCCCTGCAGATGAGGCCACAGAAGCACAAGGTGAAGCAGCTGTGTCACATCCAGGCAGCCAGGACCTCTGCCCCCAAGGCCAACCCCAGCCCGGCTTCCCCTGCTTCCCACTTCCCCTTGGCCCACCCATCTGGGCTTTCTCTGCAGGGCGGAGCCACCCAGACCTGGGGCCAGGAAGCTGCTGCCATCGTCCCCATGGCCCAGGCTGGGGGTCCGGCCTCGGGCAGGAAGTGGTCAGCTGAAGCAGGACTGTAGGCCTGGCTTGCCCCACCTTGGGCCTCCTCACCTGGCTGCCCCTCTGGATCAGGGGAGTGAGGTGGGAGAGGGAAGCGGAGAGCTCTGTGTGAGCGCCGACCACCGTGGAGGTGGTGGGATGTGAGTACGTGGAGTGAGCACTGGGCCAGGGGTCCTGGCTTCTGATTCAGGTTCTGCTGTGTGGCTCTGTGCAAGTCACTTTCCTTCCCTGGTTGTCTCTGCCACAAGTGGACGAGATTATTTCAGAGGTCACTGGAGATCGTGATTCTGTGCACCTGGCCCAGAGGGGGGATTGTGCCCCTGGGACTTCCCATCAAACTACCCTGCTTCTTGAGGTCCCCAAAGCCCCAGGTGGGCTAGGGGCCTGGGAGCTGGCTGTGCCCACTGCCCCACCTGGACCCCCGAGCTCCACCACAGATCTGCCAATGCCTTTCCACTGCCTACACATGACAGACCGGTGCCCTCCTTCTGGGGGAGGGGGACCCACCCGGCTCCTCAGCCAGCGCCCAGCTTAACCCCTGCCACTTCCCGCTCCTGGGTACTCCAGGCTGAGGGGTCTCTGCTGGCCTGGAGTTGCAGGCCTTGCCAACCCCCACGCCATGGAGGGGCAGCCAGGCACAGCTGCTGAGTCCACGTCCTTGTGTGTGTCTGTCCACACTTTTTAGGTGCCACGCCAAAGGCCAGCCTTCCGGCCCCACCCCTACTTTGGAACCCCTGTGGCCACGTGTATGTCGGTAACAGTTGTACAAAATAAATTCTATTTATCGCTATTGTATCCGGAGTTGAGCTGGCTTTGTATGCATGCCATCCCTACTGACTACAGATGGATGCCCAGATGGAGACACAAGTCCGTCCCCGTCAGAGCTGCTGGGTTTGGGGACGCCTTCAAGGTCAAGCTACAGGGTCTGTGACCACTGGCCATGGCTTGCCTGGGCACTGCCCTTCCTTCCTCTCTATCCCCTTCCGCACAGCCAGGGGTGCATGGCTTCTGAGACAGGCAGGCCTTGAAGTCCTGGCACCATCTCTTAGCACAGTGGTGTTGAGAATTTTAGCTTCTCTGATCCTGTTTCTGCTTCTGTAAGACCCCCTCTCCTGGGGTTTGTTATGTGGGTCCCATGAACTGGTGCTTACAAATACCGAGAACATGGCCTCTGGCACACAGTAGGTGCTCAATTAATGATGCCTCCCTTTCCTTTCTCATGGGCAGTGTATCCCAAGAATTTCCCTCATGTGGCCACCAGGGGGCACCAAGGGATTGTTAATCAAATGGCAAGGGCAGTAGGGGTGAGTGGGGCAAAGTCCCAGCACCAGAAGCCCGGGGTAGGTGGCTCAGTGGACTACAGGGTGAGGAGCAGCTGTCAGTGTGCAGGGCAGGCCTGGGGGCAGTGTGGGGAAGAGTGTCCCTCGGGGAGGTAGCTGCGCGTGGGAATCATAGAGAGCAGAGTATCCTGGCATCAGGAATGGCAGGAAGATGAGGCCAGAGGGCCAGGGCTTTCTTTGAGGGCAGTGGAGCGCCGTAGAGAGAAGCAGTGGTTACTGCTGGAGACTGGCGCGTGGGGGCAGCAGAGCAGGCGGGATGAAGGAAGCTGTTGCTGGGGACAGGGTGGCTGGGTGCACAGAGGTGTTGGGAGGCAAGAGTGACTGGACAGGTTGGGCCCGGTGGGCTCGGAGCTGGGGGGGGTCACGGAGGCCCCAGGGCCCAGCCTGGCTAGCGGGTGGGGCCACAGGGATAGCAGGTTTTAGGGATGAGTTGGGGGACACTGGCCTTGGGGTGAGCAATGAGCGGAGCCCCAGTGGGTCAGCCATGCTCCCGTGCTCCTGCCCCCTACCCAGGGTGAGGCTAGGGTCACCCTGGCAGCTCTGGGGAGTGCCATGGCTTTCCTGACAGGGCCCTTCCATGACCCTCAGATGCCTCAGGCCACCCAGGGCCGTGACTCACCCCCAGATCCAACCCTGCCTGGCTGGGTTTGGCTCCAGACTGCCTGGGGTCAGGGTCCCTCCTGGCCCGCCTGCTCCCCACCAGGTCTGGCCCTCAGCACCCCTCAGGCCCTGGCTCTACAGCACCCTTGGCTCCCCCAGCCTTTTGCCCTGTCCACCCCCAAAAGGGCTAGGAGCCACAGCACCCTGCTTGGAGCTCCCGGGAGTCAGCTCTGAGCCTCATTTCCGGCGCATGCAGCAGGATGCTAATTGTCCTGCCTCACAGGTACCTGCTGCAAAGAGTCAAGGTCGTGGTGCAGCTGTGGTGGATGTTGGGGCAGGGGTGGTGGGGATTGGCCCTTAGCAAGGATTGGATCAGCAAACCTTCAGGGAAGGAGGGGTCAGCACAGTGTGTGGAGACACCAGAACCTGCTGGCCCAGCACGGATGTTCAGCCTGAGGCTTTGGGGTGCACGACTGGCAGGTGCCTTCTGAGGCTCAGCAGCGCAGGTGGGGGTGACTGTCTCCTCATGCGCCCTCCTTGCTCCATCCCCGAGCTGACACTCAGCAGCAGGCCCTGCTGTGGCAGAGGCAGGTGGGAAGCCTGGTGAGCTGTGCCAGGCCCATCTGCGGAGGGGACGGCCCCTGGCCAGCCCAGGTCCCTGCCCCAGCCCCAAAGTGGGGCCAGGGGAGCCTGAGGATGGATCTGGCCTCTCGGATCAAAGTGTCTGGTGCTGTTTCTCTTGTACCCTTGCCAGCTCTGCACCCGCCCTGGTTTCTGAGGTGGGGAGGGCGAGGCAGGACACTGACCCAAGGCTGGAATTAGGGCCTGGGTGGGGGCCTGGGCTCCAGGAAGAACTGGGCTCTGTTAGAAACAACCCCGGCAGTGGAAAGAGCCTCCAGGCCTTTCTGCGGACACAGGAGGGAAGAGGTCTCCTCCATGGGGGCGGGGCACACCCAGCGTCTCCATTCCCTCACCTCCTGCGGGGGCCTCGCCATCCCTCCAGCACCTGTGAAACAGGACAGGGCCCCACCTGGGGCCACCAACAGGTTGTCATGCCTCTGAGGTGGCTTGCATGGTGCCTGGCACAGAGCCCACGCCCCAGCGAGGGTCTCCCTCACCCCTGCAGCGAGGGCGTCCCTGGACGTCCTTGTCCAACACTACAACTTTGCCAAGGAGAAGGCTGCAGGCCCAGGCTGGCCTGGGGCCAGGGGCTGGGACCTGGACCTTCTCTGCTGCTTAGGCCACAGGGGCAGCTCAGTCAGGGACCCTGGAATGTGAAGGTCCTTCCCTCCTTCCTGTGCCTGCCCTACCAAGGGGACAGGCTGGGACAGAGCCTTCTGAAGTAACCAGATCTGGTTAGCAAGGCTAATTTTAAAAGCCACTCTGGCTGCCCCATGGGCCCTTCTGGGAAGCCATGAATGTCCCTGTATGTGCTCCTGGGAGGGGCTCCGAATCAACTCCCACTTTTGTCTACAGTGCTGGAGACCCCAAGCTGCCCTCCAGGGCTGCCAGTCTGGGACCCCATGATGGGGCTCAGGGGCCCGGGCTTCCTTCTGCCCCAGTCCACAGAGGCAAGCCCTGGGGAGCTTTCAGGACCCTCACTTGTTGCCCTACTCTCCCTCAGAGGATCAGGGCAGGGGGCCTCAAGCTCTCTGTCCTCTGTCTTGGCTCTTGTCTCCCTGTCTTCATCTTCTCAGTCTGTGTCCCTTTGCCTCTGAACTTCTGCTCCACTCTGATGCTCCCTACCCCGAGTCTCAGTGGCTCTGCCCCTCCAAGTGGGCCCATCCCCTAGGAAGCCAGACAGTGTGTGCCAGGTGTGTGGGATCCATCTGGGAGCAAAGGTTGCAAGTGGGGCCCAGGGAGAGGGCAGCAGTCCTGGGGCCAACAGGAGCTGTACCTGGGCAGGAAGGGGCCAGGTCCAGGCACGACCTGGGCCATCTGGCCAGGCCAGGTGCCAGCAGGAGGAATGAGCTCCAGGCGCAGGGTTGCCAGACTTAGCAAATAGAAACACCCGGTACCCAGTTAAATTTGAATGTCAGACAAACAAGGAATAATTTTTAGTTTAGGTATACCTCATGCAATATTTGAGGCATACTTATAGTAAAAAGTTATTCCTTGTTTTCCTGACATTCAAATTGAACCTGGCGTCCTGTGTTTTATCTGGCACCCTGTCCAGGGAGGCTGCAGGAACGAAGGGAGGTTTCTCAGGGACAAGAGGTTCCGTAGACCAGTCTGATGGGGGGAGGCACAGCCGGGCCCCAGGGAAGTCTTAGCCTGATGGGTGAGACACGGCTCCTGCCCACAGGGAGCCGTCAGTCTTCCAGGGGTGGTGATAGTCTTTGGGAGCCTAGTGGGGGCACATGACACCAAGCATAGTTACCTTCTGGAGGCACCACACATAGCCAAAGGGAGGGACTGTGTGTGCTCTGCCGAACCCCAGGACTGACACATGTTAGGGGCTTCATATGTGTTTGTTGAATGAATAAGAATCCTTCCAACCCATCCCATGGGGCTGGGGGCACATGGCCAGCAGGGGGCTCCAGCACCCTATCTCCCAAGCTCCTGGGAACCAACTGGAGGGTGCACTGTCCCCACCTCTGGCTCCTCAAAGTGGGCTGTAGGAGGGATGGAGAGGGGTGGAAGGGGTGGAGAGAGGAGGCCCCCTCTTTCTCTATCCCAGCCCCTCCCCAGCCCCATGTTGGAGTTCAGCCCTGGGCAAGGGTATAGGTGGGGGACAGGACTAGGGTGGATAGCCTTTGGCTTCTGGGGGATAGTTGGGGATAAGATGGAGGGCCAGGCCAAGGAGGCCCTGCCCAGTGCTCCTTGGAGGTGTCTGGACAAGCCAGGCGATTCCTGCAGCCCAGGAAGTGGGGGTCCTTGGTTCTGGTGAGGTAGGATTTGGACTTTTCTACTGTGGCCCATTAATCTCAGACTTGTGGTTCTCATACCTCCCTGAGGGCAGAGTGACTTAAACAGCCTTTTTATTCACTCACTCATTCATTCATTCATTCATTTGTAAACTCACTTGCTCACTGGGTGACTTCATTCAGTCACCACTACTGAGATAAATGCTCCCTGGACTCCCTGCCTTGGTCTCCTGATAAAGGGTCTCAGCAGCTCATCCAACCCCACCAGGATCACCTGGGCCAAGGCCAGCCCTGCCACTGGTAGTGGACCAGTGGAGGTGCCCTTGGACAAGCCATACATGGTTCAGAGCCTCAGTATCCCCATCTGTAAAGTGGTGCTAACACTGGCATTTCTCTCCCAGGTTTCCATGGGGATGCGTGAGACAGTGTCTACCAGAGGGGGCTGTTGCCACCGCTGGTTGTTGTTATGATTCAGTTCCAGGGACCTGGGTGGCAGAAAGGGGCAGCTGCTGGATCCATGGTCGGTGTCCCCTGAGCCTCTTGGGGATGGCCTGCTTCCTCTTGGGGCTGCATTGTCTCAGCCCCAGCCCTTCTTTTTGGGGAAGTTTGGCTCCTAGGTCCTTCTTGTTCTTGATGCAGCAATGATCCCTTTGGAGAAAAGCAGACGCAGAAATGAAGTTAGGGGCAGCCTTCCTCACCTGCACTGTGAGCTGGAGCCTGGCTCTTCCTGCTCGGGCCTCCATGTCCCCAGCATGCAGCAAGGGGGCTGGGCTGGACACCCCACTGTGGCCTGGCCAGGCCTCTGTGTCATCCTGTTAGTAACGCTTTAGCTTGGAACCTATAATCATATCTGTCCGGGGAAGAACTAACCCAGCGTTTCTTTAAATTGGGCTCTAATTGTGGCTTTTAGTGGAGTCAAATGCGTCCCCATCCCCCAGCTGGTGTGAATCAGTGAGGCTGTTCTGGCCTGCCCTGCCAAGCCCAGGAGTCCCCTGGGCCTGTTCTCCCATGGAGCAAGCCATGGAATGGTGGCTGATGTCTCTTGAGGACCAGCTGTGTGCCATGCCCTGGGCCGGGCACCTTCTGTCTAGGTGACTTTGTTGTTTCACCACAGCTCTGGAGGGGAGCAGATATGGGGACCTTTTTTTAAATGGAGAAATTCAGGCCCAAAGAAGTGAAGTCACTTGCTCAAGGCTGCTAAGCTTGGTGTGGCAGCATCTGGATTTGAATCCAGCTTTGTCTGATTCCGGGGCTTTGTTCTCAACTTGAGGCTTAGAAGTGCCCCACTTGGGTACAAGCCTCCCACCTGGGGGGGCTCCACTGGTCACCCAGGGTCACCTGAGCCCCCGTCACGACCTTGTCCATCCACATCTGGTCATGGCCACCCCCTCTTCTCCACCAGTCAGAGTCCCTTCTCCTATGCCTTTTCTGCTCTGCAGCCCTCCTGCCTCCAGCTCAGGCTGTGTGCCAGCTCGCCCCTGCTCTCTCCCATCCCTCCAGAAGTGGGGAGCCAGGCCTGGAGAGTGGGATGTGGGCAGATGAGGCCAGAGGCAGCTGCTCTGCTCCGGTGGGCAGGGAGCCTGTGGTCCCCTGTTTGTTCTAGAGATCCCAGCCGCTTCCCCGAGGAGACAGCCAGTGGTTCCCAGGCCACAGCCCTCAGGTGGAGCCAGACCGCGGCTGGCGGCTGGGGATCCCTGCCCGCCAGCCCTGCTGGGCCCCGCCAGGCCCTGGCACTGGGTGGTCTGGGCAGCGGCCAGTTGGCCTCAGTCCTGCCATAGGGCAGGAGCCATGACCAGAGCTAAGCTTGAGGCCACTCTGCGAGGGATGAACAGGGGTCCCAGAGGCCAAGGATGGGGTGGACATGGGGCAGAGGCACAGGGAAGAGTGTCTTGGGGTTGCCCAGGATGGGGGACTCCAGGCCCCAGTTCCATCTGAAGGCCCCAAAGAAGATGCCACCCCCTCCAGAAATGTCGCAGCTGGATGGTTCGACGCAGCCACTGAATTGGCTCAGACAGGAGCCACCTTAAAGGCCAGAGGAAAGTCAAGGTTGACTGGCAGGAGACCTAGACCCCAGCCTGCCCCTCTGGGCCTCAAGTTTCTCCATCTTTACAATGGACAGGGGACAGGACTCCACGCTTGGCCAGGGCTTCTGCAGTGGCACCTGCTGTGGGTGGGGGTGGGCAGTTGAGCTGGAAGGATCCCAGCTGGTCTTAAGTCGTCCTCAGGGGCTTCTCTCTGTCCTACCTGCTAGTGAGTCACTAAAGCCCTCTCTGTTTCTGATTCCCACCAGCGGGATTTGGAATCTGACAGACTCCCGTGCACACCCGGGCTCACTGTAACTTGGGCAGGTCACTTCTTCCTACCTCTGAATACCACCATGACCCTGTCTGTAGCCTGGACTCTGTCCCTGACCCTAGACCCTCTCTTCCAGACCACTTACCCAACTGCTCCACCCAAAATCCAGCGGACACCTCACCTCAACGTGATCCAAACCCAACTCTATTTTCTCCCCAGATCCTGTCCTTCATATGTATAAATGTCACCTCCCTTCGCCCAGGCACACAGGCTAAAGATTCAGGGAGCGTCCGTGACTCCACTGTTTCCGCTGCCCACAGGCCGTTCACCAGCAACCCCGGCTGTCTTCAGTTTCCGAACGCGTCTGGGATCCAGCTCCTTCCCGACACCACCACTCTCAGCTGGGTTTGAGCCACCATCACCTCCAACTGAGACGACAGAAGGGCCTCCAGGCTGCGCTGTGGTGTCACTCCTGGCGTTCCCCGGCCCCCGGGCTCCTGGGCACTGCAGCCAGAGTGACCTTTCTACAGCATACGTGGTCACGTCTCTCCATGCTCCTAACCTCCAGTGGCTTCCTTGTGTGACCAGAAGGAAATCCTCTCACACCCCTATCCTGCCCACTGCCCCCCAGACACACCGAGGGTGAAGGCTCACATATGAAACCTGCGCCGCACCTTCCTCTCTCCCTGACCCACTGGCTGCCCTTGGGGTGCAGCCTCAATACTGGCCATCTCTAGCAGCCAGGGGACCTGAGGGGGTAAGAGGCTAATGACAGGGCCCTTAGCCAAGTGTCCCAGGGCAGGGGTAAGTACAGTACCCACTAGGCACCCTCACCAGGACAGGGGTGGTGCCATGTTGCCAAGCCAAGTGGGCAGGATCTCCTCAGCCACTGACTCCTACCACATCCCTGCCACCTGGAGCTCACGGAGTTACATTCCTGATGCCTCCTTTCTATCCAGTCCTCCACAGGAGGCTGTGCTTTGAAGGCCAAGGAGGCCACAGATAGCAGTGGACTACAATGAGTGGGTGGCCGTGACCAGCCAGACCCCGGCCCCACCCACAGACACCAGCCCTCTTCTCTCCCGAGAGTCCCCGTGAGGAACCCTGACTGATGTCCAGCCCTGCCAGACGCCAAAGGACACACAGTGTGACTAAATTTCTGCCCTCAGAGCCACGCAACTGGCTTCGAGTCCTGGCTCCGGCCTTGGCTAGCAGTGTGACTTCCAATTAAGTTACCAGACTTTTGCTAATGTGCATCATGGGGCACTTAGTAACCATGCCCAGGGCCCAGGGGACACCAAGAAAATGTCCTCTGTTGCCATGTCCACAGCTGTCACTACACTCAAGCTCCTAGCTCCACCAGGGTTCCGACAGGCAGAAGAGAGGTGGCACTGGCTGAACCCCCTTGGCTGGCAGGTGGCCCACATGCTCAGCTCACCCTGAGGATCACACGGACCACGAGGAGCCAAGCAAGGGGCTGGGACCAAGACTGAGCAGCATCACAGGGAGACCAAGAGGAAGCCACACAGGAACTCGGAGCCCAAATCCTCTTCTGAGAACTTAATCTCCCTGGCAGCCCTGCCGGGTGGGGAGATCACAGTGGGAGGTCTTCAGTTTAGCCACTGAGCTAATTATAAACTCAGCTCTACTCTCTTGGGGCTCCTAGGGGGCTGAGGGAGCCCATGGTTCTGTGGCTGATGGGGCCGGGCTTGTTTTCTGTGAACAGATTAGCACCTTGGAGCCAAGGGGAGAGCAGGGCCTGGGAGCCGGGTTGACCTGGGTCCCTTTCCAGCTGTCACCTATAGGCCATGGAGCCTGGAGCAGGTTACCATGCCCTTCCTGCCAAGTGTCAATTTTTCAATCTGTCCACCTCACAGGATGCCGGGGAGAGGTGTTAAGCATGCTCTCAAGGTGACGCTTTGTGGCCATGTCAAGGGAATTTAGTAGGGAGTGTGGCACACAGTAGGTGTCAGATTCCTCCTGCTCTGGATCTCAGGGCATTTGGTTTGCTGATGATCTGTCCATTCATGTGCCAGCCCAGCTTTCTTCTTGACAAACAGGAGCTGAGACACTCAGGACCATATCTGGGGTCCAAGATATGGGGTCCCCATATCTGGGGTCTTGGTTCATGCCGAGTCTGTGGTAGCAGCCGTGGTCTCCCTCCCAACCTCCACTCCTCTTTTCTTTTTGGTCCTAGGTTCCAACCCAGGGCCTCTACCACTGAGCTACATCCTTACTCCTTTTTGAACACTTTTTATATTGAGGTGGGGTCTGGCTGAGTTGCCCAGGCTGACCTCGAACTCGCCATCCTCCTGCCTCAGCCTCATCTCTCCCCATAGTGCTTCCTGCTGAATTTGTACCTGGTTCCCTAAGTCCCCCTCCCTTGTTAAGCCCCACCTCACTCATTGTCTTCCCTGCATCCCCCCTCCCAATACCCACTCATCTTGGGCCCCCAGCTGATGAGGAGCCCCCTTCCTGCCCTCACAGGAAGCTCCCTGCTTCCTTATATGCGGGGTGGACTCTGCCACAAGACAGAAGCTGGAGGACAGAGTCTGGGACTTGTTCTCTGTTCTGCCTCCCAGGGCGAGCCCAGGGGCCCTGAACTCGGCCTCCACCATAACCAGGCAAGTCACTTATGTCTGAAGGGGCTTAGTGTCAGGACACAGGGCATGTGGTGAACAGGGGCACTGTGTCCCTGATGGGCAGCCACCTCTCAGCTCCAGCTGGCCATTGCCCTGCAGGAAGGTGGGACCCGCTGCCAGCCAGATCTTCTAAATCTCCAAAACTGTAGAAATCCAGATCTCCCGTGAAATCACCGATGTTTTAAAACACGGAGAGGGCAGGATGTCTGGGGAGTGCAGGGGTTTGGAGGGTGCCCTGAGCATCTTGGAGCTGTCACCCGAGCTGCCCACTCTTCCCTTACTGGATAGCAAAGGTTCTCAGCAGGTGCACGGGGCAATTTTGCCCCCTAGAAGTCAAGTGAGTAGAGGCCAGGGATGGTGCCAACTTCCTGCAATACACAGGGTGACCCCACTGCAGAGAGTTACCTGGCTCCAATGTCACTGCCAGGGCTGAGAAAGCAGCTGCCCAATCCCAAGCTACATTTCCAAGCCTCCTTTGCACGACCTCTTTCTTTTTTGGAAACATAGTCTCACTATGTAGTCCAGGCAAGCCTTGAACATGCTATGTAGCCCAGCTGGCCTCACACTTGCGATTCTTCTGCCTCCTGAATACTGGAATTACAGATGTGCGCCACCATGCCCAGCTCATATGACCATCACTCACCAATGGACTCTGAGCAGAATCCATGTTTGTTCAGGAAGAAGTGGTTAAAAAACAGGTCTGCTATCCATCCCCAAAGAGGTACTGGCCAGGCAGAGAGATCCAGCACTTAGAGGAGGTGGCAGAGCCACAAACTGGAAAAAGCCTGACTGAACAGACTGCTGTTCACAGGCAACACCTGATGTTTGAGATTAAAAACAAATTCTTACTGTGTCAAGTTCCTAGGGTCCTGGATTTATCTCTAACAGAAGCCAAGGCTTCTCAGTGAATAGAAGAGGATTTCTGGCTCATCTTTGTTCTTATTCCCTGACTCAAGCACCTGTGAGCAAGGAACCCCAGCCATTTCTAGCAGCCAGGGGACCTGAGGGGGTAAGAGGCTAATGACAGGGCCACCCTGTGTTGTGGGTGCTGGCTGCCACCCACAGTATCAAGTGCTATGGTCACGGGTGCTGTGAGGTGGAGCTGGGACCTCTGCCTGGACCTCTGGCTCTGATTAGGACTCAGAGCCCACAATGTTTAACATACAGGGTGACGAGTGGCTGGAGGGTTGTATTATTCACCTTTCCATTGCTATGACAAAATACCTGACACCTACAACTTAAAGGAGGAGAGGTTTATTTTTGGCTCATGGTTTCAGAGGTTCCAGTCCATGGTCAGCTGGATCCAAGGTGAAAACAGCAAGGCAGAAGGGTGTGATGGTGCAAACCTGCTCAGTTCATTGTGACCAGGAAGCAGAAAGAGTGAGGAAGAGCCCAAGAAAAGATACACCCTACTTCCTAGTAGCCCATGCAGCTATGAGCTCATCAGTGGGTTAATCCATTGACACAATCAGCACCCTTCTATCAAATCCTATTGACAATCAAGACTACCATCACGGCTGGGGTTATAGCTCAGCGGCACAGCGCTTGCCAGGCAAGTGCAAGGTGGTGAGTTCGATTCCTGGTACCAAAAAAAAAAAAAAAAGGCCTATCATCACATGGGGTATGCAAGCCAGTGCCCAGCCTGGGTGATGAAGGCATGGGGAGGCTCTGGAGCCGTGGGCACCTGAGCATCATCAGCATCTGTTTCTTGAAGGAGGCATCACATCCCACAGTGGGAAGAGCCCCTTGTTCCCAGTGGGGCCCTCAGTACTTACTACGTGCTGGACGCTGTGCTGGGCAGGGGACATCTGAGAGGTTGAAGACCTTGCCCAAGTCCACAGGACCACAAAATGATGGAGCCCAAGTGTGGACCCCAGCTCTCTGACTCAGTCTATGCTTTCCAGCCCCATCAGTGGTTCCAAAGTTTAACTGATGCTGCTGGTTTGTGTCTTCCAAGCATTTGAGGAACAGCTCAAAGGAGATCAAGGGTTAATTCTCCCAGGAGTAGCCCTTCACCAATGAGGCAGGCGAGTTGGAGAGTAAGTACCTGCCCTGGCCCATTGTGGGGCATAACTCTGCAGTGGGGTCTCCTACCTTGTCCCCCAGGGCCTGCAGGGGGATTGAACTCTGTTGTCGACCTGCTCAATAACTCACCCATCCTTGGCTTCCTTCCCTTTCCAGACTCCACTTCCTCACTCCCTGACTGGCGCTTTCTGGGTTCCTCTTACAAACTACCTGTGTCCAACCCTCGTCTCAGCGTCTGCCTTTGGGGAAACCCAGCCCAAGAGACAAGGTCTGGTTCACACGCTCCTGAGACATGCAGGTTGATTCCAAGCAGTCCTGGTGAGCTTTTAAAAACCACCTGCTTACGTGGGAGTTTAAAGAGCTGTTTAGGAAATAACAGGACAGAGATATGGCAAAAATTGTACAGTTCAAGATGAGACATTTCTGTCTTGATGAGAAGGTATTCATGTGGTTTTGTTTGGTTTTATTTTGTTTTGTGGTGCTGGTGGTTGAACCCAGGGGCCTGCAAATGCTAGGCAAGTGCTCTACCACTGAGCTACAGCCCAGGTCCTGTGGTTTCATTTTTTTCATCTCAGCATCAGCTTGACTGTGCTTCCCTTTTTGCCAGGATTACTAGGATGCTCAGCCAGAAATCTGCTGTTTGCATTTTCAGTCCTGAAAGATATCCACTTCAGACATATAGCTTCTTGTCTTCCTTAGTTCATATTCAACCAGTGTGTACTGTGGGTCATTAGTATTGGCTTAGATGTGGTGGGCAGGAATTTGGAAATAGAAATAAATAAAGGATGTCATTAAGTACAGGGGCTTTAGAATGGGACGAATCTGGATTCGCATCCCCGCTCCACAATTTGGGGGACTTTGACAATCATATCACCTCTGACACTCTCTGTCTCATTTATTTATAGGTGTGAATGAAGGGGGGACCCACTTCCTATTAAAGCTGACATGAAATGTCTTAAATGGCCACTGTTCATTGCTAAGGTCAATAGCAGTAGAGGTATCGTCACTCCAATGAGCCAAGAGGAGCAAAGTTGGGGGAGCTCTGTGTGCCCCTAACATCAGGTGCAGTCCTGAGTCCAGTACCCATGTGTGAATAACACGGTTGGAAAGCTCACGGTTGCTATGTGAGGTGGAAGCTGCATGGGGCACGTCTGTCTCGTCTGCCATTAAATTCTTAGGACCTAGCACAGTGCCTGGCACACACTCGGCATGTGGAATGCAGGAAATGCATGGGCACCTCCAATCTGGTCTGTTCATGTGGTGCAGCTCTTGGGTGCCAGGCAGGAGGGTGATGGTGGCCTTGGAAGTGCTCCTGCTGTGGGGCTTCAGTGCATGGGCCACTGTTCTTTAATCCTCACAGTGACCCAGGAGTGGGCTGCCCCCCGTTTCACACAGGAGAACACTGAGACACAAAGCCATCTTCCCTGAGTCATCCAGGTAGTGGGTGGCAAAGCCCCAGGGCCAGCAGGAGACCCCAGTGTCCCCGCCCACCAGCCTGGCACCCCTGGGCCCCAAGTCCCGCTCTTCTCAGAGAAATAAGCTTATTTCGGTCTCTTCCTCACTGACCACAAAGACTCAGCTCTGTCCTCAGAAATATTTGGAAAGTTTTATTTAAATGTTTTGTGTTCCCTTTTAACCAACACCAAAAAGAGAAAAAAAAAAAAATTTTTTTTTTTTTTTTTTTGCGGTTCCAAACAGGAGAGTCGCTTCAGAGAGGAGCTGGCATGTGTGTTTGGAGCTGGGGAGTGTGTAACCTGCCAGGTCACTCTGCCCAGCCTGGCCACCTTGGTGGGCAGCCAGGCTCAGGAGTTGGCTTCCTGGGAGCCCTGGGACCCTTGGAGTAGGCAAGGGACCCCCATGCTGAGGAGAGGTGGTCTCCCCAGCAGGCAGGGCATGGCTTGGGGAGCGAGCACCGGGCCTAGTGGGTTCCAGAGGGAAAGAGAGGGGAATGGGAGGATCGGTCAGGTCTGGAATGTTCCATGGAGGATGCGGGGCTTCTGGGTGTGGAGAAACATATCTGCTAGAAAAATAAGATGCTTTGAGGGTTTCTGCAGTCTGTGATCTGAGTGCCCAGGATAAACCTACCCTGTTGGCCGAAGGGGAGGGAGCAAGGCCTGAAGGCCAGGCATCAGGCTGGCCTGTGGAGGATTCCAGAGGGGAGTGAGGCAGGCAGCAGACTTTGGTTCCTGGGTCCCCTTCCTGGCAGCTGCAGAGGCTGTGGAGGCCTCGGCCTCCCCACCCTTGAGGTGCAGACTGCCCAGTGGCGGGCAGCGCTGGGAGAGAGAGCCTGGCCATCTGTCGTGGGCTCCTGGGTGCTTGGGCCCCAGGCGCTCAGAAAAGGATGTGCAAGGGACTCAGCACCAGTGGGAGCAGCAGGGGCGCCAGAGCAGGGCTGCCTGCCGAGCCGGCTCGGGCACAGTGGTCGAGGTTGGCCCCGATGCAGGCCGCGTAGGCCATCACGTGTGGGATGTAGTTCTGCTCGTGGACGCCATGCAGCAGGTGCGCCATGGGGCCCTTGGCGAAGACGGCCACGTCCTCTCCACCGTGTGTCTCGTGGCGCAGGGGCACGGCAGACTGGGCCTGGTAGTTGTTGTGAGCTGTGGGCCAGGAGAAACGCTTGCTGAGCTCTGGCCAGGGCCCTGTGCTGCACAGGAGACGCCTCCCTGCCCCTCCCAGACTGGCTCCAATGTCCCCACTTTACAGAAGCAGGAGCTGAGTGAGGGTCAGTGTACAGGGAAGGCGTTTTATCCAAGGCCACAGGATTTGAACCCAAGTCTGTTCTGACACAGAAGTCCATTCCCATAACTTGGGAAAAAATGGACCCCATACAGGCTGTTTGGATAAGCAGGGCAGAGTTAGCAGGAGGCTCTTACCACTGGGGAAGCTGGGATGTTAAATGCAAATGAATTTCAACACTATGGAACTAGATGAACTGGGAAGCTTATAGATTGGAATATTATACAACTAGAAAGAGGACAGTGGGACACACCAATTATTCATGTTATGCACTGTGCTAAGCTCACAGACCCATTTAATCTTTTCAGTGCCTAAGGTCACAGAGCTGCTCAATTATAGGAGGACAATTTCAGCAGTCCAGGACCTATTCCAGGACCTATTCCAGGACCTATTCCAGGACCCCTGGCCTTGACTGTAAGCCTACATTCAGTTCCCAAGCCCACCCCAAGGGGTGCTCTGTCCCCTCCCAGCCCGGGCCTGGCCGTCTCACCATAGTCCACCATGGAGACGTTTTCTCGCTCACCACCCACCACCTTGTAGCCAGGCCCGTTGCCGTACAGGATGGCAGTGAAAGGCTTCTTGTCTGTGTCACTCACCATGGGGGCCAGACCTGCAGAGGAACGGGGTGTCAGGGGTCATGCTGTAGTACCAGAAGCACAGCCAGCCCCCAGACCGAGCTCCTTGGTGTTAGTGGCTTAGTAACCACTCGGGCACTTCTTAAGGGGCCCCAAACCACCTCCATGAAGCTACATTCTAAGCCCTATTTACTTCCAACCAATTAGCCCCCAATTTTCACTGTTTGCACCCTTTCCATCCATCTCTCTGTCCATCTGTCCTCTTCATTCCTCTTTCTTCCTCTCCCCATCCATCTATCCTTCCTCTCTCCCATTCTTCTATCCACCATCCCTGTAGCCATCCATCACTTAACTGCCTCCATCCCTCACCCCGTTTCTCCCTGTCCACCCCCAATAACTTTGCTTCTTTCTCCATTCTTGCTGGATCCCCCTGTGTACCAGGCTTGCTGCTTCTCCCACCCACCTACCAAAGATAGAGTTGCCCCGGGGTGTGTATCCACCAAAGGTGAAGACGTGGGAATGGTCAGCTGTGACCACAGTCAGCGTATCATTCAAAGAGGTCATGGCACCCGCCTGTCCGATTGCCTGGTCCATCTCCACCGCCTCGTGCAATGCCTGCTTGGCTTTGCCCTCATGGTGTCCGTGGTCAATCCTGCCTCCTTGGGACATCAAGGCAGAGGTCTTAAATGAGGGGGGAAGGGGAAGGCTGCCCCTCCATGCCCCGTGACACCATAACCTGACCACTATTTCCTTGATAGGGAAGAAGAGCAATTCCAGCAGGAGCTACCATGTGCCAGGCACATCTTAGGCATATTATGTCACCCTTCGACCTCTGCAGAGGCCAGACAGGGGGACATGGGACCCCAGCCCATGTGTGGAGGATGCAAAGCTGCAGTCTGAAGGCAGACCCACAGGACTGAAGAGCTGTGATCTTCCAGTCACCCCTTTGCCCCCAGCACTGTCTTCAGCAGCTTGAAGTCATCAAGGAGGCAGAGAGGGGAGCACACCCGAGTCCCTACTACATACGCGGCAGGAACAATAAACTGATGTCTAGTTTTTCTTCATGACAATCCTGAGCAGCCCCATTTACAGATGGAGCAACTGAGACCTAGAGCTGGGAAGTGATGTGCTGCGGTGGGGTCTGCTGGGAACTGAGTTCAGTGGTGACTCATTCGAAAGCCCGTTTTTCAGCCAGGCACTGTGGCAAGCCTCTAATCCCAGCACTCTGGGAGGCTGAAGCAAGAGGATCGCAAATTAGAGCCCAATCTGGGCAATTTATTTATTTTATTTTATTTTATTTTTTATATGCAGGTACTGGGAGTCGAACTCAGGACCTCGCCCTTGCCAGGCAGGCACTTATGCCGCTGAGCTATATCACCGGCCCAATCTGGGCAATTTAACAAGACTTTATTTCAAAATAAAAAATAAAAAGAGCTGGGAATGTGGCTCAGGGGGCAGGCCTTGGGTTCAATCCCCAGTATATCAAAAAACAAAACAAAACAAACAAACAAAAAAAGCCCAGAAGCCCATATTTTTTCATTCCCAGCTTGAATACATCCTCTCTAATCAGAAAGCATGGGGTTTCCAGCTCCCAAAGGTGGTGAAAGTCCTCAGGGCCATGTGATCTTCCATAAGCCCGAACCCCGTGCCACCTCCTTTGGGTGCACACAGGGACCTGGCAGCACACTTGGCCTAGTGGCCAAGGACTGTGTGGCCTGAGGGATGACTCTCGCACCCCTCTGCCGCCTACCCACGGGGCTCTGCCTGGGTGGACATGCTGGACTCCAAGGGTCCTGGGCTTGGGCGCCAGGCCGTCCTCCTGCCCTCCAGCCTCAGCCTCACTGCGGTCGGGCGGGCTGGCAGGGCGGGCCCTCCCTTTGTTGTGGTTTTGGGAGCCGCTGGCCTGGTGGGGTGGCCTGGCCCTGCTCACAGAGAGGACCATTCCCAGGGGAGCCGGTGCTGCCGCCGCTGGCTTTTGGCGGGTTCCTCGGCCTCAGAGGCCTGTCCGGGAGCCAGGCCGAGACCACTGGGCTTGTGGGAACCCTGGGGTTTGGCAAGAGAAAGAGCAGCCGAGCTGGGCTGGCGGCCACTGGCCTGGGGAAGGTGGGGGGCCTGGGTGCGCGTGTACGTGTGGTATTTGTGCAAATATGTCCACTTGTCTGCGTGGGCGGGTGTCTACTCAGGCCTCAGCGGACAACCAGAGGGACCACAGAGGGCCAGGGCCCTTAGAACTCTGGAAGATTCCGGAGGCTTTATCAGGTCTTTGAACTTCCCATTGTTGTTGTCTTAGCCACTGTGTAGTCAAAATAATGGTAATAATAGAAATACTGGGGATTTTTTCCTTGCTGCGTCTTGTTGCAAGTCCTTGATGTCTGTGAGCGCTGTGGCCATCAGTCACTCTGTTAGAGGAGAGGACTATTTTGGGTCTCCATTTACAGAAATGTACAGGTCAAGGTCACACGGCCAGTGGGTGGCAGCACCAGGACAAGAACTAGGTCTCACTCCACGGCCACTGATAGAGACAGCACAGGGGAACCCCGTGCGGAAGGGCAGAGAGTGGAAGCCGGGGCCGGCAGGATTGTCCTTTGGAGGAGGGAAACTGAGGCGCTGAGGGCTGTGCAACCCTCCAGAGCTGGGTCTCGGAGAGAGACTCCGCTGGAAGAGGCCTGCCTCCTTTATCAGGAAGACTTCCGGGACCGGCCTGACTCGCCCCCTCCACGCCCACAGGAGAACAGCAAGTGGGCTGAAAGTTTCCACAGCATCCCCTCTCCAACCCATTGTCCCCAAAGGAATTCCTCCCTTCACTCCCAAACCGTGCAGTTTTCTGGGAGAGCTGAGCCATCCCATCCCCTGACCTCAAGTCCGAGTTTCCAGAAGCTTCCTCTCAGCAGGTCTGGCTCCCCTACCTTCCACCAGCAAGAAGAAGCCTTTGGGGTTTTTCTGCAGGATCTTGATGGCTACCTCCACCATCTCGGAGAGTGAAGGGTCAGTCTCGTTGTTCCTGTTCAGCTCATACTGCATGTCCCCAGGCTCAAACAGACCTGGGGGGACACAAGGAGGATGAAATGCTGAGCCCTGAGCCTGCCAGGGCTCAGGGCTCAGGACCTGCCAGGACCCCAAGGGACCTGGGTGTCTCAGAAAACACAGGCCCCCCTCACCCAACTTGGGGGTAGTGTGGTGGGGGAGGAACCATATCCAGGTAGCTCTTGTGGGCCTGAATTGTACCCACAATTCCTGTCATCTTCACAGCCACTATGGGGCCACCATGCCCATTTCACGGCTAGAGACTGAGGCCCAGAGGTGGCCAACGTCTTGCCATTTCTAGATGAGCAGTGGCGGATCTGAGTCAAATCCATCAATCTACTTTGGGGAGAAGGGCCCAGGACACAGCACTGAGGCCCTGAGGCAGAGGACTCTGGCCAGGACTCCATGGGGCACCCTGATTGTGCACAGTTGCAAGTGAGGTTTGGAGGGCACTGTGGTTCGTGTGGTGAAGCAGCAGAAAATTTAGGGTCCTTGTCTCTACTCTTCACTGAGCTCGGTTTTCTCCCACGAGGCACAAGGAGTGTGATTTATTCCTCGTCCATGTTACCAGGCTCCATGTGGGCACCATGTTGTGTTTCTGGGTGTGGACGCCCTTCTGGGACACTGCCCCGCTGCAAGCATGCACAACTGAACAACAGCGCCCATCCGTGGAGCCCTCCGAGAGCCCAGGCACGAGTTGGCCTCGGGATGGCGCCTGAGACTCCCACCTCCTGGGACCCAGCCCACCTGCTGTCCTCTACCACATTGACTAGGGCCAGCCTTGGTGTCCAACAGAGTCTGGAGCTGCCCTGGACCCCTCTCCTGCTCCCCCTTCCCTGGGAGGAAAGCAACAAGTCAGGCCTGGCAGAGGTCGCAACACAGCTGGCTCTCACCCCTGCATGCAGCAGGGCTGACTCCAGGTCTGCACCTCCTGCCTGGCCCCCCAGCCCAGGAGCTCCCAGTGGGAGTGTAGCCCTGCCCGGCCCATACTGCCCTCAGCTGTCCAATCCCTGCAGCATTGCATGCCAGGGGCCACGCCCTTCTCAGCATCAGTCTGTCCTTGTGCCCAAGGGGCTAAGCCCTGCACAGCCAGCAGATTTCAGGCCTAATTCTGAGAACTGTATCCCTTCCCCAAGGCTCCAGGTCTGGAAACTGAGGGCAGAGGCCCCTAAGTGCCCCCCCTTACCCAAGAGGTAGTCCACTGTGTGAAGGTTGAGCGCCAGGAGCTCCGTGCGGTTCCAGACAAAGTGCGAGTGCTAGGAGAAAGGGCCCAGGTCAGCGATGCTGGGGATGCAGCCTGGCTGGTCCCAGGGTCCAGGCAGGTCATCGTTCCCCACCATTATTTAACATCCCTATGTCTCCCTGGGGACCTACCATCCCAGACCTCAAGAAATGACAAATAAGCAGGCGATTATAATGCATAATACAAGCAGCGGACAATTCTGAAAAACCAGAGGACTCTGAGCTAAGAAGCTGATCAGGGAGGGTTTCCTGGTGGAGGTGACTTCCTATTTGGGCCCTGGGGGACAAGTAGGAATTGTTCCACTTTGCCTTGGGGAGCCCATCCAGGAGGGGTGATAAAGGAGGTGCCACCTCAGCCTGGGGTGCCAACACTGCCCAGCTTCAGCTGTGTGTCCCCAAGACAGCCCCTTGTGGTTTTCAAATACTCGGGCTGCTGTGGGAAGAGGGGAGCATGGAGGTTCATTGTGGTGGCTCCCTATGTTCTCCCTTTAAATCCTATGAGGCCGTCCCAGTTTACAGATGAGGACACTGAGGCCCAGAGATGATGCCACTACTGGGTGGTCAAGGCAGAATTGACTAGAACTCAGTTTTAAGGCCCATTTGGGATCTGACTGGCCCTGTCTGGCAGGGTGTGGACACTTCGCCCTTCTTGGGGGTCTAGAAATGGCTCCTGGTCCAGGGCAAGAAGGATGAAGCCCTGGCCCCATGCTCCATGGAGAAAGACTGAAGCTGTGAGGGGCAGGGTCTCTGGCCTGGCCCAGCCCAAGCTGACTCGGGGGAAGAGAAGGGTTGGAAGATGCCCAGTTCCATGCCTCCCTGCCCTGTGGGGCCATCCTGGCCCTGCCCTTACCACTCTTGGCCTAGCCTCATCCCCTGAAGCCTCCCTAGGGGCTGTCCTGGAACCCTGAGAAACTCAACCCCAGAGTGACATCAAAGTGGCTGCCAGGCAGCTCCCCACTGTCTTCAGCCCTGACCACAGTCATTTCCAGACCCCAGCTGCCCCAGGCTGGGCCACAGGACAGATTTAAAGGGCCAGAGGCTTCTCCAAGGAGCAGAGCCTGGGTCCTCCCAGAGCCCCAGCCTTCCCTCCCAGCCCTGTCCTTCCGCTGGCTGAGGGGCAGCACCACCAAGGGCTTTCTCATCTCAGTGCCCGCACACTCCCGGGCCAGCCATGCTTACCTGCCTCTTTCCAGCCTTGTCTCTTGTAACCCCTCCTCCCACTTGCTCAGGACTTCCAGGCCCCTCCCTGGTGGCATTCCCCTCTGGGTATATGCAGGTCCCAGGCTTCCCACCATCCCATGTCCTTGACCATCTCATTCACCCCTTGTGCCTTGGGCCTAGCCAAACTCTGGAGGTGCCCAGGCTCCCTGAATTCCCCTCCGGGGCCCCTTTCTCCTCCTTTCTGTTCTTTTCTGTCCCTTTCTGCAGGGAGGCATCGGTTGGTCACCTACTATGTGCCAATCACAAGGAGCCTGTTCACAACCATGGAGGGAATCATGATCCCTGTTTTAGAGAGAACATCAAGATGCAGAGGCTCCACCCCAGCCACCACAGGCCACCTCTGTAGCCACTTGCCCTTCCCCACCGGCACCTTGTGTCTTGGTTTAAAGCTCTTCCAGATGTCAATGAGGTTCAGGCCATCCAGCCTCGTGCCCCTGGATTTCTCGTCCATCTCGTACTCCACGTCAGTTCTGTTCTTAGGGTACATGTACTTCCGGCCACCCCCCATGATCACCTGAAGGGGACAGGAGCCATGAGCATTCCAAGGTTCCAAGAAGCCCAGAAGCCCAGTGGCAGTGGCTGGGACAAAGGACTCCTGGAGTCCCTCAGAATGGATGGGCCACAGGGCAGATTAAAGGCTCCTCTTGGAGCCCCAGCTCTCTTCCTCTGCTCCTTTTCTCTGCTGGCCAAGGAAGCAGCACTGTTGAGGGATGGAGAATTTCCCAGCTCGGTGAGCCCTGGGTTGTCTCTGCTGAGACCAGGACTTGAACCCAGGGACTGTCCGACCCCAGCACCAGGGCCCTGCTGCATATGTGGTGCCCAGGACAAGGCCTCCTGCCCCCCAGTGCGAGGCAGCATGTGCGCAGCAGAGGCCCCAGCCAGAGAGGCCTTCAGGGCAGCCCAGCTGGGATGGGCCACTGCCGCCTGGGCAAACAGTGGGGCCAGCCTCATGGCTGTGTAGTCACCGCCAGGCTAATTTTACCCACCGCTGCTGGCGTGCGCGGGCAGACGGACGAGGGACTGTTTGTTTTCCTTGGGAGTCCATGTTTGAAGTCCTGACTATTTTTAAAATGGGGGCCAAGAGCATAACAGCTGTCGCCTGTGGTGACCACCACATGGGTGTCCTCCTGTCACCGTGGGTGCCAGCCCAGGCCATCGCCCCAGGCTGACAGCATGGATCCACCGTCCCCAGGCCTGGCACCTCATCGGCCTCTTTTCTACTTTCTACTCTGTTTCCCACCTCAGAACCCAGGTTCCTCAGGCTGGAGAGGCAGCCAGGTGACCCGGCCGGTGGAAGACCCAGGAAAGATGCCTCAGGCCAGCTGGGACCGTGGGACCTGGAACAGCTGTGGGCTATAAAGTTAGACTTGGGTTTGATCCTGACGGTTGCTTGTTGACCAAGGGCCTGCCGCTGTAACCTTGCTGAGCCTCAGCGTCCTTATCTCTCAGATGGCACAACACCCACCCATAGGACGCTTGTGGGAGGAAACGCAGAAACACAAGGTAGCCCTCAGAACCTACGGGGCAGCTTCCAAGGGAAGGCGTCTTCACTGACTGAAATAGCAATGATGGGAGTACTTCCAGAGGCAAGGCCTTCACTCCAGGTGGCAGCAAGGAGCTCAGGGGCGGGGCGGGGAGGGCAGGGAACAAGGAGGAGGGGACCCCAGGCACCCCCAACCCCCCACCCTATTCCCACAGAACCTGACCCCTTGGCATTTTCAGAGTGGAAAATGAAGCCCCCAGTCTTCTTGCCTGGAGCCTCATGGTTTCCAACTCTGGCAGAGACTTCACACGACCTCATTAAACTCCCAAATAACAGACTTGCTGTTCGGCTTTGGGGTTTTGGTTTGTGTCTTTTTTTCTTTCTTTCTTCTGTCTTTCTTTCTTCTTCTTCTTCTTCTTTTTTTTTTTTTTTTCTCTCTTTCTTTCTTTCTCTCTTTCTCTTTTTCTTAGCAGAAGATATTTATTTTCAGGGTGGACACCAGGATTTTTGTTTCATGTACAGCCTGGGGGCTGGGGCCCTTTTGGGGTAGAGGGATGGAGGGGCAAACAGGGCTGGGAAAGAACAGGATGGGAGGGCAGGAGGAACAAAGGGTCTCCCATGCTTCCCCTCCTTACTCATTCCCTGGCTCATGCTCCCCATGGACCCCTGGATACCCCCTCCTCATGGCCACCTTGTATCTGAAACATCTTCCCTTGGCTCAGTTTTCCCTAAAGCTCCTGTCCCCCATGGCAGGCAGTTGCCACCAAAGCTCTCAAGAGAGCAGCCAGTAATTACCCCCTGCACTGTGCAGGGCTG
The DNA here is from genome assembly GCA_028451465.1 of Erethizon dorsatum. NCBI lineage: Eukaryota > Metazoa > Chordata > Mammalia > Rodentia > Erethizontidae > Erethizon > Erethizon dorsatum. The sequence goes on from CM051827.1 coordinate 119,435,492, forward strand.
TTCTCATGTCCATGACCTCATTGCGGCTGCCACGGGGAGGGAGGGGGCTGGGAGCGAGCAGGTGGGGCTCTCTGTTCTCGTGGACAGGTGGGGAAACTGAGGTGCATGGGGGGCACCTGTCAGGAGGAGGCAAAGCCATATGAGTGGCTCTGCCTCAGACATCTGCTCGCTGAGTGGGCCAACAGGGCTGTTTATCCTGGACAGGGTGCCTCACCCCTGCCCTCAGACAGGGAAGACACGGTTTGGGAGAGGGCCGGAGGGCAGGGGGCAGGTGAGTTCGGCAATGAGGAGAAGCCAGTGTGGGGAGCTGGGGAGCTGGAGCCCGGGACTTCCTCTGAGCCTCATTGAATCCCCACTCTAGGCTCACGTTGTCAAGTCCCCCCTGATTCCTGCACTAGCCGCCCATGGTAGGTAAGAAGCCTGCAAAAGAACAAGTCAGAAATTCTCATTTAAGAGCAGAGGAGGGATCAATCTGCGCATCCGGGCAGAGCACAGGACAGGACAAGGACGATGGACAAGGATACACAAATGCCACCTCTTTCTAAGCACTCATAGGAGCCAGGCCCCACGCTACACCTGACAGCAATTACCTTATTTAGTTCTTAGCCATAGGCTTAGTGGGCAGGTCCAGTTCACAGAGGGGTTGTGAAAGAGAAGGCTCAGAGAGGTTAAGTAATGGACCCAAGGTCACACAGCTAGCAAAAGGCAGGGCAAGGATGGGAACCTAGGAAGTATAAACACATGAGCCTGCACTAACCACTGCCCACACAGGTTCTTCTCTGCGCCTGTTGGTTTTGTGCACAGACATGTCTGTCTACGCACATGTGAACGTGCAGGGCAGGTTCTTGCCTCAGGTGGTCACTGTGCTATATCTACCTCCCCGTGTTGGTGGGGGCTGCAGTGCCAGGTTCTAATTTATGGAATAATCCCCGGGCACCTGGTTCTTGGGGTGTGGTGGCCACCACATGAGGGTTCACCCCACAGCCCCACTGCGGAGAAATCCTGCAGTGCCTGCCTGCCCCAACCGCAAATCCCCTAATGGGTTGGGCCCTCCCAGGTAGGTGGGGAGCCAGGCCAGGCCACTCTTCTCGGGCCAGCCTGGCCTTAAGCCTCCGGCCCCTCATCAGCCCCACCTCCATGCCCACACTGCACCCCACTCACATCGATGTTCTTGATGTTGTGCATGAGCTGGAAGGCGATGTCCTTACAGCCCTGGCTCAGGGCCTCCGGGGGCATCTCGTTGTCTGAGTACCAGTCCCGGTCGGCCGAGTGAGCATAGGCGGCACTGGGGGTGGCGTGGTTCACCCGTGTGGTTGTCACGATGCCCACGGATTTCCCTGAGATGTGGGAGAGCAGAGTTGGCTCGGCCTGCAGATAGGGCAGCCGGTTGCCTCCTACTCCCTCTCCCCACTGAAGCTTGGCCTTCCGTCAGTTCCTCAGTCTCCCTATCTGTACAAAGGGGGTGCAGCCGGGAGACTCCGCCCTCCAGCAGGTACTCTGTGCACCAAGGGGTTGGAGTGAGCACTGCGGCTGGAGTCTCCTCTCTCCAGGACCCATGGACCTTCCTCTTGCAGGAAGCCCTCAGCGCCTCCAAATGGACCTCCGGTGGACAAGGGTTCCTTCACCTGTGTCTGCTGGCTCTGTCCCTTAACTCCATGTCCCTGGGGCAGGGCCAGGCCTCCCAGCTCCCAGCCAGGAAGAAGAGGGAGAAGATGTTGCTTACTGACCACCCACAGGGCTGGGCCTGGGCTGGGTGCTTTACCCGCCTCACACCAAACCCTTGTGAGGGGCTACATTCTCAGGTCCATTTCATAGTAAAAAGAACAGACCTGAGGAACTGAGCCAGGACCACCTCAGAGTAGCCCCAGAGCCCCCAGCCTTCCCTGCTGCAGATCCAGTGCTGGAGCCCAGAGTATATCCCTTTCTACCCTCTTCCTGTGGCACAGTTTGTCACACGGCCTCTGCTGTTCCCACCACCCACCACCCCAGGCTCATGGCTCACCAGCGTCCTTGGCCCAGCGCAGGATGGAGGTGACCTCGTTGCCCTGAGTGGTGTTGCACCGGGTGCGCTCGGTGGCTGCGCTCACCCCTACGGTGCCCTCATTGGCCTTCACTCCGCATAGGTAGGCGGTGGCAGTGCCGGCGCTGTCGGGGACCTGCGCGTTGGTGTTGTATGTCTGCCGGCAGGAAGGAGGGTCAGGAGGTAGCCAGTCTTGACCCCCACTGCTGCCACCCACCTCCATGGGAATGGGGCATGGAGGACATGAGAGATCCCCGCTGCCCACTGAGTTCCCCCCACCAGCTGCAGGCAGCAGGAGAGGCAGGAAGCCAGCCCTCCAACATATGGAGAGAGTGTGGCAGAGATGTGGGGCCAGGCGGGGTCAGCAGGGGCCTCTCTGGGTCTGGAGCTGCAGGAGCTAGTGAGGGCTGGTGCAGGTGAGTCTTGGGGAAGGAAGAGGGGTCCCTGAAGAAGTGGGGCGTCTGGGAAGGGTGAGATTGAGAGCCCAGTGCTGACTCCACTGCCTGCCCCCTGTCAACTGACCCCCACCCAGAACTGCAATAAAAACCCTGAAGCTCTCTGCCTACCTCCCTTCCCCACCAGCCTGAGAATTCCAGAGGCCCAGGAGCAGTCCCTGCTCCCCCGTGACCCAGCGCCGGAGGATGCTTATTCCATGACACCCCTCCATGACAATAGCTGTCACTAGTCCTCATGGCACCGAACAATTCACATCAGTAATCGGATGAACTCCATGACCTTGGGAGACAGGAAGTGACTAGCCAGATCCTGTTTCTGTGAAGCACAGAGCAGGCAGACTTAATGGATGGTGGTGGAGGTCAAGATTGGTGGGGAGAGGCGAGGGGCTGGAGGGCTTCAAGGGGACCTTGGCAGCCTCCATGGTCACCTGCTTGAGCTGGGCACTGGTTATACAGCCATGTGCACCTGGTGAAAAGTCAAGCTGTACCCTGTGCCCTTTTCCCCACATATGTTACACATCAATAAAAAGACTGTTTAAATCAGTGAGTTCAAAGCCTCACCATAAATTTTGGGAAGTGGCTGCTTTCCTTGTTTCACAGGGGACCACAGAGCCTTGAGCCCTGGTGGCCTTGAGCCCTGGCAGGCACCCTCCTCAGCTCTTTCCTCCAGGTTGGCTTGGGGCTGGGCTCACCTTGGATAGGGCCACGAAGGGGAACTTGTCCATCTCCAGCGTGGTCTCTTCCCCAGGGTTGTGGTGGAGCTGACCCTTGAGGATTCGGGCGGCCGTCACCGTGGAGACGCCCATCCCTGTGGCAGGGAACGGGGGATTCAGGCTCTCTGGCTTCCAGCCTCTCCTGTCAGCTTCCTCAGGCACCAGAGCTCTCTAGCTCTCTAGTTTGGTGCCAAGGCAGGCCTGGGCAGTGAGCACCTGAAAATGTCACTGAGAAACCCCTCTCCCTTCTCTCCTAGACACTCAGGAGGCTGACTGGCAGAACAGCCTCTTGGGTATACAGCCTGGTCTGTCTCTCTCTCTTTCTCCCTCTCTCTCTCTCCATTACTGGGAACTGAACCCAAGGTCTTCACACTGACCTACATCTCTATCTCTTTTAATTTTTAATTTCTTAATTTTGAGACAGGGTCTCACTAAATTACCCAGGCTAGACTCAAACTTGCAATCTTCCTGCCTCAGCTTCCCAGAGTGCTGGATTACACACCTCTTCTAAACCACTGCCCCAGAGCCCAGCCTCTTCCACATAGCCTGTATCTCCTGCCTTGGCCCTCCACACCTCACCGTCTCCCAGGAACATGATGACATTCTTGGCCACGTTGGTATTGAGCTTCTGGAGTTCCAAGGCATTTTTCAGGGTCGCTTGGGCTTGTTTTCGCCAGTAATTAGGGTCTTTCTCTTTCTCTGTACAGAGAGAGGCAGAGTTATTGGTGGGGGTGAGGGTAGCTTCCCTTGCCCAGACTCACAGATACCCCAGCACCTCATTTCTGGGGTCTGGAATGTCTAAGCTGGAGGAGGGAGTGATAGCTGCCCATCTGACAGCATACCTGTGCCAGTCCAATCCTCCAAGCAAGCCTGGGGACCCTGGTGTCTTCTCCCCACGTCTCAGAATGAATAAACCAAGGCTCAGAGACACCAAGCAACTGCTCAGGGCCACACAGCACTGGCAGACAGATACTAGCAGAGCTGGGCTTCACTCCAGAGCCCACGCCTTCCTTTCACCCAGTAGCGAGATGTGCAAAGGCAGCAATTGCGAGACAATTAGAAGGGTAATGTTTAACAGACAAACTGCTTCCAACTGCTGGAGTCCCCAGATGCATCCAGACATCAATTATCAACTTGGCTTGGCTTACAGTAGGTTCAGCAGGAACACGACATAGGAGCGGGACTGGGAAGCAAGACTGAGGACCTGAACAGTTGCACTCCTGTGAGGTGAGCGAGGAGGACTGCGGCTCCAGTCCCCCGCCCCCTCAACGCCAGTAACTCCCAGAGGCAGCGCTTTAGGGCTTTGAGAGAAAACGTTCCAGGGTTTTGAGGAATGTCTGTCTGTCTGTCTCTTTACAGCAACCAGTTCTCAGCCTGAGCACCTGCTGGACCTCAGTCTGAACCCTTGCTCTGCCTCATACCAGCCATGTGGCTCTGAACCGTGTGACTCCCTGAGCCTCAGTTTCCCCCATCAAGGCAGGTTGTCTGTACCATCCTCTGTGGACTGGCAGGGGACATGTCTGAACCACAGCAGAAGGCCCATAGTTGCCCCCTACCACCTCCTAACCCATCTCCAGGGCTGGAAACCCCTTTCCCACACCAGCCTCTGCACCCTGTCCCTGGGGGGCAGCACACTCCACCATCTTGGGGGTTTCCTGTTCTAGGGCCCCAGCAGGCCTGTGTGTGTGCAGTCCTGGGGCCTGGAGGTCCAAGGCCCTGGAGAGTCTGTTAATGGCCCCCTGCTGCGGAGAAGGGAAGGCTGAGGTTGGAGAAGGCGGGAGCACCCCGTCCAAGGCCACACTGCACATTTGTGGGCTGGGGACACAGCCTCAGCCTTTGGCCCCACTCGGGCCCTGTGTGCCTCTCCAGAGAGCTGCAGGCAAAAAGCCTGCACAAGCTCAGCTTCCCACCCAACTGTAACTGCTTTCATCTTCCCGACAGCCTTGGGGAGGTGCTGTTATTTCCTCCACATCAGGAAATGAAGGAGCCTGGTTGAGGGCTGCAGAGGAAGAGCTAGGAACTCACGTGTCTAGGGGCGAGGCCCTGCCTTGGGTGGGGAGCAGGAGGGAGCTGGGCCCCACCTCAAGCCTTGGGCTTGTACACCCCATAGCCCTCATGAAACCTCCCTTTCTGGGTCCCTCACCTGAATTCCTCCACTCACTGCCTTCATCCTAGAGCCCCAGCCTTATCTCTCTCCTGGAAGAGTCTGTGAGGTCCCCAATCTCTGCTGAGTATCTGGGGCCACAGTTTTCCTGTCCAGCTGTGGGCCTTTAGGCAAGTTCTTTGTACTAGACATTCCGCCCCAGGGAAATGTGGAACACTAGCTACAGGTACTTGTAAGATTAGGGGACATAAAGTCTGGCCAAGTGACCTGGGCCACTGGTTTTGATCAGAGGGCCCGCCGGCTTGGGCTAGTTCCAATCTCCCTCCTTCCTTTCTCCACACCGCCACCATGCCTTGGTGCCACTTAGGGCTTCTTTGGTCACTTAGGGGTGAAGAACTTTTACCTGTCCTGACCACCTGCCTGCTACCCCTGGGGCCTGGCACACCCCAGGGCAGGGCCGATGTCAGCCTGCCTTGCACCCATGGCTCTTTCTCAACACAGGCTCTGCCACCAGTGTTCCTGGTCCCACCGTGCTTGCTCCCTGCTAGATTCAAGTCCTGTCTTTGTCACCAGAGCCACCCCGGGTGTGTCCCCAGAAGCGTTTAATTGATGTCAAACTGACTGCCTTATCAGAGATCTGGTTTACACAATGATGATTTTGGATATCAGAATACCAGAAGGCCATTATTTTTGGAGAATATGAAATGCCACGTGCAATCGCCCAGTATATAATGCTACATCAAAAGAGCACTTATCAGTACATACTGCATGGTTCCATTTATATGAATTCAACCAGGCAAAACACGAAGCCTGGTCGGTTCCTCTGGCTTTGGGAGGGGGCCCAGAGAAGCCTCCTGCTGTCCCCTGACTGCAAATGTTCTCTTGATCTGGGTGGTGGTCACATGGGTATAAATATATGGAAAAATCCATCATGCTCCACACTTAAGATTTTCACCATTTACTGCAAGTTATACCTAATTTTAAGAGAAAGAAAGAGGGGTTAGGAATTTGGTTCAGTGGTAGAGCCCTTGCCAACCAAGCACAAGGTCCTGGATCCAGTCTCCAGCACTAAATACATTTTAAAAACTAAAAAAAGAAAACACAATAACAGGTTTAACTTTTTTTTCCCATGTGGTGCTGGGGATGGACCTCAGGTACTTGTGCATGCTAGACAATCTCTCTAGCTGTGAACTAACTCTCTAGCCCAAGAAAACACAATGTACCACCACTACACACCGCCAGAAGGGCTAGAAACAGTAGGAAAAGTTGAATCTCATCTGTTCGTTTTTCATCTTCTCCTTTTTCATCCACTAGCTCATCCTTTACCCAAGTGGGTGCCAAGAAAGCAGGGACCCTGTCCCAGAGTGACCTTGGGTCTCCCAGGATGCACCCTAAAAGGCACCATGGGATCCCAGGGCGAGCACTGGCTGGGAATCCCCCTGCTCTGGGCTTGGCCTCAGCCAAGCTACTGAAGGCTGAGTCAGTTCTCTCTCTGCACCTCCATCTCTGCATCTGTTGAAATATCATCTTCCTGAGAGAAGAGACCAACATTCATTGAATGTCCACTCCCTGCCAGACTCTGTGAGGGTCCTGTGTAGCTCTCTACCAGCCCGAGGAGGAGGAGGCTCCTCTGACGGATGGGGAAATTGAGGCTCTGAGAGGGCAGGTGGGGATTTCCAGCCACAGGACAGATTGAACCCAAGATGGCTCTCCTCTCTGACTCCAGTTACAAGAATGCCAAAAAATATAAACAACCCCAAACAGCACATAGCTTTAAAAAGGAAGAAAGAGGGGAGGGAAATCCCCAGGAGGCAGAATTTGAGAGGAAATTCAAAACCAGAAGGGTAAACAGGGGCTGTTGTGGAGAAACCCTGGGGACCCATAGAGCAGATTACAGGCCCAGGCCAAGCAGCTGTCGCATATGTGTTTTGCCTGGGAGTTAGGGAAGGGACAAGAAAAAGAGGGCTCCCGAGAAATGTCACCTGGACTCACATCTGAGCCAGGTGTAAGCAGGGATTTGAATTTACAGCACAAGTGCGAATGGAGAAATTAACACAAGAACTTGTCTAGATCACTAGAAGCCCAAGTCTCAGAAAGAATCAGATTCGTCACCACCCTATACAGACACTGTCACATGAGTCTCCAACAGAAACACAAAACGAAGCAGAAAACTCCCACCGAAGATGAGTTCACAAGCAAGAACTACAAACACAGGCAACGTGCTACCATGAAAGAGAGTGAGAAGACAGGGCCAAGGCCACGAGGAGACTTCGCACATCAATTCTTGAAGGAATCTACAGAATTCATTATGCTATGGGCCGGGGATATAGCTCAGTGGCACAAGCGCCTGCCTGGCAAGCGCAAGGTCCTGAGTTCGATTCCCTGTACAAAAAAAAAAAAAAAAGAATTGGTTATGTTTCAGATTTGTAGAGATAAAAGGGAGACCAGCAATCCTGGCCAAAGTACTGGATAATGCGAAGGGAAAAAGAGCGACCTGCCTAATACTAGCACACACAGGACAGAGCTGAGACTTCCTGCTCTGGATATTGGTTCCAGTCCTTAAAAGCTTGCGATGTTCCATGACCTTGAACACAGCCCTTGTCCTACCCCACCTGCACCAGGTTTTCCCGTCCCTCCACCTGTGTCCCCAGTCCTACCTGGCACTAAAGAGTTGGTAAGGCAGGTACCAATGGCCAGTACTAAGAATGGCGAGATCATGGTGCACCCCAAGACCTGCTTCTTCACTGGAACCCAGAGATGTGATGGATGTGGGCGGGAGGAAGTGGGCTGGTAGTGATCAGCCGTTAATTGATGTTCCAATCCTAGACGTTAGAGAGGGGAAAAAAAGAGAGAGCGAGAGAGAGACATGGGGCACATCTCTGGAGTTCATTTCTTCATTCGGATATTCATCCTTGGTTCATTCAACAAGTATTTGTTGAACATCTATTAGAGGCCAGGCATGGGGACAGACACTGAGGTGCCAAGCTAGTTGGGCCTTCTCTCTGGAAACAAAATCACACAAACAGCTGTGTAAGTATAAATGAGTTCCACTCCATTTCCCAAGGGAGACCCACTTTCGGTCCATCACTGGGGAGGGCAGGCTTGCTTTCTTTTCTTTTTTTGGTACTGGGAATCGAACTCAGGACCTGTGCTTGCCAGGCAGGCGCTGTGCCACTGAGCTATATCCCTGTCAAGGGTAGGATTTCTGCACAGTGCTTCTTAACTGCACCTGCCTTGGGACTCCTGGGGTCACCTGGGCCTCTGGCTCTCGTGAGCTCAGGCCACGCTGGTGCTGCCAGCTCCCCAACCACTCCCTCTGGGGCACTGTCCTAGAGCACTGTGTCCCACACGGCTGGGACAAAGCAAAGATACCACTATTTCTCATAGCGACATTTACCGCTTCAGGACATCTATGTTTGCTCCATTTTCAGTCACTTTTGGTAAACGATATAAAAACAGCAAGAAGACACATAGGAAAAAAGACTGATCCATCAGAGTGGCTATTTCTGGGAGGTGATGTTGCAGATAATTCAGATTATTTTTGTCTTCTGCATTTTCCAAATTTTCTTCTGTATTGAGATACTACCTTTACTTTTTTTGTTTCCCCAGCACTGGGGATTGAACCCAGGGCCTCATGCATGCTAGACAAGAGCTCTATCACTGAGTTGTGACCCCAGCCTTAAAGGTTTAACTTGGATTTTTCTAATAAATAATGATGTTGACCATCTTTTCATGTGCTTATTTGCCCTCTGTATACCTTCTTTGATGATATGTCTGTTAAAATATTCTGCCTTTTTTTCCTAGTGCTGAGAATCGCACCCAGGGCCTTGTGCATACAAGGTAAACACTACCTCTGAACTACACCCTCAGCCCACCTTTATAATTCGTTTTTTTTTAATGTGGGTCCCAGGAGTCGAACTCAGGACCTCGTGCTTGCCAGCAGGTGCTTGTGCCGCTGAGCGATATCACCAGCCCTTTTTTCCTTTATGTGGGTACCGGGAGTCGGACTCAGGACCTCGCTCTTGCCAGGCAGGCGCTTATGCCACTGAGCCATCTCACCAGCCCCACCACCTTTATAATTTTTTTAAAAATGTTATTTAAAAAAATAGACTGAAACATTCCAAACAGTAACTGTTGTTCTGGGGAATAGGACTGTGAATGATTATTTCATCTTTTAAAAATTGTTTTGTTTTGTTCTTCCCCCAAGTTGCTTTCTAAAATGAGCATGTATTAATGGCTTAACAATATTTTTAAACTGTGGTCAGCCTGTGAGGATCACAGGGAACAGCCCCACTGCCAGCTGAGAAATGTACTAACCCTGGTGTGCATGAATGTTACCGGAAGACGTGAGATTTTAAATGGCGAGAGTTTCACTGGTAAATCAAGGTATTGCTTCAATCAAAAACCACGATACAGGTGATGATTCCATTTGCTACAGGAAATGACATACATTTTCCCATTAGCAAGGTGTTGCGCTATATAAATCACCAGGAAATGTGGTTTGACCTTAAAGACAAGGGCTCTGGGGCAAGGGGGTGGGCAGTAGGTTTCGAATTGAGAGAAAACACTTTATACCTAACATCTAACTGTGCTGATTTTAGATGATTTTAGATGATTTCTAAAGTTTTCATTCTACTTTAGTTGCTGAATGATAGCAAATCCTAAAATTAGGAAAAATTTTATTAAATTCCTATAAGATATTAATACACTAAAATGTCATCCACAATGGTTTAAAACAGAAGCCACTTCTTTCAGGAAACCTCCAGCATGGTCATTCCTTTAATACAGCAAGTCTGAACCTCAGGCCATTTTAATCATTGCAGGTATTTCCCTGTTTTCAGAAGAACTCCTTCCTGCTCCATCCACCATCAAATGGGAACGAAACAAAGGACGATGGAGGGCAGGGCCTCTGCCTTGTTGATCTCTGTACTCCTAGTGCTTGGCACACTCAACATTTCATCAGTTGAAAGCCAGTGCTCCAAGGAGGGAAGTAAAGGGGAGGGAAAATCCACCCCTGAATCTCTCCTCTGGGTGTGCAGAAAAGTCCAAGTGCTGGAGAGGCTGTGGAGCGACCAGAGCATCCACTCATGCTGGGCAGTGTTGACGGGCACAATGCTGGGGAGGCAGCAGCCCCCGCCAAAGCTGAGCAGCACAGCGATGCCCTATGACCCATCTCACTGCAGCTGAATGGTCCTATCAGCTCTTCGTCATGGCATCACAACTGTGACCACTGGACAGCAGCTGGACAGATGCCCTGTGTGTGCTCAGGGCAAGGACAGTGAGGGGACAGCTCCAGGCACCCAAAGGCGAGGCTGAGTCAGGGAGTAGGCACAGAGTGCAACTCTTACCTTGCAATGCAGAGGAACTAACAAGGGTGGTAGAGGACAGGCGGAAGGCTCTAGTGGGGGGTGTGTGGAGACAAAGGGAGACCCCAGGGAACCTCTGAGGTGCAGTGCCATTCTGTTTATTGATTGGGTGCTGTTTACAATGGGGTGCGTTCAGTTCAAAAATCCAACAAGCTGTCAATCTATGACATGGACATTTTTCTGCCCATATTTCAATAAAGTAAAAACTAGTCTTTGGGAGCTTATATAAACAATCTATAAAGGACTCAGCTGACAGGCCAACGGGTCTGTGTACTGCACTTCACAGTGTATGGAGACTTAAGCTAGGATGTCTCACAATGAGCCTCTGGGGTGCACGGAGAGAGTGCTTTTTCACTCTTATAGATGAGAAGAGCAAGGCTCAGAAAGAAGCGACCTGCCCAAGGTTACAACAGGGCTTCTGATTCCAGGATTAGCAACGAGATTACTGTTGGTGACCCCCACCCCACAAGCAGTGGGGCCTCCATTTTCTCAAGTGGAAAATGAAGGTTCTGAAATTTGACACATGAATAGATCCATCCAAGCACCACCATGATCAGGATCCAGAACAGTTCTACAGCCTTTTGTGCTGCCTGTTCAAAATCAAGCAGTCCACAACTCTAAGCCTGGCCGTCCTTGATCTGTCTTCTATCACCATTTACTGAAACTGTATTAAATCTGTAGACGGGAGGTGGATTTTATATCTCTGCAGCATCAAGTCTGCCAGTCATGAACACAGCACCTCCCTCTATTCATTTATTCTTTAATTTGATTAGCACACTGTAGTCTTCAGCATATAGATCCTAGATATGGTTTGTTAAATCCACGTCTATGTATTTCACTTTTGAGGTGAGTCACTGTAAATGGATTGTTTCTGGAACTGTTCATTGTTCATATATGGAAACACCATTGGTTTTTATGTTTTCACCTTGTATCTTGTGACCTTGCTAAATTCACTTGCTAGTTCTAGGGATTTTGTGTTTATGTGTGGGGATTCCTTGGCATTTTCTATGCAAACAATCATGTCACATACAATGAGTTTGAGTTCTTCCTTGTCAATCTGCATTGTCTTTTTCAAATCTGTGTTTCTTTTTCTTGCCTTATTGCACTGGCAAGGACTTCCAGTGCTACACTGAATAGCAGAGGGAAGAGTGGATATCTATGCCTTGTTCCTGAGATTAAGGGAAAAACATTCAGCCTTTTGGCAACCGGGGAGTCATTCTGAGGAGTGAAGGGGAGTAAATTTTGTGAGGGAAGATTAGGAACTTGTTGAATTTGAATTAGAGATATCAGGAACTTGTTCGTGATTAGAGAAATCAGGAACTTGTTGAATTGAAGTGGAGATATCGAGTAGGTAGTTGTATGTATGAGTCTGGCATTTGAAACAGAAGTCTTGGATAGAGGCATCAGTTTGGGAATTATGCACATATAGGTGGAAGTTACAGCCTTGCTGAAACTTGGCAAGATCACTAGAAGAAGGAATGCTGGCACAGACAACTGTAGAGGACAACAATCCTCAGAAAACCAGGCACTCAAAATAAATTTTTCCTTCCTTCCTTCCTTCCTTCCTTCCTTCCTTCCTTCTTTCCTTCTTTCCTTCCTTCCTTTCTCCCTTCTGCTGTGTTGCAGGTGGAACCCAGGACCTCACACATGCTAGGCAAGCTCTCTACCATTGAGCTGCATCCTCAGCCTTGAAAAGAACTTATTTAATCTGATAGAGGCTTTATGCCAAAACCTACAGAAACCACCATGCTTACTAGAGAAACTTCTTGCAAGTTCTCTTTAACATTGGCTTATGAGGAACTGGGGATAGGCTTTCTGTCCATAATAAGGAAAATGCGTCAGTAGAGAGGTGGGTGCAGTATCCATGTGGCAGTGGTATTAACATTACATGCCAACCATGGTGTGGCTGCAGCTTAAAGACATAGGATTGAGTGAAGGACATAAAGAATAAAACACAGTGCCCCGCATGTAAATGTAAATGCCGTCCACAGATACAGCACTGTAATTTATAAGGACACAAATCAAAGAACACATTAAATACATTAGCATACAGATCTGGGGGGAGCTGTGGGAATGGTAGTGTGTGGGAGGCCAGGGAACAGGGATGATGGAAAAGAGGAATAAATAAAGCAAGAATTGAAAGCTCATGACAGTGTGTCTGCACCCTGAAATACAATTTATTTCACTCTCTCTGCCCCTAGGGTCTGAGACAAATGAGAAAATAAGGGAGGATCAAAGTGAGGGGAACCCCAGGAGATGTACAGGGCCCCATCCAGCCTGGCATGATGCCTCTTGCGGTCATTTGTCCCTCTTCCCTGCTAGACTGAAGCTCTGAGAGTAAGGAGCATCTTACCCATCTCTATGACCCCAGCTGTGACAGAGCAGCAACTCTGTAAACACTGACCTCATGAAAGGCCCCACAGCTCCCACCTGCTCTGAAATTTGGCCCCAGGGCCCTGCATTGACATGGGCTTGGCCTGGAGACAGGTGCCTTCTCCTGTGGCCTCCTCTGAGGATCTGAGACATTCTTCCCACTGACTCGGCCTCTCAGGCCCTCCCCCTCCCATCCCAGAGGCAGCCCTGGGTGAGGGACTCTGAGGGGCCCAGTCTGGGGCTGTGGGGACCCCGGCTGCTTCTCTACCCCTGCCAGTGCTCCACCAGCTTGAAATGGGGCCTCCGGGTGGGTGCCAGCCCTTCCCCACCCCTCCCCCTTCACAGCCAGACCTACTCTGCCAGGCTTCCAGCTACGTGCCCTGATTACTTATGACAAATGGCCAGAAGCCCCAGCCGGGCTCCAGCCTGGAGAAGCAGCAGCTACAGTACTTGGCAGGTCAGGGAGGCCGAGGGGCCAGGCCTGTGCGAAGCACTCACTCGGCTCCTAGGGCAGAGCAGCCTTGGCCTGGGTCTCAAAAGGTCAAGAGCAAACTGAGTAACGGGACTCACTGCACACTAATGAGCACCCTGCTGTTTACATCTGCGACCACACATCATCCTCACAGCACTACGACAAGCATTACTAGCCCCATTTTACAGTGTAGAGAACTGAGCAGAGGGCTCAGCTAGTCCACAACCAAGTATGATCCAAACCCACACTGACCCCAGGGCACAACTTCTCCCAGCCCCAGTTTCACCACCAGTTAGAGGGGGAAAGATGAGTGCCATCCCTTGTCTTGTGGGCGAGAACAAACATTACGGGCAGGGTGGGAGTTGGGCCGGGCACATCCCCTACCTCAGCGGCCGGGCCAGGCGGCAGGTGAAGAAGCACAGCAGGCCCAGGGCCAGCAGGAAGAGAAGGAGGCTGAGGACTGTGGTGAGGACCACATCCAGCGTGGGCGACAGAAGGGCCATCTTGGGGTGAAGAGGGCCTCAGGAGTAGCCGCCACACTCTGTATACACTAGCCCACTAGCCGTGGACCCTGGCTCCACAGCCCTGGGTCAGTGGCTGTGACCTGGCTTTGTCCCAGGTTAATCCCCAGGATTAGCCCTGAGGGATGAAATGGAGGAGAGATAAAGGTCCCCTCCCCCACTCCAGCACCGTACATGGGAAGGGGCGCCTGATACTTGTTCATTCACCTTTGTCCATTCATTCCTCGTTCCTGAAATTTACTGAGCACCTGCTGGATACCTGGCTGTTCTAGGCTCTAAGGAAACAGTGGGAACAGGACAGACACGGTCTCTGCCTATGGGAGCAGATTACAGACAGCTGGTATAGACAAAGCACCTACTGTGTGCCAGGCACCTTGTGGGATAAAAGCTCAGAGGGCAAAGCAATCCTGGCCAGGGCCACAGTGGGGTTTTCCCTAACAGCCAGCAGCCTCTTGAGCCCGTTTATAAGCCAGAGCTATCCACCATGTCCAAAATAAAAGCATCTACTCCCACTGAGCACCTACTGTGTGCCTGGCCCCATCTGAGCTGGGGACTGGCATTCCCATCTGCAGATGAGGAAACAGAGGCTCAGAGGTGCAATGGTGGAGTCAGGATTTGAACCCAAATCTGCTGGCCTCAAAATGGGGCAGCACCAGCCCTGTCAGGCATTGGCCCCAAACCAGCTGTCACTGGAGAGTCCACACACAGGCTGCGGAGAGTGACTGCTCCCAAAGTTGCCTATCTAGTCTCTCCTGGGTACCAGAAACATCCTGTGTAGTAGGGACTCATTGTGGCTCCTGTCTCATGGATTGAGAAACTGAGGTCGGAGAGGGAAGCTATTGGAGACCACATATCTATCTATCAGCTCCGGCCTCTTCTGACCAAGCTTCTGCCTGCTGGAACACCTTAGTCCCAAGCATAAGCACCAAGGTCATGAGGAGATGCTTTGACCCTCCCAGTGCCAAGGGACATCCCCCCTTCCTGACCCAGAAGAGCCACTATGAGTTTACTACAACAGCAGCAAAATCAATGTCCCAACTCCAGGAAACCCTGGGTTTCTCCATGACTAATGTAAGCTGCATCAGATGCTCACAACAGCCTCAGGATGCAGGAGGGGAAACTGAGGCTGAGCAGTGCCGTGACTGAGTCAACTCTCATGTAGCCAGCAAGTCTGGTCCAAGCCCCAGCTCCTTCTCTTTCCAGGCATGTGACATTGGGTCAGTCCCCACTCCTCCGAATCTGTTTCTGGTCTAACACCAGTCTCCCACTCACAGGAACGTGAGCAGCGTGCTGGGCGCTGAGTTTGTACACCTGAGCTGGTTTAATCCACATTAACAACTCTGAGAGCAAGAGAGAGCCGCCCCCACACAGGTGAGCAAAAAGAGGCCCAGGTGGCCACAGAGAGGGTGGCCCAGGTCACGTGGATGGCACGTGCTGAGCCCGGCCCCCCACAGGGGACCCACCAAGGGCCACTCCTGCTTTCCTTCAGCTCGCAGGACACCCTGAAGGCTCCACTACCCAGCCTCAGACGCTGATGTGAGGCCCTTGTCACTGTACTCCCTAGCCCACAGCTGGCAGGACTCACAGGAGCAGCGTGTGCCCTTGGGGAGCCCTCAGTGTGGAGCTTGCAGTCCAGGAGGCCTGGGCTGGGAAGGGACTCCAGTTTCCCGGATGCAGCAGCCCATAAGAATCACTTCAGGTGCTGCGGGAGAAAGTCCTGGTCCCCAGCAGGTCCCACGGGAGGAGCACCGATGGAGAAGCACGTGAGGGAGTTTTGGGGCGGTGACCTGGGAGGTGGCATATGCACAGTCATGAGGGGATCATCCCCACCCTGCCTGGACCTCTGGGTTGCTGTGAGCATCACTGAGATGGGATAAAGGGAGCGTGGCAGAGACAAGGCTTTAGTGGAATGGTATGATGTGTCCACATTCCAAAAGAGAGGAAAAAAGACACATAATAACCCCCAAAAAACCCCCATTCCTCCCACTCCTCACCAGCTCAGACTCCCAGGGCAGGATCTGGGAAGTTGTGCTTTCAACAAGCCATCCTGTGAGCAGATTAGCGTGGGGAAATTGTCTTAGAGATCACCCATTATCCAGATAGGAACACTGAGGCCCACAGAAAAGGCAAGACCTGCCCCTTGAGAGGCAGCTCTGGGAACAGACCTCATGTCTCCCGACTCCTCCTCCCTATAAACACAGAGGGGGCCGTGGCAGTCAGCCCTGAGCCAGTCCCCTGGGCTGTCAGCGGGGTCGAGGCTGGACAGAAGCAGCCCCTGGTGGGCGTGGGGAAGATGGGGCTGGAGTCTTCTGCCGCACAGAGGGGCTGCGGCAGCTACCTGGGGAGGAAGCCTTGCTGAAGGCCAGTCCAGTGGCGTTTCAGCTGCAGGGCCACAGAGAAGGGACATGAACTCTGTCCCTCAACCGAGCCAGCGTCTCTGGCAGCCTTGCTGGCCTGGATTTTATTCATTCACTGGCGGAAGTTATTTATGGTGGCCACACAGCAGGCTCGGGGTGAAGGGCTCCAGGAGGAACATGTGCTGGTTAGAGTGCGCTGCAGGTCAGATATAAGGAGGGGCTTCCCTGGGGTAGGAGGCAGGGGCCAGGCTCAGCCCTCCAGCTGCAGACAGCACCCCTTTCTGGCAGGAAGCAGGCACGGGAGGGCCCCAGAGGCTTGGTGCCAAGCCAACTGCTTCTTTAGTCGGCAGGACCCCCGGCCTGACACCTCCACACCCTGTGCTCCCTGGTCTGGAAGCCTCCTTGCCATCTGCCCGGGGAATCCCTCCCTGCGTCCTTCCACCTCGGCCCAGCCCTGAGCTCCCAGGAGCCAGCCCTGAAGACCTTGGTGGCATTTATCAGAGCCTCAGAGAATGATGGGATGTCACCGCCTCCCCACAACATTTGAGCTCCTAGGGAGCAGGACCATGCTAGGCTGCTGGGCAGCCTGCACAGGGCTGGCAGCGTCTGGCACGGGGGCGAGCAGGGAATGCGGGTAGGTGGAGGGAAGCTGGGTCAGTGGTAGCTGAGGAGGAGGAGTACAGCACTGGCAGAGCAGCCAGGAGCAGGCGCTGGGTGCCGGTCCTGCCTTGCCCCTGCCACCTGGGTATCCCCGGATAGACCCTCACCCCTCAGGTTCTCACCTGCTCAGTGGGGGCTGAGAGGCCCTGGACTGATTGCGAACATTCACTCGGCCAGGGCTCCAGAAGAGTCAGCGACCCACAGGTGTGAGCTAATGCAGCCAGCACCGTGGCAATGGGGAGGGGATGCCCAGGATGACAAAGAGGAGCAAGGGATGGGCAGATGAGGCAGGTGAGGGCAGGAGTAGGAATGAGCAGACCCTTCCCTGCCGCTGGGTCAAGCTGGCTTACCTGGGCTGTCCTCCCCCACCCGGAGGCCCATGAGGTCGCTTAGCTCCTATTCTAGAAGCCACAGCACCCAGCTGCTGAGTACCCCCCCTAGGGGCAGAGGAAGGGTGGTCAGCACAGTGGCAGAAATTATAGCCTCCCCCCACTTTTTGCAGTACTGGGGATTGAACCCAGGGCCTTTGCACTGAGCTATATCCCCAGTCCTTTAAGTTGCTCAGGCTGGATTCAAACTTGTGATCTTCCTGCCTCAGCCTCCCAGAGTACTAGGATTACAGGTGTGTGCCACTGCATCCAGCTAGAGGTCCCACTTCTTATATCTAGAGGTCACGTCTCCCAAGAGGACCAGAACCCCCACCACCACACACACACACACACACACACACACAGAGGAAGAACCACAAACCAGGCAGGGTGATGCCTTCTCTCCCTCCTGCAGAGCGAGGACATCAGGATGGCTGAGGACGACCCCTGGGAGGGTGGATGACAGTGCTGGAAGCACGGCAGGACTGAGACGAAGAGGCTGCTCCTGCAGGGGCCTCAGTGTACACAGGCAGACTCAGGACGCAGGTCTTTCCGGGTGCCAAGCAGGCAGCAGGTAGGGAGGTGTGGACAGCCTGAGGCCCCAAGCAGCTTGGCTCCCCCAGCTGCCTGTGGAGCAGGCTGAGCCTCCTCCCAGCCCCACTCACAGGTGGGCTGTGCGCCCACCGCTCGCCCCAGCCACACAGCAGCTGGGGTCAGAAGGCCAGGGTTATGTCCTGGGGCCCAAGCTTGCCTAATGTCACAGAGCGGCTGTGTGGGTGGAGGACGGGGCCAGTCAGTGCAGCTGAGGGAGGAGAGAGCAGCAGAATGTGGTGCACATTCTGCCCCAGGCTGCCCTGGCATTGGGCCCAGCCTGAAGCTAAGCAAGAAGAGGATGGGGACAGAGCAGTACGTGGGCCTTGTGTCCCTGAGGTGGTAACCAATCCCCTGTTGAGGCCCTTCAGCACCCTGCAGCCCATCCCCTCTGGGGCTAGGAGACCTGGCTGCCCCATTCCTGCTCCTACAGCCAATATCAAGAAAAGAAAGGAACAGAGAAGTTCATAGCCTCCCGAAGTCACACAGAACATCATGTCCAGGTCTCCCTACTCACCGGACTTAGGGGCCACTGTGGGACATACAGGGCAATCTTTAAGGACGCCAATGTTTTGCCATTCTATACATTAATGATTTGTGTCAACTAAAGAGACCATTTCAAGCTGAGAAACACTAGAAAAACTCCTATTTACACACTCTGTGATTGTATTGCAAACCTCTTCATAGCCCTTACTATGTACCAGGCATTGTTCAAAACATTTTATCTATATTAACCCATTTAATGCAACTTACAAAGGAAGTACTATTATTATCCCCATTTTACAGATTGTAAAACAAAAACCCAGAGAGGTTAATTAAGTAACTTGCCCAAGGTCACACATTGAGTAAGTGAGCCAGAATTCCACAAGCCTTACTTGTGGATGGTTTCTGTCTTCCAGGGCCAAGTATAAACTCCTAAAGTAGCAGGTAAGGCCGGAAATGAGGGCCGGGGATATAGCTCAATGGCACAGCGTCTGCCTGGTAAGAGCAAGGTCGTGAGTTCAATTCCCAGTACCAAAAAAAAGACCGGAAACGAACCACGATTTGCTCTATGCCATATGTGCATAAGAGGCGTGTGTTACATATTTGTAGATGACTGGGTTACAGGCTGCTGCTGTGTGACTCACACTATACTCCCTTCTCTGGATCTGCATCTCGGCCACGGCAGGGAGGTTCTCTTTATCCCCAGTTTGCAGAAGAGGGGTAAGGTCACTTGGCCAAGGTAACACAGGGAAAGTGGCTCAGTCACGCCTAGGACGGAACGGGTCCAGGTTCTGATCTGTGCACAGCACCTCTTGGCCTGCTCTACGGTGGGAACAGCCAGGACGGGGGGGGGTATCCACACATCTCCCCACTCACAGACCCCCTCCCCCTGGCTCTCCATTCCCTGTAGTGTCCTGGCCCTGTCCCCAGAGGATGTAACAGCTCCCAGATGGCCCTGGAAGAAGAGGCCGAGGAGGCACTGGGCTGTAGGGAGATGGGCCGGGCCGGGCCATGAATTTGCAACCTGCGGCTACCGCAGAGTATGTGGATTTTCTCAGAGTCCCACTGGAGCAGCTGGTGCATTTGACATTCATGTGACCCTGGGGCCTTGAGGGACAGTGCCTGAGGAGGTGAGGGTCGCTTATGTGGCTCGTGGCTGCGTGACCTCGGGTGTTCACTTCACCTTTCTGGGCCTCGGTCTCCTCACATGTCAGATGAGGCTAATCGCGGTGAGTGGCTTGTCACTGTGCTATTGTAAGACTGAGAATTCAAGGGGACAGTAAGCAATGAGACCAGGCCAGCGATGACAGGTATTAAACAATAAGCGGGCCTGCGGGGAGATATAACTCATCTAGTCTTGCTACCAATGCACACAGAAGATAAGTGACCTGGCTAGTGTCACACAGCAATCAACAGGACGGGGAGGAACCCCTAACTGGTACCTACCAAGTACTGGGAGCTTTTGGCTTAGTCTCCCTGGAACCCAGCAAGTTAGGG
This sequence comes from Erethizon dorsatum, assembly GCA_028451465.1. Lineage (NCBI taxonomy): Eukaryota > Metazoa > Chordata > Mammalia > Rodentia > Erethizontidae > Erethizon > Erethizon dorsatum. Next base: position 119,455,472 of record CM051827.1, read on the forward strand.
ATTTCCAGCTCTGGAAGAAAGAACTGAGGGCTGGAAATGGATGGAAGTTCAAGTTCACACAGCAAGCTGGTGGGGGGTGGGATTTGCTAGGCGGCTGGCTCCACAGCAGTGGGTTCGCCACCCCCACCCAGCATCTGCCAGGACAACCTTCCACCCCGACAGCACCCCGGATACCTCGGCGGCCCAGCACAGGGAGCCCAGGGTTCCCAGGGCTGCGTGACCTTACTCTGCCTGTGCCTGTGGGGTGTGTGTCCTGACAGTGACGGTGCAGGTCACCATGCCCAGCTGCTCCCATGGCTCTGGCCCAGTCCTCCCTGGCCTGCACGTGACTGCCGGGACTCCTCTATCTGGAAGAGTGCTGGTCCAGGAAAGGAGGATCCAGTGTCCTCGGCCACACCCTGCCCCTCTCAGCTCCTCTGGGTTTGGAATTCGGCACCAGAACACTGGGATGGGTGGGGGCTGCCCAGGGTCACAAGCCAGAGTCCTGGCTGAATATTCCAAGCCTTCTAGGCCAGCTCCTTAGGAGAGGAATTTCGAAAACTGTAAAGTGCAGTGCTCTCCACGGCCCCTTCTCTGATGACTGCCACCAGAGTTTCCTCGGGAAGAGATCCTCCCCTTTCCAGCCAGCTTGGGGTGGCCCTGACTGGCACAGGCTGGAAGACACTCTCTGCCTGGGCAGTGTGCGGTGAGCCTGAGGATGAGCACGGAGGATAGAACAGAGAAACACAGGGAATCTGAGTCCTGGGCCCCTGGATGGAGCCATGCCTGAGGCTCACCGCCGAACACCCCAGTTATAGGAGCCCACCGATTCCCCGCGTCATTTGACTTGCCTGTTCTGTTGCCTGAAACACAGACTGACATCAGAACCCAGTTCAGCTGGTTTCTCTCAGCCACTTCCACTGTAAACAACCATACCAACAACCTCATTCATACTCAGCCAGCTGTTTCTACCGACACAGAAATCTGCAAACAACTGAAAGAGGGGTTGGCAAGTTTCAAGTATGTGGTAAAAGAAGCGTCCAACTCAATGCAAGTCGCTCTCTACTTGGAATCATGAGCTTGGAGAGTGGTAGGGTATTCTTGGGTGGGATCTGCCCCTCGCAGGGCTCAGACCTGCACCTTCCAATAGGTCGTCTCCTCAGTGTAAGGAACGCATGACTAACAGGTCCTGAGCGCTCTCTGCATCCCACGCTGGGGCTGCAGGTACAAGTTCTGCCCTCCACGGCTTCCTCCAGTAACAGTCGGTCGTAATTCACATTTCTGAGGGCTTCACACAAAAGCCCCCAGACAGGGCACCACTGGACATGCCCTCTCCACTTAGGAGGAAGTAGAGAGTCTCGGGGTCAGGTGATTTGTCCAAGGTCCCCATGCTAAAGAGGGGCAGGGCTGGCCCATGTCCCCAGTCTGCCTGGCTCCAATCCCAGTGCTTTTCTCCTAGCTACCGCGGTGGCAGGACTGGGGCAAGGCTATCACTCCTCTGGGACAGTTTGTTCCACTTAGCCCTGAGAGTGGTTTAAAAGACCAAGTGTTCTGGCTACCTGCTTTCCCGTGGGTCTCACCCCTTGAGGAGCCCAAGGCCCAGGCCCATCCAGTGTCACTGTCCTTTAGGGGTCACTGCTTGCAGGCCATGGCCAGAGGAGCCCAGGGCCCCTGAAATCCCGGCCCCATGCTGTCCTGGGCAGCTCTTCTGACCCCAAGTGGGCCCTCCCAGCCTCCCTACGCCTCTGCCCTGTATTTTTAAGGTCCAGTGACATTGGCTAAGCACCCTCCACATCCAGGGCCTTCGCCAGCCCAGACCCCTGCCAGTGGGTGAGCAGACAGGGAATGGGCCAATCAGTGGGACACCAGGTGGCAGAAGAGTACAGAAACCTTGGAGGAGTGGGAGGAGGAGAGAAGGAGGTGGTGGCTGTAGTTCTCTACAGAGGCTGAAGGAGGTCTCACCCAAACCACCTCCCTGCTGCACGGCAGTTGCCCCTACGTGCGGGGAGAATGCAACGACCCCAGGCCATAGATGAAGGGAATGAAGCCTGCAGAGTCCACCTGCAGCCCATCAGGTGACCCAAGCAGCCACCTGCCTCCCCCTGCCCTCCCCCACCTTCACCAAATGGCTCCAGATGGAGAAACAGAAACGGAGGCTGTGACAGGCGAGGCACAAGTCTAGACCCGCAGGGGAACCTGTGTGTGTGTGGGAGGGAGCTGGGATGCAGCCCTCTGGAACTTCCTCCCTGAGGCCCAGCCTGCCATCCCTGGCTCCACTCTCCTGTGAAGCCCCAGGCGCTCTGGAGCTCAATGCTCCCTCAAGTGCACTGGGTGCCCCAGGAATCCTCCTCCTTGTCCCCGCCACCCCGGGCCGCAGGGGCCCCAGACTGCTCACCCTTGTGCAGCCTCCTCTGTGAATCCTGACCATCACTGATGCACATTACAGCAAAACTGACTAAAGCATGGGGTGGGTGGTCCCCACCCTCCCATCTGGATTTGCTCAGTGACCCCTCCCAATCCCCCCCAATCTTCCCAAACACAGCCACACAGGGAGAGAAGACTATGGACCCAGGGTTAAGTCCTGGCCCTGTAGCTTTGAATGTGACTTCGTCTGGAGCTTCAGAATCTTTATCTATGAGACAGGGTTAGTCACCCCCACCCTGCAGATCTAATGCAGACAGAGGATCTGCTAAAAGATACAGTGTGACACACTGCCTTTGGAAAGCACTTAGCAAGGCCAGCAGACAAGCATCAAGGATTTGTCACACTGAACAGAGAAGTCTGTGCAGGGGTGAAACTGCCACCGGCAGGACACACCTGCAGTCGCCGAGGCAGGTACACTCGGTATATCCTCATTTTAGAGAAGGAAAAAGCCCAGACAGGTTAAGTATCTTGTTTAAGGTCGCACAGCAGGCAAGGAGTAGGGCTGGGATTATGAGTCCAAACTGCCCAACTACAAAGTTTAAGCTCCTAACCATTACACTAGGGCAGCGGTGGGGACCCGATGGCACATACGCCACAGCAAGCTGTTTGTAATCATTGAAAGCTCTAAAATATTCCCCATCACTGCACTAGAGTAAGGCAACTGAGGTTTTGGGAGTTGAAATAACTGCTTAGTGACACAATTAAGAGCGGGCCCAGGAAGAGATGGTGAGCCTGTGACCTTAACCAGCACATCAAGCTGGCGGAACTCTAGAAATAATTTAGACCAACGTTATCGTTTTTCCCCTGGGAAAAGCCTGAGGTCCAGAGAGGTCACAGGACCTGCCCAAAGTCACACAGCCAGTTGGTTGAAGAATCAGGACAAGCACCCGGGTTTCCTGACCCCAGAGCCCCGCATCATTGCTGAGTGTCACCTTGACCACGAGAAGACATCGGGGAAAGAGGCTTAGGGATGTGCTGGAAGTTTCTGAGCAGAAGTGGAGGAAAGACCGGGTGAGCACGGAAAACAGCCCACACAGAGGTCCAGAGGCCATGAAAACGTTTTTGAGAATTGAGTGTGTGCCAAGGTCGAGGGAAGAGCAGGATTTTATACTAAAAATTGCCACTGGGTTCTTTTATTTTTAACACTTTCTCGTCCTGTCTTATGTTGCTTACATACCTTTCCTTATTTCTCTGGTATGTGTCTAATGTTTATTTAAAATTCTAGGTGTGGGCTGGGATGCAGCTCAGTGGTACAGCGCCTCGAAAGGAAGTAATACTATGAAATGAACTGAAAGTCTAGGACCATGGGCTCCAACACTGCTGAGGCCAGCGATCTCACACCTGGCTGTGGTCATCCCAGCCTGGCTGCAGGTGGGCAGGGCAGGGTCTGCACACCTGGCTCCGAAAACCTCCATTGAGAGAGGGGAAACTTCTGGCTCCCCACCCCCCAGTCCATCCCAGAGCGAGAAGAGAGCCAGTGTCAGGAAGGCCAGGCAACACCAGGAAGGCAGGCCCTCCCTGGGAGCTGGGTGGGCTTTCAAACCCAAGTACATAGCGTGGGAGGAGAGGCAGGGCACGATCTTTCAGCAGCCTTGAGTTCTCCTCTCCCCTCTTTACACCAAGCTCTCCCCAGCCCTCTGTGTAACCCCACTGCCCTGGGACAACCAAGACAAGACCCTCACTGGCACATCGGCAGCCCAGGCAGGTGCCACAAGCACCCACGGGGGTACAAGCAGGGCAGCACAACAGGGAATGAGGGGACCCATGGTCATTCCACACCACTTCCCTTCTGAACCCCAATACTGGGGGTTCCCAACCAGGGTAGACACCTCTTCTCCCTCCTTCCCTCTCCCTGGGGTGGGAAAACAGGCCCCATGCTGTCGCTTGGGGAGGGAATGAGTGAGGTCAAACCTGGAAGAACCATGCATTCCTACCCGGGCCCTGTCCTCTCCTTGGGCTCTAGGGGCTGGGAGACTGGGGTCAGACTCCCACTGGAGACACCATGCGGGACAGAAGAGCTGAGCCCTGGGGAACACGCGCCCAAGTTCAAGAACAGTCAGAATGACTTCCGAGGAGGAATAAACCCATCAGAGAAACCACTGTGATCAGCTGTGTGAGAACTGAGGCAAAAGAAACAAGGAAAGGCCAGGCATGGTGGTATACACCTGTAATCCCAGCACTTGGGAGGCCGAGGCAGGAGAATTACTGAGAGTTCAAGGCCAGCCTGGGCTACATAGTGAGTTCAAGGTCAGCCTGCACTACATAGCAAGACCCTGTCTCAAAAAAAAAAAAAAAAAAAAAAAAAAAAAGGGAAAGGTATCAGCGATGCAAAACAGTACGCAAAAATGTTCAAAGACCCCCATGGAAATATTCTATAAGAAAAACCAGTTGAAATAACCAATAGGTAGAATAAATTAGAGAGGATCCAGGTGTTGAAGAATGAAAGAGGGAAGCAGAATATCAGTTGGAAAGACTCCTCCAGGAGGGAGCAAAGCAGGATTAAAAAACAAAAAGAAAGAAAAGCTAGAACATCAAGCCTCTCTTGCTGCATTAATTTGAGATGGACCATCAACCTAGCTGTAAAGGAATCAGAAGCTTCTCCAAACACAAACAAACAAACAAACCACACATAAAAGGTTATTGCCATGACAGGCAAAAAGTACTAACTCCATAAAAGGAAAAAATGATAAGTTGGACTTCATGAAAATTGACCTCACTAAGGACTGGGGGTGTGGCTCATGGCGGAGGACCTGCCTAGCATGTGCACTGCCCTGGGTTCAATCCAAATGCAGAAGGGAGAAAAAAAGAAAAGAAAGAAAGAAGCTATATCCACCCGAAGATTCGTACATAAATATTCAAGCGTGCTTTGTTTGTAACACCCCAAGCTGGACAGTTTAAATGTCCAATAATAGATGAGCGAACCAGCAATGGTGGTATTGATGTACAGAATATGACCCAGCAGCACAAAGGAATGAGCTGGAGTTGCAATAAACAGATGAATCCCAAAAACATGATTAAGTGTTGGGGCTGGGAGTGCAGTGGTAGAATGTGCGCTTAGCATGCATGAGGCTGGATTTAAACCACATCACTGACAACATGAGAAGTAAAAGAATATGGGCACAGGGCCAGTGAGATGGCTCAGCGGCGTAAGCGCCTGCCTGGCAAGCGCGAGGGCCCGAGTTCGGCTCCCGGAACCCACATACAAAAAAAGGGCCAGTGATATCGCTCAGCGGCACAGGCGCCTGCTGGTGCACGAGGTCCTGAGGTCGATCCCTGGTACCCACAAAAAAAAAAAAAAAAAAAAAAAAAGAATATGGGCACAAAAGAGTACAAACCATATGACTCTATTGATACAAAACTGCAGAAAAGACCAATCTAATTGGGGGGGGTGACAACAGAATAATCGCTGCCTCTGGGAGGTAAAACTTACATCAAAGGTCATGTACATTTGCCAAAACTCACTCACTGAACACTTAGGATCTGTGTGTTTCATTGTGCAAAATTATACTTCAACCAAAAACAGAGAGACAAGAATGTAAATCCTCACACTGAGAAAACGGGAGACGCAGGAGAGAAAAACAAATCAATGGAGGAGATATTTGGGAAAAAAAAAAAAAAGAAAAAAAAAAAAGGAAGACAACCTTGGAACTAAAGAGTGATGAAAGATCTCAATTTGAAAGGGCACAAAATATACCAGACAAGATAGAAAAGGGAAAACCCACACTTAGATATATTGCAGTGATTATTAAAAGGCAACAAAACATTCTAAATGTCTAGAGCAAAACAGATAACTTATAAAAGGAGTAAGTATCAAATTGAATTGACCAAAGTGCCAAAGGGCAGGGGGGAGTGAAACAAGAATTTTATATCCAGCTAAACTGTCACTCAGACGTGAGTGGTTAACAAAAGTCACAGCATGAAAAGACCCAGGTTTGTTCAAAAAGACGACCCTCCGCCCACACAAAAAATTCTCTTGGCAGAAACTACTCATGTAGTAGAAACAAAGTCCACAGTCAGTACAAAAGAATCTCTGCAGACTGCGCAAATAACTTAGTAAAATTTAATAATGAAAAAATAAACTAAGATAAAAGGAAAGAACAAGAAGAACACATAGTGTATCTTTAACAACTCAGAGCCAAAACATCTGGACAAATTGAGATGTCATGGGGGCCGCAGGGCCTGCAGGTGAAGAATGTGGGGTGAGAAGGAAGAGGGAGATGCAGAGAAAACAAGAAAATGCATTTTGTCTTTGTTGGGAAAAGTCATGGATAATTTTTAAGTAATAAAGCATTAGAAAGAGGCAGAAAAATCAGGACAAATTGAAATAAAAATATCCATAAACATACTCTTTTCAGGAACATGAACACACTTTCTAAAAATTGATCACGTACAAAGCCGTAAAGCAAATCTCACATTCCAAAAAAACATACATTTTCACATAACCCACATTCTGAGACCATAGAGCAATTAAATTAGAAGTTAAGTTTTTAAAAGGACAAATAATTACCCTTATAGATAATAGGAAATAGATGTTTTGCAAAGGGAAGGGGATCAAGCGGTGGAGGGAGGGGGGAAACCAGGAAGGGGAGGGGACGAAGAAAGAACTGAGCCAGGCATGGTGGCGCACAACTGTAATCCCAGCACTCCAGAGGCTGAGGCAGGGGATCACCACGAGTTCAAGGCCAGCCTGGGCTACATAGTGAGTTCAAGGCAGTCTGCACTACATAGCAAGACCCTGTCTCAAAAAAAGAAAGAAGGAAAGAAGGAAGGAAGGAGAGAAAGAAAGAAAGAAAGAAAGAAAGAAAGAAAGAAAGAAAGAAAGAAAGAAAGAAAGAAGGAAGGAAGGAAGGAAGGAAGGAAGGAAGGAAGGAAGGAAGGAAGGAAAGGAAGGAAGGAAGGAAGGAAGGAAGGAAGGAAGGAAGGAAAGGAAGGAAGGAAGGGAAGGAAGGAAGGAAGGAAGGAAGGAAGGAAGGAAGGAAGGAAGGAAGGAAAGGAAGGAAAGGAAGGAAGGAAGGAAGGAAGGAAGGAAAGGAAGGAAGGAAGGAAGGAAGGAAGGAAAGGAAGGAAGGAAGGAAGGAAAGGAAGGAAGGAAGGAAAGGAAGGAAGGAAAGGAAGGAAAGGAAGGAAGGAAGGAAGGAAGGAAAGGAAGGAAGGAAGGAAGAAAGGAAGAAGGAAAAAACAACAAAAAAAAACCTGAGATGCATTGTGTACCTGCACCAACTCCCCACGAGTAGCATGATCATTATGTACTGCTAACATGGACTAACAAAAAATAAAAAATGAACAAAAATATCCTAAAAACTCATAGATCAAAGAACAGTCATAGTAGAAATTTAAAATTACTTAAACCTGAAAGGTAATAGAAGCCTTACCTACCAAAAATTGTGTAATACTGCAAAGAAAAGTTAAAGATTAATGAGCTAAGTGTCCAGCTTAGAAATTTAGAACAAACAGAAACCAAAGAAAGTAAGGAGGTTATGAAGAGCAGAAATCAACAAGAGAAAAAGAAAAGACTCCACTGAGAAGATCGAAGCCACCTGTTGGTCCTTTAGACATGTGGCAATGTTGCGGGGGGGAGATCGATTATTATGGAAATGAGGGATATCATAAGAAAATGCTATAAAGAATCCTGTCAATAAATTTTAAACTATAGATTAAATGTACATTCCTAAAACTATAAATTACCACAACTAACAAAAGACATAAAGAACCCGAATAAAGAAATTAAAGTAGAAGTTAAAATCTTTCCACAAAGAAAACAGGCTAAGTGATTTTACAGGTAAATTGTACCTACCTTCAAGAAACAAGTTATCCCAACTTTATCCAAACTTTTGCAGATAACAGCAAAATGAAAATTACCTCTAATTCCATGAGGCCATTTTCACTGTGATATCAAAGCCAGAGCATAAACTGATATAATAATTTTAAACATGCTATCAGAGCATTACCAAGTATATGCATAATAAACACATTACGTTTCTCCTAGTCATGCGAGGTACAAGGTCTAATTAGGCAAGGTTTAATTAGGCAATCTATTATGTAATTAGCTACATCAACAGATTTTAGGAGAAAAATCATATAATCATTTCAAGACACTGTACATTTTAAGGCATTTAATATAGTTTGACACAAATTAAGTTCTTTTTAAAAGCACTTAATAAATTTGAATAGCAGAGTTTCCCTAACTTAAAAAAATTATTAAAAAAATCTTCAAACTTTTTGGCATATTCTAAAGTGGGAAACATTAGAACATTTGCTCTAAAGTAAAAAATGAGGTAAAGATATCTAGTACCATCATTTTCATTTAACATTGTAGCAGCAGTCCTAGAGAGTGCAAAAAGAAAACAAAGTTAAAAGAGTATAGATTTAAAACAAAAACAAAAATAAAAACTGTGCTGTGCATGGGAGGCTGAGGTAGGAGGATCACAAATTTGAGCTCAGCCCAGGCAATTAAGTGACTTAGCGAGACCCTGTCTCCTGTCTAAAAAAAAAAAAGAAAGGAGCTAGGGATGTAGCTCAGTGAAAGTCCCTTGGTCTAATCCTTAATACAGCCAAAAAAAAAAAAAAAGGAAAAAGAAAAAATTAACATTATTTGTAACTGATTACCCACATAGATTCTACAAAGAATTGCAAATACTTTAGAAAATTGTCTAGATAAGATCAAAAGGTAGTCAAGCATATTGTTATACACCTGTAATCTCAGCACTTCAGGAGGCTGAGGCAAGAGTACTGCAAGTTGGAGGCCGGCCTAGGCAATTTAGCAAGACCTTGTATCAGAATAATAAGCAAATAAATAAGGCTGGGATGAAGCTCAGCATTCCCTGGATCCAATCCCCAATACTGAAAAAAAAAAAAAAAATCAATTGCATTTCTCATTTCTCTTTAGCAACAGCAACTGAAAAACATAAGAAAAAATAGATATATAGATGGGGAAAAATTAAATTGGATCTCTGTTTATGCCTTACGCAAAATTCAGTGAAGGTCTTACATGTGAAAAAGCAAACATTTAAACATTTAGTGGAAACTATAGGTGAATAACTCTCTGACTTTGGAGTATGGTAGGTTTAGAAAGTGCTATTACATTTAAAAATTGTTAAATTAACATTATATCAAATCTTAGAGTTTTAGCTTATCCAAAACATAAGTAGGCTGAAGAATATAAAGAACTATTGCAAAGCAATAAACAAAGAACAAAAAAGGACAAATAGAAAAATGGGCAAAGGGCATTCCAAAAGTGGATTCGTACACAATTTCATACACACTTATTCATCCTAATTGGTGATTGGGGAATTGTACATCATGTCGACAATGAGAAATCATTACACTCATTTGATCTACTGTATACTGCTGTTATGGTTTGTGTCTGGATGTCCCCTCAAAGCCTCACGTTATCATGGGGGGCAGGCTTTTCAGAGGCAGGTGAATCTAGAGTTTGTGACTGATTCATGGTCTAATGCTGGGATTAAGGGTGTGAGTGCTACACCCGCCCTAGGGCAGGTAGCTTACAAATAATATAAGGGAGGGAAAGAGGTTGCCCCCCCTCCTCTCTTGTTGCTTTTGCTGTCTTTCGCAGCCATGAACAGTTGCCCCTCTGCCATGTGCCACCCTGCCTTAGAGACAGGCGATTATGGACTGAAACCTCCACAAACTGTGAGCTAAATAAACCTACCCTCCTTTAACTTGTGTGTGTTGGGTATTTTGTCTTAGCAGTGAGAGAAAAGTAACTAAGGCAACTGTGGAAGACACAAAGAAATTGCTTCTTACACATTGCTAGTGGGGGTGTAAACTGCTACAATGATTTGAGAAAACAAACAATTTGGGTTTATCTTGTAACACTGAGCAAATTTTCACATACTTATGACCCAACAATTCCACTTGTAGGTGTGTATCAAGAGAAAACTTTTATCCCCACACCTGAGAAAGCACGTACATGAATACTGAAGTGCCTTTTCCATACTAGTAAAAATCTTGGAACCACCAACCACTGTCAGTGAGAAAATGAACACAAAGGGTGCATCTCAGTGATGAGCACCTACCTAGCATATCCAAGGCCCTCTGTTCTACCCCCAGTACTGCAAAAGACAAACAAAACAAAACGTAAAAATTGTGAAACAGTAACCCAGTGGAATATTACACAGCAAGCAAGAAAGAACATGTGCAACCGTATGAATGAATCTTAGAAATGTAAGAGCAAATAAAACAAGGCAAGTTCCAGTAGATTGCATAAAGCATAATACTCTTCCATAAACTTAAGTATATATTCTGTACATATAATACATATACATGTGATTTTAAATACTACTCAAAAGAGGCAAAGGGAATGAGAAACACCTTGTAGATGATATGTGTCTCCATATATGATACTAATACTAACAAAAAAACAAAATCGGAAAAGCACTAATCAAAACAAAAAGGCGAGAAATGAGTAGCCCGATTCAGGATGGTGGCAGCCCGTACTGAAAGGTGGGAGCGAGGGATGAGACAGCCCAAAAGAGGCTGTAAATTACTGTCAGTGTTATAGTTCTGGGATGGGATGATGGTTCAGGAATGTTCTGAATTTCTTTATTTTTGTGGTACTGGGGGTTGAACCCAGGGCCTTTGTGCTGAGCTACATCCCTGGCCCACTTTTATCATTTTTATTTTGAGACAGGGTCTTGATAAATCATTAAGTTATCCAGACTGGGCTCGAACTGACACTCCTCCTACCTCAGGCCCCCAGAGCACTGGAATTACAAGCCTGCACCATCACACCCAACTTCAATTTATCTTTAATAATAAAAACACAGGGCCATTTATGGACCAGGGATGAGTGCCTGAAACGGGATCCTCATGGATCCCACATCTGTAAAATAACAAAAGAAAACAACAACGCGCAGCAAATACTGACACTGCGTCAGGCACCATGAAAAGTGCTTCCACGAGTCAAGGCTCCCTGAGTCTTTGACAATGTCACCGTCTGGAATCCATGACTGCCCTTTGTTTCCAAATCAGTTGGCAGGGATCAATCATGTGAAAGCCAGGTCTCCAGGACCCCCAGCCAGGTCCCTGCCAGGCTATAACTTTCAAGATGAAGAGTAAGTGCTTAACAAATGTCCACCTTCATCCAGAGGGGGCACTGGAAGGAGACTGGCTGGTGGTGAGGATACCTAGATCTAGCAGTCACCATCCTGCCACTGCCCGGTGTGACTTCCCACTCTGGGCTTTGCTGTCCCCTGTGTACCTGGACGGGGCAGCAGCAGCGAGCCACCCCCAGCCCCCAGCCCCAGCTATTCTTGCTCAAGCTGTTTTCCAGGGGTTATCCAGCCATCGGAGACCCCGGCTCAGTGCTGTCCTGGTAGGGGTCAGATTCTCCACACCCTGGTCCTGTACCTCAGGCTGCCGGCCCCACCCTGCCCCACCCTCACCTGGGAGCCCCCTTCTCTCCTCTTCTTTGCATTTGCCATTCCTACCTGGAACGCTTTCCCTCTGGGTCTTTTCCTGGCTCCCTCCTCTCTGTCCCTTGCTCTGTCCTAAGCCTCTTTTCTCCCCAGCATTCATCAGTGTCTGAACCAAACTTCACCACTCTCTTGTCTGTCTCTTCCAGGATGATACAGCATCAGAGTGACCAGGACTTCATGTTGTTCACCCCTGCAACCATCCCTACCTAGTGAGAAGGCTCAGGAAATATTTATTTGTCGGGGAAAAAACAAACAAAAGCCTCTTCCCCTGAAATCTTTGGCAGTCATCGTGCCCCGGGTGGAGGTAGCTGGCCTCTGGTGCTTTCCTTCATCCTGTCCCGCAACCACTCCACAGAGCTCTATCCCTGACCACTCCCTGACATCAGGAGCTCTTTGAGGCTAAAACGGGGCTGCAGTCATCTGTGAATTCCAGCATCTAACCCTGGGCGTAGGAGCTGCTGGCTGAAGAAACATTTGTTGAATGAATAAATGAATGAATGAGAGGATCTCCTCCTGTACCCATCTTTCCCTCTTCCTGACTCCGTTTCTTCCTTTCTCTGTCCTCACAGGTGCCAAGACACTGGCACCCAGGAGAGCTGCCAGGAAAGGCCACTCCAGCAGGAATTTCCTGGCACAGGGGCACCTCTTCCTTCCCACTCAAGAGGTGAGGGGACAAAGCCCTAAGCAAGGCTGCCTCTGTTGCAGAAGTCAGGTCTGGGGCCTGGCCAGGCACAGCCAACAGAGCTGGCACTTTTGCTGCAGTTTTGCAGTTTTGCCCCAAGGCAGTCACAGCTTGTCACAGGATGCAGAGGCAGAGGGGACTAGCACAGGGAGCCCTGCCTGGCCAGGGGCAGTGGGAAGCACTTGAGTATTCCAATCAGGCAGCTCCCCAGGAGGAAAGTTTTCGTTTCCTTCCCCTGAGGGGGACATGGGGCAGGCCCAGGCTGGCAGGGAGCTGCTATTGAAGGAGGAAATCTGAGAGCACTGTTCTCACACAAGCCTGGAGATTCCCCACCCCAGAAGACTCTGGAAGCTGAGAGAGAAACTCCGGAGTGTCAGGCCTGCGGCCAGAGCCCTGGACTGAGGCTGAGCCGGTCCCCCACTGAGGTCCCTGAGTTAGCAGCAACCTTGGCCGTGCTAATTACTCCGGCCTCACCCTGACCCTGGCTCTGGAGACACCAGGACGGCTCTGCCGTGCCCCCCACTTTTCCCTCAGGAATCACAGGAACAGATTAGCCGTGCACTCCAGCTCAGCGGGCCAGGCCTCAGTGACTCTCCTGGAATGATTCCTGCTGTTGGCCCAACTCCTTGCCTGGTCTGTGTCCTTGTCCCTCCCACATACAACAGATTGGCCTCCGGAAGAACCGACAGGTTCAAGAAGAGTTTACATCTGGCCTGCAGAGATTTATCTAATATTTATTAAGTGATTGTGGCCCCAGACTCCAGCCAGATTGCCCACGTTCAACCCTGGATAACCACTTGGGGGCTGCATGACATGGATGTGTCCTTTCCTGTCCCCTGTAAACACAGGGATTCCAGTGTCCATCCTTTGAGGAGGGCCAGAGGACCATATGAGAAGAGACATGTGAAATACTCCCTTTGCTGGCCGCACTGTGCATCGGGCTTCGGTGAAGAACAATGCTTACCATTATTAGTAAACAGGTTAAGGCCGAGGGAAGAGCCAGGCCTGGATCTCTAGACCAGACATCCAAGGCACTCATTCTCCCTCACCTGAGCCAAGACCAGGCTGTTCAGATCCAGCCTGGGAGTGAGGGAGGAGGCTCTGGATTCAAATCGCAGTGCCACCACCCACTGGCTCTGGGACTTGGGCAAGTGTTGTGGCTTATATCTAGGTGTTCTCCGAAAGCCTCATGCACTCACAGATGGGGTTTGGGAGGTGACTGGATCATGGGGCGTGATACGCATTGGTGGATTAGGTCCACTGCTGAGTTTACAGCTAAATGTGATGTTGGGAGTTGAAGCTTGGTTGGAGGAGGTGGGTCATGGTGGGCGTGGCCTGGAAGGGTCTCCCCCCACCTCTCTTGATCTCTCTCTGCTTCCCTCTACCATGCTATGAGCTCTTTCTCCTTGCCATGCCCCTCTGCCATGCCACCCTGCCTTGGCACCAGCCCACTATGAACTGAAACCTCTACAAACTATGAGCCAAAACAAACCTTTCCTCATTCAAGTTGTTCATGTTGAGTACTGTGTCTCAGGAACAAGAAAGTAACTATGACAGCAGGTTACTAACCTGACCCAGCCTCGTCTCTGCTTCCGTATAATACAGATTACACGGTCTCCCCCATCTTGGAGGGGTGTAGTCCGGATCCTGTTGGCCTGGGTAGGACCAGGGAATTAGGAAGCTGAAACAGGCTGGGGCTGCCCCAGGCAGAGGGAGGTGACAGATGGTCTCCCTTCCTAGAAACCTCTATCTGGGTGCAGCCTCAAGGTGTGACGTGGGGAAGCCCCGAAAGAGATGGGGAAACGTTCCTGCCCCCCATGATTATGCAACACTCATGTGTGCCTGCCAAGGGCCAGACCAATAGGGCACCAGGAACTCCTAGCAGGAAGCTTCCTGAGTCCTACAGGAGGTAGCTGGGTGCACACCCAGGTCCACTACTTACTAACCATTCCTCAGAAAATGAGCACATATCTAAGCCTGGCTCTCCACCCTCTAGCAGGAACTATGACAACAGTACCTACCTCCCAGGGCTGACAGGAGGGTTCAGTGAGCGACTGTAATGCACGTGGGCAGTGACAGCTATAGCAATGCTCAAGACCCTGTCTTTTCCTCTCTGAAGGCTCTCCTGCTTTGCTCTGGCTGATGGGACTCCCTCCTGCAGCTTGTACACAGGCCACGCCTGCGGCCGGCACCTTGGATGACAGTCACAAGACCCACCATGTGCTCCATGCCGGACGAGGCATGTTACATTCTTGGCAGTGTTTCACAGTCCGAAGCAACATGACCACTTGTCTCACCTGCTCATCTCCCTGTGTGTTCTGACCCCCGGATCTGCGCAGGGCTCACAGGAAGAGGTTTTGGCAAGGGTCCTATATGATGCTACTTGAAACACTTGTGTCCTGGGAGATATTAAAATATTTGCAACTGCAACCGAGGGGACATGTACTTAACCCCTCTGAGCTTCAGTTGCAAGGAATAAATGAATAAATCTATGTGAAATGCTTAGAACAAAGCCAGGTCCATGATATAGCTAAAACTTAAACATATTTTGATACAGATATCAATTATTCCTGAGTTCCTCTTATGGAGCTATTATTTGACACATGGGGAAACTGACAGAAATTACACAGATCATACAACCCTATGAGATGTTACTCCCTGCAAGTATCCATCCATTCATTGAATATGTATGAAGTAGCCAGGCATAGTTGCTCATATCTGTAATCCCAGCACTCTGGGAGGCTGAGGCAGGAGGATCGAAAGTTTGAGTCCAGCCTGGGCAACATAGCTACTGAGTTGTCTTAGTTACTTTCTTACCTCAAAACAAACAAACAAACAAACACAGACAAACAAAAAGGGCTGGGGATGTAGCTCAAGGTGAAGGCCCTGGGTTCAATCCCCAGTACCACCCAAAACAACAACAGAAATAGAACAAAATATGTATCTTTTGCTACTATGTACAAAAAAAAAAAAAAAAGAAAGAAAGAAAGAAAGAAAGAAAAAGAAGAAAAGAAAAAAGAAAAAGAAATTAAGGTTGTTTGGGACTGTAGATACTGTGAACAAAATGGACAAAAATGCCGGTCAGAGGTCTGACACTGGAGGAACTCATACCTGCCTGAAGGCCTTGGCCACCAACAGGGAAACCCACCCTCCCAGAGAAACTGGCTCGTCCTGCTGCCAATCACTGACAAAGCTCTTCGGGGCTGGTATTTTTGTTGCAGAGGAAGGCACCTGAGGAGGCTGAGAAGAGTGGCCAGGCTGGGCGACAGCCTTCAAAGGTTTTCCAAGGTGACTGCGCCCAGCTGGGCTGAGGAAAACCCTGTCAGGTGTGCAGCCTCGCATCAGCTTGAAAGTCACTAAGCAACTGCTAAGCTCAGGCACGCCACGAGACGCAGCCCCACAGATGACATACACGGGGACCCTGCCCTCCAGGAACTCCCGCTCCATGCCACATACTGTGTGCATGATCAGGTTACACAGGGCTCAAGATCCCAGGGCAACATCCACAAAAAACTGCCATCATGCCAACTGGCCGGCAGTTACCAAAGCCGAGATGCAAGAGGTAAATCCTCGGGGGAATCCTTTGGCTGGGGACCCTGATTCCAGTTTGAGGGCTAGTTTTGCCATCAATTTGCCTCCTGAGCCTAGGTTTCCCCCTTGCAAAGTGAGGATAATAGTTTATCAGCTTACTTTAAGGTTCAGTGAGTTCATGAATAAGAAATAGCTTTAAAAACTGAAAAATAGGGCCGGTGAGATAACTTAGCGGCATAAGCGCCTGCCTGGCAAGCGCGAGGTCCTGAGTTCAACTCCCGGTACCCACATAAAGGAAAAAAAGGGCCGGTGATATCACTCAGCGGCACAAGCAGCTGCTGGCAAGCGTGAGGTCCTGAGTTCGACTACCGGTACCCACATTAAAAAAAAAAAAACTGAAAAGTAGCTGGGTGCCGCGATGCACGCCTGTAATCCCAACACTGAGACTGCAAATTTGAGCCCAGCCTGGGCAACTAAGTAACTTAGCAAGACCTTGTCTCAAAAATTAAAAAAATAAAAAGGATTGAGGATGTAGATCAGTGTCAAGGCTCTGGGTTCAATCCCCAGTACCTCCCCCCCACAAAAAAAAAGCCCTGGAAATAATGATAGGAGCCTGGAATCGGAGGCTGGGTGTGTTAAAGTGACTCTTCCAGCGTCTCACGGCTGATTAAAACAGGAAGTGGGATGGTTCTATCCAGTTTATTGGGGCAGGCCCAGCCTCACCTCAGCTGAGACAACACCCCCACCCCAGCACCCCTCAGCAATCTGTTCAGCTCAGGAAACCCATAGGAACTCTGTGTGACCCAGCCTCTCCATGCTCCCTCTCTGAGCCTCAATTTTCTAACCTGCAAAAACAAAGATGCTATTTGTCCCCTGCAAATAGGGGGAAGCTCTGAGTTGGGGGTGCAATCTGTGGTAGAGCACACGCTGGGCATGCACGAAGCCTTGGATTCCATCCCAGCATAAAAACCGGGAAGGCTCTGTCAATGGCAGCACACATTTCATGGGCAAAGGAGGTCACAGTCATGACCGAGGAATGGTAATGGGGACTGAAGGACAGCAAGCCAGAGCAAGGCTGAGCTGGACAGATGTGAATTCAAACTGCAGCTCCTCCACTTGCCAGCTGTGGAGACACAGGTGATTTATCGCACCCAAAAACTGGGCTGTGAGAAGGATTAAACGTGTGAATGGATACAAAGCTAGCAGAGTGGATGGGTCCAAGACAAATATACAGCAAATGTTGATCACTGTTATTGCTATTATTATTCCTACCATTGGTGTTATTATGAAGACGGGGGAGGGGAAGCCTTACTCTTCTAGGAGAACCTGAAACCAGCACCTTCCTTGTCACTCATACTAAGCTGGACAGGGACCAGGCCCAGAAGCCAGCTCCCCACTGACAGGGAACATGGAGCACAGCTGTTCCCGCCCCACACCAGAGGCAAGTCCTGGCACAGACTAGGACAGGGTCCCTCCAGCTTTCCAGACCAGGAAGACTGAGGAGTGCCATGACACTGACCTGAGCACCCCCTGGGGCTGTCCCCTTCCCACTCCCCATCTGCACAGTGACTAAATCTGATCTGGTTCTGGGAGGCCCTGTCATCCTACATGCCAATGCTAATTAGTTGCTAACAGCTGCCTGGAGCACCATATTGTATTTGGAAGGTGCTTCAGAGGGAAATGAGCAGTGGTTGATTAGTGATGTCTGGCATGGGTGTAGGATGGGAGTGGCAGTATGCATGTAGCAATGTGCCACCTGTGAACTAGTGAAGTCCTGAGGTCTTGCCTCACTCACATAAGCAATGGTCATTGGGCAGGAAAACCACAAGCCCAGAGAGGAAAGGGAACTTGCCCAAGGCCACACAGCTTGGAATGGTAGGGCTGGGATTGAGATCCAGGCCCTCTGGATACCTGAGCATGCTTCCTGCTAGGGCTGTCACTGCCTTCTGGATTAGAAGGGGCAATGTCCAGGCTGAGACCCATTGTCTGGGAGAACAGATACCACTGCCTTAGGAGTACCCATGTTGGCCTCCTCCTTCTGAGAATCCCACTCCCTTGTCATGAACTGCAGAGACAGATGGTTCAACTGAAAACAATGCATAAAGCCAACCTTGAGTCCAGATGTTAATCTTGGCAGGACAGCATGAGACCAACATTAGGGTCTCACCTGCACTTTCAGCTGTGTGACCTTGAGAAAGTTACTCAACTTCTCTGAGCTTCTGTTTCCTTCTTTATAAAATGGAGAGAATATCAAGTTAATCACGATAAGATCCTTCCAAGCAATTAGCTCAGTTTCTGACATAGAATAAGCCCTTCCATGTTAATTATAACAACGGGTCAAGGGGAAAACAACAATGAAACAGAGTCTTATTTTTAAAAAGCTCAGATGAGGGGGCCAGTGAGATGGCTCAGCGGCTTAAGTGCCTGCCTGGCAAGCGCGAGGGCCCGAGTTCGACTCCCGGAACCCACATACGAAAAAGGGGCCGGTGATATCGCTCAGCGGCACGGGCGCCTGCTGGCGCGCGAGGTCCTGAGGTCGACCCCCGGTACCCACAAAAAAAAAAAAAAAAAAAAAAAAAAAGCTCAGATGATTAAGGCAAAGGCTTGAACACGCTGTTGAGAAGAGCCCTGTTTATTTTTTTATTTTTTATTTTTTTTGTGGGTACCGGGGGGTCGACCTCAGGACCTCACGCGCCAACAGGCACCCGTGCCGCTGAGCGATATCACCGGCCCCTTTTTCGTATGTGGGATCCAGGAGTCGAACTTGGGCCCTCGCGCTTGCAAGGCAGGTGCTTACGCCACTGAGCCATCTCACCGGCCCAGCCCTGTTTATTTTTGATATCTTGATAGGTTAACTGATCTGAAGTACAAAGTACCAAATTCGAGTATTTCAAAATAAATAAGGAACTTCTAGGAAGACGTCTGATGTCATTCACGTCACAGAGAAAGAAGCAGCCTCAAGGAGGTGGATCAGCAATGGCACAGGCAGACATGTGCTTCTCACTCCCTAGCTGGGGCAGTTTGTGCCTCAGTTTCCCCATCTGTGATGTGGGGTTAATGGCACCTGCCACGGGGCTGCCACAGGACCAAGTGAGCAAGTTCAGGTGAGGTCCTCGGCTCCACGCCAAGCAGTTTAACGCTAGCGATTAGTCACTTTGGGTGAGGTGGGACAAGGTGGTGGCACTTGGTGAGACAGAGAAAATGGAGCAGCAGAGAAAACGCTCGGAAGGAATGGGGAGGGGACTGGGGCTCAGAATCAATGGAGACACTTCCTTCCCAGACTGGCGACAGGTGAGGATGTGATTCACTCCTTGACAGGCAAGTCCCAGTGGGGTCAGGCAGAGGGACAAAGAGACAGATGATCCTCAGAGAGGCCAAGCCTGCGGCAGCTCAGGGACAATCAACAAAAGGCCTGAGGGATTCTAGGACAAGACCCAAAGCCTCACCTGACAGTGGCGACAGTGCCACCCCACTGCCTTACCAACAGGTAGCAGTGGCTGGAGAAGGTGACAGAGTGACCTAACGTAAGTCACAGGGGGCTGGCAGGTATGTGGGGCCCTGGGTTTGACCCTCAGCACCACCAAACAAACAAAGCCACAGGGTAGAGCCTTATAAAGTCGCATTTATGGTTTTTCAAATAAAAGCAATTTGCTTTGGCCACTTACACACTTCTTTAAAGCCCATGAAATGTTTGCTGAGCTCTGTCCAGCAGCTTGCAGACCCGGCCAGGTGGACTCCATTCCCCTGAGCCACAAAGTCACCGACTAAGACGTGTGAGGAGGAGGAAGCATCTCAGAAACAGGCCAGCATGGAGAAGGGGGTACGGGGTTAGGGGGCTCGGGGTCTCACTACAGGGTCCCTGGGGTCTTATTCTCCAGAAACAACCTTCCAGCCTCCCTCTTCTCCCTTCCACGGCCCTGGGCAGGGTGACAGAGGAGAAGGATTTGAATCCAGGGTGTCTGCCGTTCTCTGAGCCTCGGTTTCCTCCATCACAAAGCAGCAGAGGGTGGGTCAGGGCCGGGACCCAGTGTCGCTAGCAAGACCGCACCTCCCACTCAGTGCACATTTCTGAACTTCTCCACAGGCGCAAAGAGCAGGGGACCTGTGGTTACTGTCAGGGCCTGAGGCTCCTGTGTTCACCTTGTGCCCCAAAGTGGTTTATTCTGGAGACTGTGTAGACTCCCACATCTCAGGCAACTTCTTCCAAAGTGCAGTATTTAACCACCGGGCTTCATTGTCAGAGGCGGGGATCCTGAGATGCACACTGAGACCACAGTGGCGCCCCGCCCTGGGCAGGCCTTTTCTTAAGCGTCACAGACCGATGGCCTGTCATCTCCGAAAGACGCGAGCCCTCGGGCTGGCATCCTTGTGCCTACCTTCCCACTCCAGCCTCCTACACTCATTCACATAAGATTTGAGGATGCTTTTGCGGCCTCACAGCATCAAGCCAGAAACTGCAAACCCAGAAGGCAGGCGATGCCAGTGGGGCGCGGTGGGGACTGTGGTAAAGTGGACGGAGCAGCTGCCACTAAGCCCTGGCATTGTGGCCAGCCAAGGACGGGGCCCAATATTGCCACATCTCCTGATCTTACTACAGAAGCCAGAAACCCATGGTTTTATGTAAAATAAAACCGCCTAGCTTAACAACACCAGCCACTAAATTGAAGTTTTTATGTCATGAGAGGAGCCAACGATCCCTACCCCCACACTCCATGTAGCTCTGGGAAGGCAGTGTGTGACCAACCTGCACACCTCAGCACACAGTAGGCCATACATATTTGGGGCCCAGTGAACTCAATTATATTTATTCCAAGTCTTAGGGAAATCCCATCTCCCTTGACTTCTTTTGTTGTTGTTCTAGGGATTGAACCCAGGTCCTTTGACTGAGCTATATCCCGCTTTTTATTTTTATTTCGAGACAGGATCTCACCACATCACTAAATTGCCCAGTCTGAGCTCAAACTTATGATAGCCTCCTGCCTCAGCCTCACAGAATGCTGGGATTACAGGTGTGCACTGCTATGCCCAGGTTTCTCCTGCTCTTTAGATATCTTGGTTTAAGGATGAGGAAACTGAGGCCCAGAGAGAGGAAGTGACACAGGTTGTGTATCAGCAGCTCAAGGATTTAAACCAACCCATACCATCTGCATCCTCCCTTGAACATTTATTTCTTTCAAAAATGAGATATACCAAGGATGTGCTGTGGAAATGACACACACTAAACTCAGTGGCTACTTTTGGAAAGGTCATGGAGCTCAGAGGCAGGGGATGGATTTTCTGCCCTAAACTGGGTGCCCCTGGGCAAAGCTCCTTCCCCTCTTCCGGGCCTCAGTGTCCCTGGTCTGCAAAGATGCCAGCTGGCAGCGCCAGCTAGCAAAGGCTTCCCCGCCAGCTCGGAAATTCTAAGCATCTATGAGGTCTTCCCTCCAGCCAGTACTCTGTGGCCTCGGATGAATATAAAATAGTAATAATAGTAACGGGAGGGCAACTCCACACCAGCCGGGAAAGAACACTACAATTTTTCGTGAAACCTGACTCCCGGTTACTGGAATTCAGAAAGAATCGTGGTAATATTCAGGGCAGTTTAACCACCGTCCTATAGTTAAACAAAAACACATCTGGTTTAACTTCTTCCTCATGTCCTCCCCCTAACCCATCCTCATCTCAAATTTTACCCCTTCATTTGAGAAGTCAAATTAAATGCAAACAATTGATTTCATGCCACAGTGAGGCTGAGCGCTTCAGCATGGAAAACTTGAAGCATGGAGCTTTTCTGGGAGCAATTACAAAATGTTGGGGAGTGGTGATGGTGGGGCAGAAAAATATAGAGAGTATTCTTTGTACAGTGAGCATTGTAGAAGGATGCCGAGAGCCCTCAGAAGTGGCCTGAGTGGCCTCAGGTCACACAGCAGGGGATTTGGACCCTTAAACCAGTGTTTCCCCTGCTGTCCAGGCCTTTGCACCCTAAGCAAGGTCTTCACTCTGGCCCTCCAGGCCCTATGGAAACTCCCCACAGGGAACGTTACTTCTCAAGAACAATCAACACAGAGGAAGCCCAAAGCTGGGAGACCACTTATGATTTTGCCAGCCCCTCAGGCAACCCTGCAAAGTATGTATCATTAAATCATATTACAGATGAGGAAACTGAGGATCAGAGAGTGAAGTGATTTCTTCAGGGTCACACAGCAGTGTTGGGAATGAAGTTCCAATCTACTGTCCCCAACTGTACTCTAAAAGTTAGGACATCTCCACAAAGAGGGGCGGGAACCACACCAAAAAAAAACAAACATACCACACAGCCCAGCCCTAGCCTGCCAGTGACGGTGACCACGTCATGGTGGGAAGCTGAGTCAGCATTCCTGCGGCCACCCGGAGATCTCTGAGCGCTGCTTCACAGCCCAGCTCACTCGTGCTCCATGCAAAGTCCCCTTGGAGCTCTAGGTTTTGTATTAATAACCCCAGCCGGACCGATTGCGAGGTGAGAGCGCCAGACTCTGCCGCTGGATCCTGCCCCCTGGATTAAAAGACCTCAGGCCCAGAGATGGGTATGATGTGGAAATCACTGGAATTGGAATTCCAGGTCCCTGGGCCCCAGCCCCAGCTCCCAGGTAGCATCTGTGTCCTTGGACGAGTCGCTTCCCCTCTCAGGCAACCTGAGGGTCACATCTAGCCTGCAGAGAATGTGGGGTATGTAAGTCACAGGGTAGAACAGGATGGAGTTTGGTCCTGAGCCGGGACACAGTGAGGCACTAGAAGACTCTCAGAGATAACAGCTCCAGGGCTGTTCCCAGCTGGACCTCTGGGCTCCTGGCCCAGGCTGCATCTAGGATGGTAAGAGGTGGCATCTGAGTGTGAGCAGGACAGCTGCGTGCCACCCCATCACACAGCCCATCAGGAAGCGGGCAGGCCCGGGCAAAGGTGGGTGACGAGGTCACAGAGCTCAGAGGCAGTGACATAACCCTGCACACAGTCTCAGCGCTGCACTTTCTGCTGAGAGAGGAGCTGTTGACAGCCAGCATTTTCTTATGCAGACACCAGCTAAATCCTTTGCACACCAAAATTGTAAGTGTCTTTGCAGCATTACTCATAGCAAGACTTCACCAGCTTCAAGGAGGAAATCGAGGCAGAGAGGGAACAGAACCTGTCCCAGGCTATACAGCTAGGTTGCCTCTTAGTGAGAGCCAAGTATTGACAGACCAGTCTTATGCATGTATTGCATCTTCCTTTCCTGGTGAATTGCTTCATTTCAATTGTACAATGTCAGTTTTGACAATCAACTTTCAAAGCCTGAAAAAGTTTGCTATACCAATGTCTGCCCCTCAAAGGGGGCTTTTATGTGTTTACCTTGCTGCAGTGCTTCAAGTGCCCAGGAAAGAGCTCAGCACAAAGCTGAGGCCTAGCTACTGGGCAGGGTGTGTGTGTTTGTGTGTGTGTGTGTGTGTTTTAGTCAGAAGGATTGCAAGTTCAAGCCCAGCCCGAGCAACTCAGCAAGATCCTGTGTCAAAATAAAATAATAAGAAATGGGCTGGGGATGTAACTCAGTGCAAAGGCCTTGGGTTCAATCTCCAGTGCAAAAATAAAAGAGTCAGCACTATAGCTTAGCGCTTCCTGGTTCAACCCGCTATAATAAATAAATACGTAAATAAAAATGGGTAAAGTGGTTGCCTAGCAAGCAGGTAAGGCACTGGGTTAGAGTCCCAGAATGAAAAAAACCTGATGCCTAATAGATATGCGTGGATTGGAGGTAGCATTTCTCCCCCTGTCCTCAGTTCAGTTTTACTGCTACAGCTGGGGCGCTGGACACAGGGACCAGCCCTGTCTCACTCCATCAGTTGGGACAGGGGCTTCTTTTACTCAGGGAATTCAGAGACCAGTTCAGCAAGGAAAAAAGAGGCAGAGGAGCAGGGAGCAGGGAGAAGACTAAAGCTTTGGAGAGCAGGTCTGGGGAGCAAAGGGAGAAAAGACCTGAAGGAGAATCCCAGGCTCAGTCCTCATCTCCTGGGTAAAGTGGAATAGGAGGCTAAGGTTGTGGGGTTCAGAAGTCCAGTTCAGATCCTGATCTCACCACTTGTTTAAATTCTCTAAGCCTCAGTTTCCCCATTTGTAAAATGAGATGATATGTGCCAGATGTTAGCGCGGGCCCTGGCACACAGTAGGGAGTTAATAAACAGGTGCTTTCATCTTTACTGATGTGGGGAGCCAACCCGTCTCCCTGGCAGGATGGGCCTACCTGAGGGGTCTCGGAGTTTTTTCCACAGCCCAAGGCTTCTCTTTTAATCTCAAGGTTCCTCCCTTTTCAATTTCCATGTTTCCACAAGTACCCAGAATCATTTGTAAAGGTCCCCTCCCCCAACACTATTAGGTGTTGGAAAAAGGTCCTAAGGGACAAGTCGGTCCAGGAATGAGGCTTCCCCCAGTCTCCCGCCCTTCCTCTGTGACCACGCCTTAATCCTTTCTTATCAGGATGGGCAGGGCACCAGCAAGGACTGCCCACCACCCAGGTGCACAGCCCAGAGGGGTCGCAGTCTCCATGGCTTCGCGGGCTGCAGAGCTTTGCCCTTGGCTGCTGTGCACTACCTCTCCCAGATAGACACCTGCACTCGGATCTCCCTCCTTTGCCTCCTCTGGGCCTTAGACCCAAGCGCCTCACTCCAGGCTCCGGCCCCAACTACTTTAGCCGGAGCAGACCTGGAGGTTGCTGGGTGGGGCCATGGGAGGGCGCCAGTTCCAGGCTGGGGGTCGAGGGGCACCGTGCACAAGTGCCTAGCCCGAGGGAAGGAGACCCCAGGACCTCCACGCAGTTCCCAACGCGGTCCCGTTAGCTGCCGGTTTCGCGGGCTCCAAGTTCAGCCTCCAGCCCGCCGGGAGCCTCGGATGCGCGCGAGGATCTGAGCGGGACAAGTGGCTGGGGGCGGTGTGGGTGCGCGGAGGCCCTTGCTCTGCCGTTTGTCTTCAATGTCGCCGCCACCCCGGGGACAGGGGAGGATGCAGGGATCGACCACGTACGCGGGGCTCCCGAGGAGCCAGGAGACAGCGTCCGCCCTTACCTTCGCGGAATTCGTGGGCGAGGATCGGTCCTGGCACAAGTGGCGTGCGCTCGATGAATGGGGACCGAGGGCGCGGAGTGGCGGGAGCGCGACGCGGCCCGGGCCGCCTCCCCCGCCGGTTTATAAAGGCTGCCCGGGCCGGAGCTGCCCGCAGCCCGCCCCGCCTCGCGCCGCCCCGCCCCGGCCGGAGCCCCGAGCCCCGCTGTGGGTCCTGCGGCGCGGCCAGGGCGCCCCCTGCCGGGGAGCGGGACTCTGCCCGGCGGGCGGGATGGCGGCCAGGCGCGAGCTCGTGCTGTGCTCCTGGCCTCTGTGTGCGCTCCTTTGGTCTCTTTGTGAGTGTCTTTGTCCCTGACTTGCCTTCGCCTTTCTCTGAGAGTCTGTCTACCCATCTGGCTTTCTCTGGATCTGTGTCTCTCTCCATGTCTGCCCCCTGTGTCCCTGACTCTCCTCTCCTTCCCCGTCTTCCCTTCCCCGGGCTCTGGCCAGAGGGAGCAAAAGGAGGACCCCCCCCATCCCCAACAGGGGCAGTTTCCTCCCTCCCAGTCCTCAGAGAGGGAAGCTGTGACTGCTCAGCCAGACCTCAGGACAGGCCTCCGAGTGCCAGAGCCGGGGCAGGCACTTCCCAGGCAGTGGAGACAGAAAGCCCAGTTTCAAAACTCTGCTCTGGTTACTTTGGCCGAGTCACCTGACCTCTATGGACCGCCTGCCCCTCTTTAACTGGCCGGCACCATCTCCCCTGGCTTCTCTCCTGCCTCCTGGGGCGAATCCAACGAGACAGTGTTTGGAAAGGGCACAGGAAACTGAAATGTTAGATAAAGGGAGGAGGAGGAGATGCTGGGTGCGATAAGGCCTGGCCTACTCCCAGGGGACCACCACCCACTTTTCTCTGAGCCCCTTCCTCTGAGGACCAGATAGTTTGAATTCTGTCAATTCCCTGCTAAGAAATCCCCGACCTGTTTGAATGCATGGAAACAGGAGGAGCTCACTGCCTCCTAAGAGGAGGGTCATCTTAGGCCCTTGGGAACAACTTGTGCCTCTCATCCAGGACAGCCAGAGATCTGAAGACAGGGACTGTGAGTCCCTCTGAGACCTGCCTTCCTTGGTATCTATGCCCCACAATGGCTGCAGCCTTTCCCCTGAAGGCCATAAAGAAGTGACCAAAGACAGAGCAGAGAGGAGAAGGTGGCATGCCCACAGGACCAGTTCCAGCCCAGAATTCCCTCTCTTACTGCATGACAAGCTCAGGGCCAGGAGTCTTGCATACGTTATCTCCCAACAAGACCATTTTACAGACGAGAAAAAGGAAGCCCAGAGAGAGTGCATGTGATTCATTACAGTAAGGTGGGAGCCAGAACTGAGGCCTGGGGGCCGGTGAGATGGCTCAGCGGCGTAAGTGCCTGCCTTGCAAGCGCGAGGGCCCGAGTTCGACTCCCGGAACCCACATACGAAAAAGGGGCCGGTGATATCGCTTAGCGGCACGGGCGCCTGTTGGCACGTGAGGTCCTGAGGTCGTCCCCCCGGTACCCACAAAAAAAAAAAAAAAAAAAAAGAACTGAGGCCTGGTGCTCAAACCCAAAAATGTATGCATTTATTTTTATTTTTTCTTGTATGTTTATAATCAATTGTAGTTATTTATAGAAGTGATATCAAGTTTTCCTTTAGAAATAAGTTAATGTTTCTAAAAAGTCAGTTCAAGGATTGAGCAAACACTATCTGTTAATTATTTCACAGTTAGGTGATGATGGCAAGTCATGGGGTGGAAAGAGAATGAAGCTTAGGAAATGCTACACTTATCTACGAGAAACCGAGCCCAGTGCATGGAAGGCTCTCAATGAGGATTTCAGGATTCCTGCGGTTTAGATAGTGTTAACATCTGTGAGCCAGTGGCATCCCCAGGCATGGAAATGTGCCTTCCGGGCCTGTACAGAGGCTGCTGGCTGAGCTCCAGGGAGTCAGAGGCCCTCATCCACCTATCTCAGGTCCCCAGCACCTGCCCCTGACCTCTCAGTTCCCCAAAGGAGGGCTATGGGCACTTCCTGTTGGGCTCCAGAACCACCCTGGACCCCCCAAGTCTCAGCAATTTACCCCCAAGTACCCTCTACTTAAGGAGCCCAGAGCTTGGCTACCAGCCCTGACACCTCCCTCCCTCACACCCTCTGTCCCTCAAGAATTCAACTGGGATGAGGGTCACTCAGCAGCCACTGCCTCCCTGCTCCCTGCTCTCTGCGCTGGCTGAAGGCTGGTGAGCTGAGCAAGTCACTTTCCCTGTCTGGGTGCAGGTCCCCTCTGGCTGGTTGGAATAGACAGTCTCTAAATGCAGCCCTGACTCCTAGCTGGTAGAAAGCAGCCTCTTGCCTCAGACTTCTCGCCATCTGCACACACATTGTCCCTGCAGCACCATTTCCCCCAGGTGAAAGAAAGAGGCAAATTGAACTGCTTGATCTCCAAGCTCCCATGGCTCCAAGAGCGACGATCCCTTTTGATTCCCACGGTGGTCTTGTAAGGCCGGCAAGGCAAGTGTTCACAGTCCCCACTGGGGCCGAGGAAACTGAAGGCCAGATGTCTGTTACTGAAAGGTCAAGATCAGAGCTGGGGTTGGAAGCCTGGCCTGCTGATTCCCAGTCCAGAACTCTTGCTACTCATCCATTTATTTCATATTAATTCAGTGCACACCCTGAACTTCCTGCCTCAACCTGACCTGAGGTGCGCTAGGCATTAGAAACTGAGAGGCGAGGAGCCCAGGAGCAGGGGGCCAGGTGGTCTGGACCTCAATAGATAGGGTTGAGGAATAAAGAATGGAGAGAGGTAACGAAACTCCAAGGCCTGTTCATGGGGAGGTAGGAGAGGCAGCCGTGGCCTGGGGCTGGGGGGAAAGTCTGCCTGAAATCTAGGCAGAAATTCAAATGGGCGGGAATCTGGAAACTTGAGTCTATTTTGACCTTAGGCTTGAGGGATCATTGTTTTCCTCAAGCCCAGGCCTAACCACAGTTTCAGCCATTTGATTCCCAGGGTCACCTCTAGGGCCACCCTCAACTCAATAAGCAAAGGCACCAGCAGGGGTTAGATGGGAGAGATCGCGGGTGACCAGCTTCATTAGACACCAGCTGTATGTGAGGACCTGTCCTAACGTCCCGAATGCAGCTATTCATGAAACCCCCAGAACAAATATCAGCGTGGGGACTTTTAATCTCACTTTACAGATGAAGAAACTGAGGCACACACAAGCTGTCATTGCTGGGCACTTCCTTTACACCCACAAGCTGGGTGCAAAGCTCTTATAGGAAGCCCTCATCTGCTCCTCCCTGAAATACAGCCCGTCATCACAGCCAGCCCAGGTTTTCTCATCAGGAACCTCTCAGGACAGGCTTCGCGACTTCATTCATTTAAGCAAGGTTTATGTTGTATGCGTAGGGCGCCAGACCTTGTTCTGGGAACTGGAGACCCAAGTGAACAGAACAAAGGGGTCCATCCTCACGGAGCTAATCTCCTAATGAGGGAGCAAACAGAAACAATAATGTTACACCTAAATAACTCGAGATGATAAGGGTACATTCAAAGGCCTAGAGCAGATAAGAGGACAGGCAAGCTGAAGGGGACAGAAGGGGTGAGGCACTAAATAGGCACTCAGGGGATAGAAGATAAGACTGCAGGAAGAGAGGGAGCCTGCCCGGAAAGACCCAGACAGTTGGGGACAAGGAGTGTTGGAGGTTACAGGTATCTCGTGTCTAAGCTCCAGAGCAGTGCTTGACACACCCTCCCAGGACCAGCCCCAACCCTCACCCCAGGCCTGAGCTTCACCCTCTAATCCTGCCCCAGCCCCTCTCCTAATGTTATCTCCAGCCAAGCCCTTGCTTAGGCCTTGTCCTATCTTAGTCCTCTGTCACAGGCAGCAGCAATCCACAGGCTTTCTTTACACCTGCAGCTCCACCAGCAATCAGCCTGCTCTTAGGCCTGGCCCGGAGTGTGTCCTCCAGCCCCAAGGCCCTCAAAGGGAACCCTCCTCACAAAGGCCCTCGGGAGCACCCTGTAGGGAAACCCCATATTTATAGCAGCACAGTTTGTGAGAGCTAAATCTTGGAAACAACGCAAATGCCCATCAACTGGTGAATGGATAAACTGGTGATTTTTTTTATATAATGGAGTACTACTCAGCCATAAAGAAAGATAAACTTGAGAAATTTCTTGCTAAGTAAAATAAATCAGATACACGTGTGTAAATATCGCCTTGTCTCTCTGGTGTGAGAAACTGAAAGTGTACATAAGAACCAAAATGTATAATAGATATTGTGAAATAGCAAAAAATTGTTCAAAAGGAAAGTTGAACCGGGGGTGGGGGGTGAGAAAAAAGGGATAAAATGGAAACAAAACTTTGTAAATAAGGAAGGGAAGGGGGGTTGAAGGGAGGGGAGGGGAATAGGGGAAAAAAGAGAAACTAAGATATATTATTTACAGGTATGAGTTCCCTATGATGAATATGATCATTATGTATATCTAAATTGTACCAATAAACTTGAAAATAATAAAAAAGAGACAAACCTCATTGCCCCTCAAATAGTATCCCCATGTTGTCCTTATTTCTCAAGGGGCTCCAAGCCTGAGAGGGAGAGTGTTGCTTTCTATTCTCAGCCCTGGAGAGGCTGCAGGCCAAGAGAAAAGGTCAAGGCTGTCCGCTAGAGGCTGGATTCCAGAGGCCAGGGCAGATCCAGGCAGGCTTGGCCCATTTTCCAGATGGAGGTGGGGAAGAAGTCATCCCTAATGAGTAGGAAAAGACCTTGGCTGTGTGCAGATGCAGTCTCTCCCCCCCACACACAGGGCTCTCGTCACCTCTGACACAGTCTTCCTGAAGATCCATCTCCCCGGCTTCCTGGACGCATCTGAGAGGGAACTTTCAGGTTCTCCTCTGGACACTGCACCATTTATTTACTTATGTATTTATTTGTTTGCAGCACTGGGGATAGAACTCAGGGCTTGTACATTGAGCTCCATCTCCAGCCATTTTTAAAAATTTTTATTTAGAGACAGGGTCTTGCTAAGTTGCCTCAGCTGGGCTTGAACTTGTGATCTGCCTGCCTCGGTTTCCAGAGTGCTGGGATTACAGCCGTGCACCACCATACTTGGATCAGTGCAGCACTTTAGTATTCCACTTCCCGTTAGGTGTATATTCAGAGACCTGGGGATGCTCTAGGGCTTGGGCAATGGCAGGCTGATATTGGCCAAGTTGGGGATTACTTTATATATGGTATATAACATCCTATATGCTATACTATATAGTGTATCTATGGTATAAATATATGGAGAGAGATACTTCTCCTAATACATACATGTACCTGGTATATATTATATATATAATATATATCCACGCATGTATATATGTATATATGTATATATGTGCATATATATCTCTGAGATCTCTATGTCTGATGTATATTGTTTATATTTTATTTCCCTGAGTCTTTGTAAGGAGGATCTCCTTTGAGGGCACTTGGAGCTAGAGGACATGCTCTGGGCCAGACACTATATAAATCTGGTGCTGGAGATTGACCCCAGGACCTTGCATGTGCTTTGCCACTGAGCAATAACCCCCCAGTAGCAATGTTTGTAGACTTCATAGGTGTTTGATCTTTTTCCTCCCAAACTCATGGACTAATTACGCCCCCCAATGACCTTGCCATATCTTGCCCAGAAACTGTATGGTCTATCCCTAACAACTGGCCTTGGGCCCTATGAATCCCCAGGCTTTGTGTTAATGGATGACCTCTGGCTTAGCAGGGCAAAAACATGGTGGGGATGGGGCAGTCCCACTAATTGGCCTCTTGTGCACATCGCAGCAAGGGTTGAGAGGAGTTGGGTCCCCTTGTCAAACATACTTAACAGGATGTGCTTGGGAGGGACCATCAGGATCTGCAATTTGACCTCCTGCTATGTCTCCTACCTTCTCACCTTTGCTTAGATTACACATTGTATAGAGTAGAGAATTCAGCGTTGGGGCTCGAACCCTGGATTTGCCATGAACTTGGAGCATAGGCCTCAGGTACAAGGGTCTCTAGTAGCAAACCAAATCTCTCCTTTCTCCCTTCAAAGAGGCCCATTTAAAAGGAGGGGTAGGGGCCGGTGAGATGGCTCAGCGGCTTAAGCGCCTGCCCGGCAAGCGCAAGGGCCCGAGTTCGACTCCCGGATCCCACATACGAAAAAGGGGCCGGTGATATCGCTCAGCGGCACGGGCGCCTGCTGGCGCACGAGGTCCTGAGGTCGACCCCCCGGTACCCACAAAAAAAAAAAAGGAGGGGTGTCTCTTTCTTGTAGAAATTTACTAGTGATTGCAAGAAGTAGACAACCATTCCCATCTCCCAAAATTTCCCACGAGTCTTCTAAAGGATCAGCCTTGGGTCCCCACCCTGCGCCCAGCTCCCCACCTCCCCACCTCCCCTGTCCTCTGCTTTTTGGGGCCTGTTGCTGGCAACACCCCACTTCTGGTCTATTTCTTTATTAGTTAGAAGGTTATAAGTAACAGAAAACCCAACTTTTCAAACGCTTTTGCAATTTAAAGAAGCTGGACTGGGGATGTAGCTCAGTTAGAGCTCTTGCCTAGCAGGTGTGAGGTCTGGCTTCCAGCCCCAGCACTGGAAAGAAAAAAGAACAAGAAAAGAAGAAAAGAAAAGAAAAGAGAAAGAAAAGAAAAGAGAATAGAAGAAAAGAAAGAAAAGAAAAGAAAATCTATTTACTTGAACAGACACAAGTCTTGGAATTGAGTCACTTGAACTCGACCTCCATCTGGGGCTCCCTAATCCAATCATCGCAATGACTGGATTTAAACCAAACCCACCAGTGTTCCCCTAAATAGAAAAGGGAGTGGGAGCTGGGGAGGCAACTCACCCCCCCACACACACACAACTGCTTTAGGATTTAGACCAGGTCTTCCACTCTCTTACTTCTTTTTTTTTTTTTTTTTTTTTTTTTTTTTGAGACAGGGTCTCACTATGTAGTTCAGGCTGGCCTTGAATTCACTATGTAGCCCAGACAGGCCTCAAACTCATGGCAATCCTCCTGACTCAGCCTCCCAAGTGCTGGGGTTACAGGCCTGCACCACTACACCTGGCTCACTCTCTTATTTTTATGGAGGGCTTTATATTTGCCAAAGTGCTTCAAAGTAAATAATAAAAACAGCCCAGTGTTTTTTAAATACATAAATCATCTGTGTTCAGGCAAGAAAGTTAAATACGAAAACAAAAAGTAAATTAAAATACCTCATCACCCTCTTATCACCCTCACTTCTTCATTGGCCCATTTAACACCTTGATATTTATCTTTCCAAACTTAATATGATAAACAAACTTTAAAAGAATGGTATCATAGGATATATCTTCAGACCCCTTCTTATTTTACATAATATGTCATGATTCTCCCAATCCTGTCCAGAATTCCAAGGACTTTGGATGTGTCATCTCAATACTCTGGGTAGCGGTTATGAGGGTCCCCATTTTACATATAATGAAGTGGAAGCTTGGAGGTCACACCAAGGTCAGCCAGCATCTGGCTCCCAGCACAGGCTTCTAATCATGGCATCACCCCCCCCCAGGGTTAGAGAAAGGAGGTGCTGGCAAGGGCTTCTGGAAGGTGACAGTGACCACGGCCACACTTCCAGGATGGCCCAGCCTCCTCCTAGGTGGTTCCAGAGGCCTCTGGGCACCCAGAGTAAGAAAGATCAGTAGGTTTAATGTTTATCACCCTAAGCGCAGGGTCACAAAAACCCAGGGACTTTGGACTCTGCCCCTGCCTCCTGGGAGTGGGAGCGTTCAGGACAAGGGGCAGAGGATACTTGCTCCTCCTCTTCAACCGCCAACCACCTCCACCAGCTTGAGTCTTCTGCGTGGGTGCACCTCTGGAGGGAGCGAGGCCAAGCCCCCACTTCCCAGCAGCCCCCACTGAAAAGGCTGTAGTGACAGTCATGGCTCAATCAGGCTGCCTGGGTTCCAAAGTGGCTCCATTACCTGTACAACATTGAGCAAGTGAAACTCTCTGTGCCTCAGTGTCTACATCTGTGAAGTGGGAGTGATAACATCTGCCACATAGAGTCTTTGAGAGCTTTAAATAAAATAATCCTTATATATCCTTAGAATATGTGGCTCATATTATAAACATTCAATAAATATCAGCTGTTACTGGTATTATTTTATTAGGTATCTATGTGAATGAAGGTTTTCAGTTGCAAGTAATAAAGACATCATTCCTTCTAGACTGACAGAAGGGAGGAATTTTTGTTGTTAGTACTGGAGGTGTGAAGTTTCACACCAAGCTTCATCCCCAGGTCCCTCATTTTTGACACATGGTTTTGCTGTCATGAAATTTTCCAAGCTGGCTTGAACTTGTGATCCTCCCGCCTCAGCCTCCCAGAGTGCTGGGATTCCCAGTGTATGCCACCAAGCCCAGCCACAGAGAAAATCTTTCAAAAAGTATTTGTCAGTGACAGCCATGGCTCCAGAAGGGACTGGAAACAGGCTTTTGATCAGTCACCAGTCCAGACCACTTTCTGTCTGCTGAGTTTCTTCTTTCCACACTGGCTTTGTTCTTCCCTTCCTGGAGACCCATTTCCTCCTCCTCCCAGTCGGTGCAGAAGGACCTGGCCCCCTCAGAGTTCCCTAAGCAAATGCTGCATGGCCTTGCAATGCCACAGGGAAGAGAACTGGATTGGCCCAGCTGGGTCACACGCCCGCTGCCAGTCCAATCAACTATGGACGGGGGCGGGACCATGCCCTGCCAACATGGCTGCTAGCAGAGAAGAGGGAACTGGCCTACAATGGGGTGGGAGACCACAGAAGATGACATTCAGTCAGCTTACTTTCTTCTGTCACAAACTACTTTTCCTCTTTTGTTCTCCAACTGAGAGGACACACGCTCATTTCACTCTACCACCCAGCTGACTGTACCATGTTCAGCCAATCTCTAGACTTGTCCCTAACTCAAAAAGAGGAGCTGGAAACCAGGCATGGTGATGCACACCCATAATCCCAGCACTGGGGGAGGCTGAGGCTGCAGCATCGCCAAGTTCAAGTCCAGCCTGGGCAATTTAGTGACTTAGCAATATTATAGACAGCTAAGTTAGATATAAATTAATATATAGTCAGAGAGGGATTAGGCCCTCAAGGAAGTCAGCAGAAAAATAAAGACATGAAGTTTGTGGCTGGAGATGCATGATGGAGACACAATGGCCAGGCTTGCATGCCTCCCTAGGGGATAAACAGCAATTTGGTATTATACTATAATTAGCACCACGTGGTCCAGTAAGTCCAGACAGGCATCAGACACCCACTGGGTGACCAGAGCATCTGGACCCATCCCTTCCAAAAATGCATTTGTTCTTTCCGTGTACCCTTGCTAGGTGCCTCACTTCCCTATTGGATCAACATTAGCTAAGTCGCTATACTTGTAATCCTATAGGTTAATGGTACTTGGACCCACATTGTACCCATGTTGTGACTTTGCTGTATAAATTGTATACAGCAAACTCCTAACTCTCCTAACTTCCTCCTTTGGTTCTTTGGTTCACAGCTTCATTCCTCGGTGTTGTCAGACCACAAATTTGGCACATTTGACATCTAACAGGTCAGGGGTTACATTTCTGCTGTATCAGCAAGATCCTATTTTGTCTCAAAATACAAAAAGGAAGAGAGAGAGAGAGAGGAAGAAAAAAAGGAAGGAAGGAAAGAGTGGCCTCGGTATGTAATTCCATGTGAAGGCTCTGGGTTCAATCCCTAGTACAGTAAATAAGTAAAATAAATAAATGGGAGCTGAACCAATCAGATTCATAATCAGAATCTAAATCTACAGACTCTAAGGGGAGGACAGGTATTGGCCAGGAGGGATGAAAATTCAGGTCCCCCTGGATGCTGGGGGCCGAGCTGAGTGGAGCCTTCGAAAGTAGTAGATTCCAGCTGAGAGAAGGGGGAGAAGGTACCCCAAGGGAAACTGAGGTAAGAGCAATCTGCAGCCCCACGCTGAGCCAGTAGCTTCCGTCTCTGACTTTCCAATTCCCACTTTCAGTACCAGAGAAGCCTGGTGGAGTTTAGCTTTTCTGAAATTTCCAGTTAGAACCTCACCACCCCCTCGCCCCCACCACACACATCACTTTTGTTTCATGTCACCCAAAAGGCCCTACCTAGAAAAAATCCATTTCCTTATTTCTCCCTAAAACGAGCCACTAATAATCCAACTTCTTTATTTCCCCTGGGAGAAAGGACACAACTGACTCACCTCGTGGTTGTTCTGTGTGAGGGCCCGTGGGCACGTGTGTGGACTCGCACCCACCTGTGTCCCAGAGTGTGTGCAGAATCACATCCATTTAAGGACACTCAGGGTGCTGCTTCACCATAATACTGTCCTTGTCCCGCTATCAGGTGACCTCCCGCAGGAGAGGGGACAGAGGCAGCTTGCCTAAAAAGGTCTGAGGAAACAACTGTGGCCACTAACTCCAGAGTGTAGGCGCTGTAAGTCCCTGAAGGCCGGAGGGGACAGTCCCCACATGGGCAGGGAGGAAGGATTCTCCAGGCCTCAGAGCTGGGCCGGTCACGACACAGGGACGTGGAGTCCAGGTAGGGCTTTCAGGAAGATACCTCCCCCAAGCACTGATCCTGGGGCTTCTACATGGTTCGATTCAGAAGCTGCGCACAGACCAGGCAGCCATTCACTGGGATGGAGGTGGGGTGGCATCGCCACAAATGCCACCTGCCACTCTTCCTTCCCATCCCCCACCACCCCACCATACCTAAATAGTGAGTTCACAGAGACACAACCTTATTTCTCCTCAATAAATAAACAAGGATTTCTGCTTCAACAAAGACTTTAATTTTTTTTTTTTTTTTTTTTTTTTTTTTTGAGACAGAGTCTTGCTATGTAGTCCAGGCTGTCCTTGAACTCATCATGTAGCCCAGGCTGGCCTCAAACTTATGGCGATCCTCCTGCCTCAGCCTCCCAAGTGCTGGGATTACAGATGTGAGCCACCTCACCTGGCTCAGATTTTTTTTTTTTGAGCACCTACTAACGTACTATATAGTAGTGTAACAGACATGACAAAATGGAACTTTAAAAGTTAGAAATTTTAGCCCAGCATAGTAGTGTAATCCCAGCACTCAGGAGGCTGAGGCAGGAGGGTTTCCATGAGTTCAAGTCCAGACTAAACTGCATAGGGAAACCCTGTCTCAAAAAAGACAAAAAGAAAAAAAAAAAAAAGTTAGAATTTTTTCCTTTAGAGACAAATGGCTTTCCAAATTTTCTCAGGCCTAGGGCATAAATGCCACCCCCTCCTCTCCTCAGCCCCATGAATGGACAGAATATGTGGACGCTGGCACCTGGAGGTCAGCTTCTCCAAACTTTCTCATGCTGAGAACATAGTCACCATTCCTTCCTCTCAGCCTAAATAAGCAGAAAGAATGTGCAGCCCGGCATTGTGGTACACACCTGTTATAGCACGTGGGAGGTGGAGGCAGGAGGATCACAAATTTGAGCCCAGCCTGGGCCATTTAGGGACTTAGACAGAACTTATCTAAAAAAAAAGAAAAAAAAATTTTTTTTGAGACAGGGTCTATCTATGTAGCTCAGGCTGGCCTCGAACTCACAGAGATCCTACTGCCTCTGCCTCCTAAATGCTGGGATTATAGGTGTGCCCCACTCCCCTCGATTTTTTTTTTTTTTTTTTTTTTTTGCTTCTTTTTTTTAAAGGCTGGGGATGAAGTTTAGTCCAAAGGCCCTGGGTTCAATTCCCAATACTGAAGGGAAAAAAAAGACCATTAGAAGCTGGCTCAGGATGCCAGGGCCCAGGAAAGACAAGCAAGCCAGTGGCAAGCATAGAGACTTGGGCAAGTGGACCTGAGTGGCCAGCAGCACTTGGACCATCCGTGATTAAGTCACCCAGTTTATCTCCTTTACAGCGAGCCACAGGCAACACTGGCCTCAGTTCCTTATTTGTAATGTGACCAGGTTGGACACAGTGTGGCCTGAGCCCAACCCAGTCTGCCGGTCCAGGAATGTCTCTTTCTGGGGTTGTGGCCCTGACAGACAGCTCAAAGCGAGGCCAGCTTTCTTATCTCCTGCCCTTGAATGCACACTTTCCCCACCTCTGTTCCCAGTGCAGCAGTCAGTGCTCCCCCAAGACGCCAGGGATGGATGCTGGGGAGACAGGGCAGGGTCCTGATCAACTGGCTGAATGGCTGACGAGAGACTAAGGGCACAGGGTCACCCTGACAGGTGACATGGCCTCATTCTGACCCTGGGTGCAGCAGCAGTGCCTGGGCTGGATCACTCAAACCCCACCCCACCTTTCCTTAGCAACCAGTGCTTACCCTAGAAAATGTGCCCTGTGTACCAGGAAAGTGGGAAAGCCCCCCCTTGCAAATGAAACCCAACAACAAGAGCTCATTTTGGCAATCTCATCTAGAATTTCGCCATCAGTAGATTTATATGGTAGGGACAAGGGACCATCAGAAAATACAATGAATGCTTAAATTATTTTTTTAAAACCATATTACAGTAAAAGACACAATTGCCAAGACAATGGGATAAGTGTGTTCCAAGTATGGAGCATGTTCTGAGTGTTTGAGGGGGATTCATGGCAATATGTCTTTTACCAAAATAAAAATTTTCCCAGGCATGGTGGTGTACACCTGTAATCCCAGCATTTGGGAGGCTGAAGCAGGAGGATCACCTCACATTCAAGGTTGGTCTGGACTACATAGTGAGTTCGAGGCCAATCTGACCCTGTCTCAAAGAAACCAATAAATAAATAAATAGGGCCAGTGATATAGCTTAGCGGCATAAGCGCCTGCTTGGCAAGCACGAGGTCCTGAGTTCGACTCCCAGTACCCGCATATAAAAATAAATAAATAAATAAATAAATAAATAAATAAATAATTTTTAATTTAGACATTCACTGTATTTTTTTTTAAATCTTACATTGACCAGCTATTTTTGGCAATTTCTGTGAAATATAAATATTACCGGTGTGGCCTCTTCCACCTTCTTCACTGGATCTGGCACTATGTGATCTCTAGCTCTTCCCCCAAGTAAAAATGATTATCAAAGGCAAACATTTAGAATCAATTCAAGACATTGAGGCAGCCACAACAGCACAACTAAAGACACTCATGAACGAGGACTTCCAGAACTGCTTCAGAAATTGGCGAGAACAATGGGGCTGGTATGTTTGAAGCAAGGGGGAGGATTTTCAGGGGGATTTAATGGGAATGGGTCTTTTTCTGTAATACATTTTGTTGTTGTTGTTTTGGTTTTTTGAGACAGGGTCTCGCCTGTAGTGCAGGCTGGCCTTGAGCTTAACCATGTAGTACAGACTGGCTTTGAACTCACAGCGTTCCTCCTGGCTCAGCCTCCTGAGTGCCGGGATTACAGGCATGTGCCACCACCCCTGGCTTGTGATAAAAATTTTTTTTTAATGTAAACATTCACCATATGCTTCGATCACACCCTCTATGTGTTTGTGATTTAATGTTATTTGTATTTTGAATCACATAAGAAAGCATTGGTAAGAAGCACCACCATGCCCAGGGCAATTGAGCTCTAAGGTGGGCTCTGACACTGGTAGCAGTCCAGTCCCCAACACTGTTATTGGTGGCCCCAGGTCGCCACCTCTCTCTTTTCTCAAGGGAAGACCTTGTATGTTTCATCACAGTCCCTCAAAATATCGTAAGACCTCTGTTGCGAAACAATGTTCAACTCACCCAGTGTTAACTATGTCCAAATGGTTTTGTTTATGTAATTTTTTCAGGGGGTGGGTGGGAGAGAAAGAAACAATTCCCCTGAAAACAATGCCCAAGTCGGTAACCGCTCCTTATCCCAAGCAGGTCCTTTGCCAGCTGACTCTGGGCCAAAAGAAAAGTCCTCAAATCTTATGGGAACTTTGAAAATAGGTGGGACAGGGATTCTACGGGACAGTTTTGTGTTCAGGACACTGCCTGGGAGGTGGTGTGTTTCCTCGTCTAGAAATTCCTTTCAGATCCTAAACATATGCTTGTTTTTGTCTGGGTTGTTGGCATAGCCGAGTGTCACCACCTGTGTTTCATCTTGGTTGCTTGGCATCTTGCAGTGGATGTGCTTTTCTATTTAATGCCGATAGATTTATTTTAGAGTTAAATGGCTATCATAAATGGAAGACTAATCTCATTTGCTATAAATAGAAAGTAATCATGGGCATAGATTTCAATGAATGCAACATGCGTCACTGAGTTCTAGTTTAAATCCGTTGCCTGCCACGGGCTTGTAGCACATCCGGGGGAAGCATGGACGATGTACTGGCTCGGCCTGATTGAAATAAAAGTGGAACACCAAAGCCCTCTCATCTTGGACTGGAGGCTGTTTAACACCACATCGGCTCCAGCCCAGCCTGAGCTACACAGCGAGTTCAAGCCCAGCCTGAGCTACACAGCAAGACCTTGTCTCGAAACAAACAAAACAAAAACAAAGAAAAGACCACATCCGGGTACTACTCTGAAGGGACGTCTCCTCTGGACAAGGAGGCTGCTCTAGGCTGTGAGCTCCCTGTGGGAGACATAGGTCCATGACCTTTCTTTCCCCACAAAGCATCTTGTAGTTGTGCACATTTTGAGGGCAGTAAATATGGCCTGAGTGTTACGTGTCCTGGGCCCAAGGGCAGCTGGTCTGGACAGTGACAAACCGACCCAGGGACCAGCAGTTCCCTAGGACCTCTAATGGGGCCGGGCCTGGGAAGCCTGTGGATTTGAGTACTAGGGGACAGGGCCTCACTGTCTTGATCTGCTAGTCTCCTGGGCTCTCATAAGGGTCAAGTGTCCCCCTTGCCTCACCCCTATCTGCCCTAGAGGGTTCTGGAGAGGGGGCCAGGCGGATGCCTTCCCAGGAGAACAGCACCCAAATACAATTGCTGGTTTGTTGATATTTGCATTTCTAAAAGAACAATGACTTCCACTTCTCCCAGGGCCCCAGCCAGCATTTGTTTTCTCCCCAACTTTTAGCCTTCAGTGCCAACTACCCTCCGGGGCAGGCTGCCAAGCGGAGATGTCTTTATTTCCCCTTGCTTGGGAATTTGATCCTCTCCTTACCCCAGGGGATGGAGGGGGTGTTTTGTCGGAAAATGAAAATCAATTTTGCTAATTATATCAGTGTGGATGTCAAGTCTTTCAGATTTTGAAACCTTGAGGAGCTTCAGAACCAACCTTGACCTCTTTGTCCCGAATCCTAGTTCCTGTCTTGCCTCTGGGGAAAGGCCTCAGGCTGAGCAGTTGGACTGGCTGGCGGAGTTGGAACCTCACACACTGGAGTTGGCTGTGTGTCCTTGGGCAGAGCTAGTCCCCTCTCTGATCCTCAATTTCCTTAACTATAAAACTGGGAATTAGGGCCGGTGAGATGGCTCAGCGGCGTAAGCGCCTGCCTTGGAAGCGCAAGGGCCCGAGTTCGACTCCCGGATCCCACATACGAAAAAGGGGCCGGTGATATCGCTCATCGGCACGGGCGCCTGCTGGCGCGCGAGGTCCTGAGGTCGACCCCCCGGTACCCACAAAAGAAAAAACAAAAAACCTGGGAATTAGTTGGGTGCAGTGATACACACCTGTAATCCCAGTTATTTGGGAGGCTGAGGCAGAAGGATCACAAGTTCAAACTAGGCTGGGTAACCCAGTGAAACCTCTCAAAATTAAAAATAGAAAAAGGCTGGGGACATAGCTCTGTGGTAGAGTCCCCTGGGTTTAATCCTTAGTACCAAGACAAAAAAAAAATTCGTTTGCTCTTAAACTAGTAATTAAATCCCCACAGTGGGTATAAAGGCCTGACCTAGTCCCTGGCACATAGGAGATGTCAGAGAAAGCTCTTCTTCCCCTCCTGTTATTTTTTTCTTTTTTGTGGGTACCGGGGGTTGACCTCAGGACCTTGCGCGCCAGCAGGCGCCCGTGCCACTGAGCAATATCACCGGCCCTTTTTTCGTATGTGGGTACCGGGAGTCGAACTCAGGACCTTGCGCTTGCCAGGCAGGCGCTTATGCCACTGAGCCATCTCACTGGCCCATTTTTTTTTTTTTTTTTTTTTTAATTCTCACCTTTACATTTTGTCCTAGCCCGCTGGCTTTTGGGGAAAAGGACACTATTCTTAATTCAACCCTGGAGAGAGGAAATGGGCACAGCAGCATTGGTGGCTGCAGCCTCAGGGCCCTAGCCAGCTTAGCAGAGTGTTACTGTTGCCTAGTGAATGCCAGGCCCAGGCGCTGCCATCAGTGGCTGCTGCCCAGGATATTTCTGCACTCGCAGGAAAGTTGCCTGGCTTCCTTCTTGCTGGCTCTGGCTTCCATAGGAGGTGTGAGGTTTTCTCTGGAATTCCTAGCTGCAGAAGCTCCCAGACCAGCAGCCAGGATCCTTTCTAGCCACCACCCCCACTGCCTGCGGGAGGTGGCCTGGAGCAGCAGGTGCCTGGAACAGCATCACACCACCCTGGCCACCCCTTCAAGCTGTCTGCCCACCACCTGTCCCTTTACCTCAGAGGCCATCAGCTTCTTCGACTCAGACCAAGGATAACAGTGCCCAGCTCCTTCCCCAGCCCTCAGTCCTGTCCCCTCTCAGAGACCCGACCATCACTGGCACCACCTTCCACCCATGGGTCACTCCTAAAACTGGGGGTCCTCCTTGCCCCTCCCTAGGTCCAAGACTATCTCCAAGTCCTGTTGGTTTTACTGATAAATCCCTAAACACATCTGAATTCTGACCCCTCTCCTCCATCTCTGTCACCATCTCCTGGCCTGGTAACCCCTCCTCATGGAATGATTGCATTGTATCAGCATGTGACCCTGGTCATGTTGTGCCTGACCCCATCTCTGCTGAAAAGCCATTGCTAGGTGGACCTTGGATGACCCCAAGACCCATATGCTGAAGACCGGTTGCAGCTAGGGCATTACTGGGGGCCATGGGACCACCCAGGAGGTGAGGCCGGGCAGAAGGGTTACTAGAGGTGCTGCCTTGAGGGGATGTTGGGACCCCAGCCCTCTCTCTTTGCTTCCTGGCCGTCATGAGGTGAGCAGTTCGCTTCTCCATCTGCCCCTGCCATGATGTTTTCCTACCACAGACCCAAAAGCAATAGGCCCAGCAACCATGGACTGAGACCCCCAACAGTGTGAGCCAAAATAAACCTTTCCTCCTTCCAAGTTGATTATCTTAGGTATTTTGTCACAGTGACAGCTGATTAACAGTCACCCACAGGTCCTCCTTGATCTTATGCTGAAGATCTGATTTCTAACCATGGCTGACGGAGCCCAGCAAGGTCTGGTCCTCACCACCATCAGCCATATTTTGGCCCTGGCTGTAGCTACCTAGGCCTTCCTGTGGTTCCTCGAGTGCACCACGGTGTCTCTTACCACAGGATGCTTGCACATCCCTGGCAAGCCCCCCCACTCCCTAAAAGCTTTGCTTCATTCTTTCCTATTTACTCAGTCTCAGCTGCAGGGTCACCTCCTCCTTGATGCCCTCCCTGATCAACAGTTCTGAGAAAGCCAGGGGCCTGTAACTGTCTTCTGAACCTTTACTTTAGTATAGTTACTTAACATCCTTCTTCCATCTGTCCCTCTTAACAGCTCCCTTTAGCAGGCAGGGAATATGGCTATAGTATTGGCTCAGTGTTTTCTAGAGATTACACATAGTAGATGCTTAATAAGACTTTGGTGAGTGAATAAATTGAGTGAAGGATGTTTTGAGGATCAAATAAAGAAGAGGAAGGGGAAATGGAGAGGGAGTTAATGACTGGTATTTCCCCACACAGTGTCAGGTGCTTCAGATAAACTGTTCTAACTACTTTTTACAAGTGATCCACTTTACATTTGAGAAAACTGAGACTTGGAAGTGTTAGGTAACCTGCCCATGGTACACGGCTAAAAAATGGCAGAGTTAAGTGAGGAGCAAGGTCTGCTTCTTTTTTTGTTTGTTGGTTTTTTGGTTTTTTGAGACGGGATCTTGCTATGTAGTTCAGGGTGTCCTTGAACTTGCTATATAGCCCAGGCTTGCCTTGAATTCACAGCGATCCCCCTGCCTCAGCCTTTCAAGTGTGTGTGCTACCATGCCTGGCTAGCAGGGTCTATTTGGCTCCAGTGCTCATGACCTCCCCCTTTCCCAGTCTACCTACATGTTAACAAAGCAAGGAGGGTGTGTTTTGTAAATTCTAAAGTTGCAGGTAACTACTAGTTCCTTATGCTCATCCCCAGCGCTACCTACCGTGATAAGAACAGGTGTTAGAGGGTGGGGGTATCCCTGGAGGGAGCAGCTTTCCAGGGGTGTGGAAGTATTGTGTATGTTGCTTGGGGTGGCTGCAGTGCAGGTGTATAAAGTGATGGCAACTCAATGAAATGTACAGCTAAGATCTGTAAGCGTTACCACCATTCAAAAGAAGAAGGGCATCACTGACATGACTAAGGAAATTTAAATGTGTCTACATTAGATGATATTGTAT
This sequence comes from Erethizon dorsatum, assembly GCA_028451465.1. NCBI lineage: Eukaryota > Metazoa > Chordata > Mammalia > Rodentia > Erethizontidae > Erethizon > Erethizon dorsatum. The sequence continues at coordinate 119,499,031 of CM051827.1, forward strand.
CAGCGTTAAATTCTTGGGTGCCTGAGGTTAATCACAGTTGCTGTTTGATGCAGCAGTGTGCTCATGGGTGTGCGTATATCCCAAAGAAACGAAAATATAGCCACGTGGAAACTTGTACATAAATGCTCCTGGCGGTTTATTCAGAAGAGCCTTAAAATAGAAATAACACAGACATCCCTCAGTTGAGGGATGATGAATGAAGTGTGGTAAAAAAAACTTTGAAGTGTAGTGTTTTCAACAAATGGTGTTGAAACAACTGGATTTCCATGCAGAAAAATGAATCTAGACAGAGTTCTTATATCCTCATGCCCAAATATTCGTTCAAAATGAATTACAGACCTTTGTGTACAATAAAAAACTAAGCCAGGTGCGGCGGTGCACATCTGTAATCACAGCACTCTGGAAGGCTGAGGCAGGAGGATTACAAGTTCAAGCCCAGCCTGGGCAATTTAGCATCTTAGCAGGAGCTTGACTGAAAATAAAAATTTTTAAAAGGCCTGGGGATATAGCTCAGTGGGAAGGTCCTGGTTTAAATCCCCAGTTAAAAAAACAAAAACAAAAACCAAAAACCCCACAAAATCATAAAACTCCTAGAAGATAATATAGGAGAAAGCCTAAATAACCTCGGGTTTGGTCTGACCTTGGCTTTAAACGATTGTATAAAACGATTGTTTAGATATCACACCAAAGGGATGATCCATGAAAGAAAACATTCGATAAGCTGGGCCTCATTAAAATTAAAATTTTGGGGCTGGTGAGATAGCTCAGCTGCATAAGTGCCTGCCTGGCAAGCGCAAGGTCCTGAGTTCAACTCCCGGAACCCACGTAAAAGAAAAAACGGGCCGGTGATATCACTCAGTGGCACAAGCGCTTGCTGGCAAGTGTGAGGTCCTGAGGTCAACTCCCAGTGAGTACATTAAAAAAAAAAAATTAAAATTAAAATTTTTATGCCTGATGTGGTGGCACATGCCTGTAATCCCAGCACTTGGGAGGCTGAGGCAGGAGGATTACTGCAAGTTCGAGGCTAGCCTTGGCTACATAGTGAGTTCAAGGACAGCCTGAACTACATAGTGAGAACTTGTCTCAAAAAAAAAAAAAAAAAAAATTAAATTTAAATTTTTTTACTCTGGAAAAAACAATCAAAAGAATGAAGAGAGAAGCCACAGAGAGAGAGAAAATAGTTATGGGACACATACTTAATAAAAAATTGTTACTCAAAATACACAAAGAACTTAACAATAAGAAAATTAAAAACTTGATTTTAAAATGGGCCAAAGACTTTAACAGCTACCTTACCAAAGAAAACATAAGATGACAAATAGGAATATGAGGAGATGCTCCTTGCGATAGTCAAATGACAAAACAAGGAGGGTGTGGTGGGCCCGCCTGTAGTGCCAGCTACTCCAGTGGCTGAGGTGGGAGGATCGCTTGGGTTCGAGCTCATGTTTGAAACCAGCTGGGGCAAAGCAGTGAGACCCCACCAGAAAAAGAAGGAGGAGAAGAAAATGTTCTCTTCTAACCTGGGTCCTATGGATGGCAGCCTGCAGGGTAACTGACAATAAGCAGACTAACAAGAGGGAAGCCAGGATTTTTTTACATGTGCCCTGAACCACTCAGCGATAACTCCCTGGACAGGCAGCGATGGCGGATTTATATACCAAACTTCACAAAGGGAGGAGGTGTCAAAACGTCAGTGGGTGGAAAGTTCCTTTTGCTTTCAGACTGGAGACTTTCTGGGAGGAGAGGTTCTCCTGAACCTTTCCCAGTTAGGTAAGGGGATTTTAGGTAGGATGTCTTTCTGCATTTCTTCAGCTCAAATGTTTCACTTTAAAATAATCTTTATGCCAACTCTGGGAGTCTAAGGGCGTCTTACAAACTGAAACCAATAACCTAACCTTCCATCTTGAAGAACCAGAAAAAGAGCAAACTAACCCCAAAGCAAGCATAAAGGAGGAAATAATAAAGATTAGGGTGGAGGTGAAGAGAGAACAAAATAATAAAAAAGAGAATCAATGATGCCAGTTGTTTCTTTAAAAAGATCAACAAAATCAACAAAGCTTTAGCTAGACAGACCAAGGAAAAAAGGAAAAAGACTCAAATTACTAAAATCAGAAATGAAAGTGGGAACATTGGGACCAATCTTATAAAAGATAAGAAGAATTATAGGAGAACGCTATGAATAGCTGTATCCTGACAAAATAGATAGCATCAATGAAACAGACACATTCCTAGACAGACACAAACTGCCAAAATTGAATTTTTAAAAAGAACAAGAAAATCCAAATAGACCTGTAACAAGTAAAGAGATTGAATCAGTATGGTAAAAAAGAAAAGAAACTTTTAACAAGGCAAGCCCAGGACTAGATGGTGTTACTGGTGGATTATATTGAACATTTATGGAACAATCAACACCAATCCCTTTAAAACTCTTTCAAAAAATAGAAGAGGAGGAAATACTTTCCAGCTCCTTTCATGAGGCCTCCAAAGACAAAGGCATCATAACAAAAGAAAGCTATAGACCAATCTCCCTTATGAATTTTCATGCAAAAATCCTTTAAAAATACTAGCACGCAAAACCAACAGCATTTTAATATTAAAAGGATTAAATGCCATGACTAACTGAAATTTATCCCAGGAATGCGAGACTGGTTTACCATAGAAAACTCAATCAGTGTAATACACCGTGTTAATACAATGAAGGAATAAAACCACGTGATCATTCGCATTGCTACAGGAAAAGCTTTTGAGAGGGTCCAGCGTCCTGTCATGATTAAAAACACTCAACATAGGGCTGGGGTGTAGTTCAGTGGTAGAGCGTTTGCCTAGTATGTGTGAGGTTCAGTCCCCAACACCAAACCAACCAACCTACCAAGACACTAAACAACAGCAACAACAATAACAATGACTGCTCTCAAACTAGAAAGTGAAGGAGTTGTACTCATCCTGATAAAGGGGATCTATATAAAAAAAACAAAAACCCACAGCTAGCCTGGCATGGTGGTGGGATCCTGTAATCCCAGCACTATGGGAGTCTGAGGCAGGAGGATTGCAAGTTCAAGTCTAGCCTGGCCAACTTAGTGACTTAGCAAAAACTTGTCTCAAAATAAAAAATGTAAAGGCTAAGATTCAATTATCAGTACTGGGGGAAAAAAAAAAAGGAACTCTGGGTTTGGTAGTGCATGCTTCAGGAGGCTGAGGCAGGATTGCTGTGAGTTTGAGACCAGCCTGGGCTACGTAGTGAGTTCAAGGCCAGTCTGAACTACACAGTGAGACCCTGTCTCAAAAACAAACAAACAAAATAACAAAAGGAATGGCCTAAGATAGTCACCAACATCAGGAATATCCTAGAAGCCACTGAATTGGGCACTATAAAATGATTAAAGTAGTGAATTTTATGTTATGTGAATATTACCCCAAGGGAAAAAATGACACTGATACATGCTACCCAAAGCCGTGCGTCATGGCACACATCTGTAATTCCAGCACTTGGGAGGCTGAAGCAGGAGGATCGCTGCAAGTTCGAGGCCGGTCTGGGCTACCTAGGGAGTTCAAGGCCAGCCTGGAATACAAAGTGAGAACCTGTCTGAAAAAAAAGTGTGTGGGGGGGGAGGATGTGGATGGACCTTAAAAACATTATGCAAAGTGAAAGAAGTCAGGCACAAAGGACCACATGTGGTATGTGGCACTTATATGAAGTATCCGGAAGAGGCAAATCCGCAGAGATAAGATGCAGATTGGTGGTTACGAGGGCCAGGCTGGGGCTGTGGGACAGCAGAGCAGGACCAGGGAAGAATGGGATGAGTGACTGCTAACGGACACAGGTTTCTTTTTAGGGCGATAGAAATGTTCTCAAACTGACTGTGATGACAGTTTCACAACTCTGTGAATATAGTCGAAACATAGAATTGCATTCTTAGGTGGGTGCATTACACGGGATATAAATTACATCTCAATAAATGTATCACAGAATCATTTCATCTTTGCATCATTTCTAAGACTGAAGGTATAAATCGTGTAAATACTTTTAGAAAAAAAAATTCTTGATTGTGGTCACAGTGCCATGGTTATACAGGACAATGTCCTTGTTCTGGAGACATTGAAGTGTTTCTGGGTGATATATCATGATGTCCCCATCTTCTTTTCAAGGGGTTTAGCAAAATCCAAGATTTTCATAGAGCTGTGCCATCCAGTACCACAGCCACTAGTCACATGGTTATTTATCCACAGATTTAAATTAATTAAAAATAAATACAATTTAAAATTCAGTTACAGTAGCCCTGATTTACATGCTAAGTAGCCAGGTGGGGCTGTCAGGGGCAGTCTGAGACAGTGCGATATAAAACATTTCATTATCACAGAAATTTCTAGCAGTCAGTGCTGACACAGAGAGATAAAGCAAAACAACAGCAAATGGTAAATCTTGGGGAAGACAATCAAATGTATCTATAGGTATTTATTCTGCTTTTCTTTCAAAGGTGAGACAGTAACAACATGGCCAAAAAAAAAAAAAAAAAAAATTCCTAGCGTGCATTTCGTAGGTACAAGCACCACGTAGAATCTAAATTCTTTGGAAACTTCCGGATCTTTGCTCCAACAGTTTGTTCTGCTTGTTCAATACATTGTCCCAAGAGTCCTTTCCCTAATGTGAGGTCTGTGCAGATTATGTAATGCTCTTTGTACCCCTGCCTGTCCATGTTTCTTGGAGATGTATTACAAGACAGTGATTTTAGGGCTATAGATTTAAGTTCTTGATCTATTAGCTATGTGATGCTGGTCATGTTACTTAATCTCTCTGAGCCACCCACCCATAAAACAAGGCTGAGAAGAGATGATTGCTTTTCAGGTTATAGAAGGCACTTTGCACTGGGCCCAGCACAAAGCAAGTGTTCCTAACAGGTACCTAGGGTGGTCTATAGTAGGGGAGAGATGGACTGGCTGAGCCTGCTGGTTATGCTGCTCTGGTTTCTTACCCTGGGGAGTTTCCAGTCTAAAATGGGGGTCAGCCAGCTGCTGGGGGATACAGATAATCATGCTGCTAATTGAGGGTTTAATTTGTCAGCAGCAACTACACTCCCAAAAAAGCAAGTGCTGTGACTATTTAAAACTAAGTGCACCACTATGGTGTCATCAAAATGTCCTTAATTTCTGGAAAAGATGGGGCAAGTCCCCAGGAGTTAGTTGCATGGTGTCCTCGCATGGCAATTCCACATCTGCCACAAGGTGGTGACTTGTTTTGAAGCCCTGCAGGTATGTGAAACCCCCAGTTTGAAAACTACTGATTCCAAAGATGCTTGTGGAGAGGACACAGCAGGCCCAGCTCCAAGGCCAGGCTTCAAGCCATTGAGGTCTGAGGTATTTGCATGTTCATAGCCATCAGCACAGGTGTAGACATTTGCCTGAGGCCCTGAGCTCCTGAAAAGGGATTTGCATTATCTTTAGCTCATTTGCCAGAGCAATGATTTCTCTGGGGGCTGGTATTTTCATCCTTTGCTTGCCTGCTCCTTGTAACCCCAACTTGGGACAAGCAAGGGCAGAGTCAGGTGAGGCTCTGCATAGCAGGAGAGAGGCAGAGTCGGGGGAGACTGGGCTGGACCCCTGGGAGTGCTGGCTTGCTTTTGCTCAGAGAGACTGCATGATGGTTGAGAATCCCACCCTTCCACTTTCTTGCCATGTGACTCGGGTCAAGTCACTTCACCTCTCTGAGCCTCTCTTTTCTCATTTGTTAAAATAACCACCTCTTCCCAGTGTGGGATAATTTATGCTTCCAAGCTTAAGTTTAAGGCTCAGTTATAAAGTGGACATAAAAATCACACCTATCTCATTGCATGGACCTGAGGATTAACATCGGTGCAGTTCCTGGCATGGTGTAAGTACTCAATAAATGTTAGCCAGTGTGGGTCATTAGTTGTTGTCCTTATTGTTATTCAATCTGAAACTCAAAACTTCAAAACCTGGAAGTGGTTTTGTAAATTTGCCCCCAAAACTCACTTGATGGCACACCTAACCTGAAATGATGCCCGAATATTAGTCAGCTTTTCATGACTATAACAGATACCTGGATAATCACCTTAGAAAAGGTTTACTTTGGCTCCCGGATTTAGAGATTTCAGTCCGTGACTGGTTGCGCAAAGCAGCACACCATGGGGTGAGAGGTGGCAAAGCAAAACCACTTGCCTCATGGCCAGGGAGTGAAAGAGAGGAAGAAACCAGGGGTCCTGCACCCTCAGTGACCCCAGGCTGCCCAGTAAGCCCCACTTCTGAAGAGCTCCCCCTCTCCCAACTACACCAAATTGGACCAAGCCTTCAACACACAGGACCTGAGGACACGGTTCCAACCCAAACTGTGGCACTGTCTCACCAGGGTCACCCACTGGTCGGGAATATACTGATGTTGATTACTGGGTATGGTTCCAGAATTACATTTGATTTAATTTGATTTGATTTGAGTTTTCTTTAGTATTTGGGGATTGAACACATGGCCTCACACATGCTAGGCAAGTGCTGTACCGCTGAGTTATAACTCCAGCCTTTTTTATTTTATCTTGAGACAGGACCTCACTAAGTCCTTTTTCAAAGGTCTCATCTTTTTTTTTTTTTTTTTTTTTTTCAAAGGTCTCATCTTTTGGGCCGGTGAGATGGCTCAGCGGCATAAGCGCCTGCCTTGCAAGCGCGAGGGCCCGAGTTCGACTCCCGGATCCCACATACGAAAAAGGGGCCGGTGATATCGCTCAGCGGCACGGGTGCCTGTTGGCGCGCGAGGTCCTGAGGTCGTCCCCCCGGTATCCACAAAAAAAAAAAAAAAAAAGGTCTCATCTTTTTAAAATCTGAAGAATACTGCAGGTGAATCATCTGTGGCCCTCGAGTTGTGCCTAAGGGACTCTGAGTGTACAGGATGGCAGTTCTGATGGAGCCAGCATGTGATAGGGCCGCGGTCAAAGCTGGGGTTGTGGATTCCAGGACTGGGGAGGTCCTCAGAGGTGAGAAAAGACAAAGGACCTATGGAAGAGTCTTGGTTACAACAGAAATCAGCCCTAGCTGAGAACGTTTGGAAGGGGATTGAGTTAGTCTCAATGTTGGCAAGTGAGAGAACCAGGCACAGTGGCCTTAGGGCCAAGAGGTGGCCAAAATCACTGACAGAACTGGTCAGATGAGACATGCAAAGGCCTGAACCCACAGCCCACACTGCCAGTCCTGACCACAACTAGCACCAGAAATGGAGGCCAATTCCAGCCCAGCCACCCTCCTTGCCTGGGCACTATGTATCTGTCTCTGATCCAAACGCTAAGCCTGCAGTGGCAAAATCTGATTGGCAGAACCCAGGTCACATGATCACGCCAGGCCACAAGGGAAGCTGGGAAACCAAGCATTGGAGGGTTTTACTTCTCAAGGAAAAGGCACATCTGCCTCCTGCCTCGTGACTCCTGAGGAAGGGATGCCACTAAATAGGATAGAAGGTGTGGGTCCCAGGCAGCCAGAGCAAACAAGAGCCCGCGAAGGCCTCCCAGAGGAGGGGTGGTTCTACCTGGAGTATGGTAAGACATGGGTTGAAAGGGAGAAGGGGTGGGGGAGGGCAAGGACCTGTTTGTCTGGCTTGAACTTGCTTAGGAGATGACAGTTCCTGAGCTAAGCACTTCATCCTCACTTAATCCTCACAGTGGGAGGCAGAGGGGAGCTGTTATTAGCAAAGGATCAAAGAGGTTAGGGAAACTTGCCCAAGACCCTACAGCTGGGAGGTGGCAGCACTGAATGCTGGTAATCAGATACCTGGCCCGGGCCCCCTGGGTAGGCAGGACATAAGTTCCATGGTGAGCCCCTGCTCGAATCCCTGGCCAGTGGCTGCCTAGAACCCTGTGCTGAGAAGGGTTCCAAGGTTCTCTGAGATATAAACCACAGGTTGTTCCTGATGTTCAGTGATGACTTAACACATTTGGCTTGAGAACTCAATAAGTGGACATCTCTTCAAGTGAACACGCAGTGTTTACCAAAATCAACCATGTAACTGGGCCATAAAAAGGAGAAATCAACACATTTTGGAAAATCAAAACTACTCAGACTACATTCTTTGTCTTTCACTGTCTTTGCTGCTGAGACACGGTACCCGATGACACCCACAGCTCCAAGGAGGAGAGGTTTATTTGGGCTCACAGTTTGTCGAAGTTGCAATCCATAGTCAGCTAGCTCCAAGGCAGGGTGGCACGGCAGAAGGGCATCGCAGAGGAAAAGCTGCTCACCTCATGGTCACGAGGAAGCAGAGAACAGGGAGGAGCTGGGGATAGAGCACTGTATGCCCTTCCAGGCTCCGCCCCACGGGTCCGCCTCTTCTTATTTTTGCCAACATCAGATTGATTTTTTTATTTTTAAGTCTTTATGAAGGTTAACAGCCGGACTAACAAACCAAAAACAAAATATATATATATATATATATATATAAAACACATAAAACAATTATAGTAAATCAAGGTATACTTTTAGAAGCATTGGCCATGCTATATTACAATAACTTTTTTCTTTCTCTCTTTTTCCTATTGTCTTTTATTTTGTAATTTATTTATATATAAATACATAAGAGAAACCATGTGATATTTAAGTGTGCTTCTGATTTACTTCACTTAACATTATGGTCTCAAAGTGTACCCATTTTCCTACAAATTACTCTTTTTGACTTATTGGCATTGTTGGCTTCACTGTCTCATTCTGTAATATCCTTGAGAATTTTTTGTAATGCTTGTTTCATGGTCATGAATTTCTTGAGGTACTCCTTGTCATGAAAATAGCTTATTTCTCCGTCAGTTTTGAAGGAAAGTTTTGCCGGATACATAGATTGGGGTTAGAAGTTGTTATCTATTAGGACTTGAAACACTTAAGCCCTCTTGGCCTTTAAGGTTTGTGTTGAGAACTCTGCTGTCATTCTAATGGGTTTACCTTTATATGTGATTCATTGCCTTTCTTTAAAAGCTTTTAAGATTTTGTCCTTGTGATGGTCTTCTGGTACTTTGAGTATAATGCGGCATGGAGAAGTTTTCTTTTGGTTATGGCTATTTGAGTTTCAATATGCCTCATTCATCTGTGTTTATGTCTTTTCCTATAGTTGGGAAATTTTCTACCATTATTTCTGTGAACAAGTTTTTTTATGCCATTTGTGTTGTCTTCTGATTTTTCATTTATTCCAATTACTCTTAATTAGTCTTCTTTGTGTCACCCACCAGGTGTTGGACCCATTTTTCATGTTCTCTTGTTCCTTTTAAGGTGTCTGTGAGTAGTTGGTCTTTTTTTTTTTTTTGTGGGTACCGGGGGGTTGACCTCAGGACCTCGCGCGCCAGCAGGCGCCTGTGCCGCTGAGCGATATCACCGGCCCCTTTTTCGTTATGTGGGTTCCTGGAGTCCAACTCGGGCCCTCGCGCTTGCTGGGCAGGCGCTTAAGCCACTGAGCCATCTCACTGGCCCAAGTAGTTGGTCTTTGAAGGCATCACTGTCCTTCTAGTTCTGAAATTCTGTCCTCACACTGGTCACTTCTACTGCCCATAATTTCCATATAAATTTTAATCTCCTGGATTTCTGATTGAAACCTTTTCATGGATTCTAATTCTTTGCTAAACTAGTCATTCATGTTTTGTATCATTTTGTATCATTTAGTTCACCTAGCTTTTTATTAGTGTCTTCTAAAAGCTCCTGGTTCCTTTTGGTTAATATTTCCATTATCTATTTAGTTTTATCTTCTATGATCCACTGAGTACCTCTTGGATCTGTTTTCTAACCTTCTCTGCTATCCTTTCAAGTAATTTGTGTGTGTGGTTTATGCCATTCTGCCCCTTGAAGCCCCCTGGATTGGCTTTGGGGGAGTCGGGAGCTTTGGAAGGTGTTTTGATGTCTTGTCTTCTCATTTTCTATTGTTTGTTTGGTTTGTGCAGAGGTTTGTGGATGTTTATAATGTAAAGACTTTGTTGCTGGTATAAAGATCTCTTTAGTTAATTGCTTTTCAGTGATGTACTTTGGGCATGGCTAACTATAGTTCTTTGCCTCAACCCCAAGATCAGACCACCTCAGTTAATTTGGGAGGGGAGGATGTAGTATAATTGGCCCAACACCAAGTTCTCTGAGAATGTACTCTAGTATTGTTAGTGTCACAAAGGTAATCTGGGCTTTGGCTTACAGTGAAAATCCATTAATACAACAATTATGTGACCCTGGTAATATCAAGCCAATCAGCTATAGTAGTATGGTCCAAGACAAACTGAATATTAACATACCATAAGAACCCATAACCCTAGAGAAGAAATCTATGATTATGGTGCAACATTAAGACAACCCAGGTATTATATACTAAACATGACAGCTATATTTCTACTAATTTAGAAAAGAATTGAATGGTAATTTTATAGAGTTAAATACTGAAAGATTATAAAGCCTTATGGTTATACTATTAATGATATAGGAGGTTGAGAATGGGGGAATGTAGGAGAAAAAATTTGAAATCTTAAACTATATGATAAGAGAAGGAGGAGAGAAAAGTGGGACAAAGGATCCTATTAGGGAGTAGAAGAATGTTTATAGGATTAGGTAAAAGTAACAGAAAAACTGACAAGAAATAGAAGGTAAAACAAAAAGAGGGAGAAAAAAGAAATTATATGGGGGGTAAAAATAAGAGAAAAAAATCAAAGGGAGAAAAAATAAAAGGGAGAAGAGGAAAAAATAGAGAAATAAAAGAAGGAAGAAAGAGATTTTTTTTAAAAGTAAGAAAAAGGACAAAGGAAAAGTCCCTAAAGCCCAATAAATGGGTAAAGAAGAATGAGAAAAGGAAAGAAGAAAAAACAAAAATAAAAATAAAAATGAAAAACAATACATACACTGACAAAAAAGAAAAGAGAAATTTCTCTGTGATTTTGAATGTGTGGTTTTCTTCTAGGATCTACAATTTTGGGGAAGTGTTCAAGTTAAAATGTGTGTCCCTGCTCATGCTGGTAGATAAAGAAAGCAGTCAGACCCCAAGTCCATGCCAGATGCAGGCATCATTAGGCAGTAGGATTAAGGTGAGGGCACCATTGCTATGACTTTCAAATCCAGAGCAACTCAGGCTGGGCCTGGCCTCTGCCCTCAAGGGCAGGTACTGTGTCCTTTAGCTCAAACCCCACAGAGGGTCTCTTTCCAGCCCTCTGCCTGACTGCAGCTGTCTCCCATGGTCATCTCTCACACAGTCCCTGTGGGAACATAACAGTGGGAGCCCTGAAGGGAAGCTGTCCCACAGTGCTCCGAGTCCCAGGTTCAAACAGTCAACCGCTCCCTGGAATAGCATCTGACAAAGCACCCTCTCCAGGGATATGGCTGGCACTTGGACTGGAGTTACTCCCCAGCTGTTGCCTGTTGAAGGACTCATGTGGGAGCAGAATCCTGTGCTCTGTCCTGCAGATCGCAGTACCTGCTGGTCTGTTCCACCACTGTGTTTCTCCCTGAGGCCCTCTGGAGTCCCTAGCTTTCACTTTGTCTCTTTAGGCTTGGTCTTGCCCAGAACCACAAGGTGGGAACCAGGGCAAAAGTGCAAACTGTCTCTCCCTTCTTTGCATTATGTTCTGTCTCTTCAGCTTCTCTGTAGGTTTTAATTTTCCTGCCAGTTCCTTTCTGGTTCCTGGGGATTACCTCTCTTTTTTCTTCCCCAAGTTGTTATTTTCCAGTCTCTGTTTTTCAAATCTCGGAGAGGCTGAGTTGTCACTGCTCACCACTCCACCACTTTCCCAGAAGTCTGACCCACCTCCTCCAAGCAGGCCCTACCTCCTAATGTCACATTAGCTGCAATGCCCCCATAGTCCAATCACATTTCAAAGGCCCCGCCTTTGATCCCATGAGGCTTTGGGGGCCATCCAGATATAAACTATCATGTTCTCCAATCACAAAGGACCTAGAAACTAGCAAGAAAAAGATAAATAGAAATTCCTCATCTACCTGAAAATTGATCATTGCACTAGTCAAAGAAAAAACAGAAACCAGAGAACACTTCGAGTGATAATGAAGATATGACATACCAAAACCTGTGGGGTGCAGCTAAGGCAGTGCTTAGAGGAAAACGAACTATTAGAAAAGTAACAAGTCTTGAAAAGTAGTGATTAAAGCTTCCATCTCAAGAAGCTAAAAAACACAATAATAGCAAATCTAACCCGTGAAAAAAATGAAGAAAATCACAAAACAAAGAGCAGAAATTAAGATCAACAATGTTTTAAAAATTTGGTCCTTTGAAGGGATTGATAGAATTGAGTAAATCATATCTGCCATAGGCAAGGATTTGGGGAAGATAGAACATGTGCCAGATTATGTCTATCTTAATGTTCCACCTTTGACATGGTGTATTGTGGGTAAGCACTCAGACTGCTTCAAAGCTCAGGGGTGTCTAAGGACACCTGAGGACATGACCTTGCTGTCTAGCACAAGCACACAGCAGGATACAGTTATGTAACCATGACTTAACAGTGGACAAACACACATGCACTGGTCATAGCACTATACAAGAATGTAAATACGTGATAACAACCCGTATAAGAATTATACAGTAAAGATGCAGGTTGCTCTTGTGCTCTGCTCCATGCTGCCTGCTCTTGTTGCTGATGTCTTGCACATGTACATTCTTTAACCTGGGGATCTCATCTGTGAAAATCTTCCTTGATGCCCCCCCGAGTGGGCTGACATGTATGTTCATAAAAGTATTAGTTGTGTTGAATTTGGGCTGGGGCAGAGAAACACTAAATACTTAAAAGTAATTCCATTAGATTGGAGTTGAAAATTACTTGAAAGTAGATGAATTAGTAGGACTCTCTTGTGAGTGACAGAAGTCAACTCAGATTGGCTTGAGCATATGAGTTCACATAACTGAAAAGTCCAAGGGGAATTTGGACATCAGGGACAGTTGGATCCAGGCATTAAAGTGGTGCCACAGGAATGACTCTTCTTGTTCTTTCTTCTCTTCTTTCTGTCTACACTTAACTTTCTGGCAGGATCTGCAGCCTGGCTGCAGGTGCAGTGGGCTTCCCAGGTATGTTCTCATGGTGATGGCAGAAACCCAGCTATATAGACATTTCCAGGCTTCTGCAGGTCTCACTTGCTAACATGCTTTTGTTCAAAGCAAGTCACCTGGCTAAATTCAAAGCCTAGGTGTGGGGAAATTCTCTCTGCTTACCATGCGGTTATGAGATTGAATGGAATGAACACTTGAAATCATTATCCAATCCATACAGATTTTAACTCAGAATTGGGCTCTTTGGGGTACAGGGTACATGCATGCTTAGTTCCCTTTTAAAATTTATTTTAACTGAAACATAAAAACACAGCAATTGAACATATTAATGGGGTAATAGGCTATTTTGGTACCTGTATACATCATGTAATGTTTTTATTTGTTTTTGCTTTTATGGTGAAGACTGAGCCCAGGGCCTTTGCACTGAGCTATGTACACCCCAGCCCTTTTTAAATTTTTTTATTTTGAGACAGGGTCTCACTAATTTGTTCAGTTTGCCAAAACTGGGCTCAAACTTTTGATTCACCTGTCTCAGCTTCCCAGAGTAGAAGGATTACAGGTGTGCCACCACCCCACCCAGCCTTAATGTTTAAATTAGGGTCTTTCCTCAAACATTTATCTTTTTTTTATGGTGAAAACCTTGAAAATCCTTTCTTCTTGCTCTTTGAGATGTACAGCCCATTACTATTATCCAGTCACCTTATGGTGCAGCTGCACACCCGAACTTCTTGCTCCTATCTCACTGTAACTTATGCCCACCAGGTATATGTAATTGCACCGAAGTATTGGTGAGTTGTTACCCATGATGGTCGTGCCCATCTATGTTCTGCCACAGCAGTTCACACTGGCAAGCATTTCCCTAAATCCTAAATCCTCACCAACATTCAGCATTATCGAATTCTCTTTTTCCTTTTTCTCCTTCTCCTTCTCCCTCTCTCTCTCCCCCACCCTCTCTGCAGTATTCTTTTTTTTTTTTTTTTTTTTTTTTTTTTTTGTCTTTTTGAGACAGGGTTTCATGATGCAGTTCAGGGTGGCCTTGAACTCATGGCAATCCTCCTTCTGTGATTCATGATCCTGCTTTCATCATATTTCAAATCTACCTACCTACAGTTCTATCCACATCTATTCATTTCTCTGTATCCACATATGTCTGACAAGACACCTTCTTCCACGTATTTCTTTCTTCTCAAAGTTGATTTCACTTTTGTGGACCTTTATTCTTCCATATGCAATTTAGAACAAGCTTGAGTTTCTCCAAAACAAAATCCACCTCAAATTTTGTTTGCAATTTGTCTAATTTGTAGATTAATTTGCGATAAAGAAACTTTATGATGCAGAGTTGTGCTGACAATGAGCATGGACTAAGTACCTATTTATGTCTTTTTCTACGTCCTTTTGTAAATGCTTTTTAAATTTCATATTAGGAAGCCAGGCACTGTAGCACACACCTGTAATCCTAGCCACTCAGGAGGCTGAGGCAAGAGGATCACAAATTCAAGGGCAGCCTGGGTAACTTAGTGAGACTCCATCTTAAATTAAAAATAAAAATAGCTGGAGCTGGTGAGATAGCTCAGAGGCATAAGCACCTGCCTGGCAAGCGTGAGGTCCTGAGTTCGACTCCCGGAACACACATACGAAAAAAGGGCTGGTGATATCGCTCAGCAGCACGGGCACCTGCTGGTGTGCGAAGTCCTGAGGTCGACCCCTGGTACCCACACACACACACAAAAAAAATAGAAATAAAAATAAAAATAAAATAAAAAATAAAAATAGCTGAATACTTTCTAGATTGTGTGTGTGCATGTATGTGCTCACGTGTGTGTGTGTGTGTTGCTAGGGATCAAACCCAGGCCCTCACATATGCTAGGCAAGTACTTTATCACTGAGCTACATTCCCAGCCCCTTAAGAGATGAGACACTTTTAATATAAACTTTAAGATTATTTTCCCCCAAATTTGAAACAATCTCAGGCACACAAGAAAGCTGCCAGAGGGGGCCGGTGAGATGGCTCAGTGGCGTAAGCGCCTGCCTGGCAAGCATGAAGGCCTGAGTTTGACTCCTGGAACCCACATACGAAAAAAGGGCAGGTGATATCACTCAGCGGCACAGGCACCTGCTGGCGTGCGAGGTGCTGAGGTCGACCCCCGGTACCCACAAAAAAAAAAAAAAAAAAAAAGCTGGCAGAACAATACAAAGAACTCTTTTCCCTGAACTGTTTGAGTTTAGGCTCCCAGCCTGATGCCCCCTCCCCGCACATACTTTGTCTTCCATACAAACAAGGACAATCTCTTTTGCTTTGGAAACCAAACCCTTTGTTTTTCTTTGACATCTGCAACCTTTGGAGGCTCGCAGGAGAGTTGCTCTGCAGAACATCTCTCGGTCTAGGTTTGTCTGGCATTTCTTCCTGATTAGATTCAGGTCAAGCATCTTTGGCAGTAATCTTGCGGAAGTGAACTACAATGTTTCCATTATGTCCTATCAGATGGGACATCCTTTCAATTTGTCCCACTGCTGATGTGTTTACTTTGATTGCTTGATTAAGGTGTCATCTGCCAGCTCTTGTCATTGCGAAGCTACTCTTTTCCCCTTGATAATCAAAGGTATTTTGTGAAGCAGTTCTTTAAAATTATGTAAATAATTCCACTCTCATCAATCTCGCAGTTTTCTATTGTATTCAACCTAAAGCTGTCATTATTCATTTTGCTTTTGAATCTTCCCATTTCTGCTCAGTGGGAGCCCTTTCAGCTTGGATACTGTATGTCCTTTTGACCTGTGAGCACCTCCTTGCTTTCTCATACAAGATGACCTATGATCGGGTTCTGCTTCCTTGGCTCCAATCCTGGAATCCACCATTTTTCCAAGGAGGGGCCCTCCATGGAGAAGGATTTTTCAAAGCCGAATCTGAGTACTCCACGTTCTCCTGGGCATCGCAGCATCTCCGTGGATGGAGCAGGGAAGTGCTCAGGCATGACTCTTGTGCCAGGCTTTCCCCAGGCCAGTTGCCCTCTGCACCCCACACAGGCTGCCCTCTGCACCCCACACAGGCTGCCCTCTTCACAAGTGCCTGCCTTAGCCAGACATGGTGGCACACACCTTAATCCCAGCACTTGGGAGGCTGAAGCAGGAAGATCAGGCCAACCTGGGCTCAACCTGGTTCAATGCTAACCTAAACTATATAATGAGACCCTGTCTTAAAAAAAAAAAAAAAAAAAAAAAAAGCCCACTTTGTAGGCCCCCACCTGATGGCTCTAGAACTGGAGTTTTCAGGAATAGAACTGAAAAAGAGAAGCTAATTCCTAGATACCTTAGTGTTTTATTTTCCTTTATATTTCCAGTTAGTTATCGCTGATATAGAAAAGTGCTATTAAGTTTTGTAGGTAAGTCTTTTGTCTGGTAATTATTGTGTTGGTTTTTCTACGTAGGGGACTATAGAATCTACAAGTAATAACAGTTTTACCTCTTATCTTCCAATCCTTATACTTTTTTTGTAATGTCAGTAAGAACCTCAGGCCTAAGTTAACTAGTAGCTATGATATTAGGCATCCTCGAGTTGTTTCTGATCTCATATATATTCCTTAAGTTCATACTTTAGGAATACATATGAGGGCCAGGCATGGTGGCAAATGCCTATCATCTTGGCACTCAGGAGGCTGAGGCAGGAGGATCACTGCTAGTTCAAAGAAAACCTGGACTACATAGTGAGTTCAAGGACCCTATCTCAAAAAAAAAAAAAAAAAAAAAAAAGATGTTTGGGAGAACTTAGTAAGACTTTGACCCCAAAAAATATAAAATAAAAAGGGCTAGGGATGTAGCTCAGTAGTACAGCACTTGTCTAGCATATGCACCAGCACTGAAAAAATATATTTATTTATTTATTTTAGGTTTGCATGTTTATATTTATATTTGCCCTAAATTTTGGCTTATAGCTTTTATCAGATTTTATAAGTTTTTTTTTTTTTTTTGTGGGTACCAGGGCGTCGACCTCAGGACCTCGTGCACCAACAGGCACCTGTGCCGCTGAGCGATATCACCGGCCCCTTTTTCGTATGTGGGTTCCGGGAGTCGAACTCGGGCCCTCGCACTTGCAAGGCAGGCGCTTACGCCACTAAGCCATCTCACCGGCCCTATAAGTTCTTTTTTATTCCAACTTTGCTAAATGTTTTTTTTTTTTTTTTTGTGGGTACCGGGGGGTCGACCTCAGGACCTCGCGCGCCAACAGGCACCCGTGCCGCTGAGCGATATCACCGGCCCCTTTTTCGTATGTGGGATCCGGGAGTCGAACTCGGGCCCTTGCGCTTGCAAGGCAGGCGCTTACGCCGCTGAGCCATCTCACCGGTCGCTAAATGGTTTTTAAAAATCAAAATTATTGCTGAATTTGTCCAAATCCTTTTGTGTGTATTTATGCCTACGATGAGAAAAATCACATGATTTTCTCCTTTAATCTATTGATTAACATGGAAAATTTAATGGATGCCATTTCTGATGGTTAATTCTCCTTTCTTATCTGGGATAAACTTCATTAGATCAGGCTTTTGGAAAAAATAAACATAGGATTCACTTAACCAATATTTTATTTAAGATTTTCATCTTAGTGTTCATCAGTGAAATAAACCTATAATTTTCTTCTCTTGTTCTCCAGTTTTGAAAATAAGATTATACTGCTTCATTAACAGAGTTAAACAATACCCGCCTTTTTCTTCTGATCCCCCTGCTTTAGAATTAAGAAGCTGAATTTGATAGCGATCACATGGAGCCTTAGTGACATTTTCTCATCTTGCAGATGTCATACACCTGGACACCCCTGGACTCTTGTCAGACAGGGGGTCTGTGGCCCCAGCAGACCTTTCTGTGCCTATGCTGCCAACCAGGGAAAAGAACACTGGAGTCTCAGGTTCAAGTCCTTGCTCTGCCATGAGATCGACCCTCTGGACTTGTGCGCTGGTTTCCTCCTCCACAAAACAGGCCCGGGGAACAGGCTGGCTCCGGGCTGCTCCAGCCCCAGTGGCAAGGCCTTTATGATTCTGAGACACCCCAGCTGGGGCCTGGCTCAGAGGCACATATGAATCACTTGGGGGGTGCTGTCCCCACTGGCAGCTCGGCCGTGGTCCGTGGCCCGGACATATGTCTGTCACCCAGGCTGCCGTGTTTGCAGCCTGGCACCCGTCTGCAGGTCTAAGAGGCCAGGCTCTGGGACAACAGACAAGGCCAGAAGGGACCTGGGAGAGGGAGAAGGAGGAGGAAAAGGCTGCCTCTACCCACTGGCAAGGGCGTCAAGCCTGGTGGGCCACTATCCCCACCCCAGCGCCTTGTCATTGACCCTGGTCCCTCAGAGGCTTTGTCCTTGCTTGAGGCCAGGTGAGGCTAGGTAAGACCAGCTGGGCATGGCTCTGGGTCTCTGCCAGCAGGTTGTTTCTGAAGCCTTGATCTTCCTGGAGTCCTGATTGGTGCCTCTTCCTCTTCCCTCTCCTCCTCCAGCCCCGCTTCTCTGCCCTAGCTCCCTGCTGCCCGCTCTGCCTTCTGACTCCAAGCCTGCAGCCCCGCAAGTCTGTCTGGGTCCTACCTGCACCCTGCATCCCAGCCTGGACTCTGTCCCCCGCCCCAGGACAAATCCCTCTCCCCTCTGCAGCCCCACTCACCCAAGCAAGACTCATTCTTAACGGGCCTTGGTTCTCTATCCCTCCCTTCCAGGAATTTCCCTGCTGACCACAGGGTCTGCTCTGGGTCAGGGAAATGGCCAGTCTGGACCGAGCTGTCTCCTCCCGCTCATCTAAGTGGCGGCTCCTCTGCCTCCCTGCTGTCCCCACCTATTCCCAGACTCTGTGAGCTAAATTTGGTCACCCCCAAGCCCCCCTGAGCTGGGGGCACCCCCACACTCCCAGCCCAACTGGGGTTCCATGCTGGACTGGGCTCCCTCCAGACCCCAGGGTTACCCCCACCCAAAGGCTGGCCACAGTCTTGCCCTGGATGACCATCTGCTGCCCCCTGCTGGTCAGTTTGTTATAAACCTCCCAGCTTCCAGGGTCCCGCTCCTGCACCCCAACCCTTCCCCGCCCTCCCACCAACTCAGGGAAGCGCTGGGCAGGCCTTATCCAACTGACTCTGCACAGCAATTGGAGGAGGACAGTTCTGTTATTGCCCCATTTTACCGACTGCAAACTAAGACACCAAGGTGGTAAGTCACTTAACTAAGGCATAAAATCCATTTTTAACCCAATACGATTAGTAATAATGAAAGCAGCCAACACGATGGCAGCGCACACCTGTAGCCCCAGCTACCCTGGAGGCTGAGACTAGAGGATCATTTGAGTTCAGGAGTTCAAGGCCAGCAGGAGCAACATAGCAAGACAGAGACAGAGAGAGAGAGAGGGAGAGAGAGAGAGAGAGAAAATCAACCCAGCTTTTCCTAGAATTTAGTACTGTACTTGGCGCTTTTTTTTTTGTTGTTGTTTTTAAGACAGGGTCTCACTGTGTAGCCCAGGCTGACCTGGAACCAGGTACTCTCAGCTCTTTAATGCATCATCTCCTTAAACTTTCTCTCCCATCTTCAACAACCTGGCATGAAGCTCCCCATCCGCCCCACACTTCCAACATTCCTTGCACACATGCAGCTGTCTCTTCCTCCACCCTCAGCAGGGGGCCCTCAAACTGCCCACAAAGAGTACAGAGCTCCCCAAGTCTGCATCCTACTTTGGGCCAGTCTGTGTCCCTGTCTTCTGGGTCCTTTGCCTTCCTTTGCCTTCAACTAATTATCTCTCTCCTTCCCACACATTCCACCCTGCCCTCAACTGCATCTTTCCCAGAAACACTTCAAGTGCTGAAGTCTTTCTCATTAAAAACAAACAAACAGGGGCCGGTGAGATAGCTCAGCGGCATAAGCGCCTCCCTGGCAAGTGCAAGGTCCTGAGTTCAACTCCCGGAACCCACATAAAAAAAAAAAGTTGGGCGTGGTGGCACACACCAGTAATTTCAGCACTCAGGAAGCTGAGGCAGGAGGATTGCTGAGAGTTGAGGCCAGCTGGAGCTACATAGCAAGACTATCTCGAAAAACCAAAAATAAATAAATAAAAATTAAAAAATAAGCAAACGGGAGATCCTGCCCCCATCCCCCGCCCCCAACTCTCACTGCTTTCCTGATTCTTCTCCGTGAATGTCTTGCAAGAGTCGTCCACACGCCCTGTGTTCATTTCTTCCTCCTTATTCTTCAGCCCAAGGTGCTGCAGCTCTGGGCAAACAGCGCTCCCAGAGGATGCTAAGGTCGCGTCCACTGCGCGCGCTCCCCAACGCAGCGGATGTGGCTCTTCCCGGCACTTGACCTCTGCCCCAGCGGCACGTGACGCTCTTGGCCACCTCCTCCTCCTGCAAACGCCCTCCACTTGCCCTCTGCTCTTCCTCCCATCTCTTCACTCCCCCTTCTAGTTCTTCCGTAATGGCCAGTTGTCATTCATTGGCTACTAAACGCCGGATGCTCTCCCGGGTAATCTCGCCCACACCACCTCACAGATGCTGGCAGCTCCCACACGAGTACCCCGTGGCCCGGGGTATCTCTTTTCCATTGCTTCACCAGGGCAGCACGGCCCTGGCATCGAGTGGGAGGAGGCCCCGGATGCTGCTCCACATCTACAGCGCACAGGGTGAGCCCCAGGACAAAGGGTTCTGCAGCCCCAACGGTCAGCAGTGTCCGGGTTGGAACCCAGGTGGGTCCACTTGACGGACTGCAGCATCTCACTCGGACCCCTTGGACACACGTTCAGCCCATCTGGTCAGTTCCCGGCCTCCCCAGATGGACCCCCAACCCAGTGCACAAGCCACAAACCCAGAATCAGCCTGGAAAGCTCCCGCTCCCCACCCCTCAGCCGATCCACCCCAGGTCCTGCCCAGTTTATCTCCTCAGCGTCTCTCCTCTGCCCTCCTCCCTGGTACCTTCATCACAGGCCTGGGCGTTTGTAAAAGGTCCTGTCTGATCTCCTGCCATTATCTTGCAGCCCTTCCCAATGTGTTTCCCACAAAGCAGCCAGAATGGTCTATCTGACCATGACATCACTTGGCTTGATGACATCTTCCTATTGCTCTGTGGATCAAGACCCAAATCCTTCAGGTACCTGCAAGGCCTGCATGTTCCAGCCCCTGGCAGTACCTGGAGTCTCGGTCCTCCCACCCCACCCTGCACATAGCCAGCATGGCCCCATTGGTCAGTTCTTCAACTCTACCAGGGTCCCTCCTGCCCCAGAGCCTTTGCTTAGACTGTTCTCCCTGCTCGGTCTGCTCCCCTTCCTCTTCCTCCTCTCATCTAGTTCGGTAACAAAGCCTCTCAACAAACCACACTCTTTCCTCCAGCACACTTATTTCACTCAGCCGCGTGATGATTAACCTGTCTCCGGGTATAGATTTTGTGCCCATCGTGGCGGGACACATCCCTACTTTCACTCCATTGTGGAAGGTGGAGTAAACCAAATCCAGCCTTTCCACCTGACCACGCAGAGAATCACTCCAAGCAGCAGCATCTAACTCATCTGCCTTTTCCTTTCCCCCCGGAAGAGCTTTCTTCCATTCTTTCCTTATTACAAAAGCAATCAGTGCTTGGGAAAAGGCAAAAACCACAAGCAAAAGGAGAAATATATAGTTCTCTTACACATACTATTTTGCAAACTGTTTTTTACCCTGGACAGTAAAACCAGAACAATACCTACACTATAGATGCATGTCAGAAACATTGTTACTGAAATATTGTTGTTCATGCATAATATCCAAATATGGAAAGAACAAAGATTATTTTTTCTCTTTTACCCAGGGTTCTCAGTGGACACATTGAATTCAGATATCCAGAAAGTGTTTTAAAAGCAGGAAATTCTGATTGGAAGACCTGGATGAGTCCCAGTTATTGCTACTTCATTAACATCCCAGAGATTCTGCTGGGCACTCCGGGGTTTTAATGGGCACAGCAGGTTCTACTGGGCAGGACAGGATTCTAATGCACGTAGCACAGTTCTGCTGGATATGCCATTGAACCAGTCCTCTATTTTTGACCAAAGTGACACCTAACACTTTGTAATTTCAAATTGTGCTACAATGAGACTCCTTATGCCTGTCCTCTCAAGAGTCCTTGATTATCTCAGAAAGGTGATTCCTAGGGTGGCTCGCACATTGTTAGGGCTGACTGGGCCGTGCTGGTTGACAGCCTTGAGTTTTCATTCCACTATTGCTCAGATCGCCCCTCTTCTGAGTAAGTCAGTATCAACTTGATCAGGGACAGGTGAGGTAGTGCTTAAGGGGAAGCATGATTTTCTTTCTTTCTTTCTTTTTAACTTTATACCCTTTTGAATTATTTGATTTTGTAATGGCCAGCAGGCATTACTTCTACAATTAAGCAAGAAAAGCCAACAGGCTTTTTGGAAATGTTAAACAGGCTTCCAGCCTGGATCGTTCTCCTGCCCCAGCCCTCCAGCCCTACTTGATGTTTTCACTCAGCAGCTGAACACACATCTCAAGATCAGCATGTGTGTGAGAATCAACCCAGCCATGCTCTCAGCTTCCCCTCTCCGACCTGCTCCCTGACCAGCTCGGGAATCAGCACCTCTGTTCACCCCACCGCTGGGGGCGGAAACTGGAAGCCCCCAGCACCTCTTGCGCTTAAAATGAAATCCAAATCTTCAGATGGCCCCATGAGCCCCGGCCCTGCCCGCCTCTCCAAAGTGACCTCTCTGGGCTCTGAGAGCCTGTGGCCTCTGTGGGGCTCCCCAAGGGCAGAGCTGCCCAAACGTGCCTTTAACATCCCTCTCCTCATGCCTCAGTTTCCTCTGACTCGAAGCCTGAATGCGCTCCACCAGAGGGTTTCTCCCCACCTTCACCCCCACTCATGGCCCTTGGCTTCCGTTTGTACTTTTGTGTTCCAGTGAGGACGCTTTGCTGCTGCCAGCCTCCGTCATCAGTGGCACAAAGCCCCTGCAGGGGGGACGCGGCTGTTCTTCACTGTGAACCCAGCACTAGCGGAGCGCTGGCCCGCAGCAGCTTCCCAGTTCAGTCAGCAAAGGGAGGCAAGGAGCAGAGGCGATGCCGTCATTCTGTCACTTTTAAAGGAGACTCCACAGAGGCCCCAAGCATAAAGCGATTGCCTGATGTCACCGAGCAAGTCAGCAAAACTGCTGGGTCCCCAGCCCGGGCCTGCAGACCCCAGGTGGCTACCAGGAGCTCCTAGGATGTGCTGGGTGCTTTACCCACGTGTCTTAGTTACTTTTCTCTCATTGCTGAGACAAAATACCCAATACCCAAAGTTAAGGAAAGAAAGGTTTATTTAGCTCACATTTTGTGGAGGTTTCAGTCCATAATCAGCTGGCTCCAAGGCAGAGGGCCCATGGCAGAGGGGCATGGAGGCAGAAGACAGCATAAGCAACAAGAGCAAAAGGGAGGAGCAAGCATCGTTTCCATCCCTTATATTGTATGCAGGTTACCTGCCCTAGGCCGGGTGTATCACTCACACCGCCGATCCCAGCACTAGACAATGAATCAATCACAAACTCTAGATTCAGCCGCCTCCAAAAAGCTCCCCCACATGACTGCATGAGGCTCTGGGGGGACATCCAGACACAAACCATAACACCACGTGAGATCATTTCAACTCGTCCCAACTCCAAGGGAGGACAGAGATTCTCCCCACATCAACTCAGACCCTCCCAGGTCACGTGATACACCCAAAGTAACTGGAGCAATAGAGCGGATACTGGATTCAGCCCTAGGCTTCTCTCTCAGTTCTTCCTGCTATAGCTAGCTGCAGTCCATGCCTTTTAAGTGAGCATCTACTAAGTGGCAGGCACCGTGCTGTGGGCTGGGGAGGCAGAGTGCACCCACAGACACATCCTTGCCCCCATGGCTCCTCTAGAGGAAGGGGGCAGGCAACAATTGCAATACTGAAAATTCAGACATCAGCCTCAGACTATGCAAAGTATCCCAGGGCTCCATCCCTAGCATTTCCCTGTCTCTTGGCACCTGGAAGTTTCTCCTAGCTTGCACCAGGGCCTCTCCAGCTCTCTACTTGGGCCCATCCCCAGGGCAGCTCCCCTACTGAATTCT
This sequence comes from Erethizon dorsatum, assembly GCA_028451465.1. Taxonomy (NCBI): domain Eukaryota; kingdom Metazoa; phylum Chordata; class Mammalia; order Rodentia; family Erethizontidae; genus Erethizon; species Erethizon dorsatum. Next base: position 119,523,092 of record CM051827.1, read on the forward strand.
CGTGCGCACTTCATCTCGCCACCAGAGGGCAGCCGTGCTCCGCGCCAGGAAGCTCCTTGCTCCAGCCCGGCTTGGGTGGGATTCTCCCCTGGAATCGCTGACGCGGGGAGGGGTGGGCAGAGGACAGGAGAGAAGTGGAGAGGAGAAGAGAGACAGGGACAGAAAGGGACCCGGTCCTCCCAGTGGAGATGCTTTAGAGAATCAGCTCTGTCCATTCTTTTTTTTTTTTTTTTTTTTTTGTGGGTTCCGGGAGTTGAACTCGGGCCCTCGCGCTTGCCAGGCAGGCGCTTATGCCAGTGAGCCATCTCACCGGCCCCTCTGTCCATTCTTAGGGAAGAGTTTATCAGTTGTTCTTCCTCCCTTTTCTTCCTACTTTATTTTCTCATTTGTTCATTCGTTCAACAAATTTAAAACCGCTTACTGATTTGTACACCATAACAGTGCCCCACTGAAAGTACACAATGTCGTGACATCTAGTATATTCAGAGTGGTGAAAAGATTGCCACCATCGAATTTTGGAATATTCTCATCCCCAAAAGAAGCCGTGTACCCATTAGTGGTCTCTCCCCGATTCCTGTCCCCTCCCTCTCTGGGCCTAGGGAACCCCTGACCCACTTTCTGTCTCTCTAGATTGGCCTGTTCTGGACATTTCATATAAGTACAATTAAAGATACGCAGTATAATGTTTAGAGTGTTCACCCATGTGGTAGCGTGGATCCCTATTTCATTTCTTTTTATTGCTGAACCATACCCCATCCTAGAGCTAAGTCACGTTTTTCTGTGCTTCAATCCATTGATGGACACTGGGGTTGTTTTCAGTTTTAATACTCTGAGCCATGCTGCTGTGCACTTCTGTGTACAAGGCTGCCTCACAATGTGGAGAATTCACACACCGTCAAATTCGCCTTTTTAACGAAAGAATGAATACACTTTCACCCTCTCAGTGACCCAAGCCATGGTTCTCAGAATCGTCACAAGTTATGCAACTACCACCATTATCTAATTTCAGAGCATTTTGTCATTCCCCCCAAAACCCTAAACAGCCCTTCCCTGTCCTCCCCTCTCCTCATTGCCTTTACCACTAACCCACTCTCTGCCTCTGTGCCTGTCCTGAACGATTCATGTCGACGAAATCACCCCACACGCGGACCTCTGTGTCTGGTTCTTGTACTCAGTATGACGTTGCTGAGATTCGCCCGGGTCGCAGGATGCGGCATGGCAGCACTTCATTCCTCTTTGTTACTGGATCAAGTTACATTGCCATGATAAACCACTTTTTTTTTTTTTTTTTGTGGGTACCGGGGGGTCGACCTCAGGACCTTGCGCGCCAGCAGGCGCCCGTGCCGCTGAGCGATATCACCGGCCCCTTTTTCGTATGTGGGATCCGGGAGTCGAACTCGGGCCCTCGTGCTTGCCTGGCAGGCGCTTAAGCTGCTGAGCCATCTCACCGGCCCCAGATAAACCACTTTTAACTCATGTGTTTGTCAGCTGACAGGTAATTTGAGTTGTTTCCACTTTTTGGCTGTTTTGAATAATGCTGCTACGAACATTCTGGAATGAGTATTTGTGTGAACATTACCTTTCCACTTCTTTTGGGTATATACCAGGAATAACATCACTGGGTGTCATGGTAATGCTTTAACTTTTTGTGAAACTGACTGGCTCCGAGTGTCTGCATCATTTTACTAGGACTGTGTAAGAGCTCTAATTTCTCCACCTCCACGTCTCTTGGGTTACAGTCATCCTAGTGGGCATGAGGTGGTATCTCATGGTTCATTCAATAAACTTTTACTGAGCACCTACTATGGGCTAGGATCTATTCCAAGTGGTGGGGATTTGCCAGTGAACAGGACAGAGATGGCCCCTGCCCTCATGGAGATTGAAGTTCTGTATAGATTCAGACATTAGAGTAGACTGATGAGGGACACCTTCTCAAGATGAGCTCAGGAACTGGTAAATGCTATGGAGGCTTGAAACGGTAAGAAAGGGTGGGGACATCCAGGGGCTGGGGAAAGGGCCCAGTGGCAAGGTGACAGTGGTGATGGGACTTAATAGGTAAGGAGGAGCTATTGTGCTCGAGCCTGGAGGAAGGGATCCCAGGGAGAGGAAGCAGCAGGAGCAGAGGCAGGGAGGCCCGACGCATATTGTGTTTCCTGGGACCTGAAAGCAGCTGGATCTTAGGGAGGAGAGAGGGAGGGTGGAGATAGGTCCCAAAGGTCTTCGAAGGCTGCCATGAAGAGTCTGAAATTAACCGACTGTGGTGGTACACAACTGTAATCCCAGCACTCTGGGAGGCTGAGGCAGGAGGATTGCAAGCTCAAACCTAGCCTGGGCAATTTAGGCAAGACTTTGTCTCAAATATTAAAAAAAATAATAAAATAAAGGGGCTGTGGATGTAGCTCAGTGCACAGGTCTTGAGTTCAATCCCTAGTGCCAGAGGGGGGCAGATATGTGCTTGGTATGAAGACACTAAAAATTTGAAATCAGAGTATTTAACACTTCAAAAATGCACCCCCCTTCCTGTCCTCAGGAGTTCAAGCATCACACCAGCCTCGCTCTGCCTCTGTCAGCCTCCAGGACATAGCCCAGTCCGTCTCCCCCAACCTGTGCCTGCCTAGGGCCCTTTAGCAGGGCCACGCATGCCCCAGCAGAGTTTCCTAAAGTTCACAGACAGGCGCCCCAGAGGACGGAGATGCTCTCGGCCATGCGGTGCTGGTTCAACTTATTTTTACTGCACCATTCCTTCAACGTAAAACTCAGACTCCTTGGGATCCTGTACAAGCATGAAACCTAGCAAAATACAAGCACAGCCACAAGCCCGGTAACCTTAGGTGAACAGCGCCCGGGTGATGTGCGCGTGGTGCTGTCTGCTAGGATCAAAGTCACCCCCTTTGGATTCTGAGCGCTTTACAGACTGAGGCACTGTGATGTAGCATGTTGTTTCTAGATATTACTAAAGTAAAAGCACCCAGCTTTCTGTTTAGCTTTTGATTTTCCTTTGGACCTCCTACCCGCTGTAGGGGTTGACTCAGTTTACCACTTCTCCCATCTGGGTGAGGGGAAACTTCTCATAGGGTAAGCACACTGGGCTGTCATTTGGCCTTCCTTGCTTCCATTTTGTTTGTTTGTTTGTTTTTGTTTTGTTTTGTTTGTTTGTTTTTGGATGGAACCCAGGGCCTCACACATATTAGACAAATGCTTTGACCCTGAGCTACACCCCAACCCGAGCCCTCTGTTTTAAGGTGATCAGCATTATTATCTTTGGAAGCTCCATTTCTCCTCTCTTTTTTGAGACAGAGTCTCACTTTATAGCTCAGGCTGGCCTTGAACTCATGGCAATCCTCCTGCCTCAGCCTCCCAAGTGCTGGGACTACAGGCGTGCACCACCGTACCCAGCTCTCCTCTTACTAAACATTTTAAAATACACCCACACCCCATATCAAATACATAATTTTTGCTATAAACAAGAATTTTTTAAATAATTTTGCAATTGAAATGATCTCAATCCACAGGGTGTGCATATTATTTTGATAGTAGTGGTGGTTACTTTAGAGTCATTAAAATTCTTAGCTCAGGTCTGAACCATTTTCCAGGCCCTTGGAACTCTCCCAGGCCCGAGGCCTGAGCTCATGGCATCAGAGAGTAAACCAGCCAAGCTGAGACCTGCCTCTTTCTTTCCTCACCAGCCCTAGACTGGTAAAGTGGGGCTGCTGGCACCACCCTGACCCTGGGTACAGACGAACTGGGCACTGAAATAGGGTGCGCAGCCTGAGTTATAAGGCTGGGTCATTCAGAGGAGAGAGAATGTGCTTCTGCTTATTGTTCTTAGACATGATTGAAATGAAAGTCCCAAATTAGGAAAATCCTCCAGAGCCAGATTCCTGGGAGCACGCCCGAAGCTATGCAGAGGAAAGGGCCCTAATGTGAGGCCCCACAGCTTTAAGGTCGAATCATAGCTCCTTGGCGCTAGGATTTTCATCCTACACGTGGTGCTGCCGGCTCCCATCCCGGCACTTTCTCTTCCCATCACCCTCTATCTGGCGTCCAGGTACCGGCAGCTTCTCCACTGCCAGGCCCTTGCCTGTGCTACTGTCCCTGCCACAATGCCCTTCCTATTGTTTTTATTTTGTTTTATTTTGGGATGTTCTTAGATCTCAGATGATTGCACGGTTTATACAAGTTCACTATATGAAAATCAGAAAATATCTACATGCAAAAATATTAAAATTAAGCCAGATGTGGTTGTGCACTGAGAAGCTCAAGCAAGAGGATCAAAAGTTCAAGCCCAGCCTGGGCCATTTAGTGACTTAGTGAGATCCTGTCTCAAAATTTAAAAAAGGGCTAGGGAAGTCTTAGCTTAGTGCAAAGACTCTGGGTTCAATCCACAGTACAATCAGCCACTCAAATCAATAGTTTCATCATTCAGAAATATTCGTGATTAACTGGTTATTTACTCTATGCTGTTCTTTCCTCTCCCCAGACTTGATCAATCTATCACAAATTTGGAGATTATCCCTCCCATCAATGTAGTGGATATCATTAAATTTCAAATGATACCACTTCCTTCTTCCTTTGCTGTTTGAGGTTGACATTGTAGCCTAGAGCTATGCTCATGGTGGTCCATGTCACCCTGTTTTTATTTTTTTTATTTTTTTATTTTTTTGCTTCTGTTGCCATTAATAATTCCATGGAATGAAGAGGCTGTTTTTTACCTACCCCACTGATGATGGACATTGAAATGGTTTCCAGTATTCTGCTCTTGCAAACTGTGCTGCAGAACACTCAGGTACCAGTCTTCATGTATACAGGAACGTGAATTTCTTTGGGACAAAAATTCAATGTGGAATGCTGAGAATCCATTTATTGAGAATACATTTCAATAAATACACTATACCAGTGTGTTTTTCTCGGCATCAAGGGTGCCTGCCAATGATTTCTCAGCATAACTATGATAGGCTTAACTAGATTCTTATTGTATCTACTACTTATCTACTACTTATTATAGATTTTTATTACAATCTACTCTATGAGGAAGTATCTTTGTTGCTGTATTTTTAAAATTTTTGTTTATAGTAGCACGTGTTTGCTGTACGTAATGATTGCATTCATCATGGAGAATTGGCACACGTACACGACACATCTTCATTCTTTTTTTTTTTTTTTTTTTTTGTGGGTACCGGGGGGTCGACCTCAGGACCTCGCGCGCCAGCAGGCGCCCGTGCCTCTGAGCGATATCACCAGCCCCTTTTTCGTATGTGGGATCCGGGAGTCGAACTCGGGCCCTCGCGCTTGCAAGGCAGGCGCTTATGCCGCTGAGCCATCTCACCGGCCCACATCTTCATTCTTTTATGTCCCTTTTCCTTACTCTCCCTCCCCCCCACCTCTTGGTCCCCTCCCATTTGCAAAAGATCTAACTCCCTGTTTCCTAGCATCTATCTTTCATTTTGCTGTTTATTTATACTTTGGTTTCTTATATAAGAGAAATCATGTGATATTTAAGCTTTGCATTTGATTTATTTCACTTAGGATTATGGTCCTACAAATGACTCAAATTTATCCTTCTTTATAGCAGAGTAGTACTGCGTATTTTCTTTATCCATTCATTTGTTGATGGACATATAAGCCACTTCCAAGATTTAGCTATTATGAGTTGTGTTGCTATAAACATAGATATGCATGTATCATTATAATATGATATTTTTTAGTTCTTTCAGGAAGATATCTAGAAGGGGAATAGCTGGGTTGAATAGAGTTCTATTTTTAGTTTATTGAGGAATCTCCATACTGATTTCCATAGTGGTCGTACCAGTTTATTCTTTTGTTTGTTTGTGCTGTTTTTCATTTTGTGAGACGGTCTCGGTCTCGCTATGTAGTCCAGGCTGGCCTTAACTCACTATGGTAGCTCAGGCTGGCCTCAAATTCACAGCGATTCTCCTACCTCAGTCTCCTAAGTGCTGGGATTACAGGCGTGCACCACCATGCCCAGTTCTATTGCTGACTAGTTTACTTTCCCACCAACATTACAGAAGGGTTCCTTTCTCCCCAAAGCCTCACCAACATTTATTACTTGATTTCTTGATGGTAGCCATTCTTTCTGGAATAAGATGGAATCTCAGTGCTGTTTTAATTTGCATTTCTCTAATACCCAGAGATGTTGACCATTTTTTCATGTATTTATTGGCCATTTGTACTTCTAAGAAGAGTCTATTCATTTCAGTTGCCCCATTTTTGATTGGGTCTTTTATTTTAGGGGGGCCTAATTTATTTGAGTTTTTATATATTCTAGGTATTAGTACTCTGTCAGAGGTGTAGCTGGCAACATTTTTTTTCCTGTTCTGTAAGTTGTCCCTTCACTCTGTTGGTTGTATCTTTTTTTGCTATGTAGAAACTCTTTTAAGTGGTATAATCCCATTTGTTGATTCTTGATGTTATTTCTTGTGCAACTAGAGTTTTATTCAGAAAGTCCTTGCCTATGCTTATGTCTTCAAGTTTTACCTATTTTTATCTTCCAGCAGATAATTTAGATTTTTTATTCATTTTTATTTTAGTTTAGTGCATGATGAGAGAGATGAGTATAGATTCAATCTTCTACATGTGGATAGCCATGTAGCTGTATTTTTATGCCTACTTTTAATTATTTCCATAGGAGAGATTACAAATGTAAAACTTCTGAGTCAAATGTATTTTTAAGACCAACTGCCCTGAGGACTCTTGAGCCAGCTTCTCCTTCTACCTGTAGGAACAAGGGCCTGGTTTCCCTGAGTCTGAACCACTTACCTCTTTACAAGCATTTGTGTCTAGTAATCTTCCCTGTCTTTATACATTCACTACTCCTGCCCCTTCTCTTGCTCTCCTTAGCCAAATCCTGGGTTTTTAGTTTGTTTTTGCTTTTGTTTATTTTGATTTGGGGTTTTTTTTTTTTGAGACAGGTCTCGCTGTAAATTCCAGGCTGGCCTTGAACTCACCATCCTCCTGCCTCAGCCTCCCAAGTGCTGGGATTACAGGCATGCACCAATATACCCAAGCAAGCTCTGGCTTGTAGACTCCTCTAGCCTTTACTAAATCTCTTATGGTATTTGTCACTCTTTCTTCCTTTCTAGCCATTCTTGTGAATGATTTGCCTTTCCCTCCATATGTGAATGTTTTAAAATAAGGAAATCCTTTTTCTTTGTCGTCATTCTTTCATAACTTACACACCACCAAGTGATATTTACACATCCACAGTACACTACACATATAGACAGTTGTATTGGTCAGATTCCCCTTGTTGGAACAAAACACCTTAGACCTGCAACTTAAAAAAGGGGAGCTTTGTTTTGGCTCCTGGTTTTAGCCCATGGTTGGCTGGCTCCAAGATAGGAACATCATGGCAGAAGGGCATGGCAGAGCAAAGCTGCTTAGTTCATGGCAGCTGGAAAACAGAGCAGAGGAACAGCATCAGAGAGGAAAGGGCCAGGGACCAGATTAAGGCACAAAGGTCACACTTCTATGATCCATCCGAACACAACCAGAAGTGTGCTTTACTAATCTCTGAGCCTCGGTTGTTCCCAAGCCAATGAAGTTATAATTAAGCTTAACTTTCACATTCTACCCCTTGTCAACCTGACACTCAAGCACATCTCCTTAAATCATACTTAATTTCCACATAAAGACAATAACAAATAATTCTCCCTAACATGATACAATTATCCCTTATAAAATCAAAAATGGAATAATTCTTTCTCTAAAGCCTCAACAGTTCTAGCATTGCTCCAAAGTTCAAGTCAAAGTCTCCTCTGAGACTCAAAGCAAACTCTTAGATGTGAACCCCTATAAAAATAAAAAGCAAGTTACATAATCCAAAAACATAATGGGAGAGGGCAAATATTTTTATTCTAAAGGGAGGATAGGGAGATAGAAAATAATAGGACCAAAGCAAAACTGAAACATGGCATGGCAAACATTAAGTCATATGGCTCTATGTCTATGATCATAGTAATAAGATGTGAGCTCCAGAGAGGATGGAGTAGCCACACCCCTACGGCCTTGCCAGTTGCACTCCATATGGCCTCTCTCTTGGGCTGGTTCTGCTCATTGCCTGCAGCTTTCATCAGTAGACATTCCACATTCCTGGTATCTTTGACTCCCTGAAGTCTCCACTGTACTTTTTTTTTTTTTGAGATAGAATCTCATTATGTAGTTCAGGTTGGCCTTGAACTCACTATGTAGCACAGGCTGGCCTCAAACTCATGGTGATTCTCCTGCCTCAGCCTCCTAAGTACTGGAATTACAGGCTTGTGCCACTATGCCTACGTCCACAGCACCTTTGCTTTCATTCCTACACTTCACATGTCTCCCTCCTAAGCCTACCTTTGGGTAGGAAGTGTGGAAGCCTCCATGACCCCAAGATTATTGCATTCAGTATGTCTGAAAATCTTGCATCACATGGACAACAAGATCTGCTGCTACCAGCACAAGCAGTAGCTTTGGCCTATGGCTGCATCGGCCTCTGAATGCCTTGAGGATGAACATGGTGAAATGAATCCCAGGAAACCAATTCTGTAGACAGTCCTTCTTGAGCAGGTAGCCCAAGAATTCTCTTCTTCAGCCTTCCATGGGTAGGGTCTCTCTGATTCCTGGATGGCCACAAGGTATCTTTCTTCTTGCTGCTATACAAAGTATTTTATTTTTAATGGTGCTAATCTCTTCAGAGAATGGCAGTTCTCCAACCTACACATGTTTCTTTTCAGGGGAAATTTGAAGTTTTTGTGCTGTGCTTTTTGCTCCCAGTTTTCATTATAAATCTGTCTAAAAACAGCCAGCAGTATCCATGCCATAGCCTGAACACTGGGCTGCCTTGAAATTTTCTCTGCCAGATCAATTAATCCATAGTCCTTAAACTCAGCCTTCTGGGCTGGTGAGATGGCTCAGCAGCATAAGCACCTGCCTGGCAAGCACGAGGTCCTGAGTTCAACTCCTGGTACCCACATAAAGGAAAAAAAAGGGCCGGTGATATCGCTCAGCAGCACAAGCGCTTGCTGGCAAGCGCGAGGCTCTGAGCTCGACTCCTGGTACCCACATAAAAAACAAAACAAAACAAAACAACTCAGCCTTCTGCCAAGTCTTAGGACAAAATATAGACAAACCTTTTTTTTTTTTTTGCCATTGTGTAACATCCATGATCTCTAGTCCAATTCCCAATAGAGTCTTTATTCCCACTGAAACCTCATGAGACTGGCCTTTACTGTTCACATTCCTGTCATCCTTCTTCTCTTCTGAGCTCTGATCAGAATTGCTATCAGGCTCTGCTTACAGCATTCTAGGGCTTTTCTAGCCCACATCTCTAACCTTTCCAAGCTCCTTGCATACACTAATTCCAAATGTTTCTGAACCACATGGTCTGGTACAGTCACAGCAAAACCCCCACTTTTCCAGTATCAATTTTTCTGTATTGGTCAGCTTTCCTGTCACAACTTTCAGGAGGAGAGGCTTATTTGGCTCATGGTTTTAAAGGGTTCAGTCCATGGTTGGCTGACCCTCAAGGCAAGAACATCATGGTGGAAAGGCATGGTGTAGCAAAGCTACTGAGTTCATGGCAGTTAGGAAGTCAAGCAGGGAATAATACCTGACAGGAAAGGGTCAGGGACAGGGTATAGACTACAAAGTCATGCCTCCATGACCCACCAGACATATGCAGAAGTGTGATTTACTAATCTGTTAGGCAGCTCCCATGCCATACAAGTTGACAATTAAGTTTAACAAATACAACTTGTTAAAAATATATGAAATACTGATATTTTATAAGCCACTGAAGTTACTGCATTTCCATTTCATTATACTCATTCAACATTTGTTGAGAAATCTGTCTGAGTCAGAGGCAGGTAGGACCCTATCTCCATCTTCTAGGAGTTCACAGTTAATTGAATGTCGCTTTGAGTATTATCCAGGAAGGGCTAAAAGGGAAACATGATATATTGTCTTTGAATTCCATGATTAAAGAACGAAGGTCATTTTGGTTTGAACCATCCTGTACCCTGGTGCTAAAGTACAAAAAGGATTTATCACATAGGTGCTGCTATCTTTTTTTTTTTTTTTTTTTGTGGGTACCGGGGGTCGACTTCAGGACCTCGCATGCCAGCAGGCACCCGTGCCACTGAGCGATATCACCGGCCCCTTTTTTTCATATGTGGGTTCTGGGAGTCAAACTCAGGACCTCACGCTTGCCAGGCAGGCACTTACGCCACTGAGCCATCTCACCGGCCCTATCTTTAATAGCCTTTTACAGACCACAATTCACAATTCCACTTGGGGCTAATTCCTTCATCACCTTCCAGTAGACCCAAGGACATAATATTAAAGCATTATTCATCAAGGATCCTTGAGGCAGGGTGGGGGGGTCCTACCAATGTAACCTTGGTATAAATTATTCAGTTGAGTTAATGCCAACCTCAGAGGACAGCTCCTGGGTGCCCCTGGGTGTCTACATGCAATCTTCCAAATGCCATAATTTAGACAGTGTCAGGCCCGCAGTAGGGGCTTCCCTGCATGCCTGGTCAGCTTACTTTGCTGAGCACTTAGTATATCCAGACGTTCAGCCTAAATCCTGGGAACAGTCTGGTAAGTAAAAGCCATGGTACTGCCTCATACGCTGCCGATGGGAATGTAAAGTGATACAGCCACTTTGGAGAAAAGTTTGAAGTTTCCTATGAAGTGAGACTCACACTTCCCATGCAACCCAGAAATTCCATTCCTTGGGGTCCAGATATCAGCCCCAGTGAAATGAAAATGTGTCTCCACACCAAGACTTGAATCAAATATAGACAGCAGCATTCTTCTACAGAAAAATACCAGAAGGAATCCAACCATCCACAAGGAACAAACAAAACGCGGCCTACACAGTGGGACTTGCCTCAGCGATGCAAAGACGTTGCTGATACACACAGCAGCATGGATAAGGCTGCAGAACTCTAAGCTGCGGGAAAGAAGCCAGACACAGATGACCACAGACTAGGATTCCATACATGGGATATTTCTAGAAAAGACAAAACTGGAGAGACAGAAGCAGATCAGCAGTTGTTTGGGCACACAGGTAAAAGTAGGGACAATGCCAGCCGTGGTGGCATAGGCTGTAATCCTGGTACTCGGGAGGCTGAGGCAGGAGGATCACCATGAGTTTGAGGCAAGCCTGGGCTAAGTAGTGAGTTCAAGGCCAGCCTGAACTACATGTCGAGATCCTGTCTCAAGAAAGAAAAAGGGGGCTGGTGAGATAGCTCAGCGGCATAGGCGCCTGTCTGGCAAGTGCAAGGTCCTGAGTTCGACTTCCGGTGACCAAATACAAAGGAAGAAAGGGCCGGTGATATTGCTCAGCGGCACAAGCACCTGCTGGCAAGCACAAGGTCCTGAGTTCGACCCCTGGTACCCACATTAAAAAAAAAAAAGAAAAAGGAAAAAGCAGGGACCAACTGCAAATGGATAGCTTGGGTCTTCTGTTCTAAAATTGGATTGGGGTAATGGTTACACAGCTCTGTGAATTTACTAAAAATTCCTGAATTGTACACTTAAAATGGGTGATTGTTGGGTTGTACAAGTTATGCCTCAATAAAGAGACAAGACAAAACAAAAATGAGACGATGACTACATCTACGGGCTTTGTAATCTAATTGGGGGCTGGGGGTGGCTCAGTGGTGGAGCATGTGCTTAGCATGTGCAAGGCACTGGGTTCCATCCCCAGCACCGCAAAAGAAAAAAAAAAAAAGACCCAATCTAATTGGAGAGGAAGGCAATAGGTAGGACTCAGTAACTAAGTGAATTAGGAGTTCTAGTCAGTACAACAAAGGAAATGGGGTGGATGCAGGGATGCAGAAAAAGGAGGACCTCTGCAGAAAGGGGCTAAGGAGGACATTTCAGAAGCTGCCACTTGGGGACTGAGAACTAAAAAGAAAGGAGACAGGGAGGAATGAGCCAGCCCTATGTGCCAGGAGCTGCCAGGCCTCTTTTTACCCACCTGTCTTAGAGTCTCAGAGGTGCCAGGAACTGTTCAAGACCACATGACTATTGGCAATAGGGTGGGTGTTTGGAATGGGGTCTTCCTGTGCCCTGGGTTGGCCTCAGCCTCTCCACCAGCATGTTGTGGCAGCCAATGCCAATGTCCCATCACACACACACTGGCTACTGTGTCTACACCAGCTTGCCATGGCCCGGGGCTTGGGCTACGCCAGGCAGTGGAGGTGCCTGGGCATGTGCTAGGTGAGGAGGCAGCAAAAGTGCAAGTGACTTCATGTTGTGCCAACAGCTGTGGCCCAAACGGTGTGAGTCACAGGGCAGGGAGGCTGCGGGTTCGGCCTGCCCAGTCTACCAGGCTTGCCTCAGGCTCTAACCAGACCTGCCTTCCTTCACCTCTCCCTGTCCAGGACCTGCTCCTCAGGGCCTGCAGTTCCCAGGGACAGACCTGGGTTCAAATCCTCCAGGGCTTCTTCCTCACTGCACCAAATCTTGCTATCCTGGCCACTGAATAAGAAGCAGATTCCAGCCGAGAGTACACATCTTCTGGCCCCAGGCCTGCCCTTCCTATTCTGTCTGGGTGAATGGCTTCTTGCTGGGTGGGTGGTTCAGCATCTCAGCTCCATCCATGCAGCCAAAGCGTCTGGAGATTTTTATAAACTTTGAGTCTAGAGTTCAGTTGACCTGAGGTGACATCAGTCATCAGCACCTTTTAAAAGCTTCCCAGGGCCAGTGAGATAGCTCAGTGGCATAAGCACCTACCTGGCAAGTGCAAGGTCCTGAGTTCAACTCCCAGTACCCACATACGAAAAAAGGGCCAGTGATATCGCTCAGCAACACGGGCGCCTGCTGGCGCGCAAGGTCCTGAGGTCAACCCCTGGTACCTACCAAAAAAAAAGAGCTTCCCAGATGATGCACATAGACCACTGAGGTTGCGAACTGCTGATCCAACCTCTGCATTTTTCAGATGAGGAGACCACGGCCCAGAGATCCTGAGTGACATCCCCAGTGCCTCCACTTTTATGCAGCTGCAAATGGAGACTTTGAATTCTCTCCCTGCAAAAATGATGCATGAATCCATGGCAAAGGGCAGGAGTTTTGAAATCAGTAGTGGGTTCAAGTCCAGCATTGAGGCTATGTGACCTGGGACAGGTCTCTTCACTGCTTGGACCCTCAGGAACTTCATCTATTAAAACAGGGGTCCTGTGAGACCTAAATGAGATAGCACATGCAGAGAAGAGTTTGATGGACATTTATGGACATCAGCTGTGTGCTGGTCTGTTTCTGGGACTGAAGACTTGGGGTCAGGCAGGGGAGACCCACAGAATAAACAGACTGGACAAGACAGAGTGGGGAGGGTGCTCAGGAGCAGTGGCACTGGGGTGGTGGGAGCCCAGATAATGTTACAGTTTGGCTCTGGAATGTCCCCCAAAGGCTCTGTGCTGAAGGCTTTGTCCCATTGTAGCAGTATTCAGAAGTTGGGCTTTGGGGAAGCGATTGGATCATGAGCACTCCAACCTCATCAATGGGTTGATCCATTGATGAGTTCCTAATTTGATGGGCTACTGGGAGGTGATGGAAACCTAGGAGGAGGGACCTAGCTGAAGGGAATGATCCTTGGGGGGATGACTTTGGGGATGATATCCTGTCCCCAGCCCTTCCTCTCTTGGTCTCTCTTTGCTTCCTGGCTGCCATGATATGAGCAGCGTCCTCTATCATTCACTCCTATTGCCATGATGCCCGGCCTCCCCTCAGGCCCAGAGCAATGGAACTAGCTAACCATGGACTGACACTTCTGAAATGGTGAGCCAAAATTCATCCATTGTCTCTAAGTTGATTTGCTCAGGTATTTTGTCACAGTGATGGAAAAAACTGACTAACACAGCTGGAGAAGCTCTAGTCAAATCTGGGAGATGGAGCTTCTTGGAGATGGTGATGGGCTGGGCTGAGTATTAACAAATAAGGGAGCAGTTAAGTAGGTGATTCAGTGAGGGACAGGGACAGCTTGAGCAAAGGCCCTGAGGCCAGAGACAGAAGCTTAAAGAATATCTGGCCAGTCCCCACTTCCGACCTTGAATTTCAGGCTTGAGATGTGACAGGGGTACGGGGAATAGGAGTGGCTGTATCAAAGGCCTCTTTCCTGGTGCCTTAGACTTGGAGAGTTAACATTTACTGATTAACTACTTCATCTATATCTTCAGCATTTGTAAACTCACCTAATCTTCAAGCCAACCCCTTAGCATCACCCCCAATTTTCTTTTCTTTTTTTTTTTTTTTTTGGTCTTTTTGAGACAGGGTTTTGCTATCCAGTTCAGGCTGATCTTGAATTCACTTTGTAGACCAGGCTGGCCTTGAACTCACAGTGATCCTCTTGCCTGAGCCTCCCGAGTGTTGGGACTACAGATGTGTACCACCACACCCGGCATCATGCCCAATTTAGAGATGAACTTCAGAGAAGTGAAGAGACTGGCCAAGGCTCAGCCAGCTGAGGCCAGCTGGAATCAAGGAGTCTGACTCTGGAGTGGAGCCTCATCCTGCGGCTCTGTATTTTATGCCCTGGTCTTCAGCCCTGGTCCAGGGCAGTCTTTGTGTGGGTCTGGCCCATCCACAGCCCTGGTCAAAGCCTTGAGTTTTCACCCTTGACAGTGGCTGGGCAGCCCCAGGAAAGCCCCATAGCCTGGGACCATTGGGCAGAACGGCCTGGTTCTGCTTCAAGGGCAACTTGCTCAATGCCTTTCTCCTGCCCTCACCTGCACCTGCCCCCAACCCAAGGACTGTGGCTGTAGCAGTCAGAGACCTCAGGAGTAGGCAAGAGCCCTGAGCCCGGGATGGCCACACCTCACCTTGTCCCTGAGGCCAGCTCCCCGGAAAGCTCCAGGGAACAGGAGCATTTGGGCTCCAGGACAGAGACCAAGCTTTTCTCCAAACACACGGCCTGGCCTGGTTCTACCAACTTCCACCCAGCTCACATGCCTGTCATTATTGTGCCTGGTTCTGTAGCCACCGGTGCCTTCTTCCCATCCCTTCCTGTCCCTGGGTCTTGGCACAGGTGAGTCTCTCTCTCCCTCTGCTGGGGATCAAACCCAGGGCCTCACACATGCTGGACAAGCTCTGCAGCCCCCCTGATCTCCTACCATGGCAAATATCTCCAGCATCAAGCACCTCTTCCCCAGGTGGCTGGGCACCACTGCTGAGCTGGTTTTACCCTCCTTTCCCTCCTAGCGACCCCACCTTACCGTAGTGCTAGGAGCCGTACCATTCCTCCACCATCTGCTCTATCTAGCTGTCAGCCATCAGATTCACATTATGAAATGTTTTTGTTTGTGGCCAACATCTCTTCCACGTACAAAAGTGCAATGAGGAAACTACATAGTATTAAAGCAAAGGTTGGAAAATATCGATCTGAAAAGAGATGGAAAGAAATGTCTTCAGCCCCTGGAGTGAATTAGTTGCTGAAGAGATAACTTATCTAAGTGCTTCCTAGCAACCAAGGGAAAAGAGAAAATTCACTAGGTTATGATAGTCTGGTTCTGGGGTGATTTGGTTACTTGAAATAACACACCTCCCCCATTCCCCTAGCAGGGCTGTACATCACGGAGCTGCTAATGGCAGCAAAGGCATTTGAGGAAATGGCCTCTGCCTCTTGCCAATCTCCCTGTGCTGTCCCAGTGAATCCACAGCATTTCTCCCACTTAGCTGTCCCTGCCTGGCTTACTTTCGAAGCTACTTCCCTGGCTCTGGGCTGTCTGCGAAAGGAGCAAGTCCCCAGTCATGGAGGTATTCACACCTACGCCAGGTGACTCCTGCGGGGGAAACTGCAGAGGAGATTCATAAACTCAGAGAAAAACTGGAACTCTGCACGTCTTGTCTGAGTTCAGTCTTCAGGGTCTGTGGGTTTGAGAGTGGACACCAGAAATGCAGCCCTGCTCCCCACCACCTCCAGCCCAACACCTGTGTGCACCTTTGGAGCGACACCGGCAAGTTCAAATCCCGCAGTGTAAAAGCTGCCTGCCTGGATCAGTGCCCATGGCCCACTCGCCCCACTCCACATCAGCTTCTTATCACAGAGAATGGCAGGGGCCCTTCTGCAGGGGGCAGTGGGCAGGCTAGCGACAGGGCCTGCCTTTTGTTTATGCAGATCCCTACCTGATCCTGGGCAGAACAGATGTGAAGCAGCTTACAAAAAATGAACAATTGTTGAAAACTACATTTAGGTCAGGGCTGTAGCTTCATGGCAGCACATTTGCCAAGCATGTGCAAGGCCCTGGGTTCAGTCCTCATCACCGCTGGGAAAAACAAAACAAAACAAAGCTACATTTACCAAAAGATTCAAATCATAAGTTGTCTCATCCCATCTCCTCTGCTTGTGCCTGTGTGATCTGGGACATGTTGCTTCACCTATTTGAGTCTCAGTTTCTTCATCTGTAGAATGAGATGATAGCGATACCCACCTGCATCGGGCTATTGTAGAACTAAATAATACAAAAGAGTACTTGGCTCAGTGTCGGGCATGTCACGTGCAGTAAAACATCTTAGCAGTCATTATTATGATGTAATCTCATTTTTTTGTTTGTAAAAATGTAATCTGGATTAAGCTGAGCCATCTTGGGCTGGTCTCAGTCCCCTATTGTATTAGAAACAGTAGTTCCTCCTCCAAAACAAAAATAGACAGTTTAAATATTTACCTCATTCTTTTGAGAACATTGAAGCGGATTTCATCCATCATCTCAATAAAAGAACCTCCAGTTCCTTCCTCGCCTCTCTCTCTCTCTCTCCCTCCCTCCTCTCCCCCTCTCTTGATTTTTCAGGATCTCACACAGTGCAGCAGCACCCAGTCTGCATCCTGCTCCCCATGATTCCCTCAAAAGACTCCGGGGTCCCCCTCCCCCACCCCATTTCTCCACCCACCCCAACCCTCACCCCCTCACCCCCAACCGCCTCCACCCTTTCTCCTCTGATATGAATCTCATTCTGTCTTTGTGCCCTACGGTTGGTTTCCTCTCTCTCCACCCATTAGCTGGGACCAACCGCAGGGTGAGGCCCAGGCAGCTGCCGCCTCATTTCCTTCCCCAGGGAAGGCAGGAGGAAACAGGTTCCTGATGCGTTTCCTCCCATAAAACCATCCTACATCTGTTGATCCAACTAACTGCAGAGCCATGCTGCAGAGTCTGCAGTGGTTAAGTTCCGGGGAATGGGACGATGGAGACGTTCATTTCTGTATTGTTTATTTTACAATCAGCATGTGTTACATTTGAAATAAGAAAAAATGGACATCTACCTAATTTTCTTTTCAAAATTCAGTAAGGAAATTAAGGCAGAGGGAGGAAACAGTAAAAACAAGGCAAATGCAGGGAAAGAGTAAATGTTTTAAATCTACTCCACAGCTCCTGTGTGTAAGTCATGCAAAGCGCCCAGCGTGGGTCTGGCATAGACTCCATAGATAGCAGCCCTTGTTGGGTTTCATCAATCTCCACCCCTCCCAGAAACTCAACTGCCCGACTGAATCAGAGAAGTTGGTGGCCCAAGGGGAACTTGGAAGGGGTTCAGGTGGGACATCCTGGTCCCCAGTCTCACACCAGGCCCCAGGACAAGGGAAAGGGGGTCGTGGCTATCTTGGTGCAGACATGGGTGAGTCAGAAATTAACCTCACTGATCTAAGAACCTCTGTCTGCCTGTGACCCTCAGTGCCCTGGCAGTAGGGTCTCCTTATGTAGTCCAGTGTTGCCTTGAATTGACTATGTAGCTCAGGCTGGTCTTGTACCTGTGGCAGTCCTCCTGCCTCAGTCTCCCGAGTGCTGGGGTTACAGTCATGTGCCACCATGCCCGACTAGCATTAGTCTTTTAAAAAAATAATCAGCCAACCAGGAAAGAGTCTTTGGGCACCTGCTGTGTAGTAGACATTATCAAGCATCTGTTCTGTACAAGACGACAGGGTAAAGCAGAGTTAGAATAACGCCAGTAATAACTGTCATCATATATCGAAAGCCTGTGAACTCTAAGTCTCATCACAAATTCTCAGACATTTCTTTTGTATCCCAGGGAGTTCTGAGGCTGGGATGACTAGAAACTACATCTAAGCTAGAATGCCAGCTACCTCACCTCTGAGGGGCTCACTTCCCGTGGCATCTGGCCAATCAGAACTGTGGGGCACAGTGATTGGCTCAGGAATTGACACATATCTCAATGAGAGCCAATGAGACTCTGTTTGGGGAGTATTGTTAAACTATGAGGAAAAATGAGCCCATTTCTGTGGGAGATGCCGAGCATAAGATGTGAGGCAGCAGCCATCTTGTCACCATGAGGAGTGAGCCTGCCAAAAACTGAGGCCAGCAAAGAGGGAAACAGTGTTGAGAGATGGAGAGAAAGATACAGTACTAAAACCTAATGGCATCATCTGAGATCTTCATGGAGCCATCCCCAAAGCTAGTTCTCCCCTGTACTCATGGTTACATAGACAAGAGAGTTATTTCTTTTTGGTCCTGGGCAGTTTAAGTTGGGTTTTCTGCCTGTTTGAGCTTTACTGCTCACACTGCACAGTCGCTGTGCCCAGAGATTTGCACACTGAACAAAGTGTCCCTCAACTTCCCATCCCATCTCTAGGAGGCTAGCAAGGGAAACAAGGACTTCTGCTACAAATCACTCATGTGTCTGTGACCTTGGAGGGTTACTAGGGAGCTGGAGGAAGGACCCTCTCCCGGAGGAGGCTGGCAGAATGGAAAAGCCTTGGCCATCATGTTGGGAGGCCTTGGCTCTAGCCCTGATTCTACTGCCAGGCCTGTGAGCAGCTCTGGGTCAAGCTCCCCCACACCTCATCCTCCCTGCCCCTCCCAAAGTGTTCCTTTTAGAATGGAGAGGGGCACATTTCTCCTCTGTCTTCCTCATAGAGCTAGAATCAAACCTTGCCGTTGCTGTCATCGGTAAGACTCAGCCTGGTTCCTGACTTGGTGACTGAGCATTCCAGAATGTCCATGGTAAAGGTGAATTAAATGTGGTCATGAGCCCTGGCCTTTCTCTGTTCTTTTTGGAGCTTATCATTGGAGTATAATACAGAGGAAAAGCACCCCGACCCTAAAGAGACTGCTTGGTGATTTTTCACCAAGGGAAACACCTGTCCCAGCCCTTAGATCACAAAACAGCCTCACTGGCACCCAGAGGCTCCGGGAGCCCTTCCCAGCCACTCCCTCCCCAAAGGCGACAGGAGCCTGATTCCACAGCATGTATTTGTTTGCTTTTTTTGAACTTTGTATATGGTCTGTGGTTTATGAAGTGTCCGCAATGTACAGTAATTGATTCAATCTTCACATCAGTAGAGAAGGGCAGGAATTATGAGCCCCACTTTACAGAGGAGAAAACCAAGGCTCAGAGACCTGAGAACCCCCCCCCCCCACACACACCAACCACATAGCTGGCACATGGAGAGCTAGGCCATGTCTCCCTGGATCTGGCAATGTCTCGCCAGGTGTTAGGCTATGACTCCCAGGGAGTCACTTGAGGAACGGTCAGGAATCTGAAACCAGGCCAGGGGCAGCCAATGGTTCTCTGTGGGCAGAGAGCAGGTCTAGGCCTTTGGGTCTGGTCACCTTTGGGACATGATGCAATCCAACCCCTTTTGCCACGCTTCCCACCTGGGCACTCCACACACTTTGAGAACCCCCTTCCCAGCTCTGTCCCTGCTCAGTGAGGAATTTAGGGTGCTCCAGGGTGGTGCAGAAAGCTATTTCCACGGAGCCCCTCCCTGCATATGCGTATGTCCCCATACACAGTGCCCAGGACCAGTGGCCCCCTTGCATTCTGACCCTGTACCTGCAGCATCTCCATCCCACTCATCCAGGGTTGCTCTGGGCCAGCTCCTGAGCCCGGGCTGCAGCCAGCTGCTTCTCTGGTTCCCTCTCAGTAGTGGGTTCTTTCTTTCCTCGAATCCACCTGGTTCCAGCTAACTGAACCCTGCTGCCCTGTGTGTGCTATGCAATCTTTTCCTAGCCTCAGAAGCTCTTAAACATCCTTCAAACCTCAAATGCTGAGCTGGACATGGTGGCTCATGCCTGTAATCCCAGCACTCTGGGAGGCTGAGGCAGGATGATAGTAAATTCAAGTTGCCACCCTGGGCAACTGAGCAGTTTGACAAGATGTTATCCCAAAATTTTTTTAAAGTTTAAAAAGGATTAGGGATGTTGTAGCTCAGCATAAAGGCCTGCATTCAATTCCCAGTACCAGAGAAAAACTAGAAACCCAAATCCCAATTCCTCCAGAATGTCTTTTTTTTTCTCTTGAACATATACTCAGGCCGCCTGCACATCAGTTTGTTTTCCTCAGCGCGTACAAATATAGATGAGCACAAAAGTCACACAAAGACATACTTTCACCACACTCAGTTTTTATTGTTCAGTCTCACATACTGGGCCACAAAGTTGTACTAAATCACGGTCACGTTCCTCTCCCCTGTGCACGCACACACACATGCAAATAACATCTTAACACCATAGAGATTTGCTTTCTACTTGTTTACAACAGGGACACAAGGTCTGTTTCTATCGCACCTTCACGCACGCATGACCGGCTGTGGAAGTGCAAATCACTCAAACATGCAGACACACGAGTTTTCTGTTCATTCCTCTTTCACTCGCACCCACACAAGGTACACGGAGAGTTTCCTGCTGGCCGAAAGAAAATGCACACGCCTGGAGAGCCCTCACTCCTCTCTGCTTCCCTTCCAGACCTCCCTTAACCCTCTCTCAAGCTTGCAACGCGCGCGCGCGCGCGCACACACACACACACACACACACACACACACACGCACAGCAATCCCCAAATATAGTCAGTCCTTCCTCCACACATAAACACACAGGCATGCAGAATCCTTCCCCCACCCCTTTTCTGTCTCTTCCTCTCCACCCTCCTCCGCTCTTTCACACACACACACACACACACACACACACACACACACACACACACACACACACACACAGCTGCAGCGACCTGGATCATACTCCAGTGTAGGCGCCAGGCAGGAGACAAAGGTCGCTGAAACTCCCGGCGCTCCGCACAGGACACATCTGAGTCTCTTCCCAGCTCTGCTTGCCCCCAGAGCCGGTCCCGGCAGGGTCGGGATCCTGCCCCCAAAAGCCAAAGAGGTTTGGGCCGTCGGCCTCGGTGGTCCCCAGCAGCACGGGCCTCAAGGGCTGCCGCGCCAAGGGTTAAGGAGCCAAGGGCGGGGGCGGGGGGGGGAGTCGGACCTCCGCGGGTGATTGGCTGCTCCGCCGAGGACCGGCCCCCGAGGCTCACCATTGGCCCGCGGCGGGCCCCGCCTCCCGGGCCTGGGCTCAGAGCCGCGCGCTCGCTCGCTCGCGAGGACCTAAACGCGCCGCCTGGGCTGCAGCCGCGGTCTGAGCAGCACAGTGCCGCGGCTGTCCCAGAACCGGGAGCAGGGAGCGGGATCCGAGCGGACCACACGAGCTATGGTGAGTGCCGCCCCTAGCCCGAGCGTTGTGCTGATCCAGCCTCAACTGTTCCCGGCAGCGGTGCCGCGGATGGCACCGGGACCGGCCCGGATCGCGGGGGGCTGGGCGCCGGCTGCAGTCAGAGACGTGGAGTCGGGGGCTTCGAGGCTGGACTCCAATCGCCCAGGGCTCGGCGCTGGCTCCATCGGGGGAGCTTGATTCTGAGCAGCTGGCCCAGGGATGGGAGTGAAGGGCTGCGGGGGGGGGGGGGTCGTCTTGGGGACAGTTGGTGCGGTCTGATTTAGGGTGTCCGGAAGCCCCTGTACTCGGCTTGACGTGGAGACCGTGGGCAGCCGGGTTGGGTCGGGCTCGCGGGTGGCGGCGATCGCGAGGCATCAAGATCCATGCGGATCTGAACGTCCGGTAAAGCGGAGGTCGGTCTCAGCTCGTCTTGGGACGTCGTCGGTGGCTGTGCCGAGCGCTTTAGTTTGGGACACCCTGGGGCTGATGATCCCAATGTAGCATAGGGGAGGGAGTGGCTGTCAGAGACCAGGGGACACTTGGAGGCCCTACGCCCAGCGATTTGGTCTCCCATCTCCCAGTAATAAATCCTCAGAGGAGGAGCCAAGTGTTGACCTGGATGGGCATTGGAGGAAAAAGGGGAGCTGGGGAACACTCCTCTGGAGGCCCACGAGGGAAATCCATTTGATACCAGCTGGGCTTCTGGAGCTGATGGGAGGTGAGTTGTCTCTGGGGGTGAGAGAGGCCTTATGTCGGTAACATCCCCAGGGCCTGTTGACTTCCTCTCCATCGTGCACCTCCTTCTCTTTGGGTTCTTTGCGTATGGACAAGCCCCTCTGGTTCTCCTAGTCAGGTTCTCTGTCCAATGCAATGGGTATAAGGCACATTCAGGGCCTGAGAAGACCATGTGCCCTTGATTGTGGCTGCCAGTCCCTGGGAGACAGGCACCTCCACTCCTCTCTGATGCTGCTGCCAAGCCTGAGGGGGCCCACTGTGGGGGAGCATTGGACCCCCTGTAGAGCTGAAGAGCTTCCAGTGACTCCCCAGGACCAGCCCCTGCTCTACACAGAGCTGGAGTTCCCATTCATGTACCACTTCTTCCCTCTCTAGAAAATTATGGCTTCATTCTACACCCAGAGGTGCCTAGAGGTCATCTTGGACTCGGTCTACCTCCTGGGTTAAGAATCTCCCTGTCCCCTAAGCTGGGTATGTGTGTTGCATGCCTGAAATCCTAGCACTGTGGGAAGCTAATGCAGGAGGATCACAAGCTCAAGTCCAGCCTGGGTGACTTACCGAGACCTTGTCTTGAAAAAATGGGAGAGGGATGCTGGGGGATGTGGTTCAGTGTGAAAGGTCCTGGGTGCAATCGCAGTACCCTCCCCCCGCAAAAAAGAAGGATCTCCCCTGGAGTGCTGTGCTTGGAGAATTTCACCATTTAGAAGCGTATTAGCTATGGACTGCCCTTGGTTAAAAGTCTTAGAATGTGAGTAATCAAAAAGGGGAAGGCTGTGGCTCTGTCACTCCACTCTGCTTCTAACCTGACCTAAGTTACTCGGACAGAGGACTTTTTTCTTTTTAAAAACCACCATAAAGAGGGTCCCCACCTTGCTTTAGTGACACTTTACAGAGCCTTATACCTAAGGCTCCCAGGCCATCAGGAAGACCCCACACTTTGGCATTAAACAGATTTGTATTCCAGTCCCAGCTCCTCTCCTTCTCCCCAGGGACTTTAGTCGGGTTGCACCATCAGCCCTGAGTTCCAGTATCTCATCAGTGAGAGGTGATCCGCCTTATCTCCTGGGGATGGTGTGGGGGTTGGCTGAGTAACCCCACTGAGAGTGTTTTGCTTGAACACTGCCTAGACTCCTGTCTTTTACAACCCTGAGCTCAAGTTGGGAGGTTCCACCTAATATCTAATCCATTTACTGGCTGGAAGAAAGATTACTAAGGGGATAGTGATTCTCAGAGAATATTTCATGTGTCATTCAGCAGACATTTATTCAGCACTTACTATTTACCAAACCTGTGCAAAGGAAGAAAAAGCTGACATCAAGACCGTGTTAAGGGAGCATGTATCTGTCCATAAAGTCAGCACTAGTTCCCAGGCTAGGTGGCATGCCCTTAAGAGAGACAGGGACATCATGCCAGGCGAGGCCTCCCTTCTGGCTGGAGAGATGAGGAAAAGCATCACTGAGCAGGTGGCATCTGAATTGGAAGAAACCATCCAATAGGGGGACTGTGTGACATAGAGACCAGAGGTGTAAGAACATAGGAAATACTCTGAAAGGCCAGAATGAGGCTGGCCTGGCCCCCGGGCATGAGGGAGCCCAGGACCGGTAGGGAACAGGCAAGGGGGACTTCGGAAGCCAGAGAGCAAAGGCCCGTTGTTGAAGTGTCTGTGTGGGTGGAGGCTGATGTCAGGCTTCCTTGACCCTTGTCATTTTGGTTTCCCCTAAACACTGTGCACCATCGTTCCTGAGGTGCACCCGCTAAAGTGTTTAGTCCCTGGATCTCCTGCTCTGTGGTTTTAAACAAATCCATGTCCCCACCCCTCCAGTGTGGCCACAGCCCCAGCCCCGGCTCCTAAAGGAACTCCTTTGCAGATCACATGGTCTGCATGCTGTGGACCTCAAGAATCTCTCTGATGCACCCTAGATCCCCACCCAGGGCTCTAAGCCTTTGGCAGGGAGTCAGCACTCACCGCTGGGCTCTGAGGCCTCCAAGCGGACTCCCCCAACCCAGGGCAGAGTGTGGGATGAGTTGTTCTAGGAGGCTTTTTATATCTCCTGCCTCCAGCTGTTCTCAAATCACCCAGCAGCAGGCACAGAAAGGTAAAGGAGGTTGGCCAGGGTCACAGAGCAAGCCAGTGCCAGAACAAGCACAAGTGTCCTGGAAGTTGGGGGGTCAGCCAGGCAGACAGGCGACGGGGAAGAAGACCCAGCCTAGCATTCAGTCCCACTCTGTCCTTGGGGTGACTTGAGAATGTGCCTTTACATTCCAAGCTGGGGGCTGAGTTTAGGCTACCAGGTCCAGGGCCTAAATTTGAATCCTATGTGTCACCAACTTGCTGGGGGTCTGCCGCCCCCTCTCTGTGCCCTTTTTTTTTTTTTTTGTGGGTACCGGGGGTTGACCTCAGGACCTCGCACGCCAGCCGGCGCCCGTGCCGCTGAGCGACATCATCGGCCCCTTTTTCATATGTGGGTTCCGGGAGTCGAACTTGGGCCTTCGCACTTGCCAGGCAGGCACTTACGCCGCTGAGCCATCTCACCGGCCCCATCTGTGCCCTTTTGCCTACCAAGTCGTGCAGATTTTCTCCACTTCTCAGGGTATCATTATGAAGACACAGGGGACACAGAAACACCGAGGAAACTATTGAGAACGTGAGAGACCATGTGTTTTGAAGGTAGGAGGCCAGCCGCATGCCCCAGCCACACTCCTGTGCACACTGGGTTCCTTGGTTCCCTTCCCTGGGGAGACAGCAGCTGTTCTGGTACCTGGGTCACTCATGTTTCCTTGCATGGCTACAGTTTTTGGTAAAAAAAGAATGTTGGTGACTTTTGTTAAGGAATAAATACACTTTTTCAGGCAGAACTGGAGCAACCAGGCCCTGTCTAGGGAGCAACAGGATTTGAGGAGCGGCCGGCAAGAGGGTGGGCAGCGCAGAACGTTTGGGGCCTTAGCCTAGACGCGTCCGCTTGGCCGAAGTCCACACCTTGGTGGTTACAGTGGGGCCCATCAATCTGCACTTCTGCTCTGTTGTTTTCACCTTTGGTTGACTAAGTAAGCGCCCTGACACCGTCAACCCTGTGGTCATCAAAGCTTTGTTCATTTGTTCACCAAACAAGTCTGCCTGGCACAACCCCAGGCCCCGGGCTGTGGTCAGTGTAGATGAGACCGGCAGGTCCCCCCTTCCACAGTCCGATGTACAGGCAGATGTAGGCAGGAAATGACAAGCGCCGTTACTGTTGCCAAGGAGACAAGGCGGGGTGCTGGGGGAGCTGATGGAGGAACCTGGCCTGGGGATCAGAAAAGTCCTGCTGAGGACGTGACATTCAAGGTGTCACGTAGAAAGAAAGAATGAGAGGTGCTGGGCAGGGTGGTGCATGCCCGTAATCCCAGCACTAGAGAGGAGGATCGCCATGAGTTGAGGTCAGCCTGGGCTATGTGGTGAGACACTGTCTCAAAAAACCAAAATAAACAAAGAACGAGTGGGACCAGGAGGGGCACTGGTGCAGAAGGAACCATGTGTGCAAGATGGGACTGAGCTCATCTGGAGATGCAGAGGATGATGGTTAGGCAGTGGCCAGGGCAGGTGCACTCTGGGAGGGTCATGCTAGGGATTTAGGGATTGATCCTAAAGGCAGTAGGGGGGCCGGTGAGATGGCTCATCAGCATAAGAGCCTGCCTGGCAAGCGTGAGGTCCTGAGTTCGACTCCTGGTACCCACATACAGAAAAAGGGCCGGTGATATCGCTCAGCGGCACGGGCGCCTGCTGGCACGCAAGGTCCTGAGTTTGACCCCCAGTACCCACCAAAAAATAAAAATAAAAAAAATAAAGGCAGTGGGGTGCCACACAGAGAAAGGGGAGTGACATGGTCAGATTTGCATTTTGAGACAACCACATGGGCTATTTTGTGGAGAATGGGAGGCAGGCAGGACTGGAGGCTGGGAAACAAGCGGGAGGCCCTAGGAGATTCGCTGGTAGTCTGGATAACTGCACTGTCCCTCAGCCCCATACAACTTAGTGACTTAGTGAGAACCCGTCTCAAAATAAAAAGATTTTTAAAAAGGACTGGGAATGTAGCTCAGTATGAAGGCCCTGGGTTCAATCCCCAGTACTAATTTTTTTTATTTTTTTAAAAAAGAGAAGAAACTGGTCTACTGTGGGAGAAAGAACAAGATAGAAAATAAGTGCCAAGCTGGGGCTGCAGCTCCAGAGCCATCGTGGCCATGGTATGTATCAGGGAAGGCTTCCTGGGACAGGTGGCTGCACTTGCTGGAAAGCTTCCCGGGGGGCCACAGGTGAAGTGCTTCAGATTCATTCATACATTCAAAGATGAAAATGGGGGTACACACCTGTCCTTGAAGAGTTAAGAGTCCAGGAGGCAGAATTTAACAAACCACCAAGGCTGAGGGCACCCAACTGCCAGGTGGCACTGGGAATCTAGGGCCTGGGGTTCCAACCTTACCCTGGGGTCCTGAGGACAGGAGGTGGCTGGGATGCTGTCCTGGCCCAATACAAGCCCAGGAATGGCTTACTCTACCCTGCAGGGCTTGGTGGGGCAGGGTCAGCGTCTACTGTGCTCGTACCTGCCTGAGCCTCCCTCCAACCTGGGCTGCAGCTTACCCCTGTTTTTGAGTTGTGAACGCCGAGCCTCGCAGGTCCCTCGGGACTGAACCAGGCAGCGGCCACCCCCCCTCGTTCCTCTAGACTCTGGCCGTAGTCTCAGCTGCCACTCAATGCAGCAGAAAATGGGGAAGCCCCCTGGGGACAGGCGTGGGCCCGCTGGGCAGCAGCCAGAGGTTGTTGGGAGCTAGCTGGGGCTGGGTGCCGGCCAGGCAGAGATGCTGATTCTTTCCTTCACCTTTGCATGGCCCTTGCCTGTGAGGAAAGCCTTTTCTTCCCATTCATGAGCCACTGCCTGTTAGCGGCAGATCTCCGACTGGAACCCAGGCCTGTGACCCCCGCCCATCTGTACCTCCGGCACATGTAATAGTCCCTCTTTGCCTGGCACAGTGCAGGTCCCCCACAGGAGGTGTCCCTTTGGGCAGGAGGAGTGGCCCTGACCCAGAGGCCTCCTGTAGATTGGCCCTCCCACTGCAGGAGCTCCTTTGCCTCCCTGGCTGAGGAGCTGTGGGCGGGGCGGAGTGGGGTGGCAGCCGGGAGGACTCGGGTTACAGTATAAACACAGTCCTGTCAATATTTACCTCTGCGCAGCTCCCGCCTGCCTCGCCAGCTGCCGGTCCAGGTGCGCCAGGCCTGCTCCAAGCTCGGGTCTGGTCATTGAAAGCAAGGCCAATGCTGGAGACCTGGCTTCCAGCCCAGACTGTGCCACTGACCTTTTATGTGGCCCCGAACAAGACACTGTCCCTTCCTGGGCCTCATGGGCCTCCGTCTTCCACCTGTACAGAGACACGGCTGGCACAGACCGATTCAGTGATGCCCAGCCCCAGCTCCTCCTCGCTGTGACACTGCAGGCACTTGTCTGTGGAATGGGATCTAATGGCACCTGTCTCAGAGGCTCCTCGGTGACAGTTAATGAGATAACACTTATAGCTGTCAGCCAAGCCCTTGGCACAATATCATAAGAACGGGAGAAATGGTGTTGGCAGTGGTTGTTATTCCAAAGAAACATTTTATGATTCTCTGAATCCAGACCCTGGGTTGCATCACTCAGGAACCGGGGCCAAGGGTGGGGACTCCAACCTCAAGCCTTCCTGGTACTCTGGGGCCACCATCCAGGCTGGAAGAGCCCAGGGGTTGAGAAAGACCCTAGGTCAACCCTGCCTCCCACCCCAGCTGCCCAGCCTTTGTGTGGCCGTGAGAGGGGTGAGGGAGGGTGGAGGGGGTGGAAGGGGCAGGAAGGACTCATTTCCTAAGCAGCTCTTTCGAAGAAGCTCTGAGTCCAATACACACACATGAGCTGTCCCCAGCCCTGGAAAGGACGGGAGCTGTGGGTGGGGGGAGCAGGACAGGGAGGGGACTGAACTGCCCAAGCAGCAGCAGTGGGCCTTGGAGACCAGCAGGCCGGAGTTCAGATCTGGCCCATCACTTTTTGCTGTGTCACTTTGGACAGTGTGCCACTTCTGCGAGCTCTCTTCCTCATCTCTGAGATGGAGTTGTGGGGCCTGTTTTGTATGGTGGTTGGAAGAGTTTAATCAGCTTCTGTTTAAAAGAGCCTGGCTCAGTGCTGGCACACGCAGAGGCCCAGTCAGGATCAGCTGCTGTCATTGTCCTGCCTGGGACAAGGATGACATCCTGAGGGCAGAGATGGCGCACTTTTACAAATCCAGGTATACTTTACTTAACAAGGTGCACGCATCTTAGCTTGACATTTACAAATGGACACACCGGCATATACCGTGTGGATCAAAAACGAGACATTTTCACAGTCCCCATCCCCACCCCCCTGGCGTGTAACAGCCGCTGGCCTGCTTTCTGTCCTCTCACTGGCCTGGTTTTGAACTTCATCTGCAGGGATTCTCACATGCACACTCGTTTACGCGTGGTTTCTTCCAACTTATATCAACACAGAGTGTTTCTGACGTCATCCGTGTCATTCTTTGTCCCAGTGTCTGCTCCCTTTTAGGCTGAGCTGTGTCATATTGGGTAGACGTACACATGAATGTCCATGCACGCTGTGTGACATTCTCGTATGTGTCTCTGCAGATGCAGGTGCTCATGACCCTTGGGTACCTGCTCAGCGGCATGGCTGCTGGTCAGAGGGTCTTTGTGTGTCTCATCTTCATAGAAGCTGCCACACAGTTGCCCAAAGTGGTGTCCCATCTTCAGAGCCTCTTTGTCCCCTCTGTTGCAGGCTCTTGGGGGATGTTTTTGAAAGAAGGAATCCAGGGGTCCTGGTCTCAAGGGTCCCCTCCAGCCCCAGCCTGGCCTCTGGCCTGGCAGCTCTGGGCTGCACTTGGGCCAGCCTGGGCTTTTCTTTTACCTGAGGTTCTGCAGGGTGGGGAAGGGAAGGGAAGGGAAGGCAATGGGTCCACCACTGATTGGCTGCGTATCCTTAGGCTGCTCCCTTCCCCTCCATAATCCTAAAAAAGGGTGGTTTTAGGGTTTCCCCACTCACTGGTTTCTGGGGGGTCTCCCTCATTCTGGTTTTGCTCTCACTGATCTGTGCCTCTCCATCTCTAGGACTGTGCCAGGCCCACTCACAGGCCCTAGTAGAAGGACCCCTGGGAAAGTAGGTGGGCTCCCCATTCCTGCACCCTCCCCAAGAGCCACATTGAATCAGTCTGCCCTGGGCAACGGCACCCAGAGGAGCCCCTGGCTGTGGCAGCCACACCCTCGGAAGAGAGGCACAGAAAGCCTGGGCATCAGGCCAACCCAGGTCTGAATCCTGCCTCTCCCTAGCTCTGTGACTTGGGGCAGTTCACCCCCCCGCTGAGCTACAGCATGGTCATCTACAGGGTTGTGAGGATCATTGTGGTCCCAACACATGGCAAAAGCAGCAGATCCCTGCCCTAATAGAGCTCCATTCTAGGGGAGGAAGCTGGGGATTGATTAAGCAAACCAACCAACTGGAAAGATCACTTCAGAGAGAAGAAAGACAATACAATGGGGCAGGGGAGTGGCTGCAAGAGGAGGAGGTTTCCCTAGATCAGCGATGGCAAACCTCTGGCATGCAAGCCACAGCGGGCTGTTTGTTATTGAAAGCTCTAAAAGGTTCACCATCACTGCCCTAAATGGCAGCCAGGGCAGGAGGTGGCATCTAAACTGAGAGCTGCAGGTTGGGAGGAGGCAGATGAGCAAAGATGTCAGAGAGAAGAGTTCCCAGCGGTGCAAAGGGCCTGAGACAGGGGCAAGGAACTTGGCACTTTATGGGTGGCACACAGCCCGTGTGGCTGGATAGAGGCAGCAAGGGCGAAGGAGTGGGAAGAGGCGGGTGTGAAGGAGCAAGCCATGGAAGACTTGGGGGGAGCTGGCATTTCATTCTAAGAGTGACGAGAAGGTACTGGCATACTCTATAGGTGGGGTTTGTTATAGGAAGGCCCCGGCTGCTGTGTGGAGGACAGACTGTGGGGGGCGGGAGAGAGGCAGGGTCAAGTGAGAGGGGAGAGGGCCTCGGTGTACTCATCTGTCCAGAGGGCAAGGAGGCTTATGTTTCTCCAGGACCTGGGATCTTCGCCAATCCCGGGACAAGAGAGAGGTGGGCAGGCCTCCATCCCAGAGGCTTTGAGACATTCCTGGCAGCAGGGCATGGTGGGCAGAAGTTGTCTTCAGAGCCAGGCTTGCTTCTGATCTCCACTTAAATTCAGCCTTGGGATTTTCCCAAAGTGACCACGTTCCCCCCACCCTGGCCACCTGGGAGCCAGAGAGCACAGGGCCTGAGCCTGCCTCCCGGCTTACTGAGAAGTGAGGGCGGAGGAAGTGATGGCCGCAGAGGATGCCCAGCCCTCTGCCCACCCAGCTGCTGTGCCCACAGCTGGCCTTGAGGCAATCTTGTGGCTTTGCGGTTCCCGGGTATCCCAGGCTGGTCCAGGCAGAAGGCCACACTTCATCTTTCCATACCCTGTGGTTACTCAGCGTCCTGCTGGGCTTCCGGGAGCTGTGGGCAGGGTGAGGGAGAGATGAGGGGGCACGAGAGTTCACAGGGCTTAGTGGAACTGGGAGTTAGGCATCATCTACACCAAGTTCCTCCTAGGGAAGTGGGGACTCAAAAAGGGACAGATTCAGCCTGAGGCCACAGAATAAGTTAGACACAGCACTTAGAACCTGGTCTTGGACTCCTAATCTAGCGCTCTTTTGGTTAGGATATGGGCTTGGGAGTCAGAGAGATGTGAGTTCTAGTCTCTCCTCTGGCACTTAGTCCTAGCAGGGTGACCTTCAGTGAGTGAGCTTCTCTGGACCTTGCTTTTCTCCTCCATGAGACGGGATGAGGGCAACTCCTTGCTTGTAGTGATCCTGTGAAGAGAGCTTGGTGACTTAGGTTAAGTTGTAAAGCTCATGGGGTGATGCCCATAGCAGGCCCTTAGTAACGGGGAGTCCGCACCTCTGCCCTTCTTTGTCCGCAGGAAAGCAGGGAGGAAGGGAAGTCTCCGAGGTGGCCCATCTCGCTGCAACTTCTTCATTTCATTTCCCCGTTATAGTTGGGAGATCCTTTACCCAGACCCTTAATAACCACTCCTCCAACAAACACACAAACACACACACGCACATACAGCCGGGAGAGTACTGGAGCTTGGCCCCAAATAGGGCACGTACAGGCACTGAGTGCCATCCCGGGGTGGCAGCTGAGTGGCTCCCTGCCTCCTGCACTGGACCCCTCCTGTCACCACCAGGCCCTGTCCTCACAGAGTGGCTCAGAGCAGGGACTGCGGGACTCACGTGAACTTCAGCCCTGGATCCACCGCTTATCTGTAGTAAGGGACCTTGTAGCAGGTGAGTTCTCTCTGCGCCCCAGACTTTCATCTGTGAAGTGGAGATAAAAACTCCTTCGTTTGGCAATTGCAGGTATTAAATGGGGAGATATGCACCGAGCACACATGGTATGCATGGACTCAAGGAAGTAGGTGGCACTAATGACAATTGATGGCACATGTCACCAGCTCTCTAGGCCTATTCCTCTCTCCAAAGCTGTTCTCAGAAACCTTCTAGATCATCTCTCTGCACCTGCATCACTCATTTCTGAGGTCCCTTTGCTGCTCTCCCTAGACTGCCCCACCCCTGGGCCCCTGGCTCTGGACTGAAGCCTTCCTTTCCCTCTTTCTCTTCTCCCCACACTAGCAGACTGAGAGTTCAAGCCCCAGCCCAGCCAGCCTTGGTTTGAACTCAGCTCTGTCATTCTGTGTGTGGCCTCAGCCAGATTTCTTAATTATTAACCTCTGTCTCTGAATAAGTAAAATGGGGACAATGGATAATGCCACACTCAGAGGGTTGTTTAAAAGATGGTAAAATTCTTTAAAATGCCAGGCTCAGTGCTTCCCCTTCAGCAAGTGCCTAATAAATGTCAACGCATTCATTGCCAGATAGAGTTCTGCTGGGCAGAGCCCTTGATTTTCATCTCTGACTCCTGTACGTGGCCGGGATGGTTCTGGAAGGGACTTGGGCTCTCTAGGGACCTGCACCATGGGCGTTGGAGAGTGGCTGTCCCAGTGCAGCTGCTTGGGCCATGGTCAAAGCCGTACCGTGACGAGTCGGCAGCTGGACAGGTGTTTCCAGCAACCCCGCTGTGCACTATGTGCTGGGGCTGGGGCAGGAGGAAGTGCTGCCGTTCGTGAGCTCACAGTCCATGGAGGAAAGTAGGGCCACACG
Organism: Erethizon dorsatum; assembly: GCA_028451465.1. NCBI lineage: Eukaryota > Metazoa > Chordata > Mammalia > Rodentia > Erethizontidae > Erethizon > Erethizon dorsatum. Next base: position 119,555,516 of record CM051827.1, read on the forward strand.
AGCTCGGTGCCGGTAGCGAGTGACCAGCCCAGGGCCAGGCAAGTCCTTCAGAGACGGCTTCCTGGGATTGGTGACACTTGATCAGTCCTAGGGGGGTGCATGATACCATAAGAACTGTTCGGGCTGGGGTTTTCTTCAGGAATCCTTTTGTTTTTTCCCGCCTATAGTGTTTATTAGTCTTAACAGTAATATAATATAATATAATATAATATAATATAATATAACATAAGTTGTCTCTTGGGTGTTTGCCAAGCACAAGCTAAAATCCTGTTCTAAATTCACTTAATCCTCCCATCAACACTAGGAAGCAGTTGTTATCATTGCTCCTATTTTATAGGAGGGGAAACCGAGGCACAGAGAGATAATAAATCTCTCTCGATCAGTAAGCAGCAGAGCGGATTTGAACCTGGGCAGTTTAGCTACAGAGTCCGAGTTCTGAACCACTGTGCCACACACATGCCTTGCAGCTGACCTCTCCTTGCAACCCTGATGAGGAGTCAATCTCAGAAACACCACACTTCACCTCTCATGGGAAGAGGTTGACACGGGGTCTTTCAGAAGCTCCCTTTCAGCATCAGCTCAGGGACAAGCAGATGTGGACCTTTCAGAAAGGGGGTCTGAGAGCTCAAACCCTAGAAAATAAAGGTCTTATGTCAGGGAGAGGAACAGGGATTAGAATAGGAAATTTTTAGTGGGCAGAAGAAGGGAACTTAGAAGGCAGCAAAAGATGGAATTCCAACTGAACCAGTATTCCCAGTGCCAAGAGGTCCCCGATTTGTGGGAGAGACAGACAAGTCAGCAAGAAAGCTGCTAAATAGTATTTGGTGAGCATGCAGGCAAGAGCCTTTGAAGACCTAGAGGAATGGACAGCTAGCCTGGCCTAGGGAGGTGATGTTTGAGTGGGGTCTTGAAGGATGAGTAGGAGTTTACCAGCCAGGTAGAACCAGTAGTTGCAGAGCCAGAATTTAACCTGAACAGTCTGTCTCCAGAGTCTGTATTCTCACACACTTGGCACGTGCAGTTCTGCTGCCCTGCCTTGGAGTTTGGCCTTCAGGGATGTGGCTCTTCCAGGTTCTGGTCACTCAGTGGAAAGCCCTGATCAAACGACCAGTCTTTTTCCTCACAAACTCTGCTCCCAGACTCTTCTGCAAGGGTAGCTGACCAGCCTTGCAGGGAAGGTCTCTGTCTCCAGATGGCCAGGGCTTGTGGTGTCCTGAGGGCACATGGACTCACTCCCAGGGCTACGGAGGAGGCAGGGGGACAAAGAAGCATCTCCTGCTTTGTTTAGCAACTCCCTGCTGCAGCGCCTGGGACAGGCTCCTCGAGGACAGACGCCTCCTCCTGTTGGATCGATCATTCCAACAACGCTGGCAGCTCAGGTGGTTTATTGCCATTTTAAGTATGAGGCCTCGAGGGTGAGCCACATGACCAAGGTCACACAGCTGAGCAAGTACGTAGAGAGACTGAAATTTTCGCCTCAGTCTGCCTAACTCCCAAGGCTTGGGTCCTGTTTTTGAGCTGATAGGAAGAACCCCGGGTACTCTTACCCCTTTCCAGAAGAGCTGTGCCTGTGAGCAGGACACACAGGGACTTCAGGGCAGGGCAACAAGCCCATGATCACACCCGTGAGGGTGCATGAGAGGCACAGGGATGCTGGTTTCAAACTCAGGTATCTTTACCATCTTTCCGGGGATTCTCTCTCAGTAAGTTTGGAGTGGGGTCCAGGGCCTGCATTTCCAGCAGCTCCCCACGTTCTGGTACTAGCAGGCCTCAGAACACACTTTAGAAGTCCTAATTTATTATACATCTGCTCTGGGTCCAACACTGTCCTGGGCATCTTATTTTATCATTTCAGCCATCAGAGCACCCCTGGTGGAGAAAACTGATGCCAAGGGAGGGAGGCAGGGAATCTTGAAAGAGATTTCTACCAGTCTTACTGAAGACGTTCATAACCAGTGTGCCTAAAATGTGAATCTAATCTGCAGATCAGTCAGATGAGGAAACTGAAGTTCAGAGAGGTTAGGCAGCTTGCCCAAAGCCCAACAGCGGCAGTGGCAGAGCTGGGATTAGAACCCAGATCCCTTGGCTGCTGAGTCTTGTGTTCTTCCCGATACCCCTGGCGCCTCTTTTGCACACTTGCACACGGAGGTTCTCAGAGGCACAGACTGCAGCTCTGCCAACCAGCGCTACAGTTAAATATAGGACAATTCATGGTGATATCCTGATACTGGCCCCCTAGAATCAAAATCGTAGAATCAGTCAGTGCTGGAAATGTAGGTGCCGGACCCCACTCCACGGCCATACAGACCAGGTGAGAGATTTGGACTTTAGTCCTACAGCAATGGGGAGCCACAAGTATATGAGAGAGAGAGAGAGAGAGAGAGAGTTTTCAAATCAAATTTTATTGCATTGCTTTATGCCAAAGGCTTTATTTTCTTCTGTACCAAAAGACCCCAGTTAAATCCTCTAAAGGAAGAAAAGGCAAAAATGTATAGAAAATATCTAGCTGGCAGGGTGGAAGGGGTGAGAGAGAGCAGGACCCCACCTGCCTCCTATTAAACTCAGAGCTGCGGAGTGGACGTGGGCTTGGGGAGGGGCAGGAACCGAACCGGAGGGTGGAGAGGACACAGAGAGCACGTGGTGATTGGTCCAGGGGAGCGGACAGCCCATTGCTTTGACAAATGGGAGCCCAGAGCCCAGAAGGGTTGTGTGAGCAGCTGGTGTAGCCCAGATGCTGAGCCTAGGCCTCCTGCCCAGTGCCCTGGAGCACAACGCTGCAGAGCCCCCCTTCCCGGCCGGCTGCCCGCCCCCACCCCAGCCCGGCGGCTTCAAGGGAGGGGGATGCTGGCAGGTTGTGAGGACAGAGATTCTGTCTTTGAAGCAGCTAACGGAGGAAGGGGCAGTGCTGTGACCTCCAAATTCTTTCCATATGACCTCTGTGACCCCAGAGAAATCAGGGCCCTGGGGACCCTGCCCTCCCAGGCTTTGATAGAGCTCCACAGAAGTGGGGGTCTGGGCTGGAGCCCCTCTCTGGGGGAACAGGGGCCTCCTAAGGCTCTGAGGAGATGTCCCTGGCCTGGCCTCCCTGACCAGTGGAGTCACCTCAGAAGTCAGGAGATGCTTTCTCAGCCAAATCTCTGGAGACAGCCTTCTCCCCTTTGATGATTTCTTTCTTTCTTTTTTTTTTTTTTTTGTGGTACTGGGGATCAAGCCCAGAGCCTCACACTGAGCTACATCCCCAGCCCTTTTTCATTTATTTTGCGACAGCTTCTCACTAAATCATTTAATTGCCTAGGCTGGACTTGAATTTGACAATCCTCCTGCCTCAGCCTACCACAATGCTGGCCCAGGGATGCGCTACCACGCCTGACTTGAAGATTTCTTCTTTCATCCCATTAGCCCTGTTTGGCCAGTTACACCTCTGACATGTTCAGTTAAATGACTATCCAGCTCTGAGCCTCCCCTCACCTCCTCACCCTCCTGGTACCCAATGCAGTCCTGACTCCCCTGTCAGGCGCTCATCCCTGTGTCTGAGCGCCATTTCCTGAGGAAAGGGATCTCTGTGGGGTTTGAGCTTCCCTTTTCTCTCTAGAGCCCCGCTGCCCCCTGGCTGCTTCTCCATAGAAACTGCTCCTGGACCATGGCCCTGGGGCCTGTTCCCTCTCTGGGGACCGGGCCCCCTGCTTGCTTTGAGACCACACACCCCAACACACACCACCCCCACAATCACCCAGGGTCCTGTACCCCTCCATCACGCTTAAGTGGCCTGACACATACGAGCACTCAAGCCAGTGCTTGCTCCTGCCACCCCTTGTGGCCTCCTGAGTCTCCCAGCCTCCTGATGCGTGTTTTTGCTCAGGGAGCAGCGAGCTGTCACTGCACCTGGGAAGCCGCTCTTGATGGTGGAGGACACAAGGTGGAGGTAAGATGAGGTAGGAAAGACAGGAAGACCACTGAAGGCTCCAGGCTGAGCTCCCCTCCTTGTCCCCATCCCCCATAGCCCAGGGACCAGGGTGAGGCCAGTTCAGGACAGTCAAAGAAAGCACCCTCCACAGTTGGAAGCTCAGTTGTAGAAATCATTGCACTGAGGGAACAGCCAGCCTGCTTGGAACGAGATGGGCTGTGAAAGAGCCCCTGACCACTTCACAATGAAGCCGGGATGCCTTTGGGCCTCAGGCTGACGTCCTGAGGACAGGCGCCGGGGCCCCTCCTGATGTGGAGCTCTTCCTGCCTTGCTTAGCTGTTCCATGGAGCAGGGGATGAGAACAATTTACTGAGCATTGACTTTTGACTTGGGCCCTGCACTAGGCAGCATATGCATTGCCTCATTTCACATTCAAGTCAGCTCTAAAGAGATGGGTCCTGTTGTCCCTCCTTTTTTGAGGCAGGGTCTTGCCACATTGCCCAGGCAAGCCTTGAACTCCTGGTCTCAAGCGAGCCTCCTGCCTCAGCCTCCCCAGTACAATTAACAGATGAGTAAGCAGAGGTGTGATGGGGTGAGGGTTGTGGCCAGGGGACCACAGCTGAGAGGCAATTGACCGGAATTCTCACTGACTCCAGAGTCTGTCCTCTGCAGGCCCTGGAGGAGCTTCCAGCACCATTGAGGGTGTTCTATATACAGCTCACTCGGGAGGGGAGCAGGTGGTAGCCATTGCGGGGCGGGGTGCAGGCAGCCAGAAGCAAGTTCTGAGCTGTATAAGGAGGTGGCACTGTTCTGCCCTGGGGCACTTGGACCTTTCAGTTGTTTGCTTCTGTCCCCCCCGGGGTGTGTGTGTTGCAGGGGAGACAGTGACCCTGGCTGTCCCCACCTGCCCTGGGCAGATGCTCAAGGGGTGGGGAGGAGCCCCTCGCAGGGCAGAGCTAGGGAAGGGTCAGCAGGTGGCTGGCCCTAGAGCCAGTCTGTGTCCATAGGGTCATTAGGGTGACATCTCTACATGTCCAGTGTTGGCTACTGAAGAAACAGAACTTGGTCACAGGATCGCACTCTGCAGCGACTTCTGATGACCGTCTATTGCGTAACGTGTTTCTCTGGAGAACAGTCTGTGTGTGAGCCTTGCTTCTGGCCATCTCTGACCAGGCCACTGAGGAGATTGCTTCACGGACTGTATTTTCCTTCTTTGGTGATTTGTGAATTTTCATGCTGTCCCCAGGTGGCCGGGCATGAGTCAGCCCTGACGCTTGTTCAGGAAAGTCCTTCTCCAGGGGAATGTCTCTTCTCCATCAGGCTCTGTTTGAACAGTGCCCAGTGACACACTGAGGTTGGGTAAGGAGAGGCAGGCACCTTCCCCCGCCGCTTATCTCTGCATCTCCCTTTGTCCCCGCTGTCCTGGGGCCCAAAGCCATCTCAGCCAGAGCAGGGAGGTAGATTTGGCAACCTGCAGTTCCTCCAGCCTAACTCAGCCCCTCCCAGGCCCTCGGGGGAAAGTGAGTCACTTCTGCAGCTCTGAGGGAAGAGGGAGGGAAAGGGCCTCGGTTGGGACAGCCCCATCTTGGTCCCTTCCATGTGCAGTCCCAGCCCTGAGAAGCTCTCAAGCCACCAACGAGGGGATTCTAGGGCACAGTCAGATGGGGCAGCCAGGCCTAGTTAAATCAGCAAAGCCCAGCTCAGACAGCCACTAGGGTCACCTTGTACAGACCTGTGCTCTGCTGAGGAGATGGCAGGTCCCTCTCAGTCCCCCGTTGATGGTCTCAGACCTGCTTCCCCCTTCTGCCCATCCAGGGCCCTCAGGGGGGCTGTGGACACATTGCACCTCTGACCCCCTCGTACCTGGTGGAGAGGTAGCACGGTGCTCTCCTCCATCCTCTTATCCCCTTGTCTCTCCACTCTTCTCAGCCACCCTAGGGAGCTTATGTCCGCCTCTGTTGTTTATTCTGAGGATTTGGAGGTTTGGCTGTAGTAGGGGAGAGAGGTGCGATGGATCACATCAGTTAGGTTGTGATCCATAACATCAGCAGTGATGGATCACATCAGTTAGTCAGGATGCTCCTAACTGCTTCCCTGAGGAGAGCCAGGGAGCCCGGGTTCATCTGTGTCATTTTCTAAGTGACTTGGAGTAAATGATTTGACCTTTCAAGACTCACTTTTCTCAACCATAAGAGGAGAAATAATTCCCATCCACAGTTGTGGAAAACAAACGAGGAAACATCTGCAAAATGGTGGCCTCACTTCCTTTGAGTCTACTGGAATGTCACCTTCTCTGGCCACCTATTGACAATTGTCCCCCACCTCCTACTTTTTGTCACCCTCTCATATTTAATTGTTCTCTTTACCACTTATACGATCGAGCATGCTTCATATTTGCTTTATTTATCTTACTTATTCCATCTCCTAGCGTATAAGTTCTGTGACGGCAAGGGTTGTGGCTGTTTTGTCCCCTGCTGTACCCACCCAGAACAGTACAGGCACAAAGTAAAAAGAATAAGCGGAAAGGGCGAATGAGTGAGTAAATGAATGAATGTGATTGGCTGGCAGCATCTGGCCTGTTGGAGGGGCCATGTATATTCTGGTCCCCTCCCCTTTCCTCTCCAGCTGTGTTTTTCTGGATGGAGCTCTGGACTTTCTCCACCCACCCTCTCAAAGTCAGCTTATCCACTCTTGAGGTTTCACGCTTGATTTTTATATTTGGGTTTTTTTATTCCAGGACACAAGACTGCCCTGGGGAATAGAGTGCAAAACCAAACCAGTAGGATGGAATAGAATGCTGAATTGTTACGAATTTTTAAGATAAAGAAAAGTGAGCAGGGCATGGTGGCCCATACCTGTAATCTCAGCGCTCTGGGAGGCTGACGCAGGAGGATCACAAGTTTGAGCCCACTCTGGGAAATTTAGTGATTTAGATCCTGTCTCAAAATAAAAAATAAAATATAGGGATGTAGCTCAGTGCAAAGGCCCTGGGTTCAATCACCAGAACTAAAAAGAAAGAGGGGGGAAAAAAACCCAAGAAAAAGAAAAGAACAGGAGAGAAAAGAAAAATGACAGTTTAGCAAAGTCTCAAACATGCCAGGTACGAGTTCTGCCCTCAGGGTGCTTTGGAAGAGGGTGAGGAGCCTTGTGTCTGGAAAGGACCCCAGTCCCAGACCCCAGGGCCTGCCTCCCTGCAAAGCCCCAGCCAGGGATTTCAGACCTTTGGCTCCCCCAGCTTGCAGCTCCATGCACGTGGTCCCCTGGAGCCCAGGCCACTTCCCTCTCGAGCTCCCTGGTTCTCTCAGCAGTCAGTCCAAGAAACCTACAAAAGAAGCCTTTAGGAGCTGGGTGTGGCTCAGTAGTTCAGCACTTGCCTCTCAAGCCAAAGGCTCTAGGTTCAGTCTCCAGTACTGAGCAGGGGCAGTGGGGCGCTTAACTCTGGAGTCATTCCAGCTTTACAGAAAACCTGCAAAGATGCTAGTTCCTCTAGCCCAGTGGTGGTGAACCTTTTAGAGACAGAGTCCCCAAACTGCAACCCAAAACCCACTTACTTATCACAAAGTGCCAACACTGCAATTAAACCTGAATACTGAAGTTTTAATTTAGGAAAAAACAACTGTTATCCAACGCTCGGCTGCTGGGGCGACTTGGCTTGTGTGCCGACAGAGATGGCTCTGCATGTCCGCTGTGGCACATGTGCCGTGGGTTCGCCACCACTGTTCTAGCCCCTCACCCAGCTTCCCCTGCTGTGTGACATCTTTTGCTTGTGCAGTACATTTGTCAAAACTAAGAAGCCAACTCTGATACCTTTCTGTTCATTGAACTCTACAATGTATTTGATTTCACCTGCTTTTATACTCAAGTCCTTTTTCTGTTCCAGAATCCTTTCCAGGACAGCCCATATATGTGATTGTCTTGTCTCTTTAGCTTCCTGTGGCCTGTGACAGTGTCTCAGACTTGTCCTGCTTTCCATGACCTGGCGGTTTGGGGGAGTGCTGCCCAGGCCATTAGTAGAATGCCCTGCCTTTGGGTCTGTCCTGCAGCCTGTCTGTGACATCTTCTTTTCCAGCTGTGTGGTGAAGTTGTCCCCAAGGCCATTGCCTCTTCCTCTGTCCTGGTTTACATTTGTCCCTCTCTTGTCCCTGATGCTGCTCTTCCTAATGAAGGCCACCTCTGTGTCCACCCTCCTACTGCCAGGCAGGCCTTGTCTGTCCTACAGATCATGATCGATGGCATCGCTGTGTGACCTTGGACAAGTCACTTACTCTGCCTGAGCTTCGATTTACAAAATGGGGACAGGACCACCTACTCAGCAAAGTTGTTGGGTGGATAAAATGAAATAACACAAAGCTTTTTACCCTATGGTGTGCATGGTTGGGTGCCTGGGAAATGGCTGTTTTCCTCCCTCCCTCTGTGACTACAAGCTGCCAAGGGTCACAAACAAGTTCCTGCTCCTGGCTGGCTCCACACTCTCTTCATCTCCTGGCTCATGGTCCTTCTCCTCTTCCTCTCATCTCGGGCGCTCAGGCTTTGTCCCTGCCGCCCACCACTGGCCTCTGCCATCTGTCCCTCCCAATCCAGGCCTGCCCCTCACCCATCCTGCACTCTAATTAGAAAATCATTAGGATCCTGATGGGCTCCTGTTCCAAGTTCATGAGGACCCAGGATCTACAGGAAAGCAGGCCAGTTGGCCTGGCTCACCCTGCACTGGGGTGAATGTGTCCTGGGTGCATGTGTGCATGTGTGTGTGTGTGTGTGTGTGTGTGTGTGACCGGGGCCCAAACCCAGGGCCTCATGCATGCTAGGTGTGAGCCTCATCCCCAGTCTTTCATTTTGAGACAGGGTCTTACTACATTGCTCAGGCTGGCCTTGAAACTTGTGACCCTCCTGCCTCAGCCTCCACAGTTGCTCGGATTATAGGTGTGCGCCACTGCACAGGCTGGAAGGGCTGTTCTGACAACACAGGAGTCCACCAGCCCTGCCTACCCATCTCTTCCCCTCAGAGTACCACGTAGCCTGCTCTAGATGAGCGGTGGCCTCTGTGGATGCTCAGGGCCATTACCTTGCTTCAGCCACCAATAGTCAGGTGAGGAGCTGAGGTGCAGAGCGGTGTCCTTCCTCTCACTGGGCTTGGAGATCGAGGACACCATGATAGTCTGGGTCACGGCAGCATTTCTTCATAGACAGGTGCCACTGACGTTTTTGTTTTTTTCTTTTACAGAACTGACCCACCCACTGCAGGAAGTGACCAACTGTGGGTTAAATAAATCCTAGTGCCCTCTAGTCACTTGACAACCAAAAAATGTGCCACACCTCTTTTCCTGCTCTTCACTCCTGACTTTGTGTCCTTGGGCTAGCCCATCACCTTGCCCCCAGCCTCAGTTTCTCTCCTCTGTCTTAGAGGTTTTGGGAGGTGTGGCAGGTTAGAGGTTCACATGACCAAATGAGTGGGAAGAAAGTGCTAGCTTGAAGCCAAGCTGTCCAAGCTCAGGAGGTGTTTACTAAACTGAACCCTGTCCTGCCCAACTCCCTTCTGGGACTGTCCTCTGTCCATTTTCCTTTGATTCTTTTCTCTATCGCTGGGTTTTTCTTCCCTGCTCACCTGGCCAAGTCTGTATTCCAACTTCTGACAGCTAGGGCAAAATGACTCCACCTTCCTAGTGTCCCACTGGTCCTGTGCCAACTGTGGCCCTGCCATTTTGTCACAAGACCTGGGGCCACAGTGTGGGGTGCGTGGGTGGAGGGCTCCACCGCAGCCCTGACTTGTGCCCTTGTCTGCTCTTTGTCCCAGCCAGGTGAGAAAGGTCACTGCCCAGAGCATCCTCGGGAGCATCTATGGCAGCCATGCAGCCAGGCCGCCTCGGCTTCTGCTGGCAAAGGACCACAGCCCCTTCTGTCCCTAAAAGCCCACATTGTGGGGCAGAAAGTGTCTGTTAGGAGGCCACAGGTGGTCAGCAGGAGCCTGCCCACATGGTCAACAAGGGGACATCACTTAGGGCTCAGGGCCTGTGTGGGCACCCGTGGTGTCACCCATACTCACCCTATCTCCAGGCCACCTCATAGGGAAGCTGCCCTGTGGCTTCTCCCTGAGCCTCTGTCTCCTTACCTCTAACATGGGGTCTAACACTGCCCACGTAATCAAGGGGGCCTCAGAGGGGAGAGGAGGGAGGCAGGACTGGCCCAGCTGGGGGTGGCCAGGGACAATCTGCCTCTTCAGGACCTGGGTCTCAGGCTGATCTGCTGCTTCTGAGCAGTATGCATGACTTTGGAGGGGTGTCCTTCCCCCCTCAGCCTCAGTTTCCTCTCTCTAAAACGAGAATGGCTCCTGTGCTCTGGGACGTGGCAAGGCAGCCCATTTCTGGAAAGGAAGGTGCCAACTGGCCACACTGTGCCTCCTGCCCATGGGGTGTTCCCCTTGTGCCGGTCATACAGAGATTGCCCGGGGAAGCTGAGCCCCTCTTTGTGTCTGTCCCCAGACCCTTATCTGGCCTTCCCTGCAGGCCTTATCGCTTTCTGGTTTGCGTAAGGGCTGTTTATATAGTGTCTTATCTCCCTCAGGAAAGACCCAGGCCTGGCCTGGGGAGCACCAAGATTGTGGCTTCCAGGCGGAGTGATCTGTGTTGGAGTCCCCAGCTCTGCCACTCACTGGCTGTGGGGCCCTGGGCAAGTGACTTTGCCCCTTGGAGTCTCTGCCTCCTCCTCTATAAAGTGGATAATAACACCCACAGCCCAGAGTGGCTGTCATAAAGATCACAGTGGAAAATGTCTGGCAGGGCTTGTCACGGGGCAGATGCCAAGTAGAGATAGCTCCTTCCACATGTCCCAAACCAGCAGGGTCCTCCTGACCCAGGCCCCTGGGCTGTGGACCGGGGTGGCCGAGTGGCTGAGCTCTGGGCAGCTCCCGGTGGATACGTGGCCTAGAAGAGGCCGGGGCCCTCAGGGAGCCAGGAGAAGGAAGAGAAGGTGGGAGAGATGGGACCCCTGAAGGAGCTCCCCCTCTGGGGCAGGCACATGCTTCCTTCCCCTATCGGGGCTGTGTGACTCCACAGAAGTGACTTCACCTCTCTGGGCCTCAGCACCCTGCCTATGAAGATGGGGACAATAATGTACCCTGCCTCCTGCGGTTGCTGCAAGGAGCTGATGAGAGAGTACGTGGAAAGTGCTTGGCAAATTCTGGCCAAGAATTTTCTGTTTATTTTTAGAATGTGTTCAGAGGGCCCCCTGACTTCTTGGCCAAACTCTTTATTCATAAAACAGTAAGAAAAATATTTCAAGCTTATTTCTCCAGCACCCTGCATGAGCCATCACGGTGTGTCTTTACCACATCACCCCCTTTTGTGGTCACATTCCTCCCTGGGGTCGGCCCTGCATCATCCGCACTTTCTAAGTGAGGGCACTGAGCCTCCCAGCAAGCAGCCGGGCCTGTCCCGGCCCACACACCTCTAGAGGTGCTCGCAGACTGGGTTGGTGTCAGATGGACACAGCGAACCTTGCAGGTAAGCTGTGAGGTGTCTGTAACCTGAGGATCTGAGTAGGGGGAGCCCCTCACAGTGAGGCAGCCTGGGAGGTGATCGGTGCGTGGGAAGCTGGTGGCAGGAGCTGTGGGACCGCGTGTGTTTATTCATCCTGTCCCAGGCAGGCAGGAGGCTCTGGCCAGCCAGTGTAAACATCCGGGCTGCTTGTCAGCCCAGCAGGGACTGAGACAAACCAGAAACCAGCAGCCCATGCCTCCCGGCGCCCAGCAGGGTGGTGGGAGTACCCTGGGAGGAGGAGGAAGGTGGCGCAGAGCCAGCACCTACTGGGCACCTAGCATGTGCCAGGCCATTTGCAGACAGGGTCTCACCACTTCTCCCTATAACAGCTCTATTAGAGCTGGTTTATTATTTCTACTTAGCTGATGAAGAAAGAGACCCCTAGGAATTGTATAACCCAACTGCATAGAAAGCCCATAAAATGTAGTTTCCTGGGAGGGTATATCTTGGTCTGCTTTCTGTTGCTATAACAAAATATCTAAGATCAGGTAATTTATAAAGAATGGAATTTATTCGGCTCATGTGCTGGAGGTGGTGATGTCCAAGATTATAGCGTCTTTTGAAAGCATGCTTGAAACCTCATCACATGGTGAGGGGGTCTCACTTCCCCTTATAAAGCCACTAATGCAATGCTAGGGCCCCCTCCTCATGACCTCATCCAATCCTAATTACATGCAAAAGCCCCAGCTCCTATCACTTAAGAGTTTGGGGTTAAGTTTCTAACACATTAACTTTTGGGGGACACAATCAAACCACAGCAGAGAGTGAGTTTTGTGGACGCACAGCTTGGACAATGCTCCTTTGTACCTGTGGGTGCCATGTGTCCCAGGCAATCTGCTCTGACCCTTCCCTTCCCTTCCCTTCCCTTCCCTTCCCTTCCCTTCCCTTCCCTTCCCTTCCCTTCCCCATGCACCCATCTGCTGGCTCTGGTTCCTGCTGTGGACTCTCCTTGCTCTCCTCTGTGGCACATCATGGGGGAGGGGGGCTGGGGTGACAGTCAGATCCGGCTGACCTCCTTGGAGGGCCAGTCTGACCCAGCTCAGTCAGTTTTGTCTCTTTCTCTTCTAAGGAGGAGGATTTTGCTGACTGTGGCTGCCTGGGTTGCAGAATGGGCCTCAGGCAGCATTACTAATTCTAGGTTTTCAAAAGGGGGATTTTAGAAATTACTGAGACCTTAGCTATCATCCCACCTATTATATGGATGGAAAAACTGAAGCCCAGAGCGGGGAAAGGTTCTGCCCTAAAGGCTCATGAGGAAGGGCTGAGGCGGAAGTGGAGCTGGTCTCCAAGGAGGACATCTCTGGGCCAGACTGGCCTGTTGATGGCACAGGCTAGGAGTACGACAGGCAGGGATGAAGTAAATGGCTTCCCCCAGATGCAGTATGACCTGAAACCCAGCTTCCCAGCCACTGCCCTTGGCTACACTGGGGGGCTGCATCCCAGCAGTGTGCTAGGGTGTGGGGAACTCGGGTAGACCCCTTTGTATGTGCCACAGATTCATCGGATTTGGGGTTCCACCCCCAGTGCTCCCACACCGCCCCTTGCCCATGTTCACCTGAGTCTAACAGAGCTGCTGCCTGGGTTGTGCCAACACTGGGAGAAACCATTTGAATATAACAGCATCTGGCTTGGGCTCCTAACCTGTACCCTGCGATGCCTAGGGGAGCACCCTGAGGTGTGGACGCTGCCTCTGCATGCTGTGAGAGGGGGTGGTGGCCTTGGGTTAAGTCTGAGAACATCAGGGTCATGCCTGAGCCAGAAGCAAGACACCTGGACCTCATACTCTGTGCCACACTGCTAGAGCCAGGGACCTGCAAAAGTCACCCAGAGGTTTATTTGGGCCCCCGGCAGTTAAGACTCCAGCATGAGAGTGGGGAGCAGGGCTGGGAGAGGCCAGGAGGAATGGGGCATGGAGGGAAGTGGCCCTACCTGCCCAGCTCACCAAGGGAGGCCGCTGGCTTGGAGGGGACCCAGAGGGCCAGGAGCAGAGGTCTGAGAAGCGGGTGGGGGTGGTGAGGGAGTCCAGCAGCTCAGACCCATGACCTCTCTGCTCACGGAGGAACAGAGGTCACCTAGGCATAGTGCGTCACCAGCTAAGAACCACCACAGGCTGGCCTGGCCTCATGACAAGAGAACCCTTTCCGCCTTCATCTGAGGCCTGCGGGCTGGCCCTTCCCCTCTGTCTGCTCAATTTGGGAGAGCCCTCACCCCTCAGCAACAAAAACAGCAATGCAGGGGCCAGGCCCCTTACAAACGGACCTCGTTAGAGCCTCAGAAGAGTCTCGACGGAAACAGGGACACACCGTGCAACACAGGCCTCTCTCCTCCTCTCAAAGCCTGTGATTTTCTTGGTGTGTAGCAAAATATCCCGTACATGTAAAAAGCACTGAGCTCTGGAGAACTCACTGGCGAACAAGGCGTCCAGCTTCCAGAATAAAACATTCTGAGTCCAGCCGAGCGCCTGCAACCCTCGGCGCCTCCCTGCCTCCCTCTCCCGGGGAAGCTGCTTCTCCAAATGTCTGCCCTTGATCCTGAAGGCGGGGAAATAGGACAGCTGGGTACCACTGCTACTGTTGCCACCTCCCCAAGTGGCACATGGTGTTGCTCTCTTCCTGTGAGGTCAAGTTGTGTCCACTCTGTGCTTGGTGCTGTGTCAGTTTGCCCAGGCTGCTGGCCATGGGCCCCTCTGTTGTCCCTGGGTCACTGCTATAACCCATGCTCGGTGGCTTCCCTGCATGGCTCCTGGTGGCCACAGGAATTTCCAAGGGAATGTGTGTTATTCAGTGTATGTTAAGGTAGCGGAACTGCATAAGGCCCCCTTGCATCTTAGGACTGAGAGAACTGGCTAGCAATTATGGGAGTTCCAGTGTGCATGGCAACACATGCCTTTAACCCCAGCACTCTGCGAGGCTGAGGCAGGAGGACTGCCAAGTTCAAGGCCAGCCTGGGCAACTTAGTAACTTAGTGAGTCCCTCTCTGAAAATTAAAAAGAAAAATATTTTGTAAAGTGTTGGGGATATAGTTCAGTGCAAAGTCCCTGGATTCAACCCCCAGTTCTACCAAAAGAAAAAAAAAAAAAAAAAGAAAAGAAAAGTGGGGAGTTCCTGTTCTGCCACATAAAAATCCTCTGTTTTTTTTTGCTACAACGAACAGCACCAAGAACACTGTCTGGCACATAGTAGGTGCACGGTGAATATCTGTTCACTGAGGGAGTGGGCAGATACCGAGCACAGAGCGAAGCTTTCGTGGTCTTAGTCCTCTGTATGGAGGGGTCCTCCTCATTTTAGAGGAAGGTTAAGTTCCCAAGGTCCTAAAGCCAGCACCCAAGTCTTCCGTGTCTTTCCTTTGCTTGCTGTGTAGACGGAGGGGTTGGGTCACAGAGCTCCAGAGCATGGGGACAGCAGGACCAGCTTCTGCTGCCTGGCTGCCCACATAGAAGTGCTTAGGGCTCACCAGGTCTTCCTGGAGGCTGAGAGAGGTGGAACCAGCTGGTCGGTCACCTGGGGCCTACAATGCCACCAGGGGTCAGGGGTGAGGGACATCTTGTTTTTGGGGCCAATTATGGGGAGCTGCAAATTACAGTCAGATAAGAGAGGCAGCCTGACCCAGCCAAAGGATCATTTGCTTCGGGCACGAGCAGACCTAGGTTTGGATCACAAGCCTGCTCCTTACCAGCTGTGTGAATTTTGCTAAGTCTTTCAGCCTCTGTGAGCCTTAGCATCGCTGTTTGTTGAGTGTGGGTACAGAATTTCTTCAGCGTTATTGGTAGATTTCGAGTTAATAAATGTAACTATCATGGTGCAGTATCTGGATAGTAGTTATTAATTTCAGGGCAGGGAAATAGTGTGTCCTATTCTACTAGGGATATACATGAGTCGCTATAGGTGCGTGTTCACAGGGCAATTTAGAATACAGAGGAGGGATTTCATAGACGAGATGGCGATTGATCTAGGTTCAGAAGGACAAATAGGAGCTCTCCAAGCCAACGAGTAGACCACGAGTCAAATAACTTCTATGTGTTCTGTACCAGACTTGGCACTGAGTGGGACAAGAAGGGTCCTGTGCAGTGTTGCTTACACACACACACACACGCAAACACAAGTGGTTGAGACTGGATAGAGATCCTGTGATACTGGGGCAGCCAGGTGCTGCATAGAATCAGCCCGTCCTCTGGTGGTCAGAGCCAGAGGATGGAATGAAATCTGTGGGCCCGGCGTTCAGGGCGTCTTCCTGGAGGGGAGACAGGAGGTAGATGAGAAGGCAAGGGGCTGCCTGACCCTTGATTTCCGGGCTGTGCTGGGTCAGGAGAGGGGCTTCCCATCCTGGCAGGAGCTGGGGGACAGGCCTCCTGGGCTCTGTCATGAGCCCTGCTGTGTGCTTGTCACCAGGACTTGGGCTGATCCCTCCTATGGAAAAGAAGAAAATTTGTTCTTAATTGTTAATTGTGCAATTGCAAATTGGCTGCTGAGCTGGGCAGAGCAGAGCCAAGGCCCAGAGGGGGAGGAGGAGCCTGCTGGATCTGGGGGGACCAGGAGGGGGTTTAGGAATGTTGCTGTGTGAGTATCCCAGGCAAGGATGGCCACCGGGCCTAGCCAAGCCTCCCTGCCCAAGCCCCCCACTCCATTCTGCAGGATCCCATCGTGCCTAAGAGTTTGGAGACCTGGATTCAGATTTGGTGTCATCCTCTCTCCAGCTCTGTCACTTTGGGTTGGTTATTTAACCTCTCTATGCTTCTGTCACATCTCTTACATGGGGTGCTGAGTTGGTTAAATTAGAAAAACACATGTAAAGGGCCCAGAATGAAATCATCGCTGCAGAAGTGGTTAAGTTACTGCTGCTATTGTTTTTGTCATTACTATCAGCAGCAGTAACTTGCTATCATTGCCACTGCGTCCATAACCCAGGCTGCACTGTCACTCAGGTTGAACACCAGGCTCATCCCAGATGCCCCAGAGCCAGGACATTCCTATGCTATCACATTAGCATCCAGTGTCACAGCTGGTATCTTAGCATACCTCTCTAAGTTACTTGAATTCCCTGTGTGCCCTTTCCTGGGTTATCTATCGTCCTCGTTCCTACCAGGCTGAAGTAGACTCATGTGTTCCCATTTTATAAATGAGGACACATGCTCAGAGAGGTGCGGCAACTTGCCATGGTCACACAGCTATAAATTACAGGGATCCAAGGCAAAGTCTCTCTGCTCCAAAGTCTTTGCTCTTTTTACTCCAATAGTGGGGGGGGGCAATTTGTTCCCTTGGAATCTGAACCTGGTGCCAACCCCCAGGTGTGCTCTGTGTCAAGACTGCAGATGGACCCCTGTGTCCTCTCAGGCCAGGACTGTCCTCGTTCCCCCACTGTCAGCAGGAGTCAGCACCCCCAGCATTTCCTCCTGGGTGCCCTCCACCCTCCCCAGGCAAGTCTGACATATATGGAAGATGGTGCTGACCTGATGGGGTGAGTTTCCTTAGGCAGACATTCCTGGTCACCAAGGCAACGGCAGGCAGCTATGTTGCGTCTGGATTGGCTGAGGAGCCACTCTGACTGGCTGGGCTGGATGTGGAGACCAGGTTCCCCACGAGGCCTTAGCGTTGTGGCATGTGGGGGCAGACACTTGATGCCAAGATGGGATTTCAGCATCCAAGAGGGAATAATGGGGGAGAAAGGGCAGAGTGACACAGCAGGGTGAAGTCACACAGACCTAGCAATCAGATCGAGTCATTCCCTCTCTGAGTTGCACACTTATCATCTATAAAATGAGAGACGGTGACAGTACTTACCTTATAGATATGTGAGAGAATCAAATAAACAGTACTGATGCACCATTTTTAATCTCCTTGATAGCTATGGGACTGGTGAGATTATCATCTTTTTCTGACAAAGGAACTGAGGCACAGGGAGGTCAAGTCACTTGCCCAAGTCAAACAGGAAGCAGGAAGCAGAGCTGGGATTTGAACATGGGCTGCCTGGGTCCTGTGTGCACCACACGCCCACCTGCTACACTGTCCTTCCTCTTGGTGACACCGTGACAATATGGGAGAAGAGTGTGGCGCCAGCTGGGGATGCCCTTTCCTTCCCCAGAAGCCTGTGCTGTGGCTGGAGTGTGGTACGCGCCCTCTGAGTTTGTAAATGGGCCGGCAGAGAAGGGGACAGATGCTGTGAACATTCCTGCACGTGCAGCGGGAGGCATGGCGGGTACGACCCAGCCTGACTCGGAGACAGTCCCTTACCCTGTCCCTCCTGTGTGCCAGGCACTCTGCCTCCCTCCACTCGTCTCATCTGCGCAATCCCGTGCCCTGGATCATAGTTGTGTCTTAAGAAGTGGGTTTATGGGGCCGGTGAGATGGCTCAGCGGCTTAAGCGCCTGCCGGGCAAGCGCGAGGGCCCGAGTTCGACTCCCGGAACCCACATACGAAAAAGGGGCCGGTGATATCGCTCAGCGGCACGGGCGCCTGCTGGCGCGCGAGGTCCTGAGGTCGACCCCCCCGGTACCCACAAAAAAAAAAAAAAAAAAAGAAGTGGGTTTTGAATCCTGGTCCAGCTTTTTCCGTGGGGCACTGGTAGGAGTGGGAGCTGTTTTCTACTTCCGGGGGGGGGTGACAGTCTCTTGGTTAATGTGGTTTTATTAGGATGATTTTGATGCTTGTGGATAGAGTGCAGGGTGGCGCTGAAAGAGCATAGACTACCGTCTTCACACTGATGCTGGGCAGCCAAGGTGACCAGAGTCTTGGGCCTCAAGGACTCCCTAGGCCAGTGGCCAAGTCAGCCCCCTGTACCCAAGTGCCTGAGCCATCACTGGCAGCCCTGGAGGGTCTGCTGGAGGGCAGAGTGTGGGGAACCCAGAGGAAAGAGAGCTGCAGGGCAATTGTCACTCTCCCTTTCCCCATCTTCCCTGCTACCAATGGAGCCCTTCCTTCAGGAACTGCTCTTCCTCCACTCCAGGAGGTAGTAGTTGGCTGCCAGTCATAGCATCCAGCCCCACCTCCACTATGTCACAAGGGAGGGTGCTTATCCAGGTCTGACCAATGAGAGTTCTGCTCTGGGACTTTATAATTCAGCCCAGGAGAAATCTGTTATCTCTAGCGCTCTAGACCACCACAGGGTGAGGCACAGCATCTCTAACTCCTGGACTCTCCTACCTGATGCCTAATCCTCCCACCCTTTCTGGTAATGGGAGCCAAGATGTTTGCTTTGTTACCAGATCAGCTGGAGCTGAGTTTCTGTCATTTACAACCCCGAGTGTCCTTCCTGACTAAGGAGACTTCCCAGAGGAGATGGCTTCGAACTAGATGTTGGCGGAACAGAGAGCAGTGGCGAAGTTGTGCCTGGCGAAGGGAGCCAGTGGGAAGGATGTGATCATGACCTACAGAAGGGAGTGTTGGGTGGCGATGTCTGGGCAGATCTTGAAGGGCCTCCTGTCCCATGGGGCAGAACGCAAACACATGACTCGTTCATTCACTCACCTGCTCATTCAGCCAACCAGCCCAGCGCTCACTTTGTACCAGGCTCTATTCCAAAGGCTTAATGAAGAACTGATTGTATCCGCCCCACAACCCAGTTGCGTAGCTACCATTATTTCACCACTTTACCAGTGGAAAAATAAGAGGCATAGAAAGCGTTGGGAACTCACTTAAGGTCACAGAGCTGGTAAATGACAGAGCCAAGACTGAACCCAAGCAGCCTGGGTCCAGAGTTTAGAGCATCCTCTACATCTAGCTCAGAGGTCTTTCTGTCTCACGCACCAGTGGGGACAACACTGCAGTGCCCATGTCCAGGATGTAGCCTCAGAATCCTGGAGCCCCATGGCTTGGGTGATGAAGAAGGGAGAGACAGAGGGCTCTGTAAAGTCTCCCAGAGGATGTGGGGTGTTGTCCTGGCCCCGTTGAATGAGGAACTAGCACCAGGTTCCTGCCAGGCCAGGCACGCTGCCATTCTGCAAGCTGTGATAATCCCCAGCATCAGTAAGTGATGGGCTCTGGCTGGGTCCCACTAAGCCCTCGGTGGGAGGCCGGTAACTTTAAGAAGCTCTGGCTGGTAGCCCAGGTCCTGCGGAGTTTTCAGCTGCTGCCAGCCAGGGAAGCCCCAGGCAGGCAGGAAGGGAGAGATGCACACAACTGTGGCGTTTTTAGATGGAGCCCGGGGGCCTTCAGTGTGCCCCTCAACCCCCAGGCTTTTGTTCCTCCATGTGCCAGGGCCTTTCACCTCTCATTCACAGAAGTTGGGAGGACGAGCTCTGTTTTCTTTTTTCTTTTTTTTTTTCCCCCTTTGGTTTTTGGAAACAGGGTCTCCCTCTGTAGTTCAGCCTGGCCTTGAACTCACTATGTAGCCAGGCTGGCCTCAAACTCACAGCAATCCTTCTGCCACAGCCTCCTGAGTGCTGGGATTACAGGCATGCGCCACCGTGCCCAGAGAGCCCTGTTTTCATGAAGAGAGGTTGAGGCTCAGCCAGGGCAAGTGACTTTCCCAAGGTCACACAGCCAGTCTGCTGGGCCCTGTGTCTGGGGGTCTGGACAGCCTCACAGTCCCTGCCTCTTCGTCCTTGTCTCTGATCTGACAGGTTTCTGGATCATGTTCCTGAGTTGCTCAGGCTTCCTAGCCCCTGCCGCCTACCAAACAACCTTAGCCCTAGTTCCAGAGAAGGGGTTTTCTTCCTGAGGGAGCACTTTTCCATTAGTGGGGAGGATCCAGCAGAACTCCCTGGGAGTTCTATGCAGGTGGCTGCTGGGGCTGGGGCTGGAGACTCTTTAAGCCTTCACTGGTCCCCCGGTGGCCAGGCCCTGCCAGGGTATATGGGAGAAGAAGCCAGAAAGTCTTGAAAGCCCCAATAAATGCTTATTACACTAAACCTGTGAAGGAGTCGCACGGACAAAGGAAATGCTGTTCAGGCTGAGCCTCAGAGTTAGCCCTGTTCTGAGAGGACAGCCAGAGCGATAAAGGGCTCAGGGGGAGGACTGGAGATGAAGAAGCGGAGGGCTCTCTAGGGGAAGCCTGGCCTGATCACTGTTCCACGCCCAGAGCAGGACAGGCAGGTTTCCAGAAGTGACCCCACTCTAGACTTTCTGGGGGACCCCAGAACAGGGTTACTAGGAAGATGGTGAGTCAGGCACCCTGCTTCTGTCCTGCCTCAGATTTCTACCCACAAAGATGGCGGGGCCTGGTCCTAGTGGGCGGGGCCCAGACGCCCTAATGGGCAGGGCCTCTGCCCTGTCTGTGCCTGGCTGCCTGCTGCAAAGGCCTGTTTCTCATTTGAAGCCCACTGCCCAAGAACAGCTCCCAAGCAGCCACAGCCCACGGGTCTGCTCCCTGGCTGGCAAGGCGGGGTTTCCACTTCCAGCCCTTGTTATTTTCCTCAGACGTACTAGGAACTCCAGGCCCAGTGGGGACAGGGGACCAGAATGTGCAGCACCTTAACGCATAAGGTTTCATTCGAACCTCCTAACGCTGTGCAAGGAACCCACTGCTGCCCTCCTCATGGAGAGAGGAACCTGAAGTACCAAGAGGTGACAGGACTCCCTCAGTGTCACACAGCTACTAAGCAGTGAGGCTGAACATGTCTGACTTCACAGTCTACCTTTGTGTCTACCGCTGGGCGCCCCTCCGAGGGGCTGTGAGGAGCAGGAGCAGATGCAGGGGAGTGAGCCGCCAGGCCACTGGGGGATGTTAAATTCGGTAGCTGGGGTCCTGGGGCCCAGACACAAAAGGAGGGGCAGGGTGTGGATACAGGGACACAGGGACCCCTGGGCTGGCCTGTTATCCTTGAACCCAAGAGTCGGCGTGGTGCCAGTCCCTGAGCATTCATGGCCAGATGGGCAGGGCTATGGCAGGAGCACTGGGCTGGGAGTCCAGAGGCATGGCTTTTCATCCTGGCTGCGCCCCAGTTCAGCTTACACAGGGTGGGGGTGGGGGTGCTCTCTCAGGGCCTCCTTTAGCTCATCTGTAGAATGGTGTGGGGCTGGGGAAGGCCAGACAGGGTCACCTCATCCAACCACCCTGCCCTTCTTCCTGCTCCTTAAACCCCACCCTTGCTCCTGCCTCCAGGGCTTTGCTCTTGCTGGGGGCCTGAAATGCCCTTCTGATTGACACCTAGTCATTCTGGTCTCACCTGACATGGCACCAGCTCCGAGACCCCTTCTCTGACTCCTCCATGACCCCCACCCTGTGCTGGCCTTTCTTCATAGTGTTGCCCCCTCTCTGCAGTGAGGCCAGCAGTGTACTGTTAGGATCAGGGACTCTGGGGTCAAACTGCCTGGGTTCACACCCCAAACTTTACCTTGGACAGCCCAGCTGAGTGAAATATGTAACTTCTCTTTGCCTCAGTGTCTCATCTACAAAACTGGTCAATAATAATGCATATTATTATTCTTATAATGATTAACTAAGAAATGAATTAATGCTGGTATAGTGATGCTCGCCTATAATCCCAGCACTCAGGAGGCTGAGGCAGAAGGGTTGCAAGTTCGAGGCCAGCCGGGGCTGCATAGCAAGACACTGTCAAGAAAGGAAGAAAGGAAGGGAGGAAGAAAAAGAAGAAAGGAAAGGAAGAAAGGAAGGAAAGAAAGAAAGAAGGAAGGAAGGAAAAAACATTTAGTATATGATATTTGGCACCAGTAAGCACTAATAAATGTTACACACAATTATTACTAGCAACCTTTTTTATGTCTCTCTCTTCCCTATTACAATTCATGCTCCTGAGAGCAAGAACTTTTCCTTGTCCAATGGTGTGTTCCTGACCAGGAGTTTATTTCTCAGCACATAGCAGGTGCATGATAAGTGTTTGTTGAATGGATGAATGAATGAATGAATGAATGAATGAATGAACAGGCATATGCTGACCTCCATGGCTTCTAAGAGGCTCCAAAGAGCCAGATGTGGAAAAGGATGAATGCTGAGAAGACAAAGCTGGCTTCTGGCCCCGGGCCAAGCCAGTCCTGTCTGTTCTCAGCAGCCTCATGGTGAGGCCCTGATGAGGGTCCCTAGGGACTGAGGTGGCATTCTGTACCACCACCATGACCGCAGCACTGTTTGTGGGTATCTGACACTGTTTCCCAGCTCCGGTTCCAGCCACCAGGCATGGGGGCTAACGTAGATTTTTCCCTGTGCTCAGCAGCTCTCCCTCCCAAGCCCGCAGCTTTGAGTGCAGCCTGGTCTATCTTTACCACCCCTGGCATTTTCAGTAGCTGCTCTCAGACCCCTGCCACCCCTCTATACCTCCTCTGTCCTCTGTCCACATTCGGCCTGCTGATGCAACGGTTCTCCTGCAGGCCTTTTCTTGGCTCCTGGTGCTCTGAGCACCTGAGAACATCACTGCGGGTGCCAGTCCTGAGAGGGAAGGGAGCCGTCATCCCATCCCCTGTACAGGGGGCACCCAGGCTCAGAGGACAAGTTTGCTGGAGGCCCCACCATTGGAATTCAACCCTAGGTCTTACCGTTTGCTTCTTCTACCCTCATTCCTTCACTCAACGCATAGTTCATGGCACCTGCTCAGTGTCAGACCCTATGCAGCAGTGGTCCTGGTGGCTGCCCTGCCCAGGGACCCCGACTTTAATCAGGCCAGAAGGGAGCCCAGCTTTGGAGATGGTGCACACCAGCATTGTCCCACGGAAATTTCGGTGATGATCTCAGTGTTTTTTATCTGTGCTGTCTGGTAGCCACATGTGGCCAGCACAGATGAACTACATTTTTCACTTTATTCTGTGTTAATGAATTGAAATAGCCACACGCAGTTAATGGCTTGTGGGTTGGACACCGTGGGTCTGTGCAGTTCTTTGCCGGTCAGTGAACCACTCATGGCCTTAAATGACAGGTTTCAAGCTGCATTGTGGGCTGGTGTCATGCAGGGGAGCAGCTGGTTCCCTACAGCATCATCAGTTCTGTCTTTGTGACAGTTGTCAGTGTCTTAAACTCACAGGCATTTTCTTCACACCCAAAGGAGTTCATCTCTGTTTCCCTTGAAACCTGAGACCCTCCTAACCCATCGTTCCACTTCCACTTGTTTTTTCTTTCCTTATGGAGGTGTAGCTTACACAGAGTAAAATATAGAGGCCGGAAGCGAATGGTTGGATGAGTTTTGACAAATGCAGATACTCACGTGACCACAGTGGGGGGAATCAAGACAGAGGACATTTCCAGAACATTCCTGTCCCCCAGAAAGTCCCCTACTGCTCCTTTCCAGTATATCCGGTCCTCAGAGGCAACCGCTGTTCTGACATCTGTCACCACAGATTAATTTGGCCCATTCTGAAACTTCACATAAGTCATTTTCCCACTTGTGACAGAGACAAGGCTATGAGAAATAGGTCGCTTTTCTCTGTGTGACACGGAACAGCACCAGCATGATGAAAAACAGCAACTGTGAGAAGGAGTAAGAAGGAGGCAAGAAGGCTGGGCTGTGGCATCCTGCAGACTCGTTGCCTGTCCCCGGGGTGGCTTTCCCTCAGCTGCAGTTGGCTGTTGCCATGTGAAAATGTGGGCCCAGCATCAGCCAGTTTTCTTTCTTTTTTTTTTTTTAATGTGGGTACTGGGAGTCGAACTCAGGACCTCACATTGCCAGCAGGCGCTTGTGCCACTGAGCAATATCACTGGCCCTTTTTTCCCTTTATGTGGGTACCAGGAGTCGAACTCAGGACCTCGTGCTTCCTAGGCAGGCGCTTATGCCGCTGAGCGATATCACTGGCCCTGGTTTTTGTTTTTTAAGGAGAGTTGAAAATAGTGATTTTCGCCTAAAATCTCCACAATGTTGGCATTTTAAAACCATTTACGTATGTGTGGCCTAGATTTGGCCAGTGGAAGCCAGTTTGCAAGTTCTGCCTCAGTCCCAGGGTCAGTGACAGTCTGTCTCCCTTTGTCCCAGGTCCTTCCTGTGCTAAGGGTTCCCTTGTGAAGTCTTCTAATCCTCCTAGCAGTTTACTAATAATCCATTTCACAGATGAGTAAACTGAGCCACGCGGAGGGATTAAGTGGCTGGCCCAGGGTTACAGACTGAGTCCTTGGCAGAGCTGGGATTTGCACCCATTGAGTCCAGTTCCTCACCTCTGCACAGCCTCTCCTGGGGAGAGGTTCTGCCACTTGGGGTGCAGCTTTGCAAGCTACAAGGGTGCTACCTCCCTGAACATGCAATGAGAGAGTACCTCGGCCCTGTATCACCAGGACTGCCCTGCCATGGCCTGTTTTCACATCTGGGCACCTTGGCTGGCAGCTGGTGACTTAGGTAGTATTGGGAACCCTGACTTAGGTGGTACTGGGAAAGCAGCCAGTGGGGCACGGGGAAGATGGAAGACTGGTTGATGCTCATTGAGGAGCAGGGCATTATGGGAGGCAGAAGTAGCAGAACACAGCAGGAGGTGGACGCCCAGCCCAGGAGAGGTCAACGGAGGGGGAGAAGAGAGCAGAAGAACCAGCCCACTCCCAGGACAGGCTGCTGCCCCAGTGGTGCCAGTGGCTGGGCATCCCCACTCTCTGGGGACTTGTCCAGACAGGCCTGCTACCTGGACAGGGGGAGGGAAGGTAAGCATCGGCAGGCAGAAGTGGCTGCTTGTCCATCCTCACTTGGGCGGGGCCCCGGGAGTGCACGGCTGGGATTCATGCCCGGACTCCTTGCTCCCGCCCCAGTGCCCTTTACAGTACAGTATGTGCCATCGGGCTGCATCCTCAGCACCAGGAGTAGGGGGAAAGAGTCCGTGATCTCTCTGGAGCCTGATGGGGTGATGGCACAGAGGGGCTAGCAGACACATCCAGACCTTCCACTGGCCCTTAGCCTCCTACCTGCAAGTCCCTGAGCTGGTATGCAGGAAGTGTTAAGCAAGTGTTGCCATAATTACTGGGTTCTGCTGGTTTGTTCCTCACCTCCACTTTGAAGATTTGTACTGTTACCACTACCTGTGAGAAAGCTGAGTTCAGAGAGGTAGGGAGGGATGCCCGGGTCCCACTGGCAGAGAAATGTTGGTGAGGTTCAAGAAGTGATGTGTGGGGCCGGTGAGATGGCTCAGCGGCGTAAGCGCCTGCCTGGCAAGCGCGAGGGCCCGAGTTCGACTCCCGGAACCCAGATACGAAAAAAGGGCTGGTGATATCGCTCAGCGGCACGGGCGCCTGCTGGCATGCGAGGTCCTGAGGTCGACCCTCGGTACCCACAAAAAAAAAAAGAAAAAAAAGAAGTGATGTGTACAATGCTTAGCACTAGCCTAGGGCAGGGGCCAGAGGAGGGACGAGATGGCAGGACCTGTCAGAGGTCCCCATGAGGAGATGGCATGGAGCTGCAGTCAAGTTTATGTCCCAGGTAAGACCTAATGCTGTTTGGTCTCTTTCCTCTGAAGATCCCACTGCCTGCCAGAACACCAAGCTACATGGGCTGGTACCCTGGGGTCTTCACATGCCCTCCAGGCCTGGCTGCAGGTCCTGTCCATTCTGGAGGGGCAGCTTGACCATGAGGTGGTCACATCACCTCTCTGACCCTCGGTTTCCTCATCTGTCAAATGGGGACAGTGCTACCGACCAAGTGGGTTTGGGGTGAGGATTTGGCATATGATGGGTGCTCAGCAAACAGGCAACACAGAACCTCTGTGAAGTAGTTATGGAACTGAAGTGGCCTTTTCAGGACAGTGGACAGGCAGGTCTCCAGTCTGTCCCAGGGAGGCTTGGTCCACATGTTAGCTCAGAATATTCCCAACCCCACTTTTACAGAGTCAGGAGGGGACACTTAGCCTCTTCAACTCTGTCTTGCTGGACAAGGGCATTAGGGAGCAAGTCCACCATTAGCTAGTATCCCCCCAAACTCAAGCACAGTAAATGCTTACTGAGCACCTACTATGTGCCCCACACCATACCGCTTTCCCCAGAAGGACACAGGCCCAGTGGATGGACCTGGGCCACTGAGCTGGGTGTGATGGAGCAGGGACTTGAACCTGTGTCGTCTGGACCTGAAGTCTGCACTGTTGGTTTGTTTTTTGTTTGTTTGTTTTGTTTTTTTGTGGGTACCGGGGGTCGACCTCAGGACCTCGTGCACCAGTAGGCGCCCGTGCTGCTGAGCAATATCACCGGCCCTTTTTTCATATGTGGGTACCGGGAGTCGAATTCAGGACCTTGCGCTTGCCAAGCAGGGGCTTATGCCGCTGAGCTATCTCACCGGCCCTTGTTTTGTTTTTTAAGTACATGTTTGCAGTACGCAGTATTTGTGTTCCTTGTGTGGAGTTGGAACATCCACACAGTACAGCTCGATTCCCTTTGCATCCCCTTTCCATCCTCTTCCTCCCTCTCCACCTTTTGATCCCCTTTCCGTTTAAGAAAGATCTATCTCCCTAGTTAGAATTTCCCTTATATGAGAAACCACGCAATATTAAAGCTTGTGTGTCTGATTTATTTGACCCGGCTATTCTCCTACCAGATATCAAAAGAGTTAAAGACACTATGTTACAGTGATCCATACATACCCATGTTTATAGCAGCACAATTCACAATAGCTACATCTTGGAAGCAGCCCATATGCTCATCAGCAGATGAATGGATAAAGAAAATGTGATATTTATACACAATGGAGTACGACTCTGCCATAAAGAAAGATAAACTTGAGTCATTTGTAGGAAAATGGTGCACCTTGAGACCATAATACAAAGACTGTGCTCTTAAGGAGGGAAAACAATGTTGTAGAAAGAAAGGAATGATTGATTTGAGGCTCCCCTGCCTCCAGATCCAGTGTTCTCCCTTTCTTGGGGAGACAGTTGTCCAGCTTGAATGGTGGCAGCCAGTGGGCCTCAGAGTGTGGCCCTGTGGCCCTGCCTACTCCATAGCCCCATGTGCCTGGGTGCAATGGGTGAGCAGCATCCCAGGCCCAGCCACGGCTTCCCACACCCTCCCCACCTGCCACCTCCCACCTCCCAGCCTTACAGCCATTCAGCCAGAGATGTACTTGAGTGATTTTCAAAGTCTGTTTCTTGGATCCCATGAAGGAACCAGGCTCAAGGTCAGAATATGAGGACACTGGGTGGACAAGAGGCAGCTCCGCTTGTATTGCCTTTGTATCTTTGAATTTTTAAGATAAATGGCTCTTTGGGTTTATCAGTCTATATCCTCGTATACTGTTCTGATCCAGCAGCTACCTTCCCAGCGTCCAGATGGAAAAAACCATGGCAAAGCCCATTCTTTTCCCATAAGTGGAAATAGTGTCCGGGCACTGTTCAAGTCCTTTTATTCATTGGCTCTTCCTCAGCCCATGAAGAAACATTGTCGTCAGCTCCATCTTGCGGATGAGGACACCGAGGCTCAGATGGTGAAGTGGCCCCCCCAAGGATTAGAACCTAGTGAGCCTCTCTCCCAAGGCCACACTCTTGCCCTGCCCCCTGCCTGACACACACCTGCTCTTTGTATTCCAAAGGGCGAAGTCGCTTGGTCACGCCCAGAGGAAGGCAGTGTCAGAACTGTGATGCATACCTCCTGACTCCAGCCCTTGCCCTAATCACCTGATCCTGCTCCACAGGGCTGGAGAGAGAGACAGAGAAGCCTATGTGAACCGTGAATCCATCACTTACTGGCTGTGTGACCTTAGACAACCGAATGGACCTCTGAGCCTAAAGAGGGGGAATAGCGCCCACATCTCATGAGAGTTGGACAGGATCATCCACATGAGTTGGATGACCTGGGGTTCATGGGTCAGGGAGTCCCCAAAGCTTCCTGTCCCATCTACTTCCTCTTCCCAGCTGCTACCCACCAACCTGGGTAACACAAATATTAATTATACTTATTTCCATGAGCTGTTTCCTGGTTGAGCCTGCTTACTGGGCAGGTAAGTAATCACCATTATAAATATCATTAAATGAGACAGATTAGCTTTGTCCTAAGTTTTATGTGATTAGATCAGCAAATTGTTCAGGCACACTTGATTTCCACAGCTTGGGGCTCACACAGCCTGATCATCCACACAGCCTGGAAAATCGCACAGGGCGTCAGAACCCGAGAAGGTGCAGGGGCATCTGCAGGTGGCCCAGGGTCAGGGCCAGCTGCGTCTTTTGGGTCTGCCTTGAACTTGGTGCCCAGAGATCAGAGCAGACAGTTATGCCCCTTTAATGGGGCTGGGGCTGTTACATGCAGTGATAAGATGGAGCAGGCGGGGCGGAAGGAGGTGGTGGCCGCCATCGTATTTGTTGTCACAGCAAATCTGAGCTCTGGTGCTGGAAACCCCTGGGTTGAAATCCAGGCTGTGTGCTTTACCAGGTGTGCAACTGGGCAAATGATTAACCTCCCCTACAGCCAGCTGTTTTACGCTATACCTGGGGAAGAGTCAAGGAGCTCACATGTGCCAACACAGCCTGGCCCGGGCCTGGCGTGCAGTAGGTTTTCTCTGTTCCTTCCTTCCCTCTTGGAGAGGTGGCCCTTTTGGTAGTCACCCCATGCACACTGATGTTTACTAAGTGCCACTTCTCTGCCAGGCATGGACTGAGGACCTATGTATCTTACTTAGTTTACTATGTACAAAGTCCCTGCGGGCTGGGTACCTTTAGCATCCCCATAGAGAGATGAGGAAACCAGAGCACAGGGAGGAAATGAAGTGACTTTGTAAAGGTCACGCAGCAGCATTTGGCTACCAATCACTGTGGGGATGAGGCGCTAGAAGAGTGCAGGCATGAGGGAGTAGAAGGTGCAGTAGTAGATGCATCTGAGCTGAGTCATTAGCCAGGGAGAAAAGGCAGAGGGTGTGGGTGCACAAAATCTTGTTTGCAGGAGTTCGGCATGTTCGGGGGAACCAACCAAGAGCGCCTGGCTGCGGTCACAGGGTGTGACGGGGAGTGGTGAGAGGTGATGCTGGAGAGGGGCTGGATCGTGGGGTCAGGGAGAAGGAGGTTGGAAGTGGTGCTGGGCTCGTCATCTTTATTCTGCCAGAGAGTGACTGGGTCAGAGCAGTTGGTTTGGGAAGTTATGCCTGGAGCCTGACGGAGCTATACTTGGAGCCACTGGGGCTAAGCCTAGCTAACTCCAGAAGGCCTCCCAAGGAGGCAGAGCCGGGGGGTCTGGGCAGAGGGGCAGAGATGACTGATGGAGGCTGTCAGGCAGGTGGAGAGTGGGTGAAGATCACAGCATTGGCTTGTGTTAGGGAGAAAGGAGAGGTGGCTGGCCAGGTGTGAGGCTGGGCATGGGGTGGCACCGAGGCAGTGGTTGGCAGCACTGGGTAAGATTGTCAGCACTTCCCAGACCCCCAGGCAAGTGAGTCACACAGAGCCAAGTGGGTGAGTATTTCCTGGCTCCCTGCATGTGTAGGCGTCTCCCATTTCCCACTGCCGGCATACAAGCCGCAGCTCAGCCCAGGACTCTGGGCCAGACCGGGGTGATAGACTCATGGCCGGCAGGACTTCTGTGTCTCCAAGGAAGCCACTGGCAGCCTTGACCTTGACCTCCCCATGTCCTCTGCATCCTTGGCCTTTGAGCGTCTCCTTGAGACACCCTTAGGCCTCCAGCTGTATCTGATCTCTTGCTGGCACAGGGAGGTCTCCTCCCCACCCCTACCGGTTACAGCCCTCCCTGGCTCCCGCAGCCAGAATGGGGCAGCCCCTGGCCGCCACAAGAGGTTGGCTTAGAGAGCTGGCCCAGGACGAGGCACCAGAGTAGGGAGTGAGAGGGAACGGCCCTGGGGAAATCAGGAAGATCGGGGGTCGAGTCCCAGTTTTGCTAGTCGGCACACTCCATCTCCTTCGTGGGAGCATCAGTGTCTTGCAGCCATAAAATGGGCTTATTCCACAAGGTGGTCATAAGATACGAATTCGAGTATAAAAGAGCCTTGGAACTGGAGACTGTTCCCTGTTTGAGGAAATGATCAGGTTTTTTTCTTCTCTTCCTTTTTTTTAAGGAGGGGGTGGTACTAGGGATCAAACCCAGGGCCTTGCACATGCTAGGTGAGCACTCTTCCACTGAGCTACATACCCAGCTCTTTTTATTTTATTTTGAGACAGGGCCTCACTAAGTTCCTTGGGCTAGGCTCAAACTTGCAATCCTCCTGTCTCAGCTTCCCAAATAGCTGGGATTATAGGCATATGCCTCCATGCCCGGCTATTTTTGAAATAAATATTTTTCTTTTAGAACAGTTTGAGATAAAAACTACTGTGATAAAAAAAGACAGTGCAGAGAGTTCCCTTCCACCCCACTCCCAGTTTCAACATCTTATATGGTACGTTTGACACAATTAATGAACTAATATCCATGTTGTTACCAACTACAGTGCATACTTTATTGAGATTTCTCTAGCTGGTACTGCATGTCCACATGTCCTTTTCTGTTCCAGGGTCCCATCCAGGACTCTCCTTGGTTTTGGTAACCTTACAACTGTAGGAATACTAGTCGGGCATTTGTAGACTGTCCCTTCACTGGGGTGCGTCTGATGTTTCTTCCATGATTAGAATCAGGTAAGGTGCTTTCAGGAGAGCTCAGAGGTGAAGTGCCACATGTCATCCAGGGAACAGGCTGGTGGTGACTTGTGTTTGACTCATTGCTGTTGGCGTTAACCCTGGTCACCTAGGCAGTCTGTCATTTTTCCCTGTCATATAGCAGCAGGGGTAGGATACGGGCAAATACTGGCTGCACTGAGGCTGGGTTGGAAAATCCAGACGAGGGCAGAGCCTGTGGGCAGAAGGCAGAGGGAGATAAAGGAAACCGTAGGCATGAGAGGCAAGGCAGTGTGTCCCTTGGTGCCACCACTGGGGGTTGGGCTGCCGTGTGCCAAACAGTTCATGTTTCAGCTCATTCCATCTTCGCAACAAGAAAACTTACATTTTACAGACAAGAACACTGAGGCCTGAAAGGGAAAACAACATGCCTAAGGTCACATGAGCCAGGCAACCGGGACTGGGCCCAGGTCTGCCTTTACTGCCTCAGTCTTCCCACTGTTGGGTCAATACCTTGAGGCTGCATTTCCAGTGGAGTGTGTTAGATGGCTCCTGATGCAGGTTATTTCGAATTCATTTTATTCACGTAGGATTCATGATGGGCTGCGACTAAAATACATTCAACAAAATGTTATGCCATCTAGAAATAGAAAATTAGGATCAGAGAAAATAGAATGAAAATGAGGACAAAGAAAAAGCTGAATTAAGGCCAGGAAAGTGCTGACAGATGAGTTTCTGATTTGGGGTATGATCATCCTGGCAGCCAAGGAAAAAAGAGATACAGGCTGACTCCCATTATAAAAAGTAAAGAGGCAGTTTCTTCCTTCGAAGATTTGTGGTAAATTTTAAAAGAAATGAATCAGGGAGTCGGGGGTGTAGCTCAGTGGTAGAGCACATGCCTGCCATGTGCTAGGCCCTGGGTTCAATCCCTAACACAGGAAGGAAGGGAGGGGGGAGGAGAAGAGGGAGGGAGAGAAAGAAGGAGGGAGGGAGGGAAGGAAAGGGGGAAGGAGGAAAGGTAGGGACATAGTCTTACTCAGGGCTGACAAACATCCAGCACTAGGTGAGCTGTGGAGTGTTTGACACCTGCAGGGATAAGTCAGGCCCAAGGTGTGGCCATGCACGTGAGATTATGCGGAGGATGAGCCTAGATAGGCAGGTTCTGGCCACGTGGGGAGTCCTTAGGGAGTCCCTGAAGGAGCCTGGACTTTGTCTTGAGGTGGTGGGGACCAACTGAAGGCTTGTGTTTTGTAAGTAACAACAATACACACAGTAACAGCTGGCACTCAGTGGGCGTGTGCTGTGGGCCCAGCACTGTTCTAAGTGCTGTTCTACAATAACTCATTTAAGTATCACAACAGTTCTGTGAGAGGGCCGGGGATGTAGCTTAGCAGCACAGCGCCTGCCTGGCAAGCGTGAGGCCCTGAGTTCGATTTCCTGTACCAAAAAATAAAAATAAAAACCAGTTCTGTGAGGGAAGTGCTACTTTTAAATCATCCCCATTTTACAGATGAGACACTGAGGCAAGACTGAGCCACTTGCCCAAGGTCACAAGCTGGGAAGTGGCATAGTGGGAACCAACAGCCGCTGTATTGTTGTGGCTACTGACTGTAAGCACCCAGCTGACTGGTCCCACGAGTGTGTATCAGATGTTGTGGAGGACTTCACGGGTCCTAACCAGTCACCTGCAGCAGGAGCAGGAGCTAATGAGCCCTTGGCCATGAGGCCAGCAGCCTGCAGAGGTGCACCTTGGGAACCGCTCAGAGGGTGTGGCCTTCGAGAATGACACTCATGAGGCTGGTCTTTGTTGGCTCTGACAAGCTCCAAAATTCCTTGAAGATTCCCTGCCTGCCGGCAACCCAACCACAAGAGCCTTCTGAGCGACAAGACTTCGGGGCAAATGGGACACGCCCAGGTGTCACCAAGCCACGAAGCCTTTGTCATCAGAAACACACAAGCATTTATATCTCTCATATCCATTCACCCCAGCCTCAGTTTTGGCAGGGTGAGGTTTGCAGAGCGATCACCACACCCTCATCTGTTTTCTATGACTTTCCCTGTGCAGCGGGGGTGCAGGGACTGCACACAGGCATTCTGCGGGCAGCCGTGGTTCCTGCTTCTCCATCCTTGGTCACAGCCGAGCCTTCTCATGAGCACCAGGTCCAGGTTCAACTCAGGTTTCCTCCAAGGCGGAGGCACCCACAAAATGCCGCTTCTCCTTTCCCAAAGCTTGCTGCCAGGGTATGGCTCCCACAACTGCAAATGAGGCAATTAGGGACAAAAGGTGTGGCCACCCAGTGCCTTGGCCTTCCCAGGCCACTGGACTCTGTGAGGTACCCACCTGAGAAGCAGCTGCCTTCCACAAAGAGCTTGGGACCTGAGTCCAGGACCCGGGTTCGGGGTCCCGCTATATGGCCTGGGCTCTGGCAGTAGCATGGTGAAGTCAGTATTGGTGGGGTTTGGAGGCGGGGGTGGGGGAGAGTGACATCCTGGCCCTCCTCTCGGGCAGGGGACAGGAGGGGCAAGTATTGCCTCCACCCATCCCTCAGTCACCTACTCATAAGGAGGACTCTACCAGAGAGAGGCGAGGCTCTGTGAAGGAAGGAGGAACACATCTTGTCAGGTGGCACACAGTAGGTGTCAGGTCTGTTCTGGCCCCCTTCCCTGCCTCTCCCTCCCTGTCACATCGAAATACCTACTGATCCCTGGCCTAGGTGGGTGTGGGGATCCCGTGTGTGGAAGGCCCTGGGCATGGCTGCCTTTGTTGTTGTGACATCACTCACCTACTGGGACCCTGGTGCTCCCCACCTCAGGCTAGCTGAGCATTTCCTGCATCTGGGGCAGCCCTGGGCAGGTACCTCAGGAAGGGCCCCTCATCTGCGTGTTGAGAAACAGCTTGCTGATTCCAGTCATCAGGAGGTGGGTGAGCTTCCTGCATCTTCCAGCCACAGATGACGGCAGTGGGTGGGCATGGGTGGGGGGGCAGCTGGCCTCGGCCCCTGGCGTGGCTCTCAGCCTCCACCTCTGCTCAGACGCCTGGAGGACCCCTGGAGGACTCTCCTGTCTGGAGTGCTGTGTGCAGCGTGGGTGGAGGGCTGGGTGGCTGTGGCACTGGGGACAGAGCAGGGGAGTGAATGTGAGTCTGGGGAGGGTGCTTAGGGCTCTTCCCAGAAGGGGCGATCTCTGAAGCGAGACGGAAGGAGGAGGAGCCATTACCACACAGGCAAATCACTTCCCTGAGCCCCAGTTTCATTTTCCATAAAAAGGGCCAATAACACCTGCTTCTGAGGACCGGCTAAGAGGCTAAGATGCGGGAATGGGTGCCAAGGGACTGAGGATACCTCACGCCACCTCAGTGCCCAGGGGAGATGCACTTCAAGGGCTTTTTCCCCTGGTGACTGACACCTGTTTCTGCAACCAAGTGTCCCGGTTTAGAAAAATCCCAGTTAGAACCCAGAAAGAATGAAGTAGCTTCGGAGTCCTTTCTTGGGGAGGGTGATAACAGGACCACCTCCACCCGGTGAGGCGAAAGTTTCAAAAATTAAGGTTCTTCCCTGATCCTGCACCCTGCCTGGCCCAGGGCCTGAGCCCCTTGAACATGTTTCCTTTGTTCTTAGGATTTAAAAAGTTAGATTCAGAATTCACTGGAATTTAAAGGCCTCTCTCTCTCTCTCTCGCACACTTGTTCCACTATTCATTTAACAACAGTTTTTTGAGACCCTATTCTGTGCCAGACGATGGGGACTCTATTGGACAGACCAGACAAGGTCCCCACCCTGGTAAAGCATGCAATTCTGGGGAAGGAGGAGTAAGGTAGACCATAAAGACATTCAAAACAACAATAAAAACGAACCAACTGCAATAAATACCATAAAGGAAAATAAGCAGGCTGCTGTCATGGAGAATTTAAGGGGCTACTTAGGGTGACTGGGACATTTGAGGAGGTGGCATTTAGCTGAGACCTGAAGCAGGTGCTGTCCTAGAAGGTGCAGAAATGAGAAAAAATATGTTCCAAATATTAGCAGCAGCTACAGAGGTCTTAGGGGAAGGGGCAACTTGGGCTATCTGAGGAACTGAGTGAAAGCCAAAGAAGACATTTGGGGCCTGGGTAAGAGAGTGGGGAGCAGCCCAAGCTGAGAGTCAGGAGTGGGCAGAGACTGTGGGGGCCTCGAAATGGGTCAGGATGTTATTCCAGGAACAGCCTGGGGGTGGCAAGATGGGAATTGGGTTTTTAGTACATGCGCTGCAGAAGCCAGCACTGGAGTTGGCTTTGTAAAGACTGGCTCTGGCTGCAGAGTGAGCTGGAAGAGGGTGGGTGTGGCAGCTGGCAGAGGCTCAGGAGACAACACAACACTGGTCTCGCTGACCCCCAGACCTTGACCTCGCCTCACCCCCTCCAGCCTGTTCATTTGCACACATGTATGTTTGTGAGAATCAAGTTGGGAATGATCAGAAGGGCACTTTGGAAAGCAGAGAAATAGTTTAGATGCAGGGATTTCAAGTCTTACTGGAAGAGTTCTTTGGGAAACTGCTGAGTAAGGCCTTTCTGGGGTGGAAGGGAGAGTAATGGAGCTGAATCCCTACCTGAACACCTGACTCCAGAGGAAGCTAATCTTTCAGCCAGGGTCACCAGAGAGGCCTTGGGGCTGGGCTGGCTCAAAACTGTCTACTCCTAGCAGGGAAGTTGGCAGCCAAGGGTCACTCTGCTGCTGTGGTTTGTTTTTTCAATATGTTCTTAATTTTTAATTGACATATAATTCTTTCTTTCTCTCTTTCTTCTTTACCATTACAAGGGATTGAACCCAGGGCCTTCACACTGAGCTACGTTCCCCAGCCCTTCTTTTCTCTTTTGAGACAGGGCCTTGCCAGCTTGCCCAGGCAGGGCTCAAATTTTCAATCCTCATGCTTCAGCCTCCCCAGTAGCTGGGATTACTCGGCCTGAGCCACCACACCCCTCAGGCGTACTGGTTTCTGACCTACCCCAAAGCGAAGAGGGTTTTTCTTTGTTTTGTTTTCTGTTTGTTTTGTGGTGCTGGGGATGACCTACACCCCCAGCCCAGCCCAAACCAATGATTCTGTGTTGGCCTCAGGGCTACAACCTTTGAGGGGTGTAGCAAGCCCTGGATTACTCTTTAGCCACCCAAATGCACACAGCAGTGTTCCCGCTATGTTAGGGGAGTTCCCTGGAATTTTCTGACATTCATTCATGAACTCTGGCATAAAAACCCCTGAGCTAGAGGAACAGAAATTGGGGTGTGTGAGAACATTTGCCTTTTTTATTCCACCTTCTGCCGCTAGCCTTTGGACACTCTCCACCCCTCCCACCCCTCCACCCTGCCAACCCATTTAAGGGCTGATGGTGGACAAACCTCTCTCCATCGCTAGGCTCGCTGACTTGACTTGGTGTCTGCCGTTGGGGGCCCCACTACTGAAGGCGGACTTAAGATTTCTCAAGAGAGGTGTCTGTGAAGACCCTTCCTGCCTCCTGGGGTGGTGAGCTGGGGGCCCGGGTCTCCTGGCCCCTGGGTAAGAAGTGATCCCCCATCTCACCAGGACTCTCGGGCCTTGTGGGTTCTTCCCAGGAGGGAACGCGCACCGCGCACCGATCAGGCCCCGCCCGCGAAGGTGGCGCGTCGCGCCCGGCCCGCCCCAGCCAGCCCGCGCGCGGCGACAGTGGCGGCGGCGGCGGGGACCGCGCGTCGCGGGGCGCAGCATGCGGGGCGTGTGGCCGCCGCACCCGGTGGCCGCCG
Source organism: Erethizon dorsatum (assembly GCA_028451465.1). Lineage (NCBI taxonomy): Eukaryota > Metazoa > Chordata > Mammalia > Rodentia > Erethizontidae > Erethizon > Erethizon dorsatum. The sequence goes on from CM051827.1 coordinate 119,592,057, forward strand.
TGCTGTCGGCGCTGGGGGTGAGGCGCGGCGTCGCGGGCTGGCGGGCGGCGGAGGGCGGGGAGGGGCGGCCGCGGCGGCCGTGGGGCCGGTCTCGGTCTCGGGTGTCCCGGCCGGGGCGGGGCGCGGCGGCGGCGCCGGGCCGCTTCCCCATTCGGGCGCGCGGGCCATGGAGGCACTCAGAGAGTCCGTGTTGCATTTGGCCTTGCAGATGTCGACCTACAAGCGGGCCACGCTGGACGAGGAGGACCTGGTGGATTCGCTCTCCGAGGGCGAAGTGTACCCCAATGGCCTGCAGGTAGGAGCCCCCGCCTGCCTGCTCTGTCTGGCCCAGGCCTGGGCATGCGCGCTGGCGCCGCCCCGCCCCCATCCTGCCTACGGGAGGTGGGGGGCCCGCGCACCGCAGCCGTGCTCCCCGAGGAGGATCCCTAACTCAGCAGCAGTGCCCTTGAGGCGCGAGGCACCCCCACCCCATCCTCACCAGTCCTGCACGTCCCCCAAAGCCACCCGGCCACCTGTCTCGGTACTATAGCACAGGTCGCAGAGTTGAAGCACCCTCCAGACCTGCGCTGATGCAGGGGCCTTTTTACAAGAGAAGCTGTGCCAGGTGCCCAGGGCCACACAACCCTTCGGTGACAGGGCCTAAAACTGCCCCACCTTAGCATGGAAAGCCCTGCATCCCAGGACCCCATGCTCAGCCCGGACGCCTGGGACAGTTGGTCACCCTGTCTGGTGGGCATTACTCCTATCTCTCCCCCACACACACCTGAATTTCCTCGGTGTGGGGACTGGCTTCTGCCGGTCACTCCCTCTCCCCTTTCAGCCCGCCCAGGAAGCCCAGTCCTTCCCTCCTGCGCTGCACCGAGGGACTCTAACACAGGGATGGACCACCTCTGGCCTTGCAGCCCTCCATGACCAGCCTGCTCTCTGTCCCCTCTCTCTGTGTGGCTGCCCTGGGACACTTGTGCCCAGGCGCTCAGCCCAAGTGGGGTTTGGCCTGGGACAGGTGGGAATGAATTGGAGATGTGGAGAACACCCGGGTGTGGGGGGCTGTGATCTGGGAAGTGGCCTAGAGAGAGGAGCGGGAACACCTCAGTCCAGGAAGGTTTGTGCCAGGTGGACCAAGGGAGGTGTTGAGAGTCCTGGGCCGGCTGGTGAACTGACAACTAATCTCAGGTCACCCCAGGGCGAGTTTAGGAAGAGTGGAAACTCGGCTGCCAGGCCCAACCCTAGATGGGCACACCTCTTACAGCTGGAGTTACACTCGTAATCAATGAGGGAGCCTCCTCCAGGCTAGTTAGATAGGCCCAGGGGATCTGGACTCATGAGCCCAAGGGCTTTATGTGCTGGGAGATGGCACCCCTACCTCCGCCATCCCACTGCACCTTCAGGACCCCTGCCAAGGACTGTGGGGTTACTTCCCCACTCACAGATAAGGAAACTGAGGCTGTAGGAGGGGAGACAACTTGCCTAAGGTCAGTCACAGAGCTAGAAATCTGGGAGCGACAAACCCCATCTGTCTAGACTCTTTCCTGTGGACCCTTCTTAAGAGGCTAAATCTAGCAGGAAATTATTTTTCTGTGGTGGGCACTTTTCCCTTCACAAATCAAAACAGAATATAATCAGCAATCTTTTCATTCTCATCTTCCACAGAAGATTCTAAATGTATCAGCACAAAAGCATCTCAGAATTCACAACAAAATAATGTGCCTTATCGTCATAACGGCGGCCCGCTTGAGTTTATAGACAAGACATTCGTCCATGTGAGACCACTGGCAGAGCATGGGGTGGGGGGCGCCAGGGGCCCAGTTTGAAGCCATGGACACAGTTTGAATCTGACTCCACTCGACCTTGGGCAAGCTGCTAAAGCTCTTTCAGTCATAATTCCCTCATCTGTAAGATGGGTTAGAGAAGGTGACAGGAATCATATTCTGGGGTTTGCTAGGAGGTAAGGGCTCGGGTGCTCATGATGAAGCTGGGGCACAGAGGAAAGCTAGGGACATTCCTGTGGTCACATCACTGTTGTGTGCGTTGAAGTTCAGTGTTGGTGTCCCTATGCCAAGCTGCCCTACTGGGTATATTTTCTGCCTTCCATGCAAGAGAAAACAAAAAGGTTGCCCAAGGATTTGGGGCATTTCTGTGGGCACTGGGCTCGTTCAGAGCCTGTATGCCTTCCCCAGAGCAAATGCCTCCGGCTGGCTTGCTACACTGAGTCAGGACTCAGCCTCCTCAGTTATGAGGCAGTTTTCTACTAATTTCATAATTTCAGTCATTGGAGTTTTTTCAATATAAAAGCTTTATAATGCTTATTTGTGGAAGAAACAAAAAAAGACACAAATATTTAAAAAAAAATTTTTTTTTAAGTGGCTGGGCACAGTGGCACATTTCTATAATCCCAGCATGCTGGGAAGCTGAGCCAGGATTGCAAGTTTGAGCCCAGCCCTGGCATCTTAACAACTTAGTAAGATCCTGTCTCAAAATGTAAAATACAAAGAAGGACTAGGAATGTAGCCCAGCTTGAGGGGCCATGGGTTCAATCTCCAGTGCCATAAAAAAAAAGAAGAAAAGAGAAGAAAACAAGGAAGGAAAGGAGAGACAGAGAGAGTAATCCCACCACTTAGAGATAATAGGTTCTAGTTTCTTGTGTGGGCATAATTTTTTTTTTTTTTTTTAAGGACTGGGGATCAAACCCAGGGCCTTGTGTGTGATGCTAAGTAAGCTCTCCACCATTTAGCTACATCTCCAGCCACACATATATATATATAATTTTTAATATAATTAAGTTCACTATAAGTACAGTATTATAGCCTGCGTTTTTCATCCAGTGCTACTTCATAAGCATTTTCTATGTTGTTAAAAATTTCTGAAACGTAACACTTTGTGCTAACAATATATAAAAAAAATTTATTCAATCCAGTATAGTTGGGCAGCTTATGCCCAATTGCTATCACACTATGGATGACCGTATTTTAGCCTTCCAGATTATTTCCTGAAGGCTGGTGGCTAGAAACACAATTGGATCCTCAATTTTAGTCTTTTTAAAACAGACACTGCACCCCAAATTTTTTCTTGATTGGCAGCTATACAAGTAAGCTCTTCGATGTTTCAAGTTTTTTGCTTTTTTTTTTTTTTTTAAACAGGGTCTTGCTATGTAACCCAGGCTGGCCTCGCACTTGTGGCAGGCCTCCTGCCTCAGCCTCCTGGATGTTGGGATTACAGGCATACACTACCACACCAGGCTTGAGGTTTAAGGGTTTTTGAAGCCTGTTGGCTCTAAGAAAACTGAAGTTATCAGCACCAATATGTAATAAATGAAAAATTCCATCTCTCAGCTAAACCTGGCACTTTCACTACTGGATGTGTTGATAGATGTTGAATTTAGCTGGGGTGAAGTACTATCTGTACCATATCTCTAAGAATCTTTCTTTTCCTTTGGCCCATTTTAGGCACAAATGACTTGCAATCCACTAAAATGAGTCATTTTGGGCCAAGGACAGAATTTAAAGCCACACAGCCATAACTTGGCGCCCTAGTTCTGTCTCTCATGGGCTGTGATACCTGAAAGCAACTCACAGCTTTCTTTATAAAATGGATTAGTGTCGCTAACTCATCTCTCAGAGCTGCGGCAAAGAGTCAGATGAGATGGTGCAGCGCTTGGAAAATGGATTTGGTTGTTACCAGAATCCTTACAGAAACTCACCGCATGTGATAGCTCAGTGATTCCTGCATGGAGTAGCTCTCCCTGTTCAAAACCTCAGCCCTGCCAAAGCCGGCACCTGATCCCCCCACCTGAGCACAGCTCTTCAGTGGCTTGAATGGAAATAGCCAAGGTCACACCTGCAGCCAGTCTGGAAGCAGACAGCCCAAACTTCTGAGACTTACCCAGTTTCTTTTCAAAGTCTGTGTTTGTTTTAAGACAAAGGAAAGCTGAGATATTTAAGTGCTTAGTAGTCAGTCAGTCTGTCTGTCTGTCAGTCTGTCTGTCTGTGTGTCTGTCTCACCTTGCACGGGGCTGTCTTTGGAGGCTGATTTCAGAGACAGGCCCACTTGGTACTTACCAGGAGGTCCTTTCAACTGCGTCCACAGGTACAGTATTAGGGTCACACCTGGGACTTTATCCTGGCTTCCTCATTTTAGAGAGGGGAAACTGAGGCCCTGAGGCCGCCCAGGCGCACACAGTGGAGTCGTGGCTGGCCTTTGACCTCTCAGGTTTTTTTTTTTTTAATGTGGTTACGGGGAGTTGAACTCAGGACCTCGCACTTGCCAGCAGGCGCTTGTGCCACTGAGCGATATCACCGGCCCTTTTTTTTTCCTCTATGTGGGTACCGGCAGTGGAACTCAGAACCTTGCGCTGCCAGGCAGGTGCTTATGCCGCTGAGCCATCTCACCGGCCCCCCTCTCGGGGTTTTGAGCTTTCTCCCGTGTGCCATGGTTAGCTAAGTGTCCCTCTGAGGCAAAGAAACTCTTCCCCTAAACACCAGACTGTGATTCCTCTTTCAGTTCGATTCCTTTTACATCCTCTCACTTATGATGGGGAACACTTGCAGCTGTTAGCACTCATGTGAGGAAGGCTAAGCGTGGGGACAGGTGGCAGGTAAGGGGTCAGACTGAGATGGGAAACAAGAGGACATCGTAGTTGTGCTCTGAGCTGACTCAGTGGCCTCCACCAGAGTCTACCTCATGGAAACTTTACTGGAAGAAACTTCCCCAAGCTGACACCATCACAGAGGCCCCTCCAGGCTGAGCTCTCACGGTCTGCCTCCTCCAAAAGGCTGACCCTGAGGCGGGTGGCCTGGTCCCCCTGCCAGCGCTGGGCTTTGGAGCTGCGGGGGGTGGGCTCCCCGCCAGCCCTTGGCAGAGGACTCCTGTTTGCAGCTCCATGCAGCCCCGGGTTACTGGAGGACCTGGCAGTGGCTCAGGACGAGCCTCTGCCTTCTCTCCCAACCCAACCCTGAAAACCAGGCTTAGTCTGGCTCCTCACCCCTGCCGCTGCCAGCTTGGCTCACAGGCCCCCGGGCGGGTACCCCGTCCTCACCTGCAGAACTTGTTCTTGCTTTAAGCCTAGCTGAGTTCTGTAACCAAATCTTTATCCCTACTTAGGGCTTTGTTCCCTTGGCTGTGGAAACCCTGGGAACTCCTGGGCAGGGCAGCACAACTCTTTCTCTCTGTGTTTGTCTCTCTGTCTGTCTGTCTGTCTGTCTCCCTCTCCGTTTCTCTGGCTCTAGCTCCTTCTGTCTTGGTCTCCCCCTCCACCACTCTCATGGGAGGGCACTTCTTTCTCTCTTGGTCTCATTCTCTCTCTGCCTCATGTCATGATGCATAGGAAACTATGACCACCAGCAGGCTGTGTCCACAGTGATCCTCAACTCCACCTTCCAGGCATCGGCCCTGCTCCTTGGCCGACAGCCATGTCCTGCTTAGCTGTCCTGAGATGGATGGGCTGCTTGCCACTAATCCTCCTGCCCTCCAAGTGGCCACAGCCAGGTGTCCTATGATTAACACACCCTCATTTCCTAAAGGAAAGCGAGAAACCACTCACGTCACCCCTTGCTGTGACCTCATCTCGTGAGATCCTCTCCTGGTCCCACGAAGGAGGAAAGCAGGGGACTCAAAGGAAAGGGATATAACTGAGACCAGATGGCCTTAAGGAGCAGAGCAATGCTGACCCAGCTCCAGCCCCAGCCCAAGCCCCATCCATGGCACTGGGAAGTGAGCCTCCTCTCCTAGAGAGGCCCCTGATCCAAACCCAGTAGCCCTGGGTGATTTCTGCCCCCCGGAACTGCCTCCACGTTCACTCCTGCTTAGAGATGATGCTTGTCCAGGACCCAGGAGGCCCTTGGCCCAATAGTGCAAGTTGAGCAAAGAACATGGCAAAGGTTTAAAAATCCTGTTTTCAAATCCTTTTTGCCATTCTTGCCTGGAACTATGAATTGTTAATTCAATTCTGGCTTAATTCTAATTTAATTTGCAGCAAATGCCATCTGTTTAGATTCAGCACTTTGCTTGACGTGGAACAATATGGCTCAGCTTGACTGCTCCTCTGGGGAGCGCCTTGTTGGGAGGAGGCTGCCGGCCCTGGAGAGCCAGGCTGTCTCTCCTTTTCTGCCCCTCACCCCCCCCCCACATTTCCTGTGTCTCTTCTGGACCCAGCGCCCCTCTTAGAGATGCAGTGAAGATAGAATTACACCATCTAGCAACAAAACCAAATGCGCAGGCACGGAGTGAATCCTGATACTTTCTAGCTGTCATTAGCACTTTCTCTTTTCCTCCCTCCCAGCCCCTTTCATCTGCTTTCTATTGGAATCTGCCCTCTCTCCCTTTCGCCTCCTCAGATACCTTTTGCTCCTGGCTCCACCTTGTTCCCTCATCGTAGCATCTCTGAGGTTTCCCTGCTTTTCCTGACAGCTGGTCCTCCACCTCCCTGAAGCTGGGGCCAGGCAGAGGGGGCCTCTGAAATCACTGCCTCTGTGCACCCTGAGAGTTGAGCTGTGATCGTGGAGCATGAGAGGCCATGACAGGGAGGAGGAAGGCTGAGACATGTCGGGGGCAGGACAGCCAGGCAGAGGGACACAAATGTGAGTGTCCCCAGGTGAGCCAGCATCTGCCTCCAGTCCTGGGGGCCACTCTGACTGCTGGCACCCCAGGTAAACTCAGATGCTCGATGTCTGAGAAAGCACTCTGTAAACCTTTCGGGGCTGAGTACCAGTAAGTGTTGTCCTTTTTGTGTCTCTGTCCGCACCAGATGTCATGTGAAAGTGTAATGAATGAGACTAGCACACTCAGAAATCTTCACCTCTCTCATTTTTAGAAAAGATTTTTAAGGAACTTTATCAAGTGGCCTTCCTCCCTCTACCTGACCCACTGTGGAAATGTCACCAATTCTCAAGTTCTGTTTCTCAGTTTTAGAACCCAGGTTTTCTTCCACAGAAAGTGTTCATGTTCCCTTTTGTCTGGTGCAGCAGTCCCAGTCATTTCCTGCCCAGAGTGACGCCTCGGATACGTATTAGCTGTCATTAGTACTTTCCCTTTCCCAGCATTGCTCATGGTGACCCTTCCTAAGGCGACCATCTCAGATCCCCAAGTGCCAGTGTAGGACTGCCAGGGGACTCCAACCTAGCTCCGGGGGGAGCCCCTCCTCAGCTTGGGGATCTTTGCAGGTTAGAGTCTGGGTCCCCTCAGGTCCCCTGGCATACTGTGACAGCCTCCTGAGGAGTCTCCCTGCTTCTGTCCCACTCTCTGCCAAGCTTTGCTCCTTCCTCCTTGCCCTTCCCAAAGGGAAAAGGTAATCATCTCCTCCCAGTCCTCAGGAGAAAGTCCTATCTTACAGCACCCATTGGACTCCAGCTTTGTACCCTTTTCCAGCTCCTATGTATTCTTAAAGACCCCACCCAGTCATCACCTCCTCTAGGAAGCCTCCCCAGACTGAGCTGCCCATCCTTCCCTGCTTTTTTCTTTATCTTCCTCCCTGTTGGTCTGTGAGCAGTCGAAAGCAAAGGAATCCACCTTCCCCTCCGTACTTCCACAGGGCCCTGAGTTGTGCCCAGCTGTTTGTACAGGGAGGCAGCGTCACCAAACCAAGTCATCTTTAGGAGCCCCTTCCTGTCCTGTGCCCCTGGCTATTGCAGGAAGCACCTCTTGGAAGAGAGGGGAACCCTGAGCTGGCTTTGGGTGTGAGGGGCCTGTGCTGTTGGCACTCCTCGAGCTGGGAGGGCCACCACACCCTCCATTTCCTCTCATTGTGCCTCCTTTCCTGTTTAGCTAGACTGGGAAGCTGGGGACATTTTCCCTGCTTTTGAGGACCTGCCTGAACGGGGCTATTTCATTTCTCCTGTGTCTCCCTCAACAGCTCCTAAGACCCACATTTCTGACCCACAAGTGGGTTCTGAATTTCCAGACTCTGGTCCAAATCCCAACTCTGCCCACTTAGCTGTGTGAGGAGCAGCCAGGGTCTCACCCCGCTTTGCCTCAGTTTCCTCATTTGTAAACAAAGAGTGAATAACGCATCGTGTCTGGGACTGTGAGGACTTGAGCTAGGGGTGTCCCTGCCTCTTGGCAGCATGAGCCTTGGTCGTGTCATCCTTGTCCCCAGCCCTGTGGAGCCCAGCTGAACACTGCTGGATGCCTCAAGTCCAAACATCCTGTGCTTTTTTGAACTCCTTACTGGAGAAACAGGGAAAAGCTGCAGTTTTTTTCCTCTACCGGTATCGGGTAACAGAAAACACAAGTCCGGCTGGGTTGAGCTGGAAGCAAATCTCAGCTACCGAACAGGGTGGCGGCTCCTTCCCTGGATTAGGGCTGATTCTGTGGGAACTGGACCACCCCTAAGACAGGAGGGCAGCCCCATGCCTCCCCAGGGCCTGGGCCTGCACCAGAGCCCCTTCCTCCTGGGGAGGGAGCACCCTGGGCTCACATCCCCACCCCTCCTGCCTCCCTCCCTGCAGGTGAACTTTCGCAGCCCCCGGAGCAGCCAGAGGTGCTGGGCCACACGGACCCAGGTGGAGAAGCGGCTGATAGTTCTGGTGGCACTTCTGGTGGCAGGACTGGTGGCCTGCCTGACAGCACTGGGCATCCAGTACCGGACAAGTAGGTGTCTCCGCGTTCCATGGTGGGCTGGGTTCCCTTCTGCCCTGCGCTCTGTCCATGTGTGCAAAGCGCTTCTCTGCTTGAGCTCGAAGTGGCCTCCATGGAAGGCCTAGCGGCTCAGCATCCTGAGCTCGACTGAGCCTGGGGGCTGAAGGAGTGTGAAGGAGTGAGAGGGACAGGAGTCCACATCCTGACTTGGTAATGCATAGGCTGTGACCTTAGACAAGTCATCTATTTTCCCAGAACCTGTGTCTTCCCTACTTTAAGTGGAGGAAAACAGTGCCCAGTTTGGGGGCGGCTCTAGGGACATCCTGGTGCCTGGAGTAGCTCTGGACACTGTTGTTAGGCTGTGGGGCTGCTTAGATGTAGGCTGACACAGCCTGCTATCCATAGTCCCACTGGAATAGCAGTAACAGCTTCTGCTTATGAACAGTTGCCAAGGACCAAATGCTACCTGCCCCTTCATTTCCTCCTCATAGCACCCTTATGAGGTGTGTTTACCCTTGGTCCTTTTCCACGTGAGGAAACTGAGGCACTGAGACTGAATGACTTGTCCGAGGGTACATGGCCAGTGGGGGATGGAGTGGGGCAGCTGGAGTTTGCCCACAGGCTGTGGGGCTGGGCACACATATAGTACCCAGAGAAGCCGTCTTGTGACCCAGCACTTTGGGTCTCTGTAAGTGTCTGTCCCACCTTGTGTGGTAACAGGATGGGCCCCTCTCTCATCCTGCTGCCAGGGGCCTGACTCTGGTTCTGTGAGTGCAGCCCAGTAGATCTGGCCAAGCGCCTCCTTGTACACTTAGTGCTTATGGAACTAGAAAGGGTGGGTCCAGGTTAAAATCTTGCAGGGGAGTCCAGCCAATCCCAGAGTCCCTCACTCTCCTGTGGCCCAGCATCCAGAATTCCAATGGTCCCCCTGATTGGGCAGCCAGAGGGGACTTTGCTCAGAGTCCCCCCACCAGCTTGGTCACTTGCCCCGTCAGAGAGACTGTGGCTGTGTTTGCCTTCCCCACAGCAAAAGTGCCGGCCTATGAGGTGGCCGTGCTGGACTGGGTTGAGGAATGGCCCTGGGGACCTGGAGAGAGGGCAAAGACTTCAGCTGGGTCATCCTTACCTCTCTCCTGTGTGGGGCACATAGTCATTTTTTCTACAAACCTATGAGTGCTGACTTTCTGTCAGACACTGGGCTAACGACCACTTTGTACTTAAGAAATAATCGCTTGATTATTTACCTATGTGATGCGTTATGGGTGGTTTACCAGATGTGCCTGGCCCAGCAGGTGCTTAATGCATATCTGCTTAATTAAGTACTAGTTTCCAGGCCTTTAGCCATGTATATTAGCACAGTGCCTGCACACCATAGGTGTCCAAATAGTAAGCTGAATGAATGATTAGTAAGAAGGGGGATTGAGCTGGGAACAGCCTTTCTCTACTGAAAGCATATGTGTACGTGACTGTGCAAGTGTGTGTGTTGTGTGTGCATGTGCCAACTCTGCCAGCGGGGCACAAGCTGATCATCCTCATACTGCGGCTGCCTTCCTGCCTCATCCTAAATCAGCTTCAGTTCAGAGCATCCTACCTGTGTATGTGGGCCCTGGCCAGCACCATCTGCCCAGCTCTTGGCCCAAGACGCGGAAGGCAGGGTGGACCTCAGCAGCCATTGTTGCCCTGAGACTGCCCCTAAGAGCTCCCAAGATGTTTCTTCACCAGGAACCAGAAAGGAGCCCCCAGGGGACAGTTCCTTGTGATCAGACCCAAAACTTGTCTGCTGATATTGCCAAGTGGGGCCCATGGAGGGCGCCTGCTTCTGCCTCATTCCCGCTTCCAGGGCCTCAGAGTTTTCCCCAGTCTAGACCTGGGAGAGGAATGTCCCTCTTCCCCTGTAGTAGAACTGCGCTGAGGGCCAGGAATCCCTGGGCCACCAGAGAAGGCAGAAACTCCGATATTGAGAATGACCTCGTTGCTCAGCAGCAGTGCAGACATTGGCCACGCTTGACCCAACGTCAGGCCAGGCAAAGCAAAGCCTCTGATGATTCTGGAAGCCCCACCTCTCTGGGGTCTGGGCACTTAAGCACATCTTGATCTGTCTTCCTGCTGCACCTTGCTTTCGAGAATCTTGAAGCTGCTTTGTAAATAGTAGCAGCAAAACAAACAAATTCTCAGGAAATATTTTAAAGCATCTTAGGTGTGTTGAGGCGAGGCACTGTCCAGATAAGTGAGTTAGATGGGGACTGGTTCCCACCTTCCCAAGTGATCATGCACCTCCTAAAGGGAAGAAATACTTCCTGCCTCTGCAGGGGGTGACCAAGTGCTGGACAAAGTGCTTTTGTTCAGTCTTATTCCACAAACATGTGTTGAACAGCTGCTAGAAGCAAAGCAAATGCTGACCAAAGGACATATAAAAGCAGGTAAGATGCCATCCCTCCCCTCGAGGTCATATTCTAATGGGGAAGGGAGCCAGGAGATGCCCATGACATCACGTAGTCTGTGCTAGGAGGCAGACACCCAGGCAACCCAGGGCCCTAGAGCAGGAAGAGAGCCCAGCAAGATTTCCCTCGGGAGCAGGAGGCCTAGCTCAGGAACCAGAAACCATTAAGTATCTTTGTTTTAAGATCTATAAACGATTAAGTAGTTAAATAACCAAGCAGTCATTGCTTAAGCACCCTGGAGGAACCAGGCAGAGCAGAGGAGGTACTTAGCAAAGGACTCGGATCTCTGAGACCAACTTTTATACACTGATTCCTCATTTTGTCTTTAAACTCAAGTCCACCTTACAGTCAGTCCACTGGGTTTTTCTACCAGCCAAGATTTTGTCAAGCTTGACTTCCTGTGGCTTGGTATATAAAAACAATAGGTATTCTTTCCCTTTCCCAAACATGAAGTTGTATCATAATAGTGAATAAGCTCTTTTTCAAACTGTGCAGAAATTCTTCTCCCCTCCCCCCGTGAAGTTTCCAGCCATCCCAGGTTGGGGACTGAAGTAGTGACTCTGATGGAGATGATCTGATCTAGAAATATTGAAAATGGCAGCAACGCCCCCACCATCGAAAGGATTCTCCATGTTCACGTGCAGTAGCTCAAACATGTTTAATTGTTGCATAATTGCATCAGAATAAAGTCACCCTGAGCTTCCTGCTCTCGTGTGGCTCCTGAGCCTTTTATCCACCTGAAGGACTTTGTGTGCATTCATGGATGTTGGTAAGACCACAAGTCAACCGCTCCTGACCACCCGCCCCCCGCGGCGGTGTGTGGTATGTTTCTGACTGAGGTCAGGGTGGCCCTGGCCAATGCTCACATTCTTTCTTTCTCTCTGCAACTTAGCCTGGGACCCTCCGACCCTGAGCCCTGAGCAAACTGAGCCCTGTGCCCAGCCATGAAATCATTCCATCATCACTGTGAAATCAATTCTCCTGTTCCGGTTTCTAGATAGAGAAACTGAGGCTCGGAGAGGTGAGGCCACTTGCAGGAGGCTCCACAGAAAGGAGCAGAAAGCTGAGATTTGATCCCAGGATGACAGTCTGGGAACCACCCACCTCGTGTGGTAGCGAAGCCGATCCTGCCTGTCCGGCTGCACCAGCCCTTGGTGTGGCTGGCAAAGAGGTGGAGAGGAAGCAAGAAAATGCAGTCTTGGAGTTGCTGCACCAGGACAGGCCTGGGCTCAGCTCTCGGCTCTCCCACGCAGCAGGGTGACCTTGTTCCGGTTCCTCTGTAAGAGCTTCAGTTTCCTCGTCTTTACACCGGGATAGCACACCTACATCTGATGCATGCAGTCACGTTGGATAAGACGATGAGCTTGTGTGAAGCACCTGGTGCAGAGCCATTCAGGACATGGTCCCTGCTGTCACCTGAACACCTTGTATCACCTGGCATGAGGCTGGGCCTGGGTCCTTCAGCTGAGCAGGGTCAGGGTCATCTTGCTGCCTCTGCTGTGCCCTGGGGGGCTGCCACAGTTCAGGCCTTTTGCTAGAGGCCCCCCCAGCCTTGAGGCAGGGCTCTGGCCCCCTCCTCGTGCCGCCAGCCAGCCAGTCTTTTAAGTTTAGTTTTTGTTTGTTTGTTCTTTGTCTTTTTGAGACAGGGTCTCGCTATGCAGTTCAGGCTGGACTCAAGCTCACTTTGTAGCCCAGGTTGGTCTCAAACTTGCAACGATCTTCCTACCTCAGCCTCCTGAGTGCTGGGATTACAGGCGTGCACCACCACGCCAGGCATAAGTTTAGTTTTTGTGATTTAGTTTGTCTTAGGCTCGTTTAGTTTGGGAGCTTTTTTTGGAGGACTCATTGAGATAACTGACCCTCCTACCTTTGCTCGGACTGTTTTTCTCAGCTCCCTTCCCCCATTCCTGATGGTCTTCCCTCCCTCCAGTGTCCCGGCACCGTCTCGGAGGCCTCACCCACTTGACACGGTCAATATTCAGTTTATTTTGTAGAATGAATGGCAGTTTCTCCTACGGTTGTCTTTTGATTTTTCTTGTATAATCCCTATATAAGATTATATTTTCTTGTATAATCTTGTGTTTATCCCTAACTAGATTATTAGCTCTTAAAGGAAAAAACTTTATCTTTTATATCCCCCATGCTGTTCTCTCTCTCTCTCTCTCTCTCTCTCTCACACACACACACACACACGTACACACTATTCAGTGAAGAAGAACTTGGAAGACTCTCAGAATTTTATTTTGTTGAATAGATGGATGCTTGAATGTGTGAATGTGTTTGTTGAGCACTGGGGAACAATAGTCAGCGAATCTTTGTGGAGAGAAAGATTACGAGAAAAACACCCCACCCTAGTTCCAGGTACTTTGAAGCCACAGAAGGCATTTTAGGCAGCTAAATAGAGGTCTTACTTTCCAAGCCAGGAGATCATAAATCTATTGAAATCACTTCTCATTAGAGATCTAGTGACTGTTCCAAGTCTATCTGGTCAGGACTAGGTTGGGGTCTATGTTCCCTGGGCCCTAGGCCACCTACATTGTCCACCCACAGCCTCTTCCCTGCCCGCTCTTCATTGGCCTTTGTCTTTGATCCCTCTAGGAACACCCACCGTGTGCCTGAGTGAGGCCTGCGTGTCAGTGACCAGCTCCATCTTGGGCTCCATGGACCCCACGGTGGACCCCTGCCAGGACTTCTTCAGCTACGCCTGTGGGGGCTGGATCAAGGCCAACCCTGTGCCTGATGGCCACTCACGCTGGGGGACCTTCAGCAACCTCTGGGAACACAACCAAGCCATCATCAAGCACCTGCTCGGTAAGCACCAGGAGGGAGACTGAGGCCTGCACCTGCTAGCCAGGCCTGGTCAGAGCAGGGGGAGGCAGGACGCCAAGACCAAAGGCTTTGGAGTAGGTGAAGTGAGTAAGAATGTCTGCCTGTCACTCACTGTGGGATCCTGCTGGGTAAGGTATTTATCTCTGAGCCTCAGTCTTTTCATCTGTGAGATGGGATGAATAAGACTCAGACTGCAGAGTTCAGAGCACTGGAGAGCACATGTGTAAAATGTGACACATGGCGGGTGCACAAGAAATGATGGCTGTGGTCTTTTTTTTTTTTTTTTTTTTTTCTTTTGTGGCTTCAAGATGCAGGTTAGTCCTTGGCTAGCACCAACTGAGTTTTTTGGGGGTTTTTTTGGGTACTGGGAATCGAACTCAGGACCTCACACTTGCCAAGCAAGTGCTGCACCACTGAGCTAAATCCCCAGCCCCTCTGACTGAGTTTTGAAAAGAATGAGTGAAAGGAATCAAGGCTGGACACGCTAGATCAGATTTTAAGGTCGTGGTTGTAGAGAAAGTCGTAGTGGCAGTGTATCAGAGAGTGAATTATTCCATGGAGGTGGGATTCGTCTGTGGCCTCCTGATAATCAGGCCTGCAGGATAAGCCATCAGGCCGAAGTCCTTTTGTCCTAGGTGCTGGCTTTATCCTCAGGTTAGAGCCCCACGTGTGTCTTGTTTGCAGCCATATTCCTGGTTAATATTTGTTGAGTTCCCACCCACCCAGTGGCATCTTCCTCCAGAAGGGAATCCCAGAACCGCAGAGGTCCCAGCTCGAAGCCCTTGGCAGCCCGACCTTGGTCATGTCCCCCTCCTGCTGAGCCTTGCTTATCCTGGGATCCCCATGCGGGGAGGGGCCAGGTCGTGAAGAACCACTTCGTTCATCCATCAACTACAGAACTTGAGATTTGACAGATACTTCCGTTTTTTAAAAATCTTCAAGAGACTCAGTAGTAGGTAATATAAAAAAGCTACCTGCGAGGGGACATATCTTCTCAAAGGGACAGAAATCTTGGGAGATAGGAGATGACTCAAAATTGACAGTTACGACTTTAAGGCAGCTGCATCTTTTAGAGGAAAGTAGGGACACACAAACAGGTGAATGGAGACCTGACCTTTCTTTCCTACCCAGCCCCTCTCTGGGCTTGTTTTTCCATCGGTCCAATGGGAACCATGCCTCCTCCAAGTCTGAAAATTAAACAGGGAAATCCACGTAAAGTGCTTAGCTGGTGCATGGACCAGACCGTGGTGGTTGCTGTTTGTGTTGATGTCATTTTTATTGTTCACCGTGACCTTTGCTTAACACTTTGCAGTTTACAGAGCTCTCCTGTAGCATCATCCCGTTTGATCCTGTAGGGAGAGAGTATTGTTTGCTTTGTCTGATAGATGAGGAAACTGAGGTCCAGAGAGGTCCTCAACATAGGCCAGTAGTTGACAGAGCTGGAACTTGCCTGATTCCTGGTCATGTGCCCTTCCCCCTCTCCCATACCACGTTTTCAGGTCTGAGAGGTGGACACAGCTCCTTTCCCACCTTGTTGAAAAGAGCAGCAGGGAGCACAGAGCTCTGAGGGCTTGAAGGAAAGAGAGAAGGAGATTGATGTTGTTGAGTGTCTTGTACATGCTGGGTACTGTACTGGACTCTTTATCTACTGCAAAGCTTAGCAATCACCATTCCCACTTTATAGATGAAGAAACTGAGCCCCAGAGATGTTAATAACTTTGCTAAGAACACACCATCAGTCCAGCATGGAAGGGGGCTATGCTCTGGGGTCAGCACAGACAGAATGGAGGAGGAGGGTAGACCAGCTGTCTGACTTCCCAGTTAGACCCAGAACCAGGCGCATGCATTGTGCCCATGGATCCTGATCCCACTGGTTCTGCAGCTGGTTCTTATTGGGTGGACCTTGGGTCCATGCTGAGACTGAGTCCATCCCACCCTGTCCCCCTGTAAGTGTTGACTTGCACGTGATGATTCAGAGCACTTCGCACAGAGCCTAGCTCCTGCTAAGTGACAGGAAAAGCCTAGCTGTGCTTCTGGGCGGTATTGAGTTCCAACCAGACTTCCCCTAATGAGCTATGTGACTGCAGAGAGGTCACTCAGCCTCTCTGGGCCCCAGTTCTTCACCTGCAAAGTGGGATCTAACTCAGATCACTTGTAAGAGTGCCATAAGGATTAATTGAGTGGTCAATGTAAAGAATAATTATTGCTGGTTTTATTTCTCATAGAAGCATTGATGTGGACTGAGTCCTCAGGGAAGGTGGTACAGGGCGTATCTATGACAGGCTGAGTCTACTTGTATTGTTTTATTTAATTTTCATGGTGCACCCATGAAGCCTCACTATGTACCCATTCTACAGATGAAACTCACAAAGACAAAGGAAATGTATTTCTTAGGAAATGCTGGAGCTGAGATTCAGACCCATAGTGGTGGGGCCTCAAAACCTGCATTCTTTCTCTCCTGGCTCTTCCTAATTGCTCCACGAAGCAGAGACCCTGAGTGGCGTTGCTGAGAAGCCAGCTCGATGGCACCTGCTCAGGGGCTGCTTGGCTGAGCTCCTGGGTCAGGCCTGATGAGATCACACTGACCAGGGGCTCCCCAGAAGACACATCCCACAGTCCCCCCCCACCCCCAGCTCACTGCTGACCCCTCACCTGCGGGCCTCACCTTAGGCTGGCAGCAGGTGAGCAGGTGACAGTGCAGGGCTGCAGCTTGAGCATTCTTAGGCTGAAGGCCAGGCTGGTTTCAGCTTCCCCAAGACAAAAGGGTTAGCCAGCAGGCCTGAGGAGGAGCCAGCTGATGTGCAGTGGAACAGCAGGGAGCCTGGGCTCCTTCCTTCTAGGTAGAGAGAGGAAGCAGGACATTCAGAGTGCCAGTGAGGATTGTGTCCGCTGGCCAGGCAGGCTGTCACCATCCACTTGGCATGTGACCTTGGGCAAGCCACACATTTCTTTGATGGGGGAATTCACCCAGGCTCCCTCAGAGGAAATCCAGACAGATCTGGAGCAGGCAGGCTGAAATAGGGCGGGTGCCATGGTGGCTTGTCCTTGCAGCCTGCTCACTGGAGGATGGTTGACCTCAGCTATGTGGAACACAGATGCCTCCCCCCTGAGCAGCCTGCATAGGCTGTCCTCGTAGGCTTTGGGGAGACAAGAGTGTGACCTCACATCATCAGGGAAGCAGACAGCCAGGTGAATTACCCCTTAGGCTTGGCCTTGCCTCCGGCTTTCCAGCTGCACTTAGCCCAGATTATCCCACATCTAGAGTGCCTCCCCAGCCCTCACCCCAGCCCTGCAAGACCTTTCTCTTTTTTTTTTTGCAAGACTTTTCTTGAACCTACTTTCTCTGTTCCGTCTTCCGTGGCCACCAAAGAGCCTCCTGGGCTCAAGCTCCACCACACCCGTGTGTGCCCGATGTTACTTTCCAGTGTCTTTTGCTGTAAAATGAATGCGTACCAAAAAGTGTAATGCATGCTTGTCATAACAATTGAAGCAACACAGATTCCATAAGGAAAAGGTAGCTGTCTCCCTTCTCTCTATCCCGGACACCAGTCCAATACACACACACTGCTGCAATAGCATGAAATGTGTCCACATCAGTGATTTGGCAATGAGTCACGACACCATGTGTCATCTCTTGGAGTTTTATTTTGATATGTTTTCCCAATATTTACCATCTGGTTGAGTTTTCTCTTCCTGCCCTCTAGGGACAGGCTCTGCGCTTTGAGTGCTTCTGTCTGGTGTCATGTCTGCAGCGGCAGGCCTGCCTTTCATGTTGGGAATGGCAGCTGAACTGTCCCAGTCCTGCCTATGGTTTCCAAGCAAATCTGCAAGAAGGACCAGGAAAGCAGGAAGACCTGGCCTCCAGTCCTGGCCTTCAGTCCTGGCCTTAGCCACTTGCTCATGTGACCTCGGACAAGCTATCCAGCCTCTTGCCTACAAATTGGGCAGGATCCTAAGAGCCACTGTGGTGAGATGCTGTGCACACACACACAGCCACAGCCAGAGGAAGCAGCCACTTTCTCAGAGAGGCTTAGCAACACCTGGGCTTAAATCCTAGCGTGCGCCTATTAGCTCTGCCTCCAAGATGGGTTCCTTCACTTCCCTGGGCCTCATTTTTCTCCTCTCTAAAATGGGCTGATAAATGCCATCTCTGCTCAGGGTCTCCACGTGAGACAAGATCAGAGCCCAGGACTTGGCCTGTAGGAAGCACCAGGAAGTGGTGATGGTGGTGTCCTTATTTTTTCTTCTCCTGAAAAACAAGGCGCCTCCTTTATCAGCGCCCCCTTTTCCCTTCACAGGATGGGGTTCCCAAGGCCTGTGGCTGTCTGAACTGAGGCTGTGGTTTTATCTAAAACGAACGCAGGTCCTGCAGTGCTGTGGAGTTGGGGCCAGACAGTCCCACCACAGCAAGGGAGGCCACCGAATTCCCGGTCATGCTGTCCCTGCAGCCCACCTCTGCCTCCCAGGTGTTTGTTTCCTCCCCGAGAAGGATGGGGAAGGGTGTTCCAATGAAAACTCCCAGAGGAAGGAGTGGGCCGATTAAATGATGTGCTGTCTTCCCTCTCTGGGACTTTGGGAAGTGACTGAGGAAGTTTCTGGAGCTCAGGGGCCCCTGGAAGGAAGTACACAGGCAGTTAGGAGCACTGTTATCTGCCCCCCAGTTGCAAGACCGTTTCCATACCACCCTGGATGTGCCCCCCCCACCTCCAAGGTGTGCCCACCACCCAAGCCTGGCCACTGCTGAACACTAAGAACTTAATAAACAGCTCTGTGAAAGCCAGCAAATATGATACCAGGCTCTACGGAGCACTTTGAACTTGGTGGGGGCAGCCTTGCAATGGACAGAGGGGGGCTGCACTTGAAGGAAGGTCTCTCCCTGCAGGTGCCAGGAGAAAGGACCAGGAGCCCTTGAGATGCAACTCGGAACTTGCTGTGGTTACCACAGCCAGGCTGTGCCCCAGAGGCCTTTCTCTGCGCCTTTTATCTAGGTGACCTTGGGGCCGTGGGGGAGGGAGATGCCAGGCCCGCCCTTGAGCCAGTGCACAGAGTGCCTTCCCATACACTGGCCCTGGCATTTCAGGGTCATGGCCAGAGCCAGATGTGGACAGCAAGACGCAGCTTCCGGGGCGTGGCAAGCAATGATGGTTCTCCTGCTCTCCCTTCCAAAAGCCCAGCTGCTGTGTTGCCATAGAAATGAGGCCCCTGGAGTGGGAGCTCCCCCTACTCCCAAGATCTGTTTCCTGAGTCTGAGGGGCCAGCTCTCCCCATTTGCAGTCTCACTCTGTGAAGTACCTGGGGAACCCATGGGTGTTGCCAGGGCTTTGCAGCATGACAGCCTGGGGTCAGGCCCCCAGCCACAGGTCTCCTGCCTCTGGATCTCCCTTCACACCCGCCCCTGTCCTGGGCTGTCTCTGACTTCAGAGACACTGGGGCTTGCTGCACTCTGACTGGTGACAGCCACGGTGCTATTGATGCATAAGAACCAGGGAACAGGGAGCTCTCTCGGGTGAGGACTGGGAAATCTGAGTAAAGACTGGATAGGAAGTGACTCGTGTCCTTGGCACCAAGTGGCATCAACAAGTTTCTTTTCTTCAACAGCATGCCCCTTTATGTCCCCTTCCTTGGCCCCATTCTGTCCTGCTCCCCCAAGCAGTAGCCTCATTACTAGCTGGTGAACACTTTTCCGTCTTTGAGACACAGCTCAAACAGAACATCCTCTGGAGGCGCCGACTTCTTCCCACCCCTACAAGCAAGCAGAGTGACTTTTCTCTGTGTTCGAAACATTTGCATTGTTCAAAGCACTTTTGCGTCTTGTGACCTTTCCTTTGCATATCTGTGTCCACTGTTGGACTCTGAGCTCTTGGGGGGCAGGGAGCAAATTTTAATTTTGTTTGTAAAACTCAGTGCCCAGCCTGGTGCCAGGCACCCAGCGGGAGTCCAGAGTGCTGAGTGCCTTCTGGAACAAACATCTTAGGAGGGTCTTTAGGTCACTGAGAAGGCCTAGAAGCCAAGCCAGGTTTTAACAGGGTTGGCTTCAGGAGGCTTCTGGGGACAGGGATGTTGTCCTTTATGTCTCCAGAATTTGCACCCTGCCTCGCACAGAGTAAGTGTCTGGAATCTGTCCAGTGGATGAATGAATGAGAAGGGAATCTGAGCTAGGAAAAGTGGCAGGGGCAGTGAGGAGTTCCCCAAGGAGGGCCCGGGGAATCTGGTGTAGTCTGAGTAGGGCACAGGAGCCCCAGCACACAGTAGGTGCTTTGAAGACCACAACAGCAGGAAATAGTTCCCTTCACCCAGTGTAGATGGGAATGTCCCATGCTGGCCACATACAGGAGTGCAGCCCACAGCAGGTGGCGTCGGGACCACGTGCTGAGGATGGGAGGGGAGAGGTGTCCTGGGCGTCGTGGAAGGTCTGTGAACGACATCAGGATGAGAGGCTGCTAGCCTGGCTGGGGTTGGGGGGAGGAGGGAGTAGAAAACAGCCCTTTGAGTCGTCTGTAAGTCTGGCGACCATGCCTGGCCCCTGCGAGGAGGAAATGGAAAGTCCATTCATAAAGAAGCCTTTTAAGCTTCGTCCAACTCCAATCTTTCTCACAAGAAAGGTCAGCTGGGCTCTGAAAACCAAGGCGGGCCTCCATCCCACACACTAGGCAGGGGACTCGGTGCCACGCGTTGGCCAGCAGGGAGCTGACAGTCCTGCTGGGTGGGCATGGGCTGCTGTCTACAAGCTCAAATGGCAGGGAGAGAGAAGCCTGGGCCCCCCTTCAGATGGGCAGTCAGCTAGGACTTGGGAGACCTCCAGGTCACCAGCCTTGCCCAGGGACACTCGTACTCCCTGGGACTGAGCTTCTCCCTCTGCCACAGCAGCTGCTATGGCTCCTGTTTTATAGCTGGGGACACCAAGGCTCCAAGGAGAGCCCAGGGGCCCCCAGAATCACAAACTCTGATTTGTGTGTGTGTGTGTTGCTAGGAATTGAACCCAGGGCCTTATGCATGCTAGGCCAGCACTCTACCATTCCGCTATGCCCCAGCCCTTTTTGTTTTGAGATCAGGTGTCACTAAGTTGCCCAGGCTGGCCTTGAACTTGTGATCTTTCTGCCTCAGCCTCCAGAGTAGCTGGGATTATAGCTGTGCACCACCATGTCCAGCAAAGTTTTCAGAAATAGTTCTATATGCATATGGCTTTTTCAGTTGTTTTCTCTTTTGCAATGCTAGGGATTAAACCCAGGGCTTTGTGCATGCTTGGCAAGTACTCTACTGCTGAGCTATATTCTGCTATCACTTATCATTCTAGAAAATTCCACAGCCAGCGTGAGCGAGGCAGAGAGGAAGGCCCAAGTATACTACCGAGCGTGTATGAACGAAACCAGGATCGAGGAGCTCAGGGCCAAGCCTCTGATGGAGCTGATTGAGAAGGTAGGTCCCTGGGCAGGCTTGGCAGCTCCTCCTGACCACCCCCTCTGGCTCTGCCCCAGCTCTCAGGCACTACTGGGGCTCAGCCACCTCATGCCTCCAGCCGCCCCGCCCCACCAGAGTGAGGAGCCCGTCTGTCTGCCATGTGTATGGGGCTGCCCTGGCGTGAGTGCGTCTGTGTGGGTGGGGCTGTGTGTGTGTGTCATGCGGGGCTGTGTTGGGACGTCTGTCTCTGTGCGTGTCTCTCGGTGCATCTGTGTCCGGCACGCGGACCATGTTCACGGGAATACTTCCTCTCCGATGCTGCTTCCTCTTCCACACACCAAAGGGTGTTTGCATTTGTGGAGAGGTGCGCGTTGCTCCAGAAAGCCCAACGGAGTCTTGGACCAGACGGTGCTCCAAGTCACAGTGAGGAGGCCCCTGTCACTCGAGGCCTCTCCTTACAGTGGGGCAGCGGGAAGACTCCTTCTCCTGGGCACATCCCTGTCAGGCCTGGGCAGACTCCAAGGAGGGCTGCCCGAGGCTGGACAGGCTGCCTAGCGCAACAGAGGTGGCCGTGCATTTTTCCTGGCCACCCCATACTCCCTCAAAGGCCCTGCCTCCTAGCTTGTCCGCAGGAAGGTCTTGTGGCAAAATTGGTGGTCAGAGGCACTGGGACTGTCCCAGTCCCCCCTATCTGGTACAGGCTGCTTGTGCCAGTGTGTGCCGAGCCAGGGAGGATCAAGGAGGTTACAAAACAAAGTCCCAACTGTGAGAAGGACAAAAGTAGACCATAGTTAAACCTTTTTCAAAATATGGAGCCTTTTCCCCCCATAAGCACAACTGAATTTGTGTCTTAATAGTAATTACATTCACACGATTCAATTTTTAAAACTAGCGTAAGGGGCAAAGTCTCTCCCCATCCCCATCCCAGCCCTCCAGAGAGCAGTGCCACAGATTCATGGCCTCCACCCGTGAGGCTCCAGCTTAGCTCAGAAACCCCCAGTGAAGACCGTCCCTGTCATGTGCCCTGGACGCTGCAAGAGGCCAGGCAGCTGCTCCAGGGTTGCAGAGCAAAGTGGCTGCAGAGCCAAGATTTGCATACAGGCCTTGCAGCCATCTCATCCCTTCCCTGCCTGCTGTCCCTCCCCACAGCTTGGAGGCTGGAACATCACAGGTCCCTGGGCCAAGGACAACTTCCAGGACACCCTACAGGTGGTCACTGCCCACTACCGCACCTCCCCCTTCTTCTCCGTCTACGTCAGCGCCGACTCCAAGAACTCCAACAGCAACGTGATCCAGGTGAGCGGCCTGGAGCCTGGAAGAGCACAGGGCACGACCTCTTTCTTTGCAAGTTCGGCGAGCACCGGCTGGCGTGATGGCAGCACTGGGCTCAGTGTGGGCTCTGATCTTTCTGGCAGCCCCTGTGGGTGAGGTTTTTGCAGGCAAGAGACTCTGAGGGCACGGGCTGCCATGCTGTCCGTGGCCTGCTGTAGACCCCAGGAGTGATGCAAGACATCAGTTCCCGGCCACAGCAGAGGCCACCTCGGCTCCCTACTTTAGCCTCTGGCCTTTGTGGCTCTATTTAGAACAATATTGAAGCTAGGGGAGGTGGTGCACACCTGTAATCCCAATAGTCTGGGAAGCTGAGGCAGGAAAATCTCAAATTCAACACCAACCTGGGCAATTTAGCAACTTTTGTGAGACCCTGTCTGAAAATAAAAAGTAAAAAAGGGCTAGGGATGTAGCTCAGTGCAAAGGTCACAGCACCCCCCCTACACATGCACACAGTGTTGAATCCATATCTCCCCAGCAGAGCCTACCCCAGCCTGAGGATCAGCACAGAAGAGGGGAGCTCCTAAACTGGGAGTCCCAAAGGCTGAGTTCCTAGCCTGTCTTTGTCAGTCACCCACTACGTGACCTTAGACAAGTAGCTCAGCCAATCTGAACTACAATTTCCTTATCAACCAAATGAAGTGTAATAGCACCGAGGTATATCAAGGTGAGGCCAAAAGGCACCAACAGTAGCTATCAGGATTGACCCACTCTTGGGGCCGGTGAGATGGCTCAGCGGCGTAAGCGCCTGCCTTGCAAGCGCGAGGGCCCGAGTTCGACTCCCGGAACCCACATACGAAAAAGGGGCCGGTGATATCGCTCAGAGGCACGGGTGCCTGTTGGTGTGCGAGGTCCTGAGGTCGACCCCCCGGTACCCACAAAAAAAAAAAAAAAAAAAAAAAAAAAGGATTGACCCACTCTTATCTCCCCAGCATTCTGGGGGCCCTTTACTAGCACCGTCTCCTTGAATCCTCAGTTCAGCCCTGAAGGTTAGGTATTATTTCACTTATTTTCCAGATGAGGAATCTGCAGATCAGAAAGGTTAAGGAACTTGACCCCAGTCAGACAGCTTGTGGTGGCTCCTAACCACTTGGGCAGTATCTGGCAGAATAGGCGTGCTCTGCCAAGGCCAGGAGGTGCTTAAACAGGAGGGAGGCTCTGTCCAGCCCTTTAGAAGGGCTCAGCATCCCTGAGGCTGACCCTGTGTACAAGGAGTAATACACCTGCCCCTTCCCTGGGTGGACCCATCAGTGACTTTAGCTACCAGCTTGTTCTGCTGGGATCCAAGCTGGCCTTCTGGTGCCATGTGCCAGTGCCTCCTCTGCCAGGCAGAGGGCGTGCAGTGGGCAGCTGCATGGGGACATCCAGGGGACTCCCTCTCACTGCCACCGTCCTCTCCAGGTGGACCAGTCTGGCCTGGGCTTGCCCTCCAGAGACTATTACCTGAACAAAACTGAAAACGAGAAGGTGAGTGTGCTCCGCAGAGTACTGGCTTGGACCCCACCCACCCTGCCCTGAGTCTCCTCTGGGTGTCCATCCCCAGCACACCTCAGGGAGCGCAGAAGTATCCCTTTCCTGATGAGCGACAGGAAGTCCCGGACAGGGGAGGGATGCCCCAAGCTGGCTGGATCACGTTCAGGCATCGTGGGCACAAGGGAGAAGGGATAGGTGTCATTTGTCCCTGTTCTAGAGAGAGACCACAATGACAGCCACCACCATTAGGTAGTACTAGACCTTTGTGTACAGCACCTCGAATCCTCCCAATGATGCTGTAGCTACTAAACTTCTCTGAATTTCATTTACCTCATCTGTCACGGGGTATTACTTTTACCTAGTCTTTTACAAAGGAAGAAATAAGGCTCAGAGATGCTTAGTGACCTGTGCGAGGTCCCACAGCCAGTAAGTGGTGAGAATGGGATCCACATCCAGATTCACACCCTTTCTTCCACCTGCCCTGCCCCTGTGACACCCCAGGAAGCCCCTGCTGAGGGCTCACTCACCTGTCCACTCTTTACTCCAGCTCTTGTCCTGAGCAAGTCCCCACTGAGTGCCTGGTGCTGGCCAGGTGGTGGTGAAAAGATCAGTCTGGTCCCTGCCCATGAGGCTTGAGGTCCAGTAGAGAAGATGGACATTGCTTAGCTAGCCACCACTAGATACATAACCACCACTGTGACCAGGGAAGGGGCAGCTGAGAAAATGTAACACGGGCCCTGATTCAGGTCTGCAGATGTGATCTGAGAGCATTTTAGAAAACATGCATCCCAAGAACAGAAAGATGGCCCAGGATAAGCACTGAAAGATGGGGCCTGTATGGCAGTGACCAGCCGACCTGGGGAACCTGTGGGAATGCAGAGCCGTTTCAGCTTTATCCTTAAGGCGGTGGGCAACCAGCAAGCAGACGGAGCCCGCAAACCATTGTCAGGGCTGGGAATGTGGCTCAGTGGTAGAGCACTTGCCTGGACTGCACAAGGCTCTGGGTCCCATCCCTAGCATCTTCCCAAAAACATCTCGAAGCTGTGTTTCCAGCAGGTTCCCTGGGTGAAGTGCAGCCCTGAGCCCTGGGCTGCAGTCAGGCCTGTCCCACCATACCTCCCCTGGCCCAGTGGGCAGCAAATGGCAGCCACTAACCATCTTAGGGTGCTGGGTCCCACAGGTGCTGACCGGATACCTGAACTACATGGTCCAGCTGGGGAAGCTACTGGGCGGGGGGGACGAGGATGCCATCCGGCCCCAGATGCAGCAGATCCTGGACTTTGAGACGGCGCTGGCCAACATCACCATCCCTCAGGAGAAGCGCCGGGACGAGGAGCTCATCTATCACAAAGTGACAGCTGCTGAGCTGCAGGTACATTGTGCCCTGCTGCTGCAGAGGCTGGGCCGGCTGCTGGGCTTCAGATGGGGCCCTGAGCTGGGGGTTTGTACCGCTTGTCAGATCCGTGAAACCACCCTGTGAGGGTTGTTATGCCCACATCGCAGATGCCACACTGAGTCTCAGAGAGGCCGGGTTACCTGCTGAAGGGCAGATAGTAGTGACTCCAAAGCTAGGCTTTTACCCTACACCCGGCTGCTGTCTGCAACAGCATTTGCCTGGAGACTCCACAGTCACGTGGGGGAGCGCCTGGTCACAGTAAGAACTAAATAAACACGAGCTGTGGGCTGCCCTTGCCTCTGCCTTTCTCAGCCAGGAGGTTGAGTGACACGGTCGGGGTCCAGGCACTACCAAGGGGCAGAGGAGCCGCCTTAGAACTTAGGTTTGGCTTATGGAAGCTCAGCTCTTAACCTGTCCCTTGGGACATCCGGGAGGTGTAACTGGGAGGCAGACCTGCGCTTTCTGTAACGGTGGACAAGCAAGGCTGCCCCCTGGTGGCTGCTCGGAGGCGACTGCCTGCGGTTCATTCTCTGTGCATCCCCTGCCGCTGTCCAGCCCTGGGGCTCTGGGTGCCATCAGCAGGGTGGCCTCTGCTGACACCCCTGTTTTTGTCATCAAGGAGAATGCTTGGCTAGGGGAGGAGGGATGCCCCTCCCAGGCTGAGGCTCTGCCGACCTGTCTTCTTGCTTCTCTCCCTTCTGCCCTGCCCAGGAAGAGCACCAGGTCCTCCCCTTTTTTCCTCCTCCACTTGAAAAATGTGAGAGCCAGAGGCTACCTTGGGCCTTGCTGTCCTGTGCTTCCAGGCTAGCAGGGGACAGTAGGAAACAATGGCAGTCTTTCTGCAAGTGCTTTAGGCAAAAGCAGCAGGGCCCTGGGGCCAGAAGGGGTGAAAGCGAGGGAAGGTGATGACAGGTGCACATTAGCCAGGCTGATGTTGTCCCAGGAGATGCAGCGCCCAGAGGCCTAGAATGAGGCAAGAGAGCCTGGCTTCCTGCTCTTGCCAGCTGCCCTTTAGGTCCCCAGGGAGCCAGGGTACCAGGGCGAGTGGTGCCGAGCAGGTTGATATGGAGATCTGTAGCCGCTATTGGGTACCATCTGGCACTGTTTTTCCGCCCTGAGGCCAGGAGGTCGAGAGATGCTATTTGTGCAGTGTAATTTGGTTTGCTGCAGCTGCGTGGATCTCAGCCTGAGAGATCTCATCGCGGCCTCACAATGACCATGGTGCTGACGTTCACGCCCAGAGGGGTGGGGGTGGCACGGGAGCCCAGAGCATGGAGCCCATTGTGGCTACCAGGTTCTGTCGCCCGGCACCCTCTCCCCATTGCTTCTGGGCTCTACTTCCATGGAAGAAAGGGAAGGCTGTGCCTCTCTCCCCACCGCACTGCTGCCAGGGGAGGACTCAGCAGGGGCAGCAGCCTGCGTGGTGCCAACCTGGGCACAGAGTCAGAAGACCGCGCCGGCCCATGTGCACCAAGCCGTGTGACCTCGGGCAAGTCACGTACTTCACCCCTTTGAGCCTCGGCCTCCTTCCTGGTAAAATCGGCCTTTGCTCATTGACACACCTGCTTTGGGTCAGAACACAGAGGCAGTGAGACATCGCTGCCCTGGCAAAGGACAGTAGTTCTTCACTGTGAGTCACAGGGTCATTTGAGAACAACTGGAAAACTCTGGAATGTCACCCAGGGAAAACAGGCTTATGTGCATTTAAAAAAATATGTCTAACACGTAAAGAAGTCTTGGCCCCCTCAAGCCTGGCGTAAGAATCTCTGCCTTCTAGGCATGGTGGTGCACGCCTGTAATTCCACTATTCTGGGAGGCTGAGACAGAGGGATCTCAAGTTTGAGTCCAGTCGGAGAAACTTAATGACTTCGTGAGACCTTGTTTCAAAAAAAAAAAAAAAGTTAAGGGCTCAGATAGGCCTTGGGATTGATCTCCAGTACCACCAAACAAAAAAACTGCCCAGGCACTATGGTACATGTCTGTGATCCCAGCACTTTGGAAAGCTAAGATAGGAAGATAGCAAGTTCAAGCCCAGCCTGGGCAACTAGTGACTTAGCAAGATCCTATCTCAAAATTAAAAAAAAAAAAAAAAAAAAGTTAAAAAGGATTGAAGATGTAGTTCAATGCAAAGCCCCTCAATCATCACTATTGAAAAACAAAACAAAACAAAAGACAGTCTCTGCCTTACCTGGCCTGCTCATGGAGTAGCAAAATGTTAAGACAAGGCAAAAGGTAGGGTGTCCCTTTGTAAACTGACATGGCCAACAGAAGCATAACAGTATCGTAATTATTCCTTCACAATCCATGATGTGGGCCAGGTTCAAAATTCATTTGATCACTGCACCCTGGGACGGAGAATGTCTCACTCTCTGGTAGCTGGAGATTTGGTTTTCTTCCCATCCTCAGGGAGAATCAAGGAAAGGCACCCAGGCCGCACAGTGTGGGTCTGGGCTCACCTGGTGGGGTGCACATTGGTTCCAGGCCACCCCTAATGCAGCCGAATTCAGAGTCATGGGTCAGACATCCTTTCGGCGCTGCCCTGGGACCTGCCCATTCCTTTCTGTACCACCACACCTGGCCGGAACCTGAGTTTTAGACCCACAGTCTCCAGTTACCTGTGACCTCAGAAAGTCACCTTACCTCATCTGCAGATTCAGCCTGTGTTAAGGTGGGGGAGTGAGTGCCTCCCTCGCTGAGGGCCTCTGGGTTTCACCAACAGGCCGTGGATTGAGCCGATGTTAGAGATTGACCTTGCATTATTGTCTTTCCCATAGATGCTTCTCTCGCTTCCTTTATTGTTCTTACATTTTGCCCTCTTTCAGGGGATTGTAGAACACAATTTGAAATTGGTCAGGCCCAGGGCCGCTCTAGGAAGACATGACCGTAAAGGCTAATGTTGATGGATTGCTTGCTGAATGACAGGTGCCCACCCAAGTGATTGACGTGTACAGGCATCTTTGCTAAAACGCGTGTACATACCCCTGAAAAAGATTCACATTCTGTAAAATTGCACACTAAGAATAACAGGACTCGGGAATGTACAGAACATGGGGAACGGAGGCTGGGGCAGACATTCAAAAGTTGCAAGGCTCTGCTTGAGGATGTTTACTATGTGAAATAAGCCAGCGACAGACAAATACTATGTGATGTCACTTACATGAGGTTCCCAGAGTAATCAAATTCATAGAGATTGAGACAGAAAATAGAATGGTCGTTTGTGTGTGGGGGGTGTGGGAGGGGGTGGCGTGAGAGTAAAGATTCAGTTTTTTTTTTTTTTTTTAATGTGGGTACCGGGAGTCGACCTCAGGACCTTGTGCTTGCCAGCAAGTGCTTGTGCCACTGAGCAATATCACCAGCCCCTTTTTTTTTTCCTTTATGTGGGTACCGGGAGTCAAACTCAGGACCTCACACTTGCCAGGCAGGCGCTTATGCCGCTGAGCTATCTCAGCGGCCCGTAGTTTTGTTTTGTTTCCATGGTACCAGGGATGGACACAGGGCTTTGCACATGCTGGGCAAGTGCTCTGCCACTGAGCTATATCCCAGCCCCTTTTTATTTTATTTGAGACAGGATCTTTGTCCAGTCTGGAATTTGTGATCCTCCTTCCTCAGCCTCCCAAGTAGCACAGCTTCAGTCATCTTAAGACAGCCGCCAGGCCTGCTGTGTGTGCATGGGCTGCGCTGTAGGCTTCTCCCTCTTGCTGCAGGCTATCTTTGACTTTGCTTTTCTAGCTCCCAGGCCTGGGAAGCATCACCTACAGACCACGCAGTTTATACTGGGTGCTGCTCTCCTTCTTGAATGCAACCAGTGCTTCAGAACCGCACGTTAAGTAGAACAGACAGAGCGGGCTGCTGTGACCCTCCCAGTAGCCCAGGCATGGGTTCTGTTCCTACGGGGCTCCCCGTTTCTAGATGAGGTGCTGAGGCACAGAGGGGCTTGTTAAACTTTCTCAGGGTTGCAGTAAGCAAGGGAGCTGGAATCAGGCAGTCCGGCTCTGCATCCCTAACTGTGAGAGGCCTGCCGGAGCCTCGTCCTCTTTGTCACATGTGAATCACACAGGGAGGGTATGGTGAGGGGTGGCAGGTGCTGTCTCTTCTCTTACGCTATCCTAATTCCGCATCAAGTTTGAAACGCTGACATCTGGCTCCTTAGGCTGCTGCCCCAGCATCCCTGGCATTCGGGCAGCCTCTGCCTGCCTCTGTGCCCTGCCCTCTCTCCTTGTCCAAGGGCAGAAGGCACAACGACACCAGCATCCCCTTGTCCCCTTCCCTTGCAGACCTTGGCGCCTGCCATCAACTGGCTGCCCTTTCTCAACACCATCTTCTACCCCGTGGAGATCAATGAGTCTGAGCCTATTGTGGTCTATGACAAAGAGTACCTTGAGCAGGTTTCCACCCTCATCAACAACACCGACAGATGGTAAGGGACACGGAGGCCTGGGACGGCCCGAGCAGGCGGGCCTCTGCTCAGGCAGGATGGGGGGACAGCAGGTAACAAACTGAATCCAGAAAATGGGCTCTGGATGGGCTTTTATGAGGGGCAGAAGGGCATCCTGGTTACAAGCTCAAGTTCAAATCCTGGCTCCCCTAGCTCTCCTAGCAGCGCTATAGCCTTAGGCAAGTTTTTCATCCTTTCTCAGGGCTGTTTCCCCATCTATAAAACAGGGATGCAAATAGCACCTACCATTAGGGCAGCTGTGAGGATTAAGTGAAATAACCCATGGAAAGGACTTTAACACAATGCCCAACTCAGAATAGGGCTCATAAATGTTAGCTATTATTTTTAGTTAGTATTTGTGATGTTTTTATTTTATTTTATTTTATTTTATTTTATTTTGGTACTGGGAATCAAACTCAGGACCTTGTGCTTGCCAGGGAGGCATTTGTGCTGCTGAACTATATCCCCTGCCTTTAAAATTTTTTTTGAGACATGATCTCGCTATGTAGATCAGGTTGGTCTTGAACTTGCTATGTAGCCCGGACTGGCCTCAAATTTATGGTGATCCTCCTGCCTCAGCCTCCCAAGTGCTGGGATTACAGGCATGCACCATCACGCCCAGTGTGATATTTTTTTAATTTTCTTTTTTTTTTTGTGGGTACTGGGAGTCGAACTCAGGACTTCACGCCTGGCAGCAGGCATTTGTGCCACTGAGTGATATCACCAGCCCCTTTTTTTCTTTGTGTGGGTACCAGGAGTCGAACTCAGGACCTCGCGCTTGCCAGGCAGGCGCTTATGCCGCTGAGCCATCTCACCAGCCCTATTTTTTTTTTTTTTAATTTTAAAGACTTATACAAATGCTGAAAATCACAGAAAAGTAGGAAAAGTTTTTAAATTACTCAACACTACTCTGGATCATATGGGATGTGTATGTTTTTGTGTGTGCATCTGTAAAGAAAGAAGGTGGGGTGGTTTCTAATATGCGGTTCTTTTCTCCCACCATTGTGACTAGATGTGGTCACAACCTAGACATGGTCTGCTTTGCCCTTGATTTTGCCACAAGCATGTTCCCTGTGTGATCTCAAACCCTTGACAAACATCTTTTTCGTGGTTACATAGTTTTCCAGCGAGTATAAATACAATTATTTCCTTCCCCTTGCCCTGTTGTCAAACATTAAGGTTGGTTCCAGTTGAGGCTGGGTGTTCACTGTAGTGACCATCGTCGTGCTGAGGTAACTTTTTTGTAAACTCAGCAGCCATAGCTAGGTTCCCTGTGCCCTGGGCTGGGGCAGTGGGAGCTGCCATTCATGGAAACTTTGGCCCAGCTGGCTGGAGCTTCCTTTCCTGTGACCTCTTCTTAGGCCCCTACCCCTCTCTGGCCTGCTGGACCGACCGTCTCATAGCTGTGGCACGGAGCCTCCTTCCCACCTGCCCCATAGCACACACCACCCGAGTGAGTCCCTGAGTCCCTGAGCAGCAGCTTCACAGCACCCAGACACAAAGCAGCTCGCGATAGCATTTATTAAGCACCAGTGGTAACCAATTGACTGCACTAGACATCAAGGGTCTTTTGTGTTGTGCTGTGTGCAGTGCTAGGGACAGAACCCGGGGCCTTGAGCCTGCTAAGCAAGTGCTCTGCCTACTGCTGAGCGGCATGCCTGGCCCAGGGCTTTCTATGGTGGAAGACCCAGTCTTCGCCTGAGGGGCTTGCGTCAGCGCACTTGCTGAGAGCAGCGACCAGCCATGCCGGGCAGGCTGGAACAGAGCCTGGGAGACCGCTACGGGCTAGCGAGGGAAGGGCTGCGGAGGGCACTGCCGAGCCTGTGGGCCCCTTGTCCCCCCTCCCCAGCCTGCTGAACAACTACATGATCTGGAACCTGGTGCGGAAAACAAGCTCCTTCCTTGACCAGCGCTTCCAGGATGCCGACGAGAAGTTCATGGAAGTCATGTACGGAACCAAAAAGGTGAGCCTGGTACTCGCGTGCACGTGCTGAGCACCTACTGTGTGCCAGCCCTGGGCTGGGGAATCGGAACGTGTATACAGCACATTTTAATTCCTTTTATTCCTCCCCCCTTTCCTCCCTGTTCCCTCCATCTCTTGGTCTCCTATCTGTAAAAGATCTATCTTCCTGTTTCCTATGATCTTGTATTTTGCCCTTGTAATTACTACGCTTTGGGTTTCTCATAGAGGAGAAACCATGCAATATCTAAGCCTGTGTGTCTGACTTATTCCACTTAACATTGTTGTCTCAAGGGGACTTTATATAAGCAGGGTCTGACCAAGTTGCAGGATGACGGTCACAGAGGCCAATCTGTGGGCAGAGGACTCACTGCGTATCTCTTCCCTCCTGGATTACAGATGAAGAAACTGAGGCTCAGGGAGGGAAAGGGACTTGTTCAAAGTTGCTCATAAGTAGAGAGCAGGCTCTCATGCCTGGCACCTCTGATTCCATGGCCCCTGCCCTGTGAGCTGTCTGTACCTCTCAGCCTCTGCTCCACAGGAAGGAAAACAAAAGCTGAGTTTCCTGTGACTGCCGGGGACCAAGGCAGGAGGGGGGAAGGAATTATTGTTCAATGAGGACAGCTTTGGATTTGCAAAATGAAGAAGTCTGTGAATTAGTTGCACAACAATGTGAACATACTTTTTTTTTGAGACAGGGTCTCACTACGTAGCCCAGGCTGGCCTTGAAATTGTGGCAGTCTCCTGCCTCAGCCTCCCAAGTGCTGGGATTACAGGCAGGGACCACCACACCCACCCTTGTGAACATACTTAACACTGCTGACTGGTGCACTTCCAAATGGTGAAGGTGGGGTCTGGGACTGCAGCTCAGTGGCGGAGTACTTGTCTACCATGTGAGACCCTGGGTTTAATACCCAGCACCACAAAAGAAGGAAAAAAGTGGTTAAGATGAGAACCTTTATGTTATGTGGATTTTAACACAATTTTTAAAAACAAACTCACTAATAGAATGAGCTGCCTAGGGCCCGGTTCAGAGTGCAGGATGCCATTGTAACCTGACTTGCAGAGTGGGTAGGATACAGGGCAGAGGCAAGGGCAGCAGGGGTTGTGACCCCTGGGCTGAGGGATGGAGGTTGCTGCTTGCTGGCTTCTCAATCCAAGACTCTCCCCACTCCTCCACGGGGCTGCTTCTGAGTGCAGGCCAACTCTGGCCTGCGTGTGACCTCGGGGAGCCTTTGTACCTCGGGGAGCCTTAGTTTTCTCATCTGCAATTTGGGATAGTTCCTGACCTCATCTCATAGGACCCTTGGGACTGGCCTCTGTTTGGGAAAATGGCCATCCGTGTCCAGCAGCAAAGAGTGCAGTGTTCGTCGTGGTGGGGACAGCGCTTGGCATAGGGAAACAGCGTGGAATTCGGGGTCAGAGATTCTAGTGTGAAATACTTCTCACCACACAGCCCTGAGCAAATCACTTAAATGAGGCAGGGGCTCATCTTCTCATTTGTATAAGGGAGAAGTAACCTCTGCCCTCATTACCCTCTGGGTGTCAAGTCTGTCCCAAAGGCTAAAGCACCCTGCCCTGGCGGTTTGTCATCAGCCGTTACGTGTTTATGAATTGCCAGTTCCAGCTGAGAGGCGGGGCCCTGCTCTAACGCCCTCTCCCCAGTCCTTGCTTAGTGATCCCTGTATTACAATGCAAAGGAGGATAAAAAGGAAAATACAGTGAGTTCAGGGCAGAGGAGCCTGGCTGGCCGCTCCTTATCTTCCCAGAGGTGGCTTCCAGGTCACCCTGAGATGATGGCTTACACACACACACACACTCACGCACACACACTCCACTCCTTTCAGAGATTTTTCTCATAGCCATTTATTCCCTGAGTGACCCCTTTGGGCAAGTGATTTAACCTGTCTGTACCCCAGTTTATCTGCAAAAAAGATCAAAGAGAATCGCCACCTGCATGACTCCTAGGAGCGTCTGACGGGATGGAGCCAGCACGTGGTAACACTCAGATCTTCACCATGACCGCTGTTGACACGGTTATGGGTGGTGGCACGTGTGCCTCTCCCGCTGGGTGCTTGGGCATTCCAATGGAATTCTCAAGCACAAGCCTGCTGTTCCTTCAGCTTCAGTTTCCCAAGACCCGGCCCCGTCGTAGCACAGGGGAACTGCCCAGAGAATAAATGCGTGGGGGAATGAGCGGGTCTGGACACAGTTACCCAAAGAGAGCAGATAAGAACCACGGTTCAGTCATCATGGCCTGGATCCCCATGGAGCCTCAGATTTAGAGTCCCCAGCTGTGACCTCCTATGTGGCCAGATCCTGTGCAGATGTGTCCAGCTGCAGCAGGGCAGGCGGGAGCAGGAGGGGGAGGCCTGCCTAGGGGCACGTGGCTGGGAAAGCTGGAAGGAACTTGGGGAACTACACATGGAGAAGACTACACTGCCCGTCTGTCTTCTTTTTTATTTTATTTTTTTTATTTTAAAGAGAAGAAACAAAACAAAAAAGAACAAAATTTCAAAACAACATAATAGGAGGGTAACAATGGTTAATATATTACATATTGTTATCTTTAAATTAGTTACTCAGGGTACAAGATATCAGCATTCAGTTGTCCAAACATTACTGGCATAAACCTTTCGCTTCAATGAACTAAGCAAAATTAGTAGTGTATCTTAACCATCTTATATATAAATACAATTTTTTTCTTCTCCCTTCTTTCTTTTCCCCATTCCCCCCTCCCAGTTTTCTCTTTCCTTTTGACCAGTTGCTTTCTGATTCATCATATCTATTGTACATTTTGGATCTTATTTACTCTTTCAGTTTCTCACACTAGGGAGACAATACGATGTTTACACATGTGCATCTGGTTAATTTCACTTATGAGTATTTTCTCGAGTTGCATCCATTTACTTATAAAAGTCTCCAGTTTATCCTTCTTTATGGCTGAATACTACTCCATTGTATAAAAATACCACATCTTTTTTATCCATTCTTCGGTTGATGGGCATTTGGGTTGTTTCCAAGATCTGGCTATTACAAATTGTGCTGCTATAAACATGGGTGCACATATATCGCTGTGGTACCATGTTTTTAATTCTTCTGGGAAGATACCCAGAAGGGGAATAGCTGGGTCAAATGGGACCTCCAACCCTAGTTTTTTGAGGAATCTCCACACTGACTTCCACAGTGGCTGTACCAGTCGACACTCCCACCAACAGTGAAGAAGGGTTCCTTTTCCCCACAGCCCCTCCAGCATTGTTATTAGTTGATTTCTTGATAATAGCCATTCTTTCTGGGGTGAGATGGTATCTCAGTGTTGTTTTAATTTGCATCTCTCAAATGACTAGTGATGTTGCACACTTTTTTGTATATTTATTTGCCATTTATATTTCTTCATCTGAGAAATGTGTATTCATCTCAGATGCCCATTTTTGGATTGGGCCTTTAAATTTGGGAGGTCTGATTTTTTTGAGTTCTTTATATGTTCTCGATAGTAATCCTTTGTCTGAGGAACAGCTGGCAAACATTTTTTCCCACGTTGTGGGTTGTCTCTTCACTCTGTTGGTGGTTTCTCTTGCTGTGCAAAAGCTTTTTAATAAGATGAGATCCCAGTTGTTGATTCTTTGTGATAGTTCCTGTGCGGTTGAGGTTTTATTCATAAAGTCTTTGCCTACACCAATGTCTTCAAGGGTTTTACCTATCCTACCTTCCAGCAGATTTAATGTTTCTGTTTTAATATTTAGATCTCTGATCCATTTTGAATTTAGTTTAGTGCATGGTGAAAGATATGGGTCTAGTTTTAGTCTTCGGCATGTGTAGAGCCAGTTTTTCCAGCACCATTTATTAAAGAGGCTATCTTTCTTCCAGTGAATGTGTTTGGCACCTTTGTCAAAGATAAGATGGCTTAGTATGTCTGGAGTTGTTTCAGCATCTTCTAATCTGTTCGTTGATCTTTGGGTCTGTTTTTTTGCCAATACCACACTGTTTTTATCACAGTAGCTTTATAGTATAATTTCAAGTCAGGGATTGTGATGCCCCCTGCCTTGCCTTTGTTGCCCAGAATTGCCTTTGGTATTCTAGATCTCTTCTGGTTCCAAATGAATTTTAGGATTGTTTTCTTTAATTCTGTGAGATATGCTGTTGGAATTTTGATTGGAATTGCATTAAATCTGTATAACAATTTTGGAAGTATGGCCATTTTCACTATATTGGTTCTTCCTATCCAGGAGCAAGGGATATCTTTCCATTTTCTGATATCCTCTTCAATCTCCTTTTTCAGAGTACTGTAGTTTTCAGTGTAGAAGTCTTTTACATCTTTTGTCAGGTTGATTCCTAGGTATTTCATTTTTTTGGATATTATTGTGAAAGGTATTGTTTCCCTAATTTCTCTTTCAGTAAGTTTGTTATTTGTGTACAGAAAGGCTATTGATTTTTGAGAATTGACTTTGTATCCAGCTACATTACTGTATTTGCTTATTAAATCTAGCAATTTTTTAGTGGAGTTTTTGGTGTCTTCTATATAGAGTATCATGTCATCTGCAAATAATGATAATTTAACTTCTTCCTTTCCAATCATTATTCCTTATATTTCTTTCTCTTTTCTAATTGCTCTGGCTAAAGTTTCCAGGACTATGTTGAATAAGAGTGGGGACAGTGGACATCCTTGTCTTGTTCCTGATTTTAGAGAGAGAGCTTTCAGTTTTTGTCCATTTAGTATGATATTGGCTGTTGGTTTGTCATAGATAGCTTTTATCAGATTGAGATAAAGACCATCTATTCCAATTTTCTGTAGGGTTTTTATCATGAATGGGTGCTGGACTTTGTCAAAAGCTTTTTCTGCATCTATTGAGATGATTATATGATTTTTGTCTTTGGTTCTGTTAATATGGTGTATTACATTTATTGATTTATGTATATTGAACCATCCCTGCATCCCAGGGATGAATCCAACTTGGTCATGGTGTATAATCTTCTTGATGATTTGCTGGATTCTGTTTGCCAGTATCTTATTGAGGATTTTTGCATCTATGTTCATTAGGGAGATTGGCCTGTAGTTCTCTTTCTTAGTTGGGTCCTTCTCTGGTTTTGGTATCAGGGTAATGCTTGCTTCCAGGAATGAATTTGGGAGTATTGCTTCCCTTTCAATTTCATTAAAAAGTTTGAGAAGTAGTGGTGTTAGTTCTTTTCTAAATTTCTTATAGAATTCAGAATCCATCAGGGCCTGGGCTTTTCTTTGTTGGGAGGTTTTTAATTACATCTTTGATTTCATTGGTTGATATTGGTTTATTTAGGATTTTTGTATCTTCTTGATTCAGTTTTGGTAGTTCATACGTATCTAGGAATCTGTCCATTTCTTCTGCGTTTTCCATCTTATTAGAATATAAATTTTCCAAATTAGGTATAGATAATCTTCTGGATTTCTGCAGGGTCAGTTGTGATATTGCCCTTTTCATTTTCAATTGCATGGATTTGAGTCTTTTTCTTTTCTTTTTTTAATAAGGTTGGATAAGGGTTTGTCAATCTATTCTTTCAAAGAACCAACTCTTTGATTCATTGATTCTTTGTATTATTTTCTAGTCTCTAATACATTAATTTCTGCTCTGATCTTTATAATTTCCTCCCTTGTATGAGCTTTTGGCTTAGCCTGCTCTTCTTTCCCTAGAAATTTGTGGTTCACCATTAAGTTGTTTATTTGCGCTTGCTCTATTTTCCTGATATAGGTATTTAATGCTATAAATTTCCCTCTTAGGACTGCTTTCATTGTATCCCATAAGTTCTGGTATGTTGTACTGTCATTATCATTCAGTTGTAGCAAGTGTCTAATTTCTTCTTTAATTTCATCTGTGACCCATTGGTTGTTCAGGAGGGTGCTGTTTAATTTCCATGTGTTTAGGAAGTTCTTGTGATTTCTTTTGCCATTGATTTCCAATTTCATTGCACTATGGTCTGATAATATGCATGGGATAATTTCAATTCCTTTGCATTTACTTAAGCAGGTTTTATGAGCTAGTATGTGGTCTATTTTGGAGAATGTCCCGTGTGCAGCTGAGAAGAATGTGTATTCTGATGTTGTGGGGTGGAACACTCTGTAGATATCTACTAAGTCCATTTGTTCAAAAGTTTGGTTCAGTTCTACTATTTCATTATTGACTTTTTATCTAGTTGATCTGTCTTTTTGTGACAGTGGAGTATTGAGATCCCCCAATATAATTGTATTAGTGCTTATTTGATTTTTCATGTCCTTTAATACTTGTTTTATATAGTTGGGTGCACTGGTATTTGTTGCATATATATTTATGATCGTTATCTCTTCCTCTTGGATTGTTCCCTTTACAAGGATGTAATGACCGTCTTTATCTCTCTGAATCATTCTTGGCTTGAAATTCACTTTGTC
Source organism: Erethizon dorsatum (assembly GCA_028451465.1). NCBI lineage: Eukaryota > Metazoa > Chordata > Mammalia > Rodentia > Erethizontidae > Erethizon > Erethizon dorsatum. The sequence goes on from CM051827.1 coordinate 119,630,280, forward strand.
TGCAAAAAGAATAGCTACCCCTGCTTTTTTCTGGGTTCCTGTTGCATGGAGTATTGTTTTCCATCCTTTGACTTTCAGTCTATGAATTTCTTTCTGAATTAAATGTGTTTCTTGTATACAGCATATTGTTGGATCTTGCTTCTTGATCCATTTTGCCAGTCTATGCCTTTTGATTGGTGAATTGAGACCATTAACATTGATGGTTAAAACTTATATGTATTGACTTTTACTTGTCATGTATTTTCCTGTGGTTGGTTCCCCCTCTTTTTCCCACCCCCCTGTTTAATTATCTGCCCTGCCTGGTGGATTCCTTCTGTTGGGGTTCCTGGAGTTGTAGTCCTTGTTATCTCCTTCTAGAATGTCCTTCAGAACATTTTGGAGGGCCGGTGAGACGGCTCAGCGGCTTAAGCGCCTGCCTTGCAAGCGCGAAGGCCCGAGTTCGACTCCCGGATCCCACATACGAAAAAGGGGCCGGTGATATCGCTCAGTGGCACGGGTGCCTGTTGGCGCGCGAGGTCCTGAGGTCGTCCCCCCGGTACCCACAAAAAAAAAAAAAAAAAAAAAAAAAAAAGAACATTTTGGAGTGCTGGTTTGGTGGTCATAAATTTTCTCAGAGGTTCTTTGTCATGGAAGTATTTTATTTCTCCATCAATTTTGAAAGATAGTTTTGCGGGGTACATCAATCTGGGTTGAAAGTTATTTTCCTTTAGAGCTTGAAATACGTCATTCCAAGCTCTTCTTGACTTGAGGGTTTGTGCTGAAAAGTCAGCTGTGATTCTGATGGGCTTTCCTTTATAGGTGATTTGTCTCTTTTCCCTAACAGCTTTTAAAATTCTGCTCTTCTATCGAATTTCTGGGATCTTGACTATGATATGTCTGGCTGAAGATTTTTTTTTTTTTTTGTGGGTACTGGGGGGTCGACCTCAGGACCTCGTGCACCAGCAGGCGCCCGTGCCGCTGAGCGATATCACCGGCCCCTTTTTTCGTATGTGGGTTCCGGGAGTCGAACTCGGGCCCTCGCGCTTGCCGGGCAGGCGCTTAAGCCGCTGAGCCATCTCACCGGCCCTGAAGATTTTTTTTTGATCATGGCTAGTTGGAGTTCTATAAGCCTCATTTATATGAAGATGAAATTCTTTTTCTCTACCAGGGAAATTCTCTGTGATAATGTCTGTGAACGGGGTTCTGATGTTATTTATGCTATCTCCTGCTTTTTCATTGATTCCAATTAATCTTAAGTTATTTTTCTTTTTTGTCATCTAGCAGCTGCTGGATTGATTTTTCATGGTCCCTTGCTATTTTTAAGAATTCTTTCTTTTCATGATCACTAATCACAAGCCTGTCTTCTATATCTGAGATCCTGTCCTCACATTGGCTTAATCTGCTACAAATACTTTCAATGGAATTTTTGTTCTCCTGGATATCTGCTTGAATCTGCCTTATGGATTCCATTTCTTTCCTATGCTGAGCATTCATAGTTTCCATAATTTTCTTAAGCTCATCTATTTTTTTGTCTGTATCTGCTCTAGTGTTCTTAAGCATGGCCTTCATTGTGGACATTATCTCTGCAGTTATTTGTGAAATTATTTCTGATTTAATTTTTTCCAGAGCCTCATTCAGTTGCTTTGTTGTTACCACTTCAGAGATGCCAGGTGGGTGGCTTTCGGATTGTCCCACCTCATTGCCCCCTAGATTTGCCTTTGGTGAATTGGATATGTGGGTTTGCATCTTGTTTAAGTGTCATCTCATTTTCTTTTCTTTCTTTAGTTTAATTCCTGGGGTGATGTTTGTAAATTACCTATGGTAGGTTGCTTTATTGCTAGTGTTTAAAATCCATAGGAGATGACTACTTCTCTGTGGTATCTTCCAGGTGTAGCTTATTTTTGGGTTTTGAGTTTGCTGCAAGATCCTACCTCTTCAATTTGTTGGGTATGAGAAGTTGTTGCCTGTTTGGCCCAGTCCTTGGTTCTTTGGTACTGTGCCACTGTATTTTCTGTGACCCTTAGTCAATCTCAGTCATGGAATAGCAGGAAGAAAAGCTGTTTAGAACAATTATGTCACTTTTGGCTGTAATGGTACCTAAAGCATCAAACACAGCCTTGAAAATGACAGCCTGAGCTAACCAGTTATTTGCCACTTTTAACCATATAAAGTAGAGTTGTGGTTATATAACAAGATCTAAAACAAACCAGAAAAATTATATGCAGTATATAAGTCCTTCATATGTCAATTTTGCCCTCAGGAGATTAAATTTAAAATGAGTTAAGGAGGAAATAAAGAATTGGGAGAGGGCCGGTGAGATGGCTCAGCGGCATACGCGCCTGCCTGGCAAGCGTGAGGGCCCAAGTTCGACTCCCGGATCCTACATACAAAAAAAGGGCCGGTGATATCACTCAGCAGCACAGGCACCTGCTGGCGCACAAGGTCCTGAGGTCGACCCCCGGTACCCACAAAAAAAGAAAAAAAGAGAATTGGGAGAAGAGGAAGGAATTAGATGTAAGGCTGGAGGACCAAAAAGGATCCTGCTAACATTGGGAAACTGGTCCAGAAGACTGGTGGGAAAAAGAGAAGGAAGGGATAAAAGGAAGAACAGATCAGAACCACAATCACAAAGAGGTTAGAGGCTCTGTTTACACTCATAAAGAAACCAGATAGAGGGCTGGTGAGATAGCTCAGCGGCATAAGCGCCTGCCTGGCAAGTGCAAGGTCCTGAGTTTGACTCCCGGAACCCACATACAAAAAAAAGGCCGGTGATATCGTTCAGTGGCATGGGTGCCTGCTGGCGTGTGAGGTCCTGAGGTTGACTCCCGGTACCCACAAAAAAAAAAAAAAAAAAAAAAAAAGAATAATGAAGGAAAGAGCAAGCAGACAAACAAAAACAAAAACAACAAAACAAGCAAACAAACAAAAAAAAACCACCAAAAAAAAAAACACCTTCACCAGAACAAAAAACAAATGAGAGGAAAAAAAAAAATCAGTTTCAGGTTTTGACTCTGCTGTAGGCAGGCACCGTGTGGTGACAGAGCCCTGTTCCGCGCAGATCTGTCCCAGCAAGCCAAGAGCAGCCCTTTGGCGGGGCGGTGGGCAGTAGCCTGTACTCTCTGATGGAGACCAGTCTCATTCACCTGCCGCCGTCAGCGCACTTTCCGCGAGCCTGAGAGCCGCGCTGTGGCGCTGAGTTCCAAGCGCTGTGTTCTGGCGCCGCGCTGAGTTTCGCTGCACCCCCCACAATGGCACCTGGCCAATCGCTCTCTCGCGTGGGACAGCTGCACCTCCGAGGCACTCGCAGGCCAGCGCAGTCTTTTGCTGCTCCCCTGCACCGCCGCTGTCTCGCGTTCCTCCGCGGAGGCCCCTGGGGGCGCCGGCTGTCACCGTGTGTCCGCAGATTTGAACTCCTGTCGCGCCACGGTTCCTGGCACAGGGAGAAGTCGCCCGCAGTCTCCTCCTTCCTCTTCGTGGAAACCGCTCTGCACTCGCTCCGTGAGTCCCAAACTACGCCTCAGAACTTTCCTGGGTCCAGGGGAGCCACCTCCCTCCCTCCTGTGCTCCCCCAGCCACTATATTCCGGTGGCTGAAGGGCGAATTTTAGAGAGTTCCACTGCCTGCTTCTTACAAATCCGCCATCTTTTCCTACCTCCTGCCTTCTTTCTTTTCTAGAAGAAATTTTTTTCAGTGAGACATAATTTACTTATAATAAAATATACAGTATTGAACTGTGTAAGCATACAATGAGTTTTGACAAATGAAGTTACCCATGTAACCATCACCCAACCAAGACAGAGAACATGACCTACTTACCTAACATCCTCTAACAAAGTTCTCTTGCGCCCCCTTCCTACCAGTCCCCTCGGCCCCTGGGCTGTGATGGAGGTGGGTGTAGACAGAATCATCCACTGTGTGCCTGGCTGCTCGTGCTCAGCACGAGTGTGTGCAATTCACCCATGTTGTTGTATTTGCTAGTAGTTCCTTCTTTTCTGTTGCTAAGTAGAATGTTGCTGTGTAAAAATACCACATTGTGTTTATCCATCTGTCTGCCGATGGGCATTTGGGTTGTCTGCACTTTGCAGCTGTACAATCCAGCTGCCCTGAGCATGGGAAGTTGTTGTCCTGTTCGTGGGGCTGGGAGGACATCAGCTCTCCCTGCAGCAGGAGGGACTTCCGGGGGCAGGGCCACCTCTGTGGTTGCTTACTTTGTCCATGTAGGGACGCCCAGGCAGGGGGACAAGTGGGCTGGGACTTTCCCAAGCAGTCGTCACGATGCGTGCTCCAGAGGACAGAGGACTGCACCCTCAGACCCATTTCCACTTCACACAGAAGTGTATGGGGGCTCGTGGGTGAGATCAAGGATGAACCAATACATGGGAACCTTTCTGGGAAAGTTTCCTGTCACTCAGGTAACTTCTAGTGTCCTCCAGACGGCAGGACAAAGTAAGGGTAGGGAGGGTGTCTTAGTTACTTTCTCATTGCTGAGATATAGTACCTGACACCCAGAAGTCTAAGGTGGAAGGGTTTAGTTTGGCTCACTGTTGTAGAGATTTCAGTCCAGCATCAGCTGGCCCCCAGGCAAGGTGGCATGGCAGAGGAAAAGAGCTCGAGGCATGCTGTCAAGAAGCAGAGAGAGGGAGGAGGAGGGACACCCCCCCACACCGTGACCCAAATCGTCCAACCAGGCTTCACTTCCCAACATCACCTTAGCTATAAACTCATCAGTGGACCTAATCCACTAATGAGTATCACACCCCATCATCCAAGCCCTCTAAATCGCCACCTATGAGTGCATGAGACTTTGGGGGGACATCTAGTTGGGGAGTCAGGCATGTCTGAGGTCTCCCCCACTCCGTCCCACACAGCATTCCTCCCCTGCTGTGGGACCCTGGGCCAGCAACTCCCCTTGCCGAGTTGCTGTTTCCTCATCCCTCCAACGGCCCGTAATGCCTGCCTGCAGGGGCATTTGATGGCTCAGTGCTTGTGGAATTCCAGGTGAAGAGGCCAGCACTTGAGAAAGGGTAGGTGATCCAAAATAACTTCCGCTGGGTCAGGAAAGCTCTGTCTCCCTGAAGTTCGTGGAAAGTGCCACTTCTAAGACAGAAAGGGATTGGAAAGAGGATGGGGAGCCAGCGAGCCTTTCCCTTGTGTTTTCCAGACCTGCCTTCCCCGCTGGAAGTTTTGCGTGAGTGACACGGAGAACAACTTGGGCTTCGCCCTGGGCCCCATGTTCATCAAAGCGACCTTCGCCGAGGACAGCAAGAACATAGTAAGTGCTCCCTCGTGGACGCAGGCTGTGACATCACTCCTGCAGGGGCCCCGTGGGCCCGATAGCCCTCACTGTGGTCTGCTTAGGACCAAGGGCCCAGGGTCGGCTTTAACTCTAAGGTGTGTTTCTCAAGGAGTGGAGGATGTGAGGTGCTCGTACCAGCTACTGTCGTTGAGTGCCAGGCCTACTGTCTGTATTATCTAATTTGACCTTACACTGATCCCCGAGGGGTCAGCACAGCCATCTCCATCTCCAGGCCCAAGAAAGCCCCAGTGAGATCATGTTGGTGGAGCAGCTCTGGCCCAGAGGTGGCCTTTTTCATACTCTGGATAACTGGATTGCTCTGGACAGGCAAAAGATTATCCAGCTAAGCACCACTGGGACAGCCCCAGCTCAGATCCTGGCCCTGTCACTGCCCTGCAGGTGACCTGGGCATTGTTCTCACCTGTCACAAGTGACACAGAGGTGGGGCTGTCCCTTTTGCAAGGAAGTTAAATTAGATTCTACATATAATGAGCCCTTGGCACAAAATAAGGTACTATTTAATAAGTGGCAGCTGTTGGGTCACTGTTACGGTTTTTATTGCTGAGAGTACTGATTGCACAAATGTTATCTGTAGTCAGAGGTTAGCAAACTGTGACTTGAATCTGTTCACCCCTTGCCTGTGAGCAGCCGAGGAAGAATCTGGGGCAACATCCATCGGCCAGAGCCTTGTTGCTCTTGCTGCTGCGTGGCTCTGTCTTGACCTTCTCTGGAATCTTCCACCTTCTGTCTTGGCCACAGGACTGTCACCCTCCAGAGCTGCCATTTGTCTCCAGTGTGACCTTGGAATTTCTGAAACTGCTTTCGGAATTACGCCCTTAGATATTAAAACTCATTCCATCAAAAAGGAATTCTGTGGTCCAGTAAGTCTGGGAGAAGCTATGTTTTCTAGCCAGAATCCCAGTGCATCTTGCCACGTGAAAGGCTCTGAAAAGTCCCACGACAGAGACTTCCCCTGCTTCTCCAAGCTTGTCCCAGCCTATCTGACTACTGTTTGTGGAAGCCCAGTCTAGTCTGGCAGGAGGTTACCCTTAAGACGTGGTTCAGAAACAGGACCATGGCTGCCCTTCATAGCCTGAGGCTTTGAGCCAAACCTGAGTTTAGTCTGTGGCCCGGCAACATCCATCGGTAGGGGGCGCCACTGGTGCCCAGCCCTTCCTGTCTCCTCAGGCCAGCGAGATAATCCTGGAGATCAAGAAGGCGTTTGAAGAGAGCCTGAGCACCCTGAAGTGGATGGACGAAGACACCCGGAAATCAGCGAAGGAGAAGGTGAGGCTGCAGCTGCAGGTAGAGGAGGGAGAGACTAGTTCCATCCGGGAGCATGCAGGGATGCTGTCCTGCCTCGTGAACTAAGTCTAGCTGGATGCAGACAGCCTGAGGTCCCTGACTTTGTAGTGACTGTGCGAACATCCCATGGCAGGAGGCGTGCACATGTGAGAAGAGAAGGAGAGCCAGGAGCCCACTCCTGTGATTCCTGCCCCACTCCCACAAAGTGCCATGAATCGTGCATGAGGGCGGAGCCTTCAGGGCCCAGTGCCTTCTTAAAGGCCCCTCCTCTCCACACGGTGGCACTGGGGACGAAGTGTCCAACACACTGGGGACACATTCGAATCATAGCAGCTTCTCTTGGGGAGGTGACTTTTAATAAGAGACCTGGTAGACAGGCAGAGGTTAGGCAAGAGGGGAATCTTCCAGGAAGAAATATGAAAGCCTTAGGCAGGCGCTGTCCTCCTGCCTCCCCTTTCTGCCCCCCTCCTCTCCTGTCTCCCCCCAGCCTGACCCAGAGCCTGGAGCTGTAGAGCTGGGCCACCGGGCCAGCATTGCTAGGTGCTCACTTCCTCCCTCATGTCCCTCCTGTCCAGGCAGATGCCATCTACAACATGATAGGCTACCCCAACTTCATCATGGACCCCAAGGAGCTGGACAAAGTGTTTAATGACGTGAGTGGCTTGCGCCTGCCGCTTTGCATCCCAGATGCCCACTTGGGAAAGGGCAAGGTGGGGCTGGGTCCAGGTGCGTTGCTGAAGGCAGCATGGCTGTGTATCTCGAGGTGATAAGGGTAAGGCCTGGAAGTGGGTTGGGCATGAGGAAGCCATTCCTCCTTCATATCCAGGGTCAGCCGGAAGCCCTGCATCCCTTGAGCTACCATCAGGCAACAGGCAGTGTCCATCCAGAGCACGTGCTGTGTGTCCACTGGAAATGGTCAGCTCCACTGAATGAGCGGAAGATAATGGAGGGTGGGCCAGGGGTGTAGCTCAGTGGTACAGAATGTACTTAGCATGCATAGAGCTCTGGGTTCAACCCCCAGCACTACAAGAAAGAGGGGTTTGGGAGGGGAAAGGAAAGGAAGAGAAAGAAGGAAAAGAAGAGGGGAAGGGAGGGCAGGAGGAGAGGAAAGATACAGATCCTACAAGGTGCAGGAAGAACTGATGGCCCTAAAACATCACAGTGCAGTAAAAAGTGTAGCCCCTCACACTGCCTGCTCCTGCCCCCAAGCTGCCTCCTGTCTCTGGGGTCCTTCACCAGCCTCTCAGACAAAGCTTGGACCTCTGATTTTGACTTTGAATGCTAGCAGGAAAAAGGAAGACTAAATCCCGAGCGCATTTTTAAGCTTAATTTAGACAAGGGTAGTTGCTGCATCCCTGCTGGTTAGAACTTTCAGCAAGTCACTCGTCCTTTAAATGGATTGCGCTTTTGCCCCGCATGATAAAGTTCTGTCTCATGATTGCAGTGAGTGAATTCAGGCATTTCTGAAATTATAATAACCTCTCATCGTGGTTATATTTAAAACCTAAGAATATTCAAAATTGCTTCTGGGAACATGAGACTCATTCTCGCAGACTCATTCCATGAGAAACTCTGGGGTCAGGATGCAAGATCAGGGCTCCTGGAGGTAGCCCAGGCAGTGCCCATGGGGTCAGGGTCCTCCATGAGGGCCCGATGTTTACCAGAGGCAGAAGGATGTGCAGAGGATCTGGGCCAGAGGTTTGCGCTTGTCAGGAGGGAAAGGTGTGTGATGCTGTCTGAGGTAGGTTCCAGCTCGATGCATTGCATCTGTGCTGTCCAGTATGGTAGCTGCTGGCTGCAGAGGTCTATTTAATTAATTAAAAGTTAAATTAAATTGAAATTTAAAGGTCATGCTAGCACATTCAAAAGGCCCAATAGCCACCTGTCGCTAGAGTACACCCTATTAGCCAGTGCGGGTGTAGAACGGGTCTGTCCTTGTGAGCCTGTCGGACAGCAGTGAGGTATTTGTTTCTTGTCTAAGGCCCAGGTGCTGCTGCAGGGGCATCCCTATGGCACTGTTGGGCATCCCGAGTGAAGAAGCTCCTAGTGTGTCCTTGAAGGGGAGAGGTAGTGGCAGCCCCAGCAGGATGAAGGCTGAGGGAGGACCCCCAGCCTGCAGCCCGGAGCCCTCTGCTCCACCTCTGGCCTGCCGAGCAAGCCTAGCCTTGTGGCATCTCCATTTCCTTGGCACTAGCCCCGCCTGGATGTGCTGTGACCTGTGTCTCTGTTTTTCTTTTTCCAGTACACTGCAGTTCCAGACCTCTATTTTGAGAACGCCATGCGGTTTTTCAACTTCTCATGGAGGGTCACCGCCGACCAGCTCAGGAAAGCCCCCAACAGAGACCAGTGCGTCCCTGGGCCCTGCTGGGAAGGCACTGGCTCCCACACACACGGAGACACACGGTCACGAGGGCCCTCAGAGGAGTGGAGGCTGTCATTATCCCACTTTTCAGATGAAACCAGAGGCCAACTTGGGTCCCAGCCAGGGGCTGCTACAGGCCCCAGATTGTGCACCCAGCCTGTTGGCAGAGTAAGCCAGGCCTCTGCTGCTGAGTGTATGTGGCACCATGTGCCAGCTCTATGGCCTTGGCATTCAGAGCCTTCCTTTCATTATCTGCAGAATAGGCTGGAAGGAGCCCTTCAAGGCTATGGTGACAATCAGATGTGAGAACTTGTGGGGAAGGCCAGGCCCTCCTCGAGGGCTAGGGTCCCGTAACTTCTCGGGAATAGGAGTGCTGGCTCCTCAGGGACAGGTCTCCCACAGAGGCCTGGGGAGGGTTCTGGATGGGCTCTGACAGTGCCGGCTCCCAAACCTCACTGGGCTCAGCACTGCCTGCAGAACGTTTTCAAAAACCATAACCGGGCCGGTGAGATGGCTCAGCGGCATAAGCGCCTGCCTGGCAAGCGCGAGGGCCCGAGTTCAACTCCTGGAACCCACATACGAAAAAAGGGCCGGTGATATCGCTCAGCGGCACGGGCGCCTGCTGGCGCGCGAGGTCCTGAGGTCGACCCCCGGTACCCACACACAAAAAAATAATAATAAATAAATAAATAAATAAACATAACCACCTGGGCCAGGGGTGGAGCTCAGTGGGGTAGATAGTGCTTGCTTGACCTTTGTAAATCAGAATAACCTGGAGTAATACCTGGGTGTTTTTTTAAAAAAACAAAAACAAAAAAACAATCCCCTCAGAAAAGTCAGCTAGGCCTCATTTTGCAAATCTTACCAAAAGGTGAAGCAACTTCTCTTTGCCTCTGGCTCCCTCTTGTGGACAACAAGGGTTCAAACATCTCTTTTTCCTCCAAGTTTCCCCTCTTCAACCAGGGTCTCCCCCAAAATGTACCAGACAGTGGCTTTTACCTTCAGAGTATGGTACTGGCATTCCCAACAGTTTATCTGGATTTTTAAATTTTACTTTAAATTTTTTCATTTAAATTCTGCCTTCTGGTGGGCGCAGTGGTACACATTATAATCCCGGCTACTCTGGAGTCTGAGGAAGGAGGATTGCTTGAGCCTGTGAGTTTGAGATCAACTTCAGCTACATAGCAAGACCTTACCTCAAAAAATTTTTTTTTCCTTTACCCATTATGTATCCATGGTTATTTAAATGTAAATATGATGTTTCAAGTTTCTCGGTATTTTTTGTTTTGTTTTGTTTTTTGAGATGAGATCTCACTAAGTTGCCCAGCTGGCCTTGAACTCTTGGGCTTAAACAGTCCTCCTGCCTCAGCCTCAGCCTCCCAAGTAGCTGGGACTACAGGTGTGTGCCACCACACCCAGCAAATTTCTCCAGATCTTTACGTCCCTTTGGGGCATTCCTTGACACTTCTCTGTGGGGATTACCTGGACGAGACAGTGACTGATTGTCTGTGCTCCTGAAGAAAACATCATTTCTGTTTTCCTCCCTCTCTGCACCAGGAAAATAACTGAAATGCCAAGTATTTCATTACATTATGCTGTTAGTTTCGAACTTTTTAGTCTACCCTTCTATATCCTTAAAAAAAATTGAAGGCAGGTGGTGGCACACACTTGTAATCCCAGCACTCACATGGCTGAGGCAGAAAGATCACTTGGCCGTGAGTTCTAGGCCAGTCTGGGCTACCCAGTGAATCAAGGCCAGCCTGAACTACATAGCAAGACCCTGTCTCAAAAAAAAAAAAAAAAAAAAAATTGAGCCAGGCATGGTACCTCACGCCTATAATTTCAGCACTTTCAAGGCAGGAGGATCACCATGAGTTCAAGGCCAGCCTGGTCTACACAGTGAGTTCAAAGTCAGCATGAACTACATAGTGAGACCCTGTCTCAAAAAACCAAAACCAAACAAACAAAAACCCATGGTTGCTGTATCACTGAGCTACATCTCCAGCCCTTTAATTTTTTAATTTTAAGACAGTATCTCACTAAAATGTCCAGGCTAGGCTCAAGCTTGCAATCCTCCTGCCTCAGCTTCCTGAGTAGCTAGGATCACAGGTGTGCACCACAACAACCAGCTGAGAAAAGTCTTTAAGTACAAGGAAGCAGTTAGATTTGTGGTAACTAATACAAGTTTTTCAAATATTAACTTTCAGCTGAGTGCAGTGGCGCACACCTATAATCCCAGCCCTTGGGAGGCTGAGGCAGGAAAATCACCTCAAGTTTGAGGCCAGCTTGGGCTATATAGTGAGATGCTGTCTCAAAAAAATTTTTTTTAATTCAAAAAAATTAACTTTCATTTGAAACTTTAGATTTTTTTGAAATCTTTAATTTTTATCATTGGCAACAAATGGTATCTGGCCTTTTCCCAAAGATAATAAGCTTACTTTATACGTTTTTTAAAAAAAAAAGTCTTCCCAGTATCCAAGTCCAAAATTCCACAGTTTATTAGTCATCCTAAAAGTACGAATGGTGTCCCATACAGAGAGACATGGGTATTTCCCACTTGGCCACATGGAATATTAAAAAGACTTGTACACAGGGGTCCAGATTTAATGGGATTAAAAATCATGCTACTTCTTCCAGGGTGTTCTGAGTAAAAATAGTGTGTTGCTTTTGTTTTGTTTTGTTTGTTGTACCAGGGATTGAACCCAGGGCCTTGGCACTGAACTACATCCCCAGCCCTTTTTCATTTTTTTTATTTTGACACAGGCTCTCACTTAGTCACTAAGTTGCTCGGACTGGACTTAAACTTGCAGTCCTCCTGCCTCAGCCTCCCCGTGTGCTGGGATTATAGGTGGTTTTCAATGGGGGGGCCTGCTGGGGAAGGATTCCTGCATAGGCTTCAGCAGCTTTGTGCACCGCTGCTTCTGCACCATCCTGCAGATGTCAGCGTCTTAATATTCTTGTGAAAACAGTTTGCTGTCGTGGACCCACTGGAGGGGTCTTGGGGGCCACACGTCATGCTTGGAAATGGTTGGTGGACACGTGTTGAGCCTCAGCGGGGAGGCCTGTTCCACGTGTGATGGACCACCTTGCTCGCGATGGGCCATCCTGATCCTCGATATTGTACCGTGTGATTTAACCAGTTCCTTATTTATACACAGTCTGCTCTGGATGTCCTTGTACTTGGGTGTCCTGGGCCAGAGAGAACCCACATTTTTGAGGCTTAAGACATGAGTGTCCCCACAGCCGCCCCCCTGCCAGCCCTGACATCTGCACCCGCCTGTTGCTGCAGGTGGAGCATGACGCCCCCCATGGTGAACGCTTACTACTCGCCCACCAAGAATGAGATTGTGTTTCCTGCCGGGATCCTGCAGGCGCCGTTCTACACTCGCTCCTCGCCCAAGTAGGTGTCTCTGGTGCTGCGGCCCCAGCTCCTTCCCTGCCCTTGGCGGCCCCAGCCCTGCCCTGTCTCACTGAGCCATCCAGCCAGTCTCACAGGTGGCCTGGCACTGAGAGGGTGCAGAGGAAACAGCTTCCACCCCCTCCTCTCCGCCCCAGGGTCTGCTGGCTCAGAGCCAGATGGGGACAGGTGCTCCAGGTGAGGGAGTCCAGGGCCTCGGATGGGGGAGACTTTGCTCCCAACAGTGTTTTAACACAGTCAGAGCTGGGGACTTGGGAGGGGCAAGGGCATCACCCAGAAATGAAATCTGTACCATCCTGGGTACGAATCCCAGCTCAGCTGTTGGATGACTGTGTGTCACTTGGGTAAAGCAATGGCCGTTCCCAGCTTCATTTGCTCAGCTGTTACTGCACCCAGCTCTGCTGAGACAACAGAAACGGAGCCCCGCGCAGGGCTCCCAGCTTGCATCGGCTTTAGGGCCACATCCCCACAGAGCCCTGCAGGACTCCGCTGTGACCCAGGCCGGGAAGCAAAGATCACATACGGGGCAAGAACCAAAGGCCTTCCTGATGCGTCACCCTCACTTTTGTGCCCCTCACTACCCCCAGGGCCTTGAACTTTGGTGGCATCGGTGTTGTCGTGGGCCACGAGCTGACGCATGCTTTTGATGACCAAGGTACAGATTCCGTGTGGTCCCCTTCAGACAGAGCCCATCAGCTTCCTCATCCCCTGTCGAGGGTGCGCCTGCTTCATGATCCTGGGGTGTGGGCTGCTCCACTGGCCCTGTACTGGGCCTCACCCCTCCATCCTCCCCTGCCGTAGCTGGCCAGGCCTCCCGCACCGGATGGGCTGGGGTGAGGTGGCCCATGAAGAACAGGGGTCCCAGCACGCCTCTCCCTGCTCTATGCAGGACGGGAGTATGACAAGGATGGCAACCTCCGGCCCTGGTGGAAGAACTCCTCAGTGGAGGCCTTCAAGCAGCAGACGGAGTGCATGGTGGAGCAGTACAGCAACTACAGCGTGAATGGGGAGGCCGTGAACGGCCGCCACACGCTTGGGGAGAACATCGCCGACAATGGGGGCCTCAAGGCGGCCTATCGGGTGCGTGTGCCCCCTGCACTGCCTAGCCAGGTCCCCACAGTGGAGGCCCAGCATAGACACCCCAGGCAAGCCACAGAGGCTCTGTGTGCCTCAGTTTCCACATCTGAGCAGTGGGGGTAGTGGGATCCTATGGAGAGCAAACCGGGAAAGCAGCCAGCACGGAGCTCAGCTGCACAGAGCCTGCCTGACTGAGGCGGGGAAGGGCTGGCCTGGGCCACCTGCAGGTTCTTACAGCCTTCTCTGCAGGGAAGCCACTACCATGCCAGGCAGCAGGGCCCGGGAGGGAGCAGGACACTGAATGTGAAGCCAGTTCTGGGTTCAAGTCCTCCTGAGCACCTATTTGCTGCCTGCGCATCCCTGACACCTGTGCCATTGGGTCACTGGGACAGTCAAACCAGATGACACAACACAGGCCTGGCTCACAGAGGCACTCAAAGATGCCAGCTGAGTTGGAGGGAGAGGAAGCTATCTGTCAGAGCAGCACCAAGTTCCTCCTGTGACAGTAAGAGCAGAAATACCTGTTGGGGATGGTGGTGCACACTTGTAATACCAGCACTCGAGAGGCTGAGGCAGGAGGATACCTCAAGTTGGAGGCCAGCCTGGGCTACATATTGAGTTCAGGGCCAGCCTGAATCACATCAACAGAACCCGTCTCAAAAAAAAAAAAAGAAAAAAAATCAGAAATACTCACAGGTGCCATGCATTGAGCCTTGCCGAGCACAGGCCTGGTGTCCTCTCCTGCAGCTTTACAACTGGAGATTTGCATCTCCATCTGCAGATGGAGGAACTGAGACCAGAATCATTGTACAGCTGGCCGAAGGGCCATCGGCCAGGGGCAAGAGCCTGCTGCAGGCCTGCACTATGCCCAAGGCGCTGGAGGGTGTGAGGCAAGCCCTGGAGGGAGTGCCATTCTTGGCATGGGGGGGCAGTAAACACGTAAACAAAGACAGGAGAGCATGCCGGGCACTGAGAAGATAAGGGGTATAAAATAGGACACAGCTGGTGGCACACGCCTGTAATCCCAGCACTCAGGAGGCTGAGGCAGGAGGATCACCACCAGTTCAAGGCCGGCTGGAATTACCTCACAAGACCCTGTCTCAAAAACAAAAAAGAAAAGCAGGACAAAGTAGCAGGGCATGATGGCACATGCCTATAATCCCAGCCTTCGGGAGGCTGAGGCAGGAGCATCTACACAAGTTTGAAACCAACGTGAACTACATAGCAAGACCCTGTCTCAAACAACAACAGAAAACAGCACAAAGTGATGAACAGTAGCGGGAGGGCGAGAGGAGAGCTGGCCTCCTGAGGGAATGACATTTGATGAGAGGCAGGAGAAGCTGGGGAAATAGTCTCAGCCGAAGGAAGAGCAGGTGCAGAGGCCATGAGGTGGATGCGTGTCTGGCTCATTCATGGAGAGGAGGAAGCATAGGGGGCAGAGAGGAAGGAGTTTGGGACCAAGAGGAGGCCGGGACTGGGGCCTTCCGGTCTTGTCGCGGAGGACAGGGCTTGGATTCCGTTCTGTTCACAGAGGCATGCCCCTGCAGGGTCCCCAAGTAGAAGAATGACATGATCTAATTTATCCTTGAAAACAGATCAGCAAACCTGCGGGCCAAATCCAGCCCTCAGCCTGTTTTCATAAAGTTTTGAGGGATACAGCTACACTCGTTTGTTCACATGCTGCGTGTGGCTCCTTTTGCACTATAAGAGCAGAGTCACAGCCTAGTGTGGTGGCACAAGCCTTTAATCCCCACACGGTGGGAGACTGAGGCAGGAGGATTGCAAGTTTGAACTAGGAAGTTTAGCCACTTAACAAGATCCTGTCTCAAAATAAAAAATAAAAACGGCTGGGAATGTAGCTCAGTGTGAAAGCCCAGGGTTCAGTCCCAGTACGGCAAACAAAACAAGAGCAGAGCTGAATGGTTGCCACAGGAACTGTTAGCCCACGAAGCTGGAAGCCGTTACTCCGGCCCTCGCGGATGTCTGCCAAGCCTGCTTTAAAAGGCCCACTTAGGTTGTTGCGTGGGAGGGGATCAGAATGGGATCAGTCTGAGTACAGGGGACCAGGCAAGACTGAAGCAAGGGGAGTGGGGGGAAGGGGTCAGATTTAGGATGTTTGCTTTGACTGAAGAAGAACCGAAGAGGAATTCTGAGTCTTTTGGCCCGCATAACTAGGTAGATGGTAGATGGTGGTTATCTGCTGTGATGGGAAAACTGTGTGCGTGTGTGTGTTTGTGTGTGTGTGCCTGCATGCACTCGTCATTCTATTTGCACCACATTAAGTGTGAGATGCAGCTTGGATGTCCAGCTTGGGAGCCGAATATATAGATCAGGGAAGAGGCTGGAGCCAGGAGTGTAAATTTTGCCACCACTGAGATGGTGTTTCAGGCCACAGGGCTCAATGCACCCACTTGGGGGTGAGAGCAGGGAAAGGAGAGGCTCCCCTAGGCAGTCCTGCCCTGCTGGGGTGCAGCTTCCCCCAGCTTCGCCCAGCCTGCTGCACTGACTCTGCCCCCCCCCCCCCGCCAGGCGTACCAGAACTGGGTGAAGAAGAATGGGGCCGAGGAGACACTGCCCACGCTGGGCCTCACCAATAACCAGCTCTTCTTCCTGGGCTTCGCACAGGTGAGTCCTTAGGAAGCAACACCAAACGCAGGCACATTCTGCCATCACAGGGTCCAGGGTCCGAGAGCTCTGGAGCCAAAGGCAAGTTCCGCACTCGTCACGCTGTCCGCAGGACATTCCCTGGCAGGCAGGCGAGCTTCCGGCTCTTGGAGGCTCCAGGAGAGGCCAAGAGCACTGATAAAAGTGTCCTGTGTCCAGTAGGTGATTTGCCAAGGTCTCTTCTGGTTCTGGGGTTCTAGGAATTTCTTAACTGAAGATACAGCATGTTGCCTTTTGAGGTGGCATTCAGCTGATGGCCTTCTGTTGGCTCCCGGAAATACCAGGCTGTTAGACAGAGTGTCTTGTCCCGGAAATATGAGGCTGGACCGAGGTTTTCAAAGTGGTCTTCAGGCAGAATCCCCAGTTCAGATGAAATTCAGGGCCGATGCGTCAGACAAAAAGACTCCGCTCTGGCTGGGTGGGGACACAGCTTGGTGGCACCTGTGTTAAGGTTCAGGTGTGGGGGCACACCAGCCCCTGGCTCTTCCTTGCCCACCCAGCAGGCCCTCCTGACGTCCTAGGATTCCAGGACCAGGGGAGGGGCTCATTCAGCTGCTATGATGGGGCCAATGTGGTGGCTTCAGGGCCCCACAGTGACCCCAGCTTCTCCGTTACTCCCTCAGGTCTGGTGCTCGGTCCGCACACCGGAGAGCTCCCATGAAGGCCTCATCACCGACCCCCACAGCCCCTCCCGCTTCCGGGTCATCGGCTCCCTCTCCAATTCTAAGGAGTTCTCAGAACACTTCCACTGCCCGCTTGGCTCACCCATGAATCCACATCACAAGTGTGAGGTCTGGTAAGGGGCGAAGTACAGGGAGCCAAGGCAGAGGAGGGGAAGGGGCCAAGGACAAGTCCTGGGGGCGGAGCTGCCAGTCTGCCCCCTCCTGCTGGCCTCCAGGGCACCACCCAGCCCTCTTCTCTACATGGAGGGATTGTAGCTGTCACCTTGCTGCCGTGATGGACATTCTCAGCATTACCTAAGATAGATCCCCACGAAGACCTGTCATCCCGGGCACTTGTGCGCCAACTTAGCGACTTTTGGGTGTCGGGCTGGTGTTTGCCAGGCCTGGGCCCCACACCGACAAGGGTGATGGGACACAGCCCTTCACCCACATCCAGCGCCAGATATACCACAAGCACCACTGTGTCAAATGCTTTAAAGATATATTTTTGGGGAAACTATTTTTTAAACATTGTGGAATACACTGGAAATCTTCAGGGAAAAAAATGCATTTGAAACACTTTTTTTAAGGAAAGGATTGGTATATTTATTATGTTCTGTTTTTCTAAATAACCTGTGGACAAAGGAAGCCCCCACTGAGGTACCCCTCACTTTGAGGCTGGGCTGAGGCAGGGACCCCCAGGCTGCTGAGCAGGTCCCCAGATAGAGCTGCCTCAGCCCTTGGAGTATGCGAGCCCAGCTTCTGCCATCACCCGCACAGACAGGAGACTGGGGACCAGGCAGAGGGAGGAGCCAGCTGGGGTCCCTGCTCATGGGCACAGCCCCTGTGCCCAGAGTCCAACCATGGGAACCCCAGCAAAGAAGGTCTGATCCCCAATGTCACAGCAGGGGATCGGTGGCCGCAGCAGAATGAGGCCACATCAGGGCCCTTGAACACAGAGTGCCTGAGGACCCTGGTCACCCAGCGGACTGACTCTCCCCATCAGATGCACTGCTGTCCATAGATGTCCTCTTCATGTCCTTCTCTTTTGGTCGTCGCATGTCTGTCCCAGGGACCTGTTGCCTCTCCGTAGCAATCCTCCCATCCCAGCTACTTCGGGGTCTGCCTTGCTGCTCCTCTTCCCAGAGGAGGGAGAAAAGGGGCCTCAGCTCTCGTCTCCTCCAAGGTCTGGACCTCCCTCCAAGCTCCCACCTCTGCCCCCCACCGGCCTGGCCTGGCTCCAGGGCTGGCTCACCAGTGCCTTATTATTGAGGCTGCGGCCCCAAGTGCCACCAAGGAGATAGCCCCGCCCCAGAGGCCCTTAGACTCCTCAGCAGACCCCCTAAGTGTCCTGACTGGAACCCTCGCTCCTGGTGCCCGCAGCCACCCCTCACTGCCCCCAGGGCAGCAGCTCTGGGTGTCAAGAGTCAGCCATGCTGAACTTGCTGTAGGCTCCAGCCCCTGATACCCGCTGGGTTGGATCAGGACAGTACCTGTAGCTGGACGTGCTCCTCTCCTTCTGGGTACTGTTGGCCAGAAGAGGCTGAGGGGAAGGTCCCCCAAACCCATGCAGCATGTCGGGGATCAGGAATGTCATCCCCTCCCTGGGGCCACAGCTTCTCCCGCAGGCGATGCCTGGGCTGCAGCAGGTGGAGCTCAGTGTGGCCTGAGGCATGCTTAGGGGAGGCCAGCCCCAGGGACAGGCAGGGTGGCTCATCAGTGCCCCTGGCCAGGCCCTCCAACAGCCCATGCCCCCAGCCTAGGAAGCCAGGCTCCTCCTTGCCCATGAGGCACAGAGAACCCAGCGACTACCCGGCCAGCCTTGGCTCAGCCTAGGAGCAGGAACGGGAGTTGGAAGCAGCCTTATCCAAGGGCCCCGGGCACCGCCAGCAAGTTCAAAGCCTAATAGCTCTTCAGGGGCACAACAAGACAGGAACCAGGGAAGAAGCTAGAGCCCAGTGCCAGCCACATAGAGGTGTGCCCCTCCCAGCCCCGGTCCCCTCCACACCACCTCTCCCTCCACCCTGTGCCTTCCCCATGGTGGGGAGCAGTCTGGAAAGTGTCAGTGCCACCATGGAGAAGACAGTGTCTTTGTGCCCATTGCTGAGGTTGTGCTGGGGGTGGGGGTGGGGCGGGGGCTGGAGGTGCTGGATGCAGAGGCAGCTGCACGCGAGCCCCCTCCCCTTAGGCCCAGGAGCCATGGGCTGGCTTCTCTGTGGGTACGTGGACATGGGGTTTGGAGCTGGGAATCTATTTTTTGTATTATGATGTTTCGTGCTACTGTAGTTTTGGTGTGGCACTATTGTAATTGAAATAAAGTACTTGTACCGGGCCACGTGTCCAGATGTCTGTCCTTCCAGGGTGGAGTGGGGCTGTGGGAGAGCCCCCAAGCCAGCACAGAGCTGCCTGCCTTGGCCCCACCTGAGCAGCTGTAGCTGCCCCCAGGGCAGAGGCTTTGAACCCTGATGAATGCCAGCTGGTTCCTGCCTGTGCCCACTGAGCCACTCCTTCACGGAGATGCCTGTGTGAGCGCCCCTGCTGGTGAGAAAGATACTTGTCGCTGCCTGAGCCCTTGGGGCCTCCAGGAAAAATTCAGATTTCCTTGTTTTGGAGCAGAGGAATTTCCAGATCTCAGAAGCATGGACAGGCAGGCAGGGAAATTAAAGAGGTTCAAGGAAAAGCCTTCTCTTGGGTTTGGCACATGCTCTCCCCACTGCCTGGAGTGTTCTCCCCTGACTTCTCTGCCTGATAAACTCCTAGCCATTCTTCAATGCCCTGCTTGGCATCATGTCTAGGAAGCCCTTCTTTATGTCCCAGTCCAGATCAGATGGGCTTACACAGGCTTCCATCTCCTACCACAGTATGAGTTCTCTAGGGCTTACACAACACAGTGTTTAGTCCTGTGGCTCTGGAGGCTAAAAGTCCAAGATCCAGGTGTTGGCAGGGTTGGTTCCTTCCAAGGGCTGTGAGGGAGAATCAGCTGTGTCTCTTGCCCCATTCCTGGTGCCTTGTTGGCACTCTGCATCCCATCTCTGCCTTCACCTCTGTGGCCTTCACCCTGTGGGCCTGTGTCCAAATTTCCCCTTTTAGCAAGTCAAGGGGCATCTCAATCCCTGACTTGAAATTATACTACAAAGCTACCATGATAAAAACAGCATGGTACTGGCAAAAACAGACCCAAGGATCAATGCAACAGATTAGAAGATGCCGAAACAACTCCAAACACACTCAGCCACCTTATCTTTGAAAAAGGGGCCAACCACATTCACTAGAAGAAAGATGGCCTTTTAATTTATTTTATTTTATTTATTTATTTATTTTTATGTGGGTGCCGTGAGTCGACCTCAGGACCTCGCACTTGCCAGCAAGCGCTTGTGCCACTGAGCGCTATCACTGGCCCTTTTTTTTTCCTTTATGTGGGTTCTGGGAGTCGAACTCAGGACCTCGCGCTTGCCGGGCAGGCGCTTATGCTGCTGAGCCATCTCACTGGCCCCAGATAGCCTTTTTAATAAATGGTGCTGGAAAAACAGGGTTTCCACATGCCAAAGATTAAAACTAGACCCATATCTGTCGCCATGCAATAAACTAAAATCAGAATGGATCCAAGATCTAAATATTAAAACAGAAACAATCTCCTGGAAGAGAGAATAAGTAGAACTCTTTAAAGATATAGGTGTAGGCAAAGACTTTATGAACAGAACCCCAATCACACAGGAACTATAAGAAACAACAACGGGGATCTCATCTTATCAAAAAGCTCTTGCACAGAAGAGAAACCACAACAGAGAGAAGAGAAACCCCACAGAGTAGGAAAATACTTTTGCCAGCTGTTCCTCAGACAAAGGACTACTATCTAAAATATATAAAGAACTCAAAAAAATCAGACCCCCCAAATTTAAAGACCCAATCCAAAAATGGGCATCTGAAATGAGTAGACACTTCTCAGATGAAGAAGTAGAAATGGTAAATAAATATACAAAAAAATGTTCAACATCACTGGTCATTCAAGAGATGCAAATTAAAACACTGAGATTCCATCTCACCCTAGAAAGAATGGCTAATATCAAGAAATCAACCAATAACAAATGCTGGCAGGGCTGTGGGGGGAAATGAACCCTTCTCCACTGTTGGTGGGAGTGTAGACTGGTGCAGCCACTGTGGAAATCACTGTGGAGATTCTTAAAAAAAAACTAAAGCTAGAGGTTCCATTTGACCAAGTAATTCCCCTTCTTGGTATATTTCTGAAAGAATTAAAAGGATCATACCATCGCAATATATGCACACCCATGTTTATAGCGACACAGTTTGTAATAGCTACATCTTGGAAACAGCCCAAATGCCCATCAACTGATGAATGGATAAAGAAGATGTGGGTGTTTTTGTTTTTGTTTTTGTTTTAACGCAATGAAGTGCTACTCTGCCATAAAGAAGGATAAGCTTGTGAACTGTCTAGGTAAATGGATGCACCTTGAGGCTATACTCTTAAGTGAAATCAGACACACATGTTCAAATATCACATCATTTCTCTGGTGTGAGAAACTGAAAGGGTAAATGAGGGCCAAAATGTATAACAGATAGGAAGAAAATGTTCAAATGGGAAGGGGAAAAGGGAAGGGGGGAGGGAGAAGGGAAGGAGTGGAAAAGGGAAAAAAAGGAAAAAATGGAAACAAAGCTTTTGTAAATGAGGGGAAGAGGGGTTGAAGGGAGAGGAGGGGATTGGGGGAAAAAGAATCAAGATATATTATGAACAGGTACAAATTCCCTATGATGAACGTGATCATTATGTATATCTCAAATGTACCAATAAAATCATTATTTGTGTGTGTGTGTGGGTACCGGGGGTCGCACTCAGGACCTTGCGCGCCAGCAGGCACCTGTGCTGCTGGGCGATATCACCGGCCCCTTTTTATTCCTTTATGTAGGTTCCGGGAGTCGAACTCAGGACCTCGCGCTTGCCAGGCAGGCGCTTATGCCACTGAGCTATCTCACTGGCCCTAAAATTAATTTTTTTTTTTTTTGTGGGTACTGGGGGTCGACCTCAGGACCTCACGTGCCAGTAGGCGCCCGTGCCGCTGAGCAATATCACCGGCCCCTTTTTTTGTATGTGGGTTCCGGGAGTCGAACTCGGGCCCTCGTGCTTGCCAGTCAGGTGCTTATGCCACTGAGCCATCTCACCGGCCCCCTAAAATTAATTTTTTAAAAAAACAAATTTCCCCTTTTAGAAGGGCACTGGTATGTTGGATTAGGACCACCCTAATGTTCTCATCTTAACCAACTCCCTCTGCAGTGACCTTGTTTCCAAACAAAGCCACATTATGAGATACTTAGAATTGGGATGGCAATACATGAATATCGGGAGACACCCTTCAACCCGTAACACAGGGGTCCCAGTTCTCTAGGTTGGGAGAGAGGCCACCGGCACCAGCTCCAGCAGCCCAGGGGCAGGCACACGGCCGGGTGGGTGAAAGATGCTGGGTGGACAGAGAGCCACAGTGATGCGTGTCTGAGGGGCCAAAGCCAGAGAGAATGAGCCTGTGGGCTAGGGTGACCAGAGACTTCCAGGAGGGGAGACATTCTAGGTGTGCTTCAACTGAGCGGGGAGGACCTGGATGCCCACGGTGGACAGAGCGATGGCCTGTCCAAGCACCCATGCGCACGGCAACACTCCCCCTGGACTCTGCTTCTACCTCGCTTTAGGAGGAGTATTTTTCTGACTCAGTTTCTGCAGGTATAAAATGGACAGCGCTATCTGCTTCCTGTGAGCACCCCCAGCTTGGTGCCCGAGACAGTGACGCTGTCACTGAGAGCTGAGAGCGTTCACCTCAGCTGTGTGCTGCCCACAGGTGCGCGGGCCTGGAGCCCCAGCATCTCACCTGTGCTGCTGCAACAGCTCCTCCCCTCCAAGCCTGTCCTCAGGAGAGCAGCCAGTGTAAAAGAGGAGTCTCTCTCCTTGACGAGTTCCCACAGCACCCACCTGCCCTGCAGGACCTGCAAGACCCCCTCACCACCCTCCAGCCTCTTGTTGTTGTTGTTTCACAGTGCTGGAGCCACTACCTGGAGCCTCCTGGATGCTAGGCTGGCACTCTGCCGCGGATCTGCAGCCTCAGGCCTCTTTCTGCACTTCAACAGGCCAAGCCCTTTCCTTCTCAGGCTTTTGGTCCCACCGGTCCTTCAGCCTGGGATCTTCTCCACATACACACACATGCACACATGTGCTCACAACACACCTTGCCAATGAGTATGAGCACGTGGATTTTGTTCAACCTTCCCACCTACAGTGCACATATTCGAGTCAGGCTGAGTCCACTCACAGCATTTCTCTGTGACAGGCACTTTCTCAGCCCTATCCTGCAGCTGACGAGTTGTTCAGGGCCACTGAGTGGCAGGGAGTGAGTGGCCAAGCTGGATTCTGAACCCAGGCAGCTCTCAATGAGCTGCTTGGGAAACTGAGAGGCTGCAAGAGCAAGGACAGTCAGTCCTGGGGATACCACCACGTGTGCATACACACACACATACACATGTGCACACATATGTGCACACACATGGGGTGAAACACCAGCCCAGCCCTTAGGATTGTGCCTGGCAGCACGCACGGTACTAGGGAACAAGAGGAAAACGGGAGCAAGCGGTAGCCAGGAACCTTGTAAGCAAAAGAGCCCAGAGGAGGCTCTCGGAAAGGGGGTTGCAGAGAGGGAATTTGAGGCGACTCTACATTTTTAAACAACATAGTACAGTGATGAACCCAATGAGAAATGGGCAGGATTTTTTTTTTTTTTTTTTTTGTGGGTACCGGGGGGTCGACCTCAGGACCTCAGGCGCCAACAGGCACCCGTGCCACTGAGCGATATCACCGGCCCCTTTTTCGTATGTGGGATCCGGGAGTCGAACTCGGGCCCTCGCGCTTGCAAGGCAGGCGCTTAAGCCGCTGAGCCATCTCACCGGCCCGAAATGGGCAGGATTTTGACAAAGAAAATTATAAAACTTCACTGGAGACCGAAAAACAAGACCTGAATAAATGCAGGCAAAAACCCTCACCATGGACAAAAAGGGCCAATAGAATAAATAATGCCATTTCTCCCCCAAATAACCTATCTTCTCAGGGTACTCTCAACCAAACTCCCAAGATAATTTTTTTTTTTTTGGCAGTACCAGAGACGGTGCAGGGCCTGCGCACTGAGTTATATCCTCAGCCCTTTCTCATTTTTCTTTTTGAGACAGGGTCTCAATAAGCTGCCCAGGCTGGGCTTGAATTTGTAGTCTTCCTGCCTCAGCTTCCCAGAGTGCTGGAATTACAGACATGCACTACCACATTCAGCTCCAAAGATAATTTTTTTGTAGATTTTGAGAAGCTAATTCACATAGGGGAGAAAGTATACAACAATAGCCAGGATTTTGGGAAAAAAAATAGAATAATAATGAAGGAGCCATATAACCTGTATAAATGTTACAAAGCAATAACGAATAATACAGTGTTGGTACAGGAATAGAGATTGAATGATTAGAATAAATTAGAAGCCAGAAACAGTCCTGTGTATATATGGGGATTCATACAGGTTTGGGTTTTTTTTGTTTTGTTTGTTTGTCTGGGTTTTTTTTGAGACAGAGTCTCACTATGCAGTTCAGGCTGGCTTTGAACTTACTATGTAGCCCAGGCTGGTCTCATACTCACAGCAATCTCCTGCCTCGGCTTCCCAAGTGCTGGGATTACAGGCATGCGCCACCCCACCACCAGCACACACAGGGAAACACTTTGAATGAGTGGAGACACCGGGGGGTGTAGCTCAGTGGTAGAGGGGTTGCCTGGTATGTGTGGGGCCCTGGGTTGGATCCTGGCTACTGCCAAAAGAAAAAAAGAGTGGAGAAATGAATCACTTAATAATGATGTTGAGACCTGCACTTGGGAAAAAAATAAATTTAGATCCCACCTCCCTCATACTACTTACAGTACTGAAATCTATGTGTGCTGGAGACCTAAGCAGACAAAAACCACAAATGAATTAGGTTAAGACATAGCAATGTGTTTATAACTTTGTATTGGCAAAGCCATCTTTTAAAAGATACAAATGAAAAAGAAAAACATAACGAAAAAGACTGGATGTGGTGGCGCACGCCTGTAATCCCAGCACTTGGGAGGCTGAGGCAGGAGGATTACCATGAGTTCGAGGCCAGCCTGGACTATATAGAGAGACCCTGTCTTAAACCCCCTCCCCCCCAAAAAAAGACAAATCTATTTGGGAATATCAAAATGTAATTCTCTTATAAAAAAAAAAAGATACAACAGGCCTAGGGCTGGGCCTCAGTGGTCCAGCGCTTGCCTAGCATGCAGGGCCTCAGTTCCATTCCCTAAAAATTTACCACCTGTAAATTATTTTTTTTAATTTTTAAAAGATACTATTCAATAAAATTAAAACAGAAGTGACAGATTGGGAGAATATATTTGGAATATATATAGCAAATGATTCAGAATATATACAAACAACTCTTGGAAAATAAAATCCAACCAGATAAAAATGAAGCAAAAGATTTTTTTAAAAATAAACTTGGGGCCGGTGAGATGGCTCAGCGGTGTGAGCGCCTGCCTGGCAAGCGCGAGGGCCCGAGTTCGACTCCCGGAACCCACATACAAAAAAGGGGCCGGTGATATCGCTCAGCAGCATGGGTGCCTGCTGGCGCGCGAGGTCCTGAGGTCGACCCCCGGTACCCACACACACACAAAAAATAAATAAATAAATAAAATAAAATAAACTGAAGAAAAAATTTAAAAGACATTTTTTGGAAACGATGCACAGTCTCACTAATCATATGAGAAATGCGGTGGAAATCACAATGAGGTAATATTTCTCCCCATAATATTGACAGGAATGATCAAGCTTGATATTAAATGCAGGTGAGGCTGTAAGGAAACAAGGAATGTCACCCATTGGGGATGGGACAGCCAGCTGTTAAACCATTCTGAAGGCCAATTTGACAGGGTTTTATTAAATTTAAATGAATTTAGCTGGGTGTGGTAGCGCAAGCCTGTAATTCCAGCACTCGGAAGGCTGAGGCAGGAGGATTGCCACAAGTTCGAGGCCAGCCTGGGAACGAGGCAGTGAGACCCTGTCTCCAAAAAGAGTGAGACAGACAGACAGACACTGTGAGGCCAGGGATGTGGCTCAGTGTAAAACAGTTGTCTACTGTGTGTGAGGTCCTAGTTCCATCCCCTTTGGAGAAAGACACAATAGTGAAAGGAGGGGAGTTATAGCTCAGTGGTGGAGTGCTTGCTTAGCATGCCAGACACCCTGGGTTCAATCCCCAGCACTGCAAAGAAAAAAGGAAAAAGGAAAAACAGGTAAAGGGCCAGGTGTGGTACACTTACGTGTAATACCAGCATTTGAGGTAGGCAGGGTCACAAATTTAAACTTGTGGGCCCAGCTTGGGCCATTTACCAGTGTAGCAAGACCCTATATCAAAACTTTAAAATGGGGGCTGGGGATGTAGCTGGGGCCCTTACTGCAAAACAAAACAAAACAAACAAACAAAAAACGGGAGGGTGGATGCGAATCCTGCAGAAACAGATGAAAAATAAGAAAAACCAACTTTCACTCCACCTCCTGACTGCCCTTCACAAAGGCAGCAGCCAAACTGCCAGCAGAGGGCAGGCTGGACTTGGGAATCCTGTGCAAGAAATGCAGTAAAGACCAGATATGTGCAAAGCCACTGTGACCTGGGGAGACAAGCTGGGGCTGCCATGCGGTGGTAGGAATGCTTCCTTAGCTTCACAGAGGTCCTGGGTGCCAATCCCAGCACCAAAAAAGAAAAAAAAAAAAAAAAAAAAAGAAGGAATTTTGTATCTTGAGCTAGGTGGTCCTGAGAAAATTTTCATTAAGTGAGGTTTTCTTCAGGATTGGCTGCTGTAATTTTATGATAAGTATATTAATACACCTTTTTTAGTGGAGCTGGGCCTGTGGCGCACGTCTATAAACCCAGTGTTATAGTTTGGGTCTAGATGTCCCCCCAAAGCCTCATGAAGTTTTAGATGGGCCTTTTTTGGAGGCAGCTGAACCTAGAGTTTGTGATGATCCCAAGTGCAATGGTGGAATTAAGTGTGCTGGGATTAAGGGTGGGAGACTGCTGGATCAGTCCACTGATTGGATTGGCACTGCCCTAATCCCAACAGTCTGGGTAAGATAAAAGGGGCAGAAAAAAGCTTGTTTCACCCTTTAGCTCTTGCTTGTTGCTTTTGCTGCCTTCTGCCACCATGAACTGTTGCCCCTCTGCCATGTGCCACCCTGCCTTGGAGCTAGCCAATTATGGACTGAAACCTCTACAAACCGCGAGTTAAACCTTTCTCTAACTTTGGGTGTCGGGTATTTTGTCCCAGCAAGGAGAAAAGTAACTAAGACACCCAGCAATCGGGAGGCTGAGGCAGGAGGATTGCCCCACATTCGAGGCCAGCCTGGGCTACATAGTGAGTCCTTGTCTCCACACTCCCCCCAAAAAAATTAAATTAAAAAAAAAAACTTTATTAGTGGGAAGGACAAAAAAATTAGTGTTTAACAAAAAAAATTTAAAGGTCATAGAATAATTTTAATTTCCCCCAATCTCTTTAAACCACACTTAATTTTTTTTTTTTTTGTGGGTACCGGGGGGTCGACCTCAGGACCTCGCGCGCCAGGAGGCGCCCGTGCTGCTGAGCGATATCACTGGCCCCTTTTTCGTATGTGGGATCCGGGAGTCGAACTCGGGCCCTCGCGCTTGCAGGGCAGGCGCTTAAGCCGCTGAGCCATCTCACCGGCCCTAAACCACACTTAATTTTTAAGTACAGACAATACCAGTCATACTTCTACTTAACTTCATACAACTACCCTGCGTACAACACAACCATACCAAGTCTTCCCCAGAGGAGGTCGCAAAGTCCTTGGTGAGGTTCCCCCTTTTCCCCAGTACTAGGGGCCAAACCCAGGGCCTTTGCACTGAGCGACATCCCCAGCCCTTTTTTATTTTGAGACAGGGCCTCGCTAAGTTGCCTCTTACTTCCGCCTTAGCTGTTGTGATGGTTGATTTTATGTGCCAACTTGAGTGGGCATGGGAGTGCCAAGTATGTGGTCAAACATTGCTTGAGGTGTGTCTGTGAGGGTGTTGTGGATAAGATTAACTGGTTTTTGTTTTTGTTTTTGTCTTTTTTTATCCCCCTACTGGGGATTGAACCCAGGGCTGTGGCACAAAGCTGTATCTTCAGCCTTAGTATTTTTTTTTTTTTTTTTTTTTTTTTTGAGACAAGGTCTTGCTAAGTGGCTAAATTGCCCAGATGGGCTCAAACTTGTAACCCTCCTGCTTTAACCACCTAGAGTTTTGGTATTACAGGCATGTGCCACCTGGCTTCACCTAGCATCTTTAACATATAAACCATGACTATTTAAAATTCCTTGCCTAATAGTTTCAACAATTGCATCATTTCTGTTTTGTTTTGTTTTGAGACAGGGTCTTGCTGTGTAGTGCAAGCTGGCCTTGAGTTCACTATGTAGCCCAGGCTGGCCTCGAACTCACAGTGATCCTCCTGCATCAGCCTCCCAAGTGCTGGGATTACAGGCCTGCACCACCATGCCTGGCATCATTTCTGACTCTGGCTTGTAGATTGCTTTGTATCATTTTTGTTTGTTTGGTTAGTTGGTTGATTTTTGTTTTGTTTTGTTTTATTTTTTGTTTTTTGAGACAGCGTCTTGTGGTAGTTCAGGTTGGTCTTGAGCTTCCTATGTAGCCCAGGCTGGCCTCGAACTCTCAATCCTCCTGCCTCAGCCTCCCAAGTGCTGGGATCACAGGCATGTGCCACCACACCCGGCTGCTTTGTATCTTGATGGTGAAAAAATTTTTTTGTGCGCCGGGAATTGAACTCAGGACCTTGTGCTTGCCAGGCAGGCGCTGTGCTGCTGAGCTATATCACAGCCCTTGATGGTGAATTTTTGAGCTTTTTTTCTTACCGTTTAATGCTTTATAACTTTTGACTAAATGCCTGACATTGTATACAGGACATTAAGGGATTTAATTAAGTGATATTTGTTCCAGGAAATGGCCATGTAGACAGTGTAGGAACTTAGATTAATCTGGTCAGAGGTTGAGCTGGATTTGCATTTTGTTGTTGCTATGGCTACCTTCACTGTACCACTGACTTCCCATCTTTTCAGCAGCATCTCAATCTTAGCATGGGGCTGGGTGGCTGAGGGGTGGCTTTCGGTGCCCCTGCTCATCCATCAGCTTCCGGCTCCTTTGTTTGACTGCTATCGCTTGCTCCTGGTGCTTGCTAACCCAGAGTGGAAAATTGTCTATTGTCCTGGTCTCGCCTCAGTCTTAGAGAAACTGTATTGCTGGGTATTGGGGGTGGGGCTTCCCCAGAGATCAGGATCCTCCTCATGGCAGCAAAACTGCCTCGGCTGGGTCTGATGGCACATGCCTGTCATTCCAGCACTCTGGGAGGCTGAGGCAAGAAGATCACAAGTTCAACCCTAGTCTGGGCAATTGAGTGATTTAGCCAGCTCCTATCTCAAAACAAAATTTTTTAAAAAAAGGGCTGGGGGTGTAGCTCAGTGCAAAGGTCCTGGGTTCAATCCCCAATACAACAAAAAGAACTCTGCCTTGTACGTTGGGCATATCCTATGTGGGGAAGTTTTCTGCCCTTTCCCCATGGGATCCCAGGTCCAAGATGGTTTTCCACCCCTCCCTCTTCCCTTGGCTGCCCTTGGCCAGCCGCTCTGGGCTTTCGTTCTGTGGCGGGAGGGTCCTGCTGAGATAGCGGCTGCAGCTGTGGAGAAAACCTTGCCCCTGCGTCCCACCCCTCTGGTTCTGGCGCTCCGCTTCCCAGGTGTGTACTTTCACACCTGAGCACGCACGACTTGCAACAATGTGTTGCAAATGTAGCTAATTTTCTTAAATGCTTGGCCCACAGTAGCTACACAGACATACTTATCCTATAATTGTTTGTTTGTTTTGAGACTGGGTCTCCCTATGTTGCCCTGGCCAGTCTTGAACCCTGGGGCTCACGCCAGTCTCCCGCCTCAGCCTTCTGAGTAGTGGGGATTACAGGCTCACACCACCATGCCTGTCTGATTATATATTTGTTTGGTTTTGTTTTGATTTTTGAGACAGGGTCTCACTATGCAGTTTAGGCCAGCCTTGAACTCACTGTGTAGCCCAAGCTGGCCTCGAACTTGCTGCGATCCTCCTGCCTCAGCCTCCCGAGTGCTGGGATTACAGGCATGTGCCCCACGCCCAGCTCATTTACCTTTTCTGTTTCCGCACCTGTAGGATGGGGCTAATGCCACCCACCTCCCAGAGAGCTCACATGAGGTAAAGGATATGAAGGGATTTTCGGCGGGATGCAGCAAACACATCGGCTGATTGAGCTCTGCTGTTTGGCAGGCTGTGCAGAGAGCGGGTTGGAGGACGGCTGGAATGGAAAAAGGGAATATCTGTTAAGGAATCCGAGAAAAATGCGGAGCATACCCAGGGCAGCAAGGAACCTGTACCTGAATCCTGGACACTGTTTCCATTTCCCTGCAGAGCACTAGGGCCGACCGCGCTTCTAAGGAGGGTGTGTGCTCCACCCGGCCGGCCGTTTCGTGTTACAGTTTTAAGATATCACCACCAGGGGGCGCAAAAACCCAAAGAGACACGGGCTCAGGCTTCTGGAGACTGAATCCTGCGAAGCAAATGCGCAGGGGTGGGGTCCCCTCCCCTTGCCAATTAGATCCAGCCTTCCACGCCTTACGTGTTGGTTAGAAGGCAGGGAAGAGACTGGAAAGAATCCTGTGCCGGTGCCTGGAAAGTTCTAGTCCCTCCTCACAGCTTCCTGACTGCGACAAGT
Source organism: Erethizon dorsatum (assembly GCA_028451465.1). Lineage (NCBI taxonomy): Eukaryota > Metazoa > Chordata > Mammalia > Rodentia > Erethizontidae > Erethizon > Erethizon dorsatum. The sequence continues at coordinate 119,660,883 of CM051827.1, forward strand.
GACCTAACCTCTCCGAGTCCCTGATATTTTTAACAGTGAAGCTAACAATCACTGGTCTAGGCCCCGCCTGGCCCTCCTTTTAGAGAGAGGGGCCGTGTAACAGCGGCTCAGGACTTGAAGGTGTTTGACCGGAGTTTGATCCTCGCTCCAACCCCAAATTAGGTCAAGTGATCCAACCCCTTAGAGATGCAGTTTCAGTCACCGTTAAAGGAGAATTCCAGCACATTCTTTGCGCGGTTGCAATTTTTATTTTTTCTTGAGCCCAGAGCCTTTGCCCTGGGCCATATCCCCCAGCCTTTATTTTTTATTTTGAGACAGGGTCTTGCTAAATCACTAAATTGCCAAGGCTGGGGTCAAATTTACAAACTCCTGCCTCAGCCTCCTAGAGTGTTGGAATTATAGGTATGCACCATCACACCCAGGTTGGGTTTTTTTTATTGTTTTGTTTTTTTTTTTTTTTTTCCTTTTTCTTTTTTGAGACAGGGTCTCAATAGGTATGCCAGGGTGGCCTCAATTTTGCAATCTTTCTGCTTCAGCCTCCCAAATGCTAGGATTACAGTCATGTACTATCACACCTGGTTGGAAACTTAAATGAGATCTTGCCTTTATGTACTTAGCAGAAATGCTGGTGCATAATAATTACTCAGTATATGTTTATGATAGGAATTTAACCTGCATTCATTAAATTAATGAATTTCCAGGACTAGGTCTCTGCTAATAATTACTCTTGGGGCTTTCGAGAAGATGCCTTTCCTTTTGAGCTGGGGGTATAGCTCAGTGGAATAGCGCCTGTGTAGCAGGTGCAAGGCCCTAGGTTCAATCCCTGGGCCTTGGTTCAAACCGAAAAAGATTCCCTCACTTTTTTTTTTTTTTTTGGTGGGTACTGGGGGTCGAACTCAGGACCTCGCGCTTGTGAGCAGGCGCTTGTGCCACTGAGCGATATCACTGGCCCTTTTTTCCCTTGTATGTGGGTACCGGCAGTCAAACTCAGGACCTTGAGCTTGCCACGGAAGGAGCTTATGCCACTGAGCTATCTCACCGGCCCTTTTTTTTTTTTTTTTTTTCTTTTGAGACATGGTCTCACTGTGTAGCCCTGGCTGGCCTCAAACTGGTGGTGATCCTCTGATGCGCTGGGATTACAGGAGTGCGCCACTACACCCCACCAACTTTTCTGGGCCTGTTTTTCCAGAAAAATAGGCCATTAGGTGGCATTGGGTATTCAATAGGAGCCCTCCTGTCCCTGATATTCCAGGCTGTTTCTCCGTCTCCCTCCTTCCTTTTCTTTTTTCCATTTATCCAGCATTTATCCATTCCTTTAACAATTATTTATTGACTATCCACTATATTCCTGGTGTAGGAAACAAAAGAAACCCACATCCAAACAGATGTACACCACTGGGAGCCAGTCCACTGGAAGGGGATTTGTTCCAAAACCTTCTTTGTCCTCTCCTCCAGCAATCAATCCTTGCAGGTTATTTCGTGTTTGGAAAAGGGGGAAAAAATTGCGCCAAGAGTTTATTTCCGTGCCTCTCTGTGTGGCTGTGTACACACACAGGAACACACACACACATTTATATATAACATTTGCAGTGGTGTTGTCATGGGAACCAGTTTTTGGTGGTGCTAGGCATGAGCGATGCCCATGAGTGGGGGCCTTTTATGGAGCACCCCCTGCATGCACTTTCTTGTGGCATGAAACCCTGCCAGGAGAGTTGCCCCAAGAGCCTTTGTCGGCCCTTTTGATCATCACCGCCTATTTTTCTCATGATCTTGTCAGATATCAGAGGATTTGGCTGAGGGAACTGATTGTCAAGCTCAGTCCCTGGAGTCTGGGTCCCCTGGGACGTCTGCCAGTCTAGTGGTATGCATAGGTTGTGTGGGCTTTTTGTCTTTGGAAACTCTTGATTTGAGGATGGTGAAGGGTTTGGGAAAGGCTTGGATGAAAAGACAAAAAAGCAGCCCTATTTTCAGACACGACAGCAGCAGCAGCCGCTTTTGAACTTGGTGGGCAGTGCCAGAGCGGGGAAGGGGCAGAAGGCCAGGGAGAGGGCGTGGACAGAAATCGCTGTCCCTAAGCCTCTGTGCGGGCCGGATCCACCGCAGGGCTTCGCGTGTTTTCTCTCCCGCAATACTCGGATCCGCGCAGTGAGGTGGACGGAGCTGTTCTCGGCGGGAGGCTGGGATCTGGAGAACAGAAGCAGCCAGCTAGGAAGCTGCGAAGCTGAGATGCGCGCCCAGCTGGGCCCGACTCCAGACCCGAGTCCATTTGCTGTTGCTATAACTGAAGGCCGCAGCCTGGGTAATTTATGAGGAAAAGAAATTTGCTCCTTACCGCCTTGGAGGCTAGGGACTCCAAGAGTGCAGACTGCTTCGCATGGCGAGCGGAGCAAGCGTCCAGGTTCACGTCTCTCTCCTCTTACAAAGCCACCAAGGCCAGCACTGGCGCCTCACTCCCATGCCCTCATCTAACCCTAATTACCTTCCCAACACGTCACCTCCAAATATCATTAACAAATGACTACAAGGGTTAAGTTTCCAGCACGTGAACTTTCGGGGAACACATTCAACCCGGCACCTGCAGCACTGTTGCACAGAACCACGCCCTGCAGCCAAGGCTGCCCCCCCACCTCAGGCCAGGGGCGGAGTGAGGGTCAGCAAGGTGGGCAGTCCAGGAATTCAGATCCTCACAACCAACCCAGAGGCACTGTGGCAGATCCAGGCAAGGCAGCCGGGAGGATGACCCAAACCGAGTCTACGCAAGAGACTTGTTTCACGAAAGAGCTGGCTCCTCGGCAGCGGTCATGGCTGGGTGGTAGAGTGCTTGGCTAGCTTGGGTGAGGCCCTGGGTTTGATCCCTAGTGCTTTATTTATTTATTTAGGTTCTTTGAGACAGGGTCTCACTCAGTAATTCAGTCTGGCTTTGAACTCACTGTGTAGCCCAGGCTGGCCTCGAACTTGCAGCGATCCTCCTGCCTCAGCCTCCCAAGTGCCGGGATTACAGGCTTGCGCCACCATGCCCAGTTTATTTTATTTTTTGAGACAATTTTTTACTAAGTCACTAAATTCCCCAAGCTAGGATGGAATTTGGGATCCTCCTGCCCCAGCCTCCCAGAGTACTGGGATTATAGGTGTGTGCCACATCTGGCTTGGGAGGGAGCAATTAAATCTATCTGGAGGAGGAAGAGGGGAACAGAGGAAAATTTGTCCCATAAGATGATACCTGAGCTGGGTTTTGAGGGATAAATAGGAGCTTCTAGGCCATCCAGGAGCAGGAGACACTCCAGGAGGAAGGGGACAATACGTGGAGGCATGAAAGTGCGTGGCTGTTCAGGTTTCATGTTGCTGCAGAAGTGGCGGCAACTGGGGTGCCAAGATTGGCAAGAGCAGATGTGATGGGGCCACAGGTATCCAGCGGAGGAAACTACTCTACCCAATACCACCCAGCCTGCATAAAAGGTGAGCATCAGGCATTGTCTTCAATTTCTGCATTCCAGGGGAAGATGAGAGCAGGGAAAAACGGGGGACGAGTGCCAAATTTGGAAAAAAAGAAAAATGTTCATCTGCTGAATTAATTCTAAATCACTGCTATTTTCATTCTCCCGCTGGTGGGAAAAGGCAGAGCATAGGGCCGGGGGTATTGCTCAGTGGCACAGTGCCTGCCTGGCAAGTGCAAGGTTGTGAGTTCGATTCCCAGTACCAAAACAAAACAAAACGAAAAGGCAGAGCATAGCAACGCTTCAGCCTCTCTCTCTCCAAGTGTGTGGAGTACTCCAGGCGGGCCAGGCCTGCGGGCGGCCGGCTCCTACAGGGGTGGCTGGAGCCAGCCTGGAGCTTGGCGCCAGCTGTGGGCATCTGGAAATCCAGCTTCCTGCTCCGGGCACTAGATAGGGTGTCAGTCAGAGCCCAGGATTTTCCCAAGACAGCAAGCTTGGCAGGATATTGAAATGGCCTGAGGCTTGAGAAGGGCCAGGGGAAGGCTGGGCCACCCAGGGTAGCAGGATGTGGTTTCTAGATTCAAGATAGGGTGTGCACACATGAGACTGTGCGCAGTCCCTTGGCGTAGAGAATCAAGAGGCCTGCTAGCAGGTAGCGGAGACCTTTCACTGGGCCAGGTGCAGAGGAGGCGCAGGGCCGCTCAGTGGCTTTGGTGTGTGTGAGCGTCCTGCCAATGGGGCCTGGCATCAGCAAGGTCAAAGGCTGCCCTGCCCCCAGGCCCAGGGCTGCCTCCAGAAGATGTTGAGCGTTTGCTAGACAGCAGAGAAGGAGATACCTGCTATGATTCATCTCCTCCATGTAGGGACCTTAAGTACTTAGAGCCTGACTCTGCGTCAAGAGCTGTCCCTAACACCTGGCGCAGAGTGAGCGCTTGGTAAACATCACTGTTTTTTATCAGCCAGATACCCTAATAGCCATTATTTAATCCCCACAATTGCTGTAGAAATAGAAATTAACAGTGTTTTTTAAAATTTTTTTTACGGAGCTGGAGATTTAGCTCACTGGTGCAGCGCCTGCCTGGCAAGCATGAGGTCCTGAGTTTGATTACTGGTTCCCCCCCCCAAAATTGTTTTTTTACAGTTGAAACCAAGGCACAGCAGCTCAAGGACACATAGTTACAAGTGGACATGCATGCCAGGCTTGGTGGCTCAGGCCTGTAATCCCAGCTTTCCAGGAGGCTGAGGCAGGAGGATCACAAATTTGAGCCATTGCAATTTAGCAAGACCCTGTCTCAGAATAAAGAAATAAAATTAAATGCCTCATTTCTTAGAGCACCTGCACTGCGCTCTTGAGTGTGTCCTATATCTACCTTTGATAAATCCTTCTCATGCCTCTTTTAAAAATAAATTTTTTTTAAATTAGCAAGTTTTAAAAAGGGCTGGGAATGTAGCTCAGTTTGAAGGTCCTGGGTTCAATCCTCACTACTGAAAAAAAAAAAAAAAAAAAAAAAAAAAAGACACAGAGTCAAAAGCCAGAAAGAACTTCAACTCAATAACAACAAAATAACTATTTAAAAAGCAGGTAAGGGCTACTGGTGCAGCTCAGTGGTAGAGCACTTGCCTGGCATGCACAATGCCCTGGGTTCAATTCCAGCACTGCATAAATAAATAAATAAATAAATCCACAAAAGTGAGGAATGGTGGGATAGGCCTGTAAATCCCAAAACTCGAGGCTGAGGCAGGAGGATTGCTGTGCATTCGAGGCCAGCCCTGGCTATGTAGTGAGTTCAAGGGCAGCCTGAACTACATAGTGAGACCTTGTCTCAGAAAACAAACGAACAAAATTCAAAAAAAATAAAGATTGGGCCAGTGAGATGGCTCAGCGGTGTAAGTGCCTGCCTGGCAAGTGCAAAGTCCTGAGTTCAACTCCTGGAATCCACATAAAGGAAAAAAAGGGGCCGGTGATATCGCTCAGTGGCACAAGTGCCTGCTGGCAAGCACGAGGTCCTGAGTTCGACTCCTGGTACCCACACAAAAAAAAAGAAAGAAAGATTTGCATTTAATAAAATAATAAACAAAATAATGAGCATGATAAGATGCATAATGTCACTAATGATTAGGAAAAATGCAAATAAAACCCACGATGAGATACTTCACACCCATTAAAATTGCTAGGAGCTAGGCACAGTGGTTTCTATGTAATCCCATAGTGCCTGTAATCCCAGCTATTTAGGAGGCTGAGGCAGGAGGATTGCAAGTTTGAGGCCAGCGTGAACAACTTAGTGAGACCTTAATTTAAAAAGAAGGAAAAAAAAAGGCGGGGCATGTAGCTCAGTGGAGTGCTTGCCTTGCATGTGTGAGGCCTTCCTCCAAGTAATAATGCACACACAAACGCACACACACAGGCCATAATAACATTTTTCTTACAGCTTTTAGTTTTTATTAGTCCATGTTTGTAGTACATAATGATTGCATTTCTTGTGGGGAATTGGTGCATGTACACAATACATCTTAATTCTTTTCTCACGCCCCCACCTCTTGGTTTCCTTTCCCTTTTGCAAAAGATCTATCTCCCTATTTCCTATTATCTATTTTTTATTTTGCTCTTTGTTTATATTTTGGATTTCTCAAAAATATGGACTGCTTCATGAATCTGCGTGTCACCCTTGCCCATGGGGCCTTTCTAATCTTTTCTCTAGTGTTCCATTTCTAGTGCATGTGCTGCTGAAGTGAGCACATAAAAAAAAATTTTTTTAAAAGAAAAGAATGCCAGGTGTGGTAGCACATGCCTGTAATCCCAGCACTCTGAGAGGCTGAGGCAGGAGGATCACAAGTTCAAGCTCAGCCTGAGCAATTTAACAATTTTGGGACTTCGTCTCAAAATGAAAAATAAGGGCTGGTGAGATGGCTCAGCGGCGTAAGCGCCTGCCTGGCAAGCGCGAGGGCCCGAGTTCAACTCCCAGAACCCACATACGAAAAAAGGGCCGGTGATATCGCTCAGCGGCACGGGCGCCTGCTGGCATGCGAGGTCGATCCCTGGTACCCACACACACACAAAAACAACAACAACAACAAATGAAAAATAAAAATGCTGGGGTGGTATCTTCAGTATGAGGGCCCTGTGTTCAATCCCCAGTACCACAAAATCAATCAATGTAAAATAAAAATATAAAAAAGAAAAGAATGAGTGTTGGTGAGGCCATGGAAAAATTAGAACTCTTGTTCATTACCAGGTAGCCCAGGCGGGCCTTGATCTCGAGATGATCCTCCTGCCTCAGCCTCCTAAATAGCTGGGATTACAGGTGGGCACTGCCACACCTAGCCCCTGATTCATTACTAATAGGGTTAACATAAAGTGGTATACTCAGTGTGGAAAACAGTATGACAGTTCCTCAAAACGTTAAATATGTAATTGTTATATGATCTAACAATTCCACTTCTAGGTATATGACCGAAAGAAGTAAAAGCAGAAATCTAAAGATATAAGTTTGAGCAGTAAGTATTTGTAGCAGCATTATTCACAGTGGCCAAAAGGAAGAAACATCTGAAACATCCACTGGTGTATGAATGGATAAATAAGATGCAGTACATCCACACCACAGAATATTGATCAGCTCTTAAAAAGAAATGAAATTCTGACACAGGCTACCACATAAATGAGCCTTGAAAACATGCTGAGGGAAACAGCCCAGTCACAAAAGGACAGATTCTGTCAAATTTATAGAAACAGAAAAATAGAATGGTGGTTGCCAGGGCCTGAGGAGAGGGAGCTATTTAATGGGGAGTTGGTATTTAGTGGGGACAGAATTTCAGTTTGGGTTAATGAAAAATTCTGGAGATGGATGGTGGTGATGGTTACCTGGCAATGTGAATGTATCTCGTGTCACTCAACTGTACGGTTTGGTTCCTAAAGTGGCAAATTTTATGTAAATGTATCTCTTATAACCTTTATGATAACAGCGGCAACAACGAAGCTGGGAGTGGTGCCACACACCTGTAATCCCAGTACTTGCTGAGGCATGGGGATCGCCTCGTTTGAGGCCAGGCTGGGCTACATAGTGAGTTCAAGGCCAGTCTGGAATACATAGTGAGACCTTGCCTCAAAAAAAAAAACCCCAAAAATAAAATAAAATAAAATAAACACAGGAGTTTAGAAAAGATTACCCCTAAGGGTATTTTCAGCCTTCAGTAGACTCCATGATAACATTAAAAAAAAAAAAAAAAAAAAAAAAAAAAACAACAACCAAGAAGAACAAAAACAAACAAAAAAACCCTGTGGTAAAATAGACATAACAAAATCTAACAAGGTGTGGTGGCATACACCTGTAATCTCGGCACTCTGGGAGGCTGAGGCAGGAGGATCTAAAGTTCTAGCCCAGTTTAGATAACTTAGTGAGACCTTGTTTGAAAAAAATAAATAAATAAAGAGCTGGGGATGTAGCTCAATGTGAAGGCCCTGAGTTCAATCCTCAGTACTGAAAAAAAAATTACCATTTTAAGCATTCCATGTCAATATGCTTTTGCCCTTCTTGCATCCTGTGGAAGCTGAGCAATTCGTAGCTGCAGGGGCTGATGAGGACTTTGGTCCCCTCCAGGAGAAGCTGAGGACTGAAAGCCACTTGGCCCCAGGAGAACTGAGTGGCAGCAAATCAGAGAAGCCGCAACTTGGTCCTGGAGGGAACAGGAAAGGAGCTAAGACACACTGAGGTGCTTACTATGCCCTAGGGTTTGTTGATGATTTCTACAGGCAAGTTCCGTTTGATCTGTTAGAGGCCGCCCTCTTCTCTTTATTTGGCAAATGGCCCCGAGAAGTTAGGAAACTTGCTTAAGATTGTACAGCTAGTCTGTAAGGTTAGAATCCAGATTTTTTTTTTTTTTTTTTTTTTAAGTTTATGACCCCTTTTGGGCTGGGGTGTAGCTCAGTGATGGGGCTGAGCTCAATCCCCAGCATGGAAAAGTTTATAACCTTTAAACGGAATCACCACCCTCTCACACTACGCCACTATGGGGCCCTGACATAGGTGGAAGGGGCAGCTGGCACAGCTCCGCACTGAGACAGCAACCGTGGGCCACACCATGAACAGTCTTGCGGAGTCGGAGATGGGCAAAGCACTTCTATAGCAGTGGTTCTTCTCTCCTTGCATCCAGGGTCACTTCAGATAGGAACTCTGCATCTTTCTTCTTCCTCCTCCTCTTATTTTTTTTTAAATGATTTTGGACTCCCAATACTATAACCTTTTCTTTTTTTTGTGTGTGTGTGGGTACCAGGGATTGACCTCAGGACCTCGCGCGCCAGCAGGCGCCCGTGCCGCTGAGCGATATCACCGGCCCTTTTTTTGTATGTGGGTTCGGGGAGTCGAACTCGGGCCCTTGTGCTTGCCAGGCAGGCGCATACGCCGCTGAGCCATCTCACCGGCCCCACCAACACGATAACTTAATTGAACTTAATTGCCTAGGGTCTAGATCTTGAAACACCGCAGTCCACACTGCCGTCTACCCTTGCTGGGTTTTGGTGGCTGTTTGCAAGTCTCAGAGCAGAGCACTCAATGATATACAAATCCCTCTGTGGCTAATAAACATGCCTTTTCTTGGCATAATGGGGCTGGCTTTTATGCTAAAAGGCCAGTTCCTCCAGGAGGAAAAATGAAGGAATCAGCGAACTCTAGCTTGCCATAATAGTTTTGGAAGTTTTTTTTTCTTTAATACTGGACGTCAAACCTAGGAATGCTTCAGCACCGAGCTATATCCCCAGCCCTTTTATTTTGTGAGACAGGGTCTGGCTATATTGCCCAGGCTGGGCTTTGTTGAGGCCTGGCTAGTTTCTGTTTTGGGTGAACTTTAACGTAAGGACTGAAAAGTTCAGGTTACCGGTCAGTCCTTGGTTCACAAACAGTGAATGTTACCGGGGGCCTCTGAACACAATCCCCCATTCACTCAGAGAAGCACCACAGAGCCGTGTGCTGAGCTTTCATCTGCCTTTTGGCTCTTTGGGGATGTAGGTCTTTGCTAGGGGCTGCGTCTCGCAAGGGGAGATGGCTGTTCGGAGATCCATGCCCCTTTCTGGATGAGAACTGCCTGCTCCAGGACATGGGCCCGTGCCTCTCCCTATGCTGTAAGAATCACAGCCTGGGTGCCGTGTTGCCCCAGACTTCCCTGTGCAATGCCAAATCCTCTGGCATTTCATGACTATTCATTCAGGCCTTTGGCAAATTTCATATCCTGTTTATTGAGTGCTAGATATAAGGGATATTTTAAATGACTAACAAATGTCCCTGCATAAATGAATAATAATGGACAAATGTATAAAAAATTACTATAAACCCTGTGTGACAGCACATGCCAGTAATACCAGCTACTCAGGAGACTGAGGCAGGAGGATTGCAAATTTGAGGCTAGCTTTGGCAGTTTAGAGAAAGTCTTATTTCATTTTAAATTTTACTTTTTAAATTTATTTTTTATTTTTTAATTTATTTTTTGGCACCAGGAATTGAACTCATGACCTCACACTTGCCAGGCAGGCATTGTGCCACTGAGCTATATCCCCAGTGAAAGTCCTATTTCAGAATAAAATTTTAAGAAGGACTGGGGATACAGCTTAGTGGTAGAGCACTTTCCTAGCACGTGAAGACCCTGGGTACAATCTCTGATACTGAAAAAAAATTATGGGCCAGGGACCGGGTTGCTTTGTATTTGTTTTATTTCTCATGGTAACTCTAAAATATAGAATCTATTTTACAGGTGGGAACACTGAGGCTAAGCTTTCACTTTGTTTTGTTTTGTTTTTTGAGACAAGGTTTCACTATGTAGCCCAGGTTGGCTCGAGCTTGAAGCGATCCTCCTGCCTCAGCATCCCAAGTGCTGGGAAAGCTTCCACTTAAGAGGTGCCCTAGCTCAGCCTGGGGAGTGAGCTGATGTTTGAGCCAAGCCTTGATGCAAGAATCAGCTAACTGACTAAAAGGAGAGAAAAGAGCTTGGGGTGTTGGTAATAAGAGCTTCCAGCACACAGGTCTTGGGGTGAGGATGGTGGGTGTGTGGAAACAGACCAGGGTGGCCACAGTTTTGGATCTGAGGTGGAATGTGGCACGTTGGAAGCGGAGTGGAGCCCCTGAAGGATGCTGGATTTAGACTAGATCCTGACGGCAACGGGAAAGCCATGGAGTGCTCTTAACAGGCAAGTTGACAAAATCAGCTTTTCTTTTTTTTTTTTTTTTGTGGGTACCGGGGGGTCGACCTCAGGACCTCGCGCGCCAGCAGGTGCCCGTGCCGCTGAGCGATATCACCGGCCCCTTTTTCGTGTGTGGGATCCGGGAGTCGAACTTGGGCCCTCGCGCTTGCCGGGCAGGCGCTTAAGCCGCTGAGCCATCTCACCGGCCCAAAATCAGCTTTTCTTGACGGTGATTCTGGATGTAATGAGGAGACGGCTATGTTGAAGGCAATGGCAAATCAGACCTTGGGTTTGGACCCCAGTGGGTCCGCTTAGGAGTTACACGAGTTGTCTTTTCACATTTTTGCACCTCAGTTTCTTTGCTGGCAAATGAGGTATGAAATATTCATCTTACAGAATTGTTCAGGGAATGGGTTAATCTAAGCAAAATGTTCAGCAGAGTTGTATGTGGGCACATAGTAGGTGCTCAATAAATATCAGCTGCTGTGTGTAAGTGGGGAAGGGTTGAGCAGGGTCATGGTCTTGGATGAAAGGAGAAAGCTGCACTTTTTGACTTTGCTCTCTACAAGCTTCCCCTCCCTGGATTGCCTGAGGTCAGGATATCAGGGTCTTTCACATTATTCTGCCCAGAGGTCTATCTATTTCAAAAGAGATAATGTTCATAAAGTGCTTAGCAAAGACCAGGCACACACTAATTGGCTGATGCTAGTAGCTATTATTAAGTTAGAAAATGAAACTAGCTCAGAAAAGAATAACAAGTAATTATCAGTCTGTTATCACCCTAGTGTAAATGAGAAGTCAAAGCTTTTGCTGGGAACAGGTTTTGATTGGGATAAAGAAGCCTGAAATCTCTGAACCAGAAATGAGAATCAGGGGAACTGAAAGACCACTTGGGAATTTTTCCTGGACCCAATCAAGCCTGGAGAGGAGCAAAAATCCAATCCTAAGTAACCAGGTGTTACAAATCCAAAAAGTTTAGGATTTCAGTTTGTGGCTTCCAGTTTGGAGACTGGAGCTGTGGCTTTCTTTTCAATGCCAGGAACTGGAGCCCCAGCCAGCCAGAGGCTGTGGGGGTTGTGGTATCACCCCCTTCCAGCTGCTTTTTTATCCCAGAGGAAGCATCTGGGGCTCTCAGGGGCTGTCATGAATTAAGCATCCACAACATGCTATGCTTTTATTAGAAGAAGGATGAAGAGGAGGAAGAGGAAGAGAAAGAAGAGGAGGAGGAGGAGGAGGAAGAGGAAGAGGGAGATGACTACATGGTAGGCTGTGTGAGGTAGAACCCCCTCCTTTTTTCGCAGTACCTCCCCCTTTTATTTGCGGTACTGGGGAGTGAAGCCAAGGGCTTCGCTGAGTACTTCCTCCTTCCTCAGTCTATTTACTTACTTATTTTTATTTTGAGACAGGGTCTTGCTAAGTCACTAAATTGCCCAGGCCAGATTTTAATTTGGAATCCTCCTGCCTCAGCCTCCCAGAGTTCTGGAATAGGCATACACCACCACACCCAGCTTCCTTTCAATTTTGCGCCTTATTTTGTTCAGCTTTTCTGTTGGAGGACGATATTGTGCTTCCCTTGGTCTCAGTTTTTATTTTACAGAACTGCATAAGCTAATAAAGGTGGCCACTTGGTGGTCTCTATCCTGGATTGCTCTGTGCTGCCTGCGACTCCTTTTCACTCAATGCTGTGTGCTTGGACTAGGCACCTGCTGGAGTTCGGGTGAGCAGGGTGGGAGCGGAAGTGATTTTGGCAGGCCCAGCTGGGGGAGAGAGGACCTTATAACAGTTGTTACCCTGGCATACAACGTTGGGAGCAGTCCCCTGGCTGGCGGCAAAAGGGCGCTCCCTCCTGGCTAGGCCTTGGCCTTGGGAGGATCCACCCACAGAGCCCTCGGTCAAGGCTGCCGATTAGACAGGGCAGTCAGATCGCGTCCCCAGCCAACTGGGGAGTCGGCACGGTTCTTCCTGATGAAGGTGGAATTCAGATCCTGGCTTGGTTCTGTCCCTTCCCGGCAGGGTGACGTTGGACCAGTCATTTTCCTGCCCAGGTCTCCTCTGGAAAATGGGGCTACTCATTCCATCCACCTCTCAGATGGAGGGCGTGCCCACATAATGGGTGTGACATGTGTCGAGGGCTGCCAAGTGGTACTTGTCGTGCTAACGCGTCCCCGCGGCGGGCGGTTCTTATCCCCCGGTTGCGCCCTGGTTCAGCGGTTCCTTCCACAGGACAGGGGTTTCAAGCCTCGCCGCTCCTGCGGGCAGGCCTCCGCGGACCGCACGCTCCGGGCCATTGCCATTGTTCCTCGAGGCAGGGCCGCAGGGGAGGGCTTTCGCTGGCCAGATCTCGCCTTTGGTCTCTCCCTCCGCCCCACACCCGCGCCACGGCGAGCCTGAGAAGCCCCTCGGCCGATCTCTCCCGAGGAACCAAGTCAGCCCCAGAGCTTTCCCGAACTGCGGCCGAAGACACGCTCGAGAGCTTCCGAAGAATTCCGAACACTGGCCGTTTCCGAAAAGAGCCGAAGGGGCTTCCCACCCTCGGTTTGCCGAGCTATTCCGAAAAGGCCCGAAGTTTTCCGAGCGGCCGTCCTGCTGGACTGCTGGAGGCGGCCACAGCGCCATGTTGGATGCTCTGCTCGTTGAGTGAAGAAAATCCGCCGGCATCGTCTGAGCCCCGCTACCGAGAAGGGCGCCGCTTCCCCCGGGGAGGGGGATAAAGAGCCCCCGCCGCCGGCCCATGAGGATATTGCCGTGAAAGGTCCGGTCTCTCCGCCTCCTGCCCCCGCCGGGTCCGGCCCCCCCCCTGGGGTCGCGTTGTCACGGAGACCGGCAGCCGGTGGTGCTGGCCCGCGGGGCGGCTGCTGCTGCCGGCGACGGCGGCGGCGGCGGCGGCGGCGGCGGCGGAGGGCGTGTGTGACCGGCCCCGGCCCCCTCCTCCTCCTCCTCCTCCCAGCCTCCCCCCGGCCCCCCGCTCCCGCCGCCTCCCCGGGTCTGCCCCCACCCCGCCCCCCCGCTGCCCCCGGCCCCTGCACCCCGGCGCGCCCGGTCCCGCTCTGGGGGGGTTGGTGGCTTCGCTTTGCCATGAGTTTACCGCAGAAACCGGCTCTGAAATCAGGCACAGCGGCTGCAGCAGGAACCGGACCCGGCACCGGAGCGGCGGCGGCGGCGGCGGCAGCGGTCCCGCCTCCTCACCCGGCGGCTGCGGCGGCGGCGGCGGCGGCGGCCCCTCCTCACCCGAACATCAGGGCCCTCCAGACCCAGGCGCCCCAACAGTATCCTTTTCACCTTCCTGCAGGCCTTTGGGTTCTCGTTGCCGCGGGCCGGGGGGACCCCGCAGTCCAGAGGGGACCCTGCTGCTGGCTGCCGCAGCCCAGCCGGGAGAGGGGCTGCTTGCAAGCCCCGCTTCGGGCTTGGCCGAGCTTTTAGGTGCCCCAGCAGCAGCCCTGCCGGGGTCCTGGGGACCCTCCGCAGCGCCGGGAAACCTAGCCCCACCGGGCCTTGCTTCTGTTCCGCAGCCCTTCCCTTTAAGATCTAGAGACCCTTCTCTCTCCTCCCCTAACCCCCTCCCCATTATTGGGCAGGATATGCTAGTCTTTGGGACCAACCTGCTGGAAAGGCTTTTCTCTGATTGTTGTGAGGCTTACACCTTCCTACTCCTCATCCCCCTCTGCTCCCGCTGCAGCAGCGGAGCTTGGTGGGCTTCCCGAATTATCATTAGCAGTACATAATAAACTTCACCGGTAAATTTCTGTTTGAAACTAGTCAGCTCGTTCCCGAGGTAAGTTGGATTTTCAGTCTTTGGTAAAGTGCAAAAAGCGTTCCCTCTGGCTAATGTTTTTTAGCGATTAGTTGTGATGTGGTTTGTGGTAGGACGCGATCTGAGGAGGACTCTTCCTTGTCTGACCTTTTTAAAGGAAGAGGAAGTTAACTGACATTACCCATCATCCGTAAAAGTCCCGCTTCTTGGAAGGCTTGGATTATGCCAGATATTTTTAAAGAGCCTTAATTTGCTCTTCCATAGGCCTAATATGTAAAGGGTACGAGAGCTGGAAGAAAGTCTAGTATTCATTGTGTCCGGTTCATGTTATTCGCTTGGTTGTAGAATTTTGGACAGCTTTGATTGAAAAGTCTTGATGACGAGGTATTCTGGTAAAAAAACTAGCCAGTGAAGGTAAACCGCTGAATTCATGAATTCCACGGAGATTTAGAAAGGTATTACCTGCGTGAGAGTAACATTTCATCATGCACCTTCTTCCCCACATCCCTTGTTAGTGTAAATCAATAAATAATCATTGCATTTTAGGTGGGTTGTGTTTTGTATTTGTGTCATCCTGTATTTGATTTTCAGAGTCGAGGTGTTAGAGCGAATAAGTAACTGCTGCAAGGGGCACAGATTATTTCACAGTCTGTAGTTTCTTGTCTGTATCGATTACTTTCAGAAAGGAAAGGCATCTCTTTTCTAGAGTCATTTCAGGTCACTGTTTGGTTTCTGTCAAGTGTCATTTTCTCTGTTCTTTGTATATTGTTAGCACACATTTTTCAATCCAGGCAGTGTGGCGCAGAGGAAAGATAAATTCCATTCCAGTGTGATGTGTGTGCTGATTTCATAATGTTTTTATCCTGCATGATTCTGTTTAAGAATTGTTCACCCATGAGAATGGTTAGTGTTGCTTGTGAAAAACCTGGTTAGTTTTGATCAATATCCCTAGTTGCTTTACTGAGAGGGAAAAAGTTGACTTGTTTGCCTACTTTAAGGTAGAGTTCAGAGCTGGATCTCTTAAAAATATCTATCTTAATACTTTGTAAGTAATTTAAATTCTTTTATAGTTTCAGTTTTTTTTTTTTTTTCTTAATTGTCCTACACTTGGATAAGACTGTAATTTTCTGTACTGTGCCATCTAGTAAATTATTCATTACACGTGTCTTTGAGCTGTTTTGGCAATTAAACAGAAATAAAAGAAAGCTCATAGTATGTGTTTTTGATATACAGAGTAATCAGTAGGGACCACAGGGCTGAATATGTTAGTGCTGAGTGAATTTGGTGGCTTACTTGGCACAGAGAGCTGTGACTTGAGTGTGTTAAGTTGCTTTTTCCTCAGCGCATGGTAAAGGAAGGACTTCTAAAAGCTCTGTGCTGGTTGCAACATAAAAGTAGCTACTAGTGCTGCAAGTTAATTTTCTTTTGAGTAAAAGAGACTGTTGTTAAAAGATGACTGAATTTAGGATCTTTCCATTGGTGATCATTTAAACATTTATCTGTAGTAACGTTAGTTTTTTGTGATTTTAAAATTTTGCCTGTCATTGAAGCTAAAATTAATTCTCTCTTGTTAAGTTCTACAACTGTTACCTTCTCTTTGCCTTCCATATTGAAAGGTTGCAATTAAAATATACTTATTACATAAATAGTAAATGAATGATAGGTTATAGATTTCATCAGAACACACCAGTGGTGAAGTGCTATTAACTGGTAATGGGGAATTGGTTTACAATGGGTTGAAAGAGAGCAGTTCTGCTTTTCTAACTTGAGGGAATGTGAGAATTTGTATGTGAAGCAAGTGGTCATCAATGGGTAAATTGGTAACACTGAAGCATCTAGGTTGGAGTGGGGGGGTGCTTGTTTTTTTTCATGGCTTTAATAGATATCTAGTTCCTCAAAATATGCAGGCACAGTTGTTTGCATCAAATTAACTTCAGACAGTATTTTAAGTTCGTAAAGATACTAGGAAGTGATTCTCATGGCAAGATGTCTTTCATTTGTTTAATGTTCCAGTGAAAAGTCAGAAATGAGAAATGTTAGCAACGACAGATATGAATGGAAACTGGAACCTACTAAGTAGGCATCAGTTTTTTGTGGCAGGACTTGTAAGGCCGTTTTAAGTAGAAATGTCGTCTCTGACCTCAAAGAGACAATTGTGTTGAGATGGCTTATCCCAGCTTTCCTGTTAGGAGGTTGAGAGAGGGTCTGTTAAGACTCTTAACAGTGACTCTTAACCTTTTTCTAGGGAACAAATAGATCTGACATTTTGATGAAAACGTCATAGGCCCTCTCTACAGAAAACTGTCTATACACAGAAAATCTTGCTTACATTTTTCAGGGGGTTCTTGAGTCTCCTTTACATTGAAACCACTCATTCTTCAGATAATTCAAGATAAATGAGTTTAAATTCAGGTGCCCAAATGGTTCTCAGTAAACAGAACAATTTTGCAGTCTGTTATGAATACACAGTGTTCTGTCTATTTATATGGAAAGACTTCAGGGTGTAATTTCTCTCAGGGCTGCTGACACTTCTGGGGAGTCTAGTTACTGTTTTGGGGCAGCCAGGTTGGTTAAGAAAATCAGACAGAGGGCTCTTGCAAGAACTAATTAGGTGAAGACTTATGTCAGCCAGAAAGCATCTGTGCCTCAGATACATACATCTGAAATCAATGTTCCTGTTAGTTTTTTGGTATTATAATTTTCCTTTTTTTTCCTTGTGTTGATTTTTAGTTTTATAGGCTAAAGCCAGTAATGTTTGCTGTCTTCTTTTTTGCCTGTCTGCCAGAGCTAGATTTAAATACCAATACTAATGCTATTCATTTATTAAGTGCATATTGTTCTGGGAGCTATACATGCATGATTTTATTGAATTCTTTTTCTTTTGTACCAGGAATTGAACTCAGGACCTTGCCCTTGCCAGGCAGGCGCTTGTGCCACTGAGCTATATCCTCAGCCACATAGTTCATTTTTTTTTGGGAACCGGGAATCAAACTCAGGACCTCATGCTTGCCAGGCAGGTGCTGTGCCACTGAACTATATCCCTATATCCCACTGTGCTATATCCCCAGCCCTTGAATTCTAATAAGGTAGGTATTAAACCTGTTTTACAGGTGAGAAAACTGAAGTGCAGAATAGTAATGTTTCTAGGGTTATCTATCTGGTAAAACGTGATCTGAGATTCAGGCTGCTATGACTGACTGTAAGTCCATGGGGACCTTTTTTACTATGCCAAACTACTTCTTATTCAGCCTGCATGTAGGAAGGGGAGGAAGAATATTTTCCTATATTTGAGAGCTAGGGGAAGGCCTTTGTACAGAAAAGAAGCCCTGAAGAGTGATCTAGAACACAGTGATATCGTACGTTTTAATTAGTTCATAACCACATAGTGCTAGACAAGTAGGTTATCGTCACCTCACAGAACCTTTAAAGCATAGGCCCTCCATATTTGATTCTGTGCTTGTTTTTGCTTGTTCAGAAGTCAGTGAGGCCTCCAGCAAAATACCTCTATAACTGGCAACTGGAGTTCTGTAGCTGCTGTTGTGGCCCACAGTCTCTCTGCTCCCAAGCCCCATAATCAAGAAAGTATCAAATATTAAGTGTAGATCCTCCTATAGGAAGGAGAGAGGAGACAGATGCACAATAGAGATAATGAAAGGAGAAAGTGAGAAAGTTACTCAGACACCTTAGTTATAGCTCAGCTGCTGGCACTCCCTGCCCTAGGTTTACAGGTTTCAGAGTGAGATATTTCTGTTAAACTGTGAGAGTTTAAAGCACCTAAGTACTGCTATGTTGGCTTTGGAGTTCCGATATGATTTTTTTAAAGTGTTTTTTTTTTGTGTGTGTGTTTTATTGAGTTGGGCATCTCACTATGTAGTTCTGGCTGACCTTGAACAACTATATAGCCTAGTCTGGCTTTGAATTCTCCTGCCTCAGCCTCCTCTCCCTTCCCCTGCTGGGATTACGGGTGGAGACCTTCATGCCCGGATCCATTTTCTAAACAGTGTTTGAAACCCATGTTTTGCATCAGAATACAGAGAATTGCCACATTTAAGCCATTTGTATCAGGCTTCAGTATAAGTGGGAAGTTTATGACTGTTTGTTCATTTATTTAACATCTATTGTGTGCCAGACTGGTATGAGATCTAGGGTGGAAAAGCTAAGATAGAACTTTGGTCTCAAAGAACTTGGTCTTCCTAGGTAAACCGACAAAATACTATGAGGCAAATACAGTGGTAACTAACTTCCTTGAGTCCTGTGTGAGGAGGAGGAATTAGGGCTTCCTGGAAGAGGTTGACATATGAGCTAAATTAGAAGCATGAGTAAGAATTAACCCAGGTTTACATAGCTTTTCTGCCACCTGACTTTTCCCAATTCCATTTCTCTTCCATTTTAATAAATGGATTTCAGTCATGTTTCAGTTTTTTTTGGTAGGAGCAGTGAAGCTAGAGGAGGTACCATAGCAAGTGGCTTGTTGCTGTAGATTCCAAGTCTTTTATGCATGATAATCTGAGGAATTAGTGTATGAGGAGGAGAAATGTAACTGATCCTTCCTGGTCTCACTCCCATTCATCACATAATACCAGGCCCTTTTGATGCTAAACTTTGGCTTAGAAATAGTATCTGCTAGCCTTAAAATACAAGATTTAGCTTGGTATATTCAGAAATGCCCCTGACTTGGAGTGAAAAAAATCTGAATTTGGCTCTTCTACTTTGTTTTATTATTATTAGAGGTACTGGGGATTGAACCCAGGGCCTTTGCACTGAGCTGCATCTCCAGCCCTTTTTATTTTTTAATATTTTGAGATGGGGTCTCCCTAAGACAGTAAATTGCCCAGGCTGAGCTTGGATTTGTGTTGCTCCTTCCTGCTTCAGCCTCCCAGAATGCATCACATATAAGCCGCACCTGGCTTGGCTCTTCCATTTACAACTTTTTTCTCCCAATGATGGGATGTATTATATTGAGCTAGTCACATTAAATAATGTGTGTGTCATTTTTCCCTTCCTTAAATGATCCAGACTAATTTATTCAGTGATCTTCTTAAATTATGGCTTATGATTCTGGAGATTATGCTTTAAGATTTGTTTTGTTCTTGCAAATGTAGGGGAGGATTTACAGGGAACCAGTTAATGGTATCTTGATATAAAGTGACATATTTCTAGATCAGCTTATTGATATTAGAAGCATGCTAATGTGGATCAGAGGTAGGGCCACTTGCTCATTATAGAGGCCTCTATTCTTGGTTTATTACTAGGTTTATAGCCAAAGAGACTGAAATTGAAATGCCTCTTATCACTAGCCGTTAAGACTATATTGTTTGGTGGTAATATGAAATCATAAAATGAGGTTGCCATGGTCAGTGGCTGGCTTACCCTGGGTGATGGTACGGTTAGTTCATTATGAGGGAAAATAAGTTCTGAAATAGAGTTCTGTGGTGAGACACAATCTGTTACTACTTTAGAAATAATAATGCTTTGAGCTAATATAATAGGAGGCTATTTCCTCATTTTTACCCAGGCATATGACTTAAAGTAATGGCTGAACTGCGGCTGAGATTTACATGGATGAAATATTGCAAGATCCCAAGCCTCTTCTGAATTCTCAAATGGCATTGAGTTCCCTGGCTTGCTGCCATCTGGGAGTTTTTCACTGTTCTGTAGCTGAGCTGAAATTTGAGATAGTTTAAGCTATTTTAAGTACATTTGAAATTTGTCAGTTTTTATGACCTTTATTAAATAGTAGTTGTTTTGTAGTTTTTCAAGACTAGTGTGTGCAGCCTGAGTTTTAATGAGACACTGAATTTTGTCAGTAGAATGTAAGGTCCATGAAGGCAGAATTTTTTTTTTTTTTTTTTTGGTTTTAGAGACAGTCTCGCTATGTAGTCCAGACTGGCCCTGAGCTCACTATGTAGCCCAGGGTGACCTTGAACTCATGGCAGTCCTCCTGCCTCAGCTTCCCAAGTGCTGGGATTATAGGCGTGTGCTACCTAAGGCAGAGATTTTTGTTTGTTTTGTTCCCTGTGGACTTGCTAGCACCTGGTATAGTGCTTGGGAGAAAGAAGACTGGCCCGTAAATGAAGTGCTAAGTGCTTACTGTATGAGAAAATTGGAGTCTGGGATCAGTTTAAAGATCAGTTTTAAGGCTAATGTAGATGACATCACAACTTGCTTTTATTTGTTTTTTTTTTTTTTTTTTTTTGAGACAGGGTCTTGCTATGTAGTTCAGGCTAATTTTGAGCTCACTATGTAGCCCAGGCTGGCCTTGAACTTGTGGCGATCCTCCTGCCTCAGACTCCCGGGTGCTGGGATTACAGGTGTGCTCCACTACGCCTGGCAACAACTCACTTTTAGCATTCAGAACTGCTATAAAAGTGTTTTGCACTGATAATGTAATTGAATTGAAAATAATTCTGTAATTTCCTTTGAGATGGAATAACACTCAGTTTACAAAACTAAAGCAGCTGACTTGTATTTTAAGCATAGATACTAAGGATTAGGGTTGGTATGAGGGTCCAGGAGGAACAACATAGTCAAATATTAGTATTAAAATCTTGTTTAAAAAAAAAAATAAATAAAAAATAAAATCTTGTTTTATGATTATGAAAGTAACACAAAGTAGGAAATTTAAAAAACAGAAAAGAAGGAAGTGTAAAAACCACCTATAATCTTGTTACGTAGAGCATAACTACTGTTAACATTTGGTATGTTTCTTTCCTGTTCTGGTCTTTTTTTTTTTGGTACTGGGAATCGAAATCAGGCCCTCACACTTGCTATTTTGGTCTTTTTAAAAACTAAAAAAAAAAATCTATATCTATAGATACATTTTTTGAGACAGGGTGTCACTTTGTAGTGCAGGCTGGCCTTGAACTCACTATGTAGCCCAGGCTGGCCTTGAACTCATGGTGATCCTCCAGCCTCAGCCTCCTGAGTGCTGGGATTAATAGGTGTGCGCCACAATGCTCAAGTTAAAATATTTTTATTGAGGTACTGGGAATGGACCCAGAGCCTTTGCACTGAGCTATATCCTCAGCCCATTTTTTATTTTGAGACATGGTAAAGTCACTAAATTACCCAGGCTAGGCTTGAATTTAGGATCCTCCTGCCCCAGTCTCCCAGAGTGCTGGGATTATAGGTGCGTGGTGCTATGCCCAGCTGCTTATTAACTTCTACTCCAATATTGGGAAACCTGGCTCTCAGTTTATTTACTTAATTCTAGTATATACATGAAATAGTTTCAGTATACAGTATCTAACCCCATTCCTCCACTTTTGGTTTTATTTTATGAATACATGAAACATTACTTTGGTTCTGAGATTCAGAGTTGTAAAGAAAAGATATACTCAAAAAAGTGTCACTGCCTCCATCCCTCCATCTCTGCTACACAGCTTCTGTTTTCTCTCTTTCCTCCTCCACCTGTAGATAACCAGTCCTTTTAATTTCTTTTTGTCCTTCTCTGTATTTTTTTCTACAATGAGTAGATAGTTACACATTTTCTTATAGCTCCTTTTTTACATGAAAGTAGCATACTATAGATAATTTTATGGGCTTTTCTTTTTTTCAGTTGAAAGTACACTCTGAAGGCTTTGAGGTCTTGCTCAGTGATAGACCACTTGCTTAACATTATCTGTAGCAAGTACAGTACACTATGGAAATCACTTTCAGTTTATAGAGATCTTCCCTGTTCTTTTTTGTTTTTTTTTAATAGCTGAAGAGTATCTTGGGGCCGGTGAGATGGCTCAGCGGCATAAGCGCCTGCCTGGCAAGCGCGAGGGCCCGAGTTCGACTCCCGGATCCCACATACGAAAAAAGGGCCGGTGATACCGCTCAGCGGCACGGGCGCCTGCTGGCGCGCGAGGTCCTGAGGTCGACCCCCGGTACCCACAAAAAAAAAAAAAAAAAAAAAAAAAAGAGTATCTCATTGTTTGGATGCACCAAAATACCAACCATGTCACATGTATTAGCATTTAGGTTTCTGATATTTTGCAATTATAGAGATGTTGCAATGAATAATCTTGTGTCGGTGTATTTTGTATTATGGAGGTTTCTCTTTGTAAATACTGTAGACAGTTAACGCTAACTGTGACATGATATAACTTTTTACATATTTAAGTAAATAATTTTGATCCTTTTTTTGTGGTGCTGGGGATTGAACGCTTGGTACTGACCTACATCCCAGCCCTTTTTGATTGATTGATTGATTGATTGATTGATTTGGTTTTTTGAGACAGGGTCTTGCTTTGTAGTTGAGGGTGGCCTTGAATTTGCTATGTAGCCCAGGCTGGCCTTAAACTCACAGTGATCCTTCTGCTTCAGCCTCCCAAGTGCTGGGATTATAGGCATGTGCCTCCATGTCTGCTTTGTTTTTATTTTTTATTTTGAGATAGGATCTTCCTAAGTCGCCTGGGCTAGGGTTGAATTTTTTTTTTAAGAGTAGGAAAATTTACTAGGGAATAGGAATGGGGAATAGGAATAGCTGCTGAGAGATAGGAGGGGTCCCAAATGGGTTACCCCATGATTGAAATTTTGATCCTCTTGCCTCAGCTTCCCAAGTAGCTGGGATTATAGGTGTGATTTTGGGAGGGTGGTGCTAGGGACTGAACCCAGGGCCTCAAGCATGTTAAGAATGTGCTCTACCTCCTTGTGACCTTTCTGCCTCACCCTCCCAGCCTGCCTGGCTTTAACTGTTTCTTGATTACCTTTTCATTAGTTTAGTCTGTGTAATTGCCATAAATAGCTGTTTCATTGTCTCTTTTCCCTCTTGGGTGGTAGGGATTGAGTCCAGGGCCTTGCTCATATTAGGTAAGCTTCCCACCACTGAACAAATCCCCAGTCCTCATCTGTCTTATTAATACAGCATAGTTTACTTACTAACATCCTAGTCCCCAGATACTTGAATTGTTCTTACTTTTCTGTAAGCATGTTGTTAAGATTTAGGCGTTAGATGGAAACTTGACCTAATTGAATTTTTTATATCCTGAAAATACTGAGAGAGGATAATAGAGTTTGCTTTATTCTTTTGAGTCTTTTTCTTGGGCTGCATTCTCACAAATGAATTTTATTTATTTATTTTTTTTATTTTTTGTGGGTACCGGGGGTCGACCTCAGGACCTCGCGCGCCAGCAGGCGCCCATGCCACTGAGCAATATCACCGGCCTTTTTTTCGTATGTGGGTTCCGGGAGTTGAACTCGGGCCCTCGCGCTTGCCAGGCAGGCGCATACGCCGCTGAGCCATCTCACCGGCCCACAAATGAATTTTTAAAAAGGTATGATATTGTTAAGGGCCTTACTGTTTGGCAGGAATATGATACCAATTTATAACACCACCCACCAACTTTCTAATCACTTTGGGGAAGAATTGCTGTAGTGTGTTTTTTAAGTGAGTTGGAGTGGTTAGTTTCCCTTCTAGGTGATTTTTACCCAGAAGAACCTTTGAAGCAGAAAATTGTGTTTGGGGAGTTAATTACCCAAGTTACTCTTTTAACCTTCTGATTCAGGAATTTAAAAATGAAAGGGCAAGTGAGCTAAATATATTGAAGTACTTTATATAGGTTATAAAGCAAGTAAGGACCCAGTAAGGAGAGAGAAAAAAAATACCTTTAGACTCAAAGGATTAAAAAAACAAAAACCAAACATTTATTTGGAAGACTAGAGGGATAGAGCAAAATATAAAACAATTTCATACCTAAATGGGCAGAATGAGAGTTCTTATTTTGTCATTTCCTCTCAGCTTTTTTTTTTAATATGGGTACTGAGAGTTGAACTCAGGATCTTGTGCTTGCCAGCAGGCACTTGTGCCGCTGAGTGATATCACTGGCCCTTTTTTTCCTTTATGTGGGTATCGGGAGTCAAACTCAGGACCTCGCGCTTGCTAGGCAGGCGCTTATGCCACTGAGCTATCTCACTGGCCCTCCTCTCAGCTTTTTAAAAATGTATTTTTTTTTTTTTTTTGTGGGTACCGGGGGTTGACCTCGGGACCTCGTGCTCCAGCAGGTGCCCGTGCCACTGAGTGATATCACCAGCCCTTTTTTCATATGTGGGTTCCGGGAGTCGAACTTGGGCCCTCGTGCTTGCCAGGCAGGCGCTTACGCCACTGAGCCATCTCACCGGCCCTAAAAATGTATTTTTGATGTAACAGATGAACATTAGTGCCAATATATGATCAGAAAGTTAAGGTTTTTTTTGAAAGTCTATTTATTTGTGGTGCTGAAGAGTGAACCCCAGGACCTCATGCATACAAAACAAATCCTTTGTCACTGTAATGATTATATTCATCATGGGGAGTTGGTATGTGTACATAACATGTCTTAAATTTTAAAAAATTTTATCCCTGTCTGTTTTTCTCTCCTCCCTCTTCTGATTTTTTTCTTTTTCTTCTTCTTTTTTTTTTAGGGTTTTTGAGACAGGACCTTGCTATATAGTTCAGGCTGGCCTCGAACTCACTGTGCATCCCAGGCTGGCCTCAGATTCCTTCCTGGTGGTTCTCCTGCCTCAGCCACCGAAGTGTTGGGATTACAGGAATATGGTAGCATGCTTGGCCTCCAGCCCCATTTTTTTTTTTTTTTGGTACCGGGAATCGAACTCAGGACCTTGTGTTGGCCAGGCAGGCGCTTGTGCCACTGAGCTATATCCCCAGCCAGCCCTTTTTTTAAAGTTTTCATTGAGACAAGGTCTTGCTATATTGTCCAGGCTGGCCTCTAACTTGTGATCCTCTTGTGTCAGACTCCTGAGTGGCTGGGGTTACTGACATGTACTATCACACGAGGCAGAAATATCAGAATTTAAAGGTAATTTAGAAATCATCTGGGCTATTTCTTAATGCAGCCAGTGATTTTACCTGAACTATTTATTTATTTATTGAGACAGGGTCTCGCTATGTAGTTCAGACTGGCCTGGACTCACTAGGCAGCCCAGGCTGGCCTCGAACTTGCGTGACCACGCCCTGCTACCTGAACTATTTAAAAGTGCTACTTCAGGGGTAGAATGCTGAAAGGGGGAATTGAGCTCTTATATAACTATGTATTCTATTTTTTTTTTTTTTCCTCCCTTTTTTTTTTTTTTTTTTGTGGGTACCGGGGGTCGAACCTCAGGACCTCGCGCGCCAACAGGCACCCGTGCCGCTGAGTGATATCACCGGCCCCTTTTCCGTATGTGGGATCCGGGAGTCGAACTCCGGCCCTCGCGCTTGCAAGGCAGGCGCTTACGCCGCTGAGCCATCTCACCGGCCCTTTTTCCTCCCTTTTTTGAGACAAGGTCTCACTGGGAAGTTCAGACTGGCTGTGAACCTATTAGTAGCCCAGGCTGAGCTCCAACTCACGGCAATCCTACTGCCTCAGCCTCTAGAGCACTGGGATTACGGGCGTGCACCACAATGCCCGGTTTATGTGTTCCTTTTTAAAATAAAAAAAATGTTGTTATGGAAGCTTGGATGAGGAGAAAAGACCTCAGATTTTTTTTTTTTCCTTTTTTTTTTTTGATTTTTTGAGAAAGGGTCTCGCTATGTAGTTCATGCCGGCCTTGAACTCACTATATAGTCTAGGCTGGCCTTGAACTTGTGGTGACTCTCCTGTCCCAAATGCTGGGACTACAAGCATGAGCCACAATGCCTGGCAAGACCTCACATTTCTGTCACCCTTACTCAGTAACACTTTTTATTCGCTTCTTTGGGCATATGCTAAGTGTAATCAATATTCTACGTAAAGATTTTGTTTTATGTCTTCTTCCACCCCTGGTGTATGTTTACCTGTTTTCACAGACATCATACTTTTTGAAATGGCTATAAACTGACAGGCATGATGATGTGCAGCTGTTAGTTCTTGCTATTTCTGAGGCTAAGGTGGGGCAGGATGATCATGTAAGCCTAGAGGTTTGAGGCCTGTCTGGGTAATGTAATGAGACCCTATCTCAAAAACGATTAGCGAATTAATGAATAGTTCTTTTTTTTTTTTTTTTTTTTTTGGTACTGGGAATCAAACTCAGGACCTTGTACTTGCCAGGCAGGCGCTGTGCTACTGAGCTATATCCCCGGTCCTAAAGAATAGTTCTTGTTTTGTGCTGATTTTTTTGTTTTCATTATTTTTATGTTTTCACTATGGTTTCTGACTATTAGAGCATTTTGTGATTTTTATGTTTTGCAGTAGTGGTGATTGAACCCAGGGCCTTCACACTGAGCTACATCCCCAACCCTTTTTTTTTTTAGTTTTTATTTTGAAAGTGGTTCTAAGTCACTAAGTTGTCCAGGTTGGGCTCAAGCCTGTGATCCTCCTGCCTCAGCCTCCCAGAGTTCTGGCATTAGAGGCATGTGCCGCCACTCCTAGCATTGTATGTAGTTATTATTGTTATTATTATCATTATTTTTTTTTTTGTGGGTACCGGGGGTCAAACTCAGGACCTCGCGCACCAGCAGGCGCCCATGCCGCTGAGCAATATCACCGGCCCTTTTTTCGCATGTGGGTACGGGGAGTTGAACTCAGGACCTCGTGCTTGCCAGGCAGGCGCTTATGCCACTGAGCTATCGCATCGGCTCTGTATGTAGTTATTTTTGAACTTGGCCAAAATATGAGAATAATTCCCAAGAATTACGTTCTTGGTTCATGTAGCTACTTTATTTTTAGTGCATGTTTATACTTCGGATTTACAAAGAGCTTCTTCTCCTCTTCCTCCTTTTCATCTCTTCCTTCTCCCCACTCTCTTCCTACCTTCTACCCTCCTCTTTCTCTCCCCTTCCTCCTCTTTTTTTCTCCTGGGACTAAGGATTGAATGCAAGGGCGCTCTTAACACTAAACTACTTCCTCAGCTTTTTTTTTTAAGCAAGGTCTCCCTATGTAGTTCAGACTGGCCTTGAACTCTGGGCAGTTCTTCTGCCTCAGCCTCTCTAGAGTTGGGATTACAGAAGTTTGCCACCATGTGTGGCCTACTTGTTATTCTTTTGGATTTTTCTTAGACTATGTGGCGAGAAAAGTTCCTAATCTTTTGTTTCCCAGGATAATATTTATGATGTAGCTTAGCTGTTATTCAAGTGCAGGCTCAACAGACTAGAAAAGGAGCACTGGTAATGGTAAATTTAGGATGCTCAAGGGAGAATGAAAGAACTAATGGGATCTGGAGAAAGAGAAATAGAAAAGAGAAAATATTGGCCATTGTTTTGATACCTTAATTTAGCTTACATAGTGCCTTATGCTTATTTGGCAAACATTTATTTTTTCAGTGACCAAAAGATCAAAGGCTTATTAAATAACAGCATGTAGTAGTTGTTGAAGTAGACAGAGAACAAACCTGAAATATGGCCTCAGTGTTAGGTTCTCCAGCCAAACAGTTAATGAATTAAGGTGTCTTCTAAGTGGAGGTATGGGTAGGAGTACTGGAGGAATAGGAAGTAGTGTTCAGCAGACTTTCTGTTGAGGGGAAGGACATCTGTAGTTGAGGCGTAGGGCATGAGCAAAGTGTTGGTCAGCAGTTTGAAAATTGGACATGGTGAGTTTGCAGTAGAAAGAAGTCCTCCTTGGCAGAAATGGAGTGTATCGTGCACGTGACAATTTCAGAAAACCTTTGAATATCTAGCTGTATCTAGCTATATAATTTGTGTTTTTATCCCATAGCAGGTAGAGGTTTCCTTTTTTTGTTTTGTTTTTTTCTCTGAGGCAGAGTTTTGCTCTGTAGTCCTGGCTGGCCTGGGAATTACTGAATAGCTCATGCTGGCTTTTAACTTGAGATTCTTCTGCCTCAGCTTCCTGAGTGCTGGGATTATAGGTGAGTTACCACCATTCCCAGCAGGGTGAAGTATTTATTTCTCTACTTGATGGTACTGGAGATTGAACTCAGGGCTTTTGCACTTAACTACATCCCCAGTCCTTTTTAAAATTGTGAGAAGGGGTCTAAGTTGCTCAAGCTGGGCTCAAACTTGTGATCTTCCTGCTTCAGCCTCCCAGAGTGTTGGGATTACAGGTGTGTGCCACCAATCCTGGCTGAAGTGGAGGTTTTTGAAGACCTGAGACCTACTTGTCTTTAGCGGAAGATGAAGATTGTGTTGGATGAATTGAAGTAGATAGGAAACATGGAGACTATGCCTATTTATTTCAGACAGGCTCTTCTTAAATTGCCCAGGGTGGGTTCAAACTTTTGATCCTATCTCAGCCTTCCAAGTAGCTGGAATTACAGATGTGTACCACTGTGCTTGGCTGAGGCGTATTGTTTTGATACTCAGCCAATCGGACATTTAATAGTGGAAATGCCTGTTTGTTGAAAGGTTAGGGCATCTTTTGTATAGTGCTAAGCTGATATGTAGAGGTATACAATAGCTGTATACCTGTATTTACTTGTTAGTTCAGCCAGGAATTCGAAATATTAATTTGGCTGCCTTTTTTTTTTTTTTAAGGTGATGTTTTGCTAGGTTGCCCAGGCTACTTTCAAACTCCTGATCTGAAGCAAGCCATCCTCCTGCCTCAGCCTCCCGAGAAACAGGCACCGTGTCACCATACCTGGGTTTAGATACCTTTGAAATGAGCAGACAAGTTAGTTGTGCTCAGGGTATAATGCCTACGTAGATAAACCATTGAATATGCAACCAGAAAGCAGTTAGGAGGTATTTTTCTCATTCCATTCCTTCATTGGGTATCAAACGTTTGAAAAATATGTTTGGAGATACATGTTTCTTAAGACAGATGGATTCCTGAAGATAAACATTTTTGGTT
Organism: Erethizon dorsatum; assembly: GCA_028451465.1. Classification (NCBI taxonomy): domain Eukaryota; kingdom Metazoa; phylum Chordata; class Mammalia; order Rodentia; family Erethizontidae; genus Erethizon; species Erethizon dorsatum. The sequence goes on from CM051827.1 coordinate 119,689,917, forward strand.
CTGGCGTGAAACTGAGTTGAAAATACTCAAAACCAGAACAAGAAATCATTTCATTGAGTATATCAGGTTGCTTTGCTTTTCTGGCTCTCAAAAAAAGATTAGCAATTTGTATTTTACCCACTTGCTTTCACTTTCTGTGTTTTTAATAGTTTAATTGCTTTATGGCATTGTGTGGTTTAAAGAAATGCCCTTGACTTTTTTTTTTTTTTTTTTTTTTTTGATAGCACTGGGGATCGAACCTAGGACTTTCACACTGAGCTACATCCCCAGCCCTTTAAATTTTTTTGAAATTTTGAGACAGAGTCTGGTCTAAAAATGAATTACCCAGGGTGGGCTTGAACTAGTGATCTTCCTGCTTTAGCCTCCCAGAATGCTGGGATTACAGGGTATACCACCATACCATTTTATTTTTTTAAATTATCAGGAGCACTTTTTCCTGTATCTGAACATTAGTAATCTGTGTAGAGAGCCAAGTGACTGCAACCAGAAACATATTCCTCATTGTAAATTTTTTTTTTTTTTGTATGCGGGTACTGGGCATTGAACTCAGGATCTTGTGCTGAGCTATATCACCGGCCCTAAATTTTTGTTTTCTTGAGACTGGTTAGCCATATAGTCAGCTGGCTTTGAACTTGCTATGTAGTCCAGGCTTCCCTTGAATATGTTGCGATCCTCCTGCCTCAGCCTTTTGAGTGCTGGGATTACAGACATGTGCCAGCACCCCAGTTAAAAATGGCTTTTGAGTGTTCATTTATTTGCTTTCTAGTTCAGACATCTTAAAAAATGAACTAATTTCATTAAACCAGTAACACCAATTTTTTTTTTTTTTTTTTTTTTTTTGTCTTTTTGAGACAGGGTTTCAATATGTAGTTGAGGCTGGACTTGAATTCACTTTGTAGCCCAGGCTGGCCTCGAACTCACAGTGATCTTCCTGTCTCAGCCTCCCCTCTGCTGGGGTTACAAGTGTGCACCACCATGCCTGATTTTGGTGGATAAACACAATCTGCTTGGAGAAAAGACATTGTTCACTGTGCTTTAGGGGCTGCTAGCTAAGTCTGCTGCTTCTTAACTCTTAACTAAGAAAAATGGCACTTGCTGACAATAGGTGGTTTTACAGGCCTGTGAAATGCCCAGGAGGCCAGCAGTGTAAACAATGGCAGCTGTCTTTTGCTGGCTTCTCTGTTGTGCAAAGTGCAATGAAACTGCTTCTCACAAATGGACTCATCTGCTGACTCATCTTCCAGCCCTAACAACCAGAGTGTGCAGCATTATTTAGTGCAGCATTATTGAGAATTTAAAAAACCCAGAGTCTTTAGAATTTGAAGGTTGAAATGGATCATGAAATCCTGTAACTCAGCTCCTTCTCAGATGGCCCCAAAAAGAAATGTCGCAGATGCCACAGTTGATAGTTTTAAGTCAGTGATACTGTTATTCAGAGTGCCATTAGAATCTTCTGAATGAGCAGACCTTTTTTCTGAGAATCCTTGAGTTGTAGAATTTTTTAGCCTCCCTTCAAAAATAACATTGTTCATGAAGTGGCCTAAAGTGACTGGTGCAGGAGCACATATTTCATGCCTGCTGTACACTTCAGGAGGACTGTGGGATGGAGAAAGTCTGGCCATGGACCCTGAAAGTTTTCAGTATAACTACAAAAGATTTGCAAAAGGAGTAGGGAGCATTGGAACATTTAGGAATCAACTCACTAACAAGTGTATAAGCTGATTCACCTGATTTTTACGTTGTGAAGGAGGCTTACTTAAATTTGTGTTGGCTTTTAGAGGTTTAGATTTTCGATGCAGAAATTAAAATGTCTGGTAGATATTCTATAGATTTGGATAGGGTCCAGAAATCTGCATTTTAACACTCTCTCCAGGAAACTGATATACATGTTCCAGATAATACAGTGAAATCATTCACTTAAATTAATGGTTCTCAGATTTTTTTTTTTTTTTTTTAATCTCAGACTCCTTTACACTATAGAAAATTTTATGGAGGACCTCGAAGAGCTTTTGTTATGTGGGATATAGCCTGATATTTACAGTTCTAGTTATTGAAACCGATTTAAAAATATGCACTTAATTAAAAAATAACCTATTGTATGTTAACATAAATAACCTTTTTGAAAATGAAAAGTATTTCTAAAATAGTGAGAAGAGTGGCATTGTTTTATATTTTTGCAAATCTCTTTAATGTTTAGACCAATGATGGTGAACCTATGCCACACGTACCACAGCTGGCTCTTTGTTATCACTGAAAGCTCTAAAAAGTTCGCTATCACTGGTCTAGCCTAATAGAAGATACCTAGAGTCTCTTATCTTTGTTTTTGCATTCATTCTGTTGTACTTTTTTTGTTGTTGTTTGATGGTGCTGAGTATTGAAACCAGGGTCTCTGCATTGAGCTACGTCCCCAGCTCATTTTTAATTTCTTCTTTACTTTGTCTTGCTGACTCATTAAGTTGCCCAAGCTGGGCTTGAATTTGGGATCCTCCTGCCTCACTGTCTTAGAGTTTTGGGATTACAGGCATGTGCTCTGATGTGCAGCTTCTTGTACATTGTTTTGTGTTGAAAATCTGGTCTCACACAGATTATATAGTGGGGGAAAAGAAGGAATATTTTACTGTCTTCAGATATTGTGAATATTCTGTATTCTGTCAAAACTTGACAAGTGATAGTTTCTTGAAGGTGAATTTCAACTTGGAGCCTGAAACCATATCCATGAACTTTCATGCACTTAAATCTTTTAGTCTGTTTTGCACTTTTAATGGCCCTTTTACCCATGCATGTGTTTTTTTTTTTTTTTTTTTTTTTGTGGGTACCGGGGGGTCGACCTCAGGACCTCGCGTGCCAGCAGGCACCGGCCCCTTTTTCGTATGTGGGTTCTGGGAGTCGAACTCGGGCCCTCGCGCTTGCCAGGCAGGCGCTTAAGCCGCTGAGCCATCTCACCGGCCCCCATGCATGTATTTTTAACATCAGTCATTTGGAAGATAATGGTTCACCAAGTTCTGCAGGATTTCCAAATCTTAACATATCTTATCATCCAGTAATAAAATTACAGTAAATATCACTATGTGCTCATAAGAAAAGTGTTTTAGGAAACTCTGTAGGTCTCGCTGGTAGAGCTTGGCTTACTGTGATTTGTGAAGCCTGGAAGGGTAACTGAAGTTGCATTAAAAACCATTCTGTTAGCCGAGCGTGGTGGTGCACACCTGTAATGCCAGCACTTGGGAGGCTGAGGCAGGAGGATCGCTGTGAGTTCGATGCCAGCCTGGGTTACAAAGTGAGTTCAAGGCCAACCTGAACTTCATAGCAAGACCCTGCCTCAAAAAGACGACAAAAAAAAAAAAAAGAAAGAAAGAAAGAAAGAAAGAAAGAACCAACCATTCTGTTGGTTGGAGGTAAATTAATTTTACTTTAATAAAGATGTTTTATGTTGAAAGCCTTGAAAAGGAGCTATTTTGTTGTCCTGGTTCCTTTTCCTAGTGTTAGCAAGTTTAACTAATTCCACGTAAGTGGTACAGAACCAGAAATAGTTGGCCTTTTTAAATAAGTTTGTTAACCTAAATAAATATCTGTATCTGATAGAATGTGTCAGTTTTTTTGAACTTGCCTGCATTTTATAGGTGCTTGGATCTCTGTCAGTTACAGATTTGGGAGTCTTCTCTCCCCCCACCAACCCTTCAGGGCCTGAACTTGGGGCCTTTGGACTGAGCTACATCCCTACCTCTTTTTTTTTTTTTTTTTTTTTTTTTTTTTGTGGGTACCGGGGGGTCGACCTCAGGACCTCGTGCGCCAACAGGCGCCCGTGCCGCTGAGCGATATCACCGGCCCCTTTTTCGTATGTGGGATCCGGGAGTCGAACTCGGGCCCTCGCGCTTGCAAGGCAGGCGCTTATGCCGCTGAGCCATCTCACCGGCCCATCCTACCTCTTTTTATATTTTGCTGAGTCACTGAATTGCCCAGGCTGGGTTACAGCTGGTAATCTTCCTGCCTCAGCCTCCCAGAGTGCTGGAATTACAGCATGTGCCACCTTGCCTTACTAAGATCTGGGAGTCTCTCCCCCACTTTTTTTGAGACAGGGTCTTCCTATGTAGTGCAGGCTGACCTTGAACTTGCTATGTAGCTCGGGTTGGCCTCAAACTTGCAGCGATCCTCTTGGCTCAGCCTCCATAGAGTGCTGGGATTACAGGTGTGTGCTACCATGCCCAGCTGTAGATCTGGCAGTCTTAAAACCTCTTTAGAGTCTTTTAATTTCTTCATCTTCTGGCCTAAGTTTGGAGTGGAGTCCTATATCTGTTTTAACTGAAAAGATTGCTTCATTTCTCCACAAGGTGCTGCTACTGTCTTCTTTTGTCTGAACTTTGTTTTATTAAACCATATATATAAGGTCAGACAGAGACCAGAACTAGTATCTTCCCAAATGGAGTAGGTTAAGACAGATTGGTTTAGGACTTTATTTCTTGTGCCACTTGGTCAGTGGTGATGAACCTATGGCACGCGTGCCATGGTGGGCTGTTTGTTACAATTGAAAGCTCTAAAAGGTTTGCCATCACTGCCCTAGCAGAAATTGGACTATTGTTATGTTAAATGTTAGTTTTGCATTCTTATTTTTTGACACAGGGTCTCGCTGTGTAGTTCAAGCTGGCCTTGAACTCACACTCACTGTGATCCTCCCTCCTCAGTCTCCTGAATGCCAAGATTACAGGCATGCACCAACATGCCTGTCATGCATTAATTATTAATGAATTAAAGCCAGGTGTATTGGCGCATGAGTGCAATCCCAGCACTCAGGAGGCTGAGGCAGGAGAATAGCCCCGAGTTCAAGGCCAGCCTGAACTACGTATCGACACCTTGTCTCAAAAAAAACCCAACAACAACAACAAAAAGCCAAAAAATTGAATTAAAGCATTTATTTTGCTGTGCTGGGGATGGAACCCCAGGGCCTCATGCATGCTAGGCAATGCTCATCACTGAACCTATACTCCCATCCCCCAATTTTTTGTTAGTATTCTAAGGGAATGTTTCACTATATTCAAGGATTACTTGGAAATCAGTCCTGCCCTTTTTTATACCATCTGTATTTACACAATTATACTTTGAAAGTTAGGTGTTCAAATAAAATTCTGATTGTCATCTTTATAAAATGCAAACATTTTGAAACATACTAAAGGCCTAGTAATAAAGTTTTGGGCAAATTAGTGGTTATATTACATAAAAATACTACATATCCGTTAAAAATGTTGCAGAAACTTGTACTGGGATGTGGTGGTGCACACTTGTAATCCCAGCACTCAGGAGGATGAGGCAGGAGGATTGCCATGAGTTCTAGGCCAGCCTGGACTGCATATTGAGGACTCCCCCCCAAAAAAGAAACAAACATGTACTGACCAAAAAAGGGCCTTGTTTATACTATAGGAGTCAGTTAAAAATAACATATGATCAAGTTTTATTTTAAAAAATATATAGAAAAACTGCATGGTTATTCAACAGTGTTCATATGGTTGTATGGTAGTTGCTGGTGAGATTAGGTCATTTTTACTGTCGTGATGTTTTGTTTGCTTTATCCATGTATCTCTGTAGATTTTTTTTTTTTTTTTTTTTTTTTTTTTTTTGAGACAGGGTCTTGCTATGTAGCTGGCCTTGAACTCACTGTGTAGCACAGGCTGACCTCAAACTTGCAGCAATCCTCCTGCCTCAGCCTTCCAAGTGCTGGGATAACAGGTGTGTGCCACCACGCTTGGCCTCTCTGTTGAAATTTGACCCCCTTCAGGGTCCTCATTTGTCAAAGACAGCTGAAGTTATGTTCACTTTTTTGAGAGAGTAAAGAGGATTTAAATAACTTTGGGCCTGTGAGATAGCTCAGCGGCATAAGCGCCTGCCTGGCAAGGGCGAGGTCCTGAGTTCAACTCCCGGTACCCACATACGAAAAAAGGGCCGGTGATATCGCTCAGCGGCGTGCGAGGTCCTGAGTTTGACCCCTGGTACCCACAAACAAACAAACAAACAAACAAAAAAAAACAATTATTGATTTTCTAAAGGGGATCAAGGGACAGAGCTTCTTTTGTGTGTGTTGAGTAAAATAGAAACTTAACTAAGCATTAGGTTTCTTATGAATTATTAAATCCATCTTTGTTTTACTGTACTGTCAATACTAGTGCTGAGCTCACATTGTCATAACAAGATTTCCTGATTTATGACGGCATAAGAAATGGTTTATAGTAGTACTTTTAATAGAGGCATCACTAAACAAAAGTCATATTTTTAATGGTATGGCAGATTAGTGCAAAATTTTTTATTCGGCTCAGTCTGTTATTTATTATAGAGTTTGCCTGTTTAAAGTCCTTTGCCATCTTGTCCTTGCTGTCCTGCCTTTCAGCTGGGTCTGCAGCAGGGCTGAGCCAAAAATGGCTGCTGCTGCAGCAGGGGCGGACGTAGGATAAGACTTGGCTGCTGTGATTCCTGTGACAGAGCAGGAGAAGCTTGGGGAGGGTGCCCTGGCTCAGGATTTTCTGAGCCGTTTGGTGTCATAAAAATTGGGCTTTTCTTTGTGGAAGTTTTTATATGAGAGATGCTGCTGCTGCGAGGAGGAAATGCCACTGAGTATTGGGATTTATAGCTGCAGCAAGGGAACCACCCCTTCTCTGCAGCAGTAAGAAATCTTGGCAGATGCTGTCATTCACTAAGTGCGATTGGCCATTTTCAGAAAGCAGCAGGGCTTATCTAAGTCTCTATCAGTTGATGCTAGAGAAGTGTGCACAGTGACACTGATTTCTGGTTTAGTGGGTGAATTTACTAAAATGCAAATCATGAAGGGATGGAGTGGGCAAATAGTGGAGAATTAAAAAGGTCTTCCCGTTTGCAGCTTGGGGGAGGAATACTGTGCCACAACAAAAGTAAACCTATAGTGCTAAGGTGGGAGATGGGGAATGGTTTGAGCAGAGATTTGAAGTTCCTTTATGTGCCCTTCAGGTGACTTTCCAGAATGAATATACCACTGTTTGATATGAGGTATGTTTGTGCCTGAGTTCCTGTCCTTTCTGCCTGTGACTAGAGATAGGCATGGTGTAGGAGCATCAGGATCTGCTCCCTAGCAACCAGAAAGATATGGTATATCTGGATGGACAATAACATGGTACTTCATTTCTTTAATGAGATAAAATGAAAAGGTTTCTCTGCCTTAAAACAAAACAGTACCCTTGAAAAAGCCATATGTCATTATTGTAGAAAGCATAAGAAAGAAAAATACTCATTCATAGCTCCATACAACTCATTGATAATTGTTAACATTTTGTCATTTATGTGTTTTTGTATATACAATATAGTATTAGGTGCAAATCATATTTTATTTTGCAAATCGTATTGTAGATGTAACTATATTGTTTCTTTTTTTGACATACTGACATTTTCATTTCGGTAAGCACTTTGAAGTCTTCTTTAATAATTTTATATTTAAGTGTGTGATTAAAACACAATTTGCTTAAAACACACCCCTTATTTTTTTCTCCAATCAGATTTTATTGGTACATTTTAGGTATATATAATGATCCCATTCATCACAAAGAATTTGTACCTGTACATAATGTTTCTTTTTTCCCCAGTTCTCTCCCTTTCTTCAGCTCCTCCTCCCCTCTCCATTTACAGAAACTTTGTTTCCATTTTTTCCTTCTTTTCTCATTTTTTAAATTTTTCCCTTCTTTCTTTTTCCCCTTCTCCTTCCCTTGTTCCCCTCCCCGTTTGAACATTTTCTTCCTATTTCACAATACCTATTACACATTTTGGTCCTCATTCACACTTTTGGTTTCTCACACCAGAGAAACAATTCAGTATTAACACATGTGTAACCAATTTATTTCACTTAGGCGTATGGTCCCAAGGTGCATCCATTTACCCAGAAATGTCTTAAGTTTTATCCTTCTTTATGGCAGAGTGGTACTCCATTGTATAGAACAACCCACATCTTTTCTGTTCTTTGGTTGATGGGCATTTGGGCTGTTTCCAAGATTTAGCTATTACAAACTGTGCTGCTGTAAACATGAGTGTGCATATATTGCTGTGGTATGATGCTTTTAATTCTTTTGGGAAGATAACAAGAATGGGAATAGCTGGGTCGAATGGAAGCTCTAGTCCTAGTTTTTTTTTTTTTTTTTTTAATGTGGGTACCAGGAGTCGACCTCAGGACCTTGCGCTTGCCAGCAAGCGTTTGTGCTACTGAGCGATATCAACGGCCCTTTTTTTCCTTTATGTGGGTTCTGGGAGTCGAATTCAGGACCTCGCACTTGCCAGGCAGGAGCTTATGCCACTGAGCTATCTCACCGGCCCATAGTCCCTAGTTTTTTGAGGAATCTCCATACTGATTTCCACAGTGGTTGCACCAGTCTACACACTGACACCAACAGTGGAGAAGGGTTCCTTTTTCCCCACACCCCCTCCAGCATTTGTTATTGGTTGATTTCTTGATAATAGCCATTCTTTCTGGGGTGAGATGGAATCTTAGCATTGTTTTAATATGCATTTTGTGAATGACTAATGATGTCGAACATTTTTTCATATGTTTATTTGCTATTTCTATTTCTTCATCTGAGTAGTGTCTTCATTTCAGATGCCCATTTTTGGAAAGGGGAGTCCTTTAAATTTGTGGGATCTGATTGTTTTGAGTTCTTTATATATTCTAGATAGCAATCCTTTGTCTGAGAGACAGCTGGCAAAAATTCTTTCCCACACTGTGGGTTTTCTCTTTACTGTTTTGAAAACACACCCCTTATTGCTAGATTTTTAAATTAACAATTTTGCTCTTAAAAGGAATACTGAAGCCGGGTGCGGTGGTGTACACCTGTAGTCCCAGCACTCTGGAAGCTAAGACAGGAGGATCTCAGGTTTGAACCCAGTCTGGGCAGTTTAGTGACTTAGCAAGATACTGTCTCAAAATTAAGAAAAAAAAAAAAATGCTGAGGATGTAGCTCAGTGAAAAGGCCCTGGGTTCAATCCCTAGTATCTCAAAATAACAAAAAGGAGTGCTGAGACTAACATCTTTATGCATGATGTTTTTCACTATTTCAGATATCTTCTTAGTAAAAGTATTGGGCAAATTGATACATATTGCCTGAAATGTATTTTCACTTTACCAATTTTGTATGTTATACTGGCATTAATTATAGTTTAAAAATTTTGTGTGTTGTGCTGGAGATTGAATACAGAAATTCACACATGCCAGGCAAGCACTCCACCACTGAGCTACCTATCCAGCCAAGGCTTTCTTAATTTGACAGGTGAAAGTGATACATTGGTTTGCATTTTAACCAGGCATGGTGGCTCATTCTTGTAGTTCCAGCACTCTCATAGGCTGAGGCAGGAGAATCCCAAGTTTCAGCCCAGCCTGGGCAATTTAGTACATATTTAGTTAGACCCTGTCTAAAAATTTAAAAAAGGGTTGCACATATAGTGCAGTGTGAAGGCCCTGGGTTTGATCCCTAATACCACCCCCGCAAAAAAACAAACCCCAAACCAGCCTCCCTCTCCTCCTTCCTCCTTCCCTTCCTTCCTCCTCTCCTCCCTCCCTCCCCTCCTGTCCTTTGCTCTCTCTCCTCCTCTCCTCCTCTGCTCTCTCTCCTCTCTCGCTCTTGAACGTAGAGCTTTTGCACTGAGTTACATCCCTAGCCCTTTAAGATTTTTTTCAATTTTGAAACAGGGACTGGCTAAATTGCCTAGTCTAGGGTTGAATTTGTAACCCTTCTGCCTCAGCCTCCCAGAGTGCTGGGATTACAGGTGTGGGGCACCTTGCTGATTTTGTCTTCCTCCCCCCTCCTTCAGATCCTTGCCTTTTTGCCTTTCCCTTCCCAGAAGAGCTGGAGATCTAACACCTGACATTGCTTATGCAAGGCACTCCCTCCTCCACTGTGCCACATCCCCAGCCCTTGTAATTCCTTTATTACTTAAAATGTTTAGGTTTCCCCACTTCCATGTTTTATTCCTTGATTTGAATATTATCTGTTTATATTTTAGGCTGTTGTAGTTTTTGAGATCTTGGTTTAGGTTAAAAATTTCATAAAATAATGCATGTCATAAAGAATACAAATTATATTGATTTATACCTCCAAATTATATTTTTTTAAAAGTGGAAAACCTTATACTCTCATCATTAAAGATTTTGACAGTTGACAGTTTAGCATGTCTATTCTTACAGACTATAAGTTTCGTGGGGGAGTGGCAGATTTTCAGAGGGTAGACTGGTGCTGGATTCTGGTTTGTATCCTAATTGCTAGAAATGTGACATGTGACCTTGGGGGCTTAGAGTCCCAAAGATCATAGTCCAAGCTCTCTTAGTTTAGTAACTCTGTACTGTACCTTGGAAAAGTGAATTTTTGTGCCCCATTGTTCTTCCTCATATGCAGAAAGGGGGTAATGGTTAGACTGTAGCACCTCAGGTTGTTTGGATTAAGAGTTAATACGTTTAAAGTGCTTGAAATAGTACCTGGCACTTGGTGTTATGTAGTAATAGAGCTGCTAGTAATAGCTACTACTACTACTATTACATTTTTGTTTAAAAAATATAAGTAGGATCTGCCAGGCGAGGTGGCGCTTGCCTGTAATCCCAGCACTCAGGAGGCGGAGGCAGGAGCATTGCTGAGAGTTCGAGGCCAACCTGGGCTACATAGTGAGTTCAAAGCTAGCTTGAACTATATAGCAGAACCCTCTCAACCCCCTCTGTGTGTGTGTGTGTGTGTAGGATCATACCATGTATACTTAATGACTACTTACTCATTTATCATTTCAGCCTTGGCCACATACATACGTATATCCTTTGATCTAGCTTAGACCATCATTTATTTAACAATTTTTCTTCCAATGCATATTTATATATTTTTAGGCCAGCTTGCTGGCCTTCCTTCCTTCCTTCCTTCCTTTATTGGAGCTTGAACCCAGTGCTTTTTCACTGAGCTACATCTTCAACCCTTTGTTATTTTTTGAGATAGAGTCTTGCTAAGTTGCTAAATTGCCCAGGCTGCTGGGCTTGAATTTGCAATCCAGCTTCGGCCTCCCAGGGTGCTAGGATTACAGGTGTGCTCTACCTGTTTTTTTTCTAGAGAGCTTTTATGGTTTAAAAATCTGTACTGCATACCCTTGTATGTGTATCTTTGTCTGTTGTACAAGTATGAGAGTTTTTTTTTTTTGGTACTGGAGAATTGAACCCAGGGCCTTTTCACTAAGTTACATTCCCAGTCCTTTTAAATTTAACTTAATTTAATTTAATTTAAATTTTTTTTTTTTTTTTTTTTGTGGGTACCCGGAGTTGACCTCAGGACCTTGGGCGCCAGCAGGCGCCTGTGCCGCTGAGCGATATCACCGGCCCCTTTTTTCGTATGTGGGTACTGGGAGTCGAACTAAGGACCTCTTGCTTGCCAGGCAGGTGCTTACACCGCTGAGCCATCCCACCGGCCCAACTTAATTTAATTTTGAGAGATGGTTTTGGTAAGTTGCTGAATTGTCCAGGGTGGGCTTGAACTTGTGATCCTTCTACCTCGGCCTCCCACATTTTAAGAAACATTTTTCTGCTTCCTACATGTCACCGTGTTCTAGGATTGTTTCTTTTTATTCATCTTGGTTCTCTGCTTATATAAAGTCTGGTGATCAATGGTTTCCATTCATATTTCTGATAAAAGGGTGAGGTATTGGAGTACCTTTTTTTTTTTTTTTTTATGTGGGTACTGGGAGTCGAACTCAGGACCTTGCGCTTGCCAGAAGGTGCTTGTGCTGCTAAGCAATGTCACTGGCCCTTTTTTTCCTTTATGTGGGTATCAGGAGTCGAACTCAGGACCTCGTGCTTGCCAGGCAGGCGCTTATGCCACTGAGCTATCTCACCAGCCCTGGAGTAACTTTTTAAATGAAAGTATTGTTAATAAAAATGGAAGCAAATCCGTTAAGAAAAATTCACATTACGGTTGCATTATAGTCAGTTTTTTTTTGTCTACATATTGTTTGTTTTGTGGAATTTCTCATGTAGTGTGTTTTCCAAATGTATGTTATGTTTTTGTGCCTCTGTTGTCTCCTCAAAGTTAGATATTTTAAAGCTGGGGTGGTGACGAAGCATGCTTGTGATCTCGGCACTCCAGGAGGCGGGAGGACTGTAGTTCAGGCCAGCCTGGGCTACATAGCAAGAACCTATCTCAAAAAAAAAACAAAAGAAAAAAATAGATATTGTAAAGTGGAAATCATAATGTATATAACTTTATAATTTTTATTTCAGTAGAGTTAAAATTGCTAAAATATTTATGCATAGGCATAAATACAGTGGATGCTTTAAAAGGTATTGGTCAAAAATACTGATTTAGAAGAAAGAGCAGAACTTTTTTAGAGTTGAATAAACCTAGGTTGTTTAGTTCTGTTTCTAACACTTAAATAGTTATGTGATCTTTGGCAATTCTCATTCTTTCTCTCTTTCTCTTTTGTGCTCTCTTTCTCTCTTTCTCCTTTTTTCTTTTTTTTTGAGACAGGATCTCTCTCTGTAGTCCAGGTTGGCCTTGAACTCACTGTGGAGCCCAGGCTGACCTTGAAATCCCAGCGATCCTCCTGCCTTAGCCTCCCCAGTGCTGGGATTACAAATGTGTGCCACCACACCGGGATTCTCATTCTCTTTCTCTCTGGTGCTAGAGATCATACCCAGGGCCTGACGAATACTAGGCAAGTGTTCCAGCACTAAGCCATACTCCCAGCTCCCAGCAGTTCTCTTGATTAATATTTTTTGAGCTTCATTTTCCTTGTCTCTTAGACAAAGGGCTGATGATACCTTACAGCTTGTTCTGAGAATTAAATGAGTCTATAAACTATACTGTCTGGCACATAGTGGGTATTCAAAAAATGTTATTCTATCCAGTAAAAGACAAAGATCATTTCTGAATTAAACTTTTTAACAGGGTATAATACTAACCAGTACTTACTTTAGCTTTTTTGGTAAGTTTTCCCAGTTAGAGAACCCTGCGTTTCAAGATTCAGGAGATAAAAAGCTTGTGAGAAAAGAATCCTGGTTTGATAAAGTGCCCCCTTTTTTGAAAGGCTAGGAAACATTATTTACCATCTGATTGCTTATTATAGTCTGTCTTCTCATTCAAATTTACTTCATAGCCTGCAGGAAAAAATCTTTTCTTGTTGAATGTCAGTTTCATTGCTATACCTGTCTAGGACCTTAACGGTACCCAGGTGCTTTTATTTTGGAGCGTCTTGCTCTGTTTCATCTATACAAATGTTTGAATTGTTCTGGGAGAGAGAGATTTCTTTTTTTGTGGGGGGAGTCGTTTTTTGAGACAGGGTCAGTATGTAGCCCAGGCTGGCTTTGAACTGGCAGTGATCCTCCTGCCTTAGCATCCCAAGTATTGGAATTATAGGCATGCACCACCACCACTGGCCTGAGAGATTATTTCTAAAAGGTTACTCATATTTGCAGTTAAAGTTATGCCATATTTGGATATTTGGAGTTAAGTTTTAAATTTCTCTCTCAAATATCAGAATCATCTCCTACAATTTTTCATTTATTTATTTATTTCCTTAAAATATATGTTTAACAAAATTTTTTATAATGAATTTTATTTTGTACTAAAAATGTATCTTACTGTATAGTAGAGAAAAGCAGTAGCAAGTTGAATTCCTTGTAGTGTAAACTGCTTTTTAACCATTTGCTGTCTTTCTCCAGAATGTTTTCTGTGCTTGTATCCATTTTAAGTTGTTATTTTAATTAAAATTAGGTCACATTTCATAGTGTCTTTTTCTTAACATAGTATTCCTCCTTTATTCATGGTTTTACATTCTGTGATTTCAGCTACAGGTAGCCCTACTGTGGTCAGAAATTAAATGGAAAATTCCAGAAATAAATAAGACATAAGTTTTAAATAACTTTTATTACAGTATATTGTTATATTTGTTCTTATTTTTATTGGTAGTATTTTGTATATAGAGGAAAAACATGAAGGGTGTGGTATTGAGGTTTTGGGCATGTACTCAGGGTCTTGGGACCTATCTATCTCTTGAGGAAAAATGGGGTTATTTAATTTATATATATATATATATAATAAATAATATATATAATATATTTATATTATATTATTATTTATATTATATTATATTATTTATATTATTTATATTTTATATATATATATATATATATATATATATTTTTTTTTTTCCCCCCTTCCCTTCTTTTTGAGACTGGGTTTCACTATGCAATTCTGGCTGGCCTTGAACTCACTGTAGCCAGGCTGGCCTCAAACTTGCAGTGATCCTCCTGCCTCAGCCTCCTGAGTGCTGGGATTATAGGCATGCGCCACCACCATGTTATAATTTTTTTAAAGTAGTGTATTTTTTCTTTTTATTTGCATTGACACATAATTGGACAAATTCATGGCGTACAATATATTGTTTTGATACCGGTAAACATTGTGTAATGATCAAATCAGGGTAATTAACATATCTAGCACTTTAAACATTTATCATTTCTTTATAGTGAAACATTCAAAATCTTCTAGTTATTTTGAAATAACTATTCATTAACTAGTCATCGTACTGTACAAAACTTACAGAAGGAAGAATAATCACAGTACATAACTTGACTCACAAAGAAAAAAATTTTAACAACTGAAATAGGAGTGAATTTTTGTAACAACTAGGGTTCAGCTTAACTCAATCGGCAGAGCTTCAGTCATTCCCAGGCCCCCAAAGGATCAGAGCATGTCCAACTGAGGCAAAGGACTCACTGTAACTAAGCAAGTTTTTTCTGTACTTTATTTCTGTTTTCAGCTATAAAAACTGGCTGCCCTTACTACATAGTGGCATTCTCTGAACCCCTTCCCATTTTGAGTGCTGCCTGATTCATGAATTGTTCTTTTCTCAAACTATTAGATTTGCCCAAAGTTTTTCTTTTAACACATAAGAGCACCACAGGTACCAGAAATGCAGAACACCTGGAACTGCATTCTTTTTCACAGAATTAGCAGGTATGTGTCACCTGTTCTTAGATCTTGTATTTCTCTGTTGCTGGACTGTCCAAAACTGCAATCTTGTCTTTTCCATCTTCTGAATTAGGAAGCATAATATTATTCATGGTGACTTCACAGGTGACACTGTCAGCATCATCCTTAGACTTCAAATGATCCTTCAAACTGTCTTGGGAACTCTCTTCTGAACTGTCCTCTTCTTTTGAATCTGTCTGAGTCATCTTAAATAAGGCCACATCCATTTGTATAACTTTGCCAAGGGTGCCATCAGTATTTCAATATTGAAACAAACAGAGGGAGCAGCTTCCATTTCTTTTCTTAGCTTTCCATTTGCTTGGGCTGTCTGTGGGAGAAAGTCTGAACTTGGTCTAGTACTCCTCAGTTGTTGCCCATAGTCAGCAGCTCTTTGGACCCTGAGACCCTAAGCACTCCCAGGTGGGTGATGATGAACTCGGGCTGGAGTGAGGCTTGCTGTGGGCCTCCAATCTCTGCAGCCAGCATGCAGGAAAGCTGTATAATTTTCTTAACAGTTTTGTGAGTTTTAATAGAGATGCAGATAATCATACAGATCTAGACAGGCATGCATGGTGGCACATGCCTGTAATCCCCACACTCTGGGTAGCTGAGGCAGGAGGATCACAAATTTGAGCCTCATCTGGGCAATTTAGCGAATTAGCGAGACCCTGACTAAAAAGAAAAAAAGCAAGAAAAGGGCTGGGGATGTAGCGTAGTGTGAAGGCCATGGGTTCAATCTCCAGTACTGCAAAACAACCGAAAGTCCTCTCAGGACTCCAGATCTATCTTCATTGTTTGGGAAATAATTAGGATTTCTTAATAGAGATGTTCCTTTTTTTGGGAGAATCTTGTTATGTAGTTCAGGCTGTCCTTGAACTCACTGTGTAGCCCAGGCTGGCCTCAAACTCACAGTGATTTCCTGATCCGGCCTCCTGAGTGCTGGTACTGCAGGCATGTGCCACCACACCCAGCTAAATGTTCCTCATTTTTAATCAATTCCTTGTAATCTCTTTGGGTTATTTCTGTTCTGTCATGAACCATGGTGTCCTAAATGTTTTTATACAAATTCTTTTTATACTTGACTAGATATTTCTGGGGATAAATCATAAAAGTATATCAAAAGGTATAAGAGAAAGTATGTTAAAGTGTAAAGTAGGTGAAGGTTGTAAATATGGTCTGCTTCCTGTTTCTGTTTAGTTTTTTGTTTTTTTTTTACCAACTTTTGCTTTATATTATTTTGCTTTATTTCATGTTCTAATAATTAGCCTTTTAAAATCTTTTTTTAATGGCCAAATTGGGAAATATGATCTTGAATCTTTTTATGGTACTAATTAGAAATTTAAAAATTTTTTTTGTTTAGCTGCACCAATTCTCCAGGGTTTGTTCTCTTTTCCATGTTGGCTCTTTACTTTCTTAGAATTTTAATCATTAAGTGTAGTATTAATCTTGTTATTTAGATTTTTCATTTAAGTAAAAATTCTTTTCTCCATACTTTTTCTATATGTACATCTCATACAGAAACAATTTTTTTCTTGGGTAGAAAAGGAAATGTCCTTTTCAAACATGTATACTATTCTGAAGTTTGCCTTTTCATTCATTGTGTCATGGATCCTGCTGTAGCATGACTGAGAAACAGAAATAATTTGGTGAGTGGTTAAGTGTCCCAGTACATATTTGGAGCTGGACTGTTGGATCCCAGCTCTCCACTTAAATAACATTTCTTTGGGCAAACTACTTTGCTTCTGTGTACCTTAGTTTTCTATTTTAAAAAAATTATTATTCTTAGGATTTTGGGAGGTTAATATTAACATGTGAAGTGCTTGGAACAGTTGATACATGATATTTAGTTTAATAAATGTAAGCTATAATGATAGTAACAGAACTATTCCTCATTTTATACAGAGCTTTTTGTTTTTGATACCAGGAATCGAACTCAGGACCTTGCGCTTGCCAGGCAGGTGCTGTGTTGCTGAGCTGTATCCTAGGCCCTATTTTTTGTTCTTTTTTTGCAGTGTTGAGGATCAAACCCAGGGCCTCCTACGTGCTAGGCAAGTGCTCCTTCAGTTAGCTACACTCCCATCCCTCATTCTTCATTTTAAAAATATATATTCCATGATACAAATTTACTACACTTACTAACCATTCTTACATTGTTGGACAGTTAACTATATTTTATTTGTTTGTTTATTTTTTGGGCTTTTTTGGAGGAAGGTCTTACTATGTAATTGAGGCTGGCCTTGAACTCACTATGTAGCCTAGGCTGGCTTTGGAGTCACAGTGATCCACCTGTCTCAGTTTCCCAAGTGTTGCGATTACAGGTGTGTACCTCCACGCCTGGTGTAGGCAACTGTATTTTATTTTTATTTTTTTACTTTTTTGTTTGTTTGTTTTTTCATATGCGGGTACCGGGAGTCGAACTCAGGACCTCGCGCTTGCCAGGCAGGCGCTTATGCTGCTGAGCTATATCCCCGGCCCTACTTTTGTTTTTTTGAAACAGAGTCCTGCCATGTAGTTCAGGCTGGCCTTGAACTTACTATGTAGCCCAGGCTGGCCTTGAATTTGCAGTGATCCTCCTGGCTCAGCCTCCTGAGTGCTGAAATTACAGGTGTGCGCCACCATGCCTGGCACAGTTTTTGTTTTTGTTTCTGTTTTTTTTGAGACAGGGTCTTGATAAACTGACCAAGCTGGCCTTGAACCTGGGATCCTCTTGCCTCAGCCTTCAGAGTGCTGGATTATAGGTATGTGCCACTCTACCTGGTTTACTCCTTTTTGCTCTTAGTTCTTTAGCTGAAGCGCTGAATTTAAGCTTCAAAGTTTTTTTTGTGTGTGTGTGTGGGTGGGGGAGGTACTGGGGTCGACCTCAGGACCTCGCGTACCAGCAGGCCCCCGTGCCGCTGAGCGATATCACCAGCCCTTTTTTGGTATGTGGGTACTGGGAGTCGAACTCAGGACCTTGTGCTTGGCAGGCAGGCGCTTATGCCGCTGAGCCATCTCACCAGCCCAAGCTTCAGAGTTTTTTTTTTTTCTTTGTGGGTACCAGGGGGTCGACCTCAGAACCTCGCACGCCAGCAGGCGCCCGTGCCGCTGAGCGATATCACCGGCCCCTTTTTCGTATGTGGGTTCCGGGAGTCTAACTCGGGCCCTCGCGCTTGCCGGGCAGGCGCTTACGCCGCTGAGCCATCTCACCGGCCCTTCAGAGTTTTTAAGAAATAGTGAATATAAGAATCTAAATCAAAATTTTAGAGCAGAGTTTTAGATAGGCAAGTAGAGTTAAGATGTTCTTGAAAATTAGAATGATCACCTTTGAGTTAATTTGAGGCTTGCACGTTATATAAGTGATATTAAATTGGTATTTGATTAGTTATTGGGACAGCACCTTTTCTGAGAGCTTTGAGTACCAGCATGATGCTTATTGTTGTATTTCGAGTCTATTCCTTATTAAGATTCTTGGCTTGTAATAATCCAGAAATGAAATGATTCTTTTACTTTTTTTTCAGTGGATGTGTCCTTTAAGTTTTGTTTCTAGATTAATAGTGAAATAGAATTTGGCAAATGAATAGAGGAAGATTTTTTTTCTTTAAATTGGTTGATTCTAGGACCTGAAAAAGCATAGATGATGCATTCTGCACCTGACGTCATCTTGTGGGTGTGTGTGTGTTTGCTTTTGGTGATACAGTACTGAGAACTGAGCTCAGGGCCATGCACATGATAGGCAAGTGCTCTGCCACTGAGCTACATTTCCTTTTTAAATTTTAATTTTGAGACATGGTCTCACTTTCCTTAGATTTGAAAGTTTCTGCTCTGATTTAAGTGAATAAATTTTTTATACCTTTTGAGTCATCTTATTTTTCCTTTATTCCTATAATTCTGAAGGTTTTTTTTGTGTGTGCTTTCGAGTTATCTACTTGGATCCAGCTTGCATGGTGGTCTCGTCTTTTTTAGGGTATCATCAAATTTATGGTCTACCTCCACTTTCTATTTCTGGCACTCTGTCCTCACATTGGTCAAGTCGGCTACCTATGCCATATCATCTGTCTCTGCTTCCTTTCTTTTCATGCTAATTTTTTTTTTTTAAATCTCTTCAAACAATCTGTCTACAGCTTCCTCTACTTCATTGTTCTTGAGATGCATATCTTTTGGGTATCTAAGGGTTTTTGGGGACATCTTGTTGCCTTGATTTCTAATGTTTCTATTGTTTTTTCACTGCAGATTGAAGATCAGTTAGGGTAGAGAAATTCTTGTCATTACTGTGGTGATTATTTTAGTTAGGTTCTGTCTCCCTTTGATGTGTCCTTGGGTTTGGCTATATTTTGATGTTTATATCTCTCTATAGTCTATTCAGCATAGTATTTGAGGGTCTTGTTAGTGTCCAGCCTTCTTCTGGGGGCTTGATCCCCAGCACCACTCAGAGTGAAGACCAAGTTCAGTAATGTTCACAATAGAAAGACAAACCAGATATTGACATGTAGTAAACACCAATTAAGCAACAACTGCCTGCATTAATTATATAAATCAGCAATACAGTAATAATAGAATCAAAGACTACCAACCCATTATTGACATACCATAAGAACCAACAATAGCTACAACTATACCATCCTTAACTGTACAAAAGAGGTCTGTAAGCTAGGCATGGTGGCACATGCCTGTAATCCCACTTGGGAGGCTGAGACAGGTAGATTCCCGTGAGTTTGAGGCCAGCCTGTACTGCTGAGACCCTGTCTCAAAAAAAAAAAAAAAAATCATCTGCAGTAATAATGTAGATGCAAATACAAACCAAATATTGACATACAGTAAATATCTACTAGAAACAACAATTATATCACCATTAGTAAATATTCAACAAAAATAACACAGTCAACTAAATAACCAAAAATTAATAAAGCTTAATAGTAATAATAATCATAGAGGTGGGGTAAATGCAAAATGAAAGAAGTAAAATTGGAAAAAAGAAAAGATGAAAAGGAGAGAAAAATTTGATTAAAGAATAAAAGAAGCTTTGTGTGCTGGTGCACAGCTGTAATCCCAGTACTCAGGAGGCTAGGGTAGGAGGATTGCTGTGCATTTGAGGCCAGCCTGGGCTACCTGGTGAGTTCAAGGCAACCTGAACTACATAGCAAGACCCTGTCTCAAAAACAAAACAAAACAAACACCTAGAATTAGGTAAAAATAACAGAAAAAGAAGAAAAAGAAATGAGAAGTAAAAGAATAAAAACATAGAGCAAATATAATAGAAAAAATAAACCAAAAAAAACCTCTCCAAAAACCAAAAGGAGAAATGAGTCCAAAAATTCCTCCATGTGTTTGGGTGCTTGGTTTCTTTCCATGGCCTGTGGTATTAGACTCCACCAGATATGGATGGGGCCTGTTTTGTTTCCACCCCAATTTTTGCTGTGTGAATGCTTAGTCCTATCCTGCCTTTCTAACTGGATGTGGTCAGTCAGTAGTGGGATGACTGTCTTAGGGCTATATTCACTTCAGAGCTCTTAATGTCTGTGTCCTTCTGTATGCCCCAAGTCACTGCTATTTCCCACTACCCTTATGGCCTGTAGGCTCATGAAATGCCTCTCTTGTTCCAGAGGCCCCTTTGTTCATACCCCCCCAGGATGTGGCAACTGTCCAAGCAAGGTGTATCGCTGATCACACTGGCAGGTGGGAAAAGCAGACAGGTCATGAAGCTCTGTGCTGGCAGTAGACAGTAATGGCGAGGGGCAGGCAATCTGCAGGACTTAATACCAGCACTTTCAGACCCAGCCCCTTGAGAAAACCACACGTCTGGCCTGGCTTCTCTCCACCTTGAGGGTGGGACCAACATGTACTTCACAGCAAACTTCTCAGGGAATCTGTGACTATCCTGCTCCTTCTCTGTGACTGTTTTGTGGCTGTCTTTTGCCCAGTCAGTGTGGTAAGGTAACCCCATAGATCCTGAAGTGAAGTTGTTCTGTGACTTCTTTTTTTTTTTTTTTTTGTGGGTACCGGGGGGTCGACCTCAGGACCTCAGGGCGCACCAGCAGGCGCCCGTGCCTCTGAGCGATATCACCGGCCCCTTTTTCGTATGTGGGATCCGGGAGTCGAACTCGGGCCCTCGCGCTTGCAAGGCAGGCACTTAGGCCGCTGAGCCATCTCACCGGCCCTGTTCTGTGACTTCTGATTCCCAGAGTAGCTTAGTCTTAATAAGTGCCATCCCCAAATGGCTTCTGATTATGTCAGTCCCAGGTATGGCTGACATGACAGTGTCATGTCTAACAGAGTCTCTAACTCTAGCCTGCCATGCTAAAGGAGTCACTTTCAGAGTAATACCCTTTACTATATTTGCAGCTTGCAAACTGGGGTTTTCTTGGGGTTAGTGCTGTGGGTTTGCTATTTCTACCTGGGGCTGCCAACCCTCTCAGGCTTACCTTGTGTTTGGGGAGATGGGACCCCTCCTTCCCAGGAACCAGGTTAGCATTCCAGATTGCTTCTTTTTTTTTCTGTTATCTTCAGTTTCTCTGTAATTTCTAGATTTCCTGTCAGCTCTTTTTTGCTAAGTTGTTTTTTTCCAGGTGACTCGATTCTAGATCCTGGAAAGGCTGTCTTAAAATATTTTATTTTTAGATAAGGGTCTTACTCTGTTGTCTTTGCTGCCTTGAACTCCAGGACTCATGTGATCCTCCTGATTCAGCCTCCTGAGTAGGTGGTATTATAGCACTACTTCACTGAGTATAAATTTTTTTAATTGCTGCCACATCTTTATTAATGAGTCTAAATTTTATTTAAGTGAATTTATATTTAAATATTTACATGTAGCCAGTGGCTTATTTGACAGCATAACTCCAGATTATACTGTTCAATCAGCAAATACTTTCGAGCACTCAGTAATATACCTGAGCTACATTAAGTTCCAGGGATACTGTAGTTGGAGTTGGCAGTGTGATGGAGTTCAATAGTTATAGATAATTGCAATATAGTATGATAGTTGCTATCTTAAAAGCATAGGGTTCTGTAGGACAATATATATGGGTTTGCACCTAATCTAAGTTGAGGGTAGGTCACATTGGCGGTGCTTTTGTCAAAGAACCCTGGTATCAAGATACCCCTTGTATTATTACACAGACCTTGAGTTATTCTTGCTGTGTTACATTGTCATCAAGGGATGTATGGAGCCATTTGACGGTTGGTACTTGTGTTTGAGGTCAGCACTGCTTGTGGGTTTTTTTTTTTTTCTCCCTTGAGACTGAGTCTCACTGTATTGGTCAGGCAGGTTTTGAAGTCCTGGGCTCAAGCTGTATTCCTGCCTCAGTCTCAGTAGCTGTGCACTGGTATTTTTCTGCTCCCCCACCATCATGTCTAGCCATTAGGTAACATTGTGTGTTATAAAGTACTGTCAAGGATGCTGTTCTGATTTTGTGATTTAGGGATATAGATTAGAGATCTTTGGGATCTAGTTTCCAGAGGCTTTGAGACTTATATATGTAAGAATATTGAGTAGAAGAACACTACTATAGCAAGATGATGATTATGTTTTACATGAAATTTACATTTTTGTTTCAGGAGAGACAGGATGACACATCTGGTTTAAGCACTTAAAAATGTGTCTTAAAATACTGCAGGTATTTATTTATTTATTTTATTTATTTATTTATTTTTTTGTGGGTACCGGGGGGGTCGACCTCAGGACCTCACGCGCCAGCAGGCGCCCGTGCCGCTGAGCGATATCACCGGCCCCATTTTCGCATGTGGGTTCCGGGAGTCGAACTTGGGCCCTCGCGCTTGCCGGGCAGGCGCTTAAGCCGCTGAGCCATCTCACCAGCCCATACTGCAGGTATTTAAAAAAATATTTAATGTAGCAAATCCAAATATCCCTCTGCTAACTTTGCAGATAATCAAAATATTACTGGTATAACTGAAGTCTTTCCTCATGCACCATCTTTATCACTTGTTGTTCTTTACACCAGAGGTAAACGTTATCCTGAATTTTGGATTTATTAACCCAGTGTATTTTTTCTGTATTTACTACAAATCTTTATTAGAGTTTTCCAACTGAAGAAGAAATCCTTACAATTATTATTATTTTTTTTTGTGGGTACCGAGGGGTCGACCTCAGGACCTTACGCGCCAACAGGCACCCGTGCCGCTGAGCGATATCACCGGCCCCTTTTTCGTATGTGGGTTCCAGGAGTCGAACTCGGGCCCTCGCACTTGCAAGGCAGGCGCTTACGCCACTGAGCCATCTCACCGGCCCAATCCTTACAATTATTAAGCCTCAATTGACAATGTGTGTTTTTTCAGCTTGTAAGGTATTTTCTGAACTTACTTCCAGTCTGTACCCTTGTATTCCCACCCTTCCTTCCTTCTCCACTTTCTTGTACCCTCCCCCTCTCCTTCCCTCTTGTGGTTTTTTTTTTTTTTTTTTAGTTTGTTTTTGTGGCGATGGTGGGCATTGAATCCAGGGCCTTGCAAGTTCTAGGCAGTCTTTCTATCACTGGGCTACACCCCAGCCTTCATTTTCTTTTAATTGGTTTAGTTACTCCTTAATATTCAAAGCTGTAGATTGCACGAGAGGAATCAGAATTAACAGAATGGGTTTTTTAATATGTTTGAAACTCTGTTTTTAAATCTTACTTCAATTTTACTTACATATTTTTTATTGTATTTATTGAGTTTCAGGGAGAACCATCTACTAGTACTTCAGCTTGGCATGGAGAACATTGTTTATATGGATGATAGTGATCTTTATTTTCCTTTTTGAAAACTATTTTTCATGCATACAAACTTCTGGTTTGAAAATTTTTTTTTTTGTTATTTTGAAGCACTGAGAAAAGGTGCAGTCTTCTGACTTGTTTCTCATCTGACAAGATTTGCTGCAGTTCTTATCTTTTGTAACTTGAGCATATGAACATTTTCCCTCTGGATGCCTCTGTGCTGTTTGACTTCCTTTTTTTTTTGGTACCAAGAATTGAACTCACAACCTTGCGCTTGCCAGTGCTGTTTGACTTTGATGTATCAAGGCATGTTTGCTGGTTTGATATTTATCTTACTTGGAATTTCTCTAAGCTTCTTGGATCTGTCATTTGATATCTTTCATTATTTCTGGAAAATTCTGGGCCATTACTTCTTTTCCTGGTTTCTTTTTCCTCTGCAACTCCAGTTGTCTGCGTGTCAGACCATTTTTTACTTTCTTAAATCAGTCCATGTTCTTTTTGTTTGTTTGTTTTGTCCTCCCTGTGTTCAGTTTGGATGATGTCTAAGTTATTTTCTGTTGCTGGGAAAAAATACCAGACACCCATAAGTCAAAGGAGGAAAGCTTTATTTAGCTCACAGTTTATAGCAGTTTCAGTCCATAGATAGCTGGCTACAAGGCAGGGTGGCATGGCAGAGGGGAAACAGTCCATGGCATGGCAGGCAGGAAGCAGCCTGACTTCTTCCTTCTTTGTCTTTTTATTCCATTCAGGCTATAAGATTATTGGTTGATGCCATCCACACCCAGGGTGGGTTTTCCCTCTTCAGTAGGTCCATTATCCACACTCAAAACTATGCTAAACCAATCAGTGGACTAATCTAGTATCACACACCCATAATCTAGTACCACACACCCATGATCCATTCACTCCCAAAAGCCCCACCTATGAGCACATGAGGTTTTGGAAAAACATCTAATATAAATCATAACAGATAATTTGTTGATATATCTTTGTGTATCTTCAGTATTTCATCAGCTGAGCAATCTATTGACATATTTTTTATTTCAAGCATGTGCTCTTAACTTTTAAAAATATTCCCTATCTAAGCCAGGTGTTTTGGTGCATGCCTATAATCACAGAACTTGTGAGGCTGAGGCAAGAGGATTGCTGTGGATTCAAGGTCATCCTGGGCTACACAGTGAGTTCAAGGCCAGCCTGAACTACTGGCCCTGTCACAAACTCCCCATTTCTTGCTAAAACTACCAGTCTGTTCCTATATATTACCTACTTTTTCCCCACAAAATCCTTTAACGTATTAATCATAATAATTAAAAAAAAATCCTGTCTTAATAGTTCTAGCATCTTGGTTATCTCTGGGTCTAGTTGTATTATTTTGTTCTTTTCACTACAGGTGGTTTTCCTTCTTTCTTCCTCCCTCTATCCTTTCCTTCCTCACTGTTCTCCCCTCCCCTCCCTTCCTTCCTTCTTTACTTCCTTCCTTTTTTCCCTTCCTTTCTTCTCTCTCTCTCTGCCCCTCTCCCTCCCTGCTTCCTTTCCTTTCCTTTTTCCTCCCTCCCTCCTCCCTCCCTCCCTCCCTCCCCTTCCTCCCTCCTTCATTCCTTTCTTCCAAGTTTAAGCATTGAGTATTACACACAAGAATAATAGAGACTATCCTAAATAGTACTTTATGCTTGGAAATAGGGCATAATTCTTCTTTTGGGCTATTTATGTGGCATATTTAGTCATGAATTGAGCCACTTTTGGGCTTCGTTGTTATCATTGCATTTGGTGTAGTACAGATGACAAGAGTCTCGGGGTGGCTAATTTACACCAGGGATAGAATACTGTTGCTTGATAGTTGGTGCTAGGATTGTGATGGAAGCTCTTTTTCTAATCCAGCCCATGTTATGCAGATCCTATGCAGACCCAGCACACCTGGGTCCCAGAGGTGTGGCTGTGTCAGCCTTTCGCCCCCCTTCCGTATGGCAATCAGTGATTGTCTTGATGTGGTTGTTTGTGGCTAGGGGTTTCCTACCCTGCCAGTGGTAGACCTCTCTTTGGTGTATCAGTGTGGTTTGTTATCTCTTTATCCTGGCAGCAATAAATTTTTGTCAGTCCTGGGGGAGAAAAGGTTTGTTATCTTTTCTTGAGTGACTTAGGGCTGTAGCTTCATAGGAGAAAAGAACCTGGGGAGTCAGGTCAGACTTCGTACCTGTTTCCAGCTGTGGTCATCACCTTTTGTTCTCCTTTTCCATCAAGTGGGACTCTCTCCAGTCTTGTGCCATTAACCTGGTCTTTCTCATACATACCTTGAGGGGAGCTATAATAAAGAGCTTGCATGTGAGGGTGGACTCTGGTGTGTCTGGGGTATGCACTTGGGGAAACTGATAGCCCACACTTAGCTTTTAGGAATTTATTAAATGTTAGCAGATTTTCTTCTTACTTGCTGTATTACCACCATGTTTTTCTCTCATGTTCTGCCATGTGTGCTTTGTCCTCTGTAGGGAAACTGTCATTCTTTGGATTTAACTTCATTTGGTTTCCTTGTGATATCAACTCCCTGAAGGGCTGAAGAAGAATTAGGATGTTTTAGGTTATCTGGCCTTTTTGTCTTTTAGAGTGGGTGTGATGTTTTTTGCAGCTTTCTAGATCCTAAGCAGAAACAGAAATATTACAATAAACTTTAGAATTCATTAATCTGTCAAACTTTATTCCAGGAAGAACACAAAGTTGTAATATTCCAAGAAGGATTACAAAAATACTGGATAAAAAAAACTAGATTAAGAAATCAAGGTAATGGAAAAATAAGGATAGGGATTTATATATCATTTGTGCTATCTCCTGCTTTTTCACTGATTCTGATCAATTTTATGTTTTTCTTCTTTGCATCATCTAGCAGCTTCTGGATTGATTTCTCATGGTCCCATGCTATTTTTAATAAATCTTTCTTTTCAAAAGACAAGCCTGTCTTTTATGTCTGAGATTCTGTCCTTACATTGGTTTATTCTGCTGCGGATACTTTCAATGGAATTTTTAGTCTCCTGGATAGCTGCTCAAATCTATTTTATGGATTCCATTTCTTTCCTATGTTGGGCATTCATGGTTTCCATAATTTTCCTAAACTCCTCTATTTTTTTATTCGTATCTGCTCTAGAGTCATTAAGCATGTTTTTCATTATGCTCACCGTCTCTGTAGTTATCTGAGAAATTATTTCTGATTTGATTTTTTCTAAAGCCTCTTTCATTTGCTTTGTCATTACCACTTCAGAGAGGCCAGGTGGGTGGCTTTTGGATTGTCCCACATTATTGCCCCCTGGGTTTGCCTTTGGTGAACTAGATGTCTGGGGTTGCATCTTGTTTAAGTGTCTTCTCATTTTCTTTCTTTCTTTCTTTCTTTCTTTCTTTCTTTCTTTCTTTCTTTCTTTCTTTCTTTCTTTCTTTCTTTTTTTTTTTTTTTTTTTTTTAATTTAATTCCTGGATTGATGCTTGTAAATTGCCTATGGTGACTTGCTTTATTGTTAGTATTTAGAACCCTTAGGAAATGACTACTTCTCAGAGGTGTCTTCCAGGTGTAGCTGGTTTTTGGGTTTTGAGTCTGTTGCAAGATCCTACCTCTTCAGTTTGTTGGGGATGAGAAGTTGATGCTTGCTTGGCCCAGCCCTTGGTTCTTTGGCACTCGCCCACAGTATTTTCTATGACCCTTAAGCAATCTCAATCTTGGAATACCAGGAAGAACAGCTAGTTGGAACAGTTATGTCGCTTTTGGCTAAATCAGCAATAACAGTAGTATCAAACAGCCTAGAATGTGACAAACTGAGGTAACCATTACTTTGCCACCTTTAACCGTATGAACTAGACTTGTGGGTATATAACAAAATCTAAAACAAACCAGAAAATTATATGCAGTAAATAAGCCCTCAATGTGCCATTTTTACCCTTAGGAGAGAAAATTTAAAAGGTTAGGGGAAAAAAATAGAGAAATAGAAGAGGAAGAGATTAGAAGCAAGGCTGGATGACAAAGGAGGATCATGCAAACTTTGGGAAACTGGTAGAGAAGACAGGAGGGAAAGAGAGAAGGAAGAAATAGAAGGAAGAACAGAACAGAACAACAACCACAAAGAAACTAGGAGCCACGTTCATACTCATATAAAAAGAAGATCAAAAATGGAGGAAAACAAAATAAAAAGAGAGAAAGCGAGAGAGAGAGAGAGAAAGAAAATGTCCACTTCAGGGTTTGTCTCTGCCATCACTGGTAGACAATGTGTGGAGACAGAGTCCAGAACTGTGTTGATTCATCCCAGGAAGCCAGCAGTAGCTTTATGGCGGGGTAGTGGATAATCTCAGCGAGCCTGCACCTTTATTTCCCCTGGCTGGTTTCTCGCTATGAGGCTGGGACCAGACCTGTTAAACCTGCAGCAGTCAGTGTACCTTCTGCGGGCTTGAACTCAGCTGGGAGCTGCTAGATGGAGCCAGCAGTTGTTCTGAGTTCTGAGCTCGGTTAGCCCCTCTCTAAGATGGCTCCTGGCCAGTCGCCCTCTACCACAGGATGTCTGATCCCAAAGCACTCACCACCAGCCAGTGCAGTCCTCCACGTCCACTGCTGCCTTTCTCCGTGGAGGCCTCTGGGGTTGCCCACAGTCACTGTGTGACTGCAGGTTTGAATCGCTCCTTCTATGAAGTGAGTCCCAACTCAGGGAGAAGGTGCACACACTACCTCCTCTGATGTTCAAGTTTCTCTTTTTGCTCTCCCCATGGGCTTCAATTCTTGCTTCAGATCCTCCCTGGGTCCAGGAGAACCACTTTCCTCCTCCTCTTCCTGACATTGCTATATTCCAAGGTCTGGACAGCAAAATCTCAGAGAGGCTCTTTCTCTGCTGCTTACCACTCTGACATCTTCCTGGAAGTCAAAATAACCAAATAGCTGCTTGTGGTGGTACCTACCATACATACATACATACATGTATGTATGTATATATATATATATATATATGTATATGTATGTATATATATATGGCTACAAGGAGGCTGAGGCTGGAGAATTGCAAGTTCAAGACCAGTCTAAGCAATTTAGTGAGACTGTATCTTAAAATGAGTTTTAGTGACTGTAGATAGCGAGATCTGGTCCTGCTCAGTACTCTAGGTCTCATTGTGTTTTACTTTTTTTCTTCTTTTTCTTCAGTTTTTCAACACTCTCACCCCCTTCCAAGCTCTTCAACAAAATAGTTTGGCCCCAACAAAACAAAAACAAAACCAAATACCCCAACTAGGTAGAACTTGAGTATTATCTAGAAATGAATTCCAAAGACCTGGGTGGTTGCTGGATATGGGTTACAGTTTTGGATCTGAGCTTCATAATCCCCAAGACAAAGTTATATGATTGACAGTGTTCAAACTTTTAATATAAGTTTATTTGCATGAGTGCATGTGTTTTATGTTATGTTTTGTGTTTTGATGTTACAGATTGAACCCAGGGTCTTGGGCATGCTAAACATGCATTCTACCACTGCCCTTGTGAGTGTTTTTTTGTTTGTTTGTTTGTTTGTTTGTTTGTTTGTTTTTCTGTGGGTACCTGGGGGTCGACCTCAGGACCTCGCGCGCCAACAGGCACCCGTGCCGCTGAGCGATATCACCGGCCCCCTTTTTCGTATGTGGGATCCGGGAGTCGAACTCGGGCCCTCGCGCTTGCAAGGCAGGCGCTTACGCCGCTGAGCCATCTCACCGGCCCTGTTTGTTTGTTTTGAGACGGGGTCTTGCTGTATATATAGTTCAGGCTGGCCTTAAATTCACTGTGTAGCCCAGGCTGGCCTTGAACTTGTGGTGATCCTCTTGTCTCAGCTTCCCAAAGTCTGGGATAATAGGCATGTGCCACCATGCCTAGCTCCTGTGAGTGATTTTAAACATGAGGACATACATCCTACTTTTATTGGTGGATCTAGTGGAGTGAATCACGTGATGTATAAGACATATATTTATGCTGGGTGTGGTAGCACACACCTCTAATCTAGCACTCAGGAGGCTGAGGCAGGAGGATTGCTATGAGTTTGAGGCCAGCCTGGACTACATAGTGAGATCAAAGCCAACCTGAATTCCAAAAAAAAAAAAAAAAAATCTGTCTATAAGAATATCTTCTTTTTTTGTGCTTTGCAGGCGCTGCATTTCTGCAAATTGGAAGGTTCTGACAACCCTCCATCCACCAAATCTAAGGCACCATTTTTCCAACATCATATGTTCTCTTGTCTCTGTCACATTTTGGTAATTCTCGTAATATTTCAAACTTCCATTATTATTTTATCTGTTATAGTGATCTGTGATCAGTGATTCTCCCTTCCCCCTTCTCATACTGGGGATTGAACCCAGGGATGCTCTAACATTGAGCTACATCCTCAGTCCTTCATTTTTTTTGAGACAGAGTCTTGCAAAGTTGCCCATGTGGGCTTTGAACTTGGAACATTCCTGCCTCAACATCCCAAGTAACTGGGATTATAGGCACATGTGCCATTGTACCTGGCTTGATCACTGATCTTTGATGTTACTATTGTTGGGGTATCACAGACTGTGCTCAGAAAAGTTGGTGATCTTAACTGAAAAGTATGTATGTTCCAGCTGCTCCACTGTCCACCCTTCTATCTCCCCTGTTCTTCTCTTCCTATTACCTGAGATACAGCAGTATTGAAATTAGGCCAGTTAATAACCCTATAGTGGGTTCTTAAGTGTTCAAAGGATAGGAGACCCTTTCACTTCGAATCAAAAGCTAGAAATTATTAAGCTCAGTGAGCAAGGCATGTTGTGCCTGGTTGTGCTGGCTGTATGGCACGTTGTTTGTAGACTGTTGCCTTTTCAATCCTAGAGTCCTCAAAAGAATTCATTAGCATAATATTGCTAATGTTGCATCAAGCAGATGGTCTTTGAAGGGCCAGGGGTCTTCAGTGACATGGCCCCCCATCCCATATCCCCAGGTCCCTCACCTTCTCTCCAGTGAAGAATAGGGAGGGAAGTGAGGCGAGGCTGGCTCAGAACTGAAGGCCCCCAGTTGAGAATGAGGAACTTGGATCCTGTGCAAAAAGAGGAAGTCAGAAGTGAAAGTAATGCGAGGCAAAAGTTATTTGCATTTGCAAATGCAAGGAATAGCTACCAAGCAACAGGACCAAGCTACAAGGCAGGAGTAATTCTACCAAACTTCCCAAGGCGGGACCTGGAATCTGCTCATACTTACATAGGGGTAAACTGGTTCCTTTAAGTAACTGTTTTACTGATTGGTGTAATGTAAGCCAATCAGGGTTTTGCCCTTTGTTTCTGGGTTGAGGAAAGGTCAGGGGTCTAAAGGGGCACCTAGTGAGTATACGTAATAATTTCACAAGACCTAGCTTCCTCACGTTCATAGCATAGAATAAGCTTGTGGTAAATACACAACCATCAGCCACCCAGGTCATGTCCTATGCCATCCCTATCTACACCCCACTCTAACTGTCCCTCCACTAGGAATTTATGGTGGCCTTATGCATGGGTGAGGTAAAGGAAAAATCATTCATTTGTTCATTTATTCCACACATTTATTACATGCCTGCTACTTAACAGGTATTTTATTAAGAGGCTATAGCATGAATACAGACAAGCCATTTTTTCACAAACTTGTATTAGAGTAGATAGTACCCAAACATGTATGTCAGATAGTGTAAGTGCTATGTGGAAATATAATGCAGGTTGTAAAGATACAGAGAATGACTGGAAGTTGGAGAGAGTTGTTACTTTACCTAGTGTAGTGAAGGAAAGCTATTTATTTATTTATTTATTTTTATGTGGGTACCGGGAGTCGACCTCAGGACCTTGCACTTGCCAGCAAGTGCTAGTGCCCCTGAGTGATATCACCGGCCCTTTTTTTCCTTTATGTGGGTTCCAGGAGTCGAACTCAGGACCTCGTGCTTGCCGGGCAGGTGCTTTGCCACTGAGCCATCTCACCAGCCCGAAAGCTACTATTTAAAGGGAAAATTTCAGTGAGAGATGAAGACAATGGGGACTTAGGTGTGGGGATATCTGAGTATCTGGTGTAGAGTGTGTCAGACAAAGGAAAAAAGTAAGTGGAAGTGCTCTGGGCTTGTACCTTATACATGTATTTGAGTGTAAGAAAACTTGTGTAGTTTGGGATGAGATCACAGAAGTTGGGAAACTTCATGTAGTCCTTGTCAAAAACAAGGATTTGGGCTTTTATTCTGACTGTGGAGGGAAGCCATTTGAGGGTCTAGAACAGAGAAATAGTATTTATGTAACTTGATACTATGATTTATATATACCTACCACCTAGATTCTGTAAGTGTTGTTCCATGTGTCTGCAGGTACCAGAAGACCCTATTTTGCTCCAAAGTATCTGTATAGTTTCCAAGACAGCATCTTAAATTTTACTTTTAGAACAATTTTCTTTGTAAGGAATCCATTTTTATGATGTAATTAGTACTATTTTCAGGTGTCTATAAATATTTTTAGTCATTTATTTATTAAGATATATTAAATGTGGTTGAGAGTCTTTTGCTATTTTTATTTTAATTTTTGTATATTTCTATTTAGAAATTAATTTTGTTGGTGCACTTTTAATATATATAATGATCACAGTCACAATAGGGAATTTGTTACCTGTACATAATATATCTTGATTCTTCTTTTTCCCCCATTCTCCTCTTGAACCCTGCTTCCCATCCTTATTTACAAAAGCTTTGTTTCCATTTTTTTTCCTTCTATTCTCTGTTTTCCTTTTCCCTTCCTTTCTTTTCCCCTTCCTCCCCTTGTTCCCCTTCCCATTTGGACATTTTCTTCCTACTTCATGATGTCTGCCGTCCATTTGGTGATTTAGAGTTAGTCTTTTGTTATTTTAATTTTTTTATTATTTATTTATTTATTTATTTTTTGTGGGTACCGGGGGTTCAACCTCAGAACCTCACGCACCAGCAGGCACCTGTGGCCCTGAGCGATATCACCGGCCCTTTTTTCGTATGTGGGTTCCGGGAGTCGAACTCAGGCCCTCGCGCTTGCTGGGCAGGTGCTCATGCCGCTGAGCCATCTCACCGGCCCTTTTGCTATTTTTAGAGATGCTAAAGACATTTGTTGACTAAGAAGGAGGGGTGATACCCCACCAGGGATGGGAAAGTAGAATACAGAAGTCAGATTTCCAGTGGCAGACTCAGCTGCTTCATCTGTTGACCTCGAGCTGTATATCTACCTTAATGTGTTATCTTTGATACCTCATGCCTTTGTTTCCCCTATCTTGACAGGTTTGCTTTACTTAAGTCTGTTATGGTTCAGAATCAGTGCTTGAATTTAGCAGTGTAGTATTGTGGTTAAGAGTATGGACTCTGGAGTCAGAACTTTGAGTTTTACAGCCCAGCCTTTAGCAGAGAGTTTTTGCCTTTTCTATGGGTTTTTTTTTTTTTTTTTAATCTTAATGTAAGGCTAAATAATACAACTTTCCTCCTACGATGTTATAAATGAATTAATGTGCATAGGACAGAGCCTGGCGTATAGTTAAGTTTCTCATAATGTTAGTTCTTTTTGTTTTATGGAATATATAACCATAAAACTCATAAGAGCTTTTGTCATTGAGAAAGATCACTGTTTTAACGGTTTGAGCAGTGTTTAAATACTGTTTATAGGACTTACGTATTTTTGTTTCGCCATAATTCTGTCAGCAGTTGAATGATTTCGATGGAATGTGCTAACTCCTTGAAGGTCATCAAGATATATGTGGTTCATTTTTCCATTTTAAAATTATCTGTAGTGACCATTAAGAGTTGGAGTGTTAAAATCACTCTGAGATTTGTCTGACATTGGGTATACAGCGGTAACTTGTGCTTGAACAACTAATCCACAGTATTTAGAAACTAAAGGAATATCTTAACTAAAAGTGTTGTTTTCTCACGTTAATCTAGCTTTTGAGAGTTGCTTAAATGTGTTAGTGCATTGTGATATACATTATATTATTAATTTTTGAGCTTTGATAACCATTAAATAAACTTCAAGTTAGCTAGTTCTGTAATTGCAGAAGTACCTGTATTTATTTACTAAGAACTTAATTCTGTAGGCATGAAGAACTTTCAAGTTATTTTTAACATAAGGTGAAGGAGACTATTCTTTGTCGTCTCTTTAAAAAGCTATTCTTTATATCAAGTATGCTGCATATGTAAAACCCAGGTTTGATCCTTGTATACATTAGCATTGTAATAGGTACATAGCTACTGAGAAATTAGTAGCTTTTAATGGGTATATATTTAAACTAATTTCTTGCTTCAGTTTATATATTGTAGCACTATAATTGATATTGTCTGTGTATAATTTTTGGTAATGTAGGGGCAGAATCACTTTGGGCAAGGATTTATGGAACTTATTTCTTTTCCTTTTTTTTTTTTTTTTTTTTTGTCTTTTTGAGACAGGGTTTCACTGTGCAGTTTAGACAGGCCTTGAACTCATTTTGTAGCCCAGGCTGGCCTCGAACTCACAGTGATCCTCCTGCCTCAGCCTCCCACGTGCTGGGATTACAGGCGTGCGCCACCACTCCTGGTGGAACTTATTTCTTAACCTGAGCACTAAGACATTTAATTGATCGGGATTTTACATCTACTTGGTGTTAAAAAAGGGCAGTCTGAAAACACTGGAGTAACAGAAACTTATAATTGAAATGTTAACCTCTGTTTTTTTTTAACAGTTGAGAAACAAAGCACCTGCATTAGCCATTTGTGTGGTTTCTTTTTTTTTTCTTTTCTTCTTTTTTTTGTGAGTACCAGGGGTCGACCTCAGGACCTCGCGTGCCCGGAGGTGCCTGTGCCGCTGAGCGATATCACCGGCCCTTTTTTCGTATGTGGGATCCGGGAGTCGAACTCGGGCCCTCGCGCTTGCCAGGCAGGTGTGTACGCCGCTGAGCCATCTCACCGGCCCAGTTTTTTTCTTTTTAGTGTTTTGAGACAACTTGCTTTGTAGCTCAGGCTGGCCTTGAACTCACTATGTAGCACAGGCTGGCCTCGAAATTCTGAACTCATGTTGCTTCTCCTGCCTCAGCCTCCACATGCTGGGATTACAGGCATGTGCCACCACTGGCTGCATTAGTGTTTTTTTTTTCTTTTTTTTTTGTGGGTACCGGGGGTCGACCTCAGGACCTTGCGTGCCAACAGGCACCCGTGCCGCTGAGCGATATCACCGGCCCCTTTTTTGTATGTGGGATCCGGGAGTCGAACTCGGGCCCTCGCGCTTGCAAGGCAGGCGCTTACACCGCTGAGCCATCTCACCGGCCCTGCATTAGTGTTTGTTTCCACAAATTGCAGCCTTCCAAAAATTGAAGGCTTTTAGTTTGACTAGATGAAAATGGTTAATCTTATGCAAAAACTATTTAGGAAGGTACTTTGTTGGCAGACCAAAATAAATGCCATTTTTTAATGATTCCTTTAAAGAGAATTATATAAACTTTAAAAGTCAACCTACTGAGAAACTAACCAATCTTGTGGGGGACAAATTTAGAAGACTTCAAAATTTTTTGACTTCCTCCAAGTTTTCCCCAGTGCCCTGAGATGTCTGATTACTCCAGACATGCCTGGGTTAATCAGCTTTCTTTAGAAGCAATTTAAAGTGTGTTCTGCAGTAGTGTCAGTTTTGCTGCCTCTGGTGCTTAAGCCACTAGTGCCGTGTAATACAGGTTGTTGGACTTCAGTTTGAGTGCTCCAAATGAAATACATGTGTTGAAAGCTTTGGCATATATTTTGAATTCGAAAAGAAATATGTAATACTCAATTTTTTTTTTTTTTTTTTTTTTTTGTGGGTACTGGGGTCGACCTCAAGACCTCGCGCACCAGCAGGCTCCCATGCTGCTGAGCGATATCACCGGCCCTTTTTCGTATGTGGGATCCAGGAGTTGAACTCGGGCCCTCGCACTTGCCAGGCAGGCGCGTATGCCGCTGAGCCATCTCACCGGCCCATTACTCGATATATTTGAGGAAGACAGTGTAATGTATTTCTAACCCCTAAATTGATTGCTAGGCCATCAAAAAAGTAATGTGTACCACAGTAGTTGTTTCTCATAGAAATGCCTTCTATTTAATGTATGCTGTTTGTCATCATTGGAATTATGCCTGTGAGTAGTATTTCATGGGATCTCTGGCAAAATTTTGCTTGACGATAATCTAGGAAAGAGCTTTTTCTGCAGATTTTTTTCCCTGCTGTTTAGAGTAAAACATTGTCCAGTACAATTTGTCTTCTCTCCCCTTTTTTCACTTCATTGCCAGTAAATTTTAAGCCAAAATGTCGGCCCAAACACTCTTAATTTACTTCAGTATAGATTCTAAAGCATCAATTCTCTCTTTTTTTTTTTTTTTTCAGGGGAGATCTTGGTATGTTGCCCCATTGGCCTAGGATTCCCGATCCTCCTGCCTCAGATTCCTGAGTAGCTGGTGGTATAGATGTGTTCAAGCCACTGTGCCTAACAATTGATGCTCATTGCCCCCTGGGGTTACCTTTGGTGAGGTGGATGTCTGGGGTTGCATTTTGCTTAAGTATCTTCTCATTTTCTATTTTTTTAAAGTTCAGTTCCTGAGTTGATGCTTGTAAATTGCTTATGGCAAGTAGCTTTATTGCTAGTATTGAGAACCCTTAGCAAATGACTACTTCACAGAGATGTCTTCCAGGTGTACCTGGCTTTTGGGTTTTGAGTCTGTTGCAAGATCCTGCCTCTTCATTTTATTGGGGATGAGAAGTTGCTGCCTATTTGGCCTAGCTCCTGGTTCTTTGGCACTGGCCTATAGTATTGTTTATGACCCTTAGGCAATCTCAGTCTTGGCATACCAGGAAGAACAACTGATTAGAACAATTACGTCACCTTAGCTAAAATACAACAATCAGCAATAACAGTAGCATCAAACGCAGCCAAGAAAATGACAAACTGGTAACTTAATTTGTCCTTTAACTGTATGAACTATATTTATGGTTATATAACAAAATCTAAAATGAACCAGAAAATTATACAGTTAATTTGTTCTGTACAAACAGTTGTACAGTTAATTTGTTCTGTTTGTTAATTTGTTAATTTCACCTTCAGGGGAGTACATTTAAAAGGGGTTAGGGGGAAAAAATAGAGATACAGAGAAGAGGAAGAGATTAGAAGCAAGGCTAGAGGACAAAGGAAGTTTATGTGAACTTTGGGAAACTGGTGAGGACAGGAGGGAAAGAGAAGGAAAAAATAAAAAGAACAGTACAGAACAATAACAACAAAAGCTAGAAACAATGCTCACATTCATATAAAAATAAGAACAAACAAGAAAAAACAAAAACAAAACAAGACAAAAAAAGAAAAGAAAAAAAAAATGTCTGCTTCAGGGAGTGTCTCTGCTGTCACTGGTAGACAGAGTGGGCAGACAAAGCCCAGATCCATGTTGAATAATGCCAGCAAGCCAGGCATAGATTTACAGTAAGCGTGCACTAACGTTAGTTCCACTGAAGTTCAGCTTGGTTTCTCGCTGTGAGGCTGGAACCGGATTTGTTCAGCCTGCAAAATTCTGTGTGTCTCCTGGTGCTTGAACTCAGCTCCTTGACCTCCTGCCAACTTGAACTCAGTTCCACCTCATCCTGACACTGAGAGTTACTAGATGGAGCCAGCTCGAAGCTGGTCTTGAGTTCCATGCTCAGTTGGCCTCTCTCCAAGATGGGTACTCTCCTGGGGTGGGTTGAACCTGAATAACTCACCAGCCACTGTAGTCCCCTGTGTCCACTGCTTTGTTCCACTGGTGTGTTGTTCCATGCCACTGGTGTATTTCTCTGTGGATGCCTCTGGGGCTAGCTACCAGTAGTCACCATACATCTGCAGGTCTGAGCTGCCCCTCCCACGAAGTGAGTCAGGGCTCAGGAAGAAAGCACTGCTAGCCACCTCCTTCTGCATTGAGTTCTCTATCTTCACTCTTCCCGTGGGCTTCAATTCTCATTTCAGATCTTTGCTGGGTCCTGAGGACCCATTTCCCTCTTTCTCTGCTCACATTGCTATATTCCAGTATCTAGACACCAAATCTTGGAGAGGCTGTTTCTCTGCTGTTCACCACTCCTCTGTCTTCCCAGAAGTCCTTAGAACAGCATGCAGGTAAACTAAAGATATCCAGTAGGAGCTATGGGACCAGGAAAGACCCCCCCACAATTCCTTTCTTTTGAATGACTCTTTTTACTCCTTAGCATCTTGTGTTATTTAAGACTACCACTGTCTTTGTGGTGTAGGGCAGATAAAAAAAATTTGTGGATCCTTTGAGACTAGATTAAATACATTGGTAATTTACTGTTAAGAGAGAATACAGAAAGTAATGAAGACATCATGTGAGGGGGGAAAAAAAACCTGGCCATCACATGGAACAGCAGTTTCTAGAGGATATCATTTTTAATTGGGATCAGATTATGTTACTCTTATGTTGCCATTTGTATTTCCAACTGCAGCTTTGGCCTTATTACATGATTTTGTCTTGTAAGTGTCTAGCCTCTGAGTTGTCATAGTTGTGGTGTTCCCTGGAATCTGGACTTGTAGCTGCTTGAAACTCAGCGTTGCTACTAGTGTCAGCACCATTGCACGTTGTTCACATGTGTAATACAAACTGGCAGACTAAGCCCCCAGCGGATGTGTTAAATGCACTGGAAAGAAGTTTTTCACACATTCAAATTGTGTTAACATTTTTTTTTTTTTTTTTTTTTTTTTTTTTTTTTTTGTGGGTACCGGGGGGACGACCTCAGGACCTCACGCGCCAACAGGCACCCGTGCCGCTGAGCGATATCACCGGCCCCTTTTTCGTATGTGGGTTCCGGGAGTCGAACTCGGGCCCTCGCGCTTGCAAGGCAGGCGCTTACGCCGCTGAGCCATCTCACCGGCCCGTGTTAACATTTTTTTAACGTGAAAGTTCTCAATATTGTTAACCCGAATTAGCCCAAATTAAAAAAAGAAAACCTGTTGTTTGACCTAGAAGGAAGTTTATTCTTTATTTGTATGCTAACTGATAAATCTATTAAAGTATTGGTTGTGTGAAAGTATGTTTATTTAAGAACATTAGTTTTAAATATGTAACTAATTTTCTGATTAATTAATGATGTAAAAAAATTCTCCTTTTCTCTCTTTATAATACATAAATCAATAGAAAAATGAATTATATGGTACAAATTAGTATTTTGATTTCCTAGTATATGAGAGGATAGAAATTATTTGGCTTTTTGTCATGATTATATGATTTTTTTTTGGTTTAGTAATTATAATCTACTCTTTGATATAAAAGAATTTTCCTGCCTTAATATTCCATCTGAGGATCAGTGTGGAATGAATATACTATAGTGGAAGTACTATATTGGGAGCTCATTTATAACCTTGTTGCTTGAAAAATAGCAATGTTTAAGCCTTTCTCCCTCCTCAAAATTTATTGTTTGTAAATACACAAATAGAGGAATGGTAGAATAAGGGAAGAAAAGATGGTGGCTGTAGGCTTCGTTGGGAGTGGAGCTTAGATGACCTGTATGTTCTGTTCCTCTAACTGTGATTTTGGGCGAACCAACTAACCTCTCTATTCCTTAGCTTCCTAAGGGTTTAATAGCACCTACCTTAACAAGTTGTTTTGACTCTTTAAGTGAAAAATGCATGTGCACGGTTTGTACTGCTCAATAGATGTCTGCTGTTATTACTGTTTGCTTTCATCATTCTTTCCCCCAAAGTCGTGCCAGGCTGGGGGGCTGTTTTTCGAAGCAGCACCTCTCCCTTTGCCTGTCTCCAGCATCCCATTTCAGTCTGCTGGAGCAGACCGAGGTGGAGGAGTAAGCCTGTGCTTTTTATAGCTTAGGTGCATGTTTTTTATTCGTCTTCAAGTTTTACTTTTTTTATTTTTTTTTATGTGGGTACTGAGAGTCGAACTCAGGACCTCGCACTTGCCAGCAGGCGTTTGTGCCGCTGAGCAATATCACCAGCCCTTTTATTCCTTTATGTGGGAACTGGGAGTCGAACTCAGGACCTCGCACTTGCCAGCAGGTGCTTGTGCCGCTGAGCGACATCACCGGCCCTTTTTTTCCTTTGTGTGGGTACCAGGAGTCAAACTCAGGATGTCATGCTTGCCAGGCAGGCGCTTATGCCGCTGAGCTATCTCACCGGCCCCTTCTTCAAGTTTTATTTTATTTTATTTTTTGTGGGTACCGGGGTCGACCTCAGGACCTTGCGCGCCAGCAGGCGCCCATGCTGCTGAGCGATATCACCGGCCCTTTTTTTTTGTATGTGGGTTCTGGGAGTCGAACTCAGGCCCTCGCGCTTGCCAGGCAGGCGCTTATGCCGCTGAGCCATCTCACCGGCCCCTGTCTTCAAGTTTTAAGATGTGAACCTTTTCCCACTTTTGTATGCTCTTCACCTCTTAGCTGGGGACTCAAAATTGAACTTAACATATTTTGAAGCAGAGGAGTAGTTGACAAATTGACAATCAATTAAAAAGGCTTAATTAACACATCAGAATTTCCCATTTTCTATGTAGTTGCAGTTATGGGATGTAAGTGAGATGTATTGGCTAAGGGAGAAGGAGAAGTTAAGGTTAAGTGCTGCTGCTTCATTGGGTTTCTGGACAGATGATGCTTTTAACAGTGAACAGCAGGAAGTACTTTAGTGGTAGGCAGGTAGTAGAGTTGTGATGGATTGAGTGTGTGCCCTGTTTGAGTGTGGGATATTCAGAAGGACAAGATTAGTAGACAGTAAGACATTCTATCACTTAGGGCAGTCTGGGTTGTAGTTACAGGTTTGTGAGTGATAACTATGAAGAAGGCAATTGAACCATGATAAATACTGACCACATTCACAATCAAAGAATTTTAATAATAGAGGGAATGAACTGCTACTTACAAATTGTTCTTTTTATAAACATCTTTGTGCATCACTGTGTTCTTCTATAGTGACAGCTTAAAGCTCAAAAGGCAGTGAAATGATCTGTAATG
Organism: Erethizon dorsatum; assembly: GCA_028451465.1. Lineage (NCBI taxonomy): Eukaryota > Metazoa > Chordata > Mammalia > Rodentia > Erethizontidae > Erethizon > Erethizon dorsatum. The sequence goes on from CM051827.1 coordinate 119,730,514, forward strand.
GCTAATATACACCCGTGTTGTAGCTAGGATCCACTGTAAGAAAAACGTGAAGATTTCACCTCTCCCATCTTTGAGGACTGGAAGTGTGAGTTGCTTTACAAGGTCGAATGGAAAAGTTAAAGTGTGCTCAGGTGATATTTTTCATAATTTACTTGAGTTCATATTTCAGGTCCAGTGCTGAGTTTTCATATTAAGATTTAACTGTCATTTCAAATGTTTGCATGTAATTAAAAGAATGGAATATGTATTTTAAACCATGTTCAGTTACTCTGCTTTGTGGGTAGCTAAAAAAGAAGGAAACACATTTACTATAACATGAAAGCTCCCTTTTGAAATACTAGTAATAAACCAGGTGTGGTGGCGCACCCCTGTAATCCCAGCATTTGGGGGCCTGAGGCAGGAGGATTGCCATGAGTTCAAGGCCAGTCTGGGCTACACAAGTGAGTTCAGGACCCCCCTGAACTACATAGTGAGACCCTGTCTCAAACAAGACAAAACAAAACAAAACAAAACAAAACGTAACAGTGATAACTGCTTCCATTTGTTAAACGTATACTAGGTGCCAGGCTTGTTAAGAATACCATTTCACACCACTCGGGAGGGAGAGGTAGGAGGATTGCCGTGAGTTTGAGGCCGTTCTCTACTACAGAGTGAGTTCAAGGCCAGCCTGAACTACATAGTGAGACCCTGTCTAAAAAAGAAAAAACAAGTACCATTTCAAGCTAGAGGTGGTGACACACATTTGTAATCCCAGCACTCTGAGGGCTGAGGCAGGAGGATCGCAAGTTTGAGCCCAACCTAGGCAACTTAGTGAGACCCTATCTCAAAAAAAGGGGCTGGGAATATAGCTCATTGTGAAGGTCCTGGGTTCAATCCCCAGTACCCCCTCAAAAAAAGACCTAAAACCCCCCAAAAGAATATCATTGTATAGGTTAAGAAACTAAACTTGGTGGTGGGCCTCAGAATCTATCTCATCTGATTTTAAAGTTTGAATTCTTGCTCTTGTACTGATAGGCGTCTTGGGTTATATGAGTAAGTTGTTGAGACTCGGGTTAAGTGCCATGGTCTACCTCTCGCTTCCTTTAGACAGTTGAGATGCGCGCAGTATTTAAAACTGGTATCTTGATCTGGGCCTGGCAGCAAATGCCTATAGTCCCAGCTACTCAAGAGAGTGTGGAAGAGGATTGTTTGAGCCCAGGAATTTGGGGCAAGCATGGGCAAAATAGTGAGACCCCATCTCTTAACCAACAAAAACTGGTATGTTGGTTCAAATCTCTTAGTACATATTTACTGAAGACTATGTACTGTTGTTGTTTCATTATGAGAATGCTGTTGTTTGTGGTTTGATCTAATTTTATTTATTAAGGTATGATTTCTGGACTAGAACAGACTTAATAAGATGTATGTAATTGAAAGGAAATGGATATGAAGATGGACTAGATTGAGAAATAGTAGTAAAGATCAGTAGGTTATACAACTTGTCAAAAGTGATAGCATCACTTATCTAGCACATATATTTTGACTGGCTTCATTGTGTGAACATAAAATAAAAAATTAAAAATAAAACAAAAAATAATGAAAATTATCTTTGATGATGGATTATTAGATTGAACCATTCTATTAATACTTTGGTGTATTTATTTTCTCTATTTTATAACTTTTATCCTATAGTCTTTTTTTTTTTTTTGGTTTGTTTTGAGACAGGGTCTCAGCAATCCTTTTGCTTTACTTAGCCTTCCGTATGCTGGGATTACAGGTGTGTACCACCATGCCCAGTATTTATTTTGTTTTTTTTTCTTTGAGACGGGGTCTCCCTATGCAGTTCAGGCTGGCCTTGAACTCACTATTAGCCCAGGCAGGCCTTGAAATTGCAGTAATCCTCCTGGCTCAGCCTCCCAAGTGCTGGGATTACAGGTGTGCACCACCATGCTCAGCCTTATCCTGGAGTCTTAATGATCATGTTTTCATAATTGAGAATTGCCTACATTTTAGAAATTTCTTTATCCTTTTTTAAATCTAGTGACGACATTTTAGGCAATTTTAGAACAATCACTACTTTCAGAAGCAGCTTTTAAAAATTAAAAATGATAGCATATACATATTTGTAGAAAATTTCTGGAAAAATACACAAGAAGCTTGACTGGTTACCTTTGTGAGAAGATTGGATGATAGAGGGTACTTTCAACCTTATATCCTCCTGTACTGATACTTTCTACTTTATATCCACTGTATTATATATATTAAAAAAGAAATCAAGTGATACTTTGAAAAAATGCATAGTTAGCTGCACAGAGTACATACCTATAGATATACAGACTGTGATTATATATAAAATTTTCTTTGTCCTGTTTTTAAAGTATATACCGTTTATTTCTTCCTTTTATTTACCAAAGATAACTGACATTCTTTATTTTCACTGGAATACTGCCTTCAGTATTGTTTCCAAAAAATTTGGTGGTTCCTTGGGACAAATAGACTTACTTGTAAATTAATGACTTAGTAAAATGAGCTTGCACACTGTACATGAATTTGTATGCTCCACTGTTATAATAGAGGAAATTGACCTTCAGCAGGGTGCTTAATTTCTTAGTCTAATACTGTTAATCAGACATTGATTTTTATAAGATTATCTTCCAGGACCTCTTCTACATCTCTTGATTCTATAATTTCATACCCATCGAAACTCAAAGGATGGAATTCAGTAATTCTTAAGTGTTAATAGCAAAATTTCTATTTAACAAAAATCTAACCTTCAGAATAAACTTTTATTAAAATTTGCTTGTGGTCAGTAAATTCTAATATAAGCTTTGCATAAAGTTAGCCAAAATCTTAGTCATAGAGTTGGATTTTTTAAATGAAGTTGGATTTTGAAAAGAAAATTTTTAGTAATGAAGTTGCATTTCAGTTTTTAATCTTAATATTGGAGAATGATGCTTTATTTTAAATGAGGAAGTTATGTCTTACACTAACTGTAGCTTCATATATAATTACACAGTGGGTTATCAATCAAGTTTAAACTATGACAGGTTCTTTTACTATCATTTGGTTAAGTTATGGCAATGAGGAACATAGTTGCACATAATGATTTACTATTTTTTTTTTTTTTTTTTTTTTGTGGGTACCGGGGGGTCGACCTCAGGACCTCGCGCGCCAACAGGCGCCCGTGCCGCTGAGCGATATCACCGGCCCCTTTTTTTCGTATGTGGGATCCGGGAGTCGAACTCGGGCCCTCGCCCTTGCCGGGCAGGCGCTTAAGCCGCTGAGCCATCTCACCGGCCCAGGATTTACTATTTTTAAAGCAAGTACAATGTATGAGATGTGAGGTTTCCCAATTATGAATCTTATATTTATTCATATGTGAAGTACTTAATAAAACATTGAACTATTAATTTTGTTAGAGAACCTTCTATGGTTATGTGACCTGAACAAAAAAGCAAAATGTTTTTCTTAATTTATACTTTTCTAATTTCTTCTCAAGTTAAATTTACAGGCGTATCATTCCTGGAGTCCAAATTATAAGACAAAAGACTTCATTTCCTGTATAGTTTTCTGAATGAGCTAGATTATAAAGATCAGAATGCGACAGAAATGCAGTTCCTGAAATTGTGTTTAGTAATAAAATAGGATGGGTAATATAAACAGAGTACATGCATCCTTTTGCTGGTTTGTACTAATAGATAAAAAGACCCAGGAGCTGGATGATCGGAAATCTTTTCTGTGTCCAGGCGACCTGCATCCTTGTTGTGGCCAGGCAGCTGAGGTGATAATCCCCTAAAGAAGCAGAACTCCCCATCTTTTCACTTCTTGCTTTTTTAATTTAAAAAAAATTTTTTAAACTAGATACTGGGGCACTGAAAGGCCTTGCATTGACCAGGACAAAGAGTGCTTTCATCCTCAGGGGTTAGCTGGAGCCAGTGTGCAGGGCCTTTGTTAGGGCTTGCGCCAGCCCTTTCTCTTTTACCACCCCCAGTCTTATTGTTCAGACTTTCCAGCAGCAACTGTATCATTTTGAGAATGTTGTCTCCTTATTTAAAATTAAATAGTTCCAAGAGAAAAATCTCATTTTTATATTGAAAAAATGCAAAGCAAAGCTTTTCCTATTGTTCATTTCAATAAAGTACCCTATTGTAGCTAAGTGACACAGTGCAAGACTTGGTCTTGTTCAAATTTTCCTTTGTGTTTTAAAGTATACAGGCACAATAAACATTTCCTTTTTGTATGGCTGTATCTTAACCTAACCAGGTTATGTTTGATGTTCATTCATAAAGTGTAAGAGTCTTTCATCAGTGTCAAGTAGTGTTTTTCTTTTGCATCAGATAATATGAAGTCAAGAATTCAGTTACTATGGCTAACTTAAAAATGCCTTTTGCCTTAGTTCAAGTTTACATCTCTCCTTCACATTAACAGTGTTGCTTTTATCCTACACTTTTCTTACATAGAAGTAAAATAGTCAAGATAAAGTAGGCATGATCTTTAAAAAAATGTTACATTTAGATAATGTAACTTCCATCAGAACTGTACTATATTTTACAGTTTTATTTCCAATTGTCATTAAGAATTTTTCTGTTGTTTTTTTCACACAGGTAATTCATCTTTTAATAAAATATTTAATTCACATTGAAAATTATAGAGAGTTTAGCTGGGCATGATGGGACATGCCTGTAATCCCACCACTTGGGAGGCTGAGGGAGGAGGATTGGTGTGAGTTTGAGGCCATCCTGGCCTACCTAGTGAGTTCAAGGCCAGCCTGTGCTACAAAACAAGACACTGTCTCAAAAAACAAAAACAAAATAAAAAAAGCAAATAAAACTATATATAACAAACAGTTGTGTCAGCTTTATTATAGTATTAGCATTCTTTTTTTTTTTTTTTTGGCTTAGTAGCAGTAATTTATTATGTACCTACTATATGCCAGACACTAGCTTAAATGCTTTAAATCATCTTATTTAAATTGTACATCAATTCTTTGAAGTAGGTGCTGTTATTGTCCTCATCTTCCAGATAAAGAAGCATATTCTTATACTGTGGATGTGAAATATAGCTTGCCCTGACAATCATAAAGGTAGTTCATTCTGGAAGAACTGGAATGCTAAAATCAAGTTTATACTCTAGATATCTGATGGGAATAAATTGACTTCTGAGGTTGTCGTTATTAGAAGTGATATAATAAACCTCATTGGCACAGTCTGAAATTGATCTGTTTCAGTTCATTTCTGGGCTAATTGAAGTATATTCAAGTTTTTTGAGACCTAGGTGTTGGCTGGGATTAGTAGTTCTAATTTATAGAGTAGGGTTTCTGTGGAATGTGAGGGAGTGAATTCAGAGCTCTTGGACTAAGTTGCCTCTACTTGGGCTATAAGTTGCTGCACCTGGTCAATACACACATCTGCTAGAGAAAAAGAAAAGGGGGGTGGGTGGGATAAAGGAAAAACAAGGGGTCTTTGTTTGTCTCGCAATTTGAACTGCTCTAATGGGTTGAGGGGGTTATGAGAAGTGTCTGGAAAGAACCCATAGGATCTTTCTTCTAAGGGTAAGGTGAAGAATTATATGATGTGGCCTGAGGCCCATGTGAAAGGGCTGTAGTAGAGAATAGCAGAAAGCTACCACTGCTACAGTTGCTACTGTTGCTACATTTAGAATTTTACTAAACATGGACTAATAGAATGCACTGCAGCATACGTATCAGTTGGTTCTTTTTTTCAGAAAGGACATTAATGAGTAATTATATTTCATTTCTCAAATGCACAGTGGTTCTCTGTCAGTGTGAATAAAAAGCCCTTTTTATTTGGATTTTGTTTCATGACCTCATTATTATACAAAAATGTAAAACAATGCCACTCTTTAAAAAATACATGGCTGTTTCTACTTTTCTCCTCAAACACTTTTAAGTTTTATTGAGAATAATAAAATACAGAAACAACAGATTCTCATTTTAAAGTAAAGTTGACAGCATCTCCTATAAGTTTTCTAGTACAGTACTGCACCCATTCTTGTCAATAAACAACTCCCTCTCCCTAAAAAATAGAACCCAAGTTCCTGATCCAAAATAACAAGAGAACCTGCTGGTAGACATTCTTCTTCTGGTTCTAAGCTGCACCTTATTTATTTTTCTAAATTTTACATTTGTACCTTTTCAAGAACAAGTAGCATTTGAAAACATGATTAATATTTGTGAGAAATAGACTTACCTTTCTTCATATTACCTTTCCTCACAAAAACCACACACACTCTACTCAGACTCAGAGAAAATAATACATTTGTTCATTAAAGTTCACCTGCTTTAGATAATTTTTTCTCTTCACACCTTAGTATATTAGGCCAGTGTTTGATCCATGCAGCAAAAACTTCAATATGAAAAGACCTGTTAATTCCCTAGGTAAACCTTAAGGCAAAAACAAAAGCCTTACAATACAAAATACAAAAGAAATACAAAAGTAAAACAAAATACAGAGGGATTGAGACTGTGGAGACAGCTCAGATGAATAAGGACCACAAGGATGAAGAAGAAAATTTTGTACAAACATGCCAGAAGATCATAGTCCAGAAAAGAGCATTAAACATCTCCTTTCTATAGAAATAATTATCTTATCAGATAATTCCTGAAACAAGTGAAGGTTTTTTTGGGTTTTAGTGAACAAACTCCTAAGTTTTCTTCTATATTTAACCATAGTATTAGGGCTGTCCTTCGCTACTCATAATATGGACCTTTGATCTGAGGTCCACCCAACAGTTTCTGTAGAAGATAAACTTAACATACTATGGGTCTTTAGAAAGCTGCCAGCTCCATTTCCTCCCTGACACTGGGACTAACTGCAGACTCCAGGCAATTTTTGAGTTGTACTAAAATGGATTTTTTTTTTTTTTTTAAACACTGGGACTTCTTTCAGGCTACAGATTTTACAAGCTGGTCTAATTTAAACAATGACCTTGTGGGCCGGTGAGATGGCTCAGCGGCATAAGCACCTGACTGGCAAGCACGAGGTCCTGAGTTCGACTCCCGGTACCCACATATGAAAAAAGGGCCGGTGATATCGCTCAGCGGCACGGGCGCCTGCTGGCGCACGAGGTCCTGAGTTCAATCCCCGGTACCCACCAAAAAAAAAAAAAAAAAAAAAAAAAGCAATGACCTCAATGCAGGGGTTTTTCAAATAGCATGAATAAAACCCTTGCACATTTCAACAGATGGTGTAGAAGTCACAAATCTGATAATTGGAAGGTTCCTTCTCTCTTTTTTCTGTCTTGTCCATTTCTGTCTGGATATCTACACAATAAAATTATTCAAACTTTCAAACCAGTATTGTAGCCAGTTGGAAACCAGCTAATATTTTCTTAATCTCAGACTTGGAGATGAATTGGATACTGTTGAAATGTGGCTGATTCTCAAAAGAAAGTTAACTTGTGTTAAAATACAGTTTATTATTTTAGAGTAAGTTAGTAGAGTGTTGAAATGGTTCTTAGTGTCTAGTAAATATAGATGGAGATAAATTTGATTCAGTTCTTGTCCAATTCGGTTTGCAACGAGAATCACGGAAAGAATTAAATTCGTGAACCAAGGCACCGCTGTGTTTTCATTGCTTTTCTCTTCTTTGCATAAAGATACTCTTCTTCCTTACTTTTTCTTTTCTAAGTAAAGCATGGAAGTTAAAAGTGATAGTAGATAGATCAATTGAGTGTCTGCCTATTCCAGGAAGGATACATTTTGTCTACTTAATTTCCATAATAATTCTGTGAGACAGTTACTGCCATTTCTGAAGAAGCTTGAGGTGTGGAGAAGTGACTTTCCGAAGTTAGGAAAGGATCAAGTAGAAGGATCAAGATGAATCTTTTCCTAGAAGAATGTTCCATCTGTTATCTCCCAGGTGACATGAGGAGATGGGGAAAAATGGAGGAGTCAGCAGTTCTCTGTCTCCTTTATTTTTATCTTCTCTTTTTCTGTGTACTGTATTTGCAGGTTGGTTTTCTGAAACTTAATCATCTGGCCTGTTGACATTTCACTTCTCATGGCTAACTGATCTGTGGTGACTGCAGCCGAGTAGGTTACCCAGAGAGAGGCAAGATTTTCACCTAGGCCTTGAGCTTTGATTGGATATTTGAAGGAGTATCTACTCTTTTGGGGAGATAACTTTGTCTAGCTTTGCTGCCACATTCTTTGGTTATTCAACGTGAAGTAAGCAGCTTGGAGTTCTAATTAGCTTTAGAAAATTCGTTCTTGTGAATTCTTTTTTTGTATGGATGTGAATTCTTCAACCAGGAATTCTTAAAAAAATCTTGAGGTCCAGCTGGAGAAAGGATGTTAACGTAAAAAATAGGGAGAAACCAGTGTTCTCATATAAGATATTATTTATTGAATACCTACTATATAAGCACTATGTACTGTATAAACACCTTCTAAATTCTCTATAAGGATTATTTATTCCCTTACAACAGTTAATCTTCACAACAGTTTTTTGAGACATTGTTCCCGGTCTCCTTTTACAAATAATAAATAGGATAAGGGAGGTGAAGTGAAGTGAAACAGCGGGATCTTTTGTTACAAAATATGGAAACCAGGAATCTATTTCAGGTATTAGTTGGGATTTGGAAAAGACTAGTAGAAAGGAAAACATTCCAGGTATTGGGAATTCCAAGAGAAAACAGGAAGAAGACTTTTTTTTTTTTTTTTTTTTTGAGGAAGGGTCTCACTGTGTAGTCCAGGCTGGCCTCGAACTCACAGCAGTCCTCCCTTCTTAGCCTCCTCAGTGCTGGGATTATAGGCATGCACCACCATACCTGGCAGCATCTTGATTTTTGGATGGAATCTTTATATTCACCTCTATAGAGGTTATTGCTAATGATATAACTGTTTTGTCCTTGGAGCTATAATGGAAATTGAGCAATAAAGGAGAGTGGTTGAGATGTTTTGTACACATAGGTACAGGGTGTGGGGGATGATCGATTCCAAAGTTGTATAGTATCAAAATTACCTTTTTTTTTTTTTTTGTGGGTACCAGGAGTCGACCTCAGGACCTCGCGTGCCAGCAGGCGCCCGTGCCGCTGAGTGATATCACCGGCCCTTTTTTCATATGTGGGTTCCGGGAGTCAAACTCAGGACCTCGTGCTTGCCAGGCAGGCGCTTATGCCACTGAGCCATCTCACCAGCCCATCAAAATTACTTTTGAAAATTTTTTTTTTTTTTTTTTTTGTGGGTACCGGGGGGACGACCTCAGGACCTCACGCGCCAGCAGGCGCCCGTGCCGCTGAGCGATATCACCGGCCCCTTTTTCGTATGTGGGTTCCGGGAGTCGAACTCGGGCCTTCGCGCTTGCAAGGCAGGCGCTTAAGCCGCTGAGCCGTCTCACTGGCCCGAAAATTTCTTAAAGGAGTCGTGTCACATACTACCATGCTGTGTTCTGATAAATCTAACACAGTCCAGTTTTGTTCCAGGTTATATTTCTTCCCTATCCAGGCACAGGGCAGTTTATTCTTACTTAGGGACCAGATTATAGAACAAATTATGTACTCAGCATTACCAAAGCCATACTTAGAATTTTGAGAATTAAAGACATTAGTTTGGGTTGAAGTTTCTTGGCGTCTCTGCAGCATATATTCCTGGAGTCAGGCAATAAAGAGCAGCACTGCTCACCTGCCTCGGTGTCTGCCTTCCTGTGGCATGGGCAAGTTTGCATCCATTCAGGCAGGAACGATGAGATTCTAAATATAAATACACCCACACAGAACACACAGCACTTTATGTATATAATAGAAACTAGACAATGTTACTAATTTTCAGCATCCATTCTAAAAGGAATTTTAGAGATATTGCTTTATACAAAGTTACTTAAATTTCAGTTAAAAGTAATTTGTCACTTGTGCATAGTTTCATTGTCTTGGGCCTGTCTCTTCCTCCTCCTAATTAATTTGAGTAATAAGTACTATGATGAAATAGTGTGTTTGGAGCAAAGAGTATTTCTAGATATCAGAATAGGCACTTTATAACTTAAATAAGTGAAAAGTATGTTTCTGTTAACTTTCATCTTCACTATACCTGTAACAATATCATTTAACTTAATTTTTAAGTATATGATAAAAAATTCGAAGACAGAAGAGTGTATACAGTGAAAAATCAATCTGCCCCATTTGTTGTCTTTCTCACAGTCATTGTTGTTAGTTTATCTTTGTAGAGATGTTTTGTGCACATGCATTTGTACCCTACAGCTTTATAAACATTTAAAATGTGCAGAGCTACCAAGTTTAGTAAGTATTTCTAGATACCAACAGTCAAGGAAATTGTTTTCAGTTCATATAAACACAGTGGTAAGCTTTAAAAGGAGAAAAATTACAGATTTTAACTCTAGATTTATAGTTTGTGAACTGTGCACTGTAGGTAGGGTGAATTTATCTCTGGCCTTTTAATTACATTTTTTGAGGTTTATCACATAATCATAATTTTATTCATTTTTTAACAGAGAAGTTGTAAATATCCTTTAACAGTTACATGTGGTAAATCTTTTTTTTTTTTAATATATGCGGGTTCCGGGAGTTGAACTCAGGACGTCGCACTTGCCAGGCAGGCGGTTATGCCGCTGAGCTATATCACCGGCCCCACAGGTGGTAAATCTTGAGTAGCTACTTTGTCTACTTAAACATCTTCATAAGATTTTTTTTTTTTTTAGGACAGGGTCTTGCTATGTAGTTCGGACTACCCTTGAACTCACTGTAATCCAGGCTGTTCTCGAACTTGTGGAGATCCACCTGCCTCAGCCTCCCAATTATTGAGATTACAGGTGTGGGCCATCACTCCTGGCAAGATTTTTGTTTATGTTTGATTAGCAGAGCTAGAGGGTATCTAAAATCCTTACTTGAATCAGTCCTCAAGCTTAGCGGGAGGCCAGCCTGACTTGCACTGGAACCTTCATGTAGACAGCGTAGGATACTGAGAGAGAGAGAGAGATGGTAGAATAGGAGCAGCTTTCATGGTTAGATATTCATACACTGATGGCATTGTTTGATTTGAAACATTAGGCAGCTTTAAAATTTTTATTCTTGAATATTATCAATGTATAGTAGAACTGACTAGTTTTCCTTATTAAAATGTCACCTGCTCTTTTATGCTAAGGTATGCTATTACATTGTTGTAGATGTTGTTAGGAGTATGTAGATACTCTTGTTTTAATTTGTATAGACTGGCCATTTTTTAAAAAGATGTTCTTTTAAAGTGGTTTTTGAATTTTTAAATTTGAACATATGACACTGAATACATAATGATTATGTTTTGAAATTTATGAAAGTCATCTTGACTGTCCATTCCACATAAGAACATGATATTGCTAAAAACTTTCTTTTCAATAGTGTTATTATAATATGCTTTCCTTTCAGAATTTTATGTTGAAAAGGAATTCCCCATTCATGGAGATAGGGTATATCTATAATGAGAAAGGAAAAAATTGCCTGTATTTATATCCATACTACAGTATTGCCAAATAAAATAATATTGACTTTACAGGGTCCATATCTGAAGAAACTGTGTTTAGAGTTTCAATAGTTTGTAGGATATTGTTTCTTAGTAAGGATATTTTAACTGAATATTGGAAGTAAATTATAAGTTTTGCAAGTTTGTATTCTCCTTGTCAACATTATTTTAAACAACAGCTAAAGAGAATCCATTTTTTGTTTGTGATTTAAAGTTGATTTTTCTTTTTTTTTTTTTTTTTTGAGACAGGGTCTTGCTGTGTAGCCCAGGCTGGCCTTGAACTCAGGTGATCCTTCTGCCTTAGCCTGGTCTTTTCCAAGTCCAAAATCTATGTTCTTCCTAGAGTACCATTTAATTGTCAGTACTTAGAAATATATAACATAGTCTGAAGGTAACTCAAATAGTTTATTTTGTCCTAAAATGTATCTTGGATTTACATTCAGTGACATATTAAGGAATTTATTACCTATGGCATTACACTTTTCTTACCTGATTTAATAGACACCTGAAAGTTTTTGCCCAAACCCTTTTTGTGAAAGATAACTCTCTAAAATTGATTCAGAGTGTCAGTTTCGGGTAAACTACCTTTGTATTTATATTTTATGTTCTTCCTGTTTTAAGAGAGAAAGTCAAGTGTTTTGGCATAGATTGGATGCTGAAAGTAAGGAAGAAACAAAAGTGTGTATTAGATATAGGAGTGAATAATATTTTGAAAAAGTTATCAAATCTGCTGAATTATTTAAGCATTTGGATGTGAAATAAGAACTCCCTGCAGAGAATTGAGAAATTTGAGTGTGAATTGATCTGTTTCATCAGCAAATTACCATTTTATGGAATTAAAAATATAGGTTATTGTGTTTTACATTAGGGTTTCTACTTTAAAAGTTATTATTGGTGCCGGTGAGATAGCTCAGCGGCATAAGTGCCTGCCTGGAAAGCACGAGGTCCTGAGTTTGACCCTCGGTACCCACACACAAAAAAACAAAACAAACAAAAAAACTTATTATTGAGATGGGCCATTCAATTTTCATTTCAGTGTTGTGTTAATCCTTAATGTTAGTAGTCTTAGAGGAACCTGTATATACACATGCCAATTCTGCTTCTGATGTTAAACACCAGAAATTATACATTTTATTTCTCTTCTCTGGCCAGAGCCAAATATTTGCAGTATCTTGGGACCTTATAGCTTCTAGCCTTTGTCCTACTTACCTACTTTAATTGAAATATTTTTTATGTATGTCTTTTCGGTAAGTCATGTGGAATCCACTGTAGAATTTAATAAGGCATAATATAGTGGAAAAAGAAACTCTTCCCTGACCAGGTCAGAAACAAATACTAAAAACAATAAAAAGGCAATAAAAACCCTGTACTTTTAATAAAAGGCATAATTTTTGTTTCTTTAACATATTAATGCCATTTGTACTTGGATCTTAGCCAACAAAACTTATGACTGAAAATGCTTAAGCCAGTTTCAAAATTTGGTGGTTTTAAAAATAACCACCTTGACAGCTAATTTATTGAGGTTGACTATATGCCAGACACTGTTAGATACCTTAATGCAGTTTGATGCTATAATTTCTTTTAAATGCTGAAGAGAATACAGTATTAGTAATGCATTGGATAGGGTATAGTAGCTCTGTGTGTGTGTGTGTGTGTGTATTCCAATGTGGTTTTAAAAAACCAATCTCCAGCTTTCTGAAGGGCTGGCAGGTTTGTCACCCTTGTTTGGTATGTCACCAGTAGTGTAAAGGGAGTTGTATGAGCACAGTGCTGTCTCACTAGTGTGTCCTCCCTCGGGGCCATTGCTGTGCAGTACCTTGCTAACTCTTCCTTTGTTGCACTGTCAGTTCCTTTGCCTTCTCTTGGCATTCAATACTTCTTTTCATGACTTTTAAATTTTTTTTTTTTTAATATGCAGGTACCGGGAGTCGAACTCAGGACCTCGTGCTTGCCAGGCAGGCGCTTATGCCGCTGAGCTATATCAGCGGCCCATGACTTTTAAATTTTTATCTTTTTGTTTTTGTTTTTTTTGCTGTGCTGAGCTTAAACCCAAGCCTCACGCATGCTTTGCAAGTCCTCTGCCACTGAGCTGCATTCCCAGGCTCTCATCTTTACATCTGTATCTTTAGATTACATTTTTAGCCCAATTCCCATATTCATGTATCTGCATTTGTGTAATTACATCTCCTGGATTTCCTGTAGTTGTTTCAGAATTTAAATGTTCAGAACAGACCTTTTTATTTTTTTCACACTCTTGTTTCCACCTGTTTCTTCCCAGTTTTGCTGAATAGTACCATGACATATGGCAACTGACATCTCTCAGCTGTTCTTGATTATTCCTTTCCTTAATGCCTCTTCTCTCATGCAAGAGGAAATCCTATTATTTTTACTACTTAAACTTAGCCTTTTCTTTCCATTTATTTCTCCTGACTCTCGGGTCACTACCTGCCCCTCTTCTGTTTAAATGCTCCCTTTGTTGCCTAAAAAAAATTCGTACTCGTAGGCCCTAAGCCTCTGAATGATGTAGCTTCTGTTCAGTTTTCCAAACTGATTGAAACTCTACAATTTCTTCAAACTAGACTCTGTAATGATACTTGAAAACAGCTCTTGCCCACCCATGCCACCTGCAGTTGATGACCCTCTTCCTAGAATGTTCTTATCTTTATTTTTCATAGGATGGGCTTATTTGCATCAGTCAGATCTCAATTTAGATGTTACATTTTTTTTTAAACCTAATCTAGAATACCATTTACTTCCTTTCACATCATTGTTAATGTTTTCTTCGTACAATTTTTACTATTTTAACTATCTGATTTGTTTACTGACTTTTGGATCTGTCTGCCCCAGGTAGAGAAAGTACCATAAGCATGGCAACTTTGCCACTGGCTTACTAGTTTGTAGCCATTTGTGAAATATTTGATGAAAATGGATGAATGAGGAAGCATATACAGCTGCTTTCCTGCAGATCTATTTAAACATTTGCCCTCCTAGTACCACTTTCTTGGCCGTGGTCATATTGTATTATTTCTAGTTTGGGACCAGAAGGAGGAATTAACAGGGATTAGATGTCAAATACCAGGCATTATGAAGAGTATTTAAAATAACAATGTAGTTGGTCCCCAGAGCAATTTATGAATGAGGAAGCTGATGCTTAGAGGTTAAATATGATGAAACAGTTACTAAACTAAAGCTGGAAATGGAACCCAAGATGAACTCCAAAACGCTTTAGAGCACAAAGAGCTGCTCTTAGTTAGGAAAATAGGACTTCGGTCCCTTAAAAAAAAGGCTAGCTGGGCATGCTGGTGCACACTTGTAATTCGAGGCTGCTTGGGAAACTGAGGCAGGAGGTTCCCAAGTTTGAGGCCAGCCTGGACAATTTATAAATCCATGTCTCAAATTTAGAAAGGAGCTGGGTGTGGTCACGCATGCTTATATTCCAAGCATTCTGGGAGGCTGAGGTAGGAGGATCACAAGTGTGAAAGTGTGAGTCCAGCCCAAGCAACTTAAAGTGAGACCTTGTATCAAAAAATAAAAGCTGGGAATGTAGCTCAGTATAAAGGCCCTGCCTGGGTCCAATCCTTAGTCATCAGGGTCCTCCCGCCCCCAGTGCAGCTCAGTGGTAGAACACTTGCCTAGTATGGGCTAGGCCTTGGGTTCACATTCACGAGCTAGTATTGAATAAATAAGAACGGGGGGCATGGGTCTTATTCTTTTCTTCGCGTTCATCCTTCTTCTTTAAGCCTATCCTTAAAGTCACTGTTTACCCACCCACCCTATCCTTCTCTTGAAAAAATGTACCAGAGTCATTATTTTCTTGGAAATTTTTTGTAAATTTTCTGGAGTGCTCTTAAAATATGGTTTATGAAAGCTGAGTGATAGGAAGTAGGGAGGATTTAACTTTCATTTTTGGCTTCTTCCTTGCTGTTCAAACAGTGAATTTTGGGTGTAGAAGCCAGGATAGCTGCCAGTAGGCAGAGTATGGAAAAGGAAAACAGGAAGTGACTAGAAGGTAATACAGGAACAAAGTCCTGCTGACCTTATTGATTGGGCCAGCTGCATTCTAGCTTACTCTTACGGTACATTAAATCAAACAGACCACAGTGCATTAGTGAGGCATTGTACTATGGGGAGATGAGTGTGTTTTTGTAAATAATTCATTTGTAGAAATACATCCTAATATTTTCCCGCTAGAACAGTAATTTGTCAAGATGAAAAGGGGCCAGTGAGGTAGCTCAGCGGCATAAGCGCCTGCCTGGCAAGCGCGAGGTCCTGAGTTCAACTCCTGGAACACACATAAAGGAAAAAAAGGGCCAGTGATACCACTCAGTGGCATAAGCGCCTGCTGGCAAGCGCAAGGTCCTGAGTTCAACTTCTGGTACCCACATTAAAAAAAAAGATGAAAAACATGGTGTTAGGTAGTTGGTTTCAATTTAAATTTTTGTTATTAGTGAAGATGCTTTAATAGAAAAGAGAATTGAAGTGGAATCTATTTGTCATTGTATTTAATATAGATGTGTTAATTTTTCCTGACATTTATTGTTCTTCTGTTTCAATTTTTAAATTATAATTACTTAAGGTTATGAAATATAGTTAAGCATTCACTGTAATTACTGAATCAACATTTTGAGATGATTATTGGCATGTCAGAAATTACTTTTATTCTTAAAAACCTATTCAGAATTTAAACCATTTGTATATCTCATTAAATGGTACCATGAACTTTTTTGATGATTTTACAGTTTCTGAAGCATCAGTCTATAACTCTTCCATGTGTATCATGGATGAATTTAATTAGTGTTCGGAAACAAGCATTGTGATGGGTATGTAACTACAGTGTTTATGATCTGAAGTTTGACGGTCTTGTACAAAGTGTTGAGGAAATTGGTTAAAATTAGTGTTGGCAAACAAAGACCCTCTGGCTGGCGGCCTGTTTTTGTAAATAAAGTTTTATTGCTGGCTTCCCATTTTTAAGTAAAGTTTTATTGGAACAGAGCCATGTCCATTGATCTTACATATGTCTAAATAAAACCACTTTTTCTCAACAGCATAGTGGAGCATTTGTGACAGAGATAACATGGCTCTCAGGCCCATGCAAATCCCACATATGCACAAATATTTACTACCTGGGCTCTTAAGAAAAAGTTTATTTACCCTGGTTTAAATGAATAATTTATAATTTGCCACACCAGACTTCCTTAGTTATGGTTATACATCTTTGCCTCCCTATCCTCTTGTTTTTTTTTTTTTTTTTTTTTTTTTTTTGTGGGTACCGGGGGGTCGACCTCAGGATCTCGTGCGCCAGGAGGCGCCCGTGCCACTGAGCGATATCACCGGCCCCTTTTTCGTATGTGGGTTCCGGGAGTCGAACTCGGGCCCTCGCGCCTGCCGGGCAGGCGCTTAAGCCACTAAGCCATCTCACCGGCCCTATCCTCTTGTTTTAAAATATATTTATTCTTAGCCTTTTTTCTTTTCATACATCTGTTTTCTGATTCTGACTCATTTTCTGACATCTCCATTCTGCTGCTAACACCACCAATGAATTTGTTTTTGGATTTTATAATTTTTCAGTTCTAAAATTTCTACTTAGTTCTTTTGTAAAGGTAAATGTATTTACCTTTGCTTCATGGAGCATAGTTATAATAGCTGTTTTGTGGTTTATGCTTGATAACTAAAACATCTGAGTCAAGATTATCATCTACTGATCATCTTTTTCCTTAAGAATTGGTTACATGGAGAGGGAAGGGGAATAAAAAGATATGTTACATATATGTACTCATACCCTTAAGATGAACGTAAATGTCATGAACTTCAAATATTTACTAATTAAAAAAGAATTGATTACATTTTCTGGATTATGTTGTAGACATCGTGAATACGATGCTTTATAAATTCTGAGCAGCTGAAGAATGGTTTTTAAAACTTTTTTTTAATTTTTGGTTTGCTTTTGATCCTGGGTCTTGTTATGTAGTTCAGGCTGGCCTTGAACTCATTATGTAGCCCAGGCTGGCCTCAAACTTGTGGCTATCAGATGAGAAGCTTGCCTCGGCTTCTCAAGGGCTTAGATTACGGGGATGTGTCATCACACCCAGCCATGAAGAATGGTTAACTATCACCCTTGTAAAATTTGACTACAAATTCTTGAGAATTGATTACCTTTTCTTAATTTTGTATGTCGAGTAATTTTATATTATATAGCATTTTGGACATTTAAAATTTTGTTGATTCTTTTTTTTGGTGGTACTGGGGATTGAACTCATAAATTTTGTTTTGTAGATTATGCGTTCTGTTATCCTACAGGAAATGGTGATTTTTTTTTTTTTTTTTTAATTTTTAAGTAGGCTGTTAATCCTATTAGGTTTAGAGCTCATGTTTCTCTGCTTTGAGGTTGAGGGGCATGGATGATATAATCTGTGTTCATTGTTAAAAGTTTCGTTATACTGCCTTGGATCTGTTGTGCACAACTCAGGGATAGGCCTGGGACTTACATGGTTCAGACAAAAGCTAGAGGAACCCCCTTTTCCAGTTTTCTTCTTTGGAATTCCCTCCATAGCTTTTGGCCTGCAAGGGTTCTTTGTTCCATTTCCTTTGGCCAGAAAGAAATAGTTTGTATTGAGATTTTAGCTATTCTTTAGTGCTCTGTTAAATAGTGTCTTTTTTTTTTAATCAGATTTTATTGGTACATTTTAGATATACATAATGATCACATTGGTCACAGAGAATTTATAACTTGAATAGTTTCTTGACTGGGGCCTACCCTCTAGGCAAAGCCTGTAGAGAAGAGAGGACAAAACAGCAACAATAACCAAAACCAAAACCAAAACCAAAATGAAACAAAAATCCTACAAGACACCTGCTCCCTTGTGGACAGTGACTAAGTTTTTTTTTTTTTTGTGTGGGTACCGGGGGTCGAACTCAGAACCTCGCGTGCCAGGAGGCACCCCTGCCGCTGAGCAATATCACCCCCCTTTTTCTTGTATGTGGGTACTGGGAGTTGAACTCAGGACCTCACGCTTGCCAGGCAGGCGCTTATGCCGCTGAGCTATCTCACCAGCCCAGTGACTAAGTTTTGACTCTCACACAATCTGCATGTTTTGCTAACTTTTCCGAGTCCCCAGATATGTTTTTTTTTTGCAGTGGTGGCGAACCTATGGAACACATGCTGCAGTGGGCTGTTTGTATCATCGCAATCTTAAAAGATTTGCTATCACTGGTCTGGAGCATGGACATCCAACCTTCTGGCTTGCCTGGGCCAAACTGAGTGAAGAGGAATTGTCTTGGGTCACATATAAAATATATAGTATATTTAAAGTATATAAGTAACAAAACTTGCTTTTTTACTATTTTAATTATTTTACAAAATAGCTAAAACCCAGGTTTAATCATTAAGAAAACTTACATGAGTGCTTCATAAACAGCTGTCTTCACAGGCACGTACACATGGAGGTGGGTTGAAATACTATTATCCATAGTTGACTGTGCTGTATTTCACTCATCAGGTAGCACAAGTGTCTGATACATGCGAATTTCAGTTGGACCATGTGTGGCGGGCACAGTAGGTGGAGTTAGCACTAACTGGACTGTGCCCTCCCCCACACAGTGTTCCCGTTTCTTATGCCATCTGCACTTGAGCACTGTACACTTGAGTCGGGAAAAATATCACTTTATTAAAAATCACATAATAATGTTAACTGTATGATGTTGTCCGGGGCCGCAGGTGGCCCTTGTGCTGTGGGTTGGACAAGTCTGGTCTAGAGTTTTTAGTTGTAATCAGTGAGAGAGATCGGCTATACTGGGTTTGTTTTATCTTGGCTGAGTGGGATGTCTGTTCTTAAGACCATTTCCCTTTTCGGTGGTTTCTTTCTTCAGGCAGCTTACCAAATGAAGTTAGCAGCACTCTTTAGTTTCATTCTAGGCCCGAGATTTCAATTATCATCTTAATTGGGCTTTGTTGCAATATTTCTTAAAATCTTCTCAAGCTTATTCCATTTCTTCACTTACAATTTAGGACTTCATTATAAATTTTTCTTTTATAAAGTGTAACTTCAGCAGATGGCTACTCTCTCAAGTGCAGTGAAGTATTTCCATAAACATTTACCATTTCTTTGTTTTGGGAAATGTTGAACTACTCTCCTGTAGTTCTTTATAAAATATGTAAGTTGTTGCGAACTGTAGTAAACCTTCTGTGCTCTAAAACATTAAAATATAATCCTATCAGGTAACTATTTTGGTACCTGTTACTAGATATATGAACTGCAAATATTTTTCTTCATTCTTTGATGAATTCAAGGAGAAAATTACTGTGTAATGTAAGTTTCTTTGGGTAAAGTTATTACTTTCTTACTCTGTAGTAGAGACTGTTCATTTGCTGTTGGGTAGATAATTAGACTAGAGCCAAGAATTCAGGACTTTTAAGAAATTTTAGAGTAATTATTTGACTCATTTCTGGAGTGAATAATTTATTTCATCTTTAGATAGGGGTAAACATATTTTGACTAGGTTATAACATTTTTTCTTACCATGCTCTGAAGTGCTGTGCCCTCATTGATGTAATAGGAGGATCATACTTCATGGAGTATGGGTAGACCTGGTCTAGACTCTTAAGCCTTGTGATCGTGGGTGAGTTCCTTCATCTTGCAGAATCTCAGTTTATAGGACATATTACTAACTGTTTCAGCGCAGACAGGGTGATCCGGGCGAGGCTTCTCAGTAGGCTTGAGGTTCAGATTTTTTTATTTCTATTTTCATGTTTTTAATAGAACTGTGTTTTTTTTTTTTTTTGTGGGTACCGGGGTTCAACCTCAGGACCTCGTGTGCCAGCAGGCGCCCATGCCGCTGAGCGATATCACCGGCCCTTTTTTCGTATGTGGGTTCTGGGAGTCGAACTTGGGCCCTCGCGCTTGCCAGGCAGGCACTTACGCTGCTGAGTCATCTCACCGGCCCTAGAACTGTGTTTTTGTTTTAAAATAATTATATTTTGTACTAAAGGGTGTTTGAAGACACAGTTAAATTATCATTTCACAATATTGTATTATTAGTTTATAGGGTACAAAATAAATGAAATCAGTATTCTTTATTTGTGGTGAAGGAAGAAGAATGTTTGTTACTATACTTTTGGCCAAATATGGGATCATCTTCCTTAGAAATCTTGTAGTAGTAGTAATTTTATTAGCTAATAAAGTGACTAGTAGAAAGCAGGAGTCCTAACTTTCCATTTGTAAGGTTAAATGGAATGGCTCACCTTGTTTGGCATAATATTGATAACTCACTTGAGAACTTACACTCACATCATAAGAATTAGTCCTGCCTGGAAGGAGCAATAGCAGTTGGCACTGCAGAAGTAAGAGTGGCCTCGTTTTCCACCAGTCATGTGATCACACTGCAGAACTTCAGTGTAGATAAGGGGATAGCCCTTGTTCTGAAAGGACTGCCAAACTAATATTAAGGATGTTTGTCCTGAAACTTGTAAGGCTTATGTTTGGTGTGTATGTGTGTGTGTAACTTGAAACAGTTCCTTTAATAAAATGTTTTAGTTTTATTATATCCCATTGCAGCATTTTACATTAGTTCTTTGTGTGTAGGGGTCAGTGGCAGTGCAAATGCACTGAGGGTGCTAATATAAGAAGCTATCTAGAGACTGCTATAGAATCTTTACTTTTAATGACTGCGGAGTAATATTTTTGGTTTTGTATTCCCTCTTTGCCTCAGTAAGCTGGCTGCTTGGATATAAAGAATTTTACTTCTGATTCTTTCAGATTTTGGCAACTTGTGGTCTTTCTTAGGAAAAAAAAAACAAAACCTATTTACAGCTCTTACTTTGGCTTCCAAACTATCTTGAATTGGAAAGGAATATGCTGGTAGGATGTATTAAGTGTTTGTTAAATTGGAGGAAAGATTCTCATTTTCAGTTTATGACATTTACAATTCCCCCCCCTTTTGGTGGTACTGTGAATTGACTCTCACACTGAAGGTCCCAGGTCTGTGTGCCCCTCCTCCCCCATTTTAGTATTTGAGACAGGTTCTCTCTAAGTTGCCCGGGATGGGCTGAAACTTGTAATCCTTTTGCCTCAGCCTGCAGGTTGCTGGGATTGTGGTGTGTGCTACCACACCGTAATTTTTTTAATGATGGAGAAAACATTTATAATTATCTAGCTGGATTCAGTTTAGATGACCCCAAGTTGTCAGCTCCATTCAATTTATAGTAGTTCTTTAAAAACCATATAAGGGCCGGTAATATGGCTCAGCGGCATAAGCGCCTGCCTGTCAAGCGCAAGGTCCTGAGTTCAACTCCTGGTACCCGCATATAAAAAAAAACAAAAAAAAACATTTAAATCATACAAATCATTTGTATTTATTGTAGAAGAAGCACATGCAACATTTAGGTAATCCTATCATCCAGAGGTAGTTGCCCCCACCCTCTTTTGGTGGTAGTGGAGCTTGAACCCAGGTCTTAATGCATGCTAGGTGAGTGCTCTGCTCCTGAACCACACCCTCAGCCCTGGTTGAGATTCTTCAAGAGGGCTAGAGTATGCAGGCATTTTCTGTTCCAAAATTACTGTACCAAGTAGAAGAGCTTTTAGTTGTGAAGTTTAGTGAGATGTTAGTTTAGTGTGAAGTTTAGTTTGAAGTTAGTGAGATCTTTTAATTGTGAAGTTTAGTGAGATGATAGTCTTTTGTCTTTTAGCTGTTGATATGCTGTAATATTTTAAACTAAATAGTACTGTAGAGCCTGTTTTTTAAGATGGGAAGCTGTTGGTTGGATGGATATGGTGGAAAGTAGCAGCTAAAATGAAAGAAAACTACATAAAGCAAAATTAAACATAAGGAAACAATTGTGTTTGTTGTTCCTGTGTACCTTAGTTAACAGAACAGATTGGGCCTTTGTCAGAAGTTCACACTTGGTGAGTCTTCCTGAATATTGTGGTGTTACATACTTCTTTAGTCCTTTTGTGTAGAAAGTAAAGTTGTTGAATTTTCATCATTGGCCTAAAGTTTGAAAACTTGTATAATTATATTTGTGTTGAGTTGACATGGAATGTTTATCATGGGAACCACTTTGGAGAGATTCAATTAAAACATATTAGGAAATTTGAAATACTTTATTTTCCAGTTTCTGTGGAAGAATAAGTCTGTAACTCCACTAATTGGAGTTACAATTAGCTTGGGTAATTGGCTACAAAAGCTTGGTAATTGGCAGAATTTTGTGGTGGTAACTTTCTCTTACTGCTAAAGCAGTCCATTTTTGAATTCTCTTATCCTTAACTTGTTCTTCTAGAATTCCTAGAGGACCCGTGCAGCAGCCTCTCGAGGATCGACTCTTCACTCCCACAGTCTCAGCAGTCTATAGTACGGTGAGTATCTCAAAGCTGCTTCTGTATCTGCTTTTCCACTTGAGCTCTTGACATCAGGGGCAGTGTTTTTTTGATCAACATAGGTTTTTGGCAAAGAGTTCAATAAAGTTAGATGAATATAATGTAATGAGGCAAGTAGACCCTTTTTTCACCATCTTAATCTAAGTAAATATGAAACATTATACTAAGATAGAGTAGCTTATATACCGGTCATCTTTTTTCTCTTCCCATAAACATTAACTTCTGGCCTTGTATTTTGATTCTTTGGGACACCAATGTTTTATATAATTTTGAATATATTTTCTTAAAAATTTTTAGCTTTTTTTTTTTTTTTTTTTTTTTTTTGTGGGTACCAGGGGGACGACCTCAGGACCTCGCGCGCCAGCAGGCGCCCGTGCCGCTGAGCGATATCACCGGCCCCTTTTTCGTATGTGGGTTCCGGGAGTCGAACTCGGGCCCTCGCGCTTGCAAGGCAGGCGCTTACGCCGCTGAGCCATCTCACCGGCCCTAAATTTTTAGCTTTTGATTAACTTAATTTTTTCTTTTCTTCTCTGATTACATATAACATGTGGAAAGAATAGAAAAGTGAACACTAGAGGAAATTTAAGGAAATTTAAAAGTTAGAAGGTTGAAGGTAATAAAATTAGAAGCAAAAATTTTAGGTGTCTTGCAGCAAACCTAGGGAATTTAGGGTACTTGGGAATATAAAAAAATCTTTTAAAATGTTTCTGTTCTACATACCATTTATTTCTGTTCTGTAAACAAACAGTTTAGTGAGCAAGATGAGTCAATAAATACATGTAATCTGAGTGACCCGATGGAGCAGTTTACTTTTATTTTTGGTACTGGGAATTGAACCAACAGGGCCTTTCAACTGAGCTGTATTCCTGGCCCCTTTTTATTTTCTTTTATATTTTGAGACAGGGTCTCACTAAGTTGCCCTGTTGGTTTGTAACTTGGAGTCCTCCTGCCTCAGTCTCCCACAGTGCTGGAATTTCAGGCATGTATCACTATGCCTGGCTGGAACAAGATTTCTAGAGAAACAGCGTTTGTGGTAGAAGGAACAGCAGTACATAAGCACAAAGAAGGCAGTGGGCTTCATGTAGTCTTAGAAATGTAAGGGTGGTGGTGCAGCCAGAGTGGAGGAAGGTTGGGTTTGGAGTATCACTTTATGTTGGGCGTTATAGATCATGGTAGGGATTTTGGGTTTCAGTCCAGGTATGATGGAAAGCAGTTTAGGACTCAGCAGTAGACCTGAGCTATGTTTTTTGTTTAGTTTTTATTTTAAAGAGGAAAAAAAAAAAAAAATTTCAAAACCACATAATAGGAGTATAACAATGGTTAATACATTGAGTATTGTTATCTTTACATTACTCAGAGTACAAGGTATTGTCATTCAATTGTCCAAACAATATTAGCACAAACCTTTCTTTTCAATGAACTAAGCGAAATTAGTAGTGTATCTATCTTAACTATCTTTTATGTATATATATATATATATATATATATATTTTTTTTTTTTTTTTTTTTTTTTTTTTTTTTTTTTTGTGGGTACCAGGGGTCGACCTCAGGACCTCACACATCAGCAGGTGCCCGTGCCGCTCAGCGATATCACCGGCCCTTTTATCGTATGTGGGTTCCGGGAGTTGAACTCGGGCCCTCGCACTTGCCAGGCAGGCGCGTATGCCACTGAGCCATCTCACCGGCTCCTGAGCTATGTTTTAAAAGGTTATTGTAGCTATGATGTGGAGAGAGCACTGTGATATAAGGGTGGGTAATGGTGGCAAGGAGATGAGTTCAGAGGTTACTGGAGTTGTATAGGGAAAGATGATTGTGGTTTGCTCTAAGTGATAGTGTTAAAAGTATATAGCATATATTTTGAAAACAAAGTTTGTAGGATATGATGATGTCTTGGATATGTGGAGTAGGAGAGAAAGAGTCAGGGATGATATCTTGGATCTTGGCTTGAACTGAGGGAACATGGTCTATTAATGGAGATGATCACTGTTCACTGTGTGAGATACAGTTTTGTTGAGAAAAATAAACTTTATGTAAACATTATTTTGGTAGGGGTGAAAACATTATGTTTATACATTCATATGAAATGTTCAAATCTAAGTTTTTGGATTTATGTTTTGAATTATTATTTTTATATTTGTTTATGTTTTGAATTAGATCAAATTTGACATTCACCTTTTAAAGTTACTGCCATATATATAGTAAAAAATATTCGTGTTACATATTACCCATTGTGCCTATTATAGAAGAACAAGGGATTTTAGGCAGTAAAAGTTACCTTAAAACCTAATGTTCTCCACTTCTAAATATTATTTGGAGAATTTTTCGGAGATAGAATCTTGCTATGTTGCCCAGCCTGTTCTAAAATTTCTGGGCTGAAGTGATCTTCCCACCCTCAGTCTCCCAAGTAGCTGGAATGTGCCTTTTAGTAAATGAATGAATGAATGAATAAATAAATAAATAACTTCCATTCTTAATAACGTAAGTCTCTTTTTCATTTTAAGGCTTTGTGCATGTTATTACTGAATGGCGGGTAGGAAAGTATGTGACTTGCTGCTTTGAAGTCCCTAGTGTCCCTTGTCTCAGCCCCAGGGATATGTATAGGTCATTATTTCTCTACTGTCTAGGTTTATTAGCATCATTTCTGTGTCATAAAATAAAGGCTAACCTGCAGTTCACCTCCTACCGCCTTGGCATATGGTGCCCACATGGCACTTTCATTGAGTTTGTTAAATTCCTTGAAAGGCAACAATACTCCTAGCCAATCTGTAAAATTTAAAATTTTGCTTTTAAAAATGTCTGTTAGTCTGATATGCAGTCATTGTAGGTAGATTCTCTACTGATAATCAAAGAAGATCAAAACTTGGATTCAGCTTTTAGAATACCTCATATTACATATTTTAGCCTGTATTTTAACTTGGTTTATACAAGTTTTTCCTTAAAATATTTCTTTGGGGTGAAATGGTAGATGATGTTATTATATTTGAGTGATTGATCACATGTACAAAAAAGAATCAGTAAATAATGTTTAAATTCTAGTAAGAGCAGTATTTATCATATGGTAGAGAAGTGGCAAAACTGGAGAGTTATGGAGCTAATTTTAAATATATTGTTAATTTCCTCATATTGACATGCTTTAGTAGTGTAAACTATGTAATTTTACCTTACTATATAATTTTGTCCTTTTTTTTTTTTTTATTTGTGGGTACCGGGGGTCGACCTCAGGACCTCGTGCGCCAGCGGGCGCCCATGCCGCTGAGCGATATCACCTGCCCCTTTTTCGTATGTGGGATCCGGGAGTCGAACTCGGGCCCTTGCGCTTGCAAGGCAGGCACTTATGCCACTGAGCCATCTCACCGTCCCTCACTGGCCCTTTTTTTGTATGTGGGTTCTGGGAGTCGAACTCGGGCCCTCGTGCTTGCCAGGCAGGCACTTATGCCGCTGAGCCATCTCACCGGCCCCTGTCATGTTTTATTTAAAGAAATTAGGGATTAATTTCTGTTAGTGAATATTAAGCTAGTATTTTTAATTACAGAGATAAACTTAATGGAATAATGATATAAGAATTCCAGTTTATATTCTGGGAGATTGGAAGGATTATCTTAATAACTGCTTATGAACAACTATTATAAATAAATTATTACATTACTCATCAGTAGTTCTTGTTTTTTTTTTTTGTTTTGTTTTGTTTGTTTTAATATGCGGGTACCGGGAGTGGAACTCAGGCCCTTGTGCTTGCCAGGCAGGCACTTATGCTGCTGAGCTGTATCACCGGCCCCTCATCAGTAGTTCTTTAACACCATAAAATACTATGATCTTTCTAGCCAATTTATACTTCATATATAAAGTCTCGGTTCTATGTTCTTATAGCTGTGTTAAGTATTGTGTAGACCAACATGTCAGTGGAATCCCGCCACAGATGAAATTTAGCCTGGGTCAATCAGTACTCCTTAGACAATAGTGTCCAGACAGATGTAAATGTACTTTATTATCCTGTTATCCAGCACAAAAAACAGTCCTTTTTGTTTTTTACAGTGAAAAATATATCAATTGAGCTCATAATTTGTTTATACTTTTAAAAAAAGCTTTGAGGTATATTTGAGGTATAGTAACCTGTAAATATTTAAAGTATATAATAAGTTTCCACATTTTAGTATCCATGAAAATCATTACAATTTGGAAAAGTAACATATTCATCACTCCAAAAATGTTTCCTAGGACCTTTTCATAAATTCTTTTTTTCCCCTTCTCCCACATTGATCCTCCCCACCCCTGTACTAGAGATTGATCCCAGGGCCCTCACATGCCCGATTTAACTCATTGTTAATGGGGCCAGGCGTGGTAATAGTGCACGCCTGTAAGCCCAGCACTTGGGAGGCTGAGACAGGAGGATCGCTGTGAGTTTGAGGCCAGCCTAGGCTGCATAGTGAGTTCAGGGCCAGCCTGGAATACATAGTGAGACCTTGTCTCAAAAAACAAAACAAAACAAAACCAATGAGTTAAAATGTACACAGTTTTAAGAACTTCATATATGACATATTGTACAGTTATGGTAGCTTACTATTTATTTATTTATTTATTTATTTATTTAGATTTTTTGAGATAGGGTCTCTCTTTGTAGTTCAGGCTGGCCTTGAACTCACTGTGTAGCCCAGGTTGGCCTCAAACATGTGGTGAGCTTCCTGCCTCAGTGTCCTGAGTGGTTGGATTACAGGTGTGGACCCTCCATGTCAGCATTTTTTGTTTGTTTGTTTGGAAATAAGGTCTCTGTGTAGTGTTGACTGGCTTCTGATTCACAATCTTCCTGCCTTAGCCTCTTCTGAGTGCTGGGATTACAGGCGTGTATGTGCTCATTGTATTCTAATAGCTTGAAATCTTCCCATTTTCAGACATCATTGGTATTTAGAAGGTCAAAAATAATATTTCACAATTCATAACAGGAAATTAGCAAGTAAATGATTTGAAGAATGTTTAACATTGATTAAATAATGATGTCATGTTTTGTTTATAAAGTGACAGGTTTAGTTAAGTACAGTACTTCTAAGTTCTGTAGGAATAGAATAGTTAGGAATTTTTCAAGGACTTTTATCTTGGCCTTTTAATTTTTTTTCTCATTAGGTATTTTTGAATTATTGTGTATGAAAGTAATGAAATTTTCTTATTGTGGCAAAGGGATTTGGTGGTAAGCTTGTATATAGATTATTGTCATTTTGAGCGATACTTGGTGATAGGTAGAAATTGAAGTTTTTGTATTTGTCAGAGACTTGAGAGACGAAAATCACATTTAGATGTATTCTTAATGTTAAACATTACTGTAATGTTTAACTCAGGGAGTACTACTGGTATAGAGGCCAGGGCTACAGCTAATATCCAGAGTGTACATGACACTCACAACTGAGCACTATCCAGCCTCATTATTCAACAGTGGCTGTGATGGGAAACCCTGAACTAAATGCTGGTAGAAAAACATGTATATAAAAATTATAAATGCTTAGAATTAGAGAAAGGGCATAAAATTAGTAACAGTAATTTCTATTTTCATATGAGTGGACTGAAAGAGAAGATGACATTTTAAGTGATGTCTGAACTATGCCGCACACTCATCTCTTCATGATGGGGAGGAAGAAGAGCATGAACCTTTCCAGTAGATGTCCTGGAGGCTCTAAGACGCTCCTGTGGGAGGTGCTGTCCTGTGCCTTCCTGGAGATTGGAGCTTAGTGCTCCTGAGATCTCTTGGGAACAGAGCGCAGAACTACACTGTCTGTGGACACATGCCTAGTGAGCATGGTGTGTGGTTCCTGCAACTGAAGAACTGACTGAATTTTACCTTTTTTGGGGGGGCACCGGGAATTGAACTCAGGACATCACGCTTGCCAGGCAGGCACTGTGCCGCTGAGCTGTATCCCCGGCCCTTTGAAGAACTGAATTTTAAATTTTATTTAATATTCATAAATTTAAATTTAAATAGCGGTACATAGCTGCCACATTAGCAGTTCTTGGGGGTGGCAAAGTCCAAGTCATGACAAGTTTGTAACAAGGCATTTGGATTTTATTTACTTGTTTATTTTGGTGCTGAGTATTGAACCTAGGGCTTCATATGTGATAGGCATGCATTTTCCCACTGAGCTATACTCCTATTTGATACACAGAAGGAGCCATTGAAGGGTTTCTGGTATGGAAAGATATGATAGAATTTAAAGTATGAAAATATCTGGTATTCGTTATATTAGTAGATGAATTTTAGTTTACAGAATACTAGGAACAAAAAACTGGCTGTGAAACCAGACCACATGGATTGAGATTGTGGTGCTTACACACAATAGGAGTTGTGTTGTGGGCCAGTTACTTACTCTTTTTGCGCTTTAATTTCTTCATTTTGAAATGGAGATAATGCTACTCATTTCCAAAAGTCATTAGGGAGGAAGGTTAAGTGTGACAAATCCATTTAACACTGCTGCTCGAGCCAGGTGTGCAGTCTCCACTCCTATCACCACTCTTTCTACCAATGGTTATAAGTAGAATGGGAAACAACCATTGTCTTACAGTCCCTTGGAAAATAAATCTGAATAGGTGTAATGTCGTGTTGGATAAAATGCTTGTGTTTTTCATTTGAATAGTGTGACCTTTAAAATTTTACTGTTTATTTTATTATCTGTGCAAAGTAATCTTTGGAACTTTATTGAAATGAAAAAAATCTTTAATAAATTAATAAATGATCATTGCAGAAAATTTAAAGGGGAGAAAAGATATATATTAGCATTACCCATGTGTTAAATACTGACTTTTTTTATATTTCTTTTAACTCAGCCATTGCAATGTTGTTCGACACATTGCTTTATTTTTAATAGTTCCAAACAACCTTTTGTAAAAATCACAGTTTTAACATGATGTACATGTTATTATAGTTACAGATTTTCTTTCTTTTTTCCTTTCTCTCTCCTTCCTTCCTTCCTTCCTTCCTTCCTTCCTTCCTTCCTTCCTTCCTTCTTTCTTTCTTTCTTTCTTTCTTTCTTTCTTTCTTTCTTTCTTTCTTTCTTTCTCTTTCATTTATTTATTTGTTTATTTGTTGTTATTTTTGAGACAGGGTTTCACTTTGTAGTTAGGCTGGCCTTGAACTCACTATGTATCCCAGGCTGGCCTCGAATTTGCACGGTGATCCTCCTGGTTCAGCATCCCAAGTGCTGGGATTACAGGCGTCTGCCACCATGCCTGGCGATAGTTACAGATTTTGTCACCTTATTTTTTAGATATTTTTTTCTTCTCTGTCTTTGACTTATAGGGGAAAGTAGTATTTTGGAAATATCTCTAGGTGTTTCTCAAGTGCCAAGTTTAATAGATTTTTGCAGTAGATGCAGTCATTATATGGAACCTTCTGTGGAATGTCAGGGGTATATTGGATTAAATGGGTTAGCATGTTTCTTACATTATATGAATGATTTTTTTTATATTAAAGAGAAAAAAATAAAATTTCAAAACAAGATAATAGGAGGGTAACAATGGTTAATACGTTGCATATTGTTATCTTTAAATTAGTTATTCAGAGTACAAGATATAAGCATTTAATTGTCCAAACAATATTGGCACAAACCTTTCTTTTCAATGAACTAAGAGAGATTAGTAGTATAACTATCTTAACTATTTTGCGTGTGTGCGTGTGTGTGTGTGTGTATGTATATGTATATTTTTTTTTTTCCTTTTCCCTTCCTTTTCTCCTTTTTCTCTTCCCAGTTTCTCTTTCCTTTTGAACAGTTTCTTCCCATTTTGCAATATCTATTATACATTTTGGATCTTATTTACTCTTTCAGCTTCTCACACTAGGGAGACAGTACGATGTTTGCACACGCATGTCTGGTTTATTTCACTTATGAGTATGGTTTCGAGTTGTGTCCATTTACCTATAAAAGTCTCCAGTTTATCTTTCTTTATGGCTGAGTAGTACTCTATTGTACAAAAAGACCACATCTTTTTTATCCATTTCTCGGTTGATGGGCATTTGGGTTGTTTTCAAGATCTGGCTATTACAAATTGTGTTGCTGTAAACATGGGTGCACATATATCGCTGTGGTATGATGTTTTTAATTCTTCTGGGAAGATACCCAGAAGGGGAATAGCTGGGTCAAATGGGACCTCCAATCCTAGTTTTTTGAGGAATCTCCACACTGATTTCCACAGTGGCTGCACCAACAGTGGAGAAGTGTTCCTTTTCCACCTCAGTCCCACCAGCATTTGTTATTGGTTGGTTTCTTGATAATAGCCATTCTTTCTGAGGTGAGGTGGAATCTCAGTGTTGTTTTAATTTGCATCTCTCGAATGACCAGTGATGTTGAACGTTTTTCATATATTTATTTGCCGTTTGTGTTTCTTCATCTGACAAGTGCATATTCATCTCAGATGCCCATTTTTGGATTGGGTCTTTAAATTTGGGAGGTCTGATTTTTTTTTTAGTTCTTTATATGTTCTTGATAGTAATCCTTTGTCTGAGGAACAGCTGGCAAACATTTTTTCCCCCATTGTCAGTCATCTTTTCACTCTGTTGGTGGTTTCTCTTGCTGCACAAAAGGTTTTTAATAAGATGAGATCCCAGTTTTTGATTCGTTGTGATAGTTCCTGTGCAATTGGGGTTTTATTCATAAAGTCTTTGCCTACACCAGTGTCTTCAAGAGTTTTACCTGTCCTACATTCCAGCAGATTTAATGTTTCTGTTTTAATATTTAGATCTTTGATCCATTTTGAATTTAGTTTAGTGCATGGTGAAAGATATGGATCCAGTTTTAATCTTTGGCATGTGTAGAGCCAGTTTTTCCAGCACCATTTATTAAAGAGGCTATCTTTCTTCCAGTGAATGTGTTTGGTACCTTCGTCAAAGATAAGGTGGCTTAGTATGTCTGGAGTTGTTTCAGCATCTTCTAATCTGTTCCGTTGATCTTCGGGACTGTTTTTTTGCCAGTACCACACTGTTTTTATCACAGTAGCTTTATAGTATAATTTCAAGTCAGGGATTGTGATGCCCCCGCCTTGCTTTTGTTGCCCAGAATTGCCTTTGCTATTCTAGGTCTCTTCTGGTTCCAAATGAATTTTGGGATTGTTTTCTTTAATTCTGTGAGATATGCTGTTGGAATTTTGATTGGAATTGCATTAAATCTGTATAACAATTTTGGAAGTATGGCCATTTTCACTATATTGGTTCTTCCTATCCAGGAGCAAGGGATATCTTTCCATTTTCTGATATCCTCTTCAATCTCCTTTTTCAGAGTACTGTAGTTTTCAGTGTATAGGTCTTTTACATCCTTCGTGAGGTTGATTCCTAGGTATTTCATTTTTTTGGATGTTATTGTGAAAGGTATTGTTTCCCTAATTTCTCTTTCAGTAAGTTTGTTATTTGTGTACAGGAAGGCTATTGACTTTTGAGTATTGACTTTGTATCCAGCTACACTACTGAATTTGCTTATTAAATCTAGCAGTTTTTTAGTGGAGTTTTTGGGGTCTTCTGTGTAGAGTATCATGTCATCTGCAAATAATGATAATTTAACCTCTTCCTTTCCAATCATTATTCCCTTTATTTCTTTCTCTTGTCTAATTGCTCTGGCTAAAGTTTCCAGAACTATGTTGAATAAGAGTGGGGACAGTGGACATCCTTGTCTTGTTCCTGATTTTAGAGGGAAAGCTTTCAGTTTTTGTCCATTTAGTATAATATTGGCTGTTGGTTTGTCATAGGTAGCTTTTATCAGATTGAGATAAAGACCATCTATTCCAATTTTCTGTAGGGTTTTTATCTTGAATGGGTGCTGGACTTTGTCAAAAGCTTTTTCTGCATCTATTGAGATGATCATATGATTTTTGTCTTTGGTTCTGTTAATATGGTGTATTACATTTATTGATTTACGTATGTTGGACCATCCCTGCATCCCAGGGATGAATCCAACTTGGTCATGGTGTATAATCTTCTTGATGATTTGCTGGATTCTGTTTGCCAACACTCTAAATCTTAAGTATATTTTTGCATAAAAGTTGATAAAATTGCATTTGATGTACAGTGTTAAACATGCCCACCCAAATTGAGGAAAATAAGCTTTTTTTTTTTTTTTTTTGCACTACTTTTGTGCTTAACATTAGAATTTTAAACCAACAGTTTGCACATTTGTAAGAAATTAAGTATAATAGCTCCCTTTTTTTTTTTTTTTTTTTTTTTTTAGACATGGTCCCTTGATTCAGGCTGGCCTTGAACTCCTGGCAGTCTTCCTGCCTCAGCCTCCTGAGTGCTGGGATTGCAGGCATGTGCCACCACATGCACATCTCATTTAATCTGCATGAAACTTTATTTTTCACTTTTATAATAAATGAAACTAAGTAATTTGCTTGAATATTTTCTGTGTAGTAGAACCAGAATTCAAACCTAGGTGCCCCATTCCAAGTCCAGTGTTTTTTAATTGGTGCTGTATCTACTTACAAGATACCTTGAATCATTTTGCCCTGTTTCAAGTTTAAGTTTGCTCATTATTTTTAAGTTTTTGTCTGCAAAGTGATGACCTATCACCCAGCCTTAGAAATGAGAACATAGATCATATGTCTTATGTGACTTGGTCCTGTGCCGTAGCAATTTAATATTGTGATTTTGATAATAAAGTTTAATTTGTGCTTATTTATATTTGGATAGTAAGTTCAGAGTTTTACTAATACCTTGGAATTAAGAGCAGTTCACTTACCATGGATCAGTTACATAACTAGTTTATTAGTGGCTAAATGCAGATCAGAAAAAAAAATAAGCTTGAGAGAAATTAAATTGTAAAATGGGAAGTGACTAATACTATTGCAGTCATTAAATATATACCATTGATCTCCCAATTCCCATGCAAACTTGTCCATGGTACAAAGCTAAGACCTCTGACAATGGGCTTTAGAACATATAAAATACAATGTGTTATCTGTGTTAGAAGCCGCCACCCATCAGAAAGTCAGTTGTCAAATGTGGCTTTTCTGACTGCTGGGACAACAGATGGCTTACAAAATAGATCCTTGAAAAATAAGAAGTTAATTTCTTATGCTCATGTAGAGTGCCGCTGTTTTTTTTTTTTGTTGTTGTTGTTGTTTTTAAGTTGTAGTTTGACTTACTAGAATTGATAATCCTTACTGTTCTGTATTTCTTTTTTTTTTTTTTTTTTTTTTGTGGGTACCGGGGGGTCGACCTCAGGACCTCGCGCGCCAACAGGCACCCGTGCCGCTGAGCGATATCACCGGCCCCTTTTCCGTATGTGGGATCCGGGAGTTGAACTCGGGCCCTCGCGCTTGCAAGGCAGGCGCTTACACCGCTGAGCCATCTCACCGGCCCTGTTCTGTATTTCTTTCAATACAGCTATACATATTTTATCAAGATTTTGCTACTCAACTGGGAAAAGGCCTTAGAATCTTAACTCAGTTCTCTAGGCTGCTATGAAAGAAATAAAAATCTGCTTACTTGGGCCGGTGAGATAGCTCAGTGGCATAAGCATCCGCCCGGCAAGCACGAGGTCCTGAGTTCGACTCCCGGAACCCACATAAAAGGGAAAAAAGGGCTGGTGATACCACTCAGTGGCACAAGCGCTTGCTGGCAAGCACAAGGTCCTGAGGTCGACTCCCGGCACCCACATTAAAAAAAAAAAAATCTGCTTACTTGCTTGACCTCTTTTCTGTGCCATAAGACTCCCCCACCCCTTTCCCAGCCACCTGAGGTGTTCATGAGTCAATATGCTAAATAAATTTAACCCTGAATAGCCAAGTAATAGATTTGGTTGAATTAGTACCATAGTGTAATATTTATACTTCAACCTTTGAATAGCCACTTGTTTGCAACTGCTGTTGTAAGTATTCCTTAAGTCCTCTCCTGTCCATAAGGACTACGAGGGTTGAAACAGATAGTGAGACTCACAGTACTGCTTGCCCTGTGCTACAGGACCACAGATATTAGCAAGAGCATCGTCTTTCTCAGCTCCATTATTGGCTTAAGTAGGATTTTATGGGGCAGTATGGAAACCTCACTATCAAGTTCTAAACAGCAGATTTTGTTCACTATAAAATTAATGTACCTGGTAGAAAAATAAAAACCCTGAGTTTTTATTTTGATGAGAAAAAACATGATGCTAACAAAATGTTCATGTCACCCACTTTAGACATGCTCTTTGAAGGTGTTTTGCTGTGTACTTTTTTTTTGTGGGTAGCGGGGGGTCGACCTCAGGACCTTGCGCGCCAACAGGCACCCGTGCCGCTGAGCGATATCACTGGCCCCTTTTTCGTATGTGGGATCCGGGAGTCGAACTCGGGCCCTCGCGGTTGCAAGGCAGGCGCTTATGCTGCTGAGCCATCTCACCAGCCCTGCTGTGTACTTCTTTAAAAAAGTTGGTATCTATCAGTGTACTACTTTATTTAAAATAATACCATAAAAATTTTTCTTAGTTGGAGGTGATAGCCTATGCCTGAAATCCCAGCATTCCTAGGAGGCTAAGGTAGGAGGGTGACAAGTGACAAGTAGGAGCCCAGCCTGGGCAACTTAGTGACCTAGGGAGACTGTGTCTCTCCACAAAAATTAAAAAAAAATGCTGGAGATGTAGCTCAGTGTGAAGGCCCTGGGCTCAATTCCTAGTACTAAGTTTTTCTAAACATATATATTTGTGGGGAATAGTTATTTGTTTTCCAACAGTTTTGTTTTTTTTAATACTGTTACAGATATGATGTTCAAACAGCTAACTCATAGATTTGCATGTTTTTCTGATTAAATGATATCAAGTAAGAAAAAAGTCTAAAAAGAAAATTAAAACAATGAAAATCACCATTTGTCTTTTCAGAGAAATCCCTATTGTTAGAGAAAGTTCTTTCATTTTTTTTTTTTTTTTTTTTGTGTATGGGTACCAGGGGTTGAACTCAGGACCTCGCGCTTGCAAGCAGGTGCTTGTGCCGCTGAGTGATATCACCGGCCCTTTTTTTCTTTGTATGTGGGTACCAGGAGTCGAACTCAGGACCTCGCGCTTGCCAGGCAGGTGCTTACGCTGCTGAGCTATCTCACCGGCCCTCTTTCATGTTTTATATTTTTCTAGACATACAAAATACACATATGTAAGAACACAGTTCATACTTAAAATACTGTGTATGTGGTACATCTTTATCTTACCATATTTTGTGTCAGTATAGAATTGTACCTTATTTTAGTGGGCCACGACTCTGGGATTAAATACAGGACTATACGTTATATGGTTTCTGGCTATTAGGAGGAAAGTACATTCAGAGTGGATCTTTGTTATGAGCAACAGTGTTCCTTTTGTATATAATTTATATTACTAGTTCTTTATTGATAGACATTTAGGTTATTTCTATATTCTTGACTTTATAAACAGTACTGTAGAGAACATCTTTGCCAATAGGTTTTTGTTATCTTGGTAGTTTCTTTATAGTGGTCCCCCTTTTCCTCCTGCCAGAGTACTGAGGATTGAACCCAGGACCTCACGCATGCTAGGCAGGTACTCACTGAGCTACATCTCCTGCTTTTAAAAATTTTGTTGTGAAACAAGGTCTTGCTGAATTAACCCAGGGTGACCTCAAACTTTCAGCCTTCTGCTTCAGCCTCCCAGGTACTCTGGGATTACAGATGTGCACTGTGTTTCCTCATATTTATGATGATTTATAAACAACTTATTAGCATTTGTCCATCTATGTGTTGAAAATGATCTGAACAATGAAATACATATGGTTCTACAAAAGCAAATATAGAAGAATTTCTAATGAAAAGAAACAATCCCTTGTCTACTTAGACTCCAGTATTGCTGTCCAGAAGCAGCCAGTTTTGCTTTTAGTTCTTCTGGCATTATCTTTATCTCTAAGTAATCTCTAAGTGATGTATTTTCTTCTGTCACTTTTTTATTCTTATCCATTGACTTTTTATTTTAATAGTGTTTGAGTTTTCTTGCAATCCTTTGTTTCCCCCATTTTCCTCTCCATATAGTTAGGTCATTGTTCTTGATCCCTTAACAATTAATTTAAGTTTTGTAACATACAGTTTGGGCACTTGATGAAAATAATAGTCTAAAATGAAACAGAATAGTTTCGTTTCTAAATCTTGTTTGCTTTTTTTGCCTTTTAACCTTTCACACATCCCCACCCTCAGGGGGTTTACCTGTAAAATAATTTATTTTTTATGTGGGTACTGG
The DNA here is from genome assembly GCA_028451465.1 of Erethizon dorsatum. Lineage (NCBI taxonomy): Eukaryota > Metazoa > Chordata > Mammalia > Rodentia > Erethizontidae > Erethizon > Erethizon dorsatum. Next base: position 119,767,500 of record CM051827.1, read on the forward strand.
GAGTCGAACTCAGGACCTCGCACTTGCCAGCAGGCGCTTGCGCCACTGAGCAATATCACCAGCCCATTTTTTCTTTTATGTGTGGAACTGGGAGTCGAACTCAGGACCTTGCACTTTCCAGGCAAGCACTTATGCCACTGAGCTATCTCACTGGGCCCTGTAAAAGAATTTATATTGTCACCTCCTATTGAAGGAGAATGGTAATCCCCATGAACCTGGTGGCTCTGGATGAAGCATATTAAACCTGAGGGAAGTGATTTCTTTACCTAATCTGAGTGCAGAGTTTTAGGTATGATGTCAGTCTTGTCTCTTGGGATTTTATCCTTTGTACTGGCTGAGATTGACTTTTCTCCCCAGTTTAGATTCATAGATTCACCAGACTACTTGTTGCTTCCACTTTGATATCTAATAGGTAATTAAAACTTTTACTTTTGTCTCCTCCCATAATCTGTTGTATCTCTCAACCTCTTATCTCATTTTAGTACTTTCAACCCCTGATATTTTAAGCCATACATGTAGAGACTGTCTCTGATTTTCACAAAGCTATCATTTTTAAATATACTTCATAGTTTATTATATCTTTTTATTTTCTTCAGCTAGAATGCCAATTTTATGAAGGCATGGATTTATCTCTTACTCACTGGTGTGTCCCATGCCCATAAAACAATGCCAGACATAGTTTGTTCTCAGTAAATATATGTTAAACGAGTGAGCCATGGCTTTCTGTCCTATTTTCCAGTTAATGCAATAGGAACTTCTTTCAGATTGGCATCTAAGATACAATCCAAATTTGTTTACTGTACTTGTTTTCATCTTCATTGTTATTCTTATATTCTGAGTCACCATCAGTTATGGCCAAGATTATCACTATAGCTAATTAACCACTCTCTCTGCTTATATTGTTGCACTCTTTAGTTAACCAATGTGATATTTGGAAAATGCCCTATATATTCATATTTCTGCTTAAAAACATCCAAAGTTTTTGCCATACCTGGAAGCCCTTCAGTAATATAACCTTCTTTGCCATCTTTTTTAGCCTCCTGATACTACTAACCTCCCTTTCACATGTAACATTTTCATCACATAGAGATCTATTCCTTGGCCTTGTTAAGGCCTAAGGTTAGACTAGGGGTGTTGCTCAGTGGTAGAGTGCTTGTCTAGCATGTGTGAGACCATGGGTTCAATTCCCAGTACTTCAGAATTGTCCCTTTATGTATTTTTTTGCCATGCAAATTTTCCCCCACTGGTGTATTAATTATGTTACTATAAACATAACAGTTTAAAACAACAGCCATTTATTATCTCACAGTTTCTGTGGGTGTTCTGCTCAGAATCTCATCAGGTTAAAATTAAGGTGTTGGCAGGACTATATGGTCATGTAAGATTGGGGCTCACTCCATGGTTATGGAGTTACTTTTTTTTTTTTTTTTTTTCTAAGATAAATACATGAAAGCGAGGTGTGATGTTTGTGCATGACTGTAATTCCAGCACTCGAGATGCTGTCACAGGAGAATCTTGAGTTCAGTGCTAGCCTGGACTACATAGTGAGACCCTGTCTCAAAAAGCTAAAGCTAAATCCAAAACAAAACTTTAATATCTGGAATTTTATGCAGTTCAACCCAATGAATATAGCTAATAGTAGAATAGAGGGGAAACCTATTTACTTTTTCTTTTGGTGGTGCAGATTAATAATGATAATGTCAGGAAGAATTTGCAAAATGTTGTGATACTGAATAAAATTTCATGGTACCCACTCTGATGGTTCTTTCAATTGCATATACTAGCTTTTATTAATTTTCCAATATCTGTATATTTTAGGAAATAATCTGAGGGACAGACAAGGATGAAATGAAAAACAAATGAGGGGTGTGATTAAACCTATTTTGCTGCTTAAGGAACATAGAGTACTGAAATTAGCCATGTAACATAAGTTTTGGGATTCTTTGAGTCTACCCCCAATTGAACTTGGTCATTTCTGTGTGGGAGTTGCAGCTGTTGGAATGTTTTTAGATGATCTCACTAAGTGAACTTTATTTTGGGGAAGAAGTAAGTGATGCCTTCTTAGATGTAAACCATGTGCCATTTACCTTTATATGAATCATTTGTTTGGTTAAAAGAAAAATCATTTGATAGGCTCCTGTAGTTTTCCTGTTATCCTTTTGGTAAAGTCTTAATTACTATGTATCATGCATATACAGTAAAACAGTTCTTTGTGTATGTGTGTAATATTTAACAGTATACTTGTCAATTGATACTCATGTACAATCCATTCGCAAGTCTATATACATTAGTGCTTGGAGAGAGCTTGTGACAATCATGAGGTATACTAGAGTTGGGGGTCACACACTGGTTGCTTGCATACTACATATACAGCTTTATGTGCCTTGTGTAGCATTTTGGAAGTCAGAAAAATTTCATGCAAAAGTCCTTAGTTTTGGTTTCTCTAGGAAAAAAAAATTGGAAGAGTGTAATCACTACTTAGCTGGAACACCTGTGTTGTAGCACTTGGTGATAGCTGAGGGTCTGCATGTCTACTCTTCTCTGGGATGTGTGTGCATGTGTGGCTATTCTTTCCAGTCCTCCATGGTCCCTAATCCTATTGTTTACACCTTGATAGTTTCCCCCATGTTTACTGCATGGCACTGTATTTCCATTGCTCTGGAGTCAGAGAAGAATAATATTCAGAAAACTTTTTTTTTTTTTTTTTTTTGTGGGTACCGGGGGGTCGACCTCAGGACCTCGCGCGCCAGCAGGCGCCCGTGCCACTGAGCGATATCACCGGCCCCCTTTTTTTTTTTTTTGTATGTGGGTTCCGGGAGAGAAAACTTTTTTCCTATATTGTGAATTATTTTTCAAAATTCGTAGCTCTTAATTGGCTAGAATATTTGATCAAATCAGGTAAATTAGTGCTAGTTAAAAAAACTATACCTAGTGGCTAATCTTAGTTTGCACAATCTTTGATGAACCTTAAAATTTTTGTTTATTTTTTGTGAAGGGATTATTTTAGTTTTAGCTTCGGAGGTGTTTTAAGTAGTTGCCACAATCAGCACTCCTTTCTCCCTCCCTTTCCCTTCCTCCTCCCTTCCTCTCCCCTCCCCCCTCCTCTTATCTTGTTAGTGGCAGTTGAACACAGAGCCTTCACATAGAGCTACATATACTTTTGAAGTTGTATGTTTTGAGACAGGATTTTGGCCAGGTATAGTTAGCTTTTCTACACCTCTCCTCCCTGCTTCTATAGTTGAGATGGTAGTAGTATCTTTCAGATAACAGGAAAACAGTACTTTTTAGCTTAGCAAAATGCATTTTCTCTTTCACTCAAACATTTGTATTTTATGGGCAATATAAAAGGGCTCTGAAAGAATTTTCAGAAAAATAAACCAATAAATACTAATCATTATCTGTAATTATTTTTTATTTAGTAATCATCCACCCTTAATCCTCACACCCTTAATCCTGGTATTGCATACTCTAGATCCAGCCACCTTTGAAAAAGCCCCACCTATAACTGCATGAGGCTTTGGGAGGACATCTAGACACAAACTGTAACAGTAGCCCAGGCTGGCCTCGAATTCATGGTAATCCTCCTATTTCAGCCTCCCGAGTGCTGGGATTACAGGCATGTGCCACCATGCCTGGTTCTCAATTTTTTGTTTTTAATAGAATTCAGGAGATATCAGAACTGAGATGAATAAAAGGTCTAATATTGAATTTTATCATTCTTTAAACTATAAATATAGGCAACAGCTGCCATATTGTATGAATAAAGAACACATGCATTACTATATCATGAACTTGTTTTAATATCTTATACCTATACAGCTGCTCCTTCACTTGATGATGGGGTTAAATGCTGATAAACCCACCATAAGTTATAACTTTTGTGACTTGAAAATACATTTAGTATACCTAATCTGAACATCATAGTATAGCCTACTTTAAACGTGCTCAGAACATTTGTATTAGCCTACAGTTGGGCAAAATTATATAACACAAAACCGGTTTTATAGTAAGGTGTTGAATATCATGTGATTTGTTGCTTGTATTGATAGTGAATAATAGTAATTGTATTGATAGGGTTTTGTACCATCGTAAAGTAAAAAAAACAGGAAGTTGAGCCATTGTAAATTAGGGATTGTGTATAAATGATTTTTATTGTAATCCTATATATTGTATTTCATACATTTAAAAACATTCTTAAAAAGAGATCTGTGGAGAATGAATTCTTTCACATTTGATTACAGAGTTGCCTACCATTCATGGAGGTTTGCCAAATTGTCATTGTTAATCTGAGTTAGACTATGAAAGGGAGGCGCCAGCTAGGATTGATTGATGTACTCTAGAGAGGTTCCTGAGTAAAGTGGCTTTATATTGATAGTTTATTGCCAGCAAGAAATGGAGAATATATAATTTTGATTACATAAAAATGAGTTTACTATTATACAAATTTATGACTATTGTATTACATTAGAAAATAAAAATGAGAAAAGAAATATGTAAAACACTGTTAGGATTTTAGGATCTCCTGGGCTGGGGATTTGGCTCAGTCTTAGAGCACTTTTCTAGCATGTGAAGGCCCTGGGTTTAATACCAGCACCACAAAAAGGAGGGAAAAAAGATTTTTGTATATCTCTTTATAGATACTTTAAATGTTACTTATGTGTGTATGTCTGTGTATTATATCCATGCACACATGTAGAATAATATGTGTACAGAAATATATCTATGCATATATATTTAGATATACCTTTTATTTTATTTATGTACTTTTTTTTTTTTGTGGGTACCAGGAGTTGACCTCAGGACCTCGTGCTTGCCAGCAAGCGCTTGTGCCGCTGAGCGATATCACTGGCCCTTTTTTTTCTTTATGTGGGTTCCAGGAGTTGAACTCAGGACTTTGCGCTTGCCAGGCAGGCGCTTATGCCGCCTAGCTATCTCACTGGCCCTAGATGTACCTTTTAAAAAATAAATTTGAGCTCATACTTTATAAATAAGTTGCCCTTTTTTTTTTGGTTCAAATTTATTGGAGTATAAGTAAAGTAAAATTCATCCTTTAGAGTGTTTTGTTCCATCAATCTGGTTTTTTTTTTTTTTTTTTTTGTACTGGGAGTCAAACTCAGGGCCTTGCGCTTGCCAGGCAGGCACTGTGCTGCTGAGCTATAGCCCCGACCCCTGTTCCATCAATCTTGACAAACACATCAAGTCATGTAATTTTCACTATTCAAGACAGAGGAAAATTATGTCCCCTCCAAAAATCTCCTTGTATACTTTTAGTAATCCTTTCTTTCTTCAGGCAAACATTTATCTCTTTTCCGTTCCTTCAACAAAATATCATCATACATTAAGTATTTTGAAGCCTGACTTCTTTCATTTAGTATATTTTTTCCATTAAGATCTTTGGTTTTATCAAATTGATGAAAATATTAATGTATTTTTTTCTAAAAGTTTTATTTATTTTTAAATATTTAGGCTTTATTCAGTCTGGTACGGTACTTACTTCAGTATAACTTGTGAGGCAGAAAATCCAATTTTAAAAGATGAGTTAGGGCTGGTGAGATAGCTCAGCGGCATAAGTGCCTGCCTGGCAAGCACGAGGTCCTGAGTTCGACTTCTGGTACCCACATTTGAAAAAAGGGCCAGTGATATTGCTCAGCGGCACGGGTGCTTGCTGGCGCGCGAGGTCCTGAGTTCGACCCCCAGTACCCACAAAAAAAAAAAAAAAAAAAGATGAGTTAAACAGTTCAGTTGTATGTATTAAGATTTGAGTTACTAAAAAATAATGTTCTTATTAAATTTTGATTTACTCACAGGTAACACAAGTAGCGCGACAGCCGGGACCTCTGACCCCTTCCCCTTACTCAGCACATGAAATAAACAAGGGGCATCCAAATCTTGCGGCAACGCCCCCGGGACATGCATCGTCCCCTGGACTCTCTCACGTAAGAAAAGCAGTGTTTTTTAAAAAGAAATATCCATGTAGAGTTAGCATTTTTGCTTTTCTGAAGCAGACTTTTAAGCAGTATCATAAAACATTACTTAAGGAATGATTTCTACTTTACTTTTGCATCTTTTCAGACACCTCTCCTAACATACCACTCCTAACAGTTTCATGCATTTCATTTTGGGGTGATTAAAAATTAACTGTCCTTGATTTTTAGTTTCAGTTCTTTATTGTTTATGAAATTCTAAAAGCCATTAAAAAAACCCATATAACACTAATTCAATTTTCAATGTTTAATCTGCTGTAAGTCTCCCTAACCCTTTTTTGATATAATGTTGGTGATTATTTTCTACTTTTGTAAAAAAGAAGTGTGTCTTTTCTCTTGATCAGCTTTGGTGGGAGTTGTGTTTTTGAGTTTTATAAGTAGATTATTGAATTTGTTAGGCTTAAGTTTTTGTTGAACTGTTAGGGAATTGTGAACTCCCTAGTGCTTTTCTACTTAACAGGCACAGCATTCAGACACTGGTTTAAGAAGATACCACTGTGACTCTTCCGCATTCTAAGCTATTTCCCAAGATGTTTAGTTTGCACCATCCCATCATCACATGCTTGCTTGGGTTTGCTTGTGGTTAAGGGCTGGCTAGAGTTACAAAGTCACTTACTGGAATGTGGAGAGAGACAAGCCAGTAGCCTTTATCCTTGCTGTTTGAGGTTGTCAGTATTTACATGTAAGAGCTGCTCTTTTTGATGATGGAAATTATTCTTGCACCATTGCTTTTAATTTTGTGTTCCATATCTTAGGCCTTTGAGGGCTTGAATTGTAAGAGAGACCCAGACTTACTAAAAATAATTCTGTAACTGGCAACTATAAATTAGGGGTTGATTAGTGATAGTTTAGACTATTAAAAGTTTAGAAAAAGAACTATCGTTTGCAAGATCATCACTAGACTGTTAAGGAATCTTGTCAAGGAACATAGAAAATTAATTTGTCATGGTTGCATATCATGGTGTATGCCTGTAATCTCACCACTCTGGGAGGCTAAGGCAGGAAGATCACGGGTTTAAGCCCAGTCTGGGCAATTTAGTGAACCCATCTCAAAATGCAAAAAAGAAAAGAAAAGAAAAGAAAAAAAAGTCATGGATTTAGTGTTGTACTTAAACTTGGTCTAAATCATTTCTATATTATTTTGAGATTTGAATATTAAAATAAGGACAAAATGAACTCTTAATTATTTAAATGAAGTTCTGTTAGTTTTTATATCACTGAACAGAACCACCCAACCTATAATTAAGGTGTATTAGTTTGAGTTTTATCAGCAGATAAAAACTGCTGTAATTTGAATAAGAAAAGTTTAACATGAAGGATTATTAAATATAACATGAGATTGAAGTAATGATGGCTTGGGCCAGGAATATAGCTCAGCAGCACAAGTGCCTGCCTGGCAAGCGCAAGTTCAATTCCCGGTACAAAAAAAAAAAAAAAAAAAAAAAAAGTAATGATGGATTGACTAAAAAGAAGAACTATCAAGGTGTAAGAATAGAGGTAAGGGGCCAGTGAGATGGCTCAGCGGTGCAAGTGCCTGCCTGTCAAGCGCAAGGTCCTGAGTTCGACTCCCGGTACCCACATTAAAAAAAAAGAATAGAGATAAGACAGAGCCGCTGCTTCTGCTAGGGCTGTTATCAAGTTAGTGGCTCCTCTAATGGTAGGAAAGTCACTGCGGTGCCACACTTGGAACTTGTTTTAAGGTCCTTTGTATGGAACCTGCTAGAAATTTGCCCCGTGGAATGTTAAAAAAGCTTACTTCTCCACCTTAATCTCCTGTAGCTAAGAGCTACTGCAGTGCACACTGGCTCAAGGCTTTTATAGCCTCTGTTGCCAAAGATAATTCAGGTAACACTGAATTTGTTGGATCATGAGTCCCAGGTGGTAGAGCAGTTTGTGCTGCAACCAAGACTTGCTGCAGAATTTCCTGTTGTCCTCTTCCTCACTGAAAGTTGGAAACTTCCCAACTGACTCTCTTAAGTTGGTTGCAGTAGCACCTTGAAATATAAGCATATATTGCTCCCCAAATCCCGAAAGACCTACTCTTCTCCCTACCATGGTAGTTAGTGTTACGTAAGAGACTGTTCTCCTGACTCTGAGCTAAGATCTAGACCTTGTTGGAGAGGGCCTGGCGTATTTTGCTGGCATTGGTGCCATGTCAATGAAACTTACTGGAAATATACCCTGTGGAACTTGCCAGAATTATTCCCTCTATGGTGCTGGGAAAAAACTTTTCTCAGGGAGGTTTCTTAGAAGAGGCTTTCTGCTATAAACCTGCCAGACAGTACCAGGAATAGCTGTTGGCTGCCAAGTACTGCTGCCTGCTGTGCACTGCAGCCTAAGATTGGCACTGAAGGAGCTCTGCCCACAAGGAGAGCTGGTCACTGGAGAAGCCAAATGTTAGAAAAGCTATCTGAACTGTAGGGTCTTGTTGCCAAACTCATAGAAAGCAAAACCTTTACAGTGCCCTCTTTTTTTTTTTTTTTTTTGTGGGTACCAGGGGGACGACCTCAGGACCTCACGCGCCAACAGGCACCCGTGCCACTGAGCGATATCACCGGCCCCTTTTTCGTATGTGGGTTCCGGGAGTCGAACTCGGGCCCTCGCGCTTGCAAGGCAGGCGCTTACGCCGCTGAGCCATCTCACCGGCCCTACAGTGCCCTCTTTTGACAAAGTTTTAACATTGTGCCAATTGAAATGAATATTTTACCCCCATGGTACTGGGACTTGAACCTGAGGAGCACTGAGCTACATCCCCAGCCCTATTTTAAGACACAGTCTCTGTAAGTTGCCCAGGCTAACCTAGAACTTGTGAGCCTCCTGCCTCAGCCTCTCAGGTAGCTAGAATTACATGTGTGAGCCATCTTGCCCCACAAATGTTGAAATATTTATAGAACACAGGTCCATTTTCATTCAGATCACAGAAAAATGGTGAATTCTGAGGTGAAAGGCAAGCAACTCATAATTGGCATATAAGAGAAAGAGGTTTATTTCTTTTAAAATGCTTACTATTTCAGGTTGTGATTTGATCCAAGGAGTTGGCCCAAAGCATTTAAGTTTTCTCAGTCAGGGCTTCTTACAAATGCAGTTTGTGCCTAAAACAGGATATTCTTACAGTGGTCTCAGAGTTTGAGCCCATGAGGGCCATTCTGCATGACATTTTATAGCTGCCTTTAGAAACCAGAGTACATGAATACCAGCAAGTGCTATTTGGTATTCTTCTGTGGTCATTTTTATTATCCTTTTGCCTAATCTGACGAATGAACTGAATAAGTCACACATGGTTCACTGCCTGCCTTTTAGGCACAGGGAGACTTAACATGTATCCATCTCTGTCATTAAGATATCTAAATACCAGATATTGATACAGTAAAGAAAATTTCTTCTAAATAGACCCACCTGAAAAAAAATAAAAGAAAAGTATTATGGGATTCAGTCTCCATAGGTTTAATAGTGGGAAGGAGAATCTTCAAAATAAAGGAAAAAGGGGCCAGTGATACGGCTCAGCAGCATAAGTGCCTGCCTGGCAAGTGCGAGATCCTGAGTTCGACTTCCAGTACCCACATAAAGGAAAATAAAAAAAGGGCCGGTGATACCGCTCAGTGGCACAAGCGCCTGCTGGCAAGCGCGAGGTCCTGAGTTCGACTCCCGGTACCCACATAAAAATAAATAAATAAATAAAGGAAAAAGGACTCTAGGCTGAGAGTCAGACAGACCCGGGTTTTAGAGCTGTCACGTTCTGGTTATATGATGTTGAATAAATTACTTAATATGTCTAGAACTTGGTTTCTTTATCTGTTACATAGGGAGACTTAGAATTCTGCATTTGTTTGTTTATTTGTAATATTGAGGATTGAAATTTTGAGACAAGATCTAGCTGAGTTACCCAGGCTTTCCTCAAATTTGGGATCTCCCTGCCTCAGCCTCCTTTTCTGCCTTAGTTACTCCTTAGTAGCTGAAGTTATAAACATGCTCTACCATGCCCATCACATTTTACTATTATTTTAAGAAGGTTGTTATAATGCCTATATGAAATTATGCCTTAGAACAAAATACTCTTAACTTCAGTAAGTGGCATTTTTAGTTTTCATGCCTGTTAGACTTGGTTCTCTTCAAAATTTATATGTGTTTATGTATGTGCTTAATCTTCTTCTTTGGCTCTCTGTCTTGTATTAGTGTAAGACTCAGAATCTCTCCCCAAAAGTTGGAGAAGTCCTCCAGGTCTTTGCCAAGTCCTGATATTAGGATAAAAGTAGGGGCCAGGGTTGGTCATTTTCTGTTGGCAGTAATTTGTTGTTTTATTATATACAATACTGTTTTTTTTTTTTTGTTTTTTTTTTTGTTAATGTGGGTACTGGGAGTCGACCTCAGGGCCTCGTGCTTGCCAGCAAGAGCTTGTGTCGCTGAGCGATATCACCGGCCCTTTTTTTCCTTTATGTGGGTTCCGGGAGTTGAACTCAAGACCTTGTGCTTGCCAGGCAGGTGCTTATGCCACTGAGCTATCTCACCGGCCCCTGTTTTTTGTTTTTAAAGAGAAAAAAATAGAACAAAATTTCAAAACAACATAATAGGAGGGTAACAATGGTTAATACATTGTGTATTGTTATCTTTAAATTACTCAGACTACAAGATACCGGCATTCAGTTGTCCAAAAAATATTAGCACAAAGCTTTCTTTTCATTTTTTCTTTTTTAATATGCAGGTACCGGGAGTCGAACTCAGGACCTCGCACTTGCCAGGCAGGTGCTTATGCTGCTGAGCTATATCACCGGCCCGAAAGCTTTCTTTTCAATGAACTAAGAGAAATTAGTAGTGTATCTATCTTAACTATCATATATCTATATATCTATATATCTATATCTATATATCTATATCTATATATACATATTTTTATTTTTTGCTTTTCCCTTCCTTCTTTTCTGCATTCCCCCATCCCAGTTTCTCTTTCCTTTTGAACAGTTTCTTCCCATTTTACCATATCTATTGTACATTTTGGATCTTATTTACTCTTTCAGCAATTGAAATGACATTTTCAGTTGCCCTCAAATGGTACCACTTGAACAGACTCTAACCCCAGAATGTCCTTACTCTGGTAACAATAAAGAACTCAAGATTTAAAAGTATCTTTTGAGGGTAGATCTCAATGTAAACCTTCCTGGACAAGTACACTCTCCAGGCAGTCAGGAGACTAATTTTTTTGAGGGGGAGAGGGTACTGGGAATCAAACTCAGGACCTCACACGTGCCAGGCAGGCCCTGAGCTCCTGGCCCTAGGAGACTAATTTAGAGTTCCAGCCCTACTATTACTATTTCAGTCTTCAACCTTGTGGATCTTCCTATCAATGTGCATTGTTTCCTTTGTAAACGAGACATTTTATTAGATGGAATCCGAATTCCTTTTAAGGAGCCAGCTTCATTTTTGTAATTTTCCAGCATGGTTGAAAACCCGGCCCTTTTTCCTTTGAGTATACTTGGCACCCTTGTGAAAAATTATGTGACTGTGTGTATGACACACATACATAATATATCTGTGTTCTCTGTTCTTTTTTGGTCTGCCTATTGTTGTTTTTGCTAGTACTGCCCCAATTTGATTACGGTAGGTTCATATAGGTTGAGTATCCCTTATCCAAAATGGTCGGGACCAGAAGTGTTTCACATTTCAGAGTTTTTGGACTTTGAAATATTTACATAGCTGCTGGTTGAGAATCCCTAATCCAAAAATGGAGATCTTCAATATTCAAGTTTCAGATTTTGGATTTGTATAGAAATAAACAGACTTAGTTCACGTACTATTCTCTCACTACACAGATCACTTCTGACACTAGATGTGTGTTTTTCCCCCACCCACCTAGCACCAGCTGGGAGTCCTCTACATACAGTGCAGTTCTGACACTATCTGTATGGAAGTAGTATCAGATAAAACCCAGTTCCAAGCTTGGGCCCCTGGAACTGGCTTCCTACAACCTGTGTCTAAGGTTTCATTAATTTCTACAGAGGCTCACAGAATTCAGGGAGACACTGTACTTATAGTTACCGATTTATTATAAAGAATATTTTAAAGAATACAAGCAGTGAGCCAGATGAAGGTACCCAGGACAAGGTGTGAATGGGTCCCAGGTGCAGGGGCTCCCATCTCCATGGAGTTGGAGTACGCCACTCTCCTGGCTTGTGGATGAGTTCTTATTGACCTCTTTTTTTTTTTTTTTTTTTTTGGTGGGTACTGGGGGGTCGACCTCAGGACCTCGCGCGCCAGCAGGCGCCCGTACCGCGGAGCGATATCACCGGCCCCTTTTTCGTATGTGGGTTCCGGGAGTCGAACTCGGGCCCTCGCGCTTGCAGGGCAGGCGCTTAAGCTGCTGAGCCATCTCACCGGCCCCTTATTGACCTCTTGCAAGAAAGTCTCCATGTGTTCAGCTGTGCAGAACATTACTGAACCCTCTTTTTTTGGGGGGGGTTTATGGGTCTTCCTTATATAGGCATAGTTGGAGTGAAGATAACTGTGTCAAAATGTGATTGTACAAAAAGGGTATGACCCAGTGCTGATAGACTGGTGGGGAAACCCAGCAGGCCTCTCTGATCAGATTCTTAAGTATTCCTTCTTCCCAGGTGTAGGGCAGGCCTCTTTCTAAGTTGAGGGTCTTACCTGCTATAAGTGATAAGGTAGGTCAGAGAAGCAGGGGTGAGAGGAAGGGGTGGAATAGAAGGGAGGGGGGATTATTATTTCCTTGACTTGCTTAGGAAGAAGAAGGTGCAAGTGAAAGGAGGAAAAGAAAGGGTGGAGGAGAGGGGGAGAGAGTGAAGAACTGACTTTACTTTCTGAGGCCTAAAGAACCCCAAGATTATTCTAGTCAGTTAGGAATTAGTGACAGCTATGTGAGTCATGAGACAGGAGCTGTAGATGAAAACCTAAGCATATCTATCACATCACTGAAACATTTTGGATTTTCAGATACTCAATCTGCAGTAAATTTTGAAATCAAATTATGAGACCTTTAACACTGTCTTCCTTTTTGAGATTGTTCAGGATCCTGTGAGATTCCATGTGACTTTTAGATGAGTTTTTCTATTTCTGCAAAATTTGTTGTTGGAATTTTGTTAGGAATTCCAATGTATTTTTTTTTAAATTTGTATATCATAAAGGGCACACTATTTTTTCCCTCTAAGTAGATGAAAAGATCATTGCTTGAAAGTGGAATTAAGCACTTTGATACAGTACCCCTTGGAACTGGCTGACTCAATAGGTACTTAAAAGCCTCTTTTGAATCCTAGATCTGACAGAAAGAATGCATAATTTTTGTCCTTTCATTTTAGTTGGTATTTGGAAACAAGCTTCCTGGAAAAGAAATTTTAAAATGTTTTTTCTGTTGAGTTTTGATGAATTTGCCTTAAAATTTACGTCAATTTCTAAAAATTGGGTTTTTTGTTTGTTTGTTTGTTTGTTTGTTTTGTTTTGTTTTTGTGGGTACCGGGGGGTCGACCTCAGGACCTCGTGCGCCAACAGGCACCCGTGCCGCTGAGCGATATCACTGGCCCCTTTTTCGTATGTGGGATCCGGGAGTCGAACTCCAGCCCTCGCACTTGCAAGGCAGGCGCTTACGCCGCTGAGCCATCTCACCGGCCCTGTTTTTGTTGTTTTTTGAGACAGGGTCTCACTATGTAGTCCAGCTGGCCTTGAACTCATTATGTAGACAGGCTGTCCTTGAACTTGCAGTAGTCCTCCTGCCTCAGCCTCCCAAGTGCTGGGATTACAGGCATGCGACACCACGCCCAGTCAATTTTGTAAAAATCTCATACTACTTGATTAGAAATGAGGTTCAGTGTCAATGTGTAAAACCTCCTCAGTGCCCTACATTAGAATTAGAAGTAAGTTCCTTCTTATTTACAAATCTTGGAGTCAAATGACTGCCTGATTTCCCTGGTGCGAAACGTCTACTTTGTGGTATGTATTATTTTCCTTGATGTTTTGTTGCTCTCAGGTATATACTAGCTTCATTTATAGCATGCCATGAAGTCCACATGCCCCTTGGTTTCTAGGTTTGTGTATGTTTTCAGAGCATTGGGATCTGATTTGCTATTCTTGAGTCAGGTAAAGGAGTGTGATTGTTCAAAGCAATTCAGTTCTTTGCACTCAACGCAGCGTAGACTAACTGTTGCTTTTTTTTTTTTTTTATCTTTTTATATTTTATAAACATAACATTTTTTTTTTTGTGGGTACCGGGGGGTCGACCTCAGGACCTCGTGCGCCAGCAGGCACCCGTGCCGCTGAGCGATATCACCGGCCCCTTTTTCATATGTGGGTTCCGGGAGTCGAACTCGGGCCCTCGTGCTTGCAAGGCAGGCGCTTACGCCGCTGAGCCATCTCACCGGCCCTTTTTTCCTTTTAGAAAGCAGTAGATTTAGAGAAAAATGAAAAATTCAATAGTACAGGTGATGGAATTCAGTATGTGAGCAATAGCTGCCAGTAGCAACCTCACTGGAGTGAGAAAAATCACTGAAAGTCCACCTACCATGTTCAGGAAGTCACTGAAAAATTCCAAGGCTGTTAGGGGTCATAGACTATATCAAGGTTCACACTGGGAGTTTAGGGAAGTTGAATACACAAGCAGTGACTCGGAAGCCAGCTGGCTTATTTACATACTCATTTGGCAACATTTAAGAAGGAAGGGAAGTAGCAGAAGCAATGAAGGATAGCCAACAGGCAAAAGAAAGAAATATGTATTACTTTTGGACCTAGAAGGTGTTACACTATTGTTTCCTCTTTGGTTTTGAGGGTTATTGTCTTAACTTCAACATCAGTAGAGCTAGAAGCATAAAACCAGAGGAGGGGGAAAACCTCAAAAACACTGAAATTAGTAACAGAAACAGGTTATAAAACTTTGTGTAAAATCTTGTATAAGATGAAACCTATTGAAAAGCTGGATGCCAACCATGTGTGGTGGTGCATCTCCTCTAGTAATTTCTTCAACTCTAGATTTAGTCGTGTGGCTCTGTATTTAAGATTCCTAAGTTTGAATACTGATGGGTAAATTTTTGTAAAGCCTCAATTTTGTACACTAATGTTTTTCAAAGTTGCTTTTTCCCAAGGTTGTTTCAGATTGTATAAATACTGAAGCATATTATTTCAAAAAAAGTTATAAATAGTAGCTGTGTTCCCAGAATGATTAATGAAAACCTAGTTTATCTAAATGAACCTGAATTAAAACACTCACACCTGAATCCTAGCTACTGTTTGGGAGATTGATGCAGGAGGTTTGAAAGTTCAAGCCTAGTTTTTCCTGAAGAAAGGTATGAGATTCATTAGTAAGTATTCTAGCTATTCTTTTATCATGAATGTAATAATTAAGATTGAGCTTCTAGGCTGGAAAAGTCTTTCTTTTTCAGGATGCCATGGCAGAGTCTTAGGTCTTTTAAATTAGTTCAGTACTATAATAAGCTGAGAATTTATTTTTTTTCTGAGCAGGTGATCTCATTTTCTGGTCTGACTGTTGCCAAGTAAGCACTTATATAGACACATGATGTGGTGGTTAGGTACAAAGAAACACTCTCTTCGTGTAACTGATTTTAGCTGGTAAGATGTTTAAAGAAATCAAAGCCAAGTGTGGTGGTGCATGCCTGTAACCCCTGCATTCTGGGAGGCTCAGGCAGGAGGATTGCAAATGTGAACCCAGCTCAGACAACATAGTGACTTAGCAAGACCCTATCTCAAAGAAGGGACTATAGCTCTAAGGCTCTGGGTCCAATCCCCAATACTGCAAGAAATGTGGGGGATGGGGGGAGAAGAAGAAGAAGGAGAAGGAAAAGAATGAACTGTGAGAGACATTAAGGCTCTTTGTACTAAGTTATTAGTGTTTCGATTTAAAGAGTGTAGTGTGAAATTGATTCATTTTTCAAAATTATCTCTTTCTAGAAATCTGTTAATACATATTTTTAGAGTTGGGCTGAGAGAATGTTGTAACAAATAAAGCCATTGAAATGGGCAATGGATGACTTTTAAATGTACTTCAATTTGTGTAGGATAAGACTCATTGAATATGTTTTTGAAGTAACAAAGAATAAAAGCAACAGGATGGCCTTAATGTAAAATCAAACATTTATGCGACTTAATGAATGGTTGAATTGCCTAAAATAGTCATTAAAATATTTCCAGAAGCCACAATTAACTGAGAGCAGTATTTTCAGTAGATAACATTAAAACTCAGCCCTTTTAATTTTCTGGTAGTAATGTCTCGTGTTGAAAAAGAAATTCATTCAGAAGTGAAAACCTCTCTACTGGAGTACTTCTTGAAGAGGCTTCAAGTACAGCTCAGCACTTGAACTGTGATAAAATCCCAGGAGGATTTTCTATTAATCAAACTAAAAGGAGATTGCTTATAGTCTTTCCATATTCTCTCTGAGGGAGCAGAGCTCTACCATCAAATTAACTAACCCCTGGAAAAAGATTTCTTAGTTTGCTGCCATATAAAGCCTGCATTATAGAAAACAAAGTTTCATTTTAAACAGAGACCTGGCTGTGAATCTGTGCTACTACTTACTAATTGTGCAATCTTGGCTGTGTTAAGCCCTCTTCTAAGTTGAAGTTTTGGCATTTGTTAAGTGGAAAATAACAATGCCATCATCAAGGGTGGTGTGAAAATAAAACAATAAATACAAAGACCTGGCAAAAGCTGGATGCTCAATAAATATTTATTGCATTTCTTTTTCTACAGCACCTTTGGAATATTTAACTTTTTTTTTTTAAGTTTGGAATTCTAGGGAAAGAATTCTTGGTGTATTATGGCAATACGTTTCAGTATCATGTTTCTAGGAGTCTTTCAGATATCTTTAGTATCACTTCATGATACTTTAATCATCATTTACTGAAACCAGACCTTAGTAATAGGCAATAATATCATTAAATATTATACCTAAGGCGTCTTTTAGTTTGTGACTGTACTCCGTGTGATTTATTTCTTGTATAATGATTGTTCCTAAAACACAAAACCCATACTTAAAGCAAAGCTAATAGAGTGGTTTAGAAATCCCTGCATAATTGTTCAGTAAGTCATGGAAATGACCTTGATGCTATCTAGAAATATTGTAAGGTTAATCTGGTAACTTTTCCAGAAATCACTGAGCAGTGTGAACTGTAAAGCAAACATTAGAACATTTGGAAAAAGGAAAAATTTTGGCTAGTATGCACATCTGTTATTGCTTGAGAAGCAGTCTTCATTGTGTTATGGCTTTGGAAAAAATTCCTAGTGCTGAAACAGGTAATTAGTTTCTGGTTTGTGCTTACAGGCCTTTATGTTTTGAGGTACAGTATGGTTTTTCATTGGTTCTTCACTACCACATTTTCACTCTTCTTTTTACTATTTGTTCGTTAGCACTGTGGAATCTGGCAGAAGAAACGACAGGTGACATCTGATCCATTGATGTTGCCTTTGTTAGTAACTCCTCTAAAAATAGAACTCAAGATGAAATAGTTTGAAAACCATACCTAAAACAATGACTTGACTTCTCTTCTCTTCTCTTTCCTTTTTTTCTTTCTTTCTTTCTTTTTTTTTTTTTTTTTTTCTTTTAGACAGGGTCTCACTTTGCAGTTCAGGCTGGCCCTGAACTTACTATGTAGCCCAGGCTGGCCTTGAACTCACAGTGATGCTTTGTCTCAGCCATCCGAGTACTGGGATTACAGGCGTTTGCCACCCTGCACTGTGATTTTGCTTTTCTGAAAGTATATTTATTTTTGCATAGGCATATTATAATTAATATCATAAAACATTTTTTTAAACAGCTGAAACATTTTTTACTAAATAAAATAAAGTGAATTTTTCTGCTTTAAGATTGGAAAGGGAGAGGTGGTGCATAGAATATGTATTTGGTTAGACTAATTGTATTTTGTTTTAACTGAGGCTTGATTAGAATAATTTTTTTTAATGTAGCTAAGTTTTATTAAAGGTAGGAAAAGAAACAGGTTCTGCAGAGTGAGTTTGGGCCAAGTAAAAGTAAGAAAAGTAGTACACCCTACAGCATGAGAGCCATCATGCAAAAGAGATCAGAATGGCACTAGATTCAAATTTATGCCAAGTTATCCATTGGAATCATGCTTAGGATTAGGCAGGCTTTGATTTATACTGCACATATTGTCAATTTACTAGATGAGCCATGCTATTAGGAGTGAGCAGTTCTGCCAAAGATTGACTAGTAGAGAAATTATTCTTCTTTGTCTCTCATGCCTGTCATTTGGCTAGATTTTTAATGAGAATAAAAATTATGGAAGATTGACTCTTCTGCAGGGAAACATGTTTAATATTCCCAGTGTTAAAGGTTACAGTAGAAAAAAGTTGGAAGTGACAAATAAGATAAAGGAATCTATACAGATTTGCTGGGGGTAAATAGGATTTATGTGTTTTGACCTCTCTTGGAACCTATTTTTATTTATTTATTTATTAGTACATGTTTGCAGTTCATAATGTGTACATTCCCTTTGTGGGGTTGGTACATGTACATAACACATCTTCATTCCTTTATTCTTTTTCCCTCTCCTCCCTACACCCTCCCTATATCTCTTGATCCCCTTCCCATTTGAGAAAGATCTATCTCTCAATTTCATTTTATCTCTTACTTAGCTCTTTACATTACTTATATTTTGGGTTTCTCTAAGAGAAATCATGTAGTATTAAGCCTCAGAATAGCAAAATCAAAAACAGACATGAGGATTAATGGAAGAGAATAGTGGATTCAGAAACAACCCCAAGTACATTCAATTCTTTGATCTTTGAAAAAGAGGCGTTGATCCACATGTCTGTTTTTGTGCCAGTACCATGCAGTTTTTAATCACTGTGGCTTTGTAATGTAAATTGAAATCTGCCATTGTGATGCCTCCTACTCTGCTCTTGTTGCCCAACATTGCTGCTATTCTGGGTCTCTTCCGATTCCATATGAATGTTAAGATTTTTTTTTTTAAGTTCTGTGAGAAATGCTGTGGTATTTTGATTGGGCTGGCATTAAATCTGTATGTAAGTTTTGAGAAGATCGCCATTTTGACAGTACTCTGGAACAGAGAATCCAGGAAACGATGCTACATTTCCATTTTCTGAAGTTCTCTTTGAATTCCTTTTTCAGAGTTCTGTAGTTTTTGTTATGATATCTTTCATTTCCTTGTTAGGGTCATTCCTGAGTATTTAATTTTTTTTTTAATGCTCTGGTGACTGGTATTGTTTTCCTCATTTCTTTTTTGATGTGTTCATTATTGGTGTATAGAAATGCTATTGATTTTTTTTTGTGTTCATTTCGTGTCCTGCTACAGTGCTGAATTTGGTTATTCTAGAAGTCTTTTGGTGGAATTTTTTGGTCTTCAATATAAAGGATCAGGTCATCTGCAGATTGTGATAGATTTCTTTCTTTCCTATACATAACCCTTTGATTTCTTTCTCTTGCCTGATTGCTCTGGCTAATATTTCAAGTACTATATTGAGCAGGAGTGGTGATAGTGGACATCCATGTCTTGTTCCAGATTTTTTGTTTTGTTTTGTTTTTGTCTTTATTTTTTTGAGACAGGATCTCACTATGTAGTTCAGGCTGGCCTTGAACTCACTACCTAGCCCAGGCTAGCCTCGAACTTACAGCGATCCTCCTGCCTCAGCCTCAGTGCTGGGATTACAAGCATGTGCCACCATGCCCAGCTCTTATTCCTGGTTTTAAGGGAAAGCTTCCAGCTTCTTCCCATTTAGTATTTTGTTAGCCATTGGTTTGTCATAAATGCTTTTATCAGGTTGAGGTAAGGTCCCTCTATACCTATTTCTTCAGGGTTTCTTTTTCAATGAATGGTGTTGGATTTTGTCAAAAAGCCTTTTCTGTATCTATTGATAAGTGATGTGATATTTTTTTCCTTGCTTCTGTTTATGTGGTGTATTACATGTATTGATTTGCATATGTTGAACCATCAAAGCATCTCTGGGATAAAACCTACTTGATCATGCTGTATGATCCTTTCAATGATTTGTTGCATTCTGTTTGCCAATATCTTATTGAGGATTTTTGCATCTGTATTCATTAGGGAAATTACACTGTAGTTTTATTTTTTAGTTTGGTCCTTGTCTGGTTTTGATTGGTGAATTGAGACCATTTACATTGATGGTTATAACTGATACGTATTGGCTTTTCCTTGTCATATTATTTTCCTGTTGTTGGTTCCTTTCTTTCCCTTTTGTTTAATTGCTTGCTTTGCCTTGTGGATTCAATTCTATAGGGATTCATGGAATTGTGTTTGTTGTCTTTTTCTAGAACATCCTTCAGAACTTTTTGGAGTGTTGTTTGGAGGTCAAGAATTTCATCAGATGTTCTTTGTCGTGGAAGTATCTTATTTCTCTTTCAATTTTGAAAGATAATTTTGTGGGGTACATCAATCTGGGTTGGAGGTTGTTTTCTTTTAGGGCTTGGAATACTTCACTGCAAACTCTCCTTGACTTAAGGGTTTGTGTTGAGAAATCTGCTGTGATTTTGATGGGTTTTCCTTTATATGTGATTTGTTTCTTTTCTTTGACAACTTTTTTTTTTTTTTTTTTTTTTTTTTTTGTGGGTACCGGGGGGACGACCTCAGGACCTCGCACGCCAGCAGGCGCCCGTGTCACTGAGCGATATCACCGGCCCCTTTTTCGTATGTGGGATCCGGGAGTCGAACTCGGGCCCTCGCACTTGCCAGGCAGGCGCTTAAGCCACTGAGCCATCTCACCAGCCCGACAACTTTTAATATTCTATTCTTGTGTTGAATTTCTGGAATCTTGACTATTATACACCTTGGTGTAGTTTTTTCTAATCATGGCTAATCGGGGTTCTATATGCCTCACTTATCTGTATGTCAGATTCTTTTCCCACGCTTGGGAAGTTTTCTGCCGTTACTTCTGTGAACAGGTTTTCTTTATGTCCTTTGTGCTATCTTTTGATTTTTCATTGATTCCGATTAATCTTATGTTGTTGTTCTTTGCATCATGTAGCAGCTTTTGAATTAATTTTTTCATGGTTCCTTGCTATTTTTAAGAAGTCTTTCATTTGATGATCACTAACCACAAACCTGTCTTCTAGATCTGATATTCTGTGTTCATGGTGGTTGACTTCTGCTGAGTACTTTCAATAGAAATTTTAATCTCCTGGCTGTTTTATGGAATCCAATTCTTTCCTATGTTGGGTATTCATGGTTTCCATCACTTTCCTAACTTCTACTTTAAAAAAAAAATCTGTATCTACTCTGGATTCACTAACCATGTCTTTCATTCTGGTCATCATCTCTTTAGTTGTCTGTGTAATTATTTCTGACTTATTTATTTCTAGAGATTCATTCATCTGCTTCAGTTCTCCCTTTAGATCCTTCCTGGGTCCTGGGGATCTGCCTCCCTCCTCCTTTTCTTCCCCAAGTTGTTATATTCCAGTGCCTGAGTTCTGAGCCTTTGAGGGGTTGATTTGTTGCTAGCATTCACTGTTGCTCCATCCAGTTGTTGTCTGTGGACTCCTCAGAGCAACAAAATATAGACACATATCCAACCAACCCGCGGGGACACTGTATAGTCCTTTACTATCCAGTGTGGTAGCCCTAAGTGCCACCTAAGACTTCTGAGTACTTGAAACATAGCTAGCGTGAGATGAGATGTGCTATAGTCATGTGGAATACACCAGTTGTCAAAACTTCATTACAAGAAAAAGTGTAAAATCTCTCAATCTTTCTATTGACTACATGTTGAAATTTTGGATGAATTGGATTAAATAATACTAAAATTAATTTTACCTATTTTTTACTTTTTAAATCTTACTACCAGAAAACTTAAAATTACTTATGTAGCTTGTATTATATTTTTAACGTTTCTGTTGATAAGCTCTGGCCTAGACCTGGTCTCTACCTAGAATTGTTCTGTCTTTGAGTTCTTGAAGCCTAAGAGGGAAGCATGCAGTCCTTTCTTTCTAGTATTTGCTTTCTAGTCTCAATAGGGAGGATCTTTTTTGCCTTCCTTTCCTCTTGTTTACTCTTAATCCTATCATTAATCATTATAAACTTTATTGTTACAAAATCCCCATTTGTTTCTTTCAGTTTTCATATTTGCCAATTTCCATTCTCGTATCAATCCAACTTAATAGGCTTTTCCTCTATTCTAGCTCTCAGGATATCTGCTTCAGAAATTCAAATACCTGTGTTGATGAAGCCTTAATAAAACTTTGTTATTTGAAATTCACTGTTTGGCAGTTCCTTTAATGACAAGGAGTTGCTTTCAGTCATATCCTGCACTAAATAAATAGACCAGTGTGGCTGAGCAGTAGTGATGGCATCTGAAGTGAGGCCGGGAGGTCTGGGAGCAAGCTCATAAGTTCTCTCAGCACCCTCACCCACCCAGTCATCACACCATTCATCACTTTGTGAACTGTGTAATCTTTTCCCAGGAGGAATTAATCAGTTTTTCTTTGTACATCTTGATATATTATTCACACTATAACACTTTCTACATTATTTTATAGTTGTTTGGTAGCTGTACATTTTTCGTTCACACAAATCATGTCTTTTTCAACCTTATTTCCATGACTTCCAGTTGCAGTGTAAAAAAAAAAAAAACCACAAAAAAAAAGCTTCACAAAAATTTTAGGTTGCTTAAGTTTGGTTTGCTGGTTTATTTGAGTAAATGGTTTCCAGTCTGAGTAAAAGGTTTTTGTGTGCCTAATGCTTTTCACTGATGATATTACTAATTAGCATCTGCTCAAGAAAGAAAATCTAAAGCAATTTTACTTTGCGACCTTGTTACTTGTATTAAAAGGAACATTGACTGTGCCATTGAGGAATACTTTAGAGAATGAAAACCTAGGGGATATATTTGGTCATGTCCAAAAAGTGTAAGCTGTGTAGACAAATGTGGCGAATACTGCCTTCACCTCTAGGTCAGCTAGAGGGACTGTGTGTTGTTTCAAGTAAACATGGCATAATTGAAACAAAGTTTGCCAGCCTAATCAGCCTCCTGGTTTGCTTGTATGGGGCGTGGCGGGGAGGGATAAGGAGCTTGTATTGGTCAGGGTTGGGGAAGAATCATGTGATGCTTAAATTGAATTTTATCTTAAACTCTGGTGTTACTTAGGATGAGTTTTCAGGAAACTGTAACTTATTGGTGGGAATGGGAAGAGAAGCCAAGTGTTGTGGTGAAGCAGAAATTTCCACTGAGGTACTGGGAACGGAACGCAAAGGGCTATGGGTAGGTGATTCAGCTGTTACCTAAACCTGTCTCATGTGATTGAGTGTGCGTGGTGTCTGTTTATTCTTGGCAGAGTAAGTTCTGTGGAGTCATATTACACAGCAGGCATAATATTTATTTAACCAGCTCAGTGATGATTCTAAATATAACTTGTGGGGTTTTTCTCTTACTAAGTATCACAAGGTAGAAAAATTAGACGGGAAGAGAGGCCAAGAGATGGAAGAAGAGGAGGGAAAGGGGAAGTAAAAAGAATTAATATGTATTATATACATGTACCAGCTCTCCACAATGAATGTAATCATTATGTACTGCAGGCATGTGCTAATAAAAATAGTTTTTTAAATGAGAAAATATAAACATACAGTTTGAAAAGGAAAAAAAAAAGAAAAATCATAAGAGAGGCATCACTGAGTGTCTTCCCTTATAAATAACTATATGGTCAGCCAGTACTATTTTATTTCTTTTAATGTAAGGATCATAGGTTTGTTATTTAACTACAAGGTAGGAAAAGACGATAGCCATCAAAATATTCAAAAATTCTGCACCATTTCATTTTAGCTAGTATTTTAGACAGACAGGTATTTTTAGTGCTTTATAGCCAATCATTGAGGTATTTATGTACTAAAATGTTTATACAGGAACTCCTTTTTTTCCCTATGTATGAGGTCTTATTAAATACTTTTTGAGGTGGAAATATTAATTTTATATATTAGCTGGACTTTAAGTTAATATTAAGTCATTGGTAGTAATAGTTTTTCTGGATTTTGATTTACTCACCTTGTACTGAAGGTTTGTGCCACCATGTACTGTAATTGAGTCTTGTTTGTCGAAATATGGTTATTATGCTATGTACCTATTTATAGACTTGACTCCAAAGGAGAGAGCACTTAGAAGCCTGAGTACATATAATAATTATAATCTGCTCATTTGGGAAGCAATGAGTCATTATGATTTATTCTTTTTGACATTTGAGTGTTCTTGTTCTTTGTGGTTCAGCATATGTACAATGTAAACGTGAGTCTCAGATTATTTTGAAAAGGAAAGGGTAACTGGATCCATTAAGAAAAAATAAATGCCAGCATTTTCTTTACAATAATGCTTAACTAAGTGCAATATTGGATCATTCTAATAGTTTATTGACTTGTATTACAGTGATTGTTATATATAACCATTTTCACGGTTGATATATTCACCATGAAAATATATTTACTTGTTTGATTCCTTATTTCAGAAAAATGTTAATAAAACATGAGAGGACTTGTTTTTTCCTTTCACAGGATTGCACTGTTAAGATATCTAATGAGATTTGTATTTCAGCACTTTTGAGTTGCTACAGTCACTAAGAATTTTGTATTAAACTAGAATGTGATGATAATGTGCATATCTTCTCAGTCACTTCATGTATATGGGACCTAACTTGGATACTGTTTAGAAGGAAATCCAACAATTGCCCCAGCTATATATGGTCTTATACCTTGACCAATAGATAAATAGCTGATTGGTCCTTTTTTTTTTTTTTTTTTTTTGTGGGTACCGGGGGTCGACCTCAGGACCTTGAGCGCCAGCAGGCGCCCATGCCGCTGAGCGATATCACCGGCCCTTTTTTATTTGTGTGTGGGTTCTGGGAGTTGAACTCAGGCCCTCGTGCTTGCCAGGCAGGTGCTTACGCTGCTGAGCCATCTCACCGGCCCCCTGATTGGTCATTTCTGAGTATTAAATTATATGAATCTGAAATCCAAAGGTTCAGCATAGTGCTTGGTTGTGATTCAAAGAAAAAGAAAATGTTTTCACGTGGACTCAGCTATTCTATAGGGCACAAATTCAGAGTTGAAGAGAGGACATGGTTCCTGGGTTTCTACCATATTGGCCGTTCAAACAACAGATATCTCACGGAACATTTGATTGACCCGCAGAGACAGTGTTTTCCTCTGTCATGGAAAAATGATTTCCTTGTTTTCTTCAATCATTTGTTGTGCTTCTTGATGATATCAAGGACATTTTGTTTTTGTTTTTAAGTAGTACCTCTTATTCTGTGAGATGGGAAAATATGTATTCTGCCTGAGTCTTTCTTATTCTCTTATTTATAAGATTAAAAACTTGATTTTCTTCCTCCACTGAAACATATAAAAGGTGTATTACCTGCAGACTACTAAGTATTGATTTTAAAATCTGTACTAGATGGTTTTGTGTAGCTATCAGCCATTTTTGAGTTTCATGTTGTGTACAGTGCCGTATCAGGTTTACATTGTTTAGTCAGCTCTACTTTTTCAAATACTCTAAAATTCAACACAATACTTGCAATTATATATATGTATATATATATGTGTATATATATGTGTATATATATGTGTATATATATATATGTATATATATATATATATCCAAATATGTATCAGTCTGACAGCTAATTAATGAAACTGAATAAATCCTGTTGAAACAAACTTGTTTGATATTAGACTTTTGAGATAGAGTAATGTTGTTGTTAGATACTTTTAAACATTTTCAATTGTAGAACACATATAACATAGTCTCATGTGATGGTGTATGCTTATCTTCCCAACAGTCTGGGAGACTGAGACAGGAAGATGACATGCTCCCCACCCCCACCAAATTTTTTTTTTTAAAGTCTGGGGATTTTGCTCAGTGTGAATGCCTTCTGTTTATTCCCCAGTACAGGTTGGGGTGGAGTAGAGGGAGGAGACGTAAAATTTTCCGTGTAACCTTTTCATTTCTTTCTGTCCTTTTTTGCCGGGGGGGGGGGGTGCTTTGCACAGGCTAAGCAAACACTCTACCACTGAGCTACACTGCCTAGCACCTTAATCATTGTTAAGTGTAATTCAGTGGTATTAAGTACATTCACATTGTTGTGCAACCATCACCAACTTCTGTCTCTGATTCTTTTTCATCTTGCAAGACTAAAATTCTGTCCCTTAAATAATACCCTATTTTCCCATTCCCCTATCTCAGGTAACCACTATTTTATTTTATTTCTGTATGAATTTGGAAAGTCTGTGTACCTCATGTAAGTGGCATTAAACAGTATTTGTTTCCATATGACTAGCTTATTTCCTTTAGCATGATGTCCTCAAGGTTCCTTCATGTTGTAGCATGTGTCAGAATTTCTTTCCTCTTTAAGACTGAATAATATTCTATTGCATATATGTATCAACTTTGCTTATCCAGTAATTTGTTAGTAGTCACTTAGGTTGCTTTTACCTTTTGGCTTTTGTGAATAATGCTGATATGAGTATGAGTGTATAAGTATCTTTTTGAGATTCTTCCTCATTCCCCAATTTTACTGACTTGCTTTGTATTTTGTTGAGTTTTTATAGTTTTGTTGAGTTTTTATAGATACACATTTTGATTTTTCTTTTTTTGTGTGTGTGTGTGTGGGTACCGGGGGTTGACCTCAGGACCTCGTGTGCCAGCAGGCGCCCATGCTGCTGAGCGATATCACCGGCCCTTTTTTCTTATGTGGGTTCTGGGAGTTGAACTCGGGCCCTCGCGCTTGCCAGGCAGGCGCTTGTGCCGCTGAGCCATCTCACCGGCCCCCATGTTTTGATTTTTTTCTCAATTCGCTTTGTGTGTGTTTCATGGATATGTTGTGATTATATGCAATTACATGTAAAATCTCAACACTACAGTATAATGATAACTCTAGTGGTCTACTCCCTTGCACCTCAATCACCTCTACTTTGTTATTGGTTTCACAAATTACATCTTTATGTATTGTGTATCCATTAGGATAGATATATAATTTTAATGGCTTAACCTTTTAAATTTTATAAAAGAATAAAATAGTGTTATGAACCAAAAGTACAATAGTTTTTTTTATTTGCCCACATATTTACTCTTACTGGAGTACTTCATATTTTTATATGGCTTTCAGTTATGAGTCTTGTTTTAACTCGAAAGATTCCCTGTGGTATTTCTTATTGGGCAGGTCTTAATGATAATGGACTCCTTTAGCTTTATAAAAATCTGGGAATGGGGCCGGTGAGATAGTTCAGTGGCATAAGTGCCTGCCTGGCAAGTGCAAGGTCCTGAGTTCGACTCCTGGTACCCACATAAAGGAAAAAAAGGGCTGGTGATATCGCTCAGCGGCACAAGCGCCTGCTGGCAAGTGCGAAGTCCTGAGTTCGACTCCCAGTACCCACATTTAAAAAAAAAAATCTGGGGATGTCTTAATTTCTCCCTCATTTTTGAATGACATTTTGCTTATATATGTTTTGTTTGAAAGGGTGTTTTTTCTTACATTTTAAGTGTATCATCATTCTGCCTTCTGACCTGCAAGGTTTCTCTTGACAAATCTGATTGATAAATCTTATTGAGGATTCTTGTTATGAATCATTTATCTTGCTGCTTTCAAAATTCTTTCATTGTTTTCAGTTTAATTATAATGTGCATCTGTTTTTTTCCTACTTATGTCTCATTGAACTTATTGTTTTTCCCTGGCTTTTTTCCCAATTGGGTAGATTTCAGCCATAGTACAAACTAACTTTCTGTACCCTTTTCTCTTTCATATTCTATACTGTGAATATTGGTTCACTTGATTGTGTACCATAAGTCCTACATGCTCTGCTCACTTTTCTTCATTCTTTTTTTTTCCCTTCTTCTCAGACTCAGTAATTTCACGTAACCTCTCGTTAAGGTTGCTGACATTTTTTTCTGCTTACTCAAGTCAGCTGTTGAGCCTGTTGTGATTTTTTTCAGTTCAGTTACTGTATTTTTAAGGTAGGGAATGTGTCTTCTACAATTTCTATTTTTTGTTTATATTCTCCTTTTGTTCAAAAACATTATCTTTCTCCTGTTTTGTGTAATTTTCTGTCCTTTTTATTTTGCTTATTGAGCATATTTAAGACAGCTGTTTTTAAAAAGTCTTTGTCAAACTCAAAAATCTCTTTCTTTAAGGTTAGTTTCTAGAGATTTATTTTGTTCCTTTGAATGGTTCGTGTGGCCCTGTTTATTTCTGTGCTTTATAATCTTTTGTTGAAAATCATTAGGTAATTGAAAAAATAGCCATCTTTCTCAGTCTTTGCATTCTAGCCCTATGATAGGAGAGACTGGCACTAATCAGCTTATGGTGAAGCCCTCAAGTCTTCTTAGATGTTTTCTGTGTTTGTCTTAACCCCTGTGTGTATCCTTTACCCCAGCACTGTCTATATATAAAAGGGTACTGTTAAACGTCTTGATTTCCGAGTGTCTCTTAGACAGTCTGTTGTATTGTTTGTCCCAAAACTCTTGCCAACAGGCACCTTCAGGTCTGTACTCTCCCTGTATGTAGTTCTGCTTATTAGAGCTGTCTTGACCACTGATAACGATATATAAACTTCGCCTCTGTTCTCATCGGCACCCCAAGTCAGTTCTGTAGGCAGCCCCCAGACAGACCAGAGTGGCACAAACAAACTGCTTCCACGTTTTTCCTTCTAAAAAATCTAACTTTCTCTTGATCAATTAAGTGTTTTCATTGGTAGCTACTTTTAGTTTTCCTTGAAGTGGCAATCTCACTTTGTTCATTTTTAAGAAAATATCTGTCATATACCCAATTCACATAAATATGGTTTATTATTCATTATTTTAAGTAAAATAGTGTTGCATGAAAAAGCAGCTTGTTCAGCTTGTAGCTCAAGTGTTAGTACAAGTGCCTTTTCTTGATACAACCTTTTCAGTGTATAGCAGAATTGCTTTATGTCTTCTCATTTATTCACACAGTATGCTGAAAAGACAAGTGTGAAAACTTACATAGTATATGATTCCACTTATATAACATTCTTTACATGACCAAATTATGGAGGCAGAGAATAAATTGGTTGCCAGGTGTTAGAGTATGGGGCAGGAGAGAGTGAGGGAATAAGGAAGGTGCTTGTGTCTATAATATGGCAGGGTAGTGTCATGATCTTTGTGAAAGGAACTGCTTGTAGTTTCAATGTAGTGGTGATGTGAGTCTGTATATGTGATAAAATTGAGTAGAACTAAACACAAATGTGTATACATTTATAACTAGAATCTAAATAAAATTGATGGAACTTATCAATGTCATTTTTCTGGCTGT
The DNA here is from genome assembly GCA_028451465.1 of Erethizon dorsatum. Taxonomy (NCBI): domain Eukaryota; kingdom Metazoa; phylum Chordata; class Mammalia; order Rodentia; family Erethizontidae; genus Erethizon; species Erethizon dorsatum. Next base: position 119,796,733 of record CM051827.1, read on the forward strand.
GATTTGGTAATATATTTATATAAGATATTGCCATGAAGGGAATCTAGGAAAAGTGTGTATGGGAGCTATCTATATTATTTCTCAAATTCCATGTGAATCTAATATCTTTAAGTGGTAAATAGGTGACATTCTTAAGTACTGCCCCTTCCCCCACCTTTTATTTGTTTTTTAAATGTGAATGTGTGGTAAAAGTGTAGAGATGAAGAATACAGGTGGTTACTACCATTGCCTTGATTTTTATTAAGGTGCCAGTAGATTAATCTACCTTGCTTTTGTATCATTTGTGCAAATGTCAATACAGGTCAATAACATCTTAGTACTAAAATTATAAAAATCTTCTACCTCTCGGCCCTCTTATTAGGCTCACATAGGTGCCCAGGGCTGAGTGATTCACACTTTGAGAATTAATGGCTTAAAGCTTCAGTCTTTTTTAAAGGCAAGTGACATGGTTAAGGCTGCATAGCAAGTTCAGTGATAGGTCTCTGACTTTTCCCTCCAGTTCATTATATCAAACTCCTGTTAGATGTTATTGTACTTCTACAAAAGTAGAGTTACAGGAGTATATGATGGCATAAAATATAGGTAACAAAAGAGTAAAACTTTGGGATGAAAAGCTTTCTACGTCTGTGCTGTGCAGTATGCTAGCTACTGGCCATGGGCAGATGTTTACATTTAAATTTAAGCGATTAAAGAATATAAACAAAATTTAATTTAGGTCCATGGTTATCAAATGTAACCAGATTTTTCTGTTTTGAAAGATGAGAAAGTTCTAGAGATTCTTTGCATATTGTCCATATAGTTAGCATTACTATACATTTAAAATGGTTTAGACAAGTTTTATGTTATGTTTCCTAACACAGTATTTTTATTGAATAAAATTGATTTAAATAAGATTATGGATTCATTTTATCAGGTGCATTGGGCACTTTTCAAGTGTTCAGTAGCTAAATAGCTACCACTTTAGAAAGGGCAGATTCTGAACATAGAGAAGTTCTGTTTGCATTGAACAAGTACGGCTCAAGAGAGCTTGGAAGCACTGTCAGTGCAACATGGATGAAGTACTGGTCTGGATTTGAAGGTACTATTTTTGTTTCTCTGTCCAGGTTTAAGTGTCAAACCTTTGTTACAAATAAGAATGAATATGTATCAGGGAAAAATTGTAAAGTAAATAAAAAACTTGTATGAAATAATTTAATAGTCTTTTTTTTTTTTTTTTTTTGGATACCGGGGGTTGAACTCAGGACCTCGCACGCCAGCAGGCACCTGTGCCGCTGAGCGATATCACCAGCCCTTTTATCGTATATGGGTAGTGGGAGTCGAACTCAGGACCTCACACTTGCCAGGCAGGCACTTATGCCGCTGAGCTATCTCACCGGCCCAATAGTGTATTTTTTAAAGTTACTGATGGAGGTGTGTGGTCTTTTCAGATTTTATGTAAGTGTTCCAAGCTCTAAAATGATAGAAATAGATTTTTCCTTGTACAGTTTCAACATTCTAACATTTTGGTCAGTCTGGAATGTTTTATTAAGATGAGTTGAGGGTGCCTGACCACCTTTCTCTCTGTGTGGCTGTGTGGTCTTTTCCCAACACATGTTACTAGTTTTTTCATTTCCTTCTGATTTGAAATGCCACTACTTATGTGGGTTTGTTTTAACTTTCTGTCTCGGTATCATTCCTTCTATTCCATTAAATGTTCCTTTCTATCTCTTTTAATGTAATGAGGGCAAAAGGCTATCTTTTGTGGCTGGGTGAATTTTGTTGTTTGTTTTGTTTTGTTTTTGAGACAGGGTCTCATTATGTAGTTCAGGCTGGCCTTGAACTCACTGTATAGTACTGGCTGTCCTTGAACTCACTGAGCTTCTCCTACCTCAGCCTCCCAAGTCCTGGGATTACAGGTGTATGCCATACCACCATGCCTGGCTGTAAATAGTTCTTGTATAGTATCTGTATCTTTCTATTGATTTAATAATAAATGTCTTGAAGATTAAAGAAATAAACCAATCATACCTCTGCCTGATTTATTTTTAAATTTTTTAACTGGGATCTTGCTATAGTTCAGGGTGGCCTTGAACTCACTATGTAGTGAGGCTGACCTCAAACTCATGCCTGGAATTGCAGGTGTGCACTACCATGCCCAGCTCTAGGGTTCATTTATGCTCGAACCCCGCATCATGGTGTTGCCTTTGTGTTAAATTTTAATAAGTATTGTTGATATAATTTTCATTATGATGTATGAGATAGCGTTTCACTTGTATTTGAAAATCATTTAAAACTTCACAGAATAGCAGATTTCATAGTATAGTTTTCGGTTTGCTTTGCATTTTTAAATTATTATTATTATTATTATTTTATTATTATTTTATTATTATTGCATTTTAAATTATTATTATTATTATTATTATTTTGCTTTGCATTTTATAATACGTGAAGGGGAAGCTGAAGGACAGGTTTTATCTTCATTCTAGCCTCTTGCCCACACTCCCACATTACTGGAGTGTTGAACCCAGACCCTTCACACTGAGCTACATCCCCAGCCACTCTAACCCTTTACAAATTTGAGACAGGGTCTTCCTACGTCTCTAGGTTGCCCAGACTGGGCTCAGACCTTGAGATCCTCTGGCCTCAGCTTACCAGAGGGCTAGGATTACAAGAGACTGCCACCAAACCTGTTTTCATTATATTTTTTAATAAAAAGAATTTATTGGTTATTGGAAAAGAGAAAACATAATACATAAGTGTATAAAATGAAACCTCCAAGTCTTATACACTGCTTTAGATCTCCAATTTCCTCTCAAATTATCAATGTTAAATTTGCTGCATATTTTCCTAAATTGTTATATATTTATTTTTATATATTTTCTTTAAAAGAAATATAGAAAGGGTCTCTTTATACTTAAAAATTTTATAATTTACTTTGGTCACTTAATGTTATATAATAGTCATTTTACCATATATGTAGATTAATTAGAATGCTTCCAGTTTTGGGAAGGGGCATTGTGAATTTATCCATAGGGTTGATTCCTAGAAATGAGATTGTAGAATCAAAGAGATTAACTTACTTAAAAATTAGTATTGTGTAGTAGTTCTTTTAATCACTGGCAACTTAATTTTTCAGATTTGTGTGTATTCATGCACATGCATAACATTGAATTTAGTCTTTATAATTAGATTTAATTAAGATGAGTCTTCCAACAGGAGATGACATTTCATCTCTGAGTTATATTTAAAGAATAATGCCTCAAGCATAGCAAGAGCTATATATTGTACATTTGTGTGTGTGTGTGTATGTGTGTGTGTGCATTTTTAGCTTAAGCCTATTGTCTTATATTATAAAAATTGAAAATTCATGTTAGTTTTTTCACATATGTATATTTTGAACTCTTCATAGCTAATATGCAGTATAGTTAATGCATTCTTTCTTACAATTTACCCTCAAATTTCTATTTTTGGTTAACTTGTCCAAATCAATGTTTTTAAAGTAGTTGTTAGGAACTTAAAAGTTAATATTTGTACCAATGGGACTGTTCTGGCTGGTTGTCTTCATTGGAATTTTGTTAACGTTAGTTGGTACCTTTGGCTAGTTTTTGTCGTTATTGTTGTATTCTTTTCTTCCCAGTGAATTAAAAGGATATGGAGGGCTCTTTGAAACATAAAACTAAGTTTGAAAATGAGAATATAAATATGCAACTCTTACAAACTTGGACAGTGAACTGGATTGCAGTATCCATGAAGAATGTTGAGTCTGTTCATGGAAAAGTAAATCTTTGTGATGATTTTGAAAATATTTGTGGCTGGACCTAATGCACATGCCTGTAATCCTAGCACTGGTGAAGCCGAGACAGGAGGACATGAATTTGAGGCCTGCCTGGGCTACATAATGAGTTTAGGGCTGGCCTAGACTATATATATAGCAAAATCCTGGCTAACCCTCCCCCGCCCCCCCAAAAGCCAAGAAAATATTTGAAAAGGGAAAGCACAAACAAAACCTGTGGTGACTACTGAAATGATCCTTAGTCCATTCCTCTCTAGTTCTTTACACATTTAATGATGAGAAACATGGTCAGAGAATATTCCCATTGAAGTTTTAAAGTTATTTTTCACCAAAGCATAGTAATAAATTAAGAAAGTTGGCAATTCTTGGCAACAAAGGCAAGGCAGGGGGCATCACAATCCCTGACTTGAAATTATACTATAAAGCTACTGTGATAAAAACAGTGTGGTACTGGCAAAAAAAAACAGACCTGAAGATCAATGGAACAGATTAGAAGATGCTGAAACAACTCCAGACATACTAAGCCACCTTATCTTTGACAAAGGTGCCAAACACATTCACTGGAAGAAAGATAGCCTCTTTAATAAATGGTGCTGGAAAAACTGGCTCTGCACATGCCAAAGATTAAAACTAGACCCATATCTTTCACCATGCACTAAACTAAATTCAAAATGGATCAGAGATCTAAATATTAAAACAGAAACATTAAATCTGCTGGAAGGTAGGATAGGTAAAACCCTTGAAGACATTGGTGTAGGCAAAGACTTTATGAATAAAACCTCAACCGCACAGGAACTATCACAAAGAATCAACAACTGGGATCTCATCTTATTAAAAAGCTTTTGCACAGCAAGAGAAACCACCAACAGAGTGAAGAGACAACCCACAACATGGGAAAAAATGTTTGCCAGCTGTTCCTCACACAAAGGATTTCTATCGAGAACATACAAAGAACTGAAAAAAAATCAGACCTCCCAAATTTAAAGACCCAATCCAAAAATGGGCATCTGAGATGAATACACATTTCTCAGATGAAGAAATACAAATGGCAAATAAATATACAAAAAAAATGTGCAACATCACTAGTCATTTGAGAGATGCAAATTAAAACAACACTGAGATACTATCTCTCCCCAGAAAGAATGGCTGTTATCAAGAAATCAACTAATAACGAATGCTGGAGGGGCTGTGGGGAAAAAGGAACCCTTCTCCACTGTTGGTGGGAGTGTCGACTGGTACAGCCACTGTGGAAATCAGTGTAGAGACTCCTCAAAAAACTAGGGTTGGAGGTCCCATTTGACCCAGCTATTCCCCTTCTGGGTATCTTCCCAGAAGAATTAAAAACATCGTACCACAGCGATATATGTGCACCCATGTTCATAGCAGCACAATTTGTAATAGCCAGATTTTGGAAACAACCCAAATGCCCGTCAACTGAGGAATGGATAAGAAAGATGTGGTATTTTTATACAATGGAGTACTATTCAGCCATAAAGAAGGATAAACTGGAGACTTTTGTAGGTAAATGGATGCAACTTGAGAAAATACTCGTAAGTGAAATAAACCAGAGGCACATGTGTAAGCATTGTATTGTCTCCCTAGTACGAGAAACTGAAAGAGTAAATAAGATCCAAAATGTACAATAGATATGGTGAATCAAAAAGAAACTGGTCAAAAGGAAAGAGAGACTGGGATGGGGGAACAGGGAAAAGAAAGAAGGGAAAAGAAAAAAATTGTATTTATATATAAGGTGGTTAAGATAGATACACTACTAATTTTACTTAGTTCATTGAAGAGTAAGGTTTGTGCCAGTAATGTTTGGACAATTGAATGCTGATATCTTGTACCCTGAGTAACTAACTTAAAGATAACAATACATAATGTATTAACCATTGTTACCCTCCTATTATGTTGTTTTGAAATTTTGTTCTTTTTTGATTTGTTTTGTTTTTTCTTCTCTTTAAAATAAAAAAAAAGGAAGTTGCTCTAGGATAAGTTACTCAGTAAATGTGATTAATCATGTCATTAAATATAAAAGCAAGATAAAAGATCATCTTTTATCAATTCCACTGCTTGTGACAACAGGTACAAGTTACACCATTCCTATGAAGTTTCTAAAGACAGCCATTAAGAATGGACATTTGCTCAGTGAGAGAATGCTGAGTGAGCTGAGGGTAAAATCTCTTTCCCAAATGCCACTGTTAAATATTCCATCTTGCCAATGGCACAGTGACATGCATTGTGACACAACAGTCATTTACACGTGTTGCTGCGTATTATGCTTTGCACTTAGATGAAGCTCTGTGTGTACAGAGAGTATGAGTCAGTTCTTTGAATGTATACAGTATAAATATAAGAAATATTTGGATTTTTGTTTCTTTGGTCTTTGTAGCATAGAATGCCCACGTATGGAAAAATAAAATTCTTTGTATTATTAATAATCATTTTGGTAGCAAAGATATAGTCTGGAAAGGCACATTTGGAATAGTGTTGCTAGAACACCAGTTATATATATGGTCAGGAGGAGTGTTGTTACTCAATAAAGGGGTTTGTTTCTGCATGCTAATTCATGTACTGTTTTTCCATTTCATTGTTACTTTTTTTGGCTCCAGTGTTGAATACTAAAATTTTCGTGAGATCAGATATGGCCATCATGTGTTTTTAATGTGTTCTATGAAAAACAGTGGGTTAATTTCTTTTCCTCTCTGAGAGCAAATTGCTCCCTAACTTTTTGTAAAGTATAGAAGAGGTAGTATTTCTGTTTTCATAAGCAGCATATTTTAATGTTATAGTTAGTATCTAGCCAGCTAGAAGCTTATGGTTTAAATACAATTAGATGTTGAGAAGAAAGTATCAAGATAGTTTAAGATGAAGGATCCTCATCACTAAAGAAATAGTTTTCTGAAATTTTATGATTTTCTTTTAATGAAGATTGAAATTGGTGCTATATATATTTTTTTTATCATTATTATTTTTTGTAGGTACCGGGGGTCAAACTCAGGACTTGTGCTTGCCAGCAAGCGTTTGTGCCACTGAGTGATATTACCGGCCCTTTTTTCCTTTGTGTGTGGGTACTGGGAATTGAACTCAGGACCTTGCGCTTGCCAGGCAGGCGCTTATGCTGCTGAGCTATCTCACTGGCCTGGTACTACATTTTAAAACTGTATTTAGATACTGTGTTCAGATACAAAGTGTTTGCAGAAACACTTTCCTGATCTAAATCTGGCCAGAGTTGATTTAAAAAAGAAAACAAAACTATATATCATTTGTTTAAGTTGAAATCACTTTTCAGTGTTTGAGTGTGATAGATAACAAAAAATAATCTTTGGCAACAAACCTGTATAATTTTTGGTTCATGTTTGATCCAGTTATCAAATATTTAATATACACATGATATTTATTGCCATGTTCTTTCAATTTGTGGCCAGATTTTATACTCTTAGAGTAAGAAGGAAAATCAACTTGATGTTGAACCTTAGTATCTGCTGTAGGGATGGCTGTATATTAAATTACCATGGTAAAAGATTGCCAGATATTGTGTATTAATATTAAAGTGTTAATTTTGTTTTGTTTTCATTATTTGAAAGCTATGATGAATCTTTTCACTTATAATTAATGGTTCCAGCTGAACGTTAATTAAATCTTTACCAGATTCAAAAAGCTATACTTTTTTTTAAAGCATAGTTATACTACTTTCTAGATGTATCTGTCATTTATTTAGTTATCTTAGATAAGACCATTTTTCTGATCTTGATGTCCTCAATTATAGAATTGGGATAGTGGTAATTAAAGGCTATTGCAAGCTGGGCATGGGGGTGCACACCTGTGATCATAGCGCTTGTGGGACTGAGGTCTTTCAAAAAAAGGCTATTGCTTAGTAATACTTTATCTCATTTAATCTTAGCAGTTGCTTTGTAATGTTAGGTGTATTGTTCTTTTCTATGTTCCTGGAAAAGATAAATCACCCTAACTAATACCGGTATTAAATGGTAGTTGTTAGAGTCTGAATCCAAGTCCATTGATTCTGTGTGTCTTGCTCTTGCCGCATTTTATTTCGAACATGTTACTAGGCTCGTTTTTCCCTCATTCATTTATTGGTCTCGAGTTGTTTAACATGGATTCAGAATGAAAAGCTTGTTATTTTCAGAAAACCTATGGTAAGTGATTATGTGTGTTATATTATCACTTAATCTAGGCTCTTATAACGTTTTTACCCGCAGTTGATTTTTATGGAATCATGTAAAAGGAATAAGCTGAAGCCTTGGCAAGAAAACAGTAGTAATGGAACAGTTGGCTATGTGAGCTGCTAATTCTGGCTCTAAGATATCTTCCTCAGGTCTACCTTTGCTTATGCATACTTTCAAAGCATACTGCACAGTAACAAGTTCTCAGGATCATGATTGGTTTTGTGTGTGTGTGTTGGGCTATTCATTTCAGAAATTGATGAATTTACAATTTCTTTTTACTCTCATGGTTTCAAATAATTGTGCCTACACTTTGGGTTGATGATGTCTCCTTACCAGGAAGTTTGCAGTAATTTCTTTAAAAAAGCTGCAGTGATCCTAAATTGTTGTAATATTGTGATAAAGTTAAAATTTATAATATGTAATATTGTAATATGTAATATTGTGATAAAGTTAAAATTTATAAAGTAGAACTGTAACCCACATCAGTAACCACTTTTGTAAACTTTTAAAAATATCTCAAATTTGAGTTGCTGTGCCATTTTTGTTCAAAATAAATTATCGTTCTTGCTGTTCTTTGACAGACCCCTTATCCCTCTGGACAGAATGCAGGTCCAACCACGTTGGTATACCCTCAAGCCCCTCAGACAATGAATTCACAACCTCAAACCCGTTCTCCGGTAAGTAAGCAGAAGCTGCTTCTAGATAATATTCTCCATCTAATTTTGTGTGTTTGTAGTAGCGTGGGTCCTTTTGGTAAATATTTTTACTGAGTTTTAGAAGTTTGTTCCAAAGATGATTTATTATTTCTAATGTTATTTTTGGTTAGTATTGCATTTTCAGACCTTGCCATAAGAATAATTCTGTTAACATTAAATAAGAAAAAGAAAAGGAGCTTTTAATTTCTTTTTACTTTTTTGTGGCATGATTTTTAAGTCTGATTGCATTCCAGTTTATTTCAGCTCTTAATGTGTTGTACTGTTCAAAATTCAGAAGTATAATGATTTTTAAAAGTAAACTGAATTTTACTACTTCGACTCAAATTTCAGTGGTTTGGGGAGACTTCTGAGTCAGTGTGACTAGAGCTGCTCTACCATTTGACAGTGTGAACATGTGCATGATACATACCAGGGTTGTATTTATTTCTTCAGTTAGTAAATGAATTATCATACAAACATAAATGCTGTCTTCCTCTTTGTTCATCCGTCACACGGATTGCAGCAAGTACTGCAAAGACTGATTTACTTAAGGGTCATCCTTCTGTTTCATAAAAATGTACAGTGGCTTCAGCTTTCCATTCCTTAGACTGTTGTTTCCCGCCCTGCATGATTAGCTTTGGCTAGAAGGTGCTTCTGTAACATCTCTCATTGTATTTCATATCCCTCTTTGAACCTGAGCTCTGTGTATTCTTCTGAACACAGGAATCTTCTTTTTGTTCCCCACCCCTGCTTTTTTGTCTGGAGTATAGGAATACTTCATTGCATTAGCTCCTGCTCATTTGGTTTTATGCATGAATTTCAAGTTGTTAAAATGTACCAAAGAATTGCTCAGAGAACTAGGAAAGGATAGACTGCACCAATATGTAATCTCTTTTCTTACCCTCTTTCTGTCTTCCTTTTCCCTGTTGCCCTCTTCTCCAATACCCATTCTTAGATCCTGGTTCTCCCCAGTGGGTGGAGGAACCATTCTAAAGAGGTGGGACTTTGGTCCTAGTTGCCTGTGTGCTTGTCTCTTTTTTTGCTGAAATGGTCAACACAATGTCTGATGCAAGTTTTGTTCTGAGAGTGGTTTGGGGATGTGGACACTTAGCTACTTGGAGCGGGCCTGAGATCTCACCAGCTCAATTTAGATAGGCCCTGGTTCTAATCATTAAGCATGGAAGATTATGGTAAGCTCTTAATGCAAAGAATTCTATGGACTTCTTACCCTTGCCCTCTTTTCTAATTATTGGGAAAAAAATTAAATTTATGTGGTTAGAATTGGCGCAAAACCTGACTGAAGAGCTGCATCTCTAAACCAGTTTTTTTGACAGCCCAGCAGAACAGTGCCAATACATTGCACAGACAACTGGAAGAGGAGGAAGGTTTTGGAACAGACTCCCGTTTACAGGTCCTTGGCTGGAAGAGGCTGGATAAAATACTGCATTGTAAGCAATATAACAAACTGTACTTCTTGCAGGCAGTGGTGCCTCTGGCACTCATTATTTTTGACCACATCCACTTATTGGCTGATGAACAGAAATGCACTGATTGCTTCCTCTCTGAAAGTCTTACCTAGCATGGCAGTTTCTGCCAGGCATAGTGGAGAAAAGAATAACAAATTGGGTGGGGCTTTTCTATTGGGAATTAGACAGGAATGATTCGGGATTTATATTTTTCTTTATTTTAAACTTCAAGTGGGATACCATTCAGATAAATTTGAATTTAAAAGATAAATTTCAGGGCTTCTTCCCCGCCTTTCCATTTGATAATTGAACATCATGGGGGAAATTGTCTGTAGTTGTCAGCCATTTTTTTTTTGTGGTCATAAACTCTTCAGATAGTATCCTTTATACAGTTTTTGCCATCTGCTCTGCTAGTGACCATTACCACACCCATTACTAAAATCCATATGTATAACATTCCATTACATACCCCAAAACAAGTGCAAGACTAGGAGACCCCAGTCTACTCTTGCTTATTGTTTTGGGTCCAATATTTTTTTTATTTCATTCGTGTTGGTGCTGGGAGGGTGAAGTTGGGGTATAAAGTTGGCAGGATTGCATTTTCTGTTTACATCCCCAGTTGCCATAGTCTAGTCTCATTCATCCCAAAGCTGTCCCAAGGGGTGAGGAGAGGTAAGGCATTGCACTAAGGAAGGACACCTTCCTGTGGCTTTGTAGAGTAGCTAAAGCTTACTCCATTCTATTTCTGCATTAATAGGCCATTGGCAGTTGCATGGTTTAGGCTTTTCTGCTCTTCCCTGGACAGCTGTCTTTGCAATCCAACTGGCTTCAAATGGCCCCTCACGCCTTCAAGTTATTTTTGTACCTGTATTTCTATTTGATACTTAGTGCCTTAGTTAAATTCATAATCTGAAAAATCTTGTTAAAAGTAAAAAATACTGATAAGCTACTTATTTTCTTATTGGGCTGAAACTCTTTCAACAGTAGTTTATTTTTAAATAGACTATTCAAAATAATGAAACTATTGTAAGCTTTAATTGGGAGAGGAGGGCAGTTTGTATTTTGCAGCAACCTATAACTATTGATTATTTTTATATTTTGTGGTGCTTAGTGCCAAATATACATCAATGTTATGTTGGCCCTGCTCAGTTTCCAACTGTGCATAAAGGGTGAGTGAGTGAGTGGGTGGGTGGGTGAGTGGGTGGCATTAACATTGGATTCAAGTTCATATAAGGCTGCTTTTCTTTGTATCTACAGTCTTCACCACCTAAGGCCCCTCTTTGGGAAAAAAGAAATAGTTTTTCTTTTTAATCTGAGCCAGCAGTGACTACAGTTTGTTCTGTTGCTTACAGCTACCCACAGGATTAAGAGTGTTGTCATTCCAGTAAGAAAAACTCAATAGCCAATGGTGACTAGTGCAAAATAGACTAGGATACTCTCCCGAAATTTAAGTTGTGGTTTCCTTTTTATTAAAAACATAGGTATAATTTTATAAGACAGTTCTCTTGTGCTAAGACGTGCTCTTTTGACTGGAATATTCCAAATATGTAAAGTTTCCATTTTTATATTTGATCTTTGGGACCTTTCTGTGGAACAGTGATAAGACAGGTACTGCTGTACTCAGGTTAATTTTTTAACATCTCCCTTCTCTCCCATTTTCTTCCAAAGTGTCATGAAAAAACATCTCACTTCCACCCTCTACTTTAGTATCGTATGGGTGGTATTGCCTATTCTTAAACTTTAATGTCAGTAGTACTAAAATCCAGTATGATCTGATTTCTTCTTACAGTCAGAAAACTGAAAATATAAGATCTCAATTTCTTTGAAGAGAGTATTTTCTGAAAGAACCGTAGCTACTGATTATCATCATTTTGAAAAACTACAGTACAGTCGTTAGTCAGATAGGATGACTTACTTAACACACTCTAAGCATACAGGTCATTAAGGTACTTCTCATTACTTAAGCAATAGGTGACATTTTAGCTTCTGAAAGGTGAATTCTTGACAGAGCTGTCTTCAGCGGTCCTCTTTCATTGTGGCCAAGTACTCCACCAAAATTTGTTGAAATTTTTTGTATGAAATAATAGCAGTTGGGCAAGTAATTCTGAATCTCTTGCAAATTTCTGTTGCATGTGATTTAAATTCTGAGCACGAAGGATTATTTCTTAATCATCTTATTCATCTACAGTGATAAACTCACAGAATGTTCTAGATAATAAAACAACTGAAGATACATATATTTTAGCTCCTTTAACTATATTAATGAAAGCACTGTATGGTTTGTATTCAGACTGCTTTCTAAATATTTTCTTTTGAATTTCAAAGAGTGTGGTTAACATTATAATACTTTATGTATTAGTAGCTAGTATTTGGCTTTATATGCCCCAATATTTTTCTCTTTTTTAGTTAAAATGTCTTAGAAGCCAGATTTTGCTCTGATGAATTATTTGATCTTAGATATTTGGTATTTAAAAATTTCATGAATAAGAAAGCTTTTCTTTCATTCTAAGAGGAAGCATTGAAATATGTATTATTCTTTTTCAAGTACATGTACTCTACCATTTAGTTGAGAAGTTATGTTTCCTTTTGCTTTTATTTTCAGCATCAAGTAGCACTAGGTACATATGTACAGTGTTTTGCTGTTGTCAATAAATAACAGTTGAGAGATTTGACTTCCTTACTTTTTTTTTTTCCTTTTCAAGCCTATAGTAGTACCATTTGGATTAATCATGTTAGAGACTTGTGTTTGTTACTAGCTGTTTGCTTTTACTTGTATGGTATTAAACCTTCTTTGCTAATTGCGTGTGTGTGTGTGTGTGTATTTGATATATATAGATATATATATGTTTGGAATAAAATTGTATATAATTTTATTCTTTAATTCTATAATATAAAGGAAGCTATTGAACCATCACATTCATGTATAAGATACCCCAGTTAATTTAAGAAGATTTGCCATCAGGCCCGGTAAATTCATTATTTCCAGCTGGACATTTTAACTATGTCACTGGCTATTTCTTGTAATATAAAAGTATTTCTCATGTCCTTAAGCTATACTGGTTACATACAGCATACTTGATTTTCATGTTTGTTTTAGTAAAACCACTTAGTTTTCAGACTTTCATTTGCCTTATTTTAGGGATTTATTTGAAATACTCTTCTATCAGTGTATGCTCTAGGTGCCTAACAGCTTAGCTGTTTCTCTCTCAGCTGATAAGACGACAAACTATCTTGATAGTGGTGTTAACCTGTTGAATCTTAGTACCTGTCTGTCACTGTCCTGCAGCAAAGCTTTGACTGTTCTGTGTTTTTATTTTTCTTGTGGGTTTTTTTCTTTTTGCATATTGTGTGACATTTTGGTTTTTGTTGTGGTGTTTCTGACTCTTTGTGCCTTTCCTTTTGTGTTTGTTTTCCCTCCTTTTCTCAGTTTGCAGCGGGGCCTCGACCTGCCCATCATCAGGTACTGTACCTTTGCCCCTTCACTATCACCCTTAACTAATAGGTGGGGGCTTTAGTAGCTGCTGACTCTTAGAATGCTGCCAGGCCATGGAGCCACCCAAATTACTCTTTTCAGGAGTAACTTCCATCTGATATAATTCAGTTCTTTTCGTCCTTCACTGATTTCATTGCATTTTGTTATTAACAAACCCATTTGTTCTGTTTACAGTACAGTTTAAAAATACTGTGGTATTTTTTCTTTCCCCAAAATATTGCTTTGAATTTAGACAGCTTTAAAAAAGATAGATATATTAACCTCTCACAGACTTTATGGATCTCTGTTTTAAGTTTAAATTTAACTAAATAAAACAGGCAACATTCTAAGGGTTTTTTGTTAACATTCTGATGTAATCTGTATTGATGTGTTAAAATAGTGTATTTCTAAAACTATTAATCTCACTTACTTAGATCTAATAAATTTATTAACACTGTACTTTCATTTTCTGTATAGAACTATATTTTTAGGCTACATAGAAAATTGATACCTTATTTAATTTTAATATTTTTAGCCTATTTTTTTTTACAAATGAATTTATTGTAGGAATTAAAATTTCAAAAATGTGCACAGCAATACTATTTGTTTTTGTTTTTTTGTTTTTTAAAGCAGGAATCTACTAGAGGTGGCAGTATGGGAGAAACAGACTTGTAGTAACAGACCTTTAATAGCTACCACAAATAGTTCTTTATGGAGTACTCTGAAACATTTTCTCCTGGGATAATAGGAAGAGTGTAATAGATTAGCATATGACAGGTGTAGGTTCATACTAACAGGTCTGTTGTATAACCAACTGTCTTAAGCAAGTCTTTTTCTGAGCCTCAGTTTCCTTATATGTTATATAGTAATGAAAAAGGGATAATGTTACAAAGTATGTATGTAAAGTATCTGACACAAAGTAAACAGTCAGTGAGTGGTAGCTGTTTTTCATATTGTTAAGCAACATAGTACTGTAGGAAAAATGAGAGGAATAATCCATGGTATCATATTTAAGTGTTGTTTTGTTTTGTTTTATTTTGTTTTCTGTTTTTATTTTTGGTGAGGTCCTGGGGATTGAACCCCAGGGCTTTTCACTGTGCAACACATCTCTAGCCCTTCTTTTATTTTTTAAATTTTTTTAAATTTAATTTATTTTATTATTTTTTTGTGTGGGTACCGGGGGTCGACCTCAGGACCTCGCGCGCCAGCAGGCGCCTGTGCTGCTGAGTGATATCACCGGCCCTTTTTTGGTATGTGGGTTCTGGGAGTCGAACTCGGGCCTTGGCACTTGCCAGGTAGGCGCGTACGCCGCTGAGCCATCTCACCGGCCCTTATTTTTTTATTTTAAGACAGGATCTCTCTAAGTTTTCCAGGCTGGACTTGAACTTGCAATCTTCCTGCCTCATTCTCCCAGAGTGCTAGGATTATAGGCATGTGTCATCATGCCTAGCTCATATTTATAATATTTATTACTGACTAAATGGATATTGTTTAATTGAAGGCTTCCATTATTTTTAGTGATTTACTAGAACACTTTTCTTAAAATGTGGTCTAATTTGGAGGATTTAAAGATCTAACAGATTCTGAGATGTTACAAGTACTTTGCTGGAGAACTAACAGATGGTTTTATGTAGTAGGTGACTATTTGGAGTTCATAAGGAAATAAACTCAGGGGTGGCATTTATTTATTTATTTATTTATTTGTTTATTTTTATTTGAAGAGATGGTATTGTACAGAGGTTCGCATCAGCTACACCTAGGCTTAACTCCTTATTAACTGAGTGTTCCTGGATAAGTTGTTTACTTGCCTAAGCCTCAGTTTTCTCATCTGTAAAATGGTGATAGTAATATCATTTTAAGACCTATATGAAGAATAAATGACATAATGCAAATACAGTAGGAATTCAGGGCATATGATGATAAACAATAACTAATAAACTAATAAGCGTAGCTCTTTAGGTAAAAGGGTGATTGTAATTTTTTTTTTTTTTTTTAATTAGGGCCATAGAGGCCAGATTTAAATTTTAACCTAGGGGCAAACCAGATATTCCTGAAAAAAATGTAGACAATCTCTGCCTTTAGAAGCAGACCAATAAACAATGTCATTTGTGAATTAAGTGGAGAGAAGAATTTGGGAGGAAAGTTTTCTGAGTCCTTGATAAGGCACTGTTCAGTTTCTTTTTTTATTTTTATTTATTTATTTTTTTTGTGGGTACCGGGGGGTCGACCTTAGGACCTCACGCACCAGGAGGCTCCCATGCCACTGAGCGATATCACCAGCCCCCGCCTTTTTTTTTTCCCTTATGTGGGTTCCGGGAGTTGAACTCCTCGGACCCTTGCACTTGCCAGGCAGGCACTTACGCTGCTGAGCCATCTCACCGGCCCCTTTCTTTCTCTTTCTTCCCTCCTTCCTTCCTTCCTTCCTCTCTCTCTCTATCTCTTTCTTTCTTTTTCTTTCTTTGTCTCCTCTCTTTCTTTCTTTCTTTCTTTCTTTCGAGAGGGTCTCACTATGCAGTTCAGGCTGGCCTCAAACTTGCAGCAATCCTGCCTCAGCCTCCCGAGTGCTGAGATTATAAGCAGGCACCACCATGCCCAGCTTTGTTTATGGGATTTATTTATTTATTTATTTATTTATTTATTTATTTTTGGTACCAGGAATCGAACTCATGACGTTGTGCTTGCCAGGCAGGCACTGTGTTGCTGAGCTATATCTCCAGCCCCTGTTTATGGTTTTTTTTTTTTTTTTTTTTTTTTTTTTGTGGGTACCGGGGGGGTCGACCTCAGGACCTCGCGCGCCAACAGGCGCCCGTGCCGCTGAGCGATATCACCGGCCCCTTTTCCGTATGTGGGATCCGGGAGTCGAACTCGGGCCCTCGCGCTTGCAAGGCAGGCGCTTACGCCACTGAGCCATCTCACCGGCCCTGTTTATGGGTTTTAAACTTTGGTTTCTCTCAAAAATAATTTCAGGGCTGGTGAGATGGCTCAGCGGTGTAAGCGCCTGCCTGGCAAGCGCGAGGGCCCGAGTTCGACTTTCGGAACCCACATATGATAAAAGGGCTGGTGATATTGCTCAGCGGCACGGGCGCCTGCTGGCACGCGAGGTCCTGAGGTCGACCCCCGGTACCCACAAAAAAAAAATAATAATAACAATTTCAGACAGCATAAGGCTTAGTTCAAGGAATCAACATTGGCTATAGTCTTTTGGTGGATGATCTCCAGTATAGGTTGCTAGAATGATGGGTGAATTTTGAAACCAGAGCCATATTATTCTGGACCCATTCTCATTCAGAGTAGCCAGTCTTCTAAAGACTGTTACTCTGAAAAACTTTTAAGTTCTTGATGAATATAGCATAAACTTAAAGGATAAGTGTTTGTACTGTTTGTGTTTAGTAGTAGTGGTCTCAGATCAGGATGTCGTATTCAAGCATTTTAGTCAGCTTTGAGAAATTTTGTTTCCTTTCTTATGAGTGTTAAAGGCATGCGATACATTTTTATCTTTCCCTAATTCCAACAATCAAGGAAAAATTTCAGAAACTTTTGTAAGGAAAATACTGATTTCGAGGCCCATTTTTCATGTGTAATATGACTCAAGAAAGTGTTAGAGGCTGGTTTTTAATTTTAATTTAGGATGATGCTTGTGAAACTACAGCTTGTTTTGATTATTTAAAATTAGAACTATATACATTGAATTATTTGTTCATTAGCAGGAAAAATAATTATTTTCTAACAATTTGGCGATGAATTCCTGAGATGGAGCATAAATCCAGAGCATTCATTTTGAATACAAAAATTCAGAGCTTGCTATGGTGGCATATGCCTGTAATCCCAGCACTCTGGGAAGCTGAGGCAGGAGGTTTGCAGTTTGAGCACAGTGCGAGCAACTTAGTGACTTAACAAGACCCTGCTCCAAATTAAAAAAGTAATAATAATAAAAAGGGCTAGGGATATAACTCACTGTGAAGGGCTGGGGATATAGCTCAGCGGCACAGTTCCTGCCTGGCAAGCGCAAGGTCCTGAGTTCAATTTCCGGTACCCCCCCCAAGAAAAACCAATGTGAAGGTCCTGGGTTCAATCCTCAGTTGTGGGAGGAGGGGGCACAAATTCAGTTGGATGGGTGGCTTTTTTCTGGAATTCTTTTCCAAATACTACTTTCTTTCCATTATACCACAGAGAATTAAGTGAGTAAGGACATCTGCACCTGGGTGAGGGAGAAATAGTCATTATTTGGAGAAATGGAGGGAGAGCGACCTGGAGTTGGAATATCACTGCCAAGCAGGAGGTGCCTGCATCAATGCTATATATGTTGTAGGGTAAATAGTAGAATTTAGTACCCTGCATTCGTAACAAATGTGAGGCCAGTTTGGTTTGTTTCATTATGGAATAAATGTAGATTGACATTTTAGGTGCAATAACCAATTAATGAAAACCATTGAAGTAATTGCTTGTGATTATAAAACAGTATTATTCATTGTAGTGATCTAGAACCTACATACTACATTTTTTTCTATGTAGAGTGAAGTTGTCTGAATTGAAATGAATCAAGTCAGAAGATTTTAAATGGTCATTTTCTTTTTTCCTAGTAGAGCCAAGAACCTGCTTATAGGATGTGTTTCTTGGATTTACTTATATTTACAAGATCTTTAACTATACTTGATAAGGTAGAATTCGAGTTTCTGCAAGTCCAGTATACTGTCCTTCCATTACTATTATGTCAGCCACATCTTCCTTGTACTGTAGTTTTTTAATTTTTGCAGGGATTCCTTAAATTATTAAGAATTTTCCATTCTTTTATGCATCTTATAATCTGAAGTGCTTTTGAAATTATTTAAAGATAAAAATGCTGGCTCCTTTTATATACAGAACACTTGTCTTTAGAAAATAATGTCAATTATTTTTACATTGATGTTTGAAAATTCCAAGGTTATTAGAAACTGAAAGAAGAGAAAATATACTCAGAATTAAAACAAGCCACTTGGTATGATTTGGGTTCTGGTTATTTCAAGTGTTTAGTCATTGAAATTTGTGTAGTTATGGTTTGAAGTTACTTAAGTCCCTGTCCTTGTACTTTTTTGAGTTTCACAATAGCGATCAAGTGTTGGTTGTATACCATGACTTGTCTTTTCATTATGTTCAGAAAATTGGTATTTAAAAGTGTTTATAGGACAAAATTATTTTGCAGTTCGTTGTTATATGATTTAGTTCACATAGTGTTCACAAATACTGAATAATATTTCATTCAAAACAGTTGGATTTTAGTGTAAACAAACAGTAAACATCATAAGACTTATGTGTCTTGTGGACACATAAGTGTCTTATAACAGTATGTGTCATCATGGAATATGTTACCTGGTGGCAAGCATTGAAATTGCATGTTTTCCTGTTGTAGTTTTAAAAACAACAGAACAACTTTTTAAAAGAACAGCTGGGGCCGGTGAGATGGCTCAGCGGCGTAAGCGCCTGCCTGGCAAGCGCGAGGACCTGAGTTCGACTCCTGGAACCCACATACGAAAAAAGGGCTGGTGATATCACTCAGCAGCACGGGCGCCTACTGGCATGCGAGGTCCTGAGGTCGACCCCCGGTACCCACACACACAAAAAAAAGAACAGCTGTCTTATGTGGAGTTTTCATTAAACCCTAAATGTTTCTCAACTGAAAATTATGCTGTTATGTTCCTGTTTGAGATTTACAGTATCGGTACCACTATAGACAGTTTCTTACATTTGGAAAGCAAAATAAATGAAGGCTTGGAGCTTACATCTGGGGCCAAGCCTGGCACAACAGAGTTCATAGGACAACAGATCAAGCATCTGAACAGTCTTATGAGCAGAATTCAGAACTTGTTAAGGACAGTGGTAGGCAGCTTTATCTGGTGTTTTGTTCACAAGGAGTTGTAGGGTGGTGGCAGAGGTAGTGAAGAAAAATGCCTCTTGGTAGTGAGCAAAACCAGGATTCAGGTTCAACTTTACTGTAAATTATCCTTGAGCCTCAGCTTTCTTATGTCCAAAAGGGTAAAATGTGCTCATAAATGATACTGTATTGAGAAGTGATAGTAATGGCTCCTATTTCCTATGAGTATTATAGTGATTAAAGTACCTAGCATGTTACAGTCCCTGCCACATAATAGATACTTGGTAGGTGTCAGTTTTCTTTAGCAGTGAGATAGCATGCCTTTTCCCTTTTCCCAGGCTGTTCTTAGCTATGCATGAACTGTTACACAACAAGGTTGCTCGCTTCCCAGATTCTTTCTTATAATCTGACAGAATGCCCCTTGATACTGACAGAATCTTTAAGGTATTTTTCCTTCCATTGAACGTAATCCTCCAGGGCAGCACTGTGTAATAGAACTTTCTGTGATGTTGGAAGTGTTCTGAATCCACACTGTTCACTACTGTAGCTTCTGGTCGCATGTGGTTGTTGAGCTCTTGAATTGTGGGTAATGCAGATGAAGACTTGAGTTTTTAATTTAAGCCATCAAATATGGCTAGTGGGTACTGTACTGGATAACTCAGTTCTAGGCTTATACCTTTCGATTCTTAGTGATACCTAAATTATATAATATTGACTACAGGCAGATGGGAAATACGGAAAAATTTTAGAATGGAATAACCAGCATAATAAGTTGTGAATCAGGTGAATATCAGGTTGATAACCTTAGTAATACCCCATTATGTGGACTCTTTACTGCTTCTCCTTTGTCACTTGTCAGAGAATCATAGCACTTTCATTGGAAAGTTCTTCAGACTTTTTAAAGATAGAAAAAATTCTTAATTGAAGATTTTACTGTTTATCTTTTCAGTAGGCTGAAATATATTTTGGTTAAAGCTTGGGATTTCAGAAAGCATACTTCTGATACTCTTTTATTGCTTTGAAAATTAGTAAGTACTTGAGTTTTTTCCATAAGGGAAGAATTAATGTGATTGAATAGGCTTTTTCTAGTTGTTAAAAATAAATAGGTGGTTTTCAAAACAATTTTTTTGGTGTAATTTGTTAGAGATATGTTTTGTCTTTTGATGTTTTCAGTGAGCAAAGTCAAGAAAAATGATACATTATAATTAGTAGCATCTTGGTCGGGAAGCTTTGGGTAATGACATGAATTACTGCATCTTTAGAAGGATTTTCCAAGAGGAAACATTTTCCTTTTGGCTTTTGGAGTGTTTCTGGGAAAGTAGGCAACCACAAGTACCCTAAGTTCAGTCTGTGCTTTAAATGTATCTTAGCTCCTTGGATCCGCCCGAGACTACCTAAATGAGTGTTGTCACCTTAGTCTGCCATTTTCCCGACATACTTATAAACCATTAAAAGACAAAAGACCTAAAACATACTGACCTAAAATTAGGAGACGATTCTTAGGTTGTGCATTCTTCTCGCTTCTTCTCTAGCCCCTTTCAGCATTTTAATTAGTGACTTGGACAAATGACATGCCTGTCAAATGTCCTGGTGGTCGTGTAATTTGATATTGCATAATATAATTGTAATAAAAAAATCTGTACAATCCGAAATGATAGGTTGAATTTGCTAGATATATATATATATTTTTTTTTTTAAAAAGTGGACAATTTATTTATTTATTTTTTTTTTGTGGGTACCGGGGGGTTGACCTCAGGACCTCGCGCGCCAACAGGCACCCGTGCCACTGAGCGATATCACCGGCCCCTTTTTCGTATGTGGGATCCGGGAGTCGAACTCGGGCCCTCGCGCTTGCAAGGCAGGCGCTTATGCCCCTGAGCCATCTCACCGGCCCGCTAGATATATTTTTAAAGGAACAAAAGGGTTCCTCTATGATTTCTAAAACTAAACTGTAAGAATGCATACAGAAATGAAGAGCATGACTTAATGCCAGATTACATGTAAAGAATATTTAAAGGTTTTTAATGATTGTAATTCAGCACCAGTTAGTAGTAAAATGTGATTTACGGAACAGTTCCTGTGATTGATTTCGTTAACAAATAATAATTGGCAGTAACAAGATTGCTATATTTCCCTTTCATTCAGCAATACTTTTACCTTCCCTCTCCTTCTCCTTTGATCTCTCTCCCTCCTTTTGTCCCTCTCACTCTCTCTCTTTCTCTTGTGTGGTACTAGGGATTGAACCCAGGGCCTTGCACATGCTAGGCAAATACTCTACAACTGAGCTGCATCCCAGCTCAACAAATACTTTTTGAGTGAATTCTAAGTACATTCTGAGTGGAACCCACCTAGGTTTTTTTTTTGGTTTTGTGTTTGATGAGACTTTGAGAGAGTTTGGACCAGTTTGAGAGAAAAGAGCCAGGTGGTCAGGGAATTCAAGGTCTTCGTTGGAGAGATGCATTGTGCGGGGAGCGGGGGAAGAATTGGCTTGGAACAAAAAAGAGACATAGTGTAAAAGTTCCCAGTGATAGTCTTCAGATAACTTAAGAGATCTGTCTCTTACGGCAAAAGATATGACTTCACTGTAGTTTTAGGGATAGACGTTAAATGAGTAGGTAAATGATACAGAGAGAAAAGTTGGTGCCAGTAGAAAGACCTTTGAGTGTCAGATCCCCATTTAGCTATGAAACAGAGCTGTGTCTTTAACTGCCAAAGTTTCACAACCAACCACAGGGTCGTGATGTAGAAGACATTTAAACTTTGGGTAGATAGACTAAATAGCCTATGCTGTCCTACCAACCATGACTATTTGACTGTTAAATTGATTCTTCATCGTGTAGCTGAGAGGAAAAGGGATTCAAAGGATTGCAGGCCTTTGGGGAGAACATATTTGTACATTCCTTTTAATAACTTGTGTTTTACTGCCTTACACACCCATCTGAGAATTTAAATTTCTTGTACCATTATTAAGTCGAATTCTTTATTTGCCATGGAAAGCTTAGGAAGGAGTACAAAAAGAAGAACCCATCTCTTTATTTCTTTGCATTTCTAGCCATTACAGCTTTTCTAGACATATAAAAGGGGTGTGTGTGTGTGTGTGTGTGTGTGTGTGTGTGTGTGTGTATTGTGGTGTACTTATAGAAGGAAAAAAAAATCAAGCTTCAGATACCCTATCATTGTAAAAATGTTAATGTAGTGAAATTGAGCAAAAGTAGGTTTATAAAATGGTATATCAAAGATGTGAAATGCCTGTGAACAATTTTCAGTTCCTTTGGAGGGGACAGTGAATTAGAGTCTTGCAGGTAGAAGAAGTATTTTCTTGAATCATAAACAGAATTTTGTCAAGTAACCAATGAAATATTTCTCTTACTAGGAGTCAGTTACAATTGAGGGAATAGTTGAATAAAAGTCCTGACACATCCCATCAGTCTTTAGAAGAATTCTTCAGGTTGATCCACACTCATTTGAAATGTGATAGAAATATACAGTGACTTTTAATTTTTAAAAAAAATTTATGATAGTAAAAGACACATTACTATTAATATCTCTCAAAATAGTCCCCCTTACTTCAAACACACTTAATCCCATTATTCTTGCCACTTTCTGAAGCAGTTCTGGAAGTCCTCTTTTGTGAGTGTCTTTACAAGGTGTGATAAAAAATATAATGACTACTGCTACTGACTGCCATCCAATTTAAAGGCAGGCTCTTAAAAACATTATAGTGTATTCTCATCCACTTTATTTACCAGCTGTGGCAGCATGTGACTTCTGAGTTCTTCCCCAAAATCAAAAAGATCATGAAAGTTAAACATTTTAAGTTGATTGAGGACATTGAGCAGCCTTTACGGTGCAACTAAAGACATGAGAAAAGACTTCCAGAATTGCTTCAGAAACTGGCAAGAATGATGAGGTAAGTGTGTTCAAAGATGGGGGGCGTGTTTTGAAGAGAATTAATGGCAGTGTGCCTTTTACTTTAATTTTTTAAAAATTTAAAATACCATATTTTTCAATCCCATCTTTTATGGTGACGTTCCATTTCATGAAAAAAGTAGTGTGTATACCAGTTAAAAGTACACACCTAAAGGGCTGGGCATGTAGTTTAGTGTTAGAGCACTTGCCTATCAGCTCAGTGAAGGCCCTGGGTTTTATTCCCAGCACCAACAGAAGTAAAATGTATAGACTTAGAACTTGATTATAGTTAAATTACAGACAGGAAACCTTCAGCAACTTATTTATCTCCCTGTCTCTCAATTTCTGCATATATCTAATGGGATATTAATAATAGTACTTCCCTTACAGATTTGCTCTGAGGATGAGTTAATATATATTTTAAAATGCTTGGTTCACTATGTATGACAAACATGTGCTAATTTAAAAAATGCATGGAGTGTTCCCTAGTAACTAGTAAGAGCTATGTAAAGTGTCACGGTTGTTGCTTAATGTGTCTGTATAAATATATTTTACCTAGCCTCAAAGCTGCAATCTTGCTATGTAAAAATCAATATATATACTATATAACCACCAATTTTGTGTTTTATTCACTCAGCTATACGTTAATATTAGGAGTATCGTTAGAAAGTTTTTGCTTTGAAATCAATGAAGGAAATAGTTTTATGTCATTTAGAAACCTCCTTGAGTAAGATATAACCTTGATTATTCTGGATAAGCTGGTTAAGAATCCTATCAGAATATTTGGAATATAATGATTAAGTGACATCTTGACATATAAGGCGTTAAAATTGTGGAAAACGTTGCCCATATCTAATTTTCTTACTCTGCATAAGTGAATGAGTTCGTTTCTTCTCTTCTCCCTTTGCCACTGCTGTAACATCGTGTCTCTTCAGGCAACATGAGTGCCTTTACAGAGTTTGATCATAATATAACCAAATAAATTATCACCTGTGTCTATGTGACATAGTTGGCTTGGCTGCCCTATAGATTTGATGGAAAAGAATCTCAGTATGAATCTTTATTCACTGTGCTTGACATCTAGTAAAGTCCAATAAATTTAATAGATAAGTGATTCCTCTCCTTGAGGCCTTTAGCATTTTTGTGGCTTCTGGTTTATTAACCATGTTATAAAAATGCTATAAACATACATTTATAAATATGAGATTGTTTGTGCCATGTAACTAAGAGAAACAGTCCAGTAATGGTAGTAGTACTATTTCATTGTTTCTGTTTGTGGCTAGCAAAAATTGTGTCTGTCAGAGTTATCTCAATAGAGATAACTAGGAGACTGTTGCTATAGTTGTGGCTCATGCTAGGTTCCTGGGATATCAACTTTGCCTCTTGTGCTTTTTTCATCTACATTAGCTCTTCTGTGTGGCATCCCTCATCGGGGTCCCCCATGTACTCCATTCTCCTGCTATACCTTTCTGTCTATTGCTTCTCTGTTACTTAGACTTTTAGGGGTTTTTCTTTGCTGTGGGGTATGAAGGTTGAATGATGATGAGTCTTGGGCACTAGATCACAGTTCCCACTTTAGCTCAAGATGCAGGTTATTTATACATCTGGTGTATTTTGATTCTTAAGAGGAGGACAGAATAAGATCTGAGTGGACCTAAAGATCAAAGCTTGACTTTATTGGAGCCAGTAGCAATACTTATGTCTGGAATTGTGAAACAATTCAAGAGATGTTGGAGCTGGATCGTATTTTAAGATTGTTATAGCTTTCCATGTTAAACCTGTACGTGACCTCTTACATGCCCAATTAATTGAAAAGAGCAGGTTTCTATCATGAAGAACATGATATATAATGAAAAGTATGATTGTTTTAAGAGTTTTGCAAACCGTAAAATAATAAATTACACTTTCATTATTAAATTTTATCTTTATTTGAGATGGAACATAGATTATAGAGAAGCTAAATAATGCCAGATCATATAATGAGCATCTATGAGAACCAAAAATAGATATCAGTACTCCCAGTTGTACTATTGCCACCAAATAGACATTTGCTTTTAAGCTGTTATAACTTGTGGCTACCGTTGGAAGATTTTTTTTTTTTTTTTTGATCACTGAATTTATGTTCAGTTATATATGTTTGGAGCTTTAATTCCACATGTGCTTGAATTCTCACGAGTGGAGAATTGTCATTCTGATTTTCTAGTCTTCTTCCTTCTTCTATTACTAAATAAAAAAATATTTTGTTGAGCTGCATGCTATGCCCTACCTCTTCCTACTGATCTGTAAGCTTTTCCATTGGCTTTCTTTCTGTTTCCTGCTGCTTTCTTGCTTCATAATTGAAGGGAGGATTCAGACCCATCCAGGTAACAAACTACTGGTTGTGCATGGTCTCCTTATTACTCTGTTCTCTTATATTATTACAGTGAGATGGGATAGATTTTTTGCTGCTGAATAAATACTTTCATGTTGGAAGTACACTGTTGGTATGTTGTTTCAAGGCTTTTAAGCTTGCATTGAGAACTGTAAATGACTAGGGTTTCTAGTTGCCATTTGAGAGATTTTGAGCTCTGATTATTCAAGACAATTCTTAGGCCTGTCTAGATTCTTTACTTTTATTGGAAATTGTGCTAGAAAGCAAGACTAGAGTCAGTTTAGGATGGGGTTCTACAACCTTTTTGAAAAAGAAAGCTTAGTTCAGCACATGCCAACCCTACAGATGGTTTTAATTTAGCCTGATGGACTGGGATTAAATTTTTGTTGTTGTTGTTCAGGGCTCAGGGAGTAAGCTCAGTGGTAGAGTGCTTGCCTAGCATGCATGAGGCCCTGGGTTCAATCCCTAGTAATAGGAAAGAAAGAAAGTAAAAAGAAGGGGGGGGGTTGGGGGAGAAGAATGAGTGAATTTTTATGTTCAGTTAGATTTATTGTTCTACATATTTTATAAATGACTTGAGTAGTAGTTTTGTTCATGGTCTATTTTTAATTTTTAATGAGTTGGTAATGAGCCACTGCTTCTTTATAAGAGTTTATGCTTTTATGCAGCAGAACAACTTTTAAAGAAACACTAGGTTCCTCTTTTGTTATATTTATTATTTTAAATTAACGATTATGTTGTAGGACTTGTATTTTAAAATAACTGAGGTTTGAAAGTTGAGACTACCCTGCTGTTTTCAAATGTGTGGATACATTGACAAGAACTTGACTTAGTGTGGTATATTTTGTGATCCCAGCCATTAGGCAACTTACTCTTTTCGTATATATTTGTAATTCAAATTGATTTGATTTTTATTAGTGGAAAAAAGGAGGCTACTAAAGACAGTAAAATGTATATATTCCCCTTTGTTAAAAAAAAAATTCTTTCTCCCCTTCCCAGTTTTTCCAGAGGCCTCAAATACAGCCTCCTAGAGCAACCATCCCAAACAGCAGTCCTTCCATTCGTCCTGGTGCACAGACCCCCACTGCAGTGTATCAGGCCAATCAGCACATCATGATGGTTAACCATCTGCCCATGCCGTACCCAATGCCCCAGGGTCCTCAGTACTGTATACCACAGGTAATGTATCTCTCAGCCTTGGGTGGTTCAGCAGTCCAGTGGGAGTTAATTTAGATTCTCATCAGAGGGAACAGGGACACTGGGTGATGGCAGTGGTTTTTGGTAATGTGTGAACATTTTAATTGGTTATAAGTCTAGTCATTTTATCGTTTTTCATAAAACTGTAAGGAGATATGTATCTATTTCGCTGCTAAAATATTTCTAAGATGGTAGAGAAATTGTTTATCTCCTAGCTTTCCCCTATCTCTTCCCCGCAACCAACTGCTCTAAAATGGACTCCATAATTATGCTACTCCTGTGATGTCATTTAATGTCATTGAAAGCTACCAACCTGAAATCATTTTACTGCTTGTGCTGATTTGCTGTATGGCTTTACCTAAGGCACACCTTTCTCTTCATCCTTATTGCATCTGGGTGACAAGCAAGCGTTTTGATTTTTAACGAACCATACCTTCATCTCCTTTAAACGATCTCTGTCACACACAAAGAATACTTTTTCTGTAATAAGCTGCCTTTGTATTATGTATAAATATTTGTACTTTCTCTCTTCTAGTACCGTCATAGTGGTCCTCCTTATGTTGGGCCTCCACAACAGTATCCAGTGCAACCACCGGGGCCAGGTCCTTTTTATCCTGGACCAGGACCAGGGGACTTCCCCAATGCATATGGTAAGTAGGAGAAGTCAAGCAAATTTTTCTAGTTTGTTGTGTTCGTTTTGTTTGGTGGGTTAGTTAAGCATTGAAGCTTAATGGTTGGAAGGATTTTTGAAAATAAAATCTTGAAAATTGTTCTGTCATAAAAGCTACATTTTAGGGGGCCGGTGAGATGGCTCAGCGGCGTAAGTGCCTGCCTGGCAGGCGCGAAGGCCCGAGTTCGGCTTCCGGCACCCACATACGAGAAAAGGGCCAGTGATATCGCTCAGCGGCACGGGCGCCTACTGGCGCCCGAGGTCCTGAGGTCAACCCCCGGTACCCATCAAAATAAAAAAAAATAAATAAATAAAAGCTACATTTTAAGAGAGTGGCTTACAAGAAAGAGTATTATAGGGATAAATTCAGCTCATGACGCCTTCTGAAAGAGCTGATGTTCTACTGGAAAGAGCCCATGTGTCCTGACATCTGCTCCCAACTCACTGTTACCTAGAATTTTATCAGACTTTGATGATGATATAAATACACTTTATCTCCCTTCTTTGATTTTGTTTTCTCTAATCATTTACCCTTACCTTTTATCTGAGAGTTTTGCATTGGTCAGCCTTCCATTGCCTGGAAAAAGTAGCTGATACCCATAATTTAAAGGTGGAGAGGCTTATTTACTCAGCGTTTCAGAGGGCTCAACCTATGCATGGTTGGCTGATTCAAAGCAGAAACATCATGGTGGAAGGGTTTGGTCAAGGAATGCTGCTCATGTCATGGTAGGTAGAAGCAGAGCACAAGGTCAGAGTGCCAGCAAGAGATATACCCTTCATATGCATGCCCCCAGCGACCTCCTCCAACTGGGCCTCACCTCTTAACACTGCATTCAGCTGGGAACATCAGGGGATTAATCCTTTTTTTTTTCTTTTGTGGGTACCGGGGGTCGAACTCAGGACCTCGCACGCCAGCAGGCGCCCGTGCCGCTGAGCGATCGCCGGCCCTTTTTTCGTATGTGGGTACCAGGATTTGAACTCAGGACCTCGTGCTTGCCAGGCAGGCGCTTATGCTGCTGAGCTATCTCACTGGCCCCGGGATTAATCCAATGATGAGTATAGCACCCCCACGATCCAATCACCTTTTCAGGAGACTCCTACTCCATTCAAATTGATAATTAAGTACTGTCACAGATTTGTTAATGCCAGTCTTTCCCATTAAGATGTAATATCCACAAAGGCAGAGATTTTGGTTTGTGTTTTTACTTCTATATCTTCAGAACAGTGATTGGCAAGCATTTGGATTATGTGCAGTAACTGAATGTAATTCAGTGATTCCTAAGCTGTGAAAAAATTTCCCTCAATTTTTATTTTTTTATTGGTACATTTTTGCAGTACATAATGATTACATTCTTCATGGGGAGTTGGTACATGTACATAACATATCTTAATTCTTTTTCATTATCCCCCGTTTGTCCCCTTCTCTTTTGCAAAAGATCCTTCTCCCTGTTTCCTATTATCTATCTTTTATTTTGTTCTTTATTTATATTTTGAGTTTCTCAAGATGCATCCATCTGCAAAACTGTGGTAAGTTCTATGTCCTGGAGAGCTTTGGGGGATTAGTGGAAATGAATTGTGGTATGCTGTTTTCTTATAGATTATATAAATGAGTGGTCCCCAGTCTTTTTGGCACCAGGCACCTGTTGTGTGGTCTTCTGTGGACAAGGTGGGGGTGATGATTTCAGGATGATTCAGAGGAGCACACAAAGATCCCTCAAATGCATAGTTCACAGTAGGGTGGAGCTCAAGAGGTAATGAGAGCAGTGAGGAGTGGCTATAAAAACAGATGAAACTTTGCTTGCTCACCTGTCTGTCTCTTGTCTGTTACCTCCTGCTGTGTGACCTGGTTCCTAACAGGACTATAACTGGTCCATGCTGTTGGGGACTCCTGATGTAAACCAACTTTTGACTCAGAAAATGACATCATTGAAAGTATTACTATAAATCTGTGCCAGGCCCCTTTATTGCTCCTAATACTGTTGCACTGAATAGTTTACTAGTAGGGAAATGATTTGTAGACTTGAACATAAAATATTATAGCAGATTTTGGCTTGCTGTATTTTCGTTAGATATAGGTAATTTTTATTCATTTTTATTAAAAAACAATGTGTTGAGGTACAGTTATATAGCTCAGGTATTATTGATGTCTATACCCTTTGATAGTGTTTTTAATTCAGTGAATTCTTCAGTGGTCCAATAGAAAAAATAAAATCCACTGAGTGGGATTTTATCATTTAAATTAAAACTCTATTTCCTTAATATTAGAAAATGATCTTTTTTTTTTGGTACTGGGAATCGAACTCCGGATCTCATGCTTGCCAAGCAGGCACTGTGCCACTGAGCTAAGTCCCGGCCCCTAGTTTAATTCTTAAATAGTGATTCTCAAAGAATATTCTTACCTTCATTAGAGTTCTGTAACTATGATCATGGAATTCTACTCATAAAGTATACTCCTTGAGAGTATTTCTATACTTATGAAGAAAATTGATTATCAATTCTATTTGATTAATGTAAATGTTTCTATTTTCTCCTCTCAGTGGTTTTAAAATATTATTATGCTTATTAATATAAAAATACCTGAGGGAGGGCCGGTGAGATGGCTCAGCGGCATAAGCACCTGCCTTGCAAGCGCGAGGGCCTGAGTTCGACTCCCGGATCCCACATACGAAAAAGGGGCCGGTGATATCGCTCAGCGGCACGGGTGCCTGCTGGCACGTGAGGTCCTGAGGTCGACCCCCCGGTACCCACCAAAAAAAAAAAAAACCTGAGGGAGACTGAAATTATTTTAAGGCCAACTCTAGGGGCCCAAGATGGAAAATGTAAGTTTGTGGGCAAAAGAATGTGATTTATCAAGGTGGTAATGTTGATGGGGGTGGAATTTAGAATTTGCCATAGTAAAAGGTCCTATTCAGCACTTCTTTAAACCAGTACACTCCTGTTTCATTTAGTTATACTGAATAACTTCCTCCTCTCCGTCTTTTCACTTTTTTCCTGAGCCTCCATAGGGTTTGGGTATCTCATTCAGCTCATAAGAGATCAGGAAGTCATTATACCCACTGTATTATATGGAGGTGGGAAACTTTGACATCCCAAATTGAGTTAGATTTGTTTTCCTAGAGATGTAATCCCATATTTGGTGATGTGATTGTACACTGAGATAACTGTTCTGAGTATATTGTAGGACAGATGATTTTTCTGTGTCAACCTAAATATTTAACCTCTATGTTTGTGTATGTGGCAAAAAAATGAAAGTCTAACATCTTTTAGAAGATCTGCAATGTGCAAACATTGCGCTAGTTATCTCGTGGAATGCAGATGTTAAAATATTTCCCTCCATTTCAGGATCTTAAATACATTTGTTTGAGGCCGGGCATGGTGGCGCACGCCTGTAATCCCAGCACTTGGGAGGCTGTGTCAGGAGGATCACCATGAATTTGAGGCCAACCTGGACTACATAGTGAGTTCAAAGTCAGCCTGCACTGTAAAGTGAGACCCTGTTTCAAAAACAAAAAACAAAAAAAATTTTTTTGTTTGAAAGTAATGGTTGGATAATGTGTGTTATGTACATGTACCAACAAGGAAATGTACTGCAAACATGCACTAATAAAAATTAAAAATTGACAACAAACTAAAAGAAAGTTATGGTTGGGGTTTTTTACAAATGAGAAGAAATCTAAATATTGACTGTACCAGTAGTTCCTAGATCTTTTAACGTTATGGACGAGTAAAGTGAAGAAACAGTAAATGTGAAATAAGAGGAAACACACAAGATTATTTTATTTCTAATTTGGTCAATAAAATTGTTAGAGAAAACTGCTATTTACTGTCAGTATTAGTTCATACAAAAGGCTTTTTTTTTTTTAAACAAAAGAGTAGGACAAAATGATTTTAAAAATAGAACAGTTCATTATAAAAATTTCAAGTTAGGACACCTGGAAGTGTGTATGTGTATTTCATGATTATTGTCTTAAATTTTGCCATACATCATTTATATGTTTTATATAAACTGAGGTTCTGAAACTACTGGTGTAGAACTGGATCAGCAGTTTTTCTGTAAAAATGAGACAGCAAATATCTCAGGCTTTTCAGGCCTTGTGATCTCTGTTTCAGCTATTGAGCTCTGCCACTGTAGCATAAAAGTAGCCATTGGCAGTAGGTAAACTCTGTGGGGGTGTTTTACAATAAAACTTTATTTAGAAAATAAAAAGTGGTAGGATAGATTTGGCCATTATTAGATTGCAGTTGACAAACCTCCTTATCTAAATAAACTAATTCATTCCATGTATAAGAGGCCTGAGTTCCAGAGACATTAACTCTGAACTGAAAAATGATAGACAAAATTTACATTTTAATAGACTAGAAATGACATTTATTCAACAACTATTTATTGGCTGTATGTGATATGCCAGATTATCCCATTATGGTAATTGAAGAATGGTTCATGAGAAGAATGTGATCCCCCCCCATGGAGATAGTTCACCTTTTGGATCTTATTTCACTTCATTTGAAAAATATAGTAAGATGAGCAGATTATGTTGCTCATTTAGCAGCATTTGAAATCAATTTAGGGGTATGTTTTCTGAGTTTAGGAACTAATGATATAATAGGGTAGCATAGAATTGCCAATTTGAGCTGTACTTTGGGAATAATTTACTTACTGCTAGAGGACATCTGAGATTTTTCTTTTTGTTTTTTACATTTAACTTACTGAAATCCTATTCCTCTGCTTAAATCTTTTCTAAATCTGACTCTCTACACCTAGTTGCTAACTGCAGAACTCTAGTACTGCAAATCATACTGCTTCCCAGAAATTCCACTTGAAGATTTTGACGACTGTAGTGACGTTAGTAATGACAATGATAATAAAGCCAATATCATTTTATTTTTCATTAGAACCAAGGGTTTTTATCTGTGTTAACTACCTTCATAGTTTTTCTTCTTGTTTTCATTAATCAGTGTGCATTAGGTCCTGCCGTGTACCCATCTAAGGATATTATATTAACAATTCTTTTTTTCCTACATTCACTTTTTTTTTAAACTTATACTTCTAGAGTAGTCCTATTACTGTAGTATAAAATCATGTTGGTCTCTTTTCTGTATTTCTTTTTTTTTTTTCTTTGTGGGTACCGGGGGTTCGACCTCAGGACCTCGCGCACCAACAGGCACCCGTGCCGCTGAGCGATATCACCAGCCCCTTTTTAGTATGTGGGATCCGGGAGTCGAACTCGGGCCCTCGCGCTTGCAAGGCAGGCACTTACGCCGCTGAGCCATCTCACCGGCCCTCTTTTCCGTATTTCTAAAAAATTTTTTTTTTTGCACTCCATATTGTTTTCCAGCTACAGCTCTATTTCTCCAGTTTCCCTTTTTACAGCAAAGCTTTTAAGAAAAGGAGTTATCTATCCTCATTGACTTGCACTTTTTTTCCTTCGCTTTTACCAGTCAATGTACCTGAATGCGGCTACACCTTCCGCCTTCTTACCCAAGTACTTTTGTTAAGATCACTAATGATTTCTACTTTGACAAATCTTAGTTGACCTCTCAGCACCATATGATATATGGTGCTCAATCTTGAACAGTTTTCTTCACTTCACCAATTCTCTTGGTCTTCCTTTCTATGTCCTTTGCTGGACTTCCCTCCTTTCTGTGACTTCTAAAAGGATTTCATCCTTGCGCTTCTTTTCTATCTGTACTTATTTACTGAGTTATCCAGTCTCAGCGTTTAGATGCTGTCCATATTCTGCCAGTTCCAAAATGGAAAACTCTAGCCCATACCTATTCTGTGACTCAGGTTTTATGCCTCTTCCTGCTGGGGCTTGAACTCAGGGCTTAGGGCATGCTAGGCAAGCACTCTACTTCTGAGGTACATCTCTAGCTCAGACTCTGTTTAGTCTGATTCAGATTGGTGTACTTGGAGGATAGGAATAAAAGTAGACTATAGGTAGAGCAAAGGTGCAGGGTTTTAGAATGGTAGAAAAATGTAGTTTGGAGCTTGCATCCTAGTGTCTGTACTTTGTAGGCTGCTATTTCTGTTGTTGCTGTGTTTGTTTGTTTTCCCTCTAACTCCAACATTAGGGTATTTATCAAGCCTTAATAGTTGCTCCTTATGACAGTGATTATCCATAAGTAAGAATTATTAGACTCCCCGTCCCAGGAAAATCAGAAATATTCTCCGTGCTGCCTGTAACCAAAGCCCTACACACACAGACTTAGATTAGTAAGTTCTTGTTTGAGAATTACTGGGGCAGGTATTGGGCCCCTAGAATAAGAGTTTTAAAAGTAGCCCTATAGTACACTTGGTATTTTCAAAAGATCTCTCATTTCAATCTGCAGGAATGATTTAGTTGTTTTTGTATTGAATGTTTATGAATGCTTCAAGACATTACATATTTCGGGAATGATTTCTTGACCACTTTAGTTGCTGGAAGACAGCTTATGGAAGGAGATAAAAAGAAAGCTTAGGATTTTTTTGTTTTTGTTTTTGTTTTTTACTTTTTTGAAAGGATTATGTAGACACATGGTACCATTGATAGTCCTGTAATGTTTGACAAATTAACTAAACACTTCATTGTTTTTTAATTCTTCAGGAACGCCTTTTTACCCAAGTCAGCCAGTGTATCAGTCTGCACCTATCATAGTGCCTACGCAGCAACAGCCCCCTCCAGCCAAGAGAGAGAAAAAAACTGTAAGAGATCTTTATTTTTCTTATTTTAAATTGGGAATTCTGTTCGCTTATCAAATATGTTTATCCAGTTCTTATTCATCTCAGTTTACAATTGATTGTGCCATTTGTTAATTCTCCATTCTATCCCACCCCTCAACTTGACCTGGAAGATTTTTATGGTCATATAACTAGAAGTTGTACTTAATACCCACTTTCACTGTTCACTGGACTGGGTGTGCTACATGACAACATGCATTCCAGCTTTGGAACTAGGAGGGTTTAGAGTGCCAAGGTCTCATTCAGTGGCATGAATTTCATTCAGTTCTTAAATCTGGACTCTCCTTTACCGCCAGACCTAATCAACTCTCCATTCAAGTGTGAACTGACAGAAAAAAAATATAGCAGAAGAGTAAAAGGTGTCAAAGTATTATAGACAATAAGAGAGAATTTTTTTTTTTTTATTTTTGAAGTAGATTTAAAAACAGAAAACAAGCATGACATGGTGGCACATACCTGTAATCCCAGTGCTTGGGAGACTGAGACAGGAGGATCCCAAGTTCCAGGCTGGCATGGGTTACATAGCACGATCCTCTCCCCAAAACAAAATAACCAGAAAGCAAACATTTAGAAATGTATTCTGATTGTTTTTATTAAGTTACAGGGGTTTTACCTCTGACCAAGAAAGGTAAGCCCAAGAGCATTAAGAGTATACATAGTATCATGAAATTCAAAGTGCAGAACATTTTGTACAAGAGTGGCTTGCTGTCACTTTCCATCAGAACACACAAAATGGGGAAGTTTAAAATGAAGAGACTCATATTAACACAGGTGAGATAGATGGGAGTGGCATTATCACAATACTCTTAAAATACTCTACCAAAATTTAATGATACTCAAAACCTGATACTTTATTAATTAGAAAATTCCTTGTGCACATGTCATAATAAACAGGACATGCTAGAGGATCATGACCTTGCAGTCAACAAACTATGCTTTAGAAATGTTGAATCAGCTTGTAGAATTTGAACTTGAACAACTGTTTTTACAATGCAGAAAAATGAATAAAGGTGACAATGAAAATGGAAGATAGTAATGATAGATATTGCTGAAGGAGAAATTAGAATAGATGAATCAAAACAATACTTAAAACTGAGGTAGAAACAAATTTCCATACTTGAGAAAGTAGCTGATACAGAAATTCTTATTGAAGAACTGCTCCTTTGTAAGCTTCCAGATCCAGATAGCATTATTAGTGACTTCTCTGAAATTCTCAAGAAGCCAGAGCTACCCTAATTAAGCTGTGTAGATAATGAACAGCAGAAGGGGTCCTTCATGCCTCAACACTGTCCCAGCATGGGATACCAAGATCCAGATACTCCCATCTTCAGTCTAGCACCATTCCCACTGATGTCTATAAGCACAGACAGCCTTAAAAACTAGAAGACTTTATGCACTGTTTGTATCTTTCATTTTTTCACTGAACAATTTATTGTGATTATCATTTCATATCAGGACGTAAAGATCTGCCTCATTCTTTTTACTGACTGTTTGGTATTTAATTGTAAAGAAATAGGATAATTTTTGAACTAGTCTGTTCTTGACTGACCTTTATGATGTTTCTGTGTCTTTGGTGGAAAAAACAATACTGCAGTGAGCATCCTTACATAATAAGTACTTGTATGTAAATTTATTTGCAGGGTATATTTGTGTTCCTAAATCATTATGTATGTGCACTGCTCATTTTGTAAGAAAACCTCAAGAACCATGTAGAGCATTCAAAACTGCATTCTACATAGTAACTTCCATGTATTAAAACTATTTTATGAATCTTGTCTAAGTGCTGTACATAAAATGAATTTATCAATCTTTTTTTTTTTTTTTTTTGGTGGGTACCGGGGGTTGACCTCAGGACCTCGCGCACCAGCAGGCGCCCATGCCGCTGAGTGGTATCACCAGGCCCTTTTTTCGTATGTGGGTTCTGGGAGTCGAACTCGGGCCCTCGCGCTTGCCAGGCAGGCGCTTATGCTGCTGAGCTATCTCACCGGCCCCTAATTTATCAATCTTAATAAGTACAAATGTTTTCCCTTTTGGACTTAGAATTTCAGCCTATTATTTCTCGTTTTACTTATTCTGATTACCTCATGTCAGAGCTAATGGCCTAAAGTTTTTTTAATGACCGTATTTGGCTCTGTGATTGCAAGAACGTCAAATATGATTATCAACTTTATGTTTCTTAGTTTGCACCTTCAACTCATCATATGCCTATAAATCTTGTACATAACTGACCATCTGTACATTTGCCATTTTCCTTAACCTTGTAGATAAGAATTCGAGATCCAAACCAGGGAGGTAAAGACATAACTGAGGAGATTATGTCTGGAGGTGGCAGCAGAAATCCCACTCCACCCATAGGAAGACCCACATCCACACCTACTCCGCCTCAGGTAAGACAGAGTGAGTCATGATGAATGCTTGTATGTATTTGTTCACTAACCTCTACTGAACTCTCCTTTTTTTTTCTATAGCTACTTTCTGTACTTCCCATTTCCATCAGTTGTCTCATAGTCTTGAGTATCTAAATGGTATTTCAACAGATGTGTTCTCTTTGCAAATTATTTTAGCTCCAAATTTTTGTTGGTAATATTTCTGTGTGTTGTGTTCATAGTCAGAGCACAGCTGCTGCCACTCTTCTTAATGTACTATTGCATGATACCAAAAGGAGCTGCATTCCTGTGGAAAGTCGTCATTAAATGAGTGTTTTATGTCTTTAGTATGGAACCCTCAGAATTAAATACTGCACACTATATTAGTGTAAACACTAAAGTTGAGAATTTAAAGTGTTTCTTGAGATCATTGCCTGTGTTATTCGGAGACTATCTGAATGTATAACAGGTGTACTTTTTACATTTTAAGACTACCTAATTGAACTTCTTGAAAGGAAAGTGTTTTCTGTTATTTACCAGGGTTATTGGTAAGTTCAGGTAGTCAGCTTTTATTCTTAGTTAAGAATGTGGTTATCATGGTCTCCTAGGAGTTCACTTTCTTATCTTTAGAAATCAAGACATTCTAGGAGGAGCTGAAGTTTAGTAAACTGTTGTAGAAAAATGGTATCCCCCAAGGTTTTGACAATGTTTTTATTGCATTGTGGGTCACTTTAAATTTATCAAAATTTAGAGTTAAGTGATTTTCAAATCTTATAAATTACATAAATTGAAAGCCCAGCCTATAAAAACATGTAAGAGCAAAATTATTAAAGAGGAGGGTGCTGCTTACTTTTCCAAAAACTTTCATGGCTGGATTGTGAGATTCCTCAGAGCCTAGTTTACAAACAAGTGATATAGATCATCATAAAAAGATATCAGAATAATAATCTGTTGACTGATTTTCATACTATAGGTTTAAAAATGTTCTTAAATATCAAGGTCAAATGGCTGGCTGAGGTTTTTTTTTTTTTTTTTTTTTGTGGGTACCGGGGGTCGAACTCAGGACCTCGCGCTTGCCAGGCAGGTGCTTATGCTGCTGAGCCATCTCACCGGCCCAGCTGGCTGAGTTTTTTAGCACCCCTTGAAAACTCTGTGAGTCAGAGTTGGTCTTAAGACTTGGTCCTTTGTTGTAATGAGTTATTTTTCATTTGGAAATGATGATAGTCTCATGCTGATGTAATGTGTACTTCACTCTGTCTTTATCCAGAGAGTATAACATGCGGTCTTGCAGATACATGAATTGTTAAGGTTGTATTAATGATTGTTAAAGAACTCTTCACCATCCCCCATTATGCAGGGACATTCCAAGTCTGAAAGATTAAGGCCTTATATACAGTCTCTTAACTGGAAGCCATCCTGGGACAGGCAAAATTTCCAAATTGAAATTATCTATTTAGGTGCTCTGTTAGTTAGGGTGTACTATGGCAAAAATTTGGTATTAGTTGATCAGAGCAGTCACATTTTAGTCTGTGTTCTCAAACATTAGTGAAAATGTCCGGAAGTATAGTTAAGTGTCTTTGTCAATTTTTGTTTAGAGTCTGAACTTAAACATGTATATGTATTTTTGCATTTAAATTCCCATGAGATGTTTGTTTTGTTTTATTAATCTTCCAAGCTTGATTTTATTTATTTATTTATTTTTTTGGTACCGGGAATCAAACTCAGGACCTTGCGCTTGCCAGGCAGGCACTTGTGCTGCTGAGCTATATCCCTGGCCATTCCAAGCTTGATCTTAACCTGCTTCTAGTTATCCTTCTGTGCTTCACAGAAATCTTTTGCTTTGTATCTTTCCCCAGGCACCATGGGCCTAAAAATGAGATGAGTGTATGTGTCTAAGTAATTATAAAATACAGAGAATGTACACTTTCAACAGATAAAGGCCCTTAGTCAACAGTTGTAAGTAGTTCTTTGTGAAAATTGTAGTATCTTCTATGAAGCATAAATTCATTTTATTGGGTGATTTGCATTTAAATAGACCCTTAAAAATGCGTTGTCTTTTCAAAGGCACGAAATTCATGGAAGGATGAAATACCTTTTTAAGAGACACATATACTAGAAAAGTTTCTTCTTAAGAAAAACAATAGCACAATTGTGATAATAACAAATGATATCAACCTCATTTTCTGGAAAATCTTACAAAGTGGTGCATAGATAAAGGGTGACCCTGGTTAATAGAAATGATCATTCCTGACTGTTATGTAAAATTATGTTAATTGTTGTTTCAAAAGAAGTTAGAAATCTTTGGTTATGTTAAAAAAAGAAAGCTGAAAGTTTTAAATGTTGGTAACTAATCCATTAATAAATACTATGGTGGCAGCCAAGCAAAACCCACTAGATTTAGCCAAGGGCTACTAATTTGCAGTTTCAGCATAATTCTAGATACATACTGAACCATGTTCTGGTCAGATGTCTGCTGTTGGGATGCCCCTCTGTATCAGAATTTAGTACCAAAGAATACCGGTCTTAAAAGATCCCTGCTTTTAGCAAGACAATTGCTCGTGCTGTATATATAGCAAAGCCTTTCCCTACCATTGAAGAGATACTACTATCCTAGTATCTTTAAGGGAGACAAAGAACCACTTACATGGATGTGCGCACAGTAGCAGGGTCTCTAACTATCCTTCCTGTGCTATGTGTACAGTCATGAAATTCCAGAGGTAACCAAGCAGGGTAGAATTGCACTACAGCCGCAAAAGGGACAGATCAGCTGGGTATGGTGGTGTATACCTCTAGTCCCAGCACTCTGGGAGGCTGAGGTAGGAAGATTGCAAGTTTGAGCCCAACCTGGACAACTTAATGAGTTAGCAAGACACTGTTTGAAAAAATAAAATAAAAAAATTTTAAAAGGTTCGTGCAAAGGTCCTGGGTTTAATCCCCAGTTAACCTCCTGCATACACACACAAAAGTGACAGCTCACAGAGACTCATTAGTAGTGGTATAGGTGAGATTATACTGTATGAGGAATGTAAAGGAGAAACAGACATCAAAGGTGATCCTTCAAGCTTAAATGCCTAGATTTATAGAACACATAACTTAGAATATAGATAGGGAAATTTGAAGAGTGGCATAATGACTTTGATTTAGGCAAGCAAACAAGCTGTTCTGATTTTTTTTCTAATTTGGTCTTGAGGTCTCTCTATCATGAGTGGCTGTCAATCAAGATAGCCAGTCTCCAGGGGAACCCTGACCAGGGACAGGTTAGGTCTGGGTATGTGGGTCAGGTGAGACCCAATTAAGAAGTGAAACCCCCCAAAATGAAACAAAATTTATTACTTACATATGCCTTAGAGGCTAGGGGTCCTGTCAGGAGCCTGTGGGAAGTCTAGAAGCATCAGAAAGGTCACCTAGTGGGTGGGAAAAGAAAGACAAAATGGGAAGAAGACCAGGAGACTGTGCCTTTATTATGGTCCATGGGTATTCTCCCTTTGGCTTTCCCATGGGGCTTATACGTTGGCAAATTTAAAAGGAAACACTCCTGAAGGGAGAACTTATTTGTTTCTAATGTTAACCAGTATGTTTTAATATGGTCAGCAGCTGAACTTTGTGTGACACTTTCAAACCATAGTAGAATATTAACATGTCTTTCTTATTTAATGATTGTGTTTTAACTTTGTTAGTAAACTTTGTTAATAGTGTCTTCTGTCACATAAAATTTTTGCATTCACAAATGTCTGTTTTAAATAATTTCTGTTTGGGAGTTTATAGTTTGGTGGTGGTGGTGGGTTTTGTTTTTTTGTTTTTTTTTTTTTGTGTGTGTGTGTGGGTACCGGGGGGTCGACCTCAGGACCTCACGCGCCAACAGGCACCTGTGCCGCTGAGCGATATCACCGGCCCCTTTTTCGTATTTGGGATCCGGGAGTCGAACTCGGGCCCTCGTGCTTGCAAGGCAGGCGCTTACGCCACTGAGCCATCTCACCGGCCCTTGTTTTGTTTTTTGAAACAAGGGCTTGCTATGTAGTTTAGGCTGGCCTTGAACTCATAGTGATCCTCCTACCTCAGCCTCTCAAGTGCTGGTATTACAGGCATGTGCCACCACACTTGGCTCGGGGTTTATACTTTGAAAGACTTTTCCATCCATGATAATAAAATCATTCACATATTTTTTCTAGTAATTGTATGTTTTGGTTATTTTACCTTTAACTTTTATTGATATAGAATGTGTATATATATATATATATATTTTTTTTTTTTTTTTTTTTTTTTAAGGGGGGTGGGCATGGGGTTTGGACCTTCACACTGAGCTACATCTGTAGTCCACTTTTTATTTTTGAGGTAAGGTCTTGCTAAGTTTCCTAGGTTAGACTCAAATTTGAGACCCTCCCGCCCAGCTTCTTAAGTGCTGGGAATATAGCCATGTGCCACCATGCCTGGCTATTTAGCTTGTTTCTCAGTTCAGTATTATTTCTTGAATAGTTTGTCATGATCTCTACATTTTGCAATGTTGTTTTAATCATTTAGTGAATTTTCATATACCTGGATCTGTTTATGGGATTTTCTTTTTCATTGATTTGTTTTAAATCCATTACTGTCATGTGTGTGTGTGTGTGTGTGTGTGTCCTGTCTTAAATACTGCATTAGCCTGTTTTCAGTTACCAGAAACACAGTATCAGACACTGGATGAGTTACAGAGTTTTATTTTGAGTCATGATTCTGGAGGTCTACAGTTGGTCTTCTTGCTGGCAGAGACCTGGGGTGATGTACAAGCATCACAAGGCAGGAGACAGGGAACATGTAGGTATGTGTGTGTCTCTTCTGCTCTCTTACTTCTTAAATAGTTACCAGGATTCCACATGGGGACCCATGATCTTGTCTAATCCCAGTTCCCTCCCAAGATCCCACCTCTAAGCAGCATAGTCTGATTCCATCCCCACTTTCTCAGTACCTCACAATGGGGTTTAAATTTCCAGGAAACCTTTGGGGACACTTAAACTGTATCCAACCTATACCAAATCTTACACCTTGTAATACACGTTAATATATAGAGAGAAAACTCCATTCACATTACCCTTGCTTTATAGAGTTTTTCTTGTTGTTTCATTTTCCCCCTCCTCACAGAAACTTTAATTCTCTTATGTCTTCTGCTTTACAACCTTAGAGCTTTTTATCTTGAATCTGTGGGTTTCTCTTCCCTTTCCCTACATCATAGCAACCTTTCCTTTCCTTCTAGGAGAACATTCTCTCTGTTAAAGGTGTCTATCATTTTGTTCTATCAGCATTTAAAGGGAAAAAATATCTCGCCAATGCTTTAGCCTGAGTATACATCTTCTGGTTTGTTAATCGTCCTATTGTTGTGTTATCCCTTTTGCTTCACAGTGAGGTCACAGCTGGTGTATGCTGGAATATGAGGTTATCGCCCCTGGGTTACAGTCCATTTCTTCAGGTATTCGTTGTGCTAACCTTGTTCTCCTTTTTTCAGTAAATCATCCTGCAGTCTACCACAGGTGCTCAGGCAGTAACTCATTCTTAAATCCTTTTTCTCTCACACTCCACAACCACTCTATCAGCAGATCCTATCTGACCCATTCTCACCACCTTCACTGCTGTTACTATATTCTAAGGACACTTTGGTCTCTCTCCTGACAGCAGGCACTTCCTTACTCACCTCCCTGCTTCTGTCTTGCCTCTCCTGTCTATTTGTTACACAATAGCAAGAATGATCGATCTTTTTAAAACACAAATCCAGTCACATCTCTTTCCTACTAAAAATGATCCTGTGTCTGTCTGCTGGGGGCTCTAACAGAGAAGAGTTGATACTCTCATAGCATTTTGGAGGTCTGTATGAGGTGATAAATCATGGGGTTTCTGGCTGCTTTGCTAGTCCCTTCTGCTTCTATTTTTCTTCACTATACTGCATTGCTACTGAACTTCCTGCCAGTTGTCTACATTTCCAAGCTTACCTCCACCTTAGGACTTTTGCTCTTAGTGTTCTTTTTGTCTGGAATGCTCTTCCATATTCCAAGTCTGCCTCTTTCAGGCCTCTTCTAATATGACTTTCTCAGAAGGCAGTTTCTGAATATATAACACATCACAACCCTTATTGTCTGTCCTTTAATGTGCTTTAATTTTATTAGTTGCATTAACCTTTGCCTGATGTAAGCTTATTTTCTGGTTTATTGTCTGTCTCAATCATTAGAATATTTGGATGCTAGAAGCATGGTACCTTATTCAGCATTGTGCTCTCAGCACTGGGTTCAATATATGATACTTGTTATCGTCAATTTAGAGAGGCTATGATTTTCATTTCAGAGCCAAGAACT
Source organism: Erethizon dorsatum (assembly GCA_028451465.1). Taxonomy (NCBI): domain Eukaryota; kingdom Metazoa; phylum Chordata; class Mammalia; order Rodentia; family Erethizontidae; genus Erethizon; species Erethizon dorsatum. The sequence continues at coordinate 119,839,721 of CM051827.1, forward strand.
AAAATCAGTGGATGAAAACATTTAAACAGGGTTGTAATGATTAGAGTTGTTCAAAGCTGATGTGGGCTCTATCATTAAATAGTGAGTTCATGTCAGTTAAGATTTTTAAATTGGTAATTTTTAGAAAACATACAGAAAGAATTAAAGAACTGATCTGTTCGGACGATGCAGATTCCAATGTTCACATCCTGTGATCCTGGCATTAGAATTCAGTGTGCAGCTTACTGTTACTACTACGTTATGACTATGGTCATTATTCGTTGTGAATTATTATCCATGTACTACAAGAAATATTCATCATGTCATCCCACATATCATTACACTATGAGTTAATCTCTATACTTAGGTGTTTCAGCCATTTTAAACTCTTAAGCGTGAGTTCATGATCTTCCTCTCTTCCACCCCTTGACCCCTAATGTCTCCTGCAGTGTCCTGTATTTCGGTGACTAATAACTTGGAAACCAGAAACCTAAAAGACTTTTTTTACCCCTCTGCTCTGCATTGGTCCCTTCCCTACTAATTAGTTACCGAGTCCTCTCAGTTTCCCTCCTGTGTTTACATAAAATTCAGCCATACCACTTGCTGATTATTTCCTTTTGATTCCTGCAGTAACCCTATAAATTTTGGTCATTATAACTACTCTATGTTTCCTCCCGTTCATCCTGCATGAGTGATCAGAATTAGTTGTGGTGTTTGTTTGTTTGTTTTTCCAGTACTGGGGATTGAACATAGGGTCTTCACTGAGGTATATCCCCAGCCCATTTTTTTGAGACTGGATCTTGCAGAGTAGTCCAGGCTGGACTCAACTTTGTGATTCTCCCACCTCAGCCTCCCCAGAAAGCTGGGATTTCAGACATGTACCACCACATATGGCTAGAATTCTCTTTTTTAAAACATAAATTTGATTGTGCTATGTTGCCAATTATAACCTATCCCTATTTGTCTTTTACTGTGGAGATAAAGACCAAAACCCTTGATGTGGCCTGTAAGGCCCTGTCTGTCTTGATCCCTGCCTGCTTCATTTTACACCTACCTCCCTACCTCTTCCTGGTTGATCACATTATATTCTTCCCTTTGGAACCTTTATGTGTGCTGTTCTTTCTGCCTGAAGTACAGCTTTCTACACTTCCTCACATGCTTCCCACATTCCTGCATCCACATTGATTCTTTAAAACTAAGCTAAATGTTGCTTTCTCAAAAAATTCCTCCTCATATACACACACAGTCAGGCGCTAGATGATATATTATCCCTATACTCTTGCACTCTGGTATATCACTTACCATTACTGTAATTAAATGATTAATTTTGTGGTTTATTCCTTAATATATTTTCTTTAATAGATTACAAAGTCCATGGAGCTATGAATTTTGTCTTGGTCACCAGTGGATTCTAAATGTTGTGTACATGGTATACACCAAAGGGAAACACACACCCACACACCTTTCTCATAAGTGGATGTGGGAAATTCTCTCTCAGTTATGAGAGAAACATGTTTTGGTCCCTTTTCCTAGCATAGTCAGGTATATTAATTTGCTTCTTGACTTCATGCTTTCCAGTGGAGGCTATACAGTACTTGTTTATCCTCTGGGTTTATATGCATTAAATACACAAAGTAAACTGGTTATAGTTGCTCCCACCTATAATCTTAGCTATTTTGGAGACTGAGGCAGGAAGATTACAAGTTCAAAGCAATCCTGGGCAATTTAGGAAGATCCTGTCTCAAAATTTAAAAAAAATTTAAAAGTGCTGGACATATAGTTCAGCATTTTCTGGGTTCAACTCCCAGTACCACCGGGGGGAGGAAAAAAGGTATTTTCTACAAGGATTGTCTTAAAGTTACTGAATGGGACTTTGAAAAATCAGTTGTATCTGGAATGATAAACTATGAAACAATTAAAAGTAGCCTGTCACTGGGAAAACTGACCATACACATCCACAAGATTGAAACTAAACCCATATCTCACCATGTACTAAACTAAAATCTGAGTCGATCAAAGATCTAAATGTTAAAACACAAACAATCTACAGGAAGATAAAAATAGGTAAAACTCTTGAAGGCATAAGCATAGGCAGGGTCTTTCTGAACCCCAGTGGCACAAGAAATAGTACTAAGAATCAGCAAATGGTATTGTTTCAAATTAAAAAGCTTCTGCAAAGCAAAAGAAACAACAGAGTGAAGAGACAATCTACAGAAATGGAAAAGAATTTTGCCAGCTATTCCTCAGAGAACTAACATCTAGAACAGTGATGGTAAGCCTTTCAGAGCTTTTAGCGCTAATAAGCAGCTGGCTGCGGCACGCATGTCCCATATTCACCACCACTGTTCTAGAATATATAAGGAACTAAAAAATATTAGACCTCCCCAAAGTAAAGACCCAGTCAAAAAATGGACAACTGAAATGAATAGACACTTCTCAGAAGTAGTAGTACAGTTAGCCAATAAATACATGAAAAAATGTTCAATATCTCTGGCCAGTAGAGAAATGCAGATTAAAACAGTGAGATTCCATCTTAATCCAGAAAGATTGGCTGTCATCAAGATATCAAATAGTAACAAATAGTAACATCTGCTGGGGGGGGCAGATGGAACTTTTGTTGGTGGGAATGTAAACTAATACAGCCAATATGGAAATCAGCATGGAGAATCCTCAAAACATGAAAAATAGAAATTCCATTTGACCCACCTATCCCTGTTCTAGATATCTTCCTGAAAGAATTAAAGACATAATTATTTCAGTGATATACGCATACCCATGTTTATAACAGCACAACTCATCAGAGCTAAAATTTGGAAGCAGCTCGTATCTCCATCAACAGATGAATTGGTAAAGAAAATGTATTTATAAACAATAGAGTACTACTCTGCCATGAAAAAAAAGATAAATTTCAGTCATTTGTAGGAAAATAGATGCCCTTGAGACCATAATGTTTAGTGAAGTATATCAGACACATAAGCTTAGGTACTGTGTGATTTCTCTTATATGAGAAACTCAAAGTATAAATAATTTTAAGCACAAAATAAAAGCAAATAATAGGAAACAGGGAGTTAGATGTTTTGCAAATGGGAGGGGGACCGAGAGATGGAGAGAGGGGGAAGAAGAGGAGGGGAAAGGGACATAAAAAGAATTAAGATATGTTATCGGATGTACCAACTCCCCACAGTGAATGTAATTATGTACTGCAGAAATGTACTGATAAAAATAATTTTTAAAATGCCTTACATAAATCAGGAAAAAAGTAGCCTCTCAATAAATTACACCAGCTGCTTGCTTGTGTTTGTATAATCATTAGAAGTCTCTGGCTTTCTCTTAGTGATTTGTAATAAGGGTCAGCAAACATCTTCTGTAATGGGCCAGATAGTAAACATTTTAGGCTTTAGCCATGTTGTCTGTTTGAGTACTACTCAGATGTACACCACAAAAGCAGCCATATATAATACATAAATGACTGAGCTTGTCTGTTCCAATAAATTGATGTTTATGGGCACTGAAATTTGAAATATATAAATACAAAAAAAAAATATATATATATATATATCTTTTTGTTTGTATGTATGTTTTTTGGCCTTGAACCCACTATGTAGCAAAGGCTGCCCTCGAACTTCGTGTTGGGGTTACAGGCATGTGCCGCCACACTGGGCTTGAATTTTATATAATTTTTATGTGTCCATAAATACTGTTTTTTCTCTCGATTTATTCCCCCAGCCATTTAAAAATATACGAGTGTCCTAGGGGCAATACAGAAACAGGCAGGTAGCCCCTTGGCCACCTGTGTATTTTAATGACCTATATGTATACATTAAGAACAAGGGGAAAAAAAGGACGGTGAACCTTTTCTTGGCAGAAACAGTATGAGCTGTTATGTAAAGAAGAATTGATTTTACATTATGCAAAGAAATATTTAAGAACAGTCCTGATTTTGTTGCCTATTTTATCTGATCAGTAAACATTTTTTTTTTTTTAAAGTAATGAGCCAGGTGTGTTAGTGCACACCTATAGTCCCAGCTCTCAGGAGGCTGAGGCAGGAGGATTGCTGCGAGTTCAAGGCCAGCCTGGGCTACAAAGTGAGTTCAAGGCCAGCCTGAACTGCATGGTGAAATCCTGTCTCAAAAAGACAACAATTAAAAAAAAAGGGATAAATTCCTCCACTATTTGGGCCCAAGCCTATCATTTTCCCTTGAGCCCACTACTTTAATATATAAATCTTCATTAGATGGGACTGTCAAGTAGAATTTATAAAAGTATTTCAATTCTTGGATACTATTGGGAATTATTATCTTTTCATCCTTTAAACTTCCTTATTACTTACTCTATTTGAAAAATGATAAACTTTTTTCTTCTGTTAATAAAATCTTTGGTTTCAAAATACTTTGGGGGTTAGAATTTAGTGTTGACATAAATTATGAAGTATTGCAACAATATGGGAAAAATTGCTTATCAACCCTGACCTTTTAATTCTGACTTCCCTGGCATCTTTATTGAATTATTTTATATTTGATAGCGATTGCTCTTTCAGAATGATTTTTATATATTTTCGCTTCTAACAATAGTTCATGTGAATGAAGTGCAGTGATTTTGGAATTCCTTAGTATGTTCTTAACAATGTAGCTTAACTTCTTTATATAGATAAAAATGCATACAACATAGGATATGTTTTGAGTCACAGAATATTGTATTACCTGATTTTTTTATTACTGTGTTTTTAAGATTTTTTTTGAGACAGGGTCTCACTGTGTAGTGCAGGCTGGCCTTGAACTTGCTTATGTATCCCAGACTGGCCTTGAAGTCATGGAGATCCTCCTGCTTCAGGCTCCCAAGTGCTGGGATTACAGGCGTGTGCCACCATGCCCAACTAATATTTATTACTTATTAATTGAAGTAGTTTATAATTATTTATACTTTGGAAAAATAAGAGACTCCTTTGTAATGGACTGTTTACAGTTGAGTAACTTCATTAGAAGAGAATAGATGAGATTAAAGAGTTAACCAAAATTTGAAATTATCCCAAATTAACATTAATCCAGAACAAGATTGAAGTATTTAATTGTATGTTATAGTGTATGTCATCATTTTTGTCATACTCTCAGAGGTCTTTAGAATGTTAAAGTTGGAAGAACTATAGGATTTAGTTTCATTTTATAGGTGATGAAACTGAGTAGTACTGTACTTAACAGAATGATGTAGATATATATCTTTGTACCGTGTATTTGGATTTGGAGCTATTACTTAATCAGTATGCCATTTCCTCCCTTTCTTATGACTATACATAAGTTTTTAGGGCTTTGTTAATTTTAAAATGTGTAGTTTTTTTACATAACTGAAGGCATTTTAGGTTGGAAATCCTCAGATCTATATAAATTTATAGGTATGTAACGTCTTATCTTGAACACTGAATGTTAAACATTGATGCCATTTTGTTGACCTGTATTTTGATTATTTCCCAGACAATTGAAATAGTTAATATTTTTTTCTTTTCAGGTAAATGACACAGTATACAAATCTTTCTTAAATGGGAAATGTAGATAACTGTTTAATAAATGCTGAGAATATAGAGTGTTTCTTTTTTTCCAAATCTGTTTTCAGCCAGTAGAACTAAACAGTTTGTATTTTCAATTTTAGTTATGAAGCTATCCTAATTTTTAAATCTATAATACTATAATTTTCCATACTGAGCATTCAGAATAGAGTAATTATGGCATTATTACTTACGTTTTCATGATTCAAAATAAAAATAGAAATTCTCTTCATTTTTTTATATATGGAAATGCAATCATAGTATTCTTTATTTAGATCTAACTGTGGTATATGAGCAGTTTTCTTGGTCTAATACATAGATGAAATGTTAGCATTTCCCCCTTAGCTATCATCATTCTATATAGTCCATATGTAGGCAAATATGAATTACATGTTGTACTTCCCTGAAAAGTATTGTTACTTAAATGATATCTGTCATCATAAATGATAGGTCCGTTTCATTTATATTCCCTCTTTAAGAATTGAGACTATGGACTTGAAAATATTTTTTACTAACTTAAGTAACCCTATCCACCTTGACTCACATCTTAATCTCCCCAGCACACCCCAAAACAATTTCACAGAATTGTGCAGAGAACCCTGCTCTGATAGCACTGGTAGAATTCAGTGTAGAAGTTTAAGCTACCAAAACATTGACCTTAGATCTCCTAAGAGACACTGCTTCGTTGTGTGGCTTTTTGTGTAACCCTCAAATCCAAAACAAATATCTGCCTGGAATGTGATGTAGAATGCGTGTTCTTGTCCTTTCCCATGTAAAATGTTCCCTCTAAGTTGCACAATGGCTGCAGTTTTGTCAACCTATTCAATTCAATTTTAATGGGTGTTTTTCACTCAATACAGTGACCAAGTGAAAATGAGTTTCTTCAGTTCTGAGAAGCCAGATACTTATTTGTATTTCTGATTTTGGTTTCTTGACAGAGAACCTAAAGACATATTAAGGTGACAGTTCTGTATGATCACAACAAGGACATTTAACAGAATCACAACCCTTCCATGTTGTTTTCTTGAATCAGTAACTGTTTTTTTAAAACCTTTCTATCTTGTTTGTTCTACTTTTGGCAAACGAACTCCTTTGCTAGGTAGTTCAGATGCGAAGCTGACCAAACCCGTTTGATCTCTGGGAAGATTTTAAATTTCTTCTTAGCTGTGATATTTATTGTTAGGTTGAAAAATTAGCTTATCCTTAGAAGGAACACTGGGGAATGAAATGTACTACTAATTGTGCCGTCTTCTGTTATGGTTAATAGTAATCATCTTTTTTCCTTCCCCTTTCCTGCTGCCTCTCTCCTTCTTTTCCCTGTCTTCTCATGTACTGTTTGAATTTATTAAATTGGCCTGTATATTTTTTCCTTGCTTTCCTTTTAATTTTGTGATCTTCTGCCCTTCTCTGTCTTACCCCCTTGCTTGGGTTCCATGTTGCTAGTTTTTATGTTCGCACGCTCATTATCACCCTTTTTTGTACTTCAAATCCCAGCAGCTGCCCAGCCAGGTCCCTGGGCACAGCCCTGTGGTTTATGGGACTGTGGAGAACGCTCATCTTGCTGCCAGCACCCCTGTCACTGCAGCTAGCGACCAGAAGCAAGGTTTGTGTATGACTGTTTTCCTCCCTCTTATCTTTAGTCTCTTTTTATTAATTACGTTGCCCTCTAGCATTCAAGAACAGGAGTAAAGCATCTGACCATTATTTAGATACCTACTTTTAAACAAAGTTTTGAGACCGAAGATATTCTGCTTCTATGAAACTAAACTAGGAATGATTAGTTAAAATTTTCCTACATTTTGTTAATACCTCCCTGTCAGCATGTATGTGTAGATGTTTACCCTAGCTGCCTTAAATTAAAAAGAGAAATAAAGTGGGGGAGGGAATAAAAGCATATATTGTTTTACCAGAACAACATAGATTGATTTACATATTCAACATGTCCTTGTGTGTCTTGGTATTTTTATAAAAGATAAAATGTTTCTTCTTAGAAGATTGGCTTCTGTAGCCTCAGGGAAAGCATTGAGTTCAGATTATGGTTCCAACATGTACTAGGTGTTTTGTATTGAGTGAGGACAATTTATGTATCCTAATTTCTTCACTTACAAAATTGAGTGAAGACCTATTTTACAATATTGTTTTGAAGACGTGTAGCACATGAAAAATTATAATCATCATTATTTGACACAGGAATAATTTTAAGGCCTTCTCCTTTTGACCTTGAACATAAAGTGTCCACTGTTTATTGAAATAAATATAATGCCTTTTGGAATATAAATAAAAAAACTTTAAGGCAAATGTCATGCTAGAAGGTGGCATATCATAGTCTTCCTTTCCTACCTCGTCGGATTTTAGCTTGACCTCATTAGGCACAGGTGAAACAAGTAACTTTGAGCATGCTTTCTAATGTCTCTGGCTGTGCTCTAAGAATGAATATAAATCATGTGCATACAGAGCCTGCCAAAAAAAATGTATACACACTTCAGGAAAAGAAAAACTTGTCTAAATATTTTAATACTGAAATTTATTGAAACATCATGAGATTAATACAAGTTACCTTTGGCCTGTACAATTACAAGAGGTGCTCAAAGTGGTGTCTTTTAGCTTCCAGACATTTATTAGTACAGCAAACTGCTGCTTGGATAACCTTGGCCATTGAGATTGCTGAACATGCATTTTCAATTTCTTCTCTAAGGGCTAGCAGTGTGTAGTGGGTTTTCTGCAATATATCACATTCTCTATGGTCCCCCCCAATACGAGGGTAACACTATCTGTTGAGAAAACATCATACTATTTTTTTTTTTCCTGAAATGTGTATACATTTTTAAGTAGACTCTATCTATGTGTTACCTGCTTTCTTGAATTATACGTTCCTACAAACCCCTTATTATTCTATAGCTGGCTGTTAGTAAATATGTTTTCTCACAATTTTCAAAAAAATATTCTGGGCATGGTGGTTTATCCCTGTAATGCCAGCTCTGTGGAGGATCATAAATTCTAGCTCAACCTTAGCAATTTACCAATTTAGTGAGACCCTGTCTCAAAAATAATAAATAACAAAAAAGAGGGCTGTGGCTGTAGTTCATTGTGAAGGCCCTGGGTTCAATCCCAATTACCGGGGATGATTAGAAATGCCACATAAGGGGGCCGGTGAGATAGCTCAGCGGCATAAGCGCATGCCTGGCAAGCGCGAGGTCATGAGTTCGATTCCTGGAACCCACATAAAGGAAAAAAAGGGCCAGTGATACCGCTTAGCGGCACAAGCGCTTGCTGCCAAGCGCGAGGTCCTGAGGTCGACTCCTGGTACCCACATTAAAAATAAATAAATAAAATAAAATAAAATAAATGCCACATAAAAATGAAAGTTTTTAATATTAAAGGCCTTGAGCTAGACTGCATATTAATCACAGTTATAAACCTTCTGAATGGTGAATATATGATTTAAGTGTTTTTTACATCATACAAAGATGACATGAGCCAGGCATGGTGGCGCAGGCCTGTAATCCCAGCACTTGGGAGGCTGAGGCAGGAGGATCACCGTGAGTTCGAGGCCAGTTTGAACTATATAGTGAGACTCTGTCTCAAACAAGCAAACAGATAAATGAACAAACATGACATGGTATTTTTAAAATAGAAAGTTAATTTTTTCCTGTATTAAGAAGCCTAGTTTAGGGCCGGTGAGACGGCTCAGCGGCGTAAGCGCCTGCCTTGCAAGCGCGAAGGCCCGAGTTCGACTCCCGAAACCCACATACGAAAAAGGGGCCGGTGATATCGCTCAGCGGCACGGGTGCCTGTTGGTGCGCGAGGTCCTGAGGTCGTCCCCCCCGGTACCCACAAAAAAAAAAAAGAAAAAAGAAGCCTAGTTTAAAAGAAGAATACCTGCCAGGTGTGGTGGCAGACGACTATAATCCCAGCACTTAGGAAAAAGAGGCAGGAAGATCTAGGTGAGTTGAAGGCCAGCCTGGGCTATGTAGTGAGTTCAAGGCCAACCTGAAATACATAGTGAGACCCTGTCTCAAAAAAGCAAAAACAAAACACAACAAACAAATCTGGAACAGGAGGAAGTTCTATATTGTATTTGTTATATAAGATAGTGTTAAACTAAAAGATAGGAAATAAACCATAACCTGGCATGCTTCTAAAAGTTGCACTGTTAAATACTTCTTTCAGCTGTGTTTGGAGTTAAAGGAGGACTCATGAAGCTTAAAACTGTAATTTTTAAATACTAAAGCCATTTACTTGATGAGAAGTGCAGTTTCAGGTATTGGGGAAGACTATTCTGTACCCCCAATATCTTCTTTGCACATTTGCTTTATAACTATGCTAAGACTTTTTATTTTTTTTAATTCATAATATACTCTGATGGTGGTAGTTCTGATATGGCTAAAGATAGCATTATCTTTTGTAGCTATTTTATGAAAAACAATACCAAGATTTATAGTTATAAGATCCTTACTTTGTCATATTCAGGCCTAGATTACCGAAAGAGTAAATGGAAAATTTTTAGATACTCTCAGTACTTTTTTCTTTTTGGTTTGTGGAAATTTGAATAACAAAAATCAACATTTCAAGCTAATACATTGCTTAGGTAAGGGTGAATTGGAAAATATTTCAGATCACCTTGAAATGAAAAACTGTGTTTTGGGGCCAGTGAGATGGCTCAGCGGCTTAAGCGCCTGCCCAGCAAGCGCGAGGGCCCGAGTTCGACTTCTGGAACCCACATACGAAAAAGGGGCCGGTGATATCGCTCAGCGGCACGGGCGCCTGCTGGCGCGCGAGGTCCTGAGGTCGACCCCCCGGTACCCACCAAAAAAACAAACAAACAAACAAAAAACCTGTGTTTTAAGTACAGATTTTAGAGCTTTATAGGTGGGTAATTCTTTGGGACTACTCATCTTCCATGTAGTACCAACTGTTCATCAGAAACTAAGTAACTGTTTTACAATTCTGCTGATAGCCTGCCAATACGTAAAATAGTTTTCACAATAGTCCATCCATTCATCCATCAATCCAGAGCTGGGAATGGAACCCAGAACCTCGAACATGCTAGGCAGGGGCTGTACCACTGAGATACACACTCCCAGCCCTCAGAGTAGTTTTTAAAGCCCAATTTATGTAATTATGTAAGTGCTCATTATTAGGAAGTGCTCATTATTTTTTAGAGAATGTTTTATCTGTATGCTTTTTAAAAAATTTCTTTTAAAAAAATACTGTAAAGTTGAAGAAGGATAGATGCATTCACTATTTTCAATGATTTCTCTTAAAAAACAATGGTCTCTGCATTCTGCAGTGAAATTTTTTCTTTCTCAATGGAAGTGTCATTACTGAAGATTTGTATTAGGCAACAGAATTTCATGGCAGCTCCAAAGTCTCCTGCGTGCTGATTCACCTGAATACTTTTATTTTCACGGAAGAATGTGGGATTTGAAATCATTCTCAGGCTTGCACATTTGCTAGTTATGTGACCTTGGCCTGTGACTAATCTCTACAACCTTCAGTTTCCTAATCTGTAAAATAAGAACACTATACTTTTTGCCCCCAATGGTTGTTGTGAGAATTAAAGAGAACAATAAGCACGTAAGTGCTTTATAAATGTTAGTTGTCATTATTCTTCTAGTTTCTCGGTTTTTGACATAAACAACTGGAATGGTTACAGGAAAAAAAAGCATCCAGACGATTGTACATTTCCTGTTTAGTATTTATGAAAACACGGGAATACCTCATATTGGTTTGTAAACAAAACTTTTATGAATTAAAACCTTGGCATCGTATTGATGGTGTATAGATACAGCTGAAAGTATTGCTGTTTACTAAGTGAGAAAGTACATTCAATTTTGTGTATTGAGGGTATGGTAAGGATAATTAATATAAACAAGAGTTAGTGAGGAGCTTAAAATCTTAGTACTTGTTGAAAGCACCTGGTATTGAGTATTCAGTGAATAGAATTTTGTTGTCATTCAACCATTCAGTTTCGTGTTACTCAACTGGGCTCTGTTTGCAGATAGGATATTCTTTTGTAGGTGAGGCTGTACCTCAGATTTTAGGATGTTCAGCATCGCTGGTCCGGGCCTGTGTTAACTGACAGTAGCACCTTCTCAGTGGTTGTAAGATTTGTAATACCCAAAGGCACTCATGTAAGCCATTGGTTTCACCACCATCTGAGAATCAAAGGGAGCAATTTTCTCCTTTTTGTAAATATGACACATTCATTATAGAAACTATGGGTAAGCGAGATGAAAAATGTATTATTACCAAACTGAGTTCACAGCTCTACAGTTTTGTGCCATACTTGGAAAAAACACTGTATCCTTTATTATTAACAATTTTGTCTGACTAAACACTTTTAAAACCCTATTTTAAATATTGAACACTATTTGGCTAGGCTATTATTTATTTAATAAATCCCTTATTGTTGGACATTGGGTTTATTCCTTCCCCCACTTTCACTATAAGGTTGCCATAAGTATTCTAGACATCTGTCTTTGATAAATGATTATTTCCTTAGGAAAAATTCTTATGCATGGAGTCCTGCAGATTTCCTAAAGTTGGTCAAACTCTTAAAAAAAAAGTCATTTGAGGGGTAGAATAAATGTTTTTTTTATTTAGATCTATTGTATTGTACTTTTCTGTTTTATGTATTTAAAGTGTTAAAAAAAAGTTAAAAGACTTTATTTTAGAATGAGAAACTCTCAAAATAAATTTTGTTTCTAATTTTTTAGTACTAGATTTTCTCAAGCGTATATAGAAATTTTGTCACTCCTAGATCTTTTGTTATTTTTAACTCTCAGATTTTGTTTTCCAAAATTAATTATTGAATCAGTATATTCTTACTAGATTGTTAATGTGAGAATTACTGTTTTCTTTGGTTTGGTTTTAAATATACTATTTCTAGGTTCCAGTCAGTGATCATAAATGGTATTATTTTGGTACATTTTCACAGTGGTTTCATATAATCTGGGTGACCTGTATGGAACTAATTCTAGTCATCTGGAAATTATGTTCATTAGATATGTTTTAATAAGTACATATTTATTATATGAATGTGCTTCACATAGAACACACACACACACACACGAATGACATATTTTTGTCTCTTACCCTGGCACCTTAGTCTGGGAGATTCCACATTGAGAGCTTATTGATCTTACTCACACTACAATAGACAGAAGTCCAATTTTAGAAGCCTTAGTGTCTTCTACCATCAATTAAAATGAATTCAGCCTGCCTGGCAAGTGCAAGGTCCTGAGTTCGATGCCCAGTGCCAAAAAATAAAATAAAACGAATTCAAAGCCTAGTAAGTATAGTAGAAGTGAACAAACTAATTTTTAACAGCTTAATGGTAATGGTTACCATCTCTATTTGGTTAACAGAACGTACTCTCTGTAACAGACTTACTTAACTATAATTTATTGTAAAGACTCACTTTCACTGATGCATAAAGAATGCTGGGGGAGAGTCTCCGTTTAGAAGGTCTTTCAGTAGTGCCAACACTTTTTGTTGGCAGTTGGTAAACATCCTCATCCTCATATAAGTATCTATTTTCTTTTTTTTTTTTTGTGGGTACCGGGGGTCGACCTCAGGACCTCGCACGCCAATAGGCACCCGTGCCGCTGAGCAATATCACCGGCCCCTTTTCGTATGTGGGTTCTGGGAGTCGAACTCGGGCCCTCGCGCTTGCAAGGCAGGCGCTTACGCCGCTGAGCCATCTCACCGGCCCCTATAAGTATCTATTTTCTAATGGACCTTCTTATCATGCTAAGGAAGCATCAGGCTGGAAACAGTCTTAAATTTCCTTTGGTTTCTTTCTGTCAGAAGTGAGTCACATCAATTTACCTAAATTTTAAAACAATATAATTTTGTTAATTGCCGTTTCTTTTATTTTTCCAAGTACCCTTAGTATGGTTACAATTTCCCTCTTTTACTCTTGATCTTATTCTGTTTATATACAATGTGTATTTTATATATTCCAAAATATTTCAGATATACAGGTTCAGTGTTCTTTTTTGTTGGATTTATACATCAGGATACTAACTTTGGTTTCACCTTGAAGAATTATTTCACGTGTGGAGACACAAAATAAATTTCCATTTTTATACCTTACTTTGTTTCTGAATATATACCTCTTTTTAGAATGAAAACTACTTTCAAAACTATTTTTTACGTTGAAGAAATCAGTTTCACTATAATAAATTTCATTGATAATAAACACTATGATGGCTTCTCTTAAAAGTTTTTTATATGTCATATATTTTTTATAAACAAAAATTCTCCCAAGTGCTGAAACACATAGACTAATGTATCCTTGGTAAGAAAAATTTATCATAGGGAACAAATACACTAGTGATGATGATTTCCCTATCCTAAAGAATGGCTTAACTCTAGTTTTGATGGCCTTTTTATTCTGTTATTAATGTAATCATTTGGTGAGTTGATTCCTTCTCTTACTCCAAAATAAACTTTTAGGAGCTCCAGTGGCACAGTCGGTTAGCTTGCAGTACTTATACATAATAAACTTCAATATGTACTTTATTAGAGACCAGTAATAGTATGTGTAACTAGAAAAAAATGAGAATATTCCTGCAGTATCAGAATAAATCTAGTATTTTGTTCTCTTGTACTGTGTAAGAGATTAAAACGATTGTCCTAAGGCAATAGTTTGGTTCAAGAATTACTCATAAAACTCTCTTTTCTTTTTTCTTCCCCAGAAGAGAAGCCAAAACCAGATCCAGTGTTAAAGTCCCCTTCCCCAGTCCTTAGGCTAGTCTTCAGTGGGGAGAAGAAGGAACAAGCAGGCCAGACATCTGAGACTACTACAGCAGAATCCATACCAGAGCTTCCTCTGCCTCCATCACCCACCACTGTTTCTCCAGTTGCTCGAAGTACGGTTGCTTCCCCCACTTCTGCTACTCTTAGTAGTCAACCGATATTCACTGCTGCTGTAGATGACAGACATGGACTCTCTTCCTCAAAAGAAGATACCGTTCCTACACCCAACCCCACATCTTGCACAGAAAAATCAAACCTTTCACCAACAGTTGAAATTGACGATGATATATGCAAGAAACCCTGTAGTGTAGCACCTAACGATATTCCACTGATTTCTAGTACTAACCTAATTAATGAAATGAATGGAGTTAGTGAAAAATCTCCAGCCACGGAAAGCATTGCAGAAATGGTTAAACATGAGGTGTTGCCATTGACTCTTGAATTGGAAATTCTGGAAAATTCCCCAGAAGAAATGAAAGTGGAGCGTATCCCACTTCCCATCACCCCTTCCACAGTTTCTTCCTTTTCTCCAGCTCCTCCAACTCCTCCAGCTTCTCCTCCCACTTCAGTCATTATTGCTGCCACCACTACTGTTAATATTCTGAGTGCTCCCACTGTAGTCCAGAGAGTCTTAGAAGAGGAAGAGAGCTTAAGAACTTGCCTTAGTGAAGATGCAAAAGAGATTCAAAACAAAACTGAGGTAGAAGCAGATGGGCAAACAGAAGAGATTATGGATTCTCAGAATTTAAATTCAAGAAAGAGTCCTGTCCCAGGTAAGCTATTCTGCCATTAATAATCCTATGCTTGCTGAACAAGAAGAGACAGTGTTTGAGTTATTTTTTAATTGGCTACTTTCCTTGACTTCCAGAAACATCGAATGAATGCTGAAATTCCTAGTCTGGTTTCTTCAGTGGTGTGTTTGTGTTTTAGTACAGCCTGCAAAAAGAGTTACTCCATTGTCTAAAAATGCAAATGAGAATTTCCAAATATACTAAATGCCTCCAAGGTATATGTCTCTGTATGTGTTGGGTTGTTTTTGTTTATACTTCGTTCATATGAATTATTTCCTCAGTGGTTAATTTTGTTGCTTTGGGGCTGAAAACTAACGTAAACCAGTATGGTCTATAGTCCCTAATACTATTTTCTCAATTTTTTTGTTTTTAGTTTTTTGAGACAGGGTTTTGCTATGTAGTCCAGGCTGGCCTTGAACTTGCTCTGTGGTCAAGGGTGGCCTTGAGCTCGTGACAATCCTCCTGCCTCAGCTTCCCAAGTGCTGGGGTTAAAGGTGTGCCCCACCACGGCCAGGTTGTCTTCTCAAATTTTAAAAACCCATTCAGTCTGTAATTTAAAGGAACTCCACTATGTAAGACCTCTTTTTAAATCTTAGATTTAGGAAAATAATCAGAATATCAAAGATTTATAACTACAGTATTTTATTTGCCATGGTGGGGATTGAACCCAGGGCCTTGGCACTGAGCTGCATCCTTAGCCCAATTTTTACTTTTTATTTTGAGACAGGATCTCACAAAGTCACTAAATTGTCCAAGCTACCATAGGTTCAAGCTTGTGATTCTCCTGCCTAATTCTCCCAGAGCACTGGGATTACAGGTGCGTACCACCACACCTAGTTAAAAGTTTATAACTTTTGAAAAATAAAGTGCCCACTTAATAAAAGTATAAGTAAGTTTAATGTTTTTTCACTTTCTCTTTTAAACACTTCATTTTTGTCTTAAGTTTTTATAAGTTTAATATTTTGAAAGTTTCATATTCCCAATTAAAATTGTGTTTTTTTTTTTTGTTTTTTTTTTTTTTGTGGGTACCGGGGGGTCGACCTCAGGACCTCACGCGCCAACAGGCACCCGTGCCGCTGAGCGATATCACCGGCCCCTTTTTTCGTATGTGGGTTCCGGGAGTCGAACTCGGGCCTTCGCGCTTGCAAGGCAGGCGCTCAAGCCGCTGAGCCGTCTCACCGGCCCTAAAATTGTTTTTTAGTGTAGCATCACCTAGGGCAGTGATGGCAAACCGTTTAGAGCTTTCAGTGATACAAACATCCCCCTGTGCCACATGTGCCATGGGGTGCACCACCACTGACCTAGGATCTTAAGAACTGACCACTGAGTTTTAATTTTTTATCAATTTATAATCAAAAATTTTAATAAGATTAGCCAAAAGTTATCTGAAGATTATCAGCTGATTCTCGAATCATTTGCCCCTAGTTATACTGGAATTTTGGTTTGTAAGAAGTCAGCCCAGCCTATCTTCCGTATCATTGTCCTTTGTTGTGTAATTTGTTTTCTGCATATTGGCAAGTTAATTAATTTGCATATGTCATTTGGGGCATGCTGCAAATGGGTGTATTCCCCAAGGTTGGTAATAGAAACACCAGTTTTGTTCACCAATATCCTCATATTTATTTTTACTTGTGTAATAGAAGGGAAACTTGGAAAGTCAAAAGCATGATGCCTGCTTTTAAGATACAGTATGCTTTCTTACCCAGCTCAGTTCCTGAGGGCTTTTAAAATCAGTGTCCATGGAGGTGTTTGGTCCCTTTGCATTCTAGAATGCCTCCTGGTTCAGCGTAGTGGTTGAGCTAGAGCAGAAAAGCAGTGCAGAGTAGTTTGGTCAAGGAGAAATTGATCAATAATCTTTGCAAGTCACCTGTTTCCTCAACACCCTGGCTTCCATTGGCATCAGTATTCATAGTACTGGCTATTTTAAGGACCTTCTTCCTTGGTGGAGAGATGACCTAGGGCTTGTGAGTGATCCTTTGAAAAACGATGATTTAGGTGTTGCTGCAGGTGAATGTTCTCCAAAGAAAACAATAATTTGATCCTTGATGGTTTCCTTTCAGTTACTCACTTAGTGATGTGGTAGTTCCAAAATAAAGAGAAGCTAATGAAGACAAATATTTTAAAAACATAAATAACAGAAAAAACAATCATAGGGGATACAAGTAAAAGATACAAACCATGTCTCAGAACTGAAATATTTGTGAAATAAGATGGCACCAAAATTGTATTCCTACTCGTTTTTTAAATTCATGCTCTGTTTAAACAGTTTATCACATATGTGCACTGATACCTCAAGATAGTGCCCAGGATTAGATGGGAGGTAATGTGTCTTAACATTTTTCTAGTTTGTCATGTTTTGTCTTGTTTTGTTTTGTTTTAAACTGGTAAATGTACAAAAAAGAGATTAGTAATTCTGTCATTCTCCTCCTGCTTTTGTTGTTGTTATTGTTGTTGTTGTTGTTAGTAAGGGTCTCACTATGTAGTTCAGGCTGCCCTTGGACTTATTAAGTAGCCCAGGCTGGCCTTGAACTAGCTTCAGTCCTGCCTCAGTCTTCCAAGTGTGGGGATTACAGGAGTGTGCCACCATGCCCAGCTCTATAACTTCCCATCACATGTTAATATCTTCAGAACCAATAATAGTAACCAAACCTCAGGAACCCATGCAATGTAAGCATTTTTAAAATTACAAAGCCACAAATGAAAAAAAATAATAATAAAGCCACAGATGTATTCTTTTTTTGTTGGTGGTGGTAGGTTGGGTTTTTTTGATTTTTTGGGGGGTGAGTGTTGTTTTTTGGTTTTTCGAGACCGGGTCTCACTCTGTAGTCCAGGCTCGCCTCAAACTCACAGCGATTCTCCTGCTTCAGCCCCCCAGCTGCTGGGATTACAGGCCGGTGCCACCACTCCTGGCTCACAGATGTAGTCTTGATCCTTTCATTTCCCTACAAAATTAATTTCTCTTTCTTTTCTTTTCTTTTCTTTTCTTTTTTCTTTTCTTCTTTCTTTCTTTCTTTCTTTCTTTCTTTCTTTCTTTCTTTCTTTCTTTCTTTCTTTCCTTTCTTTCTTTTCTTTCTTTCTTTCTTTTTCTTTCTTTCTTCTTTCTTTCTTTCTTTCTTTCTTTCTTTCTTTCTTTTTCTTTCTCTTTCCTTCTTCCTTCCTTCCTTCGTCTCCCTTTCTTTCTCTCTCTCCTTCCCTCCTTCCTTCCTTCCAGTAGGTGTCCTGCTGTGTTGCCTAGGCTGGTCTCCAACTTTTGGGCTCTTCTGGGCTCAAGTGATCCTTTTGCTTTGGCCTCCCATGTAGCTGGAACTACAAGTGTACACCACCACACCCAGCTCTGGATATCATTTTTTTAATATTGACTTTTTTTTTTTATTAAGCAGTGGTAAAGTTTATTTGAAAAAGTAAAAATGAAGAGTGAGAGGGCCAGTGAGATAGCTCAGCGGCATAAGCACCTGCCTGTCAAGCGTGAGGTCCTGAGTTTGACTCCCGGAACCCACATACAAAAAAAAAGGGCCGGTGATATCGCTCAGCGGCATGGGCGCCTGCTGGCATGCGAGGTCCTGAGTTCAACCCCCAGTACCCACACAAAAAAAAAAGAGTGAGAGAAACTGGGTCTGCAGAGCAAGATTGTGCCAAGTAAAAGAGGAAAAAGCAAGATAAAAGTACATCCTGGAGGATGCAAGGCAGGCTGTCATGAGGAAAGCCATGGTAGCTTATATTGACTTTCGAGAATATTTACTGTCCCTACCTGAGGACAAAGCGCTTCAAAGGTGGCTTCAAAAACCACTTGCTGGGGCCAGGGATGTAGCTCAGCAGCACAGCGCCTGCCTGACAAGAGTGAGGTCCTGAGTTCGATTTCCAGTACCAAAAAAAAAAAAAAAAAACACTTTTAACAGGTCGTCATTCATAAACAACACATATACAGAGTAGCTTGTCTCCTATGGAGACAGCCATTCTGGAACATTGGTAACAAGACTTCCTACACATTCCTGGTTCCACATCAGCTACCAAACTGAGCAGAACAACCCTTAAAGCATTGACTCTCAAGTCACTTTTGCAGAGGGCTCATTCTGGGTGATTTGAACAGTAAAGGTTTTTTTCCTACCTGTCTTGTAGACTGTTTCCATCAAAGCTGCCTAAAAAATACACTTTTTCCATGTTGGTCTCCACAATAAAATCCTGGAAAATACTGGTCCTCAGATTCTGTACTTCCTGTGCTGTAGGTTGAGTGCAGACGCCTGTAGAGGGGGCTTCTGACAGGCTTCTGTGCTACGCTTTTCAGCAAGCCCCTTGTGAAGTTCCTTCTTGTCTGTTCATATGAGATACATTGCCCTGCTTTTTATAGGTCTTTGCAACAGAAACCTCAAAATTTTCTTTTGGGGGACTAACTCTTCTTTTGGGGGACTAAATCTTCTTTCTGGGGGACTAACTAACTTATACATCTCCACGAATAGGCATACATTTTTTTTGTTCAGAATTTAATCCACTTTTCCCTAGGTTTAGTACTTCCCATTTTACCACAAGTAACCATTGTACTTACCAGACAGGGTACTCCAGCCAGTCTATGGCCATTTTCTTTTAGGAAAAAGAAAACCCTTATCAGGAAGACCTTATCTTAGCTCTCTTTTTACAAAATCTTAGATTTTCCTTTCATTTTTCCCTTTAGAGAAACCTGCCTAGCAAAACTCTTCTTAAGTCAGTATTGTACCCACCTCCCCATTTTTAAACTCCAGCAGACAGAACAGTACTGGAGAAGGACATATGTGGTATAAGTGCCACTACAAATTTATATTTCCCATTCAGCCATTCCTTTTATCATCTTGTATTGTAAAATGCTGTATTTTGCCCGTCCTCCTTCTCCTGCCACACATAACTTTGTCTCCTTAGAATGCTGAAGGCACTGACTATGCCTTTTTCAACCCTACCTCCCTGGTTACAAACTTGTCTGTATTCACATCTTTAGCAGGTTCTCTCTTGCAATTTTGTATATATTTACTACCACTCTAAGGACTACTACTTCTCTATAATATGCTGAAGTAGCTCTCATGCTAGGAATACTCCCTCAGGCCCATGTACCACATAGCTACCATTTAAGCTTCCTCCTCTGATCCAAAGTCTCAAAAATAGACTACCATTTTTATATTCTATTCACCAGTCAGCTAACAAAACCTAATTTATGCTGCCAACTTGCGAGTTGAACTTCCCTTAGCTGATTCATCAGTGGTCAGAGTTTTCCTACTGATCTTCTTCCTTATTTAACACTATTATTCACTCTCTTCTTTTTTCCTTCTTTAGTCAGGTTCATGAGCAAAATTGTTACGCAGTAAAATTTGTTAGCATTCATTTCTCTTGAGTTTTGACAAACACATAAAGTCATGTAATCACAGTTTCACCTCCCCTCAATATAATCTCATATTTGGACCATGTTTTCTTGGAATTTTACATAGGTGATTTAATCTAGTGAAAGGGTAGATGGCTCCCCAGTACAGGCTGATAACTTCCAAATATTTATGTCCATCCTGAGTCCAAACTTCAGTCTTATTGTTTCCAGTTGTTGCCAAAGATCTCCAATTAGACATCTCAGTCATACCAATTTCAACATACCCGTACATTATTAAACTAATCAGCATTTCCTCCTAAACAAGTTGTCTCAGTTTGTGGCATGCCTTTAATTAAACAAAAATCCTGTAGTCACGGTTGATGGACTTTTCCCTGAGTTCCTTTTCTTTCACCTCTCCCTTGAGTTACTCTTTACTTCTTTACCAGGGCTCCCTGATTTTGTTGTTTGCTGACTTTGTTCCCTCTTCTCCATTTCCTTTCACTACTGCCTAGACCTATATTTCTGCATGGGGTGCCTCTCAATTTTCCTGCTCCCCAGTTTTGCCCTCCTTCAGGTTCATTCTCTAACAAGCAGCCCGAAAACTGTCTTTTAAAATACAGAACTCCTGGATGTGATGGTGCACACCTGAAATCCCAGCACTCAGGAGGCTGAAGCAGGAGGATCACTGCAAGTTCGAGGCCAGCGTAGGCAACATAGTGAGTTCAGGGCCAGCCTGAACTACATAGTGAGACCCTGTCTCAACAAACCAAAAAAAGAAAGAAAAAGCAGATCTGGTTAGGGAGTGTGGCTCAGTGATAGAGTGCTTGCTGGCATGCACAAGTCTTTTAAATCTGATCCCTAAATCTGCTAAATAAATAAAAATACAGATCTATAGATCTGGCCTTGCCATTTGTATCTTTGCTTAAACCCTTCAGGTGTATTGGATAAGAGTGGAAAACATTCTCCTCTAAGATAAACTCTAAGCTTTTCAAATTTTACTATAAGGTCTTCTAATATCATATTCTCATATCCCTCTCCAGCATCATCTACGGAAATGGATCAGTATTCTAGAAGTTTGGAGAACATTGAAAAGATCCCCTTTTAAATTATAGCTGCCATCCTCTGAGTATATATATGTAAGACCAAATGCAACTCTTCCTATGTTTAATTATGCCAAACACAGGATTAAGGTGTAGAGGCCACATGAAAGCAACAGGATCAGACACACTAGGTTCTTACCCTTTTGCTTTTTTAGTTCTGTGATCTTGATGAGTTTCCTAATGTCTCAGTTCTGTTTTCTCATTCATAAAATGATAATAGTATTATGCTGTGAAGTTGTAGTTAAGATAAAAGGTATTATGTGTAAAGCACTTAGCACAATGACTACTGTGTCCTGTATAATTATTGAATAATATTAATATTTCTATTTTCAGCTAGTATAAAGGCCTAAATGTTCTTTTTGAACTGTGCAAATATTATACAGAACAAATGGGTATTCTAATCTCTTCTGTGAGGAATTTTACCTGCAACATAGAGAAGCTCAGGGGATACTGTCTGAAAAGTTTTTGTTATTATTATTTTTAAATACTAGGGATTGAACTCAGCACTTTGGACCAGAGTTCTACCACTGAGCCACAACCACCCCTTTAAATTTTATTTTAAAACAGGGACTTGCTAACTTGTCAGGTTGGCCTTAAACTTGGAATCCTCATACATCAAACTTTGCTGGAATTACAGACAAGTGCAACCATGCCTGGCTGAAAAGTTCTTGTAAAATGCTGGTTGTGAGATGGTGGGAAATCCTTTAGTATAGTCTCCGTGGATGTATAACTTTGTTTAAAAGTGTTATGTCTATTACATCATTTAATCTTCACAATCCACATATCTTAAGATAATTTGTGCTACAATTGGGAAGTGAGAAGAAAGTCTGCTTAGAACAGTGAATTCAGCCATGAAAAGAAGTGAGGCATTGATACATGCTGCACCATGGATGAACTTTCAAAACCTAATGCAAAATAGGGAGGGTCACAAAGACCATATGTTTATGATTCAATTTATGTGACATGTGTATTCATAAAGATAGATTAGGGTTGCTAGGGATGGAGAGAGAGGAGGGCTAAGAGGAAGTGCTAATGGATGAGAGGTTTCTTTTTGGGTTGATGGAATTATTCTAAAGTTAATTAGTGGTGGTGGTTACATAACTCTTGTGAGTATGCTATAAACTGCTGAATAGTGTACTTTTAAAACGTGTTTCATAACATACGGATTTTATCTCAGTTAATTGTTGCTTTTGTTTTTTGAGACAGGGTCTCACTATGTAGTTCAGGCTGGCCTTGAAGTCTCAGCAATCCTCCTGCCCCAGCTTTCTGAGTGCTGGGATTACAGGCATGTGTCACCACACCCAGCTAATTATTTTTAACATATAAGTCACAGAATTTGAGTGACATTTGAAATATTTATATCAGTAAATGTGATCATATAGGGAAAAACTATAGATTGTCATGTGTTAAAATATACCTACCAGTCTGTTTTGAATGATTCATAATAGTTTTCAAGACCAATGCCTTATTCATTATTATATCAGTTACTATTATTCAGTAATAAGAATAAGAAGAATGGAAGTATTCAGAAATATTTTATCTAAATTTTTAAAAAATAGTCAGCACATAATGATTACATTCGTCATGGGGAGTTGATACATGCACACAACACACCTTAATTCTTTTTATGGCCCTTTCCCCTTTCTTCCCTTCCCTCTCCTTCCATCTCTTGGTCCCCTTCCCATTTGCAGAAGATCTAGCTGCTTGTTTCTTATTATCTTTTATTTTGCACTTTAACTTATTTATACTTTAGGGTTTCGCATATAAGAGAAACCATATGGTATTTTAAAGTTTATGTGTCTGATTTATTTCACTTAATATTATGGTCACAAGGTCTATACATTCTCCTGCAAATGACTCAAATTTATCATTTTTATGGCAGAGTAATACTCCATTGTGTATAAATAACGCATTTTCTTTATCCATTCATCTGTTGATGGACATACAGCAACCGCTATGCCACCACTGACAATAGCAAAGAAATCAGAAACAGTAATAGTGTGAAAGCCAAACCAGTTATTGACATATCATAGGAACCACCAATGGAAAAGAGATCTGCAATAATCTAGACCAAAAGCAAACCAAATATTGACATATAGTAAATACCTACTAAATCCAACAATTATACCACAATTAACAATAGGAAATAGTTTAACAGTAACAGTATGGAGTCACTAAATATGTAAAAATGAAGCCTAATTGTACTAATAAAAATGGAGAGGGTGGAGAATGGGGAATTGAAAAGTAAAATTTGAAATTTTTACTTGAATTTTTATTTGAAAAATAAAAGAGGACAGAAAAGTGAGATAATAGATCCAATTAAAGAATAAAAGAAAATAGAATTAGATAAAAGTAACAGAAGATAAGCGATCCAATTAAAGAATAAAAGAAAATAGAATTAGATGAAAGTAACAGAAGACAAGAAAAAGAAGAAAAAAGAAAGGGCAGAAGAAAGGAGAAGGAGGCTGTGGCAGCCATCCAGGCCAAGGCGTTTCCCTGATCATGTTGGCAGGTGCCGAAGCAAATAGATCAGTGAGCTCTGTGTTGGATGCAGGCAGCAGGGCGGGGTAGGCGGGTTGTTGAGCAAGCAGTCCACTGGACTTAAAGCCGGCACTTTCAGACCCAGCCCCCTCTGAAAACCAACACTGCTGGCCTGGCTTCTCCCTGTGTCATTTACAACCTGAGCATGGCTCTTCTTCCCAGCCTGAGGTCACACTGTACTTCTCAAGGGGGTCTGTGTCTAATCCGAATCCTCTTCAGAACTGTCTCTGTGGCCGCTTTCACCTAGTCACTATGGTAAATTGACCATAGAAACCCTGAAGTGCAGCTTTTCTGTGACTTCTGATTCCTGGAGTAGCACAGTCCTAAACAACTTATCTGGTTCTGAAATGGCTTCTCATTAATCACTCTCAAATATGGCAGGTGCAGCAATGGATTTCTTTTCCAACTCTACCCTGTCTTGGGGAAGGAGTTACTTGCAGCACAAAAGCCCACACTATTTTTGCAGTTTTGAGTAAAAGTGGGCTTTTCTTGAGGCTCACACTATAGGCCCTGTTTGTGGTTTCTTTCTAGGTCTGCCAACCCTCTCTGGCTTACCTTGCATATAGAGAGTCAGGTCCTTCTTCCCGGGAGCCAGGTTTAGCGTTCCAGCCTGCTTCCTTTTTCCCTGCATTGTCCTCAGCTTCTTCAGTTTCTGTGTGATTTCTGTTTTTCCTGTTGGCTCTTTCTTAATTCTCAGCATTTTTCTTCCTTTTCTCTTTGCTAAATGGTTATTTTCCAGGTGTTTTAAGTCCAGATCCTGGAGAAACTGATATGCTACTAGATTCTACACTACTATCTTTTCTCTCTCTGTTTTAGGTAAATTTTTGATACCATTTGTTTCAGGTCAATTTTTATAAAAGTTCAGAAAAATTCCACTTTCTTTGACTTACAATTTCACACTGTTCAGCAAACATTTGAGCAACTAAGATTTGTAATAAGTAAATGTTACTATTTTTATCACATTTTAATAACATACTCTGGCACTTCTTGAAATTGTATTATATAGGTTCTAGGGAGTCCTGCAAAGTGTAAGCCTGCACTCTACCACTAAAGTTATACCCCAGCATCTGTATTCATTTTTAAATGAATAATTGCAGTACTTAAAATGTTTTCTGCTAGTAGTGGGGAATGATTTCAGAGCATTGCGCCTTGCGCAGACTAGGCAAGTACTCTACAAATGATCCTCATCTCTTTACATTTTTGAGATAGTCTTACTGAGTTGCTCAGTTCAAGACCTCAAGCAGGTCTTGAACTTATGATCCTTCTACCTCAGTAATTAGAATTATAGTTGTGTACCACTACACCTAACTTAGAATACATTTTTATTGCCTATTCTGATCTGTATTTTGGGATGTATTAGAGAAGTCTATTCAAATTGGGAACTGTCATGGAAAACCAAGAAATAGAGATGTCCTCATGATTTTTTACAAGGTAACAAGAGAAAATGTGACTGGTTTCATTTGTTCAGGTAATACTAATTTATACCTACTATGTGATACACCTTCCTCTGTCCTCTGAACCACCAAAATGACTGAAACAAAGTGTCTTTCCACCAGGAACTTGATGGTTTTATATAGAGACAGATTTATAATTATTGGGATAGGGAAGGTGAAGAAATGAAGTAAGAAATGCTGACTTCTGTTAGGGCGACTTTTATCACCTGTAGTGGATCCCTTCTGTTAAGGTTATGGCATGTAAACCACTAGAAAGGTGGACTTACTGGTGATCGTGTTGGAAGGTTTGTTCATTTTTGTCAGGTTTACATACTCAAGGTAATACGCTGCATTGTAGCCTTTTATTCAGGTGAAAAGCATCGAGCAGATGAAACAGTACTGTACTTAGGTTATAGTCTCTTAAAATTATGTGGTCACCTTACCATCGCTATAGTGATGACATTTTCTGCATCTGTACTAGATTTGCCTTCAATTAAGTTGCAGTATATTTTGATGATGGTAAAAGTCACAAAATAATTAAAATGCAAAAATGCCTAAGAACCTGCAGAAAGAGCAGTATAATACAATATAGAGGCCTAGAAAATAAGCTAATAGACATCTTTGTTCTCACCGATGACAGAATTGCATAGTGGACTGTCCTTTGCTGAGCTGTTGAGAACAAATCCTTTTCTTGAGTCACTTCACCATTTTATTTTTCCAGTGACTTTCACATACTGTGCTGTAGGGGTAACAGACAAATACATTCTTCACACTGTTGTCCACTGCTAAACTGAAGAACCCCTTCTGTCACAAAAGCAAAAGATAATTGAATCAAGATAAAAATTAAGCTGGAATTAGAGGAGAAGGTGGAAGAACAAGGTAGAGTAGAAAAGGAGAGTATTGTGTGGGAAAGACAAGAATTTTGAAGTTGCATCTATTTTAATTACTACTCCATCCTTTACTCTCTGGAAAGAGGCAACTTAAATTTCTGTAGTAAATTTTTCTAATCTCTGAAAAGAAATAATAATATCTACCTAAACAGAGAGATTTAGCCTGTGTTGTACATAAACTTTACCTTTAGGTTTAATTTTGATCGCATGCCCTTTGTTTATTAACAACTTCAGTGAGCATCTGCTATGGGCCAGGTATTTTATTAAATGCTGGGTACAGAGAGAATGCAATACGATACAATTCTTAGTTTCAAAGGGCTCAAATTAACATATTCTTTTTTTTTTTTTTTTTTTTTTTTTTGTGGGTACCGGGGGTCGACCTCAGGACCTCGCGCGCCAGCAGGCGCCCATGCCGCTGAGCGATATCACCGGCCCCTTTTTTGTATGTGGGTTCCGGGAGTCGAACTCGGGCCCTCGCGCTTGCCGGGCAGGCGCTTAAGCCGCTGAGCCATCTCACCGGCCCCAAATTAACATATTCTTTTTTTTTTTTTTTTTTTTGTGGGTACCGGGGGGTCGACCCCAGGACCTCGCGCACCAGCAGGCGCCCGTGCCTCTGAGCGATATCACCGGCCCCTTTTTCGTATGTGGGATCCGGGAGTCGAACTCGGGCCCTTGCCCTTGCCGGGCAGGCACTTAAGCCGCTGAGCCATCTCACCGGCCCAAATTAACATATTCTTAACTGGTATACAAATTGAACTTCCTGCTGATGCGCTTCAGAGACACACGGACTTAAAAAAGTAGATTAGGAGGCTGGTAATATAGTGATTTCATTCTCATTTAAGTGAATTCATTTCAAAATCTTCAGATAACTAAGACATTATCAAAAACAGATTTTAGTCAGGTGAAATTGTTACTTGAAACAGGATAGAAGTCTTGAAGTTCTAAAAATGTTATCGGTATGAAAGAGGAACTGCAGGATTTAGTGACTAATAGGAATGTGGGCTGTGAGAGACTAAGATTGAGATTATATCAGACTGTAGCTACAAAGAACTTGAGCACAATGGCAAATAAGGAGGTCATTGAATTTGTGATAAAGTTGTCATCCAAAAAATCACAGGCAAATGGACAAAGTATCTGTCAGATTTGTTAAGGGTTGAATAGAGGCAGAACCATTTTCCTTTATTCATTCATTCTGGAGCACAGCCCAAACATCTAGCTAAGCTTGGGCTTTTAGGCTACATACTTAAGAAAGCATCATATACTCACCCAGCAATGTCTGAAACTACTACAATGACAAAAACATAGCTCCAGCAATATCCTTCCAGCTAAACATAATCTAACTGTAGAATCACCAGCTTATGTCTTTAGTCTACTTTGAAGGCTGGTATGCAGTCTGTGTTGCACATGACAGTCACACAGCATCATCCATGTATTGATCAGCTTTTCCTCACTGGTACAAAATACCTGATAACCTGCAACTTAAGGAGAAGAGGTTTATTTGGCTAATATAGTTTCAGAGGTTTTAATCCATGGTCAGCTGGCTCAAAGGAAAACATGATGGAAAAGCATGGTGCAGAAAAACTGTTTAACCCATGGTAGCCAGGAAGCAGAGAATGGAACAAAAGAGAGGAAGGGGCAGTGGACAAGAACACACTTCCAGGTCACAGCCCCATGACCTACCTTCTCTAATCAGGTTCCACTTCCTAACAGCACATTCAATCCACTAATGAGTGTAGTGCTTCCATGATCCAGTCACCTTGAAAAGCTCCTCTGCTGAACACATGAGCATTTTGTGGGGATGTTTTTGACCCAGACCATAACAATCTGTGACCTGAGAATCCTGGTTTGGAGCCCAATAGCTGTTCTTTTGTGGTGGTCAGCAACTGACGTAAGCTTATAAAATGAAGCCTGCTGTTGAGCTAATATACCACTTTATGTCACTCTACCCAGAAGGACTTTGAGGTTACTCTGGGTAAAATAAAACCAAGATCTAAGTTTTGGCCAAAATAGAAGATGAAATAAAGGATGTTCATATAATGAAGAATGAAAAGCCAGGCGTGATAGCACACGCTTGAAATCCCAGCACTGGAGAGGCTGAGGCAGGAGGATCGCCGTGAGTTCAAGGCCAGTCTGGGTGGGCTACGTGAGTTCAAGACCAGCCTGCACTACACAGCAAGACCTTGTCTCAAAAAAATTAATTAAAAATTATATATAATGAATGAGAATCAGATAATTTCTGATCAGTAAGAATCTACTATATAAACTGGAATTTTAAGGCTTATGTCTTAGAATTATAACTGTCAGTCCTTATTACAAAATAGGTTAATTCAAGAAAGATAACTGTCCAGACTTCCTGTTTTTAAGAACAGGAATTACATTTCTTTCTCCCTAAAAGCAGAGAGCAAGCTTCATATATCTTACTGTTCCGTTGTTTCTTATATTCTATTACCAGGCATGGTGTGGTGATAGTTTTCATTTTAAGTATTTTTTTTCCCTTTCTATAGTCTCATGCTGTAATGGTGACTTTTTTGGGGGTGAGGCAATGGTGACCTCTTAATAAGCTATTTTCTTCAATAACAGATATTTGGAAGAATGTTAATAAAATGTGTATTAATTCAAAGTTTAGTTGAAAACAAGAGAACTTTTCCTACTTTAAATACACTGTTTTAAAAATAAACAGCCCATGTTAACTGATCATTATATTTGTTATTGAACTGGCATACAATTAATGAAAATTTTTTCAACTAAATGCCCTAAATGCCCTAACACTAAAATTTTATTTTGGCAATAAAATGAAATTTATCTTCAGAAGACTAACTGAAGTCACAGTAGGGAATGGCATTTTGATTTTACTATCTATAAAATAGCCCAGGTCATCACAATAGGAAATAACTTTCTGAATATTTTATTTAGGAGGGGTTTTCAAATATTTTGTGATTCTAAAATTTCATAGCTAGAATAAAATAACATCTTACCTGGTGGGTAGAAATACTGGATGATACATTTTAAGATGCTGTTTAACTCTAATTTTGTGATATATAGAAGGCAAAAAAAAAAAAGAAAAAAGAAAGAAAACATGTCATTGCTATAATTTCAACTTGATTAAAATGCACATTTCTTTCATTTATTTTCTGTTATTAGAGTTTTTCAAAGATAGCACATATTCATTAGAGAAAACTCAATATAAAATCATGATAAAATTTAGAATCTTATCTTGGCCAAAAAGAAATTAAAAGCCAGTGAGTACAAGGGTAACTTTCCTGCAGAGAATACCTTCAGGTTGAGAAAAAAAGAAAGCATAGTTCATAAAGTTTAAAAATGGGAAATTTAGAGAGGTGAAAAAAATGGCTTTTTTTTTTAAAAATAGCTATTAAAAGTAGGAAAAGATGCTTACCCTCAGTGGTGAATGGAGAAGCACCATTTTGTAGCCATTAACTTAGCAAATACCATGTCAAACACCTGTGAGTATAGAAAAATTCTAACACTCGTGTATTTATGATAGGATATAAAATATTTCAGCCTTCTTGGAACTAAATCTGACAATATCTGTTAAATACATAAATGAAGAGGAGAGTGGACCCATTTTGGTAATAAAAGTAATATTAGGTAAGGATGTATATAATGGTGGTGTGGCAAGAAAAACAGCAAAAAGTATAAGATCTTTCAAAAGAAATAGTGTATATATACTGTGGGATGTTTTGCAGCTGGTAGGAGGTTTGATCTGTGTAATAGCCAGGAGGAATTTTCTTTATAAATTACATGAAAATTATATTTGCAGAATAACTGGTATAGCATGACCCCATTTTTCCTATTTAAAATAAACTTTGTATTTGTTTGTGACTATTTCTATGAACCACAAGGAATTTAACCTGCTGAAGCAAGTTTCACTTGAACAGAATTGGCTAGTTGGGAGATAGGACATTACCTTTATATTTGTTTGTTCCACTTGATACTCTTGACATTTAGAACAAGAAGAAAATTAAAACATAAAAAGCAACAAAAATTAAAAGAAAAAAAAAGCTCTTGAAACCCACTACTCAGATGTGCAGATATATAATTCCATAATTTTAAAAATGTCAAACATGTTATTTTAAAGCCTTTTAAAAACACTAAGTATGTCACAGAAATACTTGTGTCAGTAAACATTATATTATCACTTCTTTGGTAGACGCATAGTAGAAATAGTGATATGCTTATATTTTTAACAATTCAGGCCACTTTACCATCTTCACTGAGACATGGTTGACATAAGGTTAACATATGCATACCTAAAGTATTTTATTAGTTTTGACATCCGTACGCTCTATTTAAACCATCACTACCATCATGATAATGAACATGAAGTTTCCTCATGCCCATTTATAAATTCCTCCCTCCTTCCCTATCTTCACCTCTATCCCCAGAAAAACACCAATCTGGTATCACTATAGATTCACTTACATTTTTATAGAATGTTATATAAATGAAATGATAAAGTGTGCGGGGGGCACTGTGTGGCTTCTTTGACTTGGCTCATCCTTGTTCTGTATGTTAAAACTCTCTTTTAAAAAGAAATTATTGGGGCTGGTGAGATGGCTCAGCAGCCTACGCGCCTGCCTGGCAAGCGCAAGGGGCCTGAGTTCGACTCCCAGATCCTATATACGAAAAAAGGGGCAGGTGATATCACTCAGCGGCACGGGCGCCTGGTGGCGTGCGAGGTCCTGAGGTCGACCCCTGGTACCCACAAAAAAAATAAAAATTAAAAGAAAGAAAGAAAGAAATTACTGGTCAGCCATAGTGGCGCATACCTGTAATCCCAGCACTCCGGGGGCTGAGGCAGGAGCCTTGAACTCCTGGGCTACATAGTGAATTTAAGCCACCCTGTATGTACTACATAGCAAGACTCTGTCTCAAAAAACAAACAGACAAAACCAAAAGAAAAGAAATTACTGAATATCCATTTACCACTCTTTGTTTAATAGATGGACATTTTGGATATTTCCAAGTTGTTATAAACATTCGTGTGTGTTTTTACAGACATAGGCTATCATTTCTCATCCATAAATAATCTGAGTAAAATGGATGTGAATGGGTTATATATAGATGTACATTTCTAAGAAACTGCACATATTTTCCAGAGGACTTGTGCCATTTTATATTCCCACCAGCATTATTTGAAAATCTTAGGCTATCCTTTTGCTGTTGAATTTTCTTCATACCTTTCCCAAAAATACATTGTACACATATCTGTAGGTCTGTTCTGGGGTGTCTGTCTGTCTGTCTGTCTCTGTTCCCCCACCATTGATTTAATTGTCTGTCTTAATGATAATACCACATTGTCATAAATACTGAGGCTTTGTATTAAGTCTTGAATTCATATAGTATTAAGGTCTACATCTGAATTTTGTCAGGTTCTTTTTGCATCTGAGACAGTCACACGGTTTTCTGTTTTGTTTATGAATTACCTATTTGATATTTGAATATTAAATCAACTTTGCTTTCATGGGATAAAACTGGGCATGGTGTCATACACCTTTAATCCCAGCCACTAGGGAGGCTAATGCAGGAGCTTTGCGGCCAACCTGGGCAATTTTTTTTTCTTTTCCAATCAGATTTTATTGGTACATTTTAGGTATATGTAATGATCACATTCATCATAGAGAGTTTGTATCTGTACATGATATAACTTGTCTTTTTTTTCCACATTCTCCTACCCTCCTTTCAACCTCTCCTCTCCTCCCCATTTACAAAAACTTGGTTTCCGTTTTTTCCTTTCCTCGTTTTTTTTTTTTTTTTTTTACTTTTCCCTTCTTTCCTTTCCCCCTCCACTCTCCCTTGTTCCCTTTCCCCATTTAAAGATTTTCTTCCTATTTCATAATATCTATTATACATTTTGGTCCTTATTTACACTTTCAGTTTCTCACACCAGAGAAACAATGTCATATTTACACATGTGTGTCTGATTTATTCACTTAAGAGTATGGTCTCAAGGTACATCCATTTACCTAGAAATGTCTCGAGCTTATCTTCTTTATGGCAGAGTAGTACTCCATCGTATAAAAGAACCACATCTTCTCTATCCATTAACCAGTTGGTGAGCATTTGGGCTGTTTCCAAGATTTGGCTATTACAAGCTGTGCCGCTATAAACATGGGTATGCATATATGGATGTGGTATCATGCTTTTTATTATTCCAGGAAGATATCAAGAAGGGCAATAGCTGGGTCAAATAGGACCTCCAACCCTAGTTTTTTGAGGAATCTCCACACTGATTTCCACAGTGGTTGCACCAGTCTACACTCCCACCAACAGTGGAGAAGGGTTCCTTTTTACCCCACAGCCTCGCCAGCATTTGTTATTGGTTGATTTCTTCATAATAGCCATTCTTTCGGGAGTGAGATGGAATCTTAGTGTTGTTTTCATTTGGCATTTCTCGAATGACTGGTAATGTTTAACGTTTTTTCATATATTTATTTGCTGTTTGTACGTCTTCATCTGAGACGTGTGTATTCATCTCAAAGGCCCATTTTTGGATTGAGTCTTTAAATTTATGGGGTCTGATTTATTTTTTAGTTCTTTATATGTTTTAGTAATCCTTTGTCTGAGGAACAACTGCCAAAATTTTTTTTCCATACTGTGGGTCGTCTCTTCATTCTTTTGGTGGTTTTTCTTGCTGTGCAAAACTTTTTAATTAGATGAGATCCCAGTTGTTGATTCTTTGTGGTGGTTCCTGTGCAGTTGGAGTTTTTGTTCATAAAGTCTTTGCCTACACCACCGTCTTCAAGAGTTCTACTGATTCTATTTTCTAGCCGATTTAATGTTTCTGTTTTAATATTTAGATCTTTGATCCATTTCAATTTTAATTTAGTGCATGGTAAAAGATATCAACCTGGGCAATTTAGTAAGACTTTGTCTCAAAATAAATATTTTAAAAGGCTGGGCGTGTAGCTCAGTGGTAGAGTGCTTGCCTAGCATGCATGAGGCCCTGGGTTCAATCCCAGTACCAGCAAAAAAAAAAAAGAAAGAAAGAAAAGAGAAACTTTGGTTCATGGTGTATTTTTCTCACTTTACTTGCTAAAATCCTGTTCAGTTTTTTTCCTCCCATCTAAATCCATGAGGAACATTGGGCTGTAGTATTTGGAAATTATCATAGTTGGGTATCTGAGTAATGCCAACTTTAAGTTAGAAATATTGTTTCTTCCTCATGTACAGTAGTATTAGGTATAATTCACTAGTGAGTATTTAAAAACAAATAACTCATAATGAGGAGAAAATAAGTCATACCTAACATGGTAGAATTAGCAGGCAAAATCACTTATTTAGTCATTTAGTACTATTACTACAAAGACAAGGAATTGACATAGGTAGAAAACACTGAGTTGACAGAGCCTGTATACAAAAATCTAGCAAGGCTATGGAAGACTTAACATCGTAATCACCCAACATCACCCATTTGACACTTAACTCTCAAACAGCGAGATACACATTCAAGGCACATCACAAATTTACCAAAATAGACCATACTGTGATTAATAAAGCAAGTCTTAATAAGTTTAAAACAATCCAAGTCAAAACAGATGTGTTCTCTGTCCACTGTGCAATTAAATTGGAAGTCAGTAAGAAAAATATCTCTGGAAAATTCTCCAGATATTTTAAAACTAAATAACACTTTTAAACCCAAAGGTCAAAGAATAACAGCAATTATAAAGTACTTTGAACTGAATACAAATGGAAACCCAACATAATAAAATTTGTGGGGTGTATCTTGCATTTATTTATCTTCTTAACAATTTTGAAGTTCAGAGTCAAAAGGAGTTTCCCTAGGCTAAAATGGAGGAATTATCAAGTCTGTGTTTCCTCTGGGATTTTCCTCTGTTTCTTCTATGGAGGAATCTTATCCTTTAGAGGCAGCCTGCATTCCTTGGCTGGAATGGAGCTCCTTCCTCCATCTTCTAAGCCAGGGACATAGCATCTTCAGATTGCTGTGATTTTCCTGATTCCTCCTTTCAGATAAAAGGATCCTTTTGATTACATTGGTCCACTGGGTTAATGTAGCACAGTGGTGGTGAACCTATGGCATGTGTGCCACAGTGGGCTGTTTGTATCATTGAAAACTCTAAAAGGTTCGCCATCACTGATCTAGGATAATATTCTCCCCATCTCAAAATCTTTAATTTATCACATCAGCAAAGTCCCTTGGGACATGCAGTGTTACATATTCACAGGGACCATGGTTTAAGCCACCGATATTTTTGGTGGTCTCTTAATTCTACCTGCCACACAACTAAAGCCGTATTTTGATGGAAATTTATACCACTAACTGCCTATATTAAAAAAGAAAAAAGTTCGTAAGTTGTTGACTTCAGCTTATACGTAAAGTATTAAGAAGAGCCAATTAAACCCAAAGGAAGTAGAAAAATGAAAATAATAAAAATAGGATAGGAAATAAATGAAATGGAAAGTAGTAGAAAAATCAATGATCCAAAGTGCAGTTAGAGTATCAGTAAAAGTAAACTTAGTTTTACTTTTACTTTGATGATGTTTTAATGTTAAAGCACAGGGTAGAAACATTTAAATTGTGTTATAGATGTCTATTTTTTATAGAATTTGAACCTCAGTTTCTCCTTATTATACTTACATTTTTTAAATTTCCAGTTCTGGGTCCTGGGGAGACTAGCTCACATTAGTCAAGCTTCTTATCATAAAGCAGAAAGTCTGTTTTTAACATATAATGGAATTATAATTACCAAGCCAATATACAATTCAAGTAGCAACCCCTGAAAAGATGCAGGACAAACACTGTTAGACTTACTTTCTGGTATTTCTTTCAGTTGACATCTCCCAGTAATCCATAGTTCTTACGTCACCATTATGTATGTGTGTATTACCATTATGATCCTTTGCCAGTTCATTTACATCTTCACTATGAAACTTATTCTTCTCTCACCTGGGTTTCTTTGTGTTGTACCAGTTTCCTAGGTAAAGCATGACATTTTTCTAAATTCCCAAGAGGATTTTTGAAAGGAAAAAAAAAAAAAATGTCAGGGATAGTGACAGAATAGGATCCATAGCCTATGGAAACTAGAGGATCAAAAATCTTGAATGTAATATGTCAGAATGATTCAGCGCTAAACTGTATAATTTGAAAGCTGAGTGAAGGAAAGTGTAAGAAAAAATGTTAGAAATGAATAAGAAGGGATGAAAACCAGGTGTTTGGTAAGGAACTCTTGGAAGGTTCCATTCTGGAACATTCTACTCTGTTTCTTTACAACCCTGTGACAATGCACTGGGCCCTTCCCTCACCAATAGTGAAGTATCAGTACTTGATAAGTCTTCACAGCCTTAGTTTTATATGACTCAGCCCCTAGCCCTATATTCCAGACACACTGATTTCAA
The DNA here is from genome assembly GCA_028451465.1 of Erethizon dorsatum. Taxonomy (NCBI): domain Eukaryota; kingdom Metazoa; phylum Chordata; class Mammalia; order Rodentia; family Erethizontidae; genus Erethizon; species Erethizon dorsatum. The sequence continues at coordinate 119,875,452 of CM051827.1, forward strand.
GTCTTATACCTAGGGAGTTCATGTTGTATTCCAAAAGAATGGAGCTGTAGAAGGGAGACTATTTATAATTTAAGAAGTCTTGCCTGGCTCCTGTGAGTCACAAGCTGTGCAGCCAGTCTACTGGGTTCATGCACTACCAAGCCCCCCCTTCTCATTACCAAGATACAGTATTGGGGAAAAATTAAAATCATCTGCCAACCCAGAAAGTCATCTTCACAAATATAAAACAGCAAGAAAACAGTTTTATTGTTGAATAATTAGTAACAAAACTGCAGTAAACATTAGTCTGAGATTGCAGAATGAGGGAAATTTCACTCATATCGCCAGGCAGATAATAATCCATTGTGTATGTGATCTGTTTTGTTTGTGTTTGCAGTACCAGGGACTGAACCCAGGGCCTTCTCACCCAGCTAGTGCACCCCTAGCTCTTTTTTCTTTTTCTTTTTCTTTTTTTTTTTTTTTAAGTTTTTAGTTTTTTGAGGCCAGGCTGAGCTTGAACTTGTATTCTTCCTACCTCAGCCTCTCACACATGTGTTCTAATAATAACTTACTCTCCTATTATAGCAGCTGTAATTTGTCCTAAATTCTCCTAGTAATTTTGGTGACCATCTGCTAGTTAGTTGCTTTTATCTTAATGAAAAGTAAAGCTTTTCACATCTTTATAAGAAGCAGTTAGTTACTGGAGCCAGGTGCCTAGGTGACACTCCCATGGTAACAGGGAGGGAAAGCTGTCTTCCATGATGTTTGAATTTCAAAGAGTAAAAAGGACCAAGATATGATATGTGTATGTACCGATTTACCACAGTGAATGTATTTATGATGTATTGCAAATACATACTGATAAAAAGAGATGGCTCACAGGCTCTTAAACATTCCTAAGTTATAATGTTGATAAAAGCCTTTCTTAGTTTTGAAAAGATTTATATAGATGTCAAAGAGATATTTAACTTATCATGGGGTTTATAGGGTAGGGGTTTTTCAGGACTTAATACCATTAAAAATTGAAAATATTGGGGATGGGAGTGTAGCTCAGTGGTAGTGAGCTTGCCTGGCATGCACAAAGCCCTCTGCTCAATCCCTAGCGTGCCTCTCCCCCAAAAAAGAAACTATTGTAAGTCAAAAGTGTATCTAACACACTTAACCTACCAAGTATCATACATTATGAACACGATGCACTGTAGAGTGTCCTTGCTGTTTAGTGCCTTTGTCATCAAGTGGCTAAGGTTTTGGTGCTACACAACTTCTCAGAAGAGTATTGTACTGGGTATCACTAGCCCAGGAAAAGATCAAAGTTTAAAGTACAATTTCTAATGAAAGCAAGAGCTTTCACACCATCGTAAATTTTAAAAACCGTTAAAGCAATCGTTATAAAAGTCAGAGGCCATCTGTACAATTTTCTCTAACCACACATCCAATAAAAAGGAGAAATAAGAAAAGGTCTGTTTCCTTTTTAGCACCAGAAAAAAATTGAAAAAAGAGTTTTTTTTGTTTTTTTTTTTATTTTTTTTGTGGGTACCGGGGGTCGGCATAAGGACCTCGCGCGCCAGCAGGCGCCCGTGCCGCTGAGCGATATCACCGGCCCCTTTTTCGTATGTGGGTTCCGGGAGTCGAACTCGGGCTCTCGCGCTTGCAAGGCAGGCGCTTACGCTGCTGAGCCATCTCACCGGCCCGGAAAAAGAGTTTTAAACTTTTACAACTTACTTGATTAGTGAATGATCTAGTAAAAAGCAAAATTAAGTTTACCAGTATGATATCCTCATTAAAAGTTTCTTTCATAAAAATGGTTTGTATTGCATAGCTAATAGAATACCTTGGGACTAACAGGTTACTTGTCATGTGTAATGACCTCTTACATTCTTTTAATGTGTGGAATGATAAATATATAGAGAGAGAACCTGTGTTAAATCCAGAACCTTGCACATGTTTCATGTGCATTCTACCACCGAACTACATCCCCAACCCTTTATTTTTTGAGTTAAGGTCTCATTAAGTTGTCCAAGCTGACTTCAGACTTATAATTCTCCTGCCTCAGCCTCCCCAGTAGCTGGAATTACAGTTGTGTGCCACCAAACCTGCAAACCTGGATGGTTTTTGTTTTTGTTTTTGTTTTTCTAGTGCAAAACCAGTAGAAATTCAAAATCTTATTCAAAATCCTTGAGACCAGCAGTGTTTCCAGTTTCAGAGTTTTGAGTTTTGAATATTTGCATAGGCTGTTGGTTGAGCAGTCCTCCTGAAATCAGAAAAGTTGCAAAATGTTTTGAGCCTCTTATTGGATAGTTTTCAGATTTCAGATTTTTTAATAAGGGATGCGCAACCTGTACTATCTTGAGAGCTCCATGAGTTCTCCAGGTACTGAGGAGATCAAAAGCATATGCAAAAATATAATGTTCTTAGTAAAATTAATAGTTTTAAGACTTAGTGTAGGGCTGGAGTATAGCTTACTGGTAAAAGAGCTCTCACTCCCTAGCATGCACAAGGCCCTGGGTTCTATCCCCATCACCACATAACAAAAAAATTTGATTGTATTTAAGAGCATCTGACCTAAAATCCACAGGAAAAAAAACTCAGCTTTAGTCTATAAAACAGTATGAGAAAACAGCAAATGAAAATTGACTTTAAAAGCTTTACTTTTGGGCCAGAGATACAGCTCAGCAGCACAGTGCCTACCTGGCAAGCTCAAGATCCTGAGTTTGATTCCTGGTACCAAAAAAAAAACCTTCACTTTTTTTTATTTCTCACAGTTTAAAATTATTACAGATATTGAAGAACAGAAAAACGGTACCCATTATTCAAATATGTAATTGGAGTATTAGCATTAAATTTTTCTTCATTTCCTTCCAGTTTTTACAGTAATATTTTATATGGTTATAAATGTTGTGTTCATGTAATTTTATACTTTGCCTTTTCCATTTTTTAACATTAATATGATTAATCTCCCCACCCCTCCCAATAAAACGCAGGGCCTCATGCATGTTAGACAAGCACTCTACTGCTAAAATTACCTCCCCCAGCCATCTATTCTATTTTTTGAAACCCTAATTTAATCTTATTAGTTTTATGCAAACTCTTTGCCACAAAGAATAGCTCATAAAAATCTGTGCTGTGATTTGATCCTTATCAGTAGATCTAATAGTTTAACAAGTTTAACTTTATGTGTACTTTCCCTAGACTAGTAAGATTTTTTTTCCCTCTGGTCCTATTTACTCGTAAGACTTACTTTGGGGGGTGACAGGATCGCACTATGTGTGTAGTTCAGGTGTATGTAGTTCAGGCTGGCCTTGAACTCACTGTGTAGCCCAGGTTGGCCTCGAACCATGAAATCCTGCCTGAGCCTCCCAGGTGATGAGATTACAAGTGTGTGCCACTATCCCTGGCTTAAGACTTAATTTTTAAAATCATGAACTTTTAGCTCTTTTTATTGTTCTTCACTTCCTTTTATATCTTTTCTAAACTTTAATTATCTCCCTTATTCGTTTTTAAATTATCCTTTTTCAAAACAATAATCATGAACTTTTAGCAGCTTAATCAAAATTTAGCAGGCTGAATGATAGGGATTTTGGCAGAATTGATTTGTTAGGGTAGTTCCTACTAAAACATCAAAACCATAAGGGTTTAAATTCTTGTTTGAAGTTCAATTTTTAAAAAGATTATAAAACTAAATGTACAATATGCATGTAATTATACTTTTTAAATGCTCGAAAGAAAACAGACCAAAATGTTCTATCTCAGAGATAAGACAGTTTTTTACATGGGAAAGGTGAGAGAGGAAGCAAAAGGGAAGGGAAGTAAAAAGGATCAAGATGCAATATGTGTATGTAGCAATTCCCCTTGATGAATGGATTTTAATTTTATTTTTTTTTAATTAAATTTTAATTTTAAAAAGGAAAAATAATTTTTTACAACTTTATATATGTCTATAATAGTTCTTCAGTGATATATCTTATTTATGATTAGAAAAAATAGGGCCGTGAGATAGCTCAGCGGCACAAGTGCCTGCTCGCAAGTGCAAGGTCCTGAGTTCGACCCCTGGTACCCACAAAAAAAAGAAAAAATGGATTAAATATTCTGTATTAGGGTACATTATGCCAGTGATAGTTGCAATATTTGTTATCCTTCTACTTACTATACATATGTGACATCCCTTTAAGTTGGGATTTTAGATTAAAAACCATGAGTTAACTGTCTGGAGTTTCTTTAGGAGATGGTGCTCCTGTGAAGAAAAAGAGAGTACATGTTCTAGATCGTGTTTTTACACAGAGTAGTTCCTCAGGATGTGCTGTGTCCTCAGGATGTGTTATGTGGCTATCTCTTGACTTCTCTCTGCTCTTCTCTGTGAAAGCTAGCATTTCACAGAAAGATTTTTCTGAGTACTTTTTTTCAAGGTTTGGGGAAAACTTTTTATGAAATGCCAGATGGGTTTAATAAAAACTAGTAAATATATAGACCTGCATTAGCCCCAGCCCTTTTCTCCTAGATCATTCTTTATCTTCTAAATTGTGCAGAGATATTCATAGATCTTAGTTTACAAGAGTAGAAACTTTACTCCAGTAGCGCCCATATGAAAAATCACTGAAAAATAACAGCATTGCATCTATGCTAAAATAATAGCTTGCATCTATGGGGATGGTTTGTCAGGCTCTTTACAGATACCAGGAAAATGTGACTATACTGTGTTTTGGTCTTTAAAAGAAGTCGTTGCCAGGTTTGATGCGGCTCAGTTTGGGGGCTCAGTATTCCATACCTGGAGCCAGAGTTGAAAATGGGAACATTCTTAACTTGATGCAGTCTTTGACATAAATTCAAAACCTCTGTGGAGAGAAGACAAAGAATCTTACAAAACTGAATAATTAAACTTGCCTGTATCTCCAGTAGTTTTCCAATTTATGTATTAGTCATTTGATAAAGAGTTATGAGGAGTGGTTTTTGTTGTTGTTGTTTTAATTTACTTATTTTTCAAAGTAGTAGAGATTAAATGTAACTATGAATTAAGTATTTATGGAGGCTTCTTTAAGCATCTTTAAGTTCAGGTAATTCTGAATCCCATGTAGAGATTGTCACTTGTCCTGGGATGCTTTAGTGCAAGATAATATAAAACAAACTATATCTTTTCCTTGAGAATATCAGTAATACCTCTTTTAGAGCTCATTGGTAGAGTGCTTGCCTGGCTTGCATGAAGCTTGGTGTTTATTCCTCAGCTCTACAAAAAATACTAATATCTCTTTCACATAGACCTAGTATTACTTGTTCAGTCAACAAATTTTAGTGGCCAAACTGTGCATTGGATTGGAATGGAAAGAACAAATCTGTGACTGTATCCTAAATTTAATCCCCATGTTTTAACTAATTTGGTGTTGTGTTATAAATCAGTTTCTCTCTCTCTCTCTCTCTCTTTCTCTTTCCTGACCCTACTTTCCCTCATCTCTGCTTTCTTTTCTTACTCTTCTTCCCCTTTCACCCAACACACCCAAATTTTACTGCACTTCCTGCCAGTAATGATAGGAAAGGGGCTGTATAGCATAGTTTTGCTAGGTATCAGTGCCTGATTTTAAAAGGACTGTGTATCTCTTAAAGGGCCATGTATTCTTTCCTGTCCACCTCTTTTTTTAATTTCTACTTTAAAGTCTTTTGAATCAAGACATTAGCCATTTCAGCAAGGTAAATAAACAATTCCTACTAGGTAAGCAGTTTTTTAAAATCTTAAATGTGTGATATTCATGGAAGAAATGCTTTGTTTAATGTTTTGGGTTAAATATAGTTGATATATTCATGGACAAAAAACCTTATCTACATCTTACTTTGGTTTTTATTGTGTAGAGAAAACTACTTCTGAGTTTATATTTGATCTTAGGGAATCTTCCAAAAAATGGTATTCTCCTTTTCCATGAATGGAATTTGAAGCTGAATTCATATGCGAAATAATACAAAATTTGAAATAAAATGAACAGATCTCCAAATTCCATAACTCATAAAAGGATGGAAGCAGAATTAAAAATCAAAAGCATCTTTGGAGGATGCTTTTAAAACAAACTAGACGGGCATGGTGGTGCACATCTGTAATCCCAGCACTTAGGCTGAGCCAGGAGGATCACTGTGAGTTCAAGGCCACTCTGGGCTACAAAGTGAGTTCAAGGCCAGCCTGAACTGTATAGTGAAACCCTGTCTCAAAATGACAAAAAAATAAAAAATAAAATAGATTAGTTGTAGCAAATCAGAAGATCCAAAAAAAAACCAGACAACTGCAAAATATACATATTTGGTAGAAGACTATGAGACAATAGTAAGTCGAAACCCACCCACAGTTCGCATAGTTTGAGAAAATGGTTACCTTGAGCAGGCCACAAAGGAAGAATAACAGCTGATCTAATGATGTTTGCTTGTTTATTATGGTCCCCAAGGGGAAAGGTAAAGAAAAAGTGTTTTGAGGTATGTTGTCAAAGATTTACAGAGTATTTTTATTATGGTGCCATAACTTTGAAAATTATTAAATATCTCCTTTTTTCCCAAAACAGTTTGTGCGTTCATACTCCATTCTTCTACCCAAAAAAAAAAAAAAATCCAAAAAGGGTTTGAGGCTGTGCCAGAGTCTCAGTGAGCTGGGTGTGGTGGCACATGCCTATAATCCTAGCACTTGGGAGGATGAGGCAGGAGGATCACCGGGAGTTCAAGGCCAGCCTGGGCTCTGTAGTGGGTTTAAGCCCAGCCTGAACTGCGTAACCAGACCCTGTCTCAAAAATAAAACAAACAAACAAAACAAAACAAAACCAAAAAATACAGTCACAATGAATGATCTTGTATTTTTGTAGGGAATCAGATTAGATGCTATGTTTCAAGTTCTCATTTGTTCCCTTTTGCTAATATTTCTACTAACTGACTTTTCTTGGACTCTTCTCCCTACCCATTGGCTTATAACAACTTGATCTTGTCTGTTGATCCATAAGTTGTCCTCTATTAGATCTTTTTAATATTTTCTGTTTACTATCTGATGGTTAATTTAGATTTTATGTCTAAGTGTTGAATGATTCCATGGAATTTATAAGCCAGATGAATTTTTAAAAGTCCTTCAAGCGACAGGGTTTTAGCTCAGTAATGTATCACTTGCTTGCCTCTTTGCTTGAGTGCCTGGATTCAGTCCTCAGCACTGTAATAAAAAGCAGGGGAATGGAGAGGGCTTTGTAAGCTCTACCTTCCATTTAGAATTTCTGATACAGTAGAGTAATACAGTAAAAATTAACTTTTCTTAATTTTTCATTCCACTTGTATGAAAGGTTAGGTCAGTAGTATTGATCTGAGATGGAAACTGAATTTTGTAGAATTGCTGCTGATCTAGTGAAACCGTAATCAAAGTGTCCTTTTGTTGTCTAGAAATTTTTTTAAAAATGAATCCTGAACAAAATATTTTTTATAGGGGCCAGTGATATAGCTCAGCAGCATAAGTGCCTGCCTGGCAAGCACAAGGTCCTGAGTTCGACTCCCGGTACTCGCATATAAAACAAACAAACAAAAATTTTTTATAGCTTAGGAAATCCTCACTAATCTATTCTCATTCTTTTGCTCTGTAGTTAAACTATGCAGGGACCTGAGAAGTATGACTTAAGCTTGAGATCACAAAGTTCATTAAATAGAAATAGACCCAGGTCTAGAATTTATCCAAGGCATTTTTCTTGTATAGATACTTAATGCATTCGGTTTGAGTACCCCTTATCTGAAGTGCTTGGACCAGAAGTGTTTTAGATTTCAGAGTTTTTACAATTCGGGAATATTTACATAGATTTACTGATGAGCATTCCTAAACTGACAATCTGAAATGCTCCAAATGTTGGATTTTCATTTTAGGGATGTTCAGGTTATACCAAATTACATGCCTTAAGTGTGCCTTCCCACAAAGTAGGAAGAGCCTAGGCCACTGCTTGGAAAACTCTGAGTTTCTCATTACAGTCTCTGGGCTACAACTACACAGTTGTTCACTTATTATGCAACCGTCTCCTTCGTGTAGGAGAAGTGCTCTCTTACACTGAATTTGGGTACAGGTATCATTTAGACTTACTTATTCTTAGGATGACTTTCCAGTGAGGAATAATGGACCTAATCTTGTGTTTCAGCTCAAACAGTTACAACTGCACCAAAGACGTGGAAGAAACCAAAAGATCGGACCCGAACCACTGAAGAGGTGTTAGAGGCAGAATTGGAGGTAAGGGACAGCAAAACTCTTTAACTCATCTTCCAATCAGTGATGCCATTTCATGAGACAGGTGAGAGATTATACTTCTTTCTTGAGATACCATTTTCTAAGCAAAATTTGATATATCAAGCAGAGAGACTAATTTTTAAGGTTCATATACAGTAGGGTTTAAATAAAAATCTTAATAACATGATTAATTTCTTTGAATTCTTGTCTTTCCTTGAAATATTGGCCGGCATGGTGGTGCGCGCCTGTAATCCCAGCATTTGGGAGGCTGAGGCAGGAGGATTGCTGTGAGTTCGAGGGCAACCTGGGCTACAAAGTGAGTTTACGGCCAGCCTGAACTATATAGTGAAACCCTGTCTCAAAAAGACTAAATAAATAAATAAACCTATTCTAAAATGGCCAATTTCTCATTAAGTCTTCCCTTCTCTGATTGAAATTTTATTTGTATCATCTTGATAGACTCCTCTGGTAATCAAAAATTGTTTTCTTTTGCTTTGCTTTTGCTTTTGCTTTGTTGTGTTTTGTTTTGTTTTGTTTTGAAATAAAAATTAGCAGCCATGATAGAAACACCCAGTATAATTTAGGGAAATTTATTGTGAATCTGTTATCTTTTCCCTATATCCCAGTAGCATAACTTTTCCTCATGTGGTTTATTTATCTTAAAATAAGCCTTACCAGCTTTTACTGTATGTTAAAACATACCAAGTCCAAGAGATGATACAATGAAGAAACAAAAACGAATTTAGTCCTAGGGATTGCCCTAACAAGTTCTTAGTTGTTTCCTCTCCCCAATTTTGGGAACTGAAGACAGGGCCTTTCCACTGACCTATATACCCACCCTTTAAAAAAAATTTTTTTTTTTTTTTTTTTTTTTTGTGGGTACCGGGGGGTCGACCTCAGGACCTCGTGCGCCAGCAGGCGCCCGTGCCGCTGAGCGATATCACCGGCCCCTTTTTCGTATGTGGGTTCCGGGAGTCGAACTCGGGCCCTCGCACTTGCCAGGCAGGCGCTTAAGCCGCTGAGCCATCTCACCGGCCCAAAAAATTTTTTTTTTGAGACAGGTTCTCACTAAGTTGCTAAGTTGCCCAGGCTGGCCTTGAACTTTCGATCCTCCTGCCACAGTCTGTTTCCTGAGTGCTGGGATTACAGCCCATGTGCCACCACACCCAACTTTTATAAGGGTTTTTTTCTTTCTCCTAGTTAAACTTTTTATCCTCTTCACATAGCTAACAGCTCCCCTTTGTTTCTTTCCTGTCCTGTCATTACTCTTATATGATGCTCTGTTGGTGTCACAGTTGGTCCCATAGCAACCACTAAAATGTTGAACAGGCATGAATTCACTGTGGTTATCAAGGTTTAAGAATTGGCACTAACGGAGATGTAAATAGTTGCTTCACTTTTCTTGTAGCTGAACAAGAAAATGATGCTCCTACAGAGAATAAAATACCTTCTAGAGGCAGGGGATTCACATGCATTCCTGGTATGGCTGTAAGCTTCATAAATTGATTTCCCTTTAGATTCAACTGGTTTTTTATTCGTTTTCCTCTATTATACTTCATGTTCCTTTGGAGTAAGGCTAAATTTCTAGTTATTGAATATTAAATGGATGGGCCACCATTCCTATGCCTTCAGATATTTATCCTGTTCTTTAGCTTGAAGGTCAGCAAATTTTTTCCATGCGAGTCTAGGTAGTAAATATTGTAGGCCTGTGAACTGTGTGATTCCTGACAACGATAACAATGTGTAAACAAAGAAGTATGGGTATATTCCAGTAAAACTTTATGGATGGCCACTGACATTTGAAATCATGTGGCGTGAAATATATTTCCTAATTTTTTCCAGTCATTACAAATACAGAAATCATTCTTATCTTGCATCCTTTACACAAACAAGTGGTGAACCAGAGATGATCCCTGGATCATGGTTTGCTAAAACCTGTTTTAGTTTCAAACAAAATCGTGTTGACTGATTTTGAAACAGACACTTATTTCCTAACCTTATGGTTTAAAAGTAAAATTTTGAAGGCATTTGGCCATTGGCTTACAGACTTTTCAGAAATCCTAGCCCTTGCCTTTCCTAAAATAACAGCACTTAATCAAGTACTTTAGTAAATATCAGATGCTTTTGTTCTAATTTCCATTGATCAAGCCTTCCTGTTCTTACATTATTTTCTCAGTTTTTAAACATAATTGGTTTAGGCACACCCTATAAACTACAGCCTAGAAAAATAGTAAAAGGATGGTTCTTTTTTTTTTTTTGTGGATACTGGAGGTCGACCTCAGGACCTCGCGCGCCAGCAGGCACCCGTGCCACTGACCGATATCACCGGCCCTTTTTTCATATGTGGGTACTGGGAGTCGAACTCAGGACCTCGCGCTTGCTAGGCAGGCACTTATGCCGCTGAGCCATCTCACCAGCCCAGGATGGTTCATTTTTAAATTGGTGGTTGTCTCTTAGCACTGCAAATAAATTAATTAAATAAAATTGCTGATTGAGGCATCTTAAAATTTGTTTAAAATTTTTAGGATATTTGAAATATTTTTAGGATATTTCAGTCCTCATTTCATTCATCAATTCTCAGTTTGATTTTCATGTGCTTTAAAAACACATTGTATTAAAATATGCAGGCAGTGTAACTTCTCTTTTAACAGGTTCTTATAAAAAGTTTACCTTGGATCATATAGCCAATGAGGTGCTTTCTCTTCTGTCTGATTTTTTAGGAACTATTAAGACACTTTCAGACTGGTTTAATATGATTTCACCCTGCTGAAAGAAAAATAATCACCATGTACATTTAATTTTTTAATTTCCTTTCAAATATTCCTCATTACACTGTGTCTCAGACTCTTCATTGCTTCTGTGTTCTCTGAATTATGGTTTGTTATTCATATGACAAGACTCTTTATGCTTCTTTTTGCAGTGAGAAATTGAATTTCCAAGTAATATAGCCTCTATTTTTGTTGTTACTAATTTTAGATATAGAGAACTCAATATTTATAAGATCTGAAGAAGTCTACATCATTATATAATGTAGTTTTCCTATTCTTTAATACCATTTACATATTTATGCCTTGAATTATTAAAGATGTTGTTATGTGAGGTTAGGGTAGTATAGTAAAAGTTGGACTTTCAGCTTAGACTGAGGCAGGAGGATCACTGGCATCCAGGAGTTCCAGGCTAGTCTGAGCAATGTAATGAGACCCTGTCTCAGGGAAAAGGGGGGGGGTCTTGATGACCTATGCTTAATCATGTGTATTTCAAGGTCATTATGAGTCCATTTAGACTATAACAGTATGTAATTTTTAAAAGTGAGGCTGCTGATTCATGATCCAATTTCAGCAGATCTGTTTTACTCACAGTTTAGAATATGCCTACTTTCTTCTATGTTTTTACAAAAAGAAACTATTTCCCAACATTGATTTCTTGGAATTTTATGCCTTTCTTCCTATATTTTCCATACACTTTTTTTCCATGGGCAGTTTTGTATGTTTGTGTATATTTCTGTGAACTTCTTACTTCCATTACAGAATCAGGACCTTAAAAATCATCTATTTTTACTAATAACATGTCAAAATTTAGTGTCTTTTCTCGGTGATCTGATGTATGATAGAAAATTTACCAGTATTTATTTATATCTGTTAAAATAGTTCTCTTAAGTAACTAAGATTTGTCACTACAATTTTTAAAAAAATTTTTCATAAAGCAGTTGGAATGAACTATCTCCCAGGATATAGGACACTTTTAAACAATGCTCTATTGAACCAGCCCAAATGTTTTGCTCTTCTAGCATGAAGTTATTAAGTGGAATTTCTCTTTCCTCTAAATACTTGTTCCAGAACTATCTTCAGAATGCTACTTTGCATGAAAAAGAAACTTAAATTTCAGAGAACTTTGCTTCAAGCACTTGATGGCCTATGAGGACCTTCAGAAGCTATTTGGTTTGATGTCTGACATGAAGATAGTAAAAAATAATCTGAAGAATAACTTCAATTTTTTTTTTTTTTTTTTTGCCTTTAAAAATAGACTTGATACTTTTGAACCCAGGTTTTTTGCTAGGGAGATACGTTCTGAGCGTTTTTTCTTTGTATGATTTTTTTCTGCCATACATGTATGTGTGTACACATATTTACTGTATCACCTCAAAGAATCTAAAATCTAATGTGCAAAGTAGATTTTTAAACTAACAAGTGGCCTCCTTGTCAAATGAGATGTGATCAGCTTTATAGAATGTAGACACTTAAAACTATTCTCCAAACTCCATTTCACAGGCAGGAGACAGCACAAAAATACACTCCGTAGTGTTTCTTTTTATATTTGTAGAGCTTTAGTGGCAAAGGAGGAGTGCTTGTTTCAGATTTCTGACTAGGATTCTTTCATGTCCATCAAGTTCCAAGGATTAACAGTTCTTTCCATTCTAACCGTTGGTACATTTGGATTTCATTAGTCATATGTTAAAGCATTTCAGTAGCCAGTTGAATTGTTTGCCTTATCCTAGGTGGTGAAATGAGTAAAGTGTTTTTAAAAGCCTACCATTTTAGTACCATATGCTGAACACAGGCATTTTTATCTTGAGTGACATGTTTTCTCACGATTTTGAGGGGGTAGGTATAGAATTTTATATATATATTTACATGTGTGAGAAAAATGTAATTTGTGTGTTCGCTTATGCTTTAGCCTAAAGCTGAAGAGGAGTTTTCAATTGACAGAATACTTGAATCTGAACAAGATAAAATGAGCCAAGGGTTTCATCCTGAGGGAGAACACTCTGACCTAAAAAAGGTGAAAGCTATGGAAGAAAATGGAGAAGAAGCTGAGCCTGTGCGTAATGGTGCTGAGAGTATTTCTGAGGGTGAAGGAGTAGATACTAATTCAGGTTCCACCGATAGTTCTGGTGACGGGATTACATTCCCATTTAAACCAGGTATGTTTATCCCTGCTGTTCTGTGTCCTCCTTTCCCTCTCCCCTTCACTCTGCTACAACCTTAGAGAAAGTTTGCCTCCTCATAGAGAGATGCTGGATCATCACAGTATAATTTTTACAGAATAGATCAGCAAGCATAAATTAGTTACTAGCAAATCCAGAGAGTTCTGTGTTGGCAGAAATGATAGCTGATGCTGATATTCCTGGGCTTACACTGACATTGGAAGACCAACTGATGGAGGGAATCTGTCAGTGCCAGGCTGTTGAAATTCAGTGAAAGACATTTAATTTTATTCATTAGAGGACTGTTATGGATATGACTATGTCCATAATAGTCATTTCACAAGTTTGAACTCACTTTGTTAATACAAATTACTCAATAGAACTGAACTCTCATATAAATCAGCCAGACAATATGACTAGATAATTAAATACCTGTAGTGTAGGGGGTGCCCTGTGAAATGTATGGTAAACTCTGGAAGATCTTTCATCTTAAGACACCATCAAATGCATTAAACCTCTGGCCTACGCTAGGATATTACTGGCAGAACAGTTGCCTAGCATGCATGACTTTGATCCCCAGGACTGTAAAATGAAAATAAAGACTTCTGTCCCAGTACATCATAAACCATGATTTGTGGTTAGATTTGGTATGGATGTTTGGGGAAAGGTATTTGATAGAAAGTTGGTGTAAATAAATAGTTTTTCTTCTGCCAAATCTAAAGTAATTGTTACAAGAGGTAGAGTGTGAGTGTAAAAATGCCAGACTTAAAAAATAATCTAGACCACTGGTTTTGTTTTTGGTTTTGTTTTTTATGTGGGTACCGGGAGTCTACCTCAGGACCTTGCACTTGCCAGCAAGCGCTCATGCCGCTGAGCGATATCACCAGCCCCCATTTTTCCTTTATGTGGGTACTGGGAGTCGAACTCAGGACCTCGCGCTTGCCAGGCAGATGCTTAGGCAGCTGAGCTATCTCACTGGCCCTAGACCACTGTTTTTCAAACTGGTAGTTTTAATATATTAAGCAGGCAAAAACCAATATTTTTTTTTAAATGAGAACTATAATAAGAGATTTCAGTCCATAACCTATAGTAAGGGCAGGTACTGTTTTAAGAAACTTACTTCAGTTTTATACGTGTTTATGTTTGTCCTGGGTCATGAAGCCATTACATTTTTTACTATGAGTTTACGATCTGAAATGTTTGAAAACCACTGACTTATACATATGTACTACCTTGATAAACTAATCTTTTCACTACCAATACACTGTAGGTGGGTTTTTAAAAAATTGTAAAACTATGCTAGCTTCTATTTCATGCTATTTTTCTACAACACTTTTTTTCTAACTTTAGGATCCATCATTTTGAAATTGTTTTTCTCAATCTAGGCTCGTACGAGATCACCACCAGTCTTTATTCAGGAAATCGAGACACTGTTGTCATTTTTAGGACTATGTAAATTATACTTTATCGTTCAGTTTTGCAAGAGAAATGTGCACAATTAGGAGGCCCCAACTAAAATTGACGAACTAACTGGCTTTTACCCCTGTTATACAATATCTAATACCAGTTGTTGGAAAAAGGCAGTTAAAAGCTGAGGTCCCAAAAAGCTGCTACTTTTCAGCAAATGCAACATAGTAGTAAGGATTTGGTTGGAAACATCTTCAAATTCTCACAGGCCACTTGTGGGTCTATAACCCACACTGCACAATTGGAACTACTAACATAGGGAGGATCCAGTCTGCTATCATGAAGTGAGCTGAGGCCTGATTTAGAGTTTTGTCAATTAAAAGAAAAATATCATGGCTTTTTATTATCCAATAAAATTTTATGTATAAGTTCTCCAATTTTAGCAATAGCTGGTACAATAGTATTAGTAGCAAGGTAACTGCTGTGGCAAAAAATAAAAAAAACTAAAATTCATTAGCTGAGAATATTTTTAGAGTCAGGATATTTAGAAAAAGATTCTAAACTGTGTTCTCTGTTTAGTTGACTCAGCAAACCAAACTTCAGCCAAACCTGAAAATCCTTCATCTAGTTGCTTAAGGGGTTAGGGGCGTAGCTCAGTAGTAAAGTGCTTGCTAGGCCCAGTGTTCAATCCTGAGTGTGGGGGGAAAGTTGATTTCATTATCTTCAATAAGTTTTTCATTTTTGTGGCTTTTTTTCCCTCTAAAATAACATTTCCAGCCAGGCATGGTCACACACGCCTGTAATCCCTGCACTTGGGAGGCTGAGGCAGGAAGATCACTGTGAGTTTGAGTCTAGCCTGGGCTACATAGGGAGACCCTGTCTCAAAAAACCAAAATAAGTAAATGAATAAAAAATAACACTTCAGGGCCGGTGAGATGGCTCAGCGGCGTAAGCGCCTGCCTTGCAAGCGCGAGGGCCCGAGTTCGACTCCCGGATCCCACATACGAAAAAGGGGCCGGTGATATCGCTCAGTGGCACGGGTGCCTGTTGGCGCGCGAGGTCCTGAGGTCGACCCCCTGGTACCCACAAAAAAAAAAAAAAAAAAAAAAAAAAAAATAACACTTCAATGTGAACAGAGTACCCTAGTTTTCCCTGAAACTAAGGGTTTTGTCAAGTTCCTTATTATTCCTAAGATATTTAAAGATTGATGGTTTATTTGATGAGGACAGTTACAAGTTAACTGGCCAAAGGTTGCTTAATATGAATATACTTTCTGTATGAAGTAGTTTCTACTTGTTTGAGATTGTTTCTTTCCAAAGGTATCCAGAAAGGCAGAAGAAAGAACAATGGTACTTTAAAATCTTTCCATGATATTTTCTGACTGTAGCTCAGTGTACCTTTTTGTTGTTGTTGTTCATGGGAAGATAAAGTACAAATTGGAATCTAGTTTATATAGTCATCTGCCCATATCCTTCTTTTAGAATCCTGGAAGCCTGCTCATACTGAAGGCAAGAAACAGTATGACAGGGATTTTCTGCTGGACTTCCAATTTATGCCAGCCTGTATCCAAAAGCCAGAGGGCTTGCCTCCCATAAGTGATGTGGTTCTTGACAAGGTAAGCTGCACACTCTGAGAAAGCTATGTCTTTCAGGTGGGAGCTGATTTTAACTATCAGTGAAATATGTGAAGTATATGCAGTTTTTAGGGTAATGACATTTGAAAAAAAATATGTAATGCTTAACAATCAGATTTTCCTAAATACTATTTTTTTTTTTTTAATGTGGGTACCGGGAGTCAAACTCAGGACCTCACACTTGCCAGCAGGCGCTTGTGCCACTGAGCAATATCACTGGCCCTTTTTTTCCTTTATGTGGGTACCGGGAGTCAAACTCGGGACCTCATGCTTGCCAGGCAGGCGCTTATACCGCTGAGCTATCTCACTGGCCCTACTATTGGGTTTTTGGCTTATTACAAGTTAGATTAATATTGGGACCCATATTTGAGTGATTGTTATTAAAAATTTAATTTGTCTGCTTATTATTGCTGTTTACTAGTGATACAGTAACAATTGTTTGTTGGAGGAAACATATGGTTTGATTGATGGGGGGAGTTCTTTCCTCATTGTTGGAAAATTTCACTATGGAATTATAGTAGCATTGAGGACAAGTCAGAGAGCTAGGAAGGTATTTGATAGGTCAAACTTAAGTGGGAATCAACATAATTCAAATAATATATAGCTCAAATTTTTCCTACGAGATACTTTCAGTGGTTGAAGTTCCCAGTCCTGTGCATATAATACTAGATAAGCATCCTTCCTCTACATGTGGTCTTAATGATACACACAGAAAAATTAGTACAGACAGCGTTTGTTTATTAAATTGAAAGGAGTAAAGAAGTAAATTGCTTTAAGTCATTTCATGTAAATCAAAGATGATCCAATGCTTGACTAAGCTTAAAGTTTGTTTTGTTTTGTTTTGGCGCTAAAATTCAAACCCAGACCCTCAAGCATGCTAGGCAACTGCTGAGCCCCTAAAGTATTTTTGAAAATGAACTGTGTTTCCCTCGTTAAAATGTTAAAGGTAGCCGGGCAAGATGGCACCTGCCTGTAATCTCATCACTCAGGAGACTGAGGCAGAAGGATTGCCGTGAGTTCAAGGCCAGGCTGGGCTGCATAGTGAGTTCACAGCCAGCCTGAATTACCCAACAAGACCCTGTCTCAAAACAAACAAACAAACAAACAAACAGATAAATGCATGCATGAATGTATATTAAAGTTACCTTAAACAATGATAGCTCTACCTCTTATGAAGATACCCTGCAGGTGCTTATACTAATCTTATTTGTGTTCTTTTACTTTCCCATAACAACAGGCCCTCTTATTTCTCTTGCTATATCTAAGTCTTATTTGAGGTACTTCTTTGTTAGGTATTTATTTATTTGTTAAATGATTGATTGGTGGTACTACTTTGAGCGTATTTTAGTACTTCAGAGTGTAAGTGTTATATCCACTGAATTAGCTAACCCAATTAGGAAATATTCCTACCTCTCCTGTTACTTTTTGATTTCTGACTATGGCCATTCATTAGTTGATTTTTGCTCAGCAGCTTAGCTTTGCTGTTATATTATAAGCTTAATTAAAGTCAGATATCTCATATTAACAAAGCAAAGTGAAATTTCATGAAACATTATCTCCTTTGAAACTTACTGTCTGTTCAATATACATGCTTTCTTACCATGAGTTGACAGTACTGAAACAAAAATGAAAGATGGCAGGATTTCTGTAGGCAGGTACTCTAATGTCTTGATGAATATCCTCTTTTAAAAATGCCACAATTTGATTCTAGTTCCAAAGATCTCAAAATTGTTTGCTTGTCTTGTGCCATTCTACTGGTCCTAAGTAGCTAGTGAGCCAATCTGCTGATTGCGTGTAGCTTTCCCTTGGAAATTTAAAGCCTAATCAGCTCCAGGGCACCAAAACACCATTGTTGTATTAGTTCTGAGGCTGATCTAGGAGAAGCTGTCATGTAATCAGGTTGGACTTGTACTGGTCCTGAACCCAGTGCTCACCATTTCCACTGACTTTTTCTAAATTTTGTTAATATCCTGGCACCGAATGCTCAGGAACATGTGTGTTTTAAGTTTTCCTTTGCTTCCCATGTAGATCAACCAGCCCAAATTGCCAGCGCGAACACTGGATCCTCGGATTTTACCTCGAGGACCAGACTTCACTCCAGCCTTTGCAGATTTTGGAAGGCAGACACCTGGTGGAAGAGACGTACCTGTAAGTGCACGTTCCCTACAATTGCATTAGTTAGAAAAGTATCATAGAAGCCATGACATCTTGTCAGATAGCAAGAGAGTGATCTTTATTCAATGATTACCGTAACTGAGAAGTAGGAGGCAAAAACTATCCCTTCCATACTAAAGCAAATAAAGGATACACTTGAATCCTTTTTACTTGAAAAAAGCTGGTCCGCATTAATTTGTTCTTGATTTGTTTTCATATTTTTTCATTTGAAATGACTTGCAAATAGGTTTAAAAATAGAGCCAACCTTTTTAAAATTCCTGTTTTGTTTTGAGGTGGCCTGCTGTACTGGAGATCTCTCATGACATTCAGCTAGTGGTCATCTGTTTTGTCTTTGTTTCTACAGATTTGCAAAATGCAGAGCAGGCATGGATTGCCAATTCTGGAACAAAGCAAAGCCCCAAGTTGCACTCCACTGGCAATGTCCCATCCACCTCTGAAGAGCCTGCCTCTAGGGGTGCGCTGAATCCTTTTTTTCAAACAATAGTCCATGATGTTATTTTTTATTTTGCTCTTTTTACCATAGGTTGTATGTCAAAATGTAAACACATGACATCTGTAAAAGAGTAGTATTGGTAAACAGCAAATTGCCCTTACACGCCCAGTGGCAGGCTCTTCAGTGGTGGAAGTGGCATCAGCAATGGAGTTGTGCTGGACACTGCACTGTGCAGGATTTGGCAAGCTCTGCCTCCTTCATGTTTTTTAGACTTGCAGAAGGTGTTAGGAAAGTTGCCAGTGATGTGCATACATCTTTTCCTCTGAATTAGAATGGCACAGAGAGCATTTATTCTAAAATTTGGAGAAGTATGGGGTTTACTGTTTATTTGCCGGTCACCCTATTTACAGTATTTTATTTTATATTTGTGAAAATATTTTCATATATAAGGTGACTCCATTTCCCCATCACTTTTTTATTTCTGAAACGGCAACTTTTGAAACCTGCTTTGAAATAAGACTATACCGTCTGAAAACAAATGTCACTTCGTAAATATTTAAATTATTTGATTATTTGCCTGTAACTGAACATTGATGAAAGGTATTTGAATGCTTTCAGCATGTCAGAGGTTTTGTAAAACCTACAGGAAACCTCCTTAATTTGGAACATACTCTTTATTGGACATATCATCTTTAGACCTCTGTGTATGATACTTTGCTCACACATGGTTTTAAAGTAACCTTTATCTATTTTTTCTAAATGCGAAAATTTTTCTTAAGTTTCAGTTCTTACCAAAAGTCTTAGAAAGCAGCTTTCTAAAGACCATTCGTACTTTTTTTCTAGCATTATTTCCCTTTCTGATGGTTTAAATATATATTTGTGTTACCTTTCATTTTGGTTTGATTAATAATTTTGTTTTGCCAACATTTGAAATAATGTGGATGCCATTTTGATGTTCTCTGAATAATAGCATCTGTGATTAACATTATTATTATTTTTTTTTTTTTTTGGTGGGTACCGGGGCCAAACTCAGGACCTCACACGCCAGCAGGTGCCTGTGCCACTGAGTGATATCACCAGCCCTTTTTTTTTTTCATATGTGGGTACTGGGAGTCGACCTCAGGACCTTGCACTTGCCAGCAAGTGCTTGTGCTGCTGAATGATATCACTGGTCCTTTTTTTCCTTTATGTGGGTACCGGGAGTCGAACTCAGGACCTTGTGCTTGCTGGACAGGCACTTATGCCGCTGAGCTATCTCACCGGCTCTGTGATTATTATTATATTGCTTAATTTTATTCATCTGTCAGTCATAGAAGGCATTAATTGCCGTGTTTCCTGTTCCAGTGTATATTGTCACTTTTTATGCCAGCTTGCTTTATTCATTGTTTTTCTGTTAGTTACAGCAAAATAAAATGTTGTGAGTTGAAAATAAGCTGTATCTCTTTTTTTTTTTTTTTTGTGGGTACCGGGGGGTTGACCTCAGGACCTCACGCGCCAACAGGCACCCGTGCCGCTGAGCGATATCACCGGCCCCTTTTTCGTATGTGGGATCCGGGAGTCAAACTCGGGCCCTCGCGCTTGCCGGGCAGGCGCTTAAGCCGCTGAGCCATCTCACCGGCCCCGAAAATGATTTTTGAAAGTAAAATCAAACTATGTTTGACCATTCATGTAAAGGCCTGTATACATCAGATAAATGAGTTAATCTAGTATATTCAAAGTCATATGACTGGAAACGAGATATTATGTAGAATCTGTAGATATTATGTAGAATCTACCAAAAAGATTAGCTATAATTATTTAATTTTGATTGTTAAGAAACTTTATCATGTCAAAAGCTAGTAGTTAAGTAAAATTGTGATCTGTCAGGGTAATGTTGATAGTGTAATCCTGAAACAAGTAGTTATGCTACCAGCTTTTCCTCTAGCTGACAGACATTTGCCACTTAATTGGCCCAATTTATACCTTAGCGTATTGATGTAAATTCAGATGGGCATGTCATAAGGCATAAATGTTTAATATAAAAAAGAATAAAAAGATATCATTTAGAAAAAGCAGTACTCCAGCTGTCTTAGTTACTTTTTCATTGCTGGGACAAAATAACTGACACCCACAAATTAAAGGAGGAAAGTTTATTTCAGCTCACAGTTTGTAGAGGTTTCATTCCATAGTCAGTAGGCTCCAAGGCAGGGCAGCATGGCCTAGAGGCACAGCAGAGGAGAAACAGTCCATGGGATGGCAGGCAGGAAACAGCAGCCTTTCTTCTGCTTTCTCTTTTTATTCCATGCAGGCTATGACCCTATTGGTTGGTGCCACCCACACCCATGGGGTGGGTCTTCTCTCTTCAGTAAATCCATAATCCACACCCAGATCTATGCTAAACCAATTAGAGTAACCCAGTATCACACACCCAAGATACAATCACCTCCCAAAAGCCCCACCTATGAGCACATGAGGCTTTGGGGGAACAGCTAGATATAAGCCATAACATTAACTCTTCATAGTTTGTAGTTCCATACCTGTAATTATTTTTGCCAGTTGTCCAGCCTGTCTTAAAATTAATTACTACCCCGTTATATGAAAATCTATTAGGTAGTAAGGCTTAAGTAGCCATGACTTGCAGTAAAAAATTTTCTGCAATTGACTTTTCAAAATATTTTAATATATACCAGTTGTTTTAAAATATGTACAGATATGTACACATTTTCAGACATTTGATGGATAATAAAGTACATAGCTGTTGGAAATGCTGAGAAGGATCATCTGTAGATTTCTGGGATTTTTAATTGACAGTTCTAATGATATTTTAGTCTGTTTGCAAACATCTCAGAAAGGGCTCCAGAAGAAATGCTTAAAAGGAGCTATGGATCTAGAAATAGAAATTTACCATTCTCTGTATGTGTGTTGTGGGGGGGGTACTAGGGGTTAAACTCAGGGACACTCCACCACTGAGCTATATTACCAGTCCTTTTTATTTTTTGATTTTGAGACAAGGTTCCACTAGGTACCCAGGCTGGCCTCAAACTTGGGATCCTCCTGCCTCAGCCTGCCAAGTAGTGGGGATTCCAGGTGTGCACCCCAGGCTCCCAGTTTCTATTCATATTCATTGTAAGAAACTTTGAGATTAGCTGATCTGTTATAAAAATCCTAGGAGCAGAGAAGTTCCTGAGTTCATAATCTCTATGCTTCTCTCTTTAAACTATTGTCCATCTTCCTTAAAAATTGCTAAGGTGGCTGAGTATGGTAGCACATGCCTGTAATCCCAGCTACTTTCACAGGAAGAGCACCAGTTTGAAGCCACCCTGGACAACCTAGTGAGACCCTGTCTAAAAATAAAAAGTGCTGAGAATGTATCTCAGTGGTAGAGTCCTTGTCTAGCTTGCATGGGGCCCTGGGTTTAATCTCCAGTATTTGTTCTGTTTTCTCACCCAGGTAAACAGACAAATTTGCAAGTTGAGTTTGTGAATGAGATGGGAACAATGCATATTAAATTCTAAAACAGAAATGGGTATAATTTTTCACTTAATGTATTTAGAAAATTGAAAATGAGTAAGAAAAGAATTTAAACTTAGGCTCACCTGAAAAAAACCTGTGTACTCCATTAGTCAACCCCAAAGGTTGACACTTTATTTTAATTCTGATACATGTAGTCTCGGAGTACAGTGTACTTGCACTTCCTCTTCTTGCCATCAATCAGGATTGCTTGTCCTTAGCAAGGAGACTAGGCTTTGTTTATTTTTCTGTGTCCCATAACTCTTAGCACAGTGTCCTAGGGATTTTTTTGTTTAGTAATAAGTCATATAGTGCTACTTTTGGATACTACTATAAATTTCATGATTTATATTTTTTCACATGAAAAGACATGAAATGTTAAAATTGACATGTCACATTTAATTTTAAATGTTCCTTTCGCTGCATTGCAATTGATGGTGATACCTTGCATAGTTTTGTGGGATTGTTGGTTTGGGGTTCATGTGTGTGTATGTGGCATGTGTGTATGCGTGTGTTTTTAATTTTAAATATTATTGCTGGGTATGGTGATACATGCTTTAATCCCAGCACTGAGAGGCAGGAGGATTGCAAGTTTGAGTCCCACCTGATTAATTTAGTGAGCATCTGTTTAAAAAAAAAATTTTTTTTTTAATTTTCTTAAGGGCTGGGGATGTACCTCAGTGGTAGAGTACTCCTGGGTTAGATCTCCATTACTCAGAGAAAAGTTATCTATCCATGCATGTTATGGTTTGTGTCTAGATGTTCCCCCAAACCCTCATGCAGTCATGGGGGTGTGCCTCTAGAGTTTGTGATTGATTCATGGTCCAATCCTGGGATTATGGGTGTGAGTACATACAGTATAAGGGAGGGAGTCTTCTCTCGTGCTCCTTCCCTTTTGTTCTTGTTGCTTTTGCTGTCTTCCGCCACCATGAACTGTTGCTCCTCTGCCACGCCACCCTGCCTTGGAGCCAGCTGATTATGGACTGAAACCTCCACAGACTGTGAGCTAAATAAACCTTCCTCCCTCGATTTTGGGCAACAGGTATTTTGTCTCAACAACAAGAAAAGTAACCAATACAACAAAGAAGTATTGCAGACCTGCGAATGCCAGTGTGCTAGCTGTAACACCCTTAAGCATCCCAGAGGTTGAGCTGCCTCATCTTTCTTTTTTTGTTTGGGTTTTTTTGGGGGTTTTTTTCTAATCTTTCTTAACAGACATACTGCCACAGACTTTCTTCCAAACCCCAGTTTTTACTTTGTCTACACTACTGTCATAATAATCTTTCTCAAAAGCACCTGAGCGTTATTACTCTTCTGTGTGAACGATCATAAAGTCTTCTCACTTCACAAAATACACCCCTCTCTTTAGCAGTGTCTTTCTAAACTATCACATCAGCTTCCACAAACACCTTCTTCAGCATCATGTTGTTTCCGACCTACTGATCTGTTCTCCAAAAATACTGAAATGCTTTTCTATTCCCGAGAGTCTACTCGTACGTGCTAATCTGCCTCTTTTCTCCACTGTACCACAGTCCTTCCAAGTGTTCACGTTCCAGACAATGACCTCATTCCCACAGTATAAATATGATAATGTAGAGATTAATTAATTAAGCATTTTAAGGATTTAAAAGCATAGCAAATCTATTAAGGACTCAAAATACTTAGATAGGGCCGGGGATGTAGCTCAGCGGCACAGCACCTGCCTGGCAATCACCAGGTCCTGAGTTCGATTCCCGGTACCAAAAAAAAAAAAAACTTAGATAAATATTTGAGAACAGGATTTACCTTTTATATGCCCAGTAATACAAATAAAATTTTTAAATTTTTCCCAGGAATTTCTGTGTGGGTTACAATTTCAGCTGTTTTATCTTAGACTAACAGTTTATAAGTTAGCTTTCCAAGTGTTTTTCTTTGAGCTTTGTTAGTAAGCATTTTATCATTTTTTCTCTTTTCTCTGTGGTGCTCATTTGACATCACACATACTTGTGTGGGGTCAGGTGGAAAGATACCGCCCAGACATACTTGTTGTTGTTTGCAGATTTTGGAAATAGATATTTTATGACTTTATCTCCAAATATGCATCCGATCACAGTTACATAGTTTTAACATAATTTACTTTCATTACATCTAGATACATTAGTTTTTGACAAATGTTATGTGCAAGTATGTGGATTAACTGTCTTACAATTGCTTACTTGAGTCATATGCAAGCATCGAAAGATAGATTAACTCACACAAGATAGCAGCCAACTATAACCTAGATTATAAATTTAGACATTACTTGGATTGCTGTATTTTCTTAACAGAATTATTTGGTCTGAGCTGCCATATCAAAGATTCAGTTATAAATATTTTTATAGTAATCCTGTCTGGTTTAGCAACTCTTCCTTGTTGGCAGTTTTCCAATCTTTAGTGTCTTTAAATTATACTATGTCTGATTCTTCTGTGTTTATATAGCCTGTTGTTTTATTTTATTTTGTTTGTTTTTATTTTACCAAAAAGTCTGAGATCACATCATCAGTACTGTATCCTTAACTGGATACATTTGATAGGATTAGTATGAATTTCCCAGAAATTCAAACTGTTAGCCCTGATGCATTCCTGACATTACCATTTCTAATTGCAGATGGTTTTGTATAAGTGACTAATTCTGAGAATGATTTATGTGTAAAGGCTTCGAAATGTATCAGCTTATGTACTCCAACCATGTTTTCCTAGAAGTATCTTTTATGAAAGCATGACATTTAAGTCTGTACTTTTCTTCTCTGAAGCTTCCTGTGAATTTTGAAGGGCAGTGTGGGGGTATTAGGTGAGATGTGATTCTGGTCTGTCTTGTGAAGATTTTTGTTTCCTCTTAAAATATAATGGCAATATTTGCTTGGCATTTAAAGAATGGTGTGTCAGAAGAAATAAAGTTGTCAACATTCAACAGACCTGGGAAGTAGCAGGGATTGTTATCAACCCAGTGTTCATTATTGAAAATGAACATTTAAGATAGCAACTGCTGTGGTTAGTTTGATGTGCAAAATGTATTTTTACTTACATTGTAATCTCTTATAGTAACAATACTTAATTTGATGATCATTGTGACATGCTAACATATATTGGTATTAACAGGAGTGTAATTGAAATCTAGCAAGATAAGGGAGTTTAGAAAGAGAGAAAGACAAATCTCAGGGAGTCATTTAGTTTGAGTGTTATTTATAATGTAAGAAGCACTTAAATTAGTATTTATGACCCAAAAATTTAGAAGTATCCAGTATGATCTGCAATAAGGATATGTGTCTGTGCTATGGAAAATTTTAGTGACAAAGTTGTGTTTGCATTTACTCTGGAAGTACAAAAAAACCCCAGCTTTTTAGAGAATATTTGTTACTGATGACTACTACCTGTGAATTTTTCTAATTTTGAAAATGACCAGTCCAAAGTTACACATCTAGGAGGAATATAGAGCTTTTGTTAGGGATGGTCTTTCTTGTTAGGAACAACAGCTTTATTAAACATAATTTTTCATCAGTTTGTCCCATTTAGTACCTTAGGATCAAAAAATTGTAGAGATGGAGAACCTTGTATTGATGGCATTCTGAAGTTATTTTTCTTCCCTCCCTACACATCAAAAGAAAAAGATCACATCTAACTTGCGTGCCTACTACCCAGTCTTTGCATCTCGAAGTGTTTGGTGTGAACATCAGGCTTGACTTGAACACCACAGGCAACATAGTTCAAAATGTTAAGTACTCTGAATAGATCTAGTATTCTTCTCCTAGTTGCTGAATGTTGGACCGCGGAGATCTCAACCTGGCCAGAGAAGGGAACCCAGAAAGATCATCACAGTTTCTGTAAAAGAAGATGTGCACTTAAAAAAGGCAGAAAATGCATGGAAGCCCAGCCAAAAACGAGATAGCCAAGCTGAAGATCCCGAAAATATTAAAACCCAGGTAAGAATAGGAGCACATCTTAACATTGTTTTGGAATTATAATGGTATCATTTTAATTTGTTTTAACTTGTCTTGCCTTATCAGTATATGGAGAAATACCAACCAGTTTAAGACTATGTATTTTTTTTTTTCTATTAAAAGCCATTATGGATGCTAGAGAACCCACTACTTTTTCTTGAAATTGCTGTTTGTGTGCTTTTTGCAAACAGTCACCATGTCTAGTGGGCTCATACATGATAGACTTCTTGTCATTCAGACTAAAATGAGAGGGCTGGGAATACAGCTCAGCAGCACAAGTGCCTGCCTGGCAAGTGCGACGTCCTGAGTTTGATTCCCAGTACCAAAAAAATAAAATAAAAATAAATAAAATAAAATAAAATGAGTATTTGCTATTTTTAAAAATGATTTTTATATTCTCAGTGATAAAGCCTCTCTCCTGTGCTAATTTATAGAACATTGCTTTCATCCTCCTTGTCGGCCTTCATTTCTTTTTTTTTTATTAGTACACGTTCGCAGTACGTAATGTTTACATTTCTTGTGTGAAGTTGGTACATTTACGTAACACATCTCAATTCCTTTTTTATCTCCTTTCCCTCACCTCCCTCCATCTCTTGATCTTCCCATCTGAGAAACATCCGTCTCCCAACTTCCTATTATCTGGTTTTTTTTTTTTGCTCTTTATTTATAATTTGGCTTCTCAACGAGAAACCATGCGATATTTAAGGTTGTGTGTCTGATTTATAAACTTAAAGTTATGGTCATAAGGTGTATCCATTTTCCTACAAATGACTCAGGTTTATCTTCATGGTAGAGTAGTACTCCACTGTGTATAAACACTGCATTTTCTTTATCCGTTCATCTGTTGATGGACATATAGGCTGCAGGCCTTCATTTCTAATAAACTAATGGGTCTCTAATTTAGAGACCCATCTTGTTTTGGAGTCTTTTGGAATGAAATTGAATTTTTTGCATCCTTTTTGTGTATATCCTGTTCTCAGAACTCCTTGGCATAAATTGAATGAATTCCTTTTTAAATCCACACAAAATTAACTTTTGTGTATCAGATTATATGAAGCATTTATTCACAGATTTCTGTACATATAGTGCCAGTTTTAATCCCTGGGTTACCTCTACTATCTCCTTTGGATGTTTTATTCTTAGATGGCCGAAGTGGAATCTCTTTTAATATGCACAGCTGTACTAGACCCCAGGCACCATGGACGATACACTGACTTTTTAGTTTCTGATTTCTTGTTTTTCTTTCCTCTCACCCTGAGCAGTTTAGTTTAACACCTAAAAATTCAGCTCAGAAGACCGGGTCCTTGCTCTGTTAAGCAGGTTCTTAACCTAAACTACAAAATAACGATACAAATAGTAACCATCTCGTAGGGCCAGTGTGACAATTAAATGAATACAAAGCATTTGTCATGTTTCCTAGATCCTGGTTATGTTAATGTTCCTTGGACATCTCTGATTCAGCAACAACATAGAACTTCCTACATAGTAGATATGCAGCAAATATTTATCAAATTACTAAACTAACCAACAATGTTGTTTTTAGAAAGTAAGAATGAAAATGATCTAATCCATCACAAAGCCATGCTGTCAAACCTTAATTGGCTGTTTGCCATTGTTCATTTCTCCAGTGATTGCTCAGACGTTTGCTACAGAGTTGCTAAATATATCTCCCTACATTCACTGAAATCAACTCCCTAACCTCCATCGATCTCATCTCAATGTATCTCAACCTTTAAAGTAATTGCCTTCCATATCCTTTTTTCCAGTCTCCCTGAGAAATGTTTTAACAATTATGGGGGCCAAAATGTCTTAACATAGTTTAAAATTTCTACCAGATCTTCAGCATTGAAATGTTTTGTTTTAGTATATAAAGCGCTTGTATTATTTTACTGAGACAAGGTCTTGTTAAAATTGCGCAGGCTTGGTTCACACTTTCTATCCTCTTGTTTCAGCTTCCCAGAGAACTAGGATTACAAGGATGCACCACCATGCCCAGCTATAATACCTTGTTTTATTAGATTCTTTTATACCCATGAAGAAGAAATACATGTTACCCTTTTTTCCATATAACTTAGTAGTCCATTTCTTGTGTCATGGTTACCGAGTAGTCTAGTTTTTATGACTTGCAATCTACCTCTCTTTACTCTGTTACAGCGTTCTCATTATTGATTCTTATCACAAGAATATAGAGTAATGAGATTGACGTGAGATATCATTAATTAACTTTTCTTTCATGGATAGATACAGCAAATCCAAAAGAAAGTTTAACCTTTTTCAGAGCTAATGCAAACACTTTTTCTTGACCATTTTTCTTCTAAATATAAAACATCTTACTGCACTCCTCTTTTTTTGGTGTTTTTATTCTTCCTGCATAGAT
Source organism: Erethizon dorsatum (assembly GCA_028451465.1). Lineage (NCBI taxonomy): Eukaryota > Metazoa > Chordata > Mammalia > Rodentia > Erethizontidae > Erethizon > Erethizon dorsatum. The sequence continues at coordinate 119,904,032 of CM051827.1, forward strand.
GTACCTCATGTTGCCTATTGCTTGTTATTCTTTCTTTCTATTTTGTCAAAACAATAGATTTATTTTTGCCTGTACTACCAGAAAACTTTTGTACTCTGATTTTATTACAACCACTATATTAAAACAACATTATGAATGTCTTTCAATGATCTTGCTCTTCCTATACCATAAATTTTTGCCATCTCTTTGAAGCATTCCTAGAAAATTACTGCCTCAGAATATGTCTGAACTCCACCACTGCTCTGGTATGGTAGTTCCACTCCTGGGGTTCCTTGCTTTATCTCTCTCCTTTCTTTTGGTACAAGATTCCCACTTCTGCTGCCTTCCTCACCTACCTGAAGCACTAATTTTTAATTTTTCATTTCTAACTTTTAAACCTAGCATTCAAGATGTCATTTTGTCCCACAGCTAGTAAGTACCACTCCTCTGATAGTTCCTGGTGGTTCTTTCTATCCCTCAAATAGGAATTCCTTAATAACAATCTCAACCTAAATTGTTTTCCTTTTTCTGAAATACCTTCTTTTTCTTTTCAGTTAACCAGCCTTTTCTGTCTTCCATAATTTATCCTAATTCTCATTTTACTGATGGATTCAGTGCCTGTGACCTCTAATATCATATCTAAACTACTCTCTTTATTGGTCCCTGTTCAATCCTAGTACTTTCTTTGTCTTGTAAATATCTTGAAAATATCTTTTCAGTGAGATTTTGATTGTGTGGAAGGCATTAATTCTGCCTTATGTTTCATTTGTACCTAATAGAGAATTTAATGGACATCAAGTAGATACTGTTATAATGAATAATTATTACCCTATTTTTCTAGGCTTACGTTAGAAAGATTTTTATATAAAGGAGAATTTAACATTTTTAACGTGAACTATATTACCTCGGTTAATACAAGCTGTTAAAAGAGGTACAGCGTCTCCTTCCTGTCAGTAATATGCTTTTTCTTTCTTTATAAAAGCAATACTGGCTCATTGCTAAAAAAGAAAACCTTGACAATATAATTTTATTATTGACTCATTATCTCCTGTATAGAAAAACTTGTTAACATTTACACATATTGTAAATATCCTTGTATTCAGGTAAGTTGTTGAAGCTATCAAAACATCTTACAAGCTTGTTTAGATATTATGTCATGTTTTCTTTACAGGTTTTTTTTTTAATTGAGACATTACTTATAGTAAAAGTTCCTTTTCATGCACATTTCTATAATTGTTGACAAACACATATAGTCATTTAACTATCACCACAGTCAAGATATATAACATTTCCATTGAACTCCAAACATCATCACTTTGTATTACTTTGAATGTATTCTGTTCCCCTATGCTAACCTCTGGTAATCACTGATCTGTTCTCTGTCCCTACACTGTTGTTTTTTCCAGAAGATGATGTAAATTGAATCATTTTAATCTAGTTTAACATACACATTTTAGATTCATTCATATTATTATAGTTATGATAAGCTGGGTTTCTATTTATATGTTTTGCCAAATAATATTAGCTTTTCATCTATTCATAGAATAAACATTTGCAAAGTTTTGGCAGTTATAACTAAAATTGCTATAAACTTTGACATACAGGATTTGTACGAACATAAATTTTCTTCCTTTCAGGTAAATTCTTAGCCGTGGTATTGATGGGTCTTTTGGTAAACATATGTTTGACCTTATTGGAACATACAAATAAAGTTAAATATCTTCCAAAGTAGTTGTGCCATTTTGCATTTCCACTGGCAGTTTCGAATATTCCTCATCTTCCTCACCATTTGTTCTTTTCTGCTTTTTAAATTTTAGCTATTCTCGTGAATATATGGTGGTGTCTCATTGTAGCTTTAATTTGTATTTCCTAAATAAAATGATGTTGAACATCTTTTCATGTGCTTCTTTGTAATTCCTAGATCTTCTTTGGTAAGGTTTCTTTTTCCCTTTTCATTGAGTGAGTGATAACATTTTCTTTTTGCTGAGTTTTCAGAGCCCTTTATATATTCTTAATATAAGTCCTTTATGAAATGTGTATTTGGCAAAAATTATCTTCCACTATATGCTTTGTCTTTTCATTCTTTTAATGGTATCTTTCACAGAACACAAGCTTTTCATTTTGATTATATTCAGTTTATCGATGTTTTCATTCATGGATTGTGCTTTTGCTGTGATAGCTAAGAAATCTTTGCCTAATATAAGAATGCCTGTTTTTTCCTAAACCTTGACATTTCAAAACAAATTTATGTTTAGTTCTGTGAGCAAGGTTCGGCTGAGTTGTTTTTTTATGTGTTTGTTTTGTTTTGTTTTTTGTGGTGCTAAGGCTCAAACCCAGGGTCTTGCACATGCTAGTCAAGAGCTTTACTACTCAGCTACACCCCCAACTCTTGAGTTTTGTAAAAGGTGCAAGATATGGGTTAAGGTTTCCCTTTTTTAAAAATGAATGTCCAGTTTTTCCAGCACAATTTGTTTAAAAGACAGTCTTTTATCCATTGAATTCCCATTGCATTTTTTTTGAAAATCAAGTCGTCATGTCTCTGTGAGTCTGTTTCTAGATTCTTCATTCTGTTCCATTTGAGCTTTGTGTCTGTCCTTTGGCCAGTATCACAGTTTTTATATAGTAACTGTGTATGCTTCATGTTGAAATAAAGTTGCATGAGTCCTCTTCCCCCCGCCCTCAGTTGCTCAGGCTCTTCTAAGTTTTTTATCTTTTCATATTAATTATAGAATGAACTTGAGTTTTTTAAAGCCCCTCTAGGAATTTTATTTGAATTATGTGAAACGTGTGGATCACTTTGGGGAAAACCGACTTCTTAACAGTAATTATATCCCTGTGAATATATAGTTTTATTTTCTTTTTCTTTGCCTTATTGCTGATTAGCACCTGTTATGATATTAAAAGGGAATGGGAAGGACAGATATTTTTCCTTTGTTTCCCATGTTAGGGGAAAGTATCTATCTAATATTTTACAATTAAGTAGGGTTGTAGATGGCCTTTTTTCTAACTGACACAAGTCCTAACTTTGTAGCCCAGGCTGGCCTTGAACTTGCAGTGATCCTCCTGCCTCAGCCTAACTTTGTAGCCCAGGCTGGCCTTGAACTTGTAGTGATCCTCCTGCCTCAGCCTCCTGAGTGCTGGGATTACAAGTGTGCACCACCACACCCAGCCTGGTTTGGTTTTGAGATAGGGTCTTGCTGTGTAGCTTTCCTGTGAAGGATTATAATACAGGTTATTGTGCCTAAAATCTTTTTACCTATCCTTCAATATGAGTAAGTTTCTAAAACTATAATTATTGGTTCAGAGGACACATCCACTTTCAAAGCTTCTGATACACATTGTCACACTGGCCTTCAAAAAAGTCTCAAGTGTAAGAGCACCATGCCCACCATACCACAAGCCCTGGGTTCAGTCCCTGGCACCAAAAAAAGAAAACAGAAAAGAAACATACTAAATGACATTCCTAGCTGGGCGTGGTTGCACACATCTGTAATCCCAGCACTCGGGAGGCTGAAGAACGAGCATAACCAGGAGTTTGAGGTCAGCCTGGGCTACATAGTGAGTTCAAAGCTAGCCTGAACTGCGTAGCGAGACCCTGTCTTGGGGGGGGGGTGACATTCTTGCCAGTGAACTATGAATATACTGTCTTTAGAATCCTTTATCAGTAGTCAAAAAGGGTAGAATGTTTGATTGATTGTTAAAGTCAGTGGGTTTAATTACTTTTCTGAATAGTTCACAATCCTTATTAATTTGAGAAATTAAACTTAATATAAATTACATTTTAAAAATCTTTCCAGGAAGTACTATATTGTCATACTCTAATGATTTTTTTTTGTTGTTGTTTTTTGTTTTTTGTTTTTTGTTTTGGTGGTCCTGCTAGGAACTTTTTAGGAAAGTTCGAAGTATCTTAAATAAATTGACACCACAGATGTTCAACCAGCTGATGAAGCAAGTGGCAGGACTTACCGTTGACACAGAGGAGCGGCTGAAAGGAGTCATTGACCTGGTCTTTGAGAAGGCTATTGATGAACCCAGTTTCTCTGTGGCTTACGCAAACATGTGTCGATGTTTAGTAACGGTAAGAAGAAAGGAAGGCGTAAAACCAGAAATCTCCAAGAGGTATATTCTCCCCTCACTACACATTCTTCCCAGAAGTGTTATTGGGGCAATGTAAAGGGGAGAATATATTTTTAGCATTTATTAATATAATATCTTCATTGAATAAAAAAAAAATCATGCTGTATTAAAATGTATTCTCTAATATACTAGTCTGGAATGGCACATGAGATGGTCCCATCCAATGTGAGTAAGATTAGGTAAGGTTTAAATTAGTATTGTGGCTCTGGAGATGCAGCTCAGTGGTAGAGCACTAGCCTAGCATGTGCAAGGCCCTGTGTTTGATCCCCAGCAATGCAAAAAAACTAAAATTAACAAATCATGTGAAATTATTGTCACAAGTAACCAAATTTTCCTGGAGTATCATCAAAATAAAGTAAATGCTTCCTTTTACATTTAACTAAATTTGAAATTAAATAACCTGTTGGTTCTAATCCTAGCCTCTATGGAAGAGTTTTTTATCTATTTGTCAAGTTTCAAAACTGATGATCTCATCTCTTAGAAATATTAGGTTTCTCTCTCTTTACATTGTCCACACTTAGTTAATCTCCACAGTCTGTCAAATCTAGGGCAAAACAGAATAGGAAACCAAACAGCTTCTGATTATTATTATTCACTGAACTCTGTCCTGCAGTCATAAAACTGCCCTGCACTGCCTGTGTTTTCTATTCCTATTACTGTTTCCAAGGTATTTGTGTCTGAAATGTGTGTCCTTTAACAGCAATGCCTTGCTTCTTAGAAATAAAGTATGAGTTGTAAAATTCTGTTATTCTAGCCAGGGGTGGTGGTGCGTACCTATAATCCCAGCACTCAGGAGGCTAAGGCATGAGGATTGCCATGAGTTCAAGGCCAGCTTGAACTACATAGCAAGACCTTGTCTCCAAAAACGAAAACAAAATATTGTTAGTCTACCAGTATTTTTGAGTACCTTTATCAAAGGTAGGTGAGTCTGTTGGGACTAAGAAAAGCTACATGGAGCTCAAAATCCATTCTGACAAAAAATAACATTTCCAAGGGGGGGAAAATCACTTAGATGATATTTTCTGATATAGCAGTATATTTACGCCTGACTAGATAATTTATGCACAAAAAAATAAATTGGTGGAATAAAATCACTTGTTGGTGAGAATGACTACCTTTTATGGAACAAATAGAATTTGAGTTGATCCTAAGGGATGAGGGTCTAAGTACAGAGAAAGAAGAGTATTCTAGCACATTTAACCTGAATCAGCAAGCATGACATGGTGGTTGCAGAGACTGGTTTTGAACTCTGACAGTGCTCGGTTACTGTCAAATTTAAACTTTAAGTTGCAAATTTCTCCTCTTGCACTTGCTGACATTATAACATTAGAATTGTTATTAATCTGGTTTTTAAACCCCAGCACCAAAGTAAATTAAGCAAATTAATGAGAATAGTTACTAATCTCTTTAAACCTCAGTTTTTAATCTATAAAATAAGATTGATTCATATAATCTATGGTGTTGTGAGGGTAAAATTAATAAATGAGTTTTACCATGTTAAATTCTTAGCTGAGTATTTGGCCTATAGCATATCATAAATAAATAAAAAGTGTGTAGGTAATGGAAAATCACCCATGTCTAGATTGTAAAGATGGCGAAATGGCTGGCTGTAGAATGAGGATGATTATGGGGGCCGAGGATGTAGCTTGGCAGCACAGCGCTGCCTGGCATGCACAAGGCCCTGAGTTTGATTCCTGGTACTCAAAAAAACAAAAAAAAGAATGAAGATGATTATGATTATGATAACAGAATCTGTTTGTCCAGCACCTATAAGGTTGCAGTATGATGAGTGACTTTATATATAGTATTATTAATGGTTATTATAATGCTGGAAGGTCAGTTATCATTACCTCCATTTTATTGACTCAAAAACTGAGACTTAGGATAATCTGTTCAAGTTTGCATAACTATTAAGTGGCAGTACTAGAATCCAAATCCAGGATTAACTTAGTTACTTATCATATTGCCTCATAAGATACCATGGTTTTCTAGAAGCAAAGTGATTCTCTATCTCATGACCCTTATTTTCATTGTGGCAGCCATCACTTTTTCTGCTCGCTCATTAAAATGAGGACTAGAACCTGCATCCTCTAGATGACACTTTAGTCCCCCTTCCCAATTTTTTATTTTATCTTCTAGGCAGTAAATAGCTTTTCATGTATTTTAACAAAGGAATGCCATTAATGAAAATGACGTTTAAAAAGGCCTAGGAAAAGACAAACTGAATTGGAATAGGAAGGGATTATAGATAAATTTACCACTTAGGAGATTTTAAAAACTTCGTTGGATTATTTTAGATTATAAAATAACCTATTTAAGTAAGTCAGGCAGTATAGAGATGACATAGAAAATGTTAGTATTCTTCAGTTATGGACCTAACTAGCTGATCCCACCTTCCCTGTAAGACAGTCTGTGTGAATGGCTTTGATGTAACCTTCTATAATTTTCTCTATATTCATAAAATCATTTGAAAACATATAAATATGCACATATAAAGATGGAGGGTTTTTTTTTTTTTTTTTTTAGTTTTGCTTTAATTGCATTATATCCCATAAGTTCTTTTTCAGTTTGCTTTTTCTTAACTTAGTGTTCTGGGCATTCCCTCTAGATCATTACAGATGGATTTGACTCATACTTTTTTTAGTAGTCATATATTTCATAATATGTATATACCATATTTATTCAACCCCCCCATTGTCATTTATAGGTTTGGTTTTGTTTTTGGTTTTGCAACCACAAAATTGTTGCAGTAAATGTCTGTTTATCCTTATATTTGGTAACTTTTATTTCTTTAACATAAATTCCTGAGGGTTATATATTAAAGAATAGAAGTTTTTAGGGTTTTTGTTTGTTTGTTTGTTTTTAAGTATAACAGACTGGGCCGGTGAGATGGCTCAGTGGCTTAAGCGCCTGCCTTGCAAGCGCAAGGGCCCGAGTTCGACTCCCAGATCCCACATACGAAAAAAGGGGCCAGTGATATCGCTCAGCGGCACAGGTGCCTGTTGGCGCGCGAGGTCCTGAGGTCAACCCCCCTGTACCCACAAAAAAAAAAAAAGTATAACAGACTTACCTGCTATCTGGGAAAAGAAAAGGTCCTCATTTATTGCATTTGCCAAATTTAATGAGGTAAGTACTCTGCTCAGGGCTGATTTTAAGCTATTGAGTTTGACAGTTTAACAGTTCTCATGAACCAGTGTCAGCACACCACTGTAACATGTACACATAAACCTGTAGAGGTCATTAGCATACAGCTCAGTGTGTATCAGGAAAGTAAACGTACCTTACACCTTGCACAGTAGGTAGAACTGTACTCTTTACTCTTCTTTAGGGGTAACCACCATCTTGAGATCCAACCTCATAACTGATTTACTTTTGAGTTGCTAGGACCCTGAAGTAAATTGGTAGCAGTGGGAATAAAGTCATAGCTTTCTAGTAGAAACCAAATACAAACATCAAATAATCATGAGTGTAATCTAAGTGTAAAAAACTAAACTTAGGAAAGATAACTACGAATACTCTTGTATGAGCTTTGAGTAGAGAAAGATTTCTTCAGCAAGATACAAAATGAATAGCCTGCCAAGGAAAAGAGTATTCATTTCAAATGTTAAAGTGTACCATTGGTTTATGATAGCTTTTGATGTAAAAAAAAAAACAAAGCCACAGCCTCAGAGAATGTTTGGAATGCATATAAATGACAAAATACTAGGATCCACTGGTAAACAGGACAAAAAAGCAAATCGGTAATGGAGGAACAAAAGGAAAGGCTGGTAAGAAAATGAACAATCCATAGGAATGAAAATCCATTCACCTATAAACTTTAACAAAAGATATTCATCGTTATTCATTAAGGGAAATAAAATAAGCCACAATTCTGTACAATTAACCTCTACTAGACTGGAAGAAATGAAGTTTTAATTTTAAGTTGGCACAGATGGGTGCAGCCACCTTGGACAGCAGTGCCGAGGACGCTCATACCCTGCTCCCTACAGCTTCCCTACTCCGTGTAGACCTCAGAGAAGTTCCCACACGTACTGCAGAAATCACACGTGAGAATGTTTCCTTGTATTTTGGTCCTAATTGTCAATAATCGGGAATAACCGAAGTATACTAGGACTGAGGATATAGCTCAGTAATGGAACACTTGCCCTGGATTAGGTCTGTACAACAAAAAGTAAAACAAAACAGAAAATAAAAGAAAATATGCCCTGAATAGGGCAGTAAGTATACTATAATTGTTTTGATCAGTGAATTTGAATAATAATATATAAATATATTAACTATATTTATATATAACTAATTTATACTTATAATATTAATTTATAATAATTACATACAAATATATAATCATTTATATAAATATATATAAATAATAATATGTATAAACAGCATTTTAAATTAATGAAGAGTCAGGCACTGTGGCACACACTTGCAATCCCAGAACCGAGGGAGGCTAAGGCATGAGGATCACAAGTTTAAGTCCTGCCTGGGCAATTTAGCAAGACCCTGTCTCAAAATAAAAAGGGCTGAGAATGTTAGCTTAGCTCAGTGTTTGAGCCCCTAGGTTGACCCCCAATACCCTGCCCAAAAGAAAAGAAAAGAAAACTCAATAAAGTAGTACCAAGTGTATCCACATGAGTCAGCCTCAGGAAACAGGACAAACTGGATATGGTGGTCCCAGCTCCTTGGGAGATAGAAACAGGAGGATTATAAATTGGAACCTAGTCTGGGCAACTTAGTGAAAGCCTGTCTCAAAATAATAAAGAACCGGGGATGGAGATCAGTATGAAGGCCCTGGATTCAATCCCCAGTACCGCAAGGGGAAAAAAAACTAAAATCCTAAAAATAGAGCTCAAAACTATAAATTCTTAGAAGTAAACATAAGGATAAATCTGCCTGACCTGGGATTTGGCAGTGAACTATTAGATGTAACATCTAAAGAGCAGCAATACTGCATTTCACCAAAATATTTTTGTGTTTCAAAAGACAGCATCAAAAAAGTGCAAAGATCTGTGTGTGGTGGTGCACACCTGTAATCCCAGCACTCTTTAGAGGTGGAGGCAAGAGGATCACAAGTCCCTGGGTTTGATTCCCAGTACTGCAAAATAATAAAAATAGACAAATTAAGACTTATTTGTGGGGCCAGTGAGATGGCTCAGTGGCTTAAGCGCCTGCCCGGCAAGCGCGAGGGCCCGAGTTCAACTCCCGGAACCCACATATGAAAAAGGGGCCGGTGATATCGCTCAGCGGCATGGGCGCCTGCTGGCGCGCGAGGTCCTGAGGTCGACCCCCCGGTACCCACAAAAAAAAAAAAAAGACTTATAATATATTATTATTTGTTAAATATTTATTTAAATATATTATTTGTTAAATATATATGTAATGAAATTACACAAATTGTAAATAATAAACATCAAATTTTAGATAAGGGGCAGAAGAAAATAAGATTAAGGAAAATACACAGGGAAATTATTTTGGCTTTTGTTAATGACAGGTTAGGTAATTCAGACCACCCTTCCATAGGGAGCAATTAAAAAAGCTAGTCACGGGCCGGTGAGATGGCTCAGCGGCGTAAGCGCCTGCCTTGCAAGCGCGAGGGCCCGAGTTCGACTCCCGGAACCCACATACGAAAAAGGGGCCGGTGATATCGCTCAGTGGCATGGGTGCCTGTTGGCACGCGAGGTCCTGAGGTCGTCCCCCTGGTACCCACAAAAAAAAAAACTAGTCACAATATTTTTAGAAATCTTTTTTTTTTTTTTTTTTGGTGGGTACCGGGGGTCAACCTCAGGACCTCGTGCGCCAGTAGGCACCCGTGCCGCTGAGCGATATCACCGGTCCTTTTTCCGTATGTGGGTACCGGGAGTTGAACTCAGGACCTCGCACTTGCCAGGCAGGCGCTTATACCGCTGAGCTATCTCACCGGCCCCTAGAAATCTTGAATGTGTCACAGCTAAAAGAAATTGAAGAATTACTAAGGCTAAAATTGTAGAAAAGATAAGAGATCCAAAAAGGGAATGAAACATTTGGTGAAACTTCCCTTGGAAGACATAGCTAAGTTGTTGGAACACTCATTTTTCGTAATTTTTCTAGAGAGGGGGCTAAAGTTGAGGCTAGTCCTCACCAAAAATTATGGTAGAAAAGCTCTAGTAAATCCTCCTACATTTTTAAGTGGGATCCAAAGGACTGAATGCTTCGAATAAGGGAGAGCCAGTTATGACCTGTTCTCACAAGGACTATAGTTTAAGATCAGATCATCTCAATCCTTGAGTTTGCGTTATGAGATTTCACATTGTTAGTTACCCATAGGTACATGCAAAAAACAAGCAGAAATCTTTTTAGAGACTCAGTAATACTAATCTCCATATTATTTCTTTAATGAGGTTTTTTTTTTTTAATATGTAGCACACAATTAGAAATGATCAGGCACACAAGGGAAAAAGACCATTTGAATGAGAATGAGCTAGAAATATGTCCCACGGGGCTCCAGATACTGACTTTATCAGACATAGATTTTTTTTCCTTTTTTTTTTTTATTTTAAAGAGAAAAAAATAAAAATAACAATAAAACAGAGTTTCAAAACAGGTTGGTAGGAGATACAATAATTAATACATTGTGTGTTGTTGTCTTTGTAGTAGTTATTCAAAGTACAAGATATAGGCACAATATTAGCACAAACCTTTCTTTTCAGTGAACTAAGAGAAACTAGCTATATAACAATCTTAACTATCTTGTGTATAAATATATTTTTTCCCTTCCTTTCTTTCCTCTTCCCCCATCACAATTTGTCTTTTCTTTTGAACAGTTTCTTCCCCATTCACAATATCTATCATAGATTTTAAATGTATATGCTCATGTTCAAGGTGATAAAGACAAGATTATAAATTTCAACCAAGAACTAGAAAGTTTAAGAAAGAAACAAGTAGGAATGCTACAACTGGTTTTTATGATAAACTTAAAAATTAAATGGATGGGCTTAATAGCACGTCTCATGTAACTAAACAGAACTGTGAACTAGAAGAGAGGTCCAGAATGAAGCACAGAGACACCACGTAAAACACAGAAGAAAGGGTAGAAGATAGAATACAGTAGGTAGATCTAACTTTGCTTTAGTTTGGGGTCTCAGCATCGTAGGTGATTGAATATTAAAAAAAAAATCATAACTAAAATGAATGGCTGAGAAATTTTTTATAATTGCTGGTATATTAAAGGCACAGAATTTGTTGGGGGTTTTTTGGGTATTTATTTGGTGTTTTTGTTTTTGTTTTGAGACGGGGTCTCGCTTTATAGTTCAGACTGACCCTGAACTCTATGTAGTCCAGGCTGGCCTCAAACTCATGGTGATCCTGCCTCAGCCTCCCGAGTGCTGGAATTACAAGCATGCGCCACCACGCCCAGCTCAAGCCACAGAATTTTTAAAAATTTTATATGACCCTGAAGAATGAATATTTTGTTTTTATTTTTTTATTTTTTTATGTGGGTGCCAGGAGTTGACCTCAGGACCTCACGCTTGCCAGCAGGCGCTTGTCCCACTGAGCAATATCACCGGCCCTTTTTTTATCCTTTATGTGGGTTCCGGGAGTCGAACTCAGGACCTCGCGCTTGCCAGGCAGGCGCTTATGCCACTGAGCTATCTCACTGGCCCAATATTTTGTTTTTAAATAAAAATAAAAGAGGAGCCGGGGATATAGCTTAGTGGCACAAGCGCCTGCCTGGCAAGTGCAAGGCCTTGAGGTACCAAAAATAAAAAAACAAAAGGGCACTTTTAGGCTAGCCATAGTAAAGCAACTGGTGGTGGGAAAAATATTAAAAATAGCAATAAATTGTCTAAAGATTTCTTAACCAGGACACAAAAAATTACAAAGTTGGTAAATTGGAGCTAGGTACAGTGGTGTACACCTGTAATCCCAGGGACTAGGAGGGCTGAGGCAGGAGGATGGCAAATTCCAGGTAAGCCTGGGCAATTTAGCAAGACTCTGTCTCAAAGTAAAAAAGGAGTGAGGATGTAGCCCAGTGGTAGAGGGCTTGCCTAGCATGTAAGAGGTTCTGAGTTCAGTCCCCAGAACCAAAATTAATTAATTTACTAAATTGTGCTACATTAAAACTAGGAGCTTAGGAGCTGCTTCCATGGTAAAGCAGGTGCTTAGCACACAGAAGCCACTGGGTTCAGTCCTCGGCACCAAAAAAAAAAACATTTTTCATCAACAGGTATCTTTTCAAAAAGTAAAAAATGCAAGCTACAATAACAGAAGATAATTACAACATAAAAATCTAATAATAGACTTATAGCAAATGATTTTAAGAAAACAACCACAGATCAGTTTTTGAAACTCAGGTTTTTTTTTTTTTAAAACAAGAGACACAAACACTTAACAAAAGGAGTTATCCAGATGACTTGACAAATGTGTAAAAATTAACCAACTAGGGCCGCTGAGATAGCTCAGCAGCGTAAGTGCCTATCTGGCAAGCACGAGGTCCTGAGTTCGACTCCCGGTACCCACATAAAAAAAAAAATTAACCAACTAGATGCAAAATAAAGCCATACATAACACATTTGCTAAATTTGCCAGGAGTTGACAAATACATGAAGCAACAAGAATGCTCAGTACTACCAGTGAGAATGCAAGGTGCAGCAACCATTTTGGAGAAGAATGTAGCATTATATACTACAGCTAGAGTTATTTTTCTGCTATAACTAGCATTTGCATTCTTAGGTACACTCCTAATCAGTTAACATACATTTCTTGATACAGTTCTAAGGAACTAGATTAAAATGTTTGTAGTGTTTTTCATGTTAAAAAAAATCTTAAAATAGTGTCCATCAGTAGTAGAATGGATCAATAAATTGTTACAGGTTTATACAAGGACTGTGAGCCTAAACTATAATTATGTGCATATGGGTGAATCTTACCAGAATAATAAACTTGAGCAAAAGAAGCCAGGCCCAAAAGATGCTATGTAATTTATTTAAACTTCAAAAATGAAAAAATAGAAAAACTCATGGTGTTTGGGTGTACATGTCTGTGGTATTAGGCGATGAATATTTTCTTTGTAACATAGAGAAAAACGAGGTGATATGATGAAAGTCTAGGAGGTTTTGTAACTTTTGGAGGCAGGAAGGTGGTGGTGCTTTGGAAGAAAGCTTCAAGTAGTTTGGGAGGCTTGTCAGTGTTCTGGTTTTTGATCTGGTGCTATAAGTGATGGTGTTTGTGGGATTTCTTTGTCATAATTCATTGGACTGAATTTTTAAAAATTAAGAAAAACAAACATGGCTTTTGAGCTTTACTGTAATGTTTAATTGTTTAAGGGGGGTGTCACTCAGTGGGAGAGCACTTGCCTAACATGTTAGGCCGTAGGTTCAATCCCTAAAGCATATATGGCAAAATGTTAAGATTTCAGCAATGAATACATGGAGTTTCTCTAAGTTATTTTGTACTATATGCAAATGGAAACTAGCTTTTTTTTTTTTTTCCCCCTCTATACCGGGGATTAAACCCAAGCTAGGCAAGCACTCTAGGCCCTAACTCTTTATTTTGAGACATGGTATTGCTAAATTGCCCAGGCTGCCCTTGAACTTGAGATCCTTTTGTTTCAGCCTTTCCAGTAGCAGGAATTATAGGCATGCACCTATATGCATAACTAGAAAAGATTTGCAGAGGAAATTGATGCAGTAGATTCGGCTTTCCCAAATTACACCGTATGTACTATAAATATGTGTATATATACCTTTCCATAGCTCCTTCTTCCACCAAGATAACCATAAAGCTTAAAGAGATCCTAAGAGATAGTAAACCATGCCTCTGGGGTTATGCCATTGCTTCTACTAGTTCAACTAGGAATGACTTTCTTTACAAACAGCAAAGCATTTCATCATAATTGAAATTAAAACCCCCATCTCAGAATCCCTCCAAGATACAGACTCCCAAAGGCAGGGACTTTTGTGTTCATTACACAATTCCCCACGCCTAGAATAGTCCCTGGCACTAATAGGCCCACAGATTATGTTGTTAGTGAGTGAGATGCCTGGATGAAAGAATTGCCAACTTGAAAGAGTTTCTTTCATGCCCAGTGACTACTTTTGTTACTTGTTTTCTCTGTTGTACCAGGCATGAATTCCTCAGCTACAGAGAATGGCATTGAAGTTAGCAACCTTAAGCATTCTGTGTCGTTATTGTAGAACCAAAATGTGTAGTGTGTTGTGACTTTAAGTGCTTAAAATAAAAATATGAAAATAATGACAAAACTGAGTATAGGAAGAGAACAGATAGTTAAACCTCAGAAATGAGGCCTGGAATTGAGATGACAGTGTAGCTGGGTTCAGTCTCCAGCACCTCAAAGAAACGACCAAACAGACATGAAGTCAGCCTTGGGTATCAGCAAGTGGCTAAGGTCAACTGAAGAAAAAGTAGGAATGTGCAGCTTGTCTAATGGAAGATCAAAAATGTATTAAAGAAAATACTGGTCACCAATAACTTTCATAACTGACACCCCCTTTTGAATCTCGTGAGTATCCCTCACCACTGCATACCTCTTTGGGTATATCTAGTAGAGATGCATTTTGGCACTTGTGTTCAGTATATGCAGAGTATAAGTTAGGTACAGTTTTAGCAGGTGATTTTCTAAGGTCAGGACAAAGTTATTAATAGAGGGTAATATATCACCATAGACTCCAAAGTTACATTTGAACAATAGTTTTATTGCTGTTTATATTTAAGAACTATCCTATAGGACCAGGTGTGGTGGTACAGCCCTGTGATCTCAGCACTCGGGAGCCTGAGGCAGGACGATTGCAGCAAGTTTGAGGCCAGCCTAGGTTACATAGCAAATTCAAGGCCAGTCTGAACTACGTAGTTAGACACTGTCTCAAAAAACAAAACGAAGGAACTATCCTATAGAAACCTGCTTTAAAGTTAGCACAAAAGTACCATTTGCTTACATTATACTAGTTGTTCCGAATATTTACCTCAGACTAACAATTTGCTACATTGCTTTTGGGGCAAAATGACTACTGGGTTATGGGTTACCACTAGCATCTTTATGTTCAGAGACAGCATTGAAAATCATGACGGTGCTCACCAAGGCCAAGACTTGTCCTTCATTTTCTCTTCTCCTATTTGACTATCATACCAAAAAGATAGATAGCCTTTGATAATTCTCTGGAAATTTGATCCTTTGAGGGATAAGAATTGTCTGCCCTCACACTAACAAATATGTCGGCAGTATAAGTCCTGTTACTTGAAGGAAATTACTATCTGCTACTGACAACGTTCATATCCAAGATTACTAAGTGATCTGTACGTAGACAGGCCTCATTGCACTGATACTACAGTATTACCTTACTACTGTGTAAAATTAAAAGCTAGGTACTTTCTAGTAAATGTAGTTTACCAAGCAGCCTTACTAAATATTCCTGCTGACTCCCATGTTCCCTGAGAAACAGAAATCACCTCTCGAACAACCCATGTAATAAAACACACACACAAATCCAGGCGTGGTGGCACACACCAGAAATCTAAGCTACTCAAGAGGCTGAGGTAGGTGGATCTCAAGTTCAGGGCCAGCCTGGCTAAGCTGGGGAGAGCTATCTCAAAAAGGACTGGGGATATATCTCAGTGTTCTCTGGATTTATTCCCCAGAATCAATCAATCAGTCAGTGATAAACTACTATGAAAATTATCGTTGTCTAAATACTTTTTTTTGTTTTTGAGACAGGGTCTCACTATATAGCTGAGGCTACCTTTGAACGTACTGTGTAGTCCAGTCTGGTCTTATACTGCATCAACCTCCCAAGCGCTGGGATTATAGGTGTGCGGCATCAGCCCATTTTAAATACATTCTTTTCTTATTGGCACACATCACTTTTCATTCTTGCTATTGTCTGTATCACATTTGCAAGCATCTACCTTGTCTGTCGTTACGGACTAAATGTTTGTGTCCTCTCCAAAGTCATAAAGTGAAGCTCTAACCGTCAATGTGATAGTATTAGGACTTGGGGCCTTTGGGAGGTGATTGGGTTTAGATGAGGCCATCAGGACTCCACCTGTAATCCTCTGTAAGAAGGGGTAGAGGTACCAAATGCTTCTCCCTACTATGTGAGGACACTGCAAAAAGCTGGCCATCTTCAAGTCAGGAAGAGGGTCCTCACCAAAAACCAAATCTGACAGCACCTTGGTTTGGGACTTCTCAGTCTGTGGTATTTTTTTATAGCAGCTCAAGCAGACTAAGACATACATTCTTCATGTTCTGTTCCAACTACGCAGTGTTAGTGGATCTCCTGAGAAGCCAGTGTCCACCAGACAATACATGTTCACTTAATAATGTAAGAATCCTGTTGAATTTATCATTTAAGGACAAAAATTTACCATAAATCACTATTCTTAAAGTATATGTTCTCACTGGCTCATTTCCATGTTTCCAAAGCCCTGTCAACTATCCCTAGAGAGCATTGCTGCCATGTCCCAAAACAAGTCTTTAGGAAGCAGTACAGCCGTGCAGTCAGTTAGGGATAGTTTGTTCAAACCTGTGGCTATTCTGCTAATTATTTGGTTTTAATATTTCCATGTGAATATATCAAAAAAGCATATGCACAGTCACCTGTTCTTTATACGGTGTACATTGGAAACTTCCCTTTACCATCATTTTGGGATAAATGTCCATTTCTCTTGCTTTTTATAATTCTCTCCCTTATTGCTTAGCAAGCAGCTTTGCTTACATTCTTTCTTTGATAGCTATGTTATTGTAAAATAGGTTACTCTAATTTTTAGTCGTAGACATCAAATATACCTCCAAATGTTCAAATACAGCTACATTAGTTGTTTATTGGACCCTTACTATATGCCAGCCACTATTATTCGCTTCACTTAGTCTATCTCACTTAATCTTGCAGCAGTCCTAAGAGGCAGATGTTATCATCCCCATTTATGGATGAAACAAGTCTGGTGATGCTAAGTAACTTGGCCAGAGTCATATGGCATCACTAGGGTTGTGACTATACCATCCCCAAAGCTGTCATTTCAGCAGCCATCTTACAATGTCCCTCAGTCTACAATCATTAGAATGTCTTACAGATGGTTCAAAGGGGTAAGGTACTCCTGTTCACATGGTTGATTAGTTACAGGATTCCAGTCCTGATTTTGTGACTCAAATTCAAGTACTCTTTCAATTTCAGTGTTCCATACACCCCAGTTACAGTTTACTTAATCGTGATTTATTTAAAAATGCTTCCACAAAATCTGTTTCATTGGAGTCTCAAAGCTGCTCTCCTTCTTGGACACAGGTACTGTGGCTTACTTGTTTTAGATGTTAAAACTGAAACTTGAGTTAAAAGAATTGCCCTTGTGTATATACAGGGTAGCAAGTCTTTTGATCCTTAGCCTAGCTCTTTCCATATACCCTTCCCTACATAAAAGGAATAAAAGACCTGGCTGAGAGATCCTCCTTCTCTGTGAATTTACGGCCTAGCTTTTACACTTTTGTTTTGGGAAATCCTCCCTTGCCTTATCATTTCAATCTGATCCTGTCTCTCCAACCGTCACAAATTATATTTATTTCATTTTTCTGATTTTTTGGGTTGGGGGTTTGGGAGCCTGTTTTAACTATGGTTCCTCACACTATAGTCAGTGGCTTGGATTTTCATATGGTAATCTACATATCTCCCATTTTCTATGCAACGAATCCATAGGGCACGAAACAACTCATTAGGAATGATAGATTGTGGCCCAGGCCACATTTTTTCTTATAATCAGTTATGTAAATTTAATGTAATTGCTGCTGATGAATATGCCAAGAAGCCGAATAGGACTCTCTGACTGGTCTGACTTATGTTTCTGGACAGCAGCAAATTAGATGTTAAGCGCAGAATTTTAGAACCCTTAGTTTGTTCTAGAAACTAAAGTCATGTTGGTGCTCCTGTATACCAGCCTATTCGTAGGTACACTTCTTAGTTCTCTTTTGTATTTCTTAGTGTATTATCATGTATTTGGGGTCCTACATAGTTGAAGGTAAGAGTTTGCTTTGGAAAATCTTTGCTTTCATGCAGCATTTCTTATCTTGGCTAATTGTAGAGTAGGCCTGATTATGAAATAATCTATAGTTGTTTGTATTTTTGTGGCCTAAAATTGGAATAGGGATATATTAGCTTTTCTGTAGTTGTCTAAAAACTTATTTGATAATGTTGCCCTCCTCCTAAGTTAATGTTTCCTGCTGAGGAGAAATATTTAATATAACACTTAGTACCTTGGATGATTAGAACTGGATCTATTAAATAATTTTCATACATCGTAGGGTGTGCCATCATTTCTAGTACAGGTTTACCATAGCATCGTGGGCCTCAATTCTCAAGAAGTTTCTGTAGCTATTCAGCCTCAAGCAGCAGCTATCCAGGTCCATTCTGCTGATAACCTTAACTATTTTGTGAGTATAAATATAGTACATTCTGTTTTTCAGTGTTTTCTTCCTTTAAGTCTAGGGCAAAGACCATGTGTTTATTTCAGAATTTTGGGATCCACTTTGTGATTCCTGAAAAGTCATTTTGCTATGTTACCCAATAGCTTTCAAAATAGTGCTGAAGGGGATTTCATCTATAAAATAAAATATATTAGTTGGAATCATTGCTGCAGTTTACTTTCTTTATATTCTAAACATATTCACAAGAATGTCTCTGTTTAGTTATAAGTAACATTGAAGATAAAAGCTATTCAGTTACTAGAAAGCAATTTTTATTTCATGTGGATGGAAATCTTTTGAGCATCTTGCCTCCAAATGGCTGTTTCCCCTCCACTTCGGGTTGTTCTGTATGTTAAAAGTATGTTTCTAAAGTGACCATTTGTTAGACTAAACTTTTGGTATACTATTGTATTCTTTGGGCACATAAGAAATAATTCTAACATACTACTAGATATTGATAATCAGGGTAAGTACTGGCATTACCAGATTAGGACATTCTCCTGAGAAAAAGATCTCAAAAATCTCAAATGTTCTGTGTTATACTTTTTTCTAGAATAAGGGTCTCACCTTCTACAGTTTTCCCCTGCCCCTGGCCATGAAATTCTCCCCTGCCTTATATCATTTCTGTTTGTTTGTTTAAACTAAAATTCTTAGAATGGTAGTTTTTGTTTTGTTTTTAAGGTGAGGTCTGCATAAGTACAGGGTCATAGCTGTAATGATACGACATGGATTTTTAAGTCATGTAGAGGCAGGGTCATAAAAGATACCATACATTTGTACAAGAATAATGTGTATCTTTTCTCTAAATGTCAAGACATCTTAGTGTTTAAATCATGGAATGCCTGAAGCTTAGTTGTATAACTCTTGTAAAATGCTTCCCTGTGGTTCAGTCAGCATTGTTTTGCAAAATAGAAAACATGTATTTGGAATATCTTTAAGTAATCTTGCTCCTTTTGCATTTTCCTGTCTGGATGCAGCTGAAAGTACCCATGGCAGATAAGCCTGGTAACACAGTAAATTTCCGGAAGCTGCTACTAAATCGATGCCAGAAGGAGTTTGAAAAAGATAAAGCAGATGATGATGTCTTTGAGAAAAAGCAGAAAGAACTTGAAGCTGCCAGTGCTGTAAGTAATTTTCATAGGTAGTGCTTGTGAGCTTTGAGCATTATCAAGTAGAATTTTCATAAAACCAGCTATAGCATCTCCTTTCTATCTTGAGAGGGACCTATAGGATTTTTTTTCTGTGCAAAGGTACCATATTGACAAGACATTTCATTCCTATTCACACCGAACATTAGAACACTAAGCCTGGATTTCAGAGAGGTCGCTAAGTTCTAGAAATCTGAACTGGATGCAAATTTTTGGGTATAGTTCTATTTTCTGAAGTGTAATGTCAGATTCTTAAAGGGCATCTGATCCCCAGAACAAGTAAGGCCCCTATATCTTCATGTCTGTTGTGCAGTGCAGCTTTCATCATCCAGATGCTATTATTCCTTCTTACACAACAGCCAGAAGAGAAGACGAGGCTTCATGATGAACTGGAAGAAGCCAAGGACAAAGCCCGGAGGAGATCCATTGGTAACATTAAGTTTATCGGAGAACTCTTTAAACTCAAAATGCTGACCGAAGCCATCATGCATGACTGTGTGGTGAAGCTGTTAAAGAACCATGATGAAGAATCCCTAGAGTGCCTGTGTCGCCTTCTCACTACCATTGGCAAAGACCTGGACTTTGAGAAAGCAAAGGTAAAAATCCAGAAACCAGAAACCTTCAGCAAGGTCTCCTGGTCAGTTGCAAAAAAAGCTTCTTAGGCTGTTAACAAAAATCCATCTCGTTGTTAGGGTTTGATTGTCAATACTCTTTCCTGTATTTGCATTAGAGTCAGAAGTGCGGAGGGTTCCAGATTATATACAATCTAATTTGTAAGTTGTTCAATTATTTGTTCCTTGTCCTTTAATTTTTCCTGCATAGCCATTTTATAGATCATTTGTTTGTATGACAAGTTATGAGCAAAAATGAGAAGAAATGCTACAATGGATCAGGCCTAAGAGGGATGCAGAAATAAAGAAGACCCAGTGGTTTTATTAAGTTTATGGTCTAATTAGTGAAATGGTTATCTAACCATAATATAAGAAATCATCAAAAATACTATAATTCAAATATAACATACTGCCATTTGAATAAGAGATGTGGAAATTTAAAATGTTTCCAAAAAATGTCAAGAAATGTTCCATAATATAAGAGATGTTTGGCTATGACATAAAACCCCAAATATCAGAGATTATACAAGATCGGGGTTTCTCACATAAACAAAATTCTGAGGTAAGTTTTTACAGTTTAACATGTTACTGTCCTAAGGCATAACCCTGGTCTCTGTTATTCTCAGCAAAGAAAGTAGAAGAAAGGCAAAGGACACATCTCTTTTAAGGAAGGTTTCCAGAGCTGTAATACTATACAACATTCCTATTTATATTCTGGCCTGAAATTAATCACATTACCAAAACCAGCTGCCAGGCAGCCTGGAAAGTATAGCCTTTACTATGAGTGATCATATGCTCAATTAAAAATTCTAGGGCCAGGTATGTGACTTAGTGGTAGAGCTCTTGCCTGACATGTACAAGGCCCTGGGTTCAATTCCCCCAACCCATGGAAACATTCTACCATTACTGATTACTATTACTTTTGATATAGTAAAATCACATTTGGATTTCCCAGCCAGAATACTAGTGATTTTGTCTCTTGCAGCCACGTATGGACCAGTACTTTAATCAGATGGAGAAAATTGTGAAAGAAAGAAAAACCTCATCTAGGATTCGATTCATGCTTCAAGATGTGATAGACCTAAGGCTGGTAAGTAGGGGAAAATAAAAAACCTACTGGCATAATCTCTTTTAGGGAATTCAGTTCAGTAAGGATGTGTTAGTATTACATGTGCAAAGATGTAACGCTTTTGGTTCAGGGCTCAGAACTTGAATTCGCTTTCATGAGAGGGTTATATGAAAGAACAAAAGACCATTGGTGTGTTATTTTTTTCTTCTCCTTAGTCTGATTACCAAACCACCCTGTCATTTTGAAATTGGCCGTTCTAAATTCATTCTGTCTCCCTGGAGGTCTAGTGATTAGGATTTGGCACTTTCTAAATTCATTCTGTGGTCAACTTCCCTGACCCTTACATTTTTAATCTCTAAAATGGATATGTTAGCTACCTTTCCAGGATTGTTGTAAAGATTTAATGGGATAACTATGTAAAGTGCCAATTCATAGATGTTTTCTTTTCTATGGTTTTTCCTATGTAGGCCTTCCTCTTCTGCTTCCCCCCCCCTTCTGAGGTGTATACAGTTTTTATCACTACCACCTTTTTTGTTAGTTCAACTGTTACAGGGATTGCAGCTGAAAGTGAAAAGTTAGGTAGACTTCATGATGGTTCTTTATCTTGCTAAGCCCAGGTGTGATCTTAGGACCTTTATCACCAAAGTCATTACTGGTTGATCAGAATTTGCATACTAATTTAAACCTGTCATCCATGCCTTCAGCCACTTTTGCTTGTATCGGATGTTGGGATTGTATCTGGGAATGGAAAGGAGAAATAGTTATACTTTTGAGGAGACCACTTATATTCCTACAGAGGGGATAACCAAAGGGCAGCATTGTGCAGCACATTGAAGGATACCAGAATCATGATATTAGAGGAAGAAAAATCCTAGTCATCCTCAGTGGAGAAGTCCTATGAAACGTGATATGACCTAATTAGCAATACCTCAGATTAAGGCAATGCCAAGGAATCCTCATTTTTTTTTCCTTGTAGGGCTGGGGATTGAAGGATTGAATCCAGAGCCTCTCACATGCTAGGCAAGTGCTCTACCACTGAGCTGCAGCCCCAGCCCAGTATCTTCATGCTTCTTGATTCCTCTTCTCTCTTTTCCTTTCAAATGTAGAAAATAATGATAATTACATTTGAGTCGGTCTTTCCGTCATTTTATCCATCAGCTGTTGGAATGTGCAGCTGATTAGAGTTGAGTTAGGAGACTTTAATTCTTTACATCTAATCCATACTCTACGTAGTGTCATCTATGAAATAGATGAGAAACTGCTGTGATCCCAGATTTTGTAGGTATTTTATACTTTCTAGAAGTGAAAAGTTGAGATTTTTTAAAAAGAATATATTTGCAGTTACCTGACTGGTAACCTTATTTTCTGCTTTTACAGTGTAATTGGGTATCTCGAAGAGCGGATCAAGGGCCTAAAACTATCGAACAGATTCATAAAGAGGCCAAAATAGAAGAACAAGAAGAGCAAAGGAAGGTCCAGCAGCTCATGACCAAAGAGAAGAGAAGACCAGGTAAGGGTGGGAAGCCACTGGGCTTGGGAGGAGCTGGGAACTTGAGGGATAGATATGTAGAATTCTCTATTCAGACATGAAATAAGATCATGAAGAAAAACCCAAAGAATATGGCAGTGAAGTAAAGTAGTTTCACCTGGAGAGTAGTGATTGAATAAAAGCAGGAAGTAAATGTGATTTCTTTGACTTCCTCAAAGCCTCGTAATCAAGGAGCAACTTCTCTAGATAGAGCATTGGTGAGCGATAGAAGTAGAAAATACAGTTCTTCCCTTTAAGAGCTTAAAGGCTATCAGGGAAGGTAAAAATAACTCAGGGAACACTTCAGTCAAGCAAATAGAAGATATCATCAATTATGAATGTATTCTCCAAAAGGGTACACTGAACTCAGCACTGTGGCTGTTGCTAAAATCCTCTGTGTAAGGAGGTGAAACCTCATAGCAATAAGAATAAAAAAGAAACATACAAATGCAAAAAATATGAAAGACTAAAAAGCAGGCATTTATACCTGAAAAATAGTCCACTAACAAGTTTAGAGACATTGGATGACTGGATGAGGAAACCTTTTCAGGGGAAATAATAGTTTTTTCTTTCAAGGCTGTTTATTTTAAGATGAACATAGCACACATTGTTATTCAGTTAAGTGATCAGGGTTGTCGCTAGGCCATGTAGTATAGTAGCTGAAAACAAAATTCTACAGTCTATTTGACTTTGAATATCTGCTCTCCTACTTCCTATATGACCTTGCAAGTCATTTTATCTGCAAAATGGAATTAAAAACAGTACCTGGGATTTGTGTGAGAATGAAATATTTTATAAAAAGTATTCAGGTAGCACCTGAGTCTTAGTAAATATTCAGTTACCATTGGCTTTTATTTATCACAGACACAGTAGAGCTCATAGTGTAGTTGTTAAGAGAGATGAATCCACCAGGGAAGAAAAGTTACTGCAGGTACCACATTTAACCTTCTTCACCCCAGGACTTACAATGTCTTTCAGGTAATGTCTTTATTTTTTCTTATTTATTATTACTTCTATCATAATTATTATCATTAATTAGTTATTGAATTAAATTGAGAAAGATATGAAAGCCTGATCCATGGAGGATATCCAGAGATGCGTAAAGGACAAAAACAATTCTCGGAATAGTTAACAATACAGAGCAAGTAGAGAGAAGGAACAAGGATAAGTGTCACAGAAACAGAGAAGAAGCAAGTATATTCACATTCAGCACAAAGAAAGTAAAGTATGCAAAGTATGCAAGGATAAGAACAGCTTTTGGGTTGACAGTTTGGTGATCTTTCATTCGTTCATTTATTCAACAAATATTGAGTGCCTAGAACTTAACAAGAAATGTTCCCTTCCTTATACAGTTTACATCTTCGGGGGTAAATATTGAAGTAAAATGAATTTGTTTTATAGAAAAATGAAGGAGAGAGAGTGTGTGGAGTGCAAGTTTTTGTGAATAGAGATTGCAATTTTAAATAGGAAGGTTGGGAAACTAATTAAAGTTGGTATTATTTGAGCAAAGACCTGAAGCAGGTGAGGGAGGTAAGTCATGTGTTTATCTGGGGAAAAAGGGTTTTAGTTTTGGCAAAGGTCCTTCAGCAGCATTTTTAAGGAACAGAAGAAAGAGGCCAGTGTGACTGGAGCTCTGGGTCTGAGGAGGAGAGCGGGGAGGAGGGAGGCTGGGAAGCAGCAGGAAGCAGAGTGTTGAGAGCTTGGTGGGCCATGTACTGTATAAGTAATCTTGTCTCCAAGATGCCAGATGTGTTTCAAAGAAAAGGATGACAGGATCTGGCTGGGGTAGCAATGGCCTCAAGATGAGACAAGGGTGGAAGCAGGGAGGCCAGAGAGGAGGTTTCTGCATTGATCCAGCAAAAAGATGTGGTAGCTTAAACAAAACTGCTAATGTTTGTAGTGATTGAAAGGGGCTAGATTCTGAATATGTTATAATGTTTGAACTGACAACATTTTCTGACAAATTGGATGTGAAGTGTCGGAAAGAAAAATCAGTGTTTTTCCCCTGTGCAGCTGACATGTTGGAGAAGCAGGTTTTAGGGAAACATGAAAGTATACTTGAATCACTTGACACCATTAAGTGAAGAAAACTTTAAAATACGTGATTTCCAGCCTGGTGCAGTGATGTATGCTTATAATCCCACCTACTCGGGAAGCTGAGGCAGGAGGATCACAAATTCGAGGCTAGCAATTTGAAGGCTTTATACAATGAGACTTAATCAAAATTAAAAGGGCTGGGGCTGTAGTTTAGCACTCCCCTGGGTTCAGTCCTGAGTACCACACACATACACACACACAAATATTAATAATGATTTCTATTTAATTTTTCTGAGTGTGTTTTAGTCATTAATTCTTTAAATAGATTTTGCCCTGCTATGTCCACTGGGTTCTTTGTATCATTTGGTTTCTTCTAGGTCAAAAATGCTTCATTAAGATCCAGGGTAAGCAGAGGGCCACTTGAGTATTTCCTGCTGTCAGTGATGTTTTAACATCTTCTTTTGTCTTTTCTGTTGGTTTTAATTCAAGTGGCTGAATTAAAAATATTGCTCACTCTTTCACTGTCAAACTGACATAAGACAAATGAGAGACTGGCTCACTCTGTTTTCCTTTGTAGGTGTCCAGAGAGTGGAGGAAGGTGGGTGGAACACTGTACAAGGGCCCAAAAACAGTAGAGTACTAGACCCGTCAAAATTCCTGAAAATCACTAAGGTAAGTGTGACATACAAAACACAACATACGAGCTAGGAACGTAACTTAGTGGTAGAGTACTTCACTAGCATACATAAAGCCCTAGGTTCAGTCCCCATTACCACCAGAAAAACTCACACAATTTACAGTAGTCTCACCATGAGTCTACAAAGTGCTTCTTGGTCACATAAAATAACCATATTGCATATTTAATGGCGTAGTAGGTTTTGGATGGAGATACTTTCCTACAAGTCAGTAGTGACCAACGCATTCTATGGTCCTGTCTTGGCAGGAGTCCTTTAGTAATCTGTGAGGGTTTTTCTATTCCAAGAAAGGATATTTTATTTGGTGTTTCCAGTAATGGAGGTCAAACCCAGGGCCTCAGACTTGTTAGGCAAGCAGAGGATTTTATAAGGAGGGATGCCTAGGTTAATTCTTAGAGTTAGGAAATGCTTAGAGAAATGATGATAAAGATACTTTAGAAGTCTTAGTCATTTGTAGACTTCTATACTTGTATCTTTTCCTCTGGAGAAGAAGCAGTTACTTGTTTAAATGTAACCATGATGGTTTCCCATATCCACAGCAAAAAACAAACCATAGAAGACCATTAGAAATCATTCTGTAATAAAGATTTAATATGCTGTGCTTTCCTTTCTTTTGAGAATCCATGGGCAGTAAGGGTAAAGACTCTTCTCCTAGCATGTTTTCAGAAGTAGGAGTTAATCTCTGTAAATAGAGCAAATAAGAGAATATAGAGAAAGTAGAATTCAATTTGGTAAAAATGGAAACTTCCACAATCCAATGAGTTTTGCAAATCATTTGCAAGTCTCATTTGATCCGTACTTGTGATACTTTCCATAGTTCTAAAAATTGGAACCTCCCAGCAAAATACTAAAGAAAATCTAAAGCTAATATAAAAATATCAGATACAAAAAGATAACTGACCAAAAGTTTAAAAACAGAAATTGGAATTAAATGAGTTAAGTTGTTTGTATCTTCATAATTTTGTCCAAGTTTTGCCTCAGGATAAAGTATTCGCCCTCTGGATTTCTCTTGGTGATTTAATTAGCCAGGCTACTGTTCTCTAAGATTGTGGTACATTCTTCTAGTTGTTTTTGTCTCAGACCATGGTTTCCATTGCTAGATAAATTTTGATTGTCATTTATCTCAAGCAAAAGATGACTTTAACAAAAACCTTATTGTTTAAAGAATTTCTGCAATATCAACCCCAACATCTTCGAAGATTATATTAATATTTAATGACAATATCTGTTTTTAAATGTTTTACTAGCTCTGTTCTATAAAAAGAACAGTGCTAGTATCAAACCTCTAACATTGTTACAGTAACATTTTGAAAAATACGTAAATTGTTAACAAACTTTGTTGATTCAGATAGTTATACTGTAGATTATGTAAAGTATCCTAGAAAAAGTTAAAAATTGTTAAACATACTCCTTGTTAATTGGGAGAGATTTGTGTGAAAGAATGTTACATAGCAAGGCAGAATATTATGGTTGTCAGAATATAGAAATACCTTTGTTAGAAAGAACTGCATTCCAGCTTTTATGTTATATATGTTTTGTGAAAATGTGCATAACACTGTAATTCTGTTCACTTCTACTGATGTGCTTGGAGGGTTAAACATGACAGACACCAGGCACTTTAACTTCCTACACTCCCTGTCCAATATTCTATTCTCTTTCTTCCTATTCCCCTTTATTGAATATTCACATCTCCCCCCTCCAGCCCTAACTCCACCATGAAATTTTTATGTCTGTTGACCTGTTTTTTGACAATAATATAAAGAAGTTTATGAGTTAACTTTGTAGCATTTGTGTATTCTTTTATTCTTTTTTAAATTACTGGGCATTATTGTATAAGAGGAATCATTAGAAACTGCTTACATTTGGCAGATTAATGAACCATCTTAAATAGAAGGATCTGAGTGCATTCTTCAGATTAATGCCTTCAAACTGTTCTGTGGAAATGAGTCCAAGGAAGTGTTTTAGATGCCACAGGGAACCCACTTTAATGATAACAGTTCCAACTTACATTGCTCAAACTGGTGTTCTAAAATTTTGTTGCTAAAATTAGTTATACTGCACTGAAGAAGAAAAAAAAAACTGTTCTACAATATTTCTTATAAATGTATTATGGCCACTTATGTTACAGCCCACAATTGATGAGAAAATTCAACTGGTACCTAAAGCGCAGCTGGGCAGCTGGGGAAAAGGCAGCAGCGGTGGAGCAAAGGCAAGCGAGACTGGTACGTGTTGAGTGGCCCTTCTCCAACCTAATTGGTCTGATAGTGTTCACTTTACAGCCAGTTCCCACAGTCATCGCATAACAGGGAAAGATCTAACCATGTGCAACTTCACATAACAACGCAGAAGTTTCCTCCTGGGTAAGGATTCTTAGGTTTTTTCAATTTCAATTCAATTAGGCTGTTTTTAAATTAACATTTTTATTTAATTGCCATACAGTCATTGTACATATTTATGGGCAGAGTGTATCATTTTAGTATGGTACATGTATGTAATATATAATGATCAGATCAGGGTCATTGGTATATTTATCAGCTCAGATATTTATCATATCTTTGTGTTTGGAATACTCAAAATATTCTGTAATAACTGGTCTGAAATATTCTTGAACCTGTTGTCAACAGTAGTTATCTTAATGTGCTATAGAACATTAGAAGTTATTCCACCTGTCAGCTATTTAATTAGGACTTTAATCTTTTAGGTTCCTTGTTGTTGTTCACAAATTCAATATAGTGAGAGAAATTACTAGGACCCCAAATTTAAAGGGAAACTTATTATGCTAAAAAGAAGAATCTTAATACACAGAAATATTTAAGGGAGTTGTAAAAGAATAAAGAATTGAATTGAAACATTTTCAAAATCTATCAAAAATCAGATTTTGACTGGTTTTACCTTTAAACTAAAAATGTTTGTACCATCACAAATACATCTTAATAAAGAATTCCAATTACAAAAAAGAAATTTCAATGTTATCCTCCTTTCTATATGTTCCTTTTACTAAGGAATCATAATTTCACATAAATGAGATTATAGCATTTATATTGATAAACTTCATTAAAGTGCAACGTTTTGGTTTTTGTCTGTCTCTCTCCTATTTACCACAACCATTCCTGTGTCCTGCTTAGGATAATTTCAGTGTTATAAAGACAAATGGTTGCAGTGAACAGTCTTTTACATACAAATTCCCTCAACCTTTTCTTCTCAGAGGATGGTAGCTGGACCAGGAGATTGGTGTTATCTGAACCTGTTAGAAATTCCCACTCTTAATCTAGGCATGGTGGCTATCACCTGTGGGCCCAACTACTGTACTCAGAGGCTGAGGCAGGGGGAATGCTTGAGCCCAGGAGTTTAGGGCCAGCCTGGGCAACATAGGGCTAGGCAACACCCCCCCCCTTCCACTCCCACCTCTTAAAAATAAGAAAGAAATTCCTGGTCTTGGGTCCCACACTATGGATGCAGGTAAACAGTTATCTATATTTTAGTCATGTCATTTCTATTTTTTCCTAAATCCTCAACACCTATAGATGCTTTACGGTCAACTACTTCCAGTTTAAATAGATTCTCTGCTCTGCAACCTCCAGTGCCCTCTGGATCCACATCAGCTACACCTTTAGAGTTTGATTCCCGAAGGACCTTAACCAGGTGAGAATCCCACTTTCCATGTTTGCTTAAGGTTGTCCTGTTGGCAGAATGACTCCCTGTCTCTCACATGGGTTATGATGATAGTCCTATGGATGCTTTCCTTTTATCCCTAACGTTGATTTTCTCCTTTCATCTTCACATAGTATAATAAGATAATAACATAGAATTGGGTGTTAGGTTTAGGACAAGATGGGAGGGAGGGGCAGGTTATCTGGCAAAAATACCTAATACTGTAGTTTGCGTCCTAAGAAAGCCAGGCCCGTGCAAAGAACACTGGAGGCATTTCCAGGGCTCACCAAGCTGCTTGCTGTAGGACTCTCAAGCATGTGAATTAAAGAATGTGGCAGCCCACTGATATATTTCTCTGTCACACTGTCCTTCACTGGATATTTGAAGTCACTGTTCAGTTTTCACTAGTCTCTGCATATTCTACTATCTTCCTACTTTCACTTTTGTAGGATTGATATAGTCGAGTATTGTATTGGCTGGTTTATATAGAATAATGGAGGACCAGGGACAAAAGAAATTTTTTTTATATAAGAGCTTTCAGAAATGAAGTTTCTGGGCCAGGGGTGTAGCTTAGCAGCACAGCGCCTGCCTGGCAAGCGCGAGGCCCTGGGTTAGATTCCCGGTACCAAAAAAAAAAAAAAGAAGTTTCTTTAAATTCTCAAACTTTCACCTTATTATTATAATTGATTAGGTAGACTTGGTAAACTAGGTTACCTATTCCCTGGGCTTCTGAAACAAAGTACTGTATATTTACTTAGACAAACCAACTTCTTAGGAGGATTTGGATTGGCCCTGAGCATCAGTTGTTGAATTTCAGTATTACGGCTCTGTGCACTACCATAAATTTCCTGTAATGGCCTTACTTTGTGAATATTTGTGTGTGTTCTTTCAAAGTAGTTAGAAATTGCCCATTTCTGAGCCCCCCTCTTCTCTACCTTTTAATTTGCTGCTTCTGAACTGCCCTGAGCCAAGGAACAGTTAATATTGCTGAAGAGAATTGCCTATTAAAGGAAGGCTAAATAGGGAAATATGCAGTCTTTCTTAAAATGAATGAATAATGTGACTTTGGCTATTCTAGTCTGCTTGTAGTTGTTTCTCAAATAATTTTCACATCTTTGAAGTATCTAGAGAAATAAAGTATCATCATATAGTTTCTGAGATAGTGATTACCTGTTCTTACAGTATTTGTTTCCCTTTCATTTATTTAGCTCATACTTTGCTGCTGTCATTTTTTTCTTCAAAAGAGTTTTTAAAACTAAAATAAGTAATTGTTACTGACATTTAAGTTAACTCAGTGGTACAGCATATGCATAGCATGCTGAAGGTCCTAGGTTTAACCCCAGCACCAAAATTTTAAAAAAAAATTTTAATTTTAAGTAGTGTCCCTTTTACCGTTAGAGAAAAAAAGTTAAAATACCTCAATAAATACTCACTTTAAAACATTCTGATTTTTACTTCTTTATATGAATTATACTTTGAAATATAATTGGTGCCTCACACATCTACAGTTCTGTAGAAAATTACTCTACATACTTTTAATGTTATTTTATAATTTGAATATAAAGGGGTTAGGTTGTCAAAAAGTGTTTTTGTCTTTACAGTCGTGGAAGCATGAGCAGGGAGAAGAATGACAAGCCACTTCCGTCTGCAGCAGCTCGCCCAAACACTTTCATGAGGGGTGGGAGCAGTAAAGACCTGTTAGACAATCAGTCTCAGGAAGAGCAGCGGAGAGAGATGCTGGAGACTGTGAAACAGCTGACGGGAGGCATAGAGGTGGAGAGAAATAGCACAGACCGAAACAAAGCGAGGGAGCCAGGTGAGAGCCTTTCTAGGGACAGAGGTGGATGAAGGTGTGGACCTTAAATTTGGAAGGAATAATACAAAGGAATATGTGCATGACTACAGTTGAGAATCACATCCTAGCAGCACACATACCAGCACCTTGAAAGGTAGAGGGCAGCTTTGTTGTTTTGTAATATCATTCTCATTCCCTAGGTATGTCTGTGTGCATCAGTTTGAAAATTTTCCCTGTTCTTTAACTAAGAGTTACTGTGATAAGGTCCTCTTGCTGTATATTAAGCAATCTGTGTTTCTTAGAATTTTCTTTAACACCCCATTGTACATTACTGTTAAGACTGCGTATGCTGTGTAAAGTCTCTCAAGTGTGTAAAAATTCCAACTTTGAACTGCAAGACAAAGAGAAGATAGCAGGGTTTTTTTTTGTTGCCTTCATCTTCTATGGTGACCTGTAGGTTTTATAAGTATTTAACATCTATAGGCCTAAAGACATGCTCTGGTAATTCTGTAATAATTATTTCATGTATTCGACCTGTGTTTCAGTTTCCTCAACTGTTAAATGGGGACAAGTATACCTACCTTAACCCTGTAAGGTTGTAGTGAAGATGAAATGAGAAATTAATATATGTAAATACTTAGAGCATTATGTGGTAAATACAGAGTTCTCAAAAGATTGCAAATGTCATGATGATAATGATAACATTTATTCAAAATAGTTCAAAGATAATTTTTACCATCTTGTAAATCTTAATCATGAAGTAATATTGGCTGCTTATATAGTTTTCAAATTTGTTTGACTATTTAAATTGTTCCCTTTTAGTCTCTAAATGGATTTTGGAGGCAAATTGCAATATTTTCTTCTTCCAGTTGAGTATAGACTTCCAATCATGTAACTTTAGAGACATAAGGCTTTCTTATCTGTACTAGGTACTTTCAGAACATAACAGAGTAAGACACAAAATTATGTGTAGTGAATAATTTAGCATAACTGATACATGTGTGTTTAATGTCTGGATAATCTATTCATTTATTAGTGTTAGACACTGGATTGTTGTTCCTAGTAATAATACAAAACACGAACTGAAAAATGTTCTATGAAGGACAGGAATTTAGTTCTATGAGAATACTTAACAAGGCCACTATCTAGAATCAGGGCAGGGGAATAGCAGAGAAGACTTTTCTCCTCTGAAGCACCTGTAAGGATGAAACAAGTTTGCAGGGAGGGACAGGTGTGGAGCAGAGGGAAAGAATATTCCTGACAGTAGGAGAGCAAATTTATAATGGAGCCATGGCAACCTTAAGGAAGTGTCATAGGCAGTTTGGCTAACACTGTGGTAAGCAGGGCCCAACCTGTGCACAGTGCGAAGTAATGCGGAAGAGTCACAATACAGAAAGGAAGAGAAAAGCCCTAATTATAAAGGTTCATTATATGTCTCAATCTTATTACTTTTTTTTTTTTAATATATGCAGGTACCAGGAGTCGAACTCAGGACCTCGCGCTTGCCAGGCAAGCGCTTATGCTGCTGAGCCATGTCACCGGCCCCAATCGTGTTACTTTTGTAGATTGTAAAATTACTTGGTGCATATCTTTTCTAAAATAAAAGATGTCTGCATTGTTTTTAATTATCTTCCTTTGTCAAATTATATCTATTAAAAGCCTCTACTGAAAAAAACAGTGTAACAACACATAAATGATCTTACCATATTAATGGTAATTTTTGTTATTTTAATTTTCTTCCTTTTTTGATCTTATTCATAGGGAAATCAGAAATTTCAGCAGTGTCAGCCCCTGAGAAGCCTACAATATCAGAAGAAGAAATGGAGAGGAAATCTAGACCTATCATTGATGAATTTCTACACATTAATGATTTTAAGGTAAAGGAATTTTTAAAAAAGAAAGACGCAACAGTAATGGGTATTCAAAACATGTGAATGCTTAAATTAAAAAAAATTTTTTTTTTTACAAGGGTTGGGCATGGTGGCACATGCCTGTAATCCCAGCACTCGGGAGGCTGAGGCAGGAGGATCACCGCAAGTTCGAGGCCAGGCTGGGCTACATAGTGAGTTCAGGACCTACACGGAGAGACCCTGTCTCAAAAAATCAAAACAAAACAAAAAATATTTTTTTTTTATGATAAAAGACACATTGCTAAATTCTTCTCAGACTACCCTGCCACACCTTGGTTAAAACACACTTATCCCATCATTCTTTCCACTTTCTGAAGCAGTTCTGGAAGTCCTTTTTCATGGCTTTACATGATGTGATCAAAAGTACAGTGAATGCTGCTGCTGATGCCATTCAACCAGAAGGCAGGCTTATAAAAACAATACTGTGTGTCCTTATTCACTGGATCTGGCACCGTGTGACTTCCATCTAGCTCTTCCCCAAAGTCAAAATAACCATTACAGTTAAACATTTTAAATAGACTCAGGACACCAACATACAGATGCAACAGTGCAACTATAAAGAGACTCATGAAAGAGAACTAAGAATGCTTCAGAAAGTGGCAGGAAGCTGGGCATGGTGGTGTACAACTAATCCCAGCACACGGGAGGCTGAGGCAGGAGGACTGCCATTCAAGGCCAGCCTGAACTACATAGTGGGATCCTGTCTCAATGAAAGGAAGGAAGGAAGGAAAAAGGAAGGGAAGGAAAGAAAGAGACAGGAATGATGTGTTTGAAGCGAGGGGAAGTGTTTTGTGGGGGATTGATGGCAGTGTGTCTTAGTAATATTTTTTATATAATAAATATTTTTGCATATTTTTCTATCACACATCATAAACAGAAAGGCCTATGACAGAAAGAGTAATTTGGTTCTAGTTTAATCAAGCATCATTACAACTGGATAAGGCATGGCTTGAGTAATCCAAGACTCACAGGGTTCAGTTTGCTTAACTCTAGTGCGTTTCTGTCTGTCTAAATTGATACTGTAGTTCACAAGATGGAGTGGTAGAAAAGAATGGGTATGTCAATCTAAGGAAAAACCAAAGTAACTGATAATAATAAGTAAAACCCAACACTTTTTTTTTTTTTTTTTTTTTTTTTTTTTTGGTGCAGTACTGTGGATTGAATCCAGGGCCTTCATACTAAACAACCTTTTTCCGTATTTTTATTTTTGACATAGGATCTCCCTAAGTCACTAAGTAGCCCAGGCTGGGTTCATACTTTTCAATCCTTCTGCCTCAGCTTCCCAGAGTGCTGGGTGTACAGGCATACACCACCACACCTGGCCCGACCCATTATTATTATGAGGCATTCCTGGTACAGTGATGCTTGTCATGGTCTTTACTGTCATCATTCTCATGTTAATTTCAAAGTACGGCTGGCATTTCTTTCACTTTATTTCATAAATGGAAAACAGAGGTACACACGGCCAAGCGATATTGGTTCCAGGGTCAGACAGCCTAAGTGAGAAATGTCAAGACATGGCTTTGAATTTGTCCTCCTTTAACTCTTACCTTCTCCTTGATCTTCATTTTAAGATGGTAAGATAGGCATGCCACCTGAACCCATGAGCCCTGCAGTCTCGTGGCAGAGACAAACCAGAAACAGGTAACTTCACAGTTACTTAAATTGTAAGGTCTCAGGAGAGATCATATGTTGGAATCTAGTTTAGTAATCTGAGGTCTGGAATGGCTTATCTGTTAAACCTAGCTCTTAAAATAGTTGTCAGATATATTAACCACTTTTGCTTTGGTATTATATTATTAAAAATTCTTCCAAAATTACTTACAGTCTTCATAACTTAGTCATTTTCTGCTTTCTATACACAAAAATGACCTTGGGTATCTCTGAAATTTTCTAAAATCCAGAAGTAGGAAGAAGTTTCTGATGCCACATAAGGTAGGGAGGACCACTTTGCAGAAACCCTTGGAAACATACAAAATAAGTGAATACCGACTGAAAAGAGCCAAAGAATATCCCCGATCTACAGCACATCGCTGGCTAGCTTCCTGGAAAATGAGAAGTATTCTTGTAAACTGCCAGCCTAGCTTTTCTTTCTTGCATGGAGATAGAGAAATACAAAAAGACTTATAAGACAATTGAAGAGCTATGAAAGATGAGAAGCAGAGACAATAAGGGAAAAGGCAGTAGAGGCTGGCTTCTGACATTTGAAGTATATACAAAGTCAGTGAGGAACACTATGATGAACTGAAGGTATGGGGAGAAAAGGACCTTACTAATACACTTAGGTGCAACAGGAAGACCCGTTGGAGAAACATGAGCCCTAGGGTTGGCCTGCACTATTAAAGGCACCTGTGCCTGCATAATGGTTGTAATAACCAAGGGATGATGTTAGACATTTGGGGGGATTTACTCTGTGCTAGGTGTTGGTCTACATATTTTATATGTATTCATGTAATCTTCAAAAGACCCCTTCTAGCTGGGTGTGGTGGCACACGCCTATAATCCCAGCACTAGGGAAGCTGATGCAGGAGGATCACTGCTAGTTCAAGGCCAGCCTGGGCTACATAGCAAGACCCTGTCTCAAAAATAACCAAAAGAAAAAAAAAGACCCCTCCTAAAATTGTTACTACTGTAATATCTGTTTTTACATATAAGAAAAACTGAGATGCAAAGACATAAAGTAACTTGCTCAAGATCATACTGTTAATAAATGGTAGATTCAGAATTCAGAGCCAGGCTTTTAGCTTCAGAGCACACTATGCTTTATTTCATTTGCTTCAGTGCGTTGGTGTGTTGGGCTAAAAGCTTAAGAGAGTTCATCCTAAGGAAGGGATCTTTTTCTAACATCTTCTTAGTAAGTGCTGTTGTTATTAACAGTGATATAAATAATATTTATTGAGCCCTTATTTTGTGCCTGGCTAAAAAAATGAATGCAAGTATATTCAATCTTTAGTACATAACCAGATTAAGCGTCTCCTAGCAGAAATTGATTCCCTGTGTCTGCATAAATGATCAACTGATATCGCAACAGTTCACAGCCTTGCTTGCTACCTGATTTTTCTCATGGTTTGAGGTCTTATTTGAAATGACCTTTCCTGTAGTCTTCTCTAACTACCCTACTGCCTAGTTTTCCTTCTCTTCACTGAAACATTATTTTTCTTTTTGTAGCTATTGCTCATTTATTTATTGCCTATCTTTAGGGTCAGTCTTCTCTGTTCTCACCATTAGAATATATGTACCATTAAATAGAGAATGTTGTTCATTATGTATTCACTGAGGTATATTCATGCCACAGCCCCTAAAACAGGGCTGGCACATTTTATGTACTCAATAGATATATATCAAAGAGGCTAAAAATATACATGGTATATAGGCAGACACATGGAGCTTTGAATCCTGACTCTGCCTCTTAATACTGTGTGACTTCGGAGTATAATGATCTCTTAGCTTTAACTTCCTGTCATATGGTTACTTTAAGAAATGTATAAATATCAACATTCCCAGACAGAATAACCTCAGCCTTTGGATCATGACATTGGCTTTGTATTTCTTATACGATTTTCAGTTTTTTAAATGATTATAAAATAGGTATATATGGTATTGAAAAACACATTTTGACTCTGGCCCTTTGAGTGGTTTTTCATAAAATTGGTAAACTAAATGTGTTAACCTTATAAAGATATACCATTCTCTCTCCCTCTCCCCTCCCTCCCTTTTTCTTTCTTTCCTTCTTTCTTTCTTTCAGAAACAAGAGACCAGGCATGGTGGCAAATACCTATAATCTCAGCACTGTGGGAGGCTAAGGCAGGAAGATTGTAGGTTTTGGCCCAGCCTGAGCAACCTAGTGACTTAGGGAGACCCTGTCTGAAAATAAAAAATAAAATTTCTTAGGAGAAATCAAAGTATAAATAATTCAAAGAGCAAAAAGAAAATGATAATGGGAAACAGGGAGATAGATCTTTTGGAAATGGAAAAGGGATCAGAAATGGAAGGGTGAGGAGAGAAAAAGGAAGTGAAAAGATTAAGATGTGGCAAGTATATGCAACAGCTCCCCAAGAGGATTGTATTTGGTATATATCGAAGATGTATATTAATAATAAATTTAAAATGAAAACATTTTTAAAGGACTGGGATATACAGTAGCTCAGTGCAAAGCCCCTAGGGTGAGTCCCCAGTAAACCACCCACCCAAAAAAGAGAGTACATGTAGTCTCACTGCATTGCCCAGGATAACCTTAAACCCAAACCCTGTGGTTCCTCCTTCAGCCTCCAAGCAGAGGGGTCTGCAGGCACACAGTTCTATACTTTGTTTTTTGTTTTGTTTTGTTTTGTTTCTTAATGTGACTAATACTGCCTATATCAGCCTACATTTTACTGAGCATTATTAATGTTTAAAAAGCAAAACCCAAAGTTGGCTGTGATGGCAAATGCCATAATCCCAGTACTCTGGGAAGCTGAGACAGAAAGATCTCAAATTCAACCCCATCCATGGCAACTTAGTGAGACCCTATCTCAAAAAATAAAAAGGGCTGGGATATAGCTCAGTGTGAACACCCTGTGTCCAGCCTCCAGTGCCACAAAAAGAAAAAGCAAAACCTTAAATTAGAAAACTATCTTGGTCTTAGATCTTTCTGGTAGCTTTTTATCAAGAGTAAAAGATTTCAAAGTTATCTTTTGTTGCAGTGGTGGTGGTAGTAGGGATTGAATTCAGGGCCTTTAAACTGAGCTATATCCCCAATCCTTTTTATTTTTTATTTTGAGAAAGTGTCTTGCTAAGTTGCCCAGGCTGGTCTCGAAATTATGGTACTCCTGCCTCCGCCTCCCAGAATGACAGAGTGCTGGGATTACTGGTATGCACCAACATCCCCGCTGTTTTGTTTTGTTTGAGAGAGAGAGAGAGACAGACAGACTGACTCACTGTATAGTCCAGGCTGATCTCAAACTTGTGATCCTGAGTGCTCAGACTCAGCCTCCTGAGTTTTGGGATTGTCAGAATGTGCTATCACACCTGGCTTAAAGCTGCCCTAAACGTCAGATTTTGGAGCAAGCCTTTATCTGCAATTTTAACAGGAAGCCATGCAGTGTGTGGAAGAGCTGAATGCCCAGGGCCTGCTACATGTGTTCGTGAGAGTGGGAGTGGAGTCTACCCTGGAGAGGAGCCAGATCACCAGGGATCACATGGGTCAGTTACTGTATCAGCTGGTGCAGTCAGAAAAACTCAGCAAAAGGGACTTTTTCAAAGGGTGAGTATCCTCCTCAAAAGTGGCATTGGTTACTAGGCTTTTTGGGTGATATTTTTTCCAAATGGGTCCCCTCTGACATGTTGGTATAATGTAATATATTGATACTGTATTACTTGATAGGAATCTCTGAGATCTTCACCAGTTCTTTTACTTAAAGACCTGCATGTCCTTTTTTTTTTTTTTTGAGATGGATTCACTAAGTTGCCCAGGTAATTCTCAAACTTGCCATCCTCCTGCCTCAGCCTCCCTTGCTGCTGATATTGCAGGCATGGGCCACCATGCCTAGCTCATGTTTTATCATTAAGGATAAAAGCCTTTCCTTGTGAGAAAATTTCTGGAAAATTGACTTAAAACTTTGTTCTTTCGATCAGCTATGGTTATTTTGGTGAGGAATTGCTTCTCTCTCTACTTATTCTAAGGCAACAGAAAGGTTGTAACTTCATTTCTTTAATGATTTAGTCTGTTCCAGGCTGGTTTCATTATGACTTTTGTCAGCAGCTGGTTGGTGAGGTTTAGCTCAATGGAGTTATATCACCATTTGATCAGGTTCCAGTTTTTCTATTTTTAACTGTTTTTGTGATACTATGTTTTATGAACATAGGACCTTCATGCTGAGCTATAGCCCTAGCCCATTTATTATTTTTAATATTGAGACAGAGTCTCACTAAGTTTCCCAGACTGGGCTCAAAACTTGAGGACTTCCTGCCACAGCCTCTCAGAGTACTGGGACTACAGGCATGCACCACCATGCCCAGGCTGGTTTTTTGTTTTTTATTTTAAATTAATTACTGATTGATTTATTTTTGCAGTATGGGGGATTGAACTCTCAAGGTCCTTGCACTGAACTACATCTCCAGCCATTTTTATTTGTTTATTTTTATTTTGAGACAGATCTAAGTTGTGGGCCTGAACTTTTGATCCTCCTGCCTCTGCTTCCCAGAGTGCTGGGATTACAAGAGTGCACCACCATGGCTGGCCTGGTATATTGATACACTTTCACTACAGGTGTTGTTCGTACTTCACCCACAGAATCTTACCCTGGCTAGGGTTTAAAATCAGTCTTTAAGGTGAAAGTTGCATATAGTTTAAAAAAAAACTTTCTTTTGGCCTCTATTTACCAAATTTTTTATCAGATAAAATCATAGAAGTACATCTGTCACTGACAGAAATCCACTCTGTAAAGGAACAGGAACTGAAATTTCCTGAGGTCAGGACATCAGACTTGAATCCCTGTCCCATACTCACATGGGCATATGCATATTGGATTGATGGCAGTAAGAATTCTGCCTAGTTAGTTACTAAGAACTCATTTGATTTTGTAAAGAATGATGATGATGTCCTCATGGTACTAGAGAATTTATACTTGTCTCTATGGTCATTAAGAAGTTATCTTTTAGGAAGAAGCTAGATTTTTCTGAATTAAGTGAGTGTGGCTACATTAAGACCATTTGAGCCAGTTAACTTCATTAAAAACATTGCCAAAAATTGCTGTGGTTATTGGCCATTAAGACCAGGATGACTTCCCAGTTTTATAAGAGAAATCTGCAGTTCACTGCAGTATCCAATTTAAATTGTAAGAGCAAATAATTTTACTTTTTACTCAGATATTATGACATATTCCCCCAGAATATTCTGGAAATGAAAACACTGGATGACTGTTTATCATGTTCTGTCTCTTATAATACTCAGAAGTTCAGTCATATCCACAGACTCCAGGAGAAATAGTCTTTTTCCACTGGCTATAATTGAACTGACAAGCTTAGTTTGTAAGGACTTCTGAGACAGTTGCATTTTCCTGTGTGTGGTTTCCTGAAGAAAAACTGTCATGTGCAGATATAGTGACTACAGTCTCATTGCGATGGTGCTATTGCTGCTGCTTGCATAACCAGCACAGCTACCTATTATTAAACAGTAAATGAGATTAATACTTCCGTGCCTCAGCAGTTACTTCATCACTTTCCATCCCTGCTTTCTTCTGTGAAGCAATGGCTCCAAGCCTACCTTTTGATAATTTGCCCTAACCAAGACTTACAAAATTTGTACTATTCCTTCCTGAGTGGAGAGATCTGACAATGTGGTGCTCACCTTTTTGTAAGATGGAAGCAAAGGGGTAGCCCCATGTCATTATCCACCAGAGCTTTCTTACAAGTAAATCAGAATTTCCCAATCCCTTAGAAAGCCCTGGTTTATTTTATATAAGTTCCACTGTCCAAGAGAGGGCACTTCATTGGAACCCCAACACTCCCAACATCCAAAGATCTCTGTCTTTCCATAATACAATGGAAGAGCATTGGAAATCAACTTCCCTGGGTGCTGCTACTGCTGAGATGCCAACTTGTAAACAGTTGGGAAAGCAGTTTACCCCTAGCTTCCTGCACTAGCAGTGACTCTGAGAAGTATGGAAAGCAGAGGCCTCCAGGTGTGTGATGCCTGGTAACCCAGCTAGTGATCCACCATCTCTCTCTCCTATGTCCTTCAGAGCATATAAGCTACAATGTAGTAAGTAAGCAGAAGTTAAAAATTGCATTTATAAATAAGTTTAGGTTCTTTGGAGTTTTCCTCCAAGGTGCTATATCAACTGTGAGCAGAAATAGTGGCTGTGTGTAAAACCTCCACAAAGACAACATTAAGCCATCTTTTGGAATTATCAGGACTTGACTCTAGATACTTCATGACACAAATTAAGTAGGCAGGTGCACTACTGTATATGTAGATGTATTTCAGTAAGCACTGGTAGTCATTTTATGATTTTAGAGAAATTTTTAAAAACTGTCTTGTAAAAGTACTTTAATGAAGATCATTATAAGCCACAGAATCAGAATGACTTTAAAAGTGTAGTAAATAAATAAAAGCCAAAAATAGTAAAAATTGGAGTTAACAATACCCACAAAAATATGTCCTGTGCAGGGAGCTTGTTACATTAATATATATTTGACTTTGGGAGGTGTTTTTTGGAGAGGAAATTCTTGCCTTGTGCTTGACTACTTTTCTGGAACTTTTATTACTTCTCTGCCAATTCTGCCTTGGGAAAAGACCCTACATAGATATGCATACTAAGTATCAAATGCAGACCCTACATAGATATGCATACTAAGTATCAAATGCAGAATTGCAAGGGGTACTAGTTAACAGTGAAGACCTTGCATAAGATTTTAGTATAAGTTGTCTTTTTGTCATAATCCTATGATGATGATGCTAAAGTATAAGAAGGTTATCTTTTAATATTTTTATGTTTTTACCA
The DNA here is from genome assembly GCA_028451465.1 of Erethizon dorsatum. Classification (NCBI taxonomy): domain Eukaryota; kingdom Metazoa; phylum Chordata; class Mammalia; order Rodentia; family Erethizontidae; genus Erethizon; species Erethizon dorsatum. The sequence goes on from CM051827.1 coordinate 119,945,515, forward strand.
ATAGTTACATAGTCTTATATCAGTCATAGTATTTGACCAATCTCATACTTAAATGTCTTCACTAGCTCTTATCTACAGCAAGATTCATGTTTTTATTATTAGATTCACTTTTTATTAAGTTACTATAATACAAGTTGTGGAAGATGCTGCTGACAGTTCCATTTTTAAAATTTATATTATTTTTGACAGATCATTATATATATTAGCGGGGTAAAATATGTTTTGACATATGCAGATGATGATGTTAAATTATTAAATCAAGCTAATATCACTTATTTTTTTGGTTTAAGACATTTGAAATTTGGGCCGGTGAGATGGCTCAGCGGCTTAAGCGCCTGCCCGGCAAGCGCAAGGGCCCGAGTTCGACTCCCGGAACCCACATACAAAAAAGGGGCCGGTGATATCGCTCAGCAGCACGGGCGCCTGCTGGCGCGCGAGGTCCTGAGGTCGACCCCCCGGTACCCACCAAAAAAAAAAAAAAAAAAAAAGACATTTGAAATTTATTAGTGATATTGAAATAAATAAATAACACATTTTTATTGACTTTAATCTTCCTGTTATGCCCTTCTTTTTTAAGGCTGAATAGTATTTCAGTGTGTATATATACATATTTTATCCATTCACCTGTTGATGTGTACTTAGATTGATTTTGTATCCTGACTATTGTGAATAATGCTATAATAAACAAGATTACTCCTTTGACATTGATTTCATTTCTTTTGGATATATACTCAGAAGTGACATTGCTGGATCATATTGTCGTTTTAGTTTTTGTTTGTTTGTTTATTTGTTTTTTATGTGGGTACCAGGAGTCGAACTCAGGACCTCGCGCTTGCCAGGCAGGCGCTTACGCCACTGAGCTATCTCACTGGCCCTGTTAGTTTGTTTTTGAGACAGGGTCTCACTATGTATTTCAGGCTGGCCTTGAACTAAGGGTGATCCTCCTGCCTCAGCCTCCCGAGTGCTGGGATTACAGATGTGCACTGCCACGCCTGGCGTTATAGTTTTAGTGTTTTGAGGAATCTCCATACCATTTTCCATAGTAGGTGTACTAATTTACATTTCCACCAACAATTATATAAGAGTTCCCTTTTCTTTGTATCCTCACCAGCCCTTATCATTCATCTTTTTAAAATACATTTTATTAATGCTTATTACTTTTATAAAGTGTACTGTATCAGTTAGTGTTTACTAGAGAAACAGATATAAAACAAGATATACAAATATATAAGAATTTACAAGATTGGCTTACAACGGCCACTCACAGAGTCAGATGTGGAAGAGTGCAGAGGGTTTCTCTGTACACTGGAGACCAAAGGGTCCAGTCGAAGGTCTGGAGCTCACTGCAGTGTCCCATGCGAGTCTGCAGCTGGAGGCCAATGGGTCTCTGATGGATGGCTGAGGAGTGAGTCTACACCAGAAACCAGGAGATGAAGTCCAAAGTGAAGGCAAAGACTGGAGCTCCTCCAAAGAAACAGAAGCAGATCCGTCCTTCTTCATTTCCCCTTTATACCATCCAGGCAGTAAACTGCCCTTGGGTGGGTCTTCCACACCCTAGGGTGTAGGATTGCTGAGCCAATTTAATGGAGCTTCTCTTATCAAATTGACACAATCAACCATCACAATCCACCCCTTTTCAATTTGACAACCAGACACATTTCTTTAAACTGGTCTCCAGATACAAAGAAAAGCTTATAGTTACACCTAAAATGCTGGCTATGGTGACGCATACCTGTAATCCCAGCACTCAGGAGGCTGAGGCAGGAGGATTGCCATGAGTTCAAGGCCAGCCTGCACTACATAGGGAGACCCTGTCTCAAAAAAACCAAAAATAATAATAACAATAATAGTAATTACATGTTGTAACATGTTGTAAGTATCCTGTGTACAAACAGAAATGCACTAATTCCCTCCCCAGAATAGAAAGCAAGTTTTCTTTGGGTGATGCTTACTCTTAATATTAAATAACTTGAACATTATAACATAGGTTTAACAATCCTTAAAAACCAATATTAAGTCTATCAACATTATATTACATTAGAATCATATTAGGAAAAAACTATCACAATTACAATTTTCATTTTTATAGCTGATCCTGGGGTTGTAGCTGGTATTTAATACTACCTCCCACTACTCATTATGTATTCCCTTGGCCTTCAGCAAGCACCTCAGCAAGTCTTGGTTCTTTCCCTGGTGGAGTGAACCATACCTTCATTCCTGAAGGTTCTGGATCATTTGTCATTCTGCCTAGATTAGGTTGTTGTAGTTTCCCATTGACTTTAGTAACCGGGCACAGTAATACTAGCAGGCGCCCTAAGGGATCACCCGCACTCCAGTATATTCTTCCTTTCCTCCATTGTGGAATAATAGTTCAGTTTCCCCTTGGTAGTCTGGGTCAGTCACCCCTGACAACACTGTAACTCCCTTTTTAGCTTGTTTCCTCAGAAGCATGAGGAGATCAAAATGACCGGGGGAAGTCTGAGCTTCCAGTTCAGTGGTATCATTGTTGTGCTTCCTGGTACAAGCCTTCCCCATTCTGGGACTAAGACTTCTCAGCAGAACATAAGGTTGCAGGAACAGAAAGCAAAAATTTTGCCAGTGGATCCCTGGGGGTAATGGTGAGTGGTACCATTTGCACTTCCACCCCTTGATTCCTGGACCTGTGAATCCTGGCTATGGGAGACACAGTACCATATGGTGAACACTAATTCAAAGTATGTACAGCCCTTTGAAAAACCTTGCCCCATGGGGGCTGGTGAGATGGCGCAGCAGCATAAGCACCTGTCTGGCAAGCACGAGGGCTCGAGTTCGACTCCTGGAACCCACATGCGAAAAAAGGGCCGGTGATATCGCTCAGAGCCACGGGCGCCTGCTGGCGCGCGAGGTCCTGAGGTCGACCCCCGGTACCCACAAAAAAAGAAAAACCTTGCCCCAGCCCTGCAAGCTATTAGCACCCAGCTGGCGCTGTAACTGTGTCTTCAAAAGACCTTTCTACCTTTCTGTCAATCCAGGTGCTTCTGGATGGTGAAGAACATGGAAAGACCAGTGAATTCCCCGAGTATGAGTCCATTACCTAAGTTCTTTGGCTGTAAAATGTGTTCCTTGGTCAGAGGCAGTGCTGTGTGGAATTCATGATGGTGAATAGGCATTCTGTGAGTCCACTAATGGTAGTTTTGGCAGAAGCACTATATACAGGGAAGGCAAATCCATCTCCAGAATAAGTGTCTATGCCAGTAAGGACAAAGCACAGTCCCTTCTGTGATGGAAGTTGTCTGATATAATCAACCTGCCACCAGGTCACAGGTTGATCATCCCAGGGAATAGTGCCGTATCAGGAATTCAGTGTTAGTCTCTTCTGCTGGCATATTGGACATTCACCAGTGGCTATGGCCAGATCAGCCTTGGTGAGTGGGAGTCCGTGTTGCTAAGCCCATGCGTAACCTCCATCCCTGCCACCATGGCCACTCCATTCCTGAGCCCATTGGGCAATGACAGGGGTAGCTGAAGAAGGAGGTTGACCATTATCTACAGAACAGGTCATCTTATCCACTTGATTATTAAAAGTCCTTTTCTGCTGAAGTCATGTTTTGATGAGTGTTTACATGGGAAACAAGTATTTTTACATCCTTTGCCCATATGGAGAGGTCTATCCATGTACCTCTTCCCCCAGTATCTTTGTCACCAATTTTCTAGTTATGTTCCTTCCAAGTTCCTGACCATCAGCCAGACCATTGGCTACAGCCCATGAATCAGTATATAGTCACACATTTGGCTATTTCTCCTTTCAGGCCAAATGTACTATCTGGTGCATGGCCCAAAGTTCTGCCCACTGTGAAGATTTCCCTTCACCACTGTCCTTCAGGGATGTCCTGGAAAGGGGCTGTAATGCGGCAGCTGTCCACTGTGGGTGGTGCCCACATAACTTGCAGAACCCATCTGTAAACCAGACCCTAGCCTTCTTTTCCTCTGACAGCCGATAATGCGGTACACTCTATTAGGCTACAGGTGCATGGTGGGAAGCAGAAGGCAACATGGCAGGGATAGGAGTCATAGGCATCTGGGCAGCTTCTTCATGTACCCTCTGGAACTACTCTGGCTCGATCACATATACACCATTTCCATTTAATGATAGCCTATTGCTGTGCACGTCCAACCTCGTGACTTGGTGGATCAGATAGTACCCAGGTCGTGATAGGCAATTCAGGTCTCGTGGTGACCTCGTGTCCCATGGTCAAACATTTAGTTTCCACTAAGGCCCAGTAGCAGACTAGGAGCTGCTTTTCTTCTTCCTTTTTTTTTTTTATATATTAAAGAGAAGAAAAAAACAAAACAAAACAAATCAAAAAAAGAACAAATTTTCAAAACAACATAATGGGAGGGTAACAATGGTTAATGCATTACGTATTGTTATCTTTAAGTTAGTTATTCAGGATACCAGATATTAGCATTCAATTGTCCCAACGTTATTGGCACAAACTTTACTCTTCAATGAACTAAGTAAAATTAGTAGTGTATCTATCTTAACCATCTTATATGTATATACAATTTTTTTTCCTTTCCCTTCTTTCTTTTCCCTATTCCCCTATTCCAGTCTCTCTTTCCTTTTGACCAATTTCTTTTTGATTCACCATGTCTATTGTACATTTTGGATCTTATTTACTCTTTCACTTTCTCATACTAGAGAGACAATACGATGCTTACACATGTGCGTCCAGTTTATTTCACTTACGAGTATTTTCTCGAGTTGCATCCATTTACCTATAAAAAACTCCAGTTTATCCTTCTTTATGGCTGAATACTACTCCATTGTATAAAAATACCACATCTTTCTTATCCATTCCTCAGTTGATGGGCATTTGGGTTGTTTCCAAGATCTGGCTATTACAAATTGTGCTGCTATAAACATGGGTGCACATATATCGCTGTGGTATGATGTTTTTAAGTCTTCTGGGAAGATACCCAGAAGGGGAATAGCTGGGTCAAATGGGACCTCCAACCCTAGTTTTTTGAGGAATCTCCACACTGATTTCCACAGTGGCTGTACCAGTCGACACTCCCAACAGTGAAGAGGGGTTCCTTTTTCCCCACAGCCCCTCCAGCATTTGTTATTAGTTGATTTCTTAATAATAGCCATTCTTTCTGGGGTGAGATGGTATCTCAGTGTTGTTTTAATTTGCATCTCTCGAATGGCTAGTGATGTTGCACATTTTTTTGTATATTTATTTGCCATTTGTATTTCTTCATCTGAGAAATGTGTATTCATCTCAGATGCCCATTTTTGGAGTGGGTCTTTAAATTTGGGAGGTCTGATTTTTTTGAGTTCTTTATATGTTCTCGATAGTAATCCTTTGTCTGAGGAACAGCTGGCAAACATTTTTTCCCACGTTGTAGGTTGTCTCTTCACTCTGTTGGTGGTTTCTCTTGCTGTGCAAAAGCTTTTTAATAAGATGAGATCCCAGTTTTTGATTCTTTGTGATAGTTCCTGTGCGGTTGAGGTTTTATTCATAAAGTCTGCCTACACCAATGTCTTCAAGGGTTTTACCTATCCTACCTTCCAGCAGATTTAATGTTTCTGTTTTAATATTTAGATCTCTGATCCATTTTGAATTTAGTTTAGTGCATGGTGAAAGATATGGGTCTAGTTTTAATCTTCGGCATGTGTAGAGCCAGTTTTTCCAGCACCATTTATTAAAGAGGCTATCTTTCTTCCAGTGAATGTGTTTGGCACCTTTGTCAAAGATAAGGTGGCTTAGTATGTCTGGGGTTGTTTCAGCATCTTCTAATCTGTTCATTGATCTTCGGGTCTGTTTTTTTTTTGCCAATACCACACTGTTTTTATCACAGTAGCTTTATAGTATAATTTCAAGTCAGGGATTGTGATGCCCCCTGCCTTGCCTTTGTTGCCCAGAATTGCCTTTGCTATTCTAGGTCTCTTCTGATTCCAAATGAATTTTAGGATTGTTTTCTCTAATTCTGTGAGATATGCTGTTGGAATTTTGATTGGAATTGCATTAAATCTGTATAACAATTTTGGAAGTATGGCCATTTTCACTATATTAGTTCTTAGGAGCTGCTTTTCAAAGGGAGAGTAGTTGTCTGCAGATGATGGAAGAGGCTTGCTCCAAAATCCAAAAGCTTCTGCTGTGATTTACCTATGGGAGCCTGCCAGAGACTCCAAACAGCATCTCTACCTGTCACTGACACTTCAAGTACCATTGGACCTGCTGGATCATACAGTCCCAGTGGCAGAGCAGCCTGCACAGCAGCCGGGACCTGTTGCAGAGCCTTTTCTTGTTCTGGGCCCTACTCAAAACTAGCAGCTTTGGAGTCACTTGGTAAATGGGCCGGACTAAGACACCTAAGTGAAGAATGTGTTGTCTCCAAAATCCAAATAGGCCTCATAGGCATTGTGCCTCTTTTGGTTGTAGGGGGAGCCAGATGCAACGACTTGCCTTTTACCTTAGAAAATGTATCTCTGTATGCCCCATATCACTGGGGGAGATGGACCTTGAATTTTCATTGGATTTATTTCCCATCTCTGAGTCTCAAATGCTTTACTAACAAATCCAGAGTGGTAGCTACCTCCTGCTCACTTGGCCCAATCATCATAACATCATGAAATGGACCAGTGTGATACCTTGTGGGAGAGAGCCAATCAAGATCCCTGCAAACTAAGTTGTGACACAGGGCTGGAGAGTTAATGTAACCCTGAGGTAGAACAGTGAAGGTGTATTACTGGTCTTGTCAGCTGAAAGCAAATTATTTTTGATGGTCCTTATGGATAGGTATGGTGAAGAAGGTATTTACCAAATCAGTAGCTGCATACCAAGTAGATGTGTTAATCTGTTCAAGCAAGGAGACCACATCTGGTACAACAGCTGCAATTGGAGTTACCACTTGATTCAGTTTACAGTGATCTATCATTCTCCAAGACCCATCCATCTTCTGTACGGGCCAGATGGGAGAATTAAATGTAGATACAGTGGGGACCCACCACCCCTGCATCCTGTAAGTCCTTGATGGTGGCACTAATCTCTGCAATCCCTCCAGGAATGCGATACTGCTTTTGGTTTACTATTTTACCAGGCAAAGGCAACTCTTATGGCTTCCATTTGGCCCTTCCAACCATAATAGCCCTCATACTACAGGTTAGGGAACAAATGTGAGGATTCTGCCAACTACTAAGTGTATCTATCCCAATTATGCATTCTGGAACAGGGGAAATGACTACAGGATGGATTCATGGACCTACTGACCCACTTGAGTCGGACCTTTGCTAAAACTCCATTGATCATCTGACCTCCACAGGTCCCTACTTTTACTGGAGGGCCAGTAAGAGTCCTTTTGGATCCCATAGAATCAGTGTTAGTTCAGAACCAGTGTCCAGTAGTCCCAGAAGTGTCTGATCATTTCCCTTTCCCCACTGTACAGTCACTGGGGTAAAAGTCCACCTGGGAAGGATAAGAGAAAGATTGACTGCATATATTTTGGTGCATCAGGATCCTTCCCTAAGAGGACCTGGCCTCCCCTTCATTCGAGGGGTTCTGGGCCTGTAAACTGAGTCAAATCTCGGAACTGGTTGAGGGGCCATGATGCCCTGTTACCACAATTTGAAATACATTTCTATTAATTTGCCCTTAAATTTTTTCGGTTATATAAATCTAGCAAAAATTTTTTAGGCTTCCCATCTATTTCACTTCTGGGAATACCATGGCTGATCAGCCAATGCTATAAGTCTACATGTGTCAGACCATTCTGGTCATTGTTCTGCTTTTGCTGTCCATTATGGTAAGGATGTGCACCCTGCCTTCGGTGATTAAGTGCTGCCACTTGACCTCTGTCACTCCGGGGTCCAATCAAGCCCATTGCCCTTAAATTTCCAAACTGAGTAACCGTGGTCCCCACTGTGAGATCTGGAATACAAAGAAGAACAATGACAGGGCTCTTCAAGGATTCTGGTGCTCCCCTCACGAATCTGTTTCTCAGAGTGTAAGGTAAGGGTACATTTTCTGGATCATCCCAGTGTGGAGGATTAGGTTTAACATGACAGATCCACTCCAGCATTCCCATTTCCCTAAGCCTCTGAATCCCCTCATCAACAGCAAACCATGGAATATCAGACATCTCTACCTCATTCACAGTGGGCCATCTTTTGATCCATACTTCTGCCAACCAACCAAATAAACTGTTAACACTTTTGTTTACTCCATGAGCTGCAACATTAAATTCAGAATCCCTACTTATGGGCCTGTATCAACAAACTCAGCCTGAGCCAGGTGTATATTTTTGCCACCATTATCCCACTATAAAATCCATTCCACACTTGCTTATCAGGCTGCTGATCATAAGAGTTAGAAAGAAGACCTCTTGTGAGATGTAAAGAATTTAGTGACTTCTCTCAAGAAGTTCTTTGGGGGCCGGTGAGATGGCTCAGCGGCTTAAGCGCCTGCCTTGCAAGCGCGAAGGCCCGAGTTCGACTCCCGGAACCCACATACGAAAAAGGGGCCGGTGATATCGCTCAGTGGCACGGGTGCCTGTTGGTGCGCGAGGTCCTGAGGTCGTCCCCCCGGTACCCACAAAAAAAAAAAAGTTCTTTGGGAGAATAGCGGACCTTCTCATGGGTCACACTATGTACCTCACCCTTAGGAGCCTTCTGCAATTTGAGCTTGGTTTTTGTGTGTTGAAAAAACTATTTCACAGTTATTTATGCTTTGATTGTTTTTGCAGCTGGAATCTAATTCAGGGGCTTGCAATTGCAAGGGAAGTACCCTACCACTGAGCCTCAACCCCAGCAGAATTAAAACTTAAAATTTGAATATATGAATGCCTCCAGGCTTGCTATTTTTGCTTAGGATTGCCTTGGCTATTCTGGGTCTTTTGTGTTTCCATATACATTTTAGTATTGTGTTTTCTAGTTCTGTGAAGAGTATCACTGGAATTTTGATGGTGACTGCATTGAATCTCTAGATTGTTCTTGGCAAAATGGCCATTTTAACAATATTAATTCTGCCAAACCATGAATGTGCCCAGTAAGGTCTTTCCATCTTCTAGTGCAGTGATGGCAAACCTTTTCGAGACCATGTGTCCAAACTGCAATCCAGAACCCACATTTTTAATCACAAAGTGCCAACACTGCAATTAAACCTGAATACTGAGGTTGTAGCTTAGAAAAACAACTGTTATCCAATGCTCGGCTACTGGGGCAACTTGGCTCACCTTTGCATGGCCACTGCAGCATGCGTGCCATGGGTTCACCACCACTGTTCTAGTGTCTTCAGTTTCTTCCTTCAGTGTTGTGTAATTTTCATTGCATGCCTTCTTGGTCAAGTTGATTCCTAGGTTTGTATATTTGTTTAGCTACCAGGAATGGAATTGCTTTCCTGATTTCTTTCTCAGCTAATTCATTATTAGTGCATACATAGCAAACTTACTGACTTTCATGTTGCGGGGGTGGGGGGTTGGCATGCTGAGGATTGAACCCAGAGAGAGCTGAGATATATCTCCAGCATTGTTTGTTTTCGTTTTTGTTAAGTTGCCCAGGCTGGCCTCAAATTCTCTTGCTTCAACCTCCACAATATCTAGGATAATTAGGCATTTGCCTTACATATTTTAGATATTAATCTGTTATCAAATAGATGTATGGTTTGCAAATATTTTCTCCCATTCTATGATTTGTCTCCATACTTTGCTGTTTCCTTTGCTGTGTAGCTTTTTATTTGATACAATCCCATTTGTCTGTTTTTGCTTTTGTTGCCTGTGCCTTTAGATCACATCCAATAAATTACTGCAAAAACCAGTGTTGTGGTACGTTCCTGTGTTTTCTCCTGGTAGGTTTAGTTTCAGATTTTCTATTTACTTTTCTAATGTATTTTGAGTTGATTTTTAGAGCTATGAGATAAAGACCCAATTTTGTTCTTCTGCATGTGAATAATTCATTTCCCTAACACGTTACTGAAGAGACTGTCTTTCTCCACTGTATGTTCTTGACTCCTTTGTTGAAAGTTAATTGACCATAAATGTATGGTTTATTTCTGGCACTTTTATTTTGTTCCATTGGTTGATAGGTCTGTTTCTGTGCCAATTCCATGCTGTTTTGATTATAATTGCTTTATAACCTATTTGAAATCAGGGAGTGTTAATCCTCTCAACTTTGTTCTTTTGGCCAAGTTTGTCTTGGCATTTTGGAGTCTTTTGTGGCTCTATAAAAATTTAAAGATTGTTTTTTCTATTTCTGTGAAAAACAACATTGGAATTTTGATAGAGATTACTTTGAATCTGTAGATCACTCCAAGTAGTATGAATATTTTAACAATTTTAATTATTGCAGCCTGTGAAGTTGAGGTATATTTTCATTTACTTGTTTTCTTCAATTCTTTTATAAATGTTATAAAGTTTTCAGTACACAAGCCTTTTGACTCCTTGGTTAAATTAACATCTAAATATTTTTGTTGTTGCTGTGTTGTAAATGGGATTTTTCCTTAATTTCCTTTTTGGCCGGTTTGTCATTAGTACATAGAAATGCTACTGAATTTTTTTTTTTTTTTTTACCTTTGGTGCTGGGAATCGAACTCAGGACCTCATGCTTGCCAGGCAGGCACTACACCAAATGAGCTAAATCCCTGGTCCCAATGCTACTGAATTTTGCATGTGCAGTCTAATGGATGTGATGATCACTGTGTACCAAGAAGGGAGGTTGTAGTGTATCTTTTTTTTTTTTCTTTTATTATTATTGTTACTATTTTTAGAGGGAAGGGGGTTTAAGACAGGGTCTCATTATCTAGTCCAGGCTGGTTTTGAACTCACTATGTATCACAGGCTGGCCTCGAACTGTGGCAATCCTCCTGCCTCAGCCTCCCAATTACTGGGATTACAGGCTTACACCACCATGCCTGGCATGTGTATCATTTTTTCATTCATTCAGCCCATAGATAGATAGATATTGTGCAAGACACGATTTTAGGCTGTGTAGAGTGCAGACAAAGCAATTATATAGAGCTTCAACACATATAGGATTTTCCCTTTAAAATCATAGAAAAGGATTTAGTCTTTCACAGAATTTTTCTATAGAAATACTGTATAGAGCTTTAAAAAAAAATGTTCTTTTTTGTTTGGGTTTGGTTTTGTATTGTGTGGTTTTGATGATGCTGGGGGTTGAACCCAGAGTCTTGTGCACTCTAGGCAAGCACTCTACCACTAAGCTGCAGACATTCCTCCCTTTCCCTATGACTTGCAATTGTGTATATGTCTCTTGTAGTTAAGTTCACCTCTGTTTTTGTACTTTTTAATAATGCCATATATGGAAAAAAAATTAACAAAGTCTTGATTGTTTACACTTCTAAATGAATAACTGATTTTCAGTCCAAAGGAGACTACTGGTATTTTGTATTTGACTTCCCTAAGTTTTATAATATACTCATTTATTTTACCTCACATTAAGAACGACTTATACATCATAGCACAAAAGCCTGAAACCATTAGGGTTTCTTTAGAAGTACAACGTTTATAACATGTAATAATAATGATAATATGAGTAATGTTCTCAGTCTCTTTTCTATCCATCCAGTTTTCCCATCATAAGGTCCTCTAGGACAAATATTTTTGTGTCTGTGTCTAGCCTGCACTTCTGAGTGGCTCAGAAGATACGATATTCAACCATATAGTGTGGAATTTAATTGGATAGTTATTCCCCAGAACTTTATATGACCGTCTTTTTTTCATTGAAGTCTTTCAAATGTCACCTCAATACAGTGGTTTTCTAGGCACTGTCTGATTCCATACATAGTTCATGCCCTTCATTTGTCTGTTCAATTCTCTTTTTCTCCCCGACACTAGAATAAGCCCTTTGAGCATGGTAATTTGTTTACCAGTCACTTTACGGATAGACCAGTGCCTAACAAAGTAGGTGCTTAATTTGTTGAGTATCTGTTTTTTGGTCTCTTTATTTAATCTTAACTGTCCCACCAACTTGGGGATTGAACCCAGGGCCTTCAGACTGAGCTACATCCTCGGCCTTTTTTTATTTTCTGTTTTGAGACAGGATCTTGCTAAGTTGCCTAGGCTGGGCTTGAACTCACAATTCTCCTGCCTCAGGTTCCCAGAGTCCTGGGATTATATTTGCATTGAACTTTTTTTTTTTTTTTTCCTGTTCTTTTCCAGTTTTTCAGAAACCCTGGAATTGGCAGATGATATGGCCATTGATATTCCCCATATTTGGTTGTACCTTGCTGAGCTGGTGACCCCCATGTTAAAAGAAGGTGGAATCTCCATGAGAGAACTTATTATGTAAGTTATACTTGTTTCTTTGATGTATATCAAGTTTAACTGACACAAAACCACCAGCTGGCTCTCTAGCATAGTGCTGTCCTGTTAGTGCCTCTGGAAACTCTTTGATGCAGACTGTGATTTTAGACTTCTAATTTCATTGTTAAAACGTTACTTAGATCTATACCAGAGACGTGTAGCAATCTGATATACCTACATCATAGCCCTGTAGCCCATTTAAGGTAGCAATAATTATAAATATGGCCGATGTAACTGGAAGATGATTGTGTCTAGAAATTTAATCTGGCTTTTGTGTCTACTAGTACTGCAGTGTTGTAAGAAGTTACATTTTCACATTGTAGCTTGTCAGACTATGGCCCCTACATAGTACATGCTCACAGTTATAATAAAAGTATTCCGGGCCAGTGAGATGGCTCAGTGGCATAAGCGCCTGCTTGGCAAGCGCGAGGTCCTGAGTTTGACTCCCAGAACCCACATACGAAAAAAGGGCCGGTGATATCACTCAGTGGCACGGGCGCCTGCCGGCGCGTGAGGTCCTGAGGTCGACCCCCGGTAGCCACAAAAAAAAAAAAAAAAAAGTATTCCTAGATTTGGCTGTGAGTCAGGAGTTGATACTACATTGTCAGACTGGTACTTCTGTTCTTCAAAACACTAGTATCTCTGCAAAAAGTGCTTATAGTCAAAACTGTGCCTACCAGGGCCGGTGAGATGGCTCAGTGGCATAAGCGCCTGCCTTGCAAGCGCGAGGGCCCGAGTTCGACTCCCGGATCCCACATACGAAAAAGGGGCTGGTGATATCGCTCAGTGGCACGGGTGCCTGTTGGCGCGCGAGGTCCTGAGGTCGACCCCCCGGTACCCACAAAAAAAAAAAAACAAAAAAAAACTGTGCCTACCACTGTGTCCCTCCTCTTTGAAATTCACAAAGCATATATGGCATATTGAAGATCATGAGATTTCTATAGTAAAACAAAACAGTTTAGATTTTTTTTAACTCAGCATTGCCTCTCTTAATTGATACAATTGATAACCTGTGGAACACAGTTTGAGAAATACTTAAGACTATGAAAAAATGATCCCTTTCTGTTTCATCTATATTTTCAAGTAGAGAGTCCTTTTTTGTGTGTGTTAAAGACAGGGTCTCACTGTGTAGCCCAGGCTGGCCTCAAACTCACAGTGATCCTCCTGCCTCTGCTTCCTGACTGCTGAGATTACAGGCGTGCACCACCACACCCAGCAGTCAAAACTTGCTTTCTTAAAAGCACTTCATACCTAAGAACTAAGCTTCATAACTTCCTGTTACTTAAGGTGCTTCTCTCCTTTCAGCTTGAAGGAGAGCTTAACGTTAAAAAAAAAATCCACTAATTAAGACTGATCTTTGTAATGCTTCTGTCTGAAGTGTTTAAAGAAAAAGACAAAACCTAGGAATTCTAAAATCCCTTTTCTGTTTCTCAGTGAAGCATCAGGTGAACCTAAAATCTTGGTACTACTACTTCTTAAAGGATTTAGAGCATGTCCTGGAGCTTTGGCTTGCCCAGTATTATTTCAGTTGCACACTATCTGTTTGTTTGGCACATGTTGTCTGCCTACTGCTGTAGAACAGAGGATTTGTTCAGAGGTACTTAATCACTGCTCCTATCTTTTACAGAGAATTTAGCAAACCTTTACTTCCTGTTGGAAGAGCTGGGGTCTTGCTTTCTGAAATATTGCACCTTCTATGCAAACAAATGGTGAGTGTTCAACTGAGTGTCACTCTCAATAACATGTTAGGAAAGGCAGTGATCTTGATCTTGGATATTCTGTGAACAGCTTTGGCCTCAATGTGCAAGTAATTCTATTTACTGTTAGCTTTTGAAAAAAGAATGAGGTTGCTGCTTCAACCTTGCTTCTTCCAAAGGTACATTTGTCTTAACAGTGCACTAATATCTTGGGAAAGATTTGTCTGATCTCACTACATTAGGTATTTTTCCAAAGACTCTCAATATGTTTTATTTGTGATTGTAAGTTTTTGTCTTTTCTTGGAACAAAATGGCTATATCATTAATACTTTTTAATAGATTTTGTGAAAACTACTTTCAGAGTAAGATAGGATTCATAAAATGATTAATTTTGTTTCTTTTGACTCATAGGATACCAGTCTGATTAGAAGTAGGTGATAAAAATGACTCCACCAGTGAATTTCTTAAGTTAAATTCATTTTTAGTTAACTGAATATTTACTGCATAATTATTCTCTGCAAAGCTCTATGCTAGGCTCTCAGTCTAAAAGATAAGCTTTCAAAGAATTTATAGACTAGAGAGGGAAAAAGACAAATCTAAACCAGTCATTTCAAAAGCATATAGAAATGCTCCATTCAGAGTTCTAAGAGGTTGGGGAACTGTTGAGGCATCATAGAGGGAATTAAATATCTAGGAAGGAAGAGACATAAAAAAAAAAATTTTTTTTTTTCACAAAATTCTGCAGTGACTTCTGACATACTCAAACCTGAGTCTAAGATATTAGGATGACAGTTTTATAAGCGTTTCCTTTTAAAGAAGTGTTTCATTTCTCACTCTGAACCTACAGAAGTCCTTCTGTATCCCACTTATGTAGTAGTTATTCATGGATTGATTCATTAAGTACCCTGGTTCTGTTCATTGTTAATATTCTTTGCTTACTGGCACTAAAATTTTTACTGAACTTTAATTTTTAATGTCTAAAATCCTTTCTCTTCTACTACTTGGTTTCTGTCCTTATTAACTCAAATTGATAATAACTTCTTTTTTAGAAACATAAAATAAATTTACACTTCTAAATAAAAACCAAATTTTCCTACAGCACAAGCTTTCACCCAGACAGCTTGATTTCAAGGCCAAATTCAACCAGGTTATCAGCTCAGTTTTGGTCAAGTTATTTCATAAAAAATATATACATCCTCTAAGACAGTGGTGGTGAACTTATGGCACTTGTGCCACAGCTGTTTGTTATCACTGAACACTAAAAGGTTCACCATCACTGCTCTAAGATGACAGCTGCAGCCTGAGCCTGGCATTTTCCATTGTCAGTGTGACTTTGTTCATGCCATGCACTTGTATCTCCTCTTATTTTTCCAGTTGACAGCAGCTCTTCTTTCTTATTTCTTGGGCTCAGTCTGTGCTTCTTGCCCTAGAAACACTTCTCATGCCTAATTCAGGAACAGCGACTGCCTTAAGCATTCTTGTGTCAGGAAGTATAAATGTGACCCACCATGCAGAGGGATTCCAGTGAGGCTTGTGAATGGCTTTAGTACCAGCTACATCCACAAAGATACCTAAGAAAGGAGACTGTGTTCAATTTATAAACCCTGTGTATTGGACCCCTCCCCTTTTTATGACTATATTAATAAAGCCCAAATGCTAGCTTGCAGTTTCCCAGATTAAACAG
This sequence comes from Erethizon dorsatum, assembly GCA_028451465.1. Classification (NCBI taxonomy): domain Eukaryota; kingdom Metazoa; phylum Chordata; class Mammalia; order Rodentia; family Erethizontidae; genus Erethizon; species Erethizon dorsatum. The sequence continues at coordinate 119,961,196 of CM051827.1, forward strand.
CTGATAAATAAATTATTGAACCATAAACAGAGGTACTTCAGTCAATCACTGTTATTCAGACATCTCAGTTTGAAAGTCAAGAGTCCTAAGAGACTGACATCGTATCAGTAAAGAAAGGTTTTGATTTTTCAATCTAGAGTTCTTGATCTCAAGCAAGTTTTTTTTTCCTCCTCTTCTTCCAATGTGAAAGTTAATGGATTGGTCTTACCTCTGTTTTAGAGCCATAAGAAAGTGGGAGCCTTATGGAGGGAGGCTGACCTCAGCTGGAAGGACTTTTTACCAGAAGGGGACGATGTACATAATTTTCTCTTGGAGCAGGTAAGACAAAGCTATGTCTTCCTGTTCCGTAGTAATTGCTCTGCATTGTAGAAGAAATGAAGGTAATTTCATTAGTATTCCAGTCATCAAAATTAGATGAAAATGGGAATCTTAGGTAAGATATCACTTTTAATCCATTTTTAATGCCATTCCAACTGTATGGTCATTAAAGGATAGATTAAAAGATTTAGCCAGACTTTAAAAAAAGTTACATGTTTCCATGAAACACAAGTAAAATTGGTAAGTAAAGCGGGGGTGACTACAGCTGCAAGTGTTTTCAGCTGTGAGTCTGAAAGCAAGCACAAGCAGCTAGAAGTTACTCCATGGGCTAATGAAGACTAAAATGCTCCTTGCACTGGAGCAAGCCTGCTGCTTAAAGCTCCACAGATAAATAATTGCAAGGAAGTTGACACAGTCACACATCCAGAACCTCAGCTAGCCTGCCTTCTGAGTTGGTTAATTAGATCCAGAAATCCACAAGGTGGAAGACCCCAGAGTTAAGCATGATGCATTAGGGTCCTAAACAAGGAATTATAGGGCATCAGGTAGAGACAATTCCAAAACTCTTATTAGACCAAGGTTTTTTATAGAGAAAGAAAACAAAACTCTCAAAATGATCCTGCAAACAAAAAACCTAAAACAAGGAAAACTAAAGCTAAGACAGGCAACAAAATCAGCAATAAGGAGAAAAAAATAATCACTGTAAAATTAGTAAAATAGAATAAAAAAGCAATCTAAAATTGGCTGTAAGTGTGGATTTTTTGTTTTTAGTGGTGGTGTTTTGTTTTTTGTGGGGTGTGTGTTTTTGAGAGGTGGTTTTGCTATGTAGCTCAGGCTGATTTTAAACTTAAGATACTCCTCATCTTCCCAAGTGCTGGGATTCTAAGCATATACCACCACACGCCCAACTTAAATATATGGAGTCAAGCTCACTGTTGTGTCCCTATAGTCCCAGCTACGTGGAAGATTGCTTAAGCCCAGGGTTTGGAGGCTAGCAAAGTGAGACCTATCTCAAAAACAATAAAAAACACAGTAAAGTAGGTACATTGTTCTAGATAAAGACATTGTATCAGATTACTATGGACTCTAACTGCTGTTTGAGTTACAGTCTAGATACACTCCGGAGTACTCCTCCCATAACAATAAGAATCTGCCTAAAACAAAATTTCTGATGCATTGTTGAGCACACAAAGTGAACAAGTTTTCTTCTAAGAGACAGAAAGAATGAGGGAGAAAGGAATAAGCCAGAGATAAAACCTGAGCTGTGAGCAGTAAGCATATATGAAGGGCATATGGCCTGAAGAACATGTTGGCCAATGGGCAAATGCCATTATAAGTGTTCCAGAGATCACGGAGGAAGTTTAATTGGTTCCAGTTCAGTGTTACCCTGGCTTGAAGAAAAATCAAGCCAAACTGCTCTTGGGAGAAAATATCGTTAACTTAGATCTCACACACAGACACTTCTTTTTTATTTTTAAGCACATGCATATTCTCTAAATATATGAGTTAACACAGAGTTCATTCAACATCCAATGAAACAAGTAACTATGAAGGAGAGAGATTCATAAATGGTAAATGGTAGATCTATACCTCAAAGTTTGAGGTAATGGAATTATCTGTTTCTCAGAATATAAAATAACCCTAGAGAAAAAAGAGGGAATTACAAAAATGGGCACACAACAAGAGACTAATCAAAATAACTACAGACATTTTAAAAGAATTAAAACAATACAAAAACCTAGGTAGAATTCTGAAATAGGATATTTGAAGGACAGAATGAGAAAGTCTAATGTATGTATAATCGGAATCCCACAAAGGAAATTAAACAAGTAGAAAGAGACAGTATTTGAAAAGACTATTGTAGGCCAGACGTGGTGGCTCCCACCCGTAATTCCAGCACCCGGAAGGCTGAGGCAGGAGGACCACCACGAGTTCAAGGCCAGCCTGGGCTACATAGTGAATTCAAAGCCAGGCTGGACTACACAGTGAGATCCTGTCTCAAAAGAAAAGAAAAGACCAGACCAGACCATTGTGGAGACTTTTCCAGAACTCATAAACATATGTACATATATTTTATTTATAATGAAAGCTCACATATGCTATATAGGATAACTTAATTACATCTTAGTCAAACTGAATATTAAAGTCAGAAGATTTTAAAGCAATTAGAAAGCAGCAGCACATTACTTTTGAAAAATAGACTTGCCAGGCATGGTGGCACATACCTACAATCCCAGCACTTGGGAGGCTGAAGCAGGAGGATCACTGTGAGTTCCAGGCCAGCCTGTACTCTATAGTGAGACCCCACCTCAAAAAAATAAATTCAAGCAAAACAAAAAATTTGCAGTAAAAAAAGGCAAGCCAGAATTTGGTGAAATAATCTCAAAGTGCTGAATAAACACTTGGTTTAGAATGATCTCTTCAGCTAACCCTTAAGAATGAGGGTATTGGGGCGGTGAGATAGCTCAGCGGCATAAGCGCCAGCCTGGCAAGCATGAGGTCCTGAGTTCGACTCCCGGTACCCACATACGAACAAAGGGCTGGTTATATCGCTCAGCGGCACGGGCACCTGCTGGCACGCGAGGTCCTGAGGTCGACCCCTGGTACCAAAAAAAAAAGAATGAGGGTATTATATATGGAGAAACTTAATATACTTCAGAATCAGACATGAGTTAAGGAAGAAATCAGAAAGGATAGTGAAAACTGTTTTGAACTGAATGAAAAATGAAAACACAGCATATCAAAATGTACGGAGTTAAGAACAAGGTGTGGTGGCACATGCCTACAGTCCCAGCACTCTTAGAAGGCTGAGGCAGGAGAACTCAAGCATAGCTTGGGAAAATTAATGATATAGCAAGACCATGTCTCTCAAAAAATATATATTAAAACTGAAAAAGGGGCTGGGGCTGTAGCTCAGTGTAAAGGCTTTGAGTTCAATCCGCAGTACTGCCAAAAATTAAAAAAAAAAAAGATTACATCTAAAGCAGTATTTATAGTGAAATTTTATAAACATAGCACTGGATACCTATTTTTAGAAGAGAAGACAAGACCACAAATCAATGCCCTCCTCAGCTTCAACATTAATAAATTAGAAAAAAATAATACTAAATGAAACAAAATAAGTACAAAAAGAAAGTAACAGATCAGAAAGCAGTGAGAGAGAACACAGAAAAGTCAATGGAGTCCAAAGCCAGGGGTTTTTTGGGGTTTTTTTTGTTGTTGTTTGTTTGTTTTTTTGAGACAAGGTCCGACTATATTGTTCGGGCTGCCTTGACCTCACTATGTCTAAGTACAGGCTGTCCTCAAACTCACCATGATCTTCCTGCCTCGGCCTCCTAAGTGCTGGGATTATAGGTGTGCACCACCACACCCAGCATCCAAGCTGGTTCTTTGAGAAGACGCAATTGATAAACCTTTACTCAGGCCGATCAGAAATAAATAAAAGACAAATGACTAATAATAGGGATGAAAAAAGTGATATCATTACAGATTTTGTACATAAAAGTAGATAAGGAAATTATATGAATAATCTTTATGCCAGTTAATTCAATCTAATTGGAAAGAACAAATTTCTTGAAAGGTATAAACTATTCTGAAGATGCTATAAATAACCTGAATATTTGGTTAAGAAATTAGATTCCTAGTTAAAAATGATCCCACAAAAAAATTTCAGGCCCATGGTTTTACTGGCAAATTCTAACAAACATTTAAAGAAGACATGGTACTAATTCAACAAAAGAATTGTATGCCAATTCTTCTAGAAAATTGAGAAACTACTTCTCAGAGCACATGAGACAAGCGTTACTATACTACCAAAACCAAAGATGTTCTAAGAAAACTGGAAACAATGTTTCTCGTTTACATAAAGAAAATATTTCTCAACAAAATGTTCAGAAATCAAGTGCAATAATATATAAAAAGGATAAGTATATGATAAAGCAAGATTCATCACAGGAATGTAAAGTTGGTTTCATATTCACAAATCAATGAATGGACAGATGTAGGGAAGATGGTGGAGTCCGAAGCTCCCGGAATCCATCCACCATTGAAAGAACTGTTAAACTGGCACTGTCTGTTAGGATTAACTATTTTGTAACTGTGGAGTCTAGTCAAACACGTCCACTGTCAACACTAGGGAAATTATATTAGTCACTTTCCCAACACTGGAACATAATACCCAACAGCACCAAATTAAAGGAAGAAAGATTTATTTTGCTCATGGTTTCAGAGGGTGCTGTCTATGTTAAACTGGCTCAAGGCAGAAACAGCATGTTGGAGGGACATGGCAAAGGTAAGTTGTTCAACCCATGGCAGCCAGGAAGCAGAGAGAGAAGGAAAGAGCCAAGATAAGAAAAAATACACTCTGCCAGCTCATACCCTCAGTGCTGCACATTGAGCTGTGAACTCATGAATGGATTAATCCACTGAGAATAGCCCACCCATGACTCAGTCCCTTTCCAAAAGCTCCACCTCTGAATACATGAGACTTTGGGGGGCTATTTTAGATTTAAACCATAACAGGAATTTTTGATGAAAAGAATCTGGTAAATTTTGGTGAAATTTTGCATGAACCTACCAGCTTCCAGGCCTGTGGCAGACAGCCAGGTAAATGGTAGCACACTGTTTCCAGGGTAGCTTGCTGATGCCAAGTTGCACAATAAGAACCTTGTCCTTCAAGGATTGTTTTTTGATCTATCTGGCTATTGACTAAGAAACCAGTATGGGGGCTGGCCATGGTCTCAACCCCTTCAAACTGAAGTGGCTTCCCAGGCTGTAGCTATCAAAGTATTTTAAAAAATAGAGAATGGCTCTGTTGCTGTAGTGGTGTCATGCAAGATTCCCATTTTTGGACCAGGCATAGTGGCGCATGCCCATAATCCCAGCACTTGGGAGGATCTCACCACATGTTCGAATTCAGCTTGGGCTACAGAGTGAGTTCAAGTCTAGCCCGAACTACACAGCAAGACTCTGCTTCAAAAAAAAAAAAGAAAGAAAGAGAAAAGAAAAAAAAAAAAACTAGAACATCTCTTCTTTCTCTTTGTCTTTTCTTATTGAGTCCAGGTCTTCAGTCAGATCTCAGTAATTTCAGTAACTGACCACAGAGATTAAAAAAAAAAAACCAGACTTCAGTGACCACACATGACAAGGAATGTAGTCCTTAAAAATAGGTTAGAGGGGGCCGGTGAGATGGCTCAGCGGCTTAAGCGCCTGCCCGGCAAGCGCGAGGGCCCGAGTTCGACTCCCGGAACCCACATATGAAAAAGGGGCCGGTGATATCGCTCAGAGGCACGGGCGCCTGCTGGCGCGTGAGGTCCTGAGGTCGTCCCCCTGGTACCCACCAAAAAAAAAAAAAAAAAAAAAAATAGGTTAGAGGGGCTGGTGAGATGGCTCAGCGGCGTAAGCGCCTGCCTGGCAAGCGCGAGGGCCTGAGTTTGACTCCTGGAACCCACATACGAAAAAAGGGCCAGTGATACCGCTCAGCGGCACGGGCGCCTGCTGGCACGCGAGGTCCTGAGGTCGACCCCCGGTACCCACAAAAAAAAAAAAAAAAGGTTAGAGCCAGGCATGGCGATACAGCCCTATAATCTCACCACTCTGGGAGGTTATAGCAGGAGGATGGCAAATTCAAGCCCAGCCTGGGCAACTTAGCAGTTTATAGAGAGATCCTGTCTCAAAATAAAAGTTTTAAAAATGAGCTCAAGATACAGCTCAGTTCAAAAGGCCTAGGTTCACAAGGTCCTAAGTTTGATTCCAGCACTGCATGTAGGGAAAAAAAAATTCTGAAGCAAGCAAGGCAGTGGGGAAGATGGCTCATTTATGGAAAAACTAAAGACACTGACAAAACATTCCTGGGCAAGTACAAACATTGGAAAGTCGAGATCAGAATTTACCTGTCTTACATGTACTCAAATTGCTGAAGGAAGCCAGGGATAAAGAGCTAAAGAAAATCAGATGAATGATGTATGAATAAACACAGGGTAGCAATGAAGAAACAAGAATTAAAATGGAGCCGGGCACGCTGGCGCATCATGTGATCATGGCTACTGGGGAGGCTGAGGAAGCAGAATCGCACGTTGGAGGCAACTTAGTGAGGCCTTGTCTCTGAAAAGGCCCTATCTCAAAAAAGGAGGCTGAAGCCTAGGGTGTAGCTTAGTGGTAGAGCATTTGTGAGGCCCTGTGTTTAATCTCAACCCACTCCATCCCCCTTAAAAGATTACAAAGTGGAACCAAATAAAAATTTTGGATCTGGAAAGTTACAGTAGCTGAAAAGTCAACAAACTTGAACATAGGGCAATTGAAATTGGTTGGTGTGAGCTGAAAGAAAAAATAATAAAAAAATGGACAGAACCTGTGGAACACCATCAAGCGTACACATTAAATAGTCTTAGGAGAAGAGAGAGAGAAAGAGGCAGAAAAAGTATTTGAAGAAACAATGACTAAATACTCCCCAATTTACTTAAAGTTATGAATCTACATTTTCCAGGACTGTTAAGGAACTCTGAGCAGAATAAACTCAAAGAGATCTACATTGGACAAGTGTAATTAAACTATCCAGACTAAGACAAAGGAAAAAACCTTCAAAGCAGCAAGAGAAGCAACTCCTCACACACAAGAAATCCTCAATAATATTAACCACCAATTTCTCATCAGAAACTATGGGGGTCGCAAAGCAGTGGAATGTTTGAAGTGCTGAAAGAAAAATCTCCCAACTGAGAGTTGTAATTAACTGACAAAGTGTCCTTCAAAATTGAAAGAGAAATTAAGATTTAAAAATCTAGGCTGGGGCCAGGCATGGTGGCGCATGCCTGTGATCTCAGCACTCAGGGAGCTGAGGCAGGAGGATCGCTATGAGTTCTAGACCAGCCTGGACTACATTGTGAGCTCAAGACCAGAGTGAACTACATAGCAAGACCCTGTCTCAAAAAACAAACAGACAAAAAAAGCTGGGCTGGGCATATAGGTTAGTGTGGAATGCTTGCCAAACTTATATGAGGCCCTGGGTTCAATCCTCAGTATTGAAAGAATGAATGAATAGTAAAAGTCTGCATGTGTTGCCAGTTAGCCTGCCCTAGGAGAAATGCTGGAGAGACTCCTTGAGGCCGTAGGAAAGGATACTACAGTAACTCAAAGTCATACAAAGAAATAAATATCTCTAGTAGAGGTAACTACATAAGTAAATATAAAAGCTAGTATTATTATTTTTGGTTTGTAACTCCCTTTGTTTCTTATATGATTAAAAGACAAATCCATAAAATAATAACTACAAATTTATGTTAGTGGCCCCACAATGTATAAAGATATAATTTATGATAATAACATAAAGCTGGTTCTTCATGTAATTACCATATGACTCAGCAATTCCGCTTCTAAGTTATATAGTCAAGAGAAATAAAAATATATGGCACTCTGGTTTGATGTCAAATAAAACCTAAATTCAGATTCCAATTCAATATCAAAATCTATAGAGTTTTGACCAACTGCTCTGTGGTGATACTAATATTAAACCAGGTTTACAGAAAGGGAGTTAAATTGTACCCTTGCGTAGGGCTCTCACCCAGCCTTAAAGAGCTGTCTCAACTCAAGGCAAGATTAAAGCCAAAATGAAATTCAAAATGATTTGGAGGAAAGCATACCATAGCTAGAGAGACAATTATATTGAGCTTGTTTACTTGGGCTTTTGGAGGGGTTTTAGGAGAGAGCATTTTGCTCTTATTAGAATCAGATGCATGTTATGAAAATATTCAGAAAGACAACAAAGTGACAGTCTTTCAAAATCTAAGCTGCTGATTATTTTGATCTCTTGTAGAAGGTATGTCCATGGCTTTGTTTTCCTCGCAGGATGACAATAATATTAAACTACATTAATGTGTTTTAATATTTTATGTTTCAGAAGTTGGACTTTTTAGAGTCTGATAGTTCCTGTTCCTCCGAAGCACTTTCAAAGAAAGAACTCTCTGCTGATGAGTTGTATCAGCGCCTTGAGAAACTCATTATTGAGGAGAAAGCAAATGATGAACAGATCTTTGACTGGGTAGAGGTATATAGACTGTGTCACTCTCTCTGCTCTCTCTGCCAAAAAGATGCTGTGGGGTCCTCTCAATTCACATGCCATACATACCCTTTCATTTCATGAGCGTTTCTAATATTAGTGAAAATTAGCTCTTACATGTGTATATTTTAAGGCTGTTCTATTTTTTACAAAATTTCACAGGTTTTTATAAATCAAGTAAAAAATTTTAGAACAGAAGCCATTCTCTGTCTGTCATTAGTTTAGGGTATAGTCTATATTTTATCCTTTAAATACTATCCTAGGTAAAATTAATAAGCAATATGTGGGGCCGGTGAGATGGCTCAGCAGCGTAGCGCCTGCCTGGCAAGTGTGAGGGCCCGAGTTCGACTCCCGGAACCCACATACGAAAAATGGGCCGGTGATATCGCTCAGTGGCACCGGTGTCTGCTGGCGCGTGAGGTCCTGAGGTCGACCCCCAGTACCCACACACACACAAAAAAAGCAATATGTAGTTACTATGAAATATACTGGTTTATATTTTCATATTTATGGCTCCTTCTGCAAATTTTATGCTTTATCTTGTGTCATAGAATGTTACTTTGTTTGTTTGTTTGCTGAGACAAGGTCTCGCCATGTAGTTCAGGCTGGCCTTTAACTGACTAGTAGTCAAACCTTTGGCAATCCTGCCTTAGCAGCCTCCCAAGTGCTGGGATTATATATAGGCATGTGCTTCCATGCCTAGAAGTTGAGTAGCTTTTAAATAATTGTAATAGCCTGCCATTGAATCCCTATCTTCCTTTCTAGGTTGGTTTGGGGTTTGGTTTTTCGTCTGTTTGTCTGGTTACTTGTGCCAAAAACAGCCTAGATTTTCAGCACCTCTCTCAAAGGACATGTGCAAACTGAGCCTGATCCCCAGATATGCTCCAACAGTGTAGGGCAGTTGATTATCTTGGCAGTCTTTATTTTGGACTCTGTTTCTGGCAGCCTTACCACACTGAACTCAAATTGCTTTTTCAGCCACTAGTACGAGCTCTTTTATATTCTCTAGCTTTGCCATTTCTCCTCAACATGAGCATTTGCTTTCTGAACCAAAATGGAGGTTTTTTAAAATGTATGTTTGCCAAGCGTGGTGGCGCATGCCTGTAATCCCACCACTTGGGAGGCTGAGGCAGAGCTATATAAGTGAATTCAAGGCCAGCCCTCACTACATATTGAGACCCTGTCTCAAAAAGCAAAATTAAAAATTAAAGTTTTTTTTAAAAATGCATGTTTATGTTTGTCTTCTTCAATTAGATACCTTTTTTAGTTTATGTGTACATTTTGGATTCTGACTTGATCATAAAATTGGCTTGCCATCTTTTTCACTTTTCATCACCCTTATATTCATTAATATGTCAACTTTTTTCTCATCCAAGTTATGGATAAAATGTATGAATAGGTAGGACCAAGGACAAAGTACTATACCTTCAGGGACCAGCTGCCACCCCAACTGCTACCCCTGTAGACACTTCTGGCTGTTAACCTCTTTTTTTTTTTTTTTTTAATGTGGGTACCGGGAGTCGACCTCGGGACCTCGTGCTTGCCAGGCAAGCACTTGTGCTGCTGCACAGTATCACCGGCCCTTTTTTTCCTTTATGTGGATTCCGGGAGTCAAATTCAGGACCTCGCGCTTGCCAGGCAGGCACTTATACCGCTGAGCTATCTCACCAGCCCCTTAACCTCTTCATTATTGTTTCACATCCCCTGTTCTGTTGTCTAGTTCTCCTTGTCATCTCACCGACAAGGGAATATCTATCACTAGGTAACTCGTCAAATCCCTTGAAGTCTAGAGAAGTTATGTCTATATCTGTCTGAGCTACTAAATACTAATTAAATCAGGAAGAAAAGGTTGTTTTCACATAGCTTTTTGATGAGTTTTCACATAGCTTTTTTTTTTTTTTTTTTTTTTTGTGGGTACCAGGGGGTCGACCTCAGGACGTCGCGCGCCAGCAGGCGCCCGTGCCGCTGAGCGATATCACCGGCCCCTTTTTTGTATGTGGGATCTGGGAGTCGAACTCGGGCCCTTGCGCTTGCAAGGCAGGCGCTTAAACCGCTGAGCCATCTCACCGGCCCCACATAGCTTTTTTGATGAGTTTTATTTCTCTTAGTGTAACCATCTCTTTCCTAAAACTGTTTTTTGGGTTTTTTGGAGACAACATATGGCTATGAAGTTCAGGCTGGCCTTGAACTCACAGCAATCTTCTTGCCTCAGCCTTCCAAGCCTCCATGCCCAGCTCTTTCCTAAAACTTTTAAACTATTCATGTGATAGTTTAGTCTTGACTTCAGGACAGGATTAGCAGTAGGCTTTCTGGTATGTTCACTAACATCTTCCAGATATCTTATACCTTCTTTTTTCTTTGGAAGTCAGGTCACTGTATGTGTAGTACTGTTTATATGTAGTACTGTTCTCTTTCTCCATGATTTTTCATAGATCATCATTTCAATAATTTGGTATTTTCTTTTCTCATGCACTGCAAATGATGCTAGTTTTACCTCTTCATCCATACCAGGCTTCTTTTTTTTTTTTTTTTTTAATCAGTATTTATCCTGTATAGTCCATACCAACAATTGATTCTCCTTATCAAAAAACCAGGTGTGATGGTGCATCCCTATAATCCCAGCATTATGGGAGACTGAAGCAGGAGGATCAAAAGTTCCAGCCCACCGTAGGCAACTTAGTGAGACCCTGACTCAGATTGTGTGTGTGTGTGTGTGTGTGTGTGTACGCGCGTGCGTGCGTGTGTGTGTGTGTGAGAGAGTACTGGGGATCGAACTCAGGACCTCGTGTGCTAGCAGGCGCCTGTGCCGCTGAGTGATATCACTGGCCCTTTTCTTCGTATGTGGGTACCGGGAGTCAAACTCAGGACCTCGCACTTGCCAGGCAGGCGCTTATGCCGCTGAGCTATCTCACTGGCCCTCAGAATTTAAAAAGAACTCACAATGAGTGTATTCATTATATATCACAATAAATTTCTTTTTTTTTTTTTTTTTTATGTGGGTACTGGGAGTCGACCTCAGGACGTCGCGCTTGCCAGCAGGCGCTTATGCCACTGAGCAGTATCACTGGCCCTTTTTTTTCCTTTATGTGGGTACTGGGAGTCGAACTCAGGACCTCATGCTTGCCAGGCAGGCACTTATGCCGCTGAGCTATCTCACCGGCCCCACAATAAATTTCTAAAAATTAAAAATGTACTGGGGATATAGCTCACTCTGAAAACCCTCAGTTCAATTCCCAATGCTACACAAAAGAAAAAGACAAAGGGTAAATTCTACCAAATGTAAATTCTGCCTAATAAAGAATTTTTTAAAAAAGGGAAAGACAAAAACATAATAGTAGTTGAGTCCCAATACATAGAGATATTTGCTGCTCTGTATCTAATACCAGTACTGTATAAATCTGACATCAAAAGTAGGAGATCCATCTTCTTTGTTTGCCCTTTTTTGTTAACATCTTTGCTTAGTCTATAGTCTTCTTAATACTTCAGGTCTGATCTACTCTTGGATACTAGAATTAAATTGCTTGGCTCTATTTGATAAAAGAAATACACAGGATTTTTTTGCCAGGCGTGCTGGGGATTGAACCCAGGTCCTCCCCGTTCCCTTCTTTTTGAGACAGGATCTCACTACATGTTCCAGGCTAGACTCTCAGCTATTACTCAAAAATAATTATTTGGACTTTGCAGAAGTAACTCTTTGAGGTTAGACCTGCCTGGCTTCAACTCAAATCAGATATTTAAGGACGTGTAAAACAACACATAAACCTCCCATGGTCATGGAACCTCCCATGTGTGGAATTTGGGACCCCTCTCCCACCTGTAGCCCCCTCACTGTTGGCACTGGTACCACATATTTCTATTCTGTGGGAAGAACTGGTCATGAACTCTGACTGTACCACAGAGTTCTACGCTAATCCAGAGTAATATGATCTATCCAAGTAGCCATTGTGCTATTGTCACACAGAGATGGCCATCTGTACTGGTGTCCCACAGAGCTGGCCATCTGACTCAAAACTGCTTTCCATTCAGTTCCCAGAAGCCACCCAAGTGATGCTGGAGCTTAGGTATTCGAAAGCTAGCTAATCTGCCTCTGTTCAAAAATTCATCAATACTGGGCTGGACATGTAGCCCAGTTGTAGAGCGCTTGCCTAACATGTTTGAAGCCCTGGCCCAATCCCCACCACCTACCCCCAAAAAGCAACACTAATCTTGTCTCTAAATATCTTTGAAATTCTCAGCTTTCTAACACAGAAGTTTATAAAAGACATTTTCAGTTTTTCCTGGCTAGTCATTTAAAGACTGACTCTTTCAGTGGAAAATACCATGCCGTGCCATTAAAAAAAGCTGGTCTAAGCATTAATTCTGTAAACAGGCATAAGGAACATGAACTTTGAGAAGCATTTGCAATACCTGTCTAGAAAATGTCTTCTTTTGTTCTTTTCTTTTGCTACACATCTGGTTTAGTATAGTGTCTAACAGCAGCAACAAGATGAATAAACTAAAATTAACTTTGGGGACATTTTTAATCTACTTAACATCTCTAGAAGGATTTTTTCTTGTCATCCTTAGAAAGAACAATTTCTCATCACCTGAAGGGTTTGTTTAGGGCAATGCTTGAGATTAACCTCTAATTGAATTAAAATTAAGATAAAAGAGCAGTGTTAGCACAGGTACAAAAGCTGCATGGTCCTGAGAAACAGTGGCCTTTAAAATATACTGCAGCTGTGCTATGTCTTAGTTACTCTTAAGTTTATACTTAGATAGATCATCTTAGTATGGATTACCTACTGAAGAATAAAGTTTTGAAATGGTTGTGCTTCCAAATGTACATAGCACATAACACTGTAATTGAGCAGAAAATAGCAGTACTATAATAAGCTCCCTAAAAATTAAGTACTGCTACTTAGAACATTTTCACATAGAATGGCAGCAGCCAAACTATTTTAAAATGAATTGAATGCTTAATTTTTCTATGAATGTGTAAAAATGTGATTATATCTGCCCTGAGTACCAGATCAGCCCTGTTTTAGGGAAAGTAAATTTCTCTGGTGTACAAGAATACCTTTAACTGTTTGATTTTTTTTTTTTTTTCCAACTTCAGGCTAATCTAGATGAGAGCCAAATGAGTTCACCTACATTCCTTAGAGCTTTAATGACAGCTGTTTGTAAAGCAGCTATTATAGGTAAGTGGCATTTTCTGAAAGCAGCTTTTAACATCTGAGATCCTTATTATATCAGCTACTGATTATATGGTCTGATTTTATACATTGTCTTCAAAATTTGCCCTGTTTAGCTCAGTTTCTATGCAAATAGTTAGCATTTCTGTCTGCACTGCCTGGTTTTCTCAATCATAGGGACAAATAGTTGCTCTGCCTGTAAAGAATCCACATCTACTACTGTATACTTTGTGTTCTCCACTGCAACAAAGTTGTTACATGTTCCTTGGGTGTTTTTTTACTACCTTGTATGTAGTTTTTTCCTTACATTTCTTTACACCTCCATCATTCAAGTCCACCTCTTTCTTCTGCTCATGGGTTATAAAGAATAGATTGAATATTCTTAACCTGTTATCGAAGGAGGGCCCATCAGGAAAGTCATTGTATGTGAATACCTATATGAGGAAAGAAAATACCTACAGTTTCTGCTGTTCTTTGTTGAATTTATATGACAGTTTTATTGTTTATTAGTTATATAGATAAATAGCATTAGAATTGGTTGAAATTCTAATATTCCAAGTTTCATACAATATTTAATGTTTAATGAGGATATCTACTTAGCCTCAGATGGAAATCCACATTTCTTTGACTGAAGTAAGGGGAAAAAAATCCGTCAGCTCAAGATTGTCTCAAAATTTCTTCCTTTGTCATTTCAGACAAATTCAAGCTATTCATTAAATAGTTTTAGCTTGGCATGGTGGCACATTCCTGTAATCCCTAGCATCCAAAAAAAAGGAAACTAACGTGTACTTCATAACTTAAACAGAGAATAAGAAAAAACCTTACACAACATTATACTTCTTGGCACTGAGGAGACTTTTCTCAATCCCTATGTATCATGCCTTTTCCTCAAAAGACTTAGATTAGGTATGTTTTTTGCCACTTTTACAATCAGCCCTTATCTTCATAATAATAAAATGGTCCCAACTCTTTCACCCTTCTGAACTGACACTTTCCCTTTTCTCATGTGTCTGTGTGTGTGTGTGTGTGTCTGTATATGTGTGTCTGGTGATTGCAGGATTGAACCCCCAGGCCTAATGCATGTGAGCCAATCACTCTACCACTGTTATACCACCCAATCCCTTAATTTCCTTTTTTTTTTTTTAATGTGGGTACTGGGAGTCAAACTCAGGACTTCGCGCTTGTGCTGCTGAGCGATATCACTGGCCCCTTTTTTCCTTTATGTGGGTACCGGGAGTCAAACTCAGGACGTCGTGCTTGCCAGGCAGGCACTTATGCCACTGAGCTATCTCACCGGCCCTTAATTTCCTTTTTGAATGTTGTTTTTTAAGGGACTCACTTGAATTAGTACTTCATTTTTATTAATGATATTTGTGATGGCAGATATGGGGTACAGTATGATGTCTTGATAGATGTATGTTAGCTTTCCATTACTGTAACAAAATAACAGAAAATCAAAGGGAGGAAAGATACATTTTGGCTCATGGTTCTAGAGGTTTTAGTCAACATTTGCTTGGTTCCCATTGCTTTGGGCCTGTGACAAGGCAGAACGTCATGGTAACAATCACATAATGGAGCAAAGTTGCTCATCTCATTACATCTGGGAAGTGGAAAGAGGAAGGAAGTAGAGTCCTAATATAACCTTCAGGGGTGCATCCCCAATTACATAACTCCCTTCTACCAAACCCTACCTCTTAACATTGCCACTACTCCCTAAGAACACTACAGGCTGGCAGCCAACACATGAGACTTTGCGGGACACTTCAGATCCAAACTATAACAAGATGGCTACAATGTAGAATGATTAAATCAAACTAATTAAATCTATCACCATCTTTTTTTATACTGAGACATTTGATATTGATTTTATAGGTTTTCATAAAACTACTATCACTGTTTAATTATAATTAAAAATAAATAATTGTGTTCACTACTCTTGAGGGAAACCCACAACTCAAAATGCATTTCCTCTCCACGTCTTTTATTATTTCTGAGAAAATGTCCCATTAAAAATATCAGAGCATTTGGATTTCAAAAATCTTGCCTTGACCCTCTTAACTACCTTTTCCCTTACAGAATCCTGTGGGTTTATGTACTCAGACAACTGGAAATGGTTCTGTGTGTTAACTCCTTAAATGTAATACTAATTCTTCTATCACCTCTAGCTGACTGCTCTACCTTCAGAGTGGACACTGCTGTTATCAAGCAGAGAGTGCCGATCTTACTCAAGTACCTGGATTCAGATACAGAGAAGGAACTGCAAGCACTTTACGCACTACAAGCATCAGTAGTAAAACTTGATCAACCTGCTAGTAAGTTTACCTTATATTAACCAATGGGTGAGACTTATTGAGGCCAAGACTTCAGAGATGATTGGGGGTTTAAAGATAGAAAATAGAAGAATCACTAATCACTAGTAACAAAACCTGAAATAACCAATGACTTTAACTTTTTTTCTTAGATAAGGGTCTCACTCTTTCCTAGACCAGTTTCAAACTTCTAGGTTCAAGCAGTCCTACCTCAGCCTTCCAAGTAGCTGGAATTGCAGGCATGCACCGCTGCTCCCAGCAAAGAGGTTCATTTTTTCTTTTTTTATTATTTTTAGACAGGACCTCACTATGTTGTCCAGGCTGGTTTCATGCTCCTAGACTCAAGTGATGCTCTTGCCTCCACTTCCAGAGTAGCTAGAGTATAGGCACATGCCTCTGCACCCAACTCCAAATCTGAAGTTTTGTTTTATTTGTATGAGATTTCATTCTTATTCTAGGGCAATTCTGATAAAACTTCCTGCAGTGATTGAAATGTAGGGATGTCATTCAGTATGGTAACCATAAGTCACAGTTGTTCACATAAATGTGGCTGTTATGACTGAGGAACTGAATTTTTCATTTTCTTTAAATTTAAATAGCCACATGTGGCTAGTGGCTACCATATGGGACAGCAAAGATCTGGGGAATGAAAATGGCCAGTGGTCTTGAAGATGATACTCTGCAGGACCCTTAGATATCTGACAAAATCCCTACTAGTAACTATCGTATATTTACCAAGGCATTTTAGAATACTTTCCAGGTTAAAAGGTATCATTAGTTCTTGGCTAACCAGACCAAAAAATAACCTGCACACTTAAGTTATAGTGATTCTGCTTAGTTAAGGAATTCTATTAAATCTTGAAGATTCTATTGCAATTTGTGGGAAGCAGGGGTATATGGTTAATTGAGAGATAGCACTGATGTTATTCTTAGGCTCTTCCTTAGGTTATAGGTTTTGCTAAATTCTCCTTTCTAGTGCTGCTGTGATCTCTTTGGGTGATAAAGGAGTTGAAACAAATTATCCTCAAAGTGTATAAGTGAAGAGACATACAAATCTGAATCAGTAACTTTGTTTTCCTTCTCTCAAGGTCTTTGAAAGTCATGTAACAACATGGCTTCTTTTTCTATATTGTTACATGGTGGGTATACTAACTTTTCAAATGAGATGGTGAAGTGGTTTGATGAAATTGACAGCAGTGTGCTCAAACAAATGAAAGTAACTGAAATTATTAATTTCAGTAGTCCCTGGAGAGCTGTTTAGTTCTAGATTCCATTTTCCTGTAAACCACCCAGGGCTTAAAGGATGCAAAGTGATTTTTCCAGGCATGGTGGAACACTCCTGTAATCCTAGTTACTCTGGAGTCTGAGGCAGGAGGGTCACAAGTGCAAGACCAGCCTGGGCAATTCAGCAAGACCCAGACAGCATCTCCAAATAAAGTAACAAAGTAGATCAGTTCTCCCTGGGTCCAATTCTCAGGACCACCAAAAAATGTGATTTTAATGTTAGCTTTTCTAACATTACAAAGATAAATCTAAGGAACAATTTCATATGACTCATTCTAAACCCAACATTTGTTTATTTTACTGCCTCCCTCCACCAATATGAAACAGAGAGCCGACTGTCAATGTGTAAGCGCTCATCCTGAAGAAATGTCTTTTTTCAGGGCTGGGGATTGCACCCAGGATCTTGTACAAGCTAGGCAAGTGTTCTACCACTGAGCTAAAACTCTGAGTCCCAAGGAATCTATTTAAAACATGTACAAATATAATCTCTGTTGGGACTTAATTATCTCTACCAACTTTCTCTCTTTTAAATACTAGGTTTCCACTGTGGGAGCAAAACAAAATTACTAAAGACAGCTTGGACATTTAAAACAACAAATAACTGTTTTCACAGGATAAAATCTAGATAAGATAGCTTTTGCCTGTGCTTTCCATATGAATTATTACCATTTGTTTTTCTTTCCATTTTGTGACAGAGTCTTGCTAAGTTGCTTAAGTTGCCAGACTGGGCTCAAACTTTTCCTACCTCAGCCTCCAAGAATTCTAGGATTGCAGGTGTGCACTACCTCACCTGGCTTAGTCTTTTCCACTTTTAAAATACAACATTAGGAAGGAGAATCAGTATAACCTGCCTTTTCCTCCTAAAATTTGTGAAAATAATACAATATTGCAAACTTTCCAACAATGAAGAAATGTAAAGAAAGTAAAAGGTTACTCTTACGTTTAACTTTTTTAGTTTTTTGGGGTTTTTTTTTATTTTTGTTTTTTGGTTTTTGGTTTTTTGAGACAGGGTCTCACTTTGTACCTCAGGCTGGCCTCAAGCTTGCAGTATTCCTCCTGCCTCAGCTTTCCAAGTGCTGGGATCACAGGTGTGCACCACCAGACCTGGCCATGGATTGAGAAGTACATAATATAAAACAGATTCAATGTTATTATAGTTCAAATTGAATAAAATAGTAGGAATAAAAATAATTCGGACTGCTTAAGAAACATCTTTTCCTCTTCATTATGCGATGAAAAATGAATAGGATGGGCTGGTGAGATGGCTCAGTGGCGTAAGCGCCTGCCTGGCAAGTGCGAGGGTCCGAGGGTCCGAGAACCCACATACGAAAACAGGGCCGGTGATATCGCTCAGCGGCACAGGCGCCTGCTGGCGCGCGAGGTCCTGAGGTCGACCCCCGGTACCCACCAAAAAAAAAAAAAAAGTGAATAGGATGAATTGTCCTAGATGCTCTTGTGTAGGAGAATGAATGTCATCATTCATTAATAGCTTTTCCTCACAACTGTAGTGCTGCAAAACCCATGGCTTATTTTTACCATCTCCAGATTTGCTCCGGATGTTCTTTGATTGCCTATATGATGAGGAGGTGATCTCTGAGGATGCCTTCTACAAATGGGAGAGCAGCAAGGACCCTGCAGAGCAGAATGGGAAGGGCGTGGCCCTGAAATCTGTCACAGCATTTTTCACATGGCTGAGGGAAGCAGAAGAGGAGTCTGAGGATAACTAAAACTTCAAATACACAAAACGAAATGAAAGAAACAACTTAAGTATTTTTTTAAAAAGTTTCACATCTTCGCCAATCACAGTGCAGCAAGGCCAATTCTCACAGAAACCCCCATGTGTGCACGAGTGGGAGGGGGAAAGAGAAAAACAGGTGATCATGGAGGAAAAAGGTACTGGAAACGAGTAAACTTCAAACCTGAGGGCAGGAGCACTAAAACCAAAATACATGTATTATTTATAGAAAATATTTTCTGTTTTAATCTTTTCTTTTTAAACAAGGACTCATACTTTAAAAAAAAAATACGTAGCAAAAAAAAAAAAAGTGAAAACTCTTAATTTATTTTAAGGACTGCAAATGCCAGTGTGTAATTTTTTAATTTGCAGTTTCTGTAAACAACTTGTATAATAGAAAAATGGAGAAATAAATTTCCCTCCCCTTCAGATGCACCTCATGTTTGTTTTAAGGCATAGTAGTTAGTCCAGATTTGAGAAGGTTTGGGGTGAACAAAGTAAGAAAGTTTTTTTTTTCTTTTTTTCTTTTTTTTTTTGTTGTTGTTGGCATCAAATCTTCTGCCTGCTTCTCAGTTTGCTTCAGACAAAAAAATAAATAAATAAAAATAGTAATTAAAACATACATAACCTTGGAACAGAAGGAAATGCTGTGGACCAGAGAACTCCAAGAATTGTTTGAAAAAAGTGCTACCCTGGAAAAAGTACTCTTAATACTTTTGAAATCTTTAGAGCAACTTTAAGGCTTGTAAATACATAGAACAAATATTTAAAAAAAAAAAATTGACTCAGTACTATTTCTTTTCACTTCCAAAATACAAAGAACAAAATAAAGACAAACATTGCAAGTTTAAAAGAAAGTAGAGCGACTTCTCCTTTTGCCAGCTGCTGAATGTACACCCAAGAGGTACTGTCTGGCTGTCTTTGCCTTCTCCAAGTCACTCCTGAGGAGCATGTTGGGGTTGGAGAATTGTGTGTACCAGTGTGCACACCTGTGTGCGTGCGTGTGTGTGTCTTTAGTGGGAAAATACAAGCTACTGCGTCAGTAGGGAAGACACTTGAGGGATCCAGAAAAAAATTTCCAGCAGCAGCTAGAAATATATTTGGGGTAAGAACAAATCAAAGGCTTTGGTGTTTTCTGGTGTTTTTTTTTGTTTTGTTTTGTTTTTTTTCCTTTTGAAACAGGGTCTCATTATGCAGTTCAGGCTGATATTGAACTCAATATTTAGCCCAGACTGGCCTTGAACTCAGCCTCCCAAGTGCTGGGATTACAGGCATGTACCACCATGACTGGCACAAGGCAATTTCAAATAATTCAAGTGTTCCACTTAGTGTTAAGGATACTAACTCACCATTCACTTTGAGACTACTGCTACCATTGATTTAAAAACCTCCCATCAGTTGCCTGCAGTATTTTAAAAATCCAAAGATACCTTCTAAAGAATGAAAAAAACCCCAAGCTTCATTATGTTATTTGGTGGGGATAGGGTTTAAGACTAAACCAGTTACTATCTCTACTTAATGAAGAAATCCTGGCTGCTCCCAAAATAAATAGTTTTTGTATTTTGTATCTTGATAACCAAAGCTTCTGCTGGCTTCCATCTCTCAGGAAATATCTATAGTGAGAGACTGGCAAGACTTGTGAAGTTCAAAAACAAAATATCCCATAGTAATAAAAGGATTTTCTTGAGTATAGTTGTACACAATAGAGAAACCTGCTTTGGAACCCAGGGAGTCCATTCCTTGGTGGTGAAGAAGGGTTGTCCTGAAAATCTCCTAGCAGGCATGTGACAGCATCTATCAGTGGCTGTCGTTTGTTTGCAGGGGTCTGACCAGGAAGGAGCTTCGGGCAGTAGAAATGAGCTATTCACCAATATGTTAGATGTTATGGACAAGTGTTGGGAATAGAAGAAAAAGAAAAATATTTTAGAAAAAGGGTTAAAGGATTGAAGGAATCTTAACATGTAAACACCTATAGTACAGTAACAGAAATAATATTTGATTCTTGTTTTTTGGAACCGGAAATTGAACTCAGGACCTTGCGCTTGCCAGGCAGGCGCCCTGCCACTGAGCTATACCCCTGGCCCCTAGAAATAATATTTGAAATCTCACCTATAGCAAGTAGTATAATGAAAAGATAAACTTTGGGTATATTGTTGCTAGATACATGGAATGTTCAGTAGGATTAGAAGTGTTAGGTAAAGACAAAATATGAGCAAAATAAGACAACTGATCCCCATTCATATCAGTTGAACTGCAATTCATTGCCATGATTCCTACCTTCATAGTTTTCTTACTAGAAACAGGGTTTGGTAGGTTTTTTTTTTTTTTTTAAAGTAATAGACAACACTGCCAGCATTGCCATACCTGTACTCCTTTCAAGATACAGCTAAAGTTCTTTCACCAATTTTGGCTTTGGGAGCAGGTCCAGTGCCTCTTAGTTCATTAATTAGAATATTTATACCTATATTCAAACCAGTGAATTTACAGCTTTTCAGTAACTTAAATGAAAGTCTTGTTACTTCTAGTCTAGCAGAGGAAAATGATACCAGTTTTCAAAATAAACTTATTTTAGATTATTGCATAGATGTATAAACCACTTCTCAGGTGCATCATGAACTAATTTTATTCAGCAAATACTTAATGGCCTGGAGGTTTAGCTCAGCGGTGGAGCATGTCTTGACCATGGGGGAAGCCTTGAGTTTAATCTCTCTTTTAAAAACACTCACTGATCATTTACCGTGTAGTAGGTATAGAGGGGATAACAGTGACCGAAGCCATCTTTGCCCTCATGACTCATGTTCTTTATGGAAATGGAAAGCTAGAGGTTAACACTGCATCATCCTACCCACTAAGAAGTGTCTGTCTCTTATTCTGGCATACTACAGGCCTCCATATCCTGCAGGAATTTAGGCAGAGATCCATTACATGCTCACTGGCTTCAGATAGCACACATATCCCTTTTATTCTAGTTTTGAGAATAACTCTTACCCCCCCCCAAAAAAAAAAAAAAAACAGTGTGTATAAGCAAGACATGAGATGATTTATGTGTCAAAGAAGCTTTGGAGGGCCGGTGAGATAGCTCAGCGGCAGAAGCGCCTGCCTGGCAAGCACGAGGTCCTGAGTTCGACTCCCAGTACCCACCAAAAAAAAAAAAAAAAAAAGAAGCTTTGGAGAATAATGTGCTAAATATTTTTTAATGTTTTGTATTGAAATTTCACACTTAAAAATTGCAGATTTTACAGAGTTCTATATATCTCTCACCCAAATAGACTACCTTAGGATATTTGTCAAAACTATGAAACCAGCATTATAGTTCATTGATATTAACTAAACTCTACACTATTTAGATTGGCACTGATGTCCCTTTTCTGGCCCAGGATGCAATCCACGCTACTATATTGCATTCGTCATCATGTCTTCTTTGTGTCCTCAGGCCTTTGGCAGTTTAGTCTTTGTTTTTCATAATCTTGACAATTTTGAGTAATGATGTGGTGTTTTGTACAAGGCCTCTCAATTTGGGCTTATCCAGTATTTTTCTCATGATTAAACTGGGGTTATAGATTTGAGGCAAAAATGCTACATAAGGGAAGTGCCCTTCTCATCATATATCAGCAGGTACATGATACCTAATATGATGTCACCAAGGGTAAGTGGTGATGTTCACCTTGACTGCTTGGGTAAAAAGGTGTTTGCCAGGTTTCAGCACTCTAGACATACTTTTCCCCCTTTCTTACTCCAGTCTACTGTATTTGACTTAGCCAGTCACTAAGTCCCACCCACAGTGGGGAGGGACTGAGAGTGGGAGAGAATTGAGCACCTCTTCCTTCCTGGAGTAGGGAATATCTAAAGTTACTCGGAATTCTCTGCAAGGAAGATTGTCTCTTCTCTCCATTTGTTTCTTTATTCACCCATTCATATATATGGACATGTGTGGAGATACATATGTGTGTGGATATATGTTGTATCATTAGGGACTCATATATTTTATACTTTGAATTACAATTCATTATCACATTATTTTGTTGTTTAGATTGTTCCAGTTTGGCCATGAGGAGCTCTTTGAAATGGGCTCCTCTGTCCTTTTGACAGCGTCCCATTCTTTTTTTTAAAAAAAAGCATTTACATCACAAGATGTTATAGGCATATCTTACATTTTCCTTGCCCAGCCCTAGAATCAGACATTTCTACAAGAATCCCTGATTTCTTCTAAGGAAAAGTGCTTAGAAACCAAGATCTGGGCACTGGGGTAGTTCACTGATAACTGGGTATCTCAGCATTTTGTTCTGCAATGTTTTAAAACTACACTTCTTACTGAAGGTGAGATTTTGCCCGGTGAGTAAACTGCTTTCATACAGATCATGAAACATGGGGGGGGGTATTTTTGTTTGTTTGTTTGTTTTTGAGACAAGGTCTCACCATGTAGTTCAGGCTGGCCTCGAACTCACAGTGATCCTCCTGCCTCAGCCTTCCAAGTGCTGGGATTATAGGTGTGCACCACCATACCTGGCAAAACACTGATTTTAGAAAACTAACTTTCAGAAAACATTGGTTGGGCTGCAGATACATGCTGGTATCCACAGCAGTAGGCAAGAGCACTTGCCTAGGGTGCCTAAGGCCCTGGATTTGATCCCCACCCAGCACCACAAGAAAATAAAAGGAAGAAAACATTGATTTTAGAATATATATGAGACTCTGGTACCCAAAAACTCAAGCCTACATATATTCCACTCATGCTTTTTTTTAAACAAACAAACAAAAAAAATGATGAAAATTATACCTTTCCCCTTATGAGTGATACAATTTAACTTCCCCTTAGTAATAGCCTCCTAGCACTTGGGATGCTGAAGCAGGAGGATCACCACAAGTTTGGGGCCAGCCTACACTAACTACATAGTGAGACCCTGTGTCACAAAACAATTTATTTTTATATAAATTATATAATATTTATATATTTATATTGTCTGCTAAAGTATAATACAGTACATTAAAATACTAAGGGGGCTGGAGCTCACTGGTACAGCACTTAGCCAACTAGCATGTGGGAGACCCTGAGTTCAGTCCCTAACACTGCAAAAATTTTTTAAAAAATTATCTGGATAGTAGATTCCAGTGACACACACCTGTAGTCCCAGCTACTCAGATGGCTGAGGGAGGAGGATTACAAATCTGAGACCAGCTTATGCAAGTTAGTGAGACCCTGTCTCCAAAAGAGAGTGGAAACTGGGATATGTAGGTCAGTGGTAGCGCACTTGCCTAACATTTGTGAGGCCAAGGACCACTGCAAAAGAAGAAAGAAAGGGAAGGAAAGAAAGAAATTAGGCCATCCAACAAAACAACTGGGAAGAAAAATGTTGCCTTACATGGGATAAGAAGAGCTCATACAGGAAGAAGTTGTATGTGCTGTAATGGAAAGAGGTCAGAATAGAATCGGGCTCTGGTTGGGAAGTATATGGTGTACTCTAAGAATAAAGAAAGGGTGGCAAAATATGTTAAGAGATCACACGTGCAAAAGTCAATTTGACCATGCCCTTATGACTAACCCAGACAAATTTTTTCTGGACAAATGAGGGGGAAAAACTTTTAAAATTGCCTTTTATTGTCATGGGTCACATGTTTTGTGCATGGGGGTTCCCATAAGATTATAATGGAGCTGAAAAAATCTCGTTCATATTTTTACTGTCCCTTTTCTATGCTTAGATAGGTAACACAGATATTTACTATTGTGTTCAAATTGCCTACAGTAGAGAACTATGCCATACAGATTTGTCATCTAGGAGCAATAGGCTATACCATACAGTGCAAGTGTATAGAAGGCTATCCCATCTACACTGGTATGTGTACTTCGATGTTTGCACAACCAGGAAATCTGATGACACATTTATCAGAATCCATCCCCCCCATTAAGAGACACATAACTGTCCTTTGATTTAGAATTCACTAGAGACAAGCCTTAGTATTTGTCTTAATTACTTTTTCTTGTTGCTGAGACAAAATACCTGACACCTAAAGTTAAAGGAAGAAATGTTTATTTACCTTACCATTTGTAGAGGTTTCACTTCACAGTTGGCTCCAAGATAGGGTGGTATGGCAGAAGGGCACTGCAGAGGAGAAACAGTTCATGGCAGGCAGAAGGCAGCAAGGTAGTGAAGAGGCAGCAGGCCACGATAGCAGCCCTCTTTCTGTCCCTTATATTCTATCCAGGCTACATGCCCTTAGGTCAGTGCCACTCACACCCAGGGTGGGCCTTTCTATTATCCACACCCAGAACTAAGCCAAACCAATCAGTGGACTAATTTAGTAATCACATACCTTTTATCCCAGCATCACACACTTAATTCCAGCATCACACTCTAGATCCAGACACCTCTGAAAAATCCTACCTATGACGGTATGAGGCTATGACTTAGACACAAGTCATAATGGTATTTTTTTTTTTTAAAGCAAGTTCTCAGCAAAAGTAATCAGTACTTATAAAAATCATTTCCAAGTCAGGCACAGCAGTGCATGACTATAATCCCAGTACCAAAGGAGGCTAACGCAGGAGAATCACAAGTCTGAGTCCTGCTTGGGCAACTTGCTGAACCCCGTCTCAAGAAACAAAAAGAGGTAGAGATGTAGCTCAATGAGAGCACCCTGGGTTCCAGTACTCCCAAAAAATCATTTTAAATCCACAAATTTAGCCCACATAGTGTACTAAATAACTGCATGTTAGCAGTTACATGGGCATCAGGGTTATTCAAAGCATGGCTTGAGAGGATGAACAAGGGTATCATGTTGGAGACGTATGTTCACAGACCCCAGCCTACTACAGTGGAACACGAAGAGGTGCAAGGAGCCCAAGAAACTGCTTTTAACCAGCTCTTGAAGTAATTCATAGGCACATTGAAATTTTTTTGTCTTAAAGATCCAACCCAGGCCCTCCCACATGCTAGGCATGTGCTCTTCCACTGAGCTACACAACACAATTCTGGCATTGTTGATATTTATGAACTGCTACCTAGGAATAGTTCAACTCTGCCCTAGCTCATAAAGCTTTTCACAAAGTAAGCAAGTATGCTTTTAGAACCTTCAGGTGTTTGTTTTCTCATCTTAATACAGAAATAATAACCCCTTCCTACGGAGCAGTATCAATGAGGTAGTATATGTTAAAACACTTTGTAAACTATAATTTGCCAGGCAACACAGAGTGCCAACTAATTTGTGATAGATACCTACTTTGTGATAGGCATCTAATTTGTGTGCATCTTCACACCACATCGTGATAGAGAAGGTGGTACTGCTTCTTGTTAGGGTAATTAACAGAGTACAGTACCACAAGTTTAGTTGTATCAGGGGTGATCTTTGTACTTGCTTTTCTGGGAGGCAGTGTTTACTTCAAAATATTTTCTTTCACCACCAGGAGTCTATTCTACACTTGGGGGAAAATGATATAATAGATATATTTTGGTCCACCGTATCTGAACAATACTGGCATCAGTATATCCCTGCCTGGCTTGTTAAAACCTCAGTTTTCTCATCTATAAAATAAGGATAACACCGCCTGCCTTCTGATACTGTCATGAGGATTGATTAAAGGAAATCAAATAAAGTGGCCAGCATTCTTTCTAGAATATGTGGGCACTTCTCACCTGTGCCCAGAGTACTTTTTCTGCCACATTCTACATTCTTAGTCATATTCAGCAACATACAATGAGACAACACTGTCTTCAGAATTGTAGGAGATAGTGATGGTTTGCCTAGCCACACTGAATATTCTTTGTGTCACTCAAATTTTTTCACATATCATTTCTGCTGGCATACTCTGCAGTCTTAGGCTTCTATCCTCAACTCCTAATAGACCTTGGAATAAAGAAGCTTTTCATAGGATTCAATAATGCATTGCAAAATCTCCCCCCCCCACACACACAAAGATTAATGCTTAGAGTCCTTTTCAAGTTACATATTGCCACAACAATAATATGAGTAGTATTTGCTACAAAACCATGGTGGAGCCCTGAAAATAAGTTTCTTATAAATGCATATTCTATCACATCCTGCTCTGGCTTTTGTTCATGATGTAGGAAATGCTGACTGCTTCAGGTAAAGAGACAACTACACCAAAGGAGCTTGCTGATTAAATTCATGTTTTATATCAATATCATGAACTCAACCAGTAGAATGCAAAGCAGAGACACCACAAGTATGTTAAATTTGAACATGATCATGTTTTAGTCAAAATATTTTGTCTCATGGGAAGAGCAGAAACAACCACAGATAAAATGTGAATTTTTGAACTAACAGTCTTGGATCTTGATATGTGTCAGTCCCAAAAGTATGCTACTCTTTCCAAAGTTTGGGTGGTTGAAATTGACAGTGGCTTTAATACAAGTGTTTTGAGAGTATTCAAGCCAGTATTTTCTGGTTCTTGAAAAATTCTGTTTTCTCATCACCATGCAGCTTTACTGTTTTGTAAAAGGAAAGGGTCCTTTTTCCATCACCATGTTTTTAGAACCTTTCTCTTTCTCTCTCAATGGATCCAATTTCATAAATTTGATTTTTAAAATTGTCTCATTTCCAAACACAAATTTTATTAATGTTTTCCTTTATATTACTGAGCATTATTTAAACAACAACCAAAAAAACCAAAATTATTTTAACCTTAAACTTTTTAAATGTCTTCATATCTACCAAGAAAAGGTATCTTAGAGTGACCAACTCACTTCACTGGAATTGTCCTGGTTTACATACTGAAAGTCTTGCCTTCCATTAGCTTACCCCTTCACCCTGTTCACAGCAAATAAACAGCAACAGTTGGTCACCATGAGTGTCCCTGAGCTGACCCTCTCACATCTGACTACCCATCAGAGGCCTGGTTGCCCCTCAAAGAAGATTAGCATGAAAGCGATGAAGTAGGAGTGGAAGAAGTTGGCATGTTTACTTTGTATTATGTGGTCGAAACAAAACTAGGTATGTTGTGTTCTTTAGTAAATGTGGCAAATAGAGTTTCTTCCATCTGTCTAAAATGCAGTCATTGGCTGGGCGTGGTTGCATACACCTGTAATCCCAGCACTTGGGAGGCTGAGGCAGGAGGATCACCATGAGTTCAAGGCCAGCCTGGGGTACACAGTGAGTTTGAGGCCAGCCCAAACTACATAGCGAGACCTTGTCTCAGAAAAATGAAATAAAATAAAGTGCAGTTGTTTTCTCTGTGATTATAAGGGGGAAAGACCTATGTCCCAGAACCTGACATGAAAACATGCTTGAAAGCAAGTCCTGCTGTTTTCCCCTGGAGCTGGCAGGACTAAGTGCTTAGTTATCTTGGTCCTAGACAGTATTCCCCACTGAGAGATACCTCTAATAACATTCCTAGAAATTTCTGTTTTTTTGAGGGCTGAATCCTCACTCTAAAATGTCAGATGCTTCAAACTATAGGAAAACTGTTGCTTAAAAATCTTTATCCTTATGTAGAAACAATCCTGAGCACATTCAGCTGTTTGATCTTTGACAAAGAGGCCAAAAACATACCCAAGAGGAAAGATAGCCTTATTAATAAATGGTGCTGGGAAAATCAGGGATCCACATGCAGAAGATTGAATATAGACCCATGTATCTCACCATGTACTAGACTAAAATCAAACTGTATCAAAGACCTAATTACAAAAACAAAAACGCTGAATCTGCTGGAAGATAAAAATAGGTAAAACTCTTGAAGACATAAGCAGAGGCAAGGACTTTCTGAAAAGAACCCTAGTGGCACAAGAAATAAATAAAAATAAAAATAAAGCTTTCATTCTAAACAAGGAACAAGACAAGGATGCCCACTATCACCAATTCTATTCAACACAGTTCTGGAAACATTAGCCAGAGCAATTAGACAAGAAAGAAATAAAAGGTATAAGGATAGGAAAGGAAAAAGTTAAATTATCATTATTTGCAGATGACATGATATTCTATGTAGAAGACCCCAAAAACTCCACTAAGTGACTCCTAGAATTAATAACCATATTCAGCAGCATAGAAGGATACAAAGGCAACACTCAAAAATCAACAGCATTCTCAAACTCACTGAAAGAGAAATTATGAAAATATGTTTCACAATAGCATCAAGAAAAATAAAATATTCAGGAATCAATGTAACAAAGGAAGTGAAAGCCCTTTACATTGAAAACTACTGTATGCTGAAAAAGGAGATCAAAGAGGATATGAGAAAATGGAAAGATAGCCCCTGTTCTTGGATAGACAGAACAAATATAGTGAAAATAGCCATACTTCCAAAACTGTTACACAGATTTAATGCAATCCCAATTAAAATACCAATAGCATACCTCACAAAACTAGAGAAAACAATCCTAAAATTCATTTGGAAAGAGAAGAGACCTAGAATAGCAAAAGCAATTCTGGGCAACAAGGCAAGGCAGAGGGCACCACAATCCCCCATTTGAAGTTATACTATAAAGCTACTGTGATAACAGCAGCATGGCAATGGCAAAACAAAACAAAACAAAAGACCCAAGGATCAATGGAACAAAATAGAAAATGCAGAAACAACTTTAAACATACTCCTTGACCATAGGGCCAAACTCACACTCTGACAAAAGGGCCAAACACCTTCAATGGAAGAGAGATAACCTCTTTAATAAATGGTGCTGGGAAAACTGGCTTTCCACATGATGAAAATTGAACCTAGACTCATATCTTTCACCATGCACTAAACCAAAATAGAAACAGATCAAAGATCTAAATATAAAACAAATAATCTGCTGGAAGATAGAATAGGCAATACTCTTGAAGACATAGTTGTAGGCAGACTTTATAAAGAAAACCCTGATCACACAGGAAATATTACAGACAATCAACAACTGGGATCATATCAAATTAAAAAGATTTTGCAAAGCAAAAGAAACTACCAACAGAGTGAAGACACAACCCACTGAATGGGAAAAAAATTTATACCAGCTATTCCTCAGACAAAGAACTAATATCTAGAATATATAAAGAACTCAAAAAAAAAAAAAAATCAGATCCCCCAATACAAAAATGGGCATCTGAAATGAATACACATTTCTCAGATGAAGAAGTACAAACAGCAAATATATGAAAAAATGCCCAATATCACTGGTCATTCGAGAAATGCAAATTAAAAACAACACTGAGATTCCATCTCACTCTAAGAAAGAATGGCTATCATCAAGAAATCAAGCAGTAACAAATGCTGGCAAGGCTGTGGGGAAAAAGGAACACTTCACTGTTTGTGGAAGTGTAAATTGGTACAACCACTGTGGAAATCAGTGTGGAGATTCCAAAAAAACTAAAATTAGAGGTTCCATTTGACCCAGCTCTTCCCCTTCTTGGTATTTTCCCAAAACAGTTAAAACCATCTTACCACAGTGATAAATGCATACCAAGGTTTAGAGCAGCACAATTCATAATAGCTAACTCTTGGAAACAGCCCAGATGCCCATCAATGGATAAATGGATAAAGAAAATGTGGCATTTATATATACAAAAGAGTACTACTACGGGCTGGTGAGATAGCTCAGTGGCATAAGCGCCTGCCTGGCAAGTGCAAGGTCCTGAGTTTGACTCCCAAAACCCACACACGAGAAAAAGGCCAGTGATATCGCTCAGCAGCATGGGCGCCTGCTGGTGGGCGAGGTCCTGAGGTCGACCCCTGGTCCCACCAAAAAAAGGAGTACTACTATGCCATAAAAAAGGATAAACTTGAGACATTTTTAGGTAAATGGATACACCTTGAGACCATACTTTTAACTGAAATAAATCGGACATGTTTAAATATTTCATTGTTTCTCTTGTGTTAGAAACCCAAAGGGTAAATAAGGACCAAAATGGATGACAGATACTGGGAAGTAGGAAGAAAATGTTCAAATGGGAAGGGGAACAAGGGGAGGGAAGAGAAGGGAAGTCAGGGAAAAGGAAAAAAAAGAATAGAAGGAAAAAATGGAAATGAAGCTTTTGTAAATGAGGGAAGAAAAGGGTTGAAGGGAGGGGACAGAAATGGGGAAAAAAGGAGAATCAAGATACATTATATATAGGTACAAATTCCCTATGATGAATGTGATTATTATGTATATCAAAAGTGTACCAATAAAATTAATTTAAAATTTTTTTAAATATTTGCAGTAGTGGGGATTGAATCTAGGGCCTTTGCACTGAGGTACATCTTCCCCAGCCCTTATTATTTTTTATTTCAAGGCATGGTCTCACTAAGTTACCCAGGCCAAGTTCAAACTTGAGATCCTCCTACTTTAGCCTCCCAGGGTGCTGGAAATACAGGCATGCACCAACATGCCCAGCTCAATTTTCTTGGTCTTTATGTATTGATTCATAATCATTTATTCAAAATTGTTGGGACCTCATATATGAGATTGGATGCATTCAGGTTGGTCATAGACTGGACCACATGTATTTCAGAATTCAGAATTTTGGAGTTTAAGCAAAAGTTTCAAAGTTGACTGCTGGACTAACTGAAATTAAAACTAATGCTTTTGGGCTGGAGGTGTACCTCATTGGTAGACCACTTGTCTAGCAGGCACAAGGCCCTGCCTTCAATCCCCAGCACCACCACAACAAAACTACTGCCATCAGTGAGTAAAGTGCAACATTGCTGGTGGGGGGGTCTGGATCTAGGGATGTTGCTTATTTCTAAATGAGCATCTTGGCCTCAGTAAACTACAAACAGTACAAAACTGTTGTGTGGCAGAGATAATATCTTTTTATCAGCTTCCATATTTTGCTAATGGTATGAATTGTTAATTTTCTTGCCACCTCTTTCAAGCTGCAGCTAAATTGAGAGTCATTTCCAGTCTTTCTGGCTTGAAACCAGAAAAGTGAAGTAACTCCTAGCCCTGCCAAGACCATAACATTCTGAAGGGACCTTAGCCCTGTCCTGGTCTTTGGTTACTTCTGCATGAAACTGTAATGCCCGAGCCATGATTCTTGGGAAAAAAATAATGATCAACCCTCTTAAGAACAAACACCTCGGGACCGGTGAGATGGCTCAGCGGCTTAAGCGCCTGCCCGGCAAGCTCGAGGGCCCGAGTTCGACTCCCGGATCCCACATACGAAAATGGGGCCGGTGATATCGCTCAGCGGCACGGGCGCCTGCTGGCGCGCGAGGTCCTGAGGTCGACCCCCCGGTACCCACAAAAAAAAAAAAAAAGAACAAACACCTCTCCATACCAGCCAATAATGAGTTATTCTTCTGACCTCTCCCGGTTAGCACAGGTGAAATAGTAAGTTTGGTAAAGGTATCTTTCAGTGCTCAGTCCTGTACCTGCAATGAAAAAATCTGCAGTTGCTTTAGCTTTCTCCATCTTTAGACGTAACACTCAAAAGGCACCTACTTTGCTTTTCTATACAAAACAAGATCTTGTATCCTAACATAAATTCGAGGACTAGGAAAAAGAAGAAAAAAAAAAAGCAATCCAGTGTCTTGACATTGGGCTGTGAAGCCTGTAAAAGCTTGCTATGTGTGCTAAAATTTAAACAGGGACTTGACTTTTGAAAAAGTGGTTGTTTTGTTGAAAATTAGAGATGATACAGTTTCATTGGGAGGCTTAACACTCACTTTTCTAGTTCACAAACCCTGTTTTCTTATACTTCTGGGACTACCTAGTCAGTGACTTCCAGGAATGGGTGACCCTGAGCACAGTTGTGCAGTCATCACAGACTGCTCCAAATGCCCTCCTTTCTCCCAGAAATCTCTTCCCAAGTCAGACACTCAGCTTCTTACTCTTCCGATCCCTGACACAAAGTTTAAAATATACAATTTTCAATTATAGTAATAAGGTACCACAGTAAATAAAGAGTAAGCCAAAGGAATGAATCCGAGTGGTTGGAACTAAAGGGACTTTGATATCAGTATGAGAGGTGTCTGCGTGAGAGTCTTCCGGTGTCCGGAAGCCAACTGATGGTCAGCAAACTTCTCCATACACTCCATTGGTGCTCACTTGCTCATGAAGTTGGCAAGAGGAGGTGGTGCTCACACCAATGCAGGTTAAACAGCTTAAATAAAAGACACAAAAAATCATCATGTTGCTGGGCATGGTGGCGCATGCCTGTAATCCCAGCACTCAGGAGGCTGAGGCAGTAGGATCATGGTGAGTTTGCAGACAGCCTCAGTTATATAAGCGAGCTCAAGGCCAGCCTGAATTGCATAGTGAGACCGTGTCTCAAAAAAAAAAAAAAAAAAAAAAAAATCATGTTACTGTTACAAAACACATGAATGTGACATCAGGGTTACTGGGGAATTAATAAAGTCATCAGGATGTTAATGATAATGCTCACGCCATAAAGAATTTTTGGTGGTGGTAGTGATTAAATTGGAACTGATAAGAGTAGTGGATGGCTATGGCTGGGAAAGTTGGTGAGACCGTAATAAAGTTAATGTCAGGACCAGAAGACAGGGCTAGTGTTTAAAGGATTGCATAATAAGCCTTTAAAAAGACTGGCACATGCACTTGATAACTGGTCAACTGCTACGAGTTTCAGGGCACTCTTACTGTTCATTCTCCCTATATTCATTACCAGCCACTAATCCTCCCGACCGACAAAACGCCTACTACTTTAAACACATCAAATCTTTCCAAACTGGCTTTGAAGAATTACACTTTTCAGCAATAGTGTGCAAACTGCCTACATACGTTGAAACCAACATAATATGACAATTTAAAGGAAACTCATCATAGGGTTTCATTTTTGAGAACCCCCCCCCTTGTCTGTGCAGATTAGGGATTCTCGGAAGACCTTTTCCTAGATGAGAAAGACAACTTTTCAGTCCTTGGTCCTGAGTCTCTACACCACCCTAGCCGTCGTTCTCATTAATGGGACGAATGAGAGTGAATTCTCCGCGCTCTGGCTTCCCAATTGCAAGGTCTTCAGGGAAGAATTCTTTGCCCCGTGCCGTGACTAAAGATAGATGCAGGAAATGCCAGCCCCCCCTTAAGGCAGACGGACCCCCAAAACGGAAATAGATGAAGCCCAGGGACTGAGCTGGAGAGCAGAGAAACGAAAGACGTGGAAAGAGCGCCCCTCCGAGGATGCCGACACGGCACCTGGACGCTCACCTGGCGCCGTCAGTCCGGTGTCCCGGAACCCGCACCGAGAAAACCCTCTCTACACCGCGCGCCGTCCAGGAGCGTCCTCTCGCGCCCCCGCGCGCCCGGCCGGGGACGCACGTCCGCGCGCTCCCTCGACGCGGGAGGCGGGGCAGGCGCAGGAGCGCGCGCGCGGAGCCGCGGGCAGGGGGGCGGGGCGGCAGAGCTCGGCGGCTGGGCCTGGAGGACAGCGGCGGTGGAGACGGCAGCGAGCGGTGGGAGCGGCGCCGAGAGGCCGTACGGGGCACGGGTACCAGGAAGGGGGAGCGCAGAGGTAACACAGGACGGAACAGGCGGGCGAGGAGTGGGCGCGGACTTGCGGGGCCCCGAAGGCGGGTGGCGGAGGCCGCTCGCCCGGGGCGCCGCCGCCGCTCCCTGAGAGGAGGGGGCGGGGCGCTTGGGTCCCGGGAGGTGGTGCCTTTTGTCTGCCTGCGGCGGCCGCTCCGCCCCCTCTTCCCCCCTGCGACCTAGCCCCCTGCCCCTCTCGCGGACGCCTCCTCCGGGTCCCTGCGGCGCGCTCCCGCCCTTGTTTTGTTTGGATTTGGGGGAGGAGGGGCAGCGCTTCCCCGGCCGTGCGCCCCCCTGCGTCCCAGCGCGCCTGCGCCGGTGAGCGCTACCGGCCCGGATTGGCTGCGGGGTCGCGTCTGCGCGGAGGCTGCGCGGCGGCTGCACGGCCTGTCGTCCGCCGCGCCCTCCCCTCACCCCACTCCCTTTGCGGTCTTCGGAGCCGGTTCGAAAGATGCCGGCGGCGGTGACTGGCTGCGGCGGTTCCGCCCCCCGGGTTCTCCGCCCCTGCCGCCGCCGCCGCCATTACGGAGCTCCCAGTGGTGAGTGTGCAGAGCCGAGGCCCGCGTTCCTGCCGAGCAGAGCCTGGGGCTGTCGCCGGGTGCAGGCTGCTCAGAGTCTGTCGCCCGAGAGTCCCTGAGCCGGTCCCCGCCTTTTCTCCCCCGCGTTGCGCGTTCGCCACTGAGGCCCTGCAGCGCTATCGCTCGGTGCCTCGCGTCTTTGTCTCCGCTTTTTTCGCCGCGTTCCTCTGCCTTCTGTGGGCGCGCTCGGCTTCGCTGTGCGGCCTTGCGCTTTAGGCGTCTGCTGGCATCTAGAACTTGTTACCGCTGCACCCCAGGCGGCGAGGTTTCAATCCGAGAGTCGCTTCGGTGGGTCGCCAAGAGATAGGCTTGTCATTGTACGCCTTTGCAGCGAGATGAAGGCAGGAACGGTGAAATGAGAGCCCCAGATCTGAGTCGATCCCGACTTGACCACTCTGTTCCCGGGGGCATACATTTAGCATTTCTGAGGCAGAAGTGTGTCCTCCACCAAGGACAGGAGCGGGTGGACTGTGTTGCCCCTTCTTCCCATGAATTCTTTCTCGGTGGTTTATTGTGCTTCCTGACTTGACGTTGAAAACCGAAAGTCCACTTGGAAATAACGGCTGGGAATTCATCTGAGATCTTACAAGCAGTCTGTCTAGACTTAGAGTTAAATTACACGTGACTAATGTTTTGAAAGATACTTTAAATTTGTTTAATCTGGCATAGGTATAAAACTTACTAGTTTTTAAATTTTTGATTGCTTCAAAAAGTTTAGCGTAATTAATTGTAAAGCAGATGTAACATTTTACAGGGTTTTTGGGGGCTTTGTTTTATAAGCTTGCTTGAAAGATTGAGAGCTGGAGGTTCGTGGAGGAAGTACGTATACTGAACTTTTCACATATAGATGAAGGCCTTAACTCTAGTCAGAATGTGATTATCTTGAGAGGAAGGACCACATGTCCTTAGTATCTGCAGAAGGTAGACATCAGTATATACTGATTTACTGAAATGTGAAAATGAAAAAAATTTTGCCAACTGTCAAATTACAGGCATGGGTTTCATTACATGACCCAATAGTATTTCTGAGGGTAGTAAGAGACTAGCTTGGGAGCAATTTGTGGTAGCTTATAGTTAGTGACATTCGTGGCATTACAATTCATAATGTATTACATAAATTTTATGGTGAATTATGAAGTAAGACTATTTCCCTTAAAATGCATATTGAGTATATCAATAAACTGAAATACATTGTTAAACTAATTTTCTGTTGGTTTTTCTTAACGTAGATGGAATCAAAATGAAGTTTTGAACTTTTTATTTCTTCAAGTCCTTTATTACCTGCATTAAAACAGTTCAGGCATTTACTTTGACAGAAGCAAGTCCTTGAATTGTCAATCTCACATTAAAACAAAAAATTTTGTTTTGGGCATGTATGAAAACCCAGGTGAAAAACATAATTTTCATTTATTCATTCTTCAACAAGTACTGGTATGTGTTGAGCGCCTTTTCTGTGGCTGGTATGTTCTTAGGCAGCATGAATGCATCAAGGAACCAGCTAGATAAGTTCCCTGCCAGAGCTGGACGTGGCGGCACAATGCCTGTATGTAATCTCAGCACTCCAGAGGCTGAGGCAGGAGGATCACTGTGAGTTCGAGGCTGGCCTGGGCTGCATAGTGAGACCCTGTCTCAAAAAAACAGTGAGTTCAAGGCCAACCTATACTGCACAGCCAGACCTTGTTTCAAAAAAAAAAAAGCAAGCCCTGCCAGGGACCAAGCATGGCAACCTAAAAACGTCTGGTTAATAGGTACATGGTAATGTTAAGGCACAATGAATTAACCGTTCATATAGCTGTATCGGCTCTGTAATGAACAGTACATTTTTTAAATAACCCATTGAGCCTCCTATTATAAAGTCCTACAGATTGAAGCTTTAATGTTCTATGACCTTTTACTAAGGAAATAGAGTTAAGGCAAATGTTTAATAGCCCAAATAACTGGGCTTTACTTTTTAAGTGTTCTTCACAAGTAGTGAATATAATAATGTATACTAACAGATACTGTTTATTCAACTAATTTTTCCAGTAAATATTTATGGAGTGCACACTATATGTTGGACACTGTTGTAGGCGCAGTGGTGGTCCACCTAGTGTTTACATTTCATTTGGAGAGACAGTCAGCCACATACATTGAACTGAGGATGGTGTTAAGTGCTATAAAGAAACCTAAAAAATAAGAAAGACAGGGAGCCTTTCTGAGGGGGATAATGCTGAGCAGAAACCTGATTGAAGGGTTTAAGGAAAAAGTGTTTCAGTTTAGGAAAACAGTGGGTGCAAACATCCTGAAGCAGGAATGAGCAGAGCACATTGAAAGAGCTGCAAGATTTGTGTGTTTGGAGCCAACAAAGTAAAGTAATGGGTAGTGTAGTAGAAGGTGAAGTTAGTGAGGTAAGAGGGTGGTGTTGGGAGATTTTAAGCAGGAGGATGTCGGCATCTTTTTGTTATTTTTTGGAAGGGTCTGGGGGTTTTTGGTTATTTTCTGGTTTTGTTTTTTGTTTGTTTGTGGATAACAGCCAGGAAGATTGGTGGACCAACTTCATAGTTATTCCAACCTGGACATACTTTTTATCTGGTGAAGTCTGAACTATCATTCTTCTCATTAGGTTAATGATGTTTGTGTCTTTATGGGTCATGAACCTGTTGTTGCCTTACTTTTTAGTTTAATCACTTTGACATTGAGTAGCTTCATTTGTCCTCCATTCCTTTTTTAACCTGTTTGTTTTGAGTAATTAGTGAATACAGAATTTTTTTAAACTTTTTATTTTATTGGTACGTTTATTTATTTATTTATTTATTTTTTATGTGGGTACCGGGAGTCGACCTCAGGACCTCGCGCTTGCCAGCAAGCACTTGTGCTGCTGAGCGATATCACCGGCCCTTTTTTTCCTTTATGTGGGTTCTGGGAGTCGAACTCAGGACCTCACGCTTGCCGGGCAGGCGATTATGCTGCTGAGCTATCTCACTGGCCCTTACTGGTACATTTTAGATGTAATGATAATATTCATTATAGGGAATTTGTACCTGTACATGATATATCCTGCTTCTTTTTTTCCCATTCCCCTCCCGTCCCTTCAACCCTTTTTCCCCTTTTTATTTACGAAAGCTTTGTTTCCATTTTTTTCCTTCTGTGAATATAGAGTTGAATGCAAAGGTTTGGTCTTTTTTTAGTATTTTGCTTACAGGGAAAATATTGAATGATACCTGTGAATAGGGGATTCAGAAAGTTTTTATTGACATAATAGTAGGATTTTTAACCCAGCTAGTCTTATCATAGGTTAAGAAAGATAAATTCATTAAAATCCATTAGCAATGTCACTTTAACAAGAATAACCTAATTGTGATGTTTTACTTCTGTATAGTGTTTGCATGTAAAAAATAACAAATTTGTTTTGTTTTATTATTATCAAGGAAAATACATTATTTCTGTGTAAGTGCTAGGTGACGAATAAACAATGTTCATGTATTTAAATTGTCCCAAAACAGATTTTTAGTTTTCACAGGCCTAAATAATGCCCTTAAGCCATCTTGACCCTCTTTTCACAGATCAGAAAACAGCTATTTCATGTGGGTTATTTTGTAATTTTTAAGTGAATTGGAACATGAGCATTTTACATAGTTTCCTTAACAGTTAATAAATTTAAATATTCATGGTATTCCTAGTTCAGAGTTGATAGTGAGTTTTAGTGGATTATTGTATCATCTTTTAGCTGCTTTTCCTTGCAGCTAGTTGATAATTCACAAGTATAGTATTGCCGTCTGTGTTCCCATAAAAACCTTTACTGTAACTGAAAGCATTCTCTATGTTTGAATTTTTAAAACATTTGTCCTAGCTTGTTGCTGCTTGTGACTGTTACCTGATAAGTCGAAAGCTCTTAAATTCCTAGACAGGGTCAGAGGTTAAAGTAGAAGTGAGTGGCTAGTTTATCATTCCCAACTTTTTGTTAACTGTTCGTTAGCACAGAGATCTGAACATTTAAGTAACCATTTTCTTATACTGAGGAATTTTACTAGATAATATCATTGAGTCCCAGTAAGATTTGAGAGGGGGTGTTAACGATTGAGTAAAGTAGGGTAACTACATCTGTAGTTATCTGTAGTTATTTAATTATGTTCTTCTCTATTTGCTTTGCTTACATTAAAATTATGACAAATAGGTCTTAGAAACATGCATACTTCTGTTCTCTTGGATAATGGTCTAAATTTTACTCTTCCAGTCTGGAGGCTCTTAACATATCATGTTCTTCCTTGTTTTTGCCCTTGTATTTTCTATTATTAGAGGAAAAAATTACTTTTCTAATGGAGATAGAGTTAAGATTAATTTTCCTGACCCCTTTGAGAACAATTCAAACAAAAGCCTTCTTTTTAGTAAACTGGTCTTTGACTAAACATTTGACTAAACCATTCCTTAGTCTCCTCATCTTTGTAAGTTCTGATGTTAGCAGGAGGGTATGGGGTTAGGGTTCCTTACCAGCTTTCTTGTCATTGTCTTTGTTCATGTAGAAGGTGCAATATCTGCTGTGGCTTATGCATTTGTCTTAGTCGCTGCTTTACATAGTCTGTGTTTTGGTAGTAGTTTTATCTTTTTGATTAATAACTAAGTCATGGGTCATGTAACTATAAGTTTTATAGTTTTTTTTTCTCTTTGGATGTATATTAAATTTAGACATTTTAGTTTAGTTTTGTTTCTGTTAATCTTCACACCAGGTCTTTTCTGTGCTTTAGGTTGATTCTTCATCACACTGAAACCATTAGGAAAAATCCTTGTGGTTAACAGCAGAGGCTTCAGAGTGTAACCTGTAGTCGGGCCTAGAAATTATTTTAAATGGCGACTGATACGTCTCAAGGTGAACTCGTCCATCCTAAGGCACTCCCACTTATAGTAGGAGCTCAGCTGATCCACGCGGACAAGTTAGGTGAGGTAGGGGCTGATGCATTCTTGAAGCTCACTCTTGGATCAACCCTTGACTTCAGGGCCTGCTGGGTTCTTCTTGGTACTTTGGTTCCTTCCCCTACTTTGGGAAGACTAGGTTGTGAATCTAACGAAAAATCTAATAGATGCAGAGTTCTTTTCATCTTCCCCTTCCCCTCAAATCCCTGAGAAAATTTCCAACTTTCTAAATTGATTCCAAGTTATTCTAAATTGTTTCCATGTGAATCTCTGTCTAAAATGAAGTATTTTGAAGATTATTTCTTTAAAAAATTATATTTCAAAAAAACTTATTAAAAATAATTTGCATCAGATCCTAGAGTTGACTTGAAGAATTCTCCTACATCTTTTGACACCCAGTTAGGCCCCTTGAGAAAGAGAGAAAAGAGAATTTTTTATGCATGTTTGATTATGACCATCTCTTTTCTTAGAAGGTAGAAGATAGCACCATGCCGATTCGTCGAGCTGTGAATTCCACCCGGGAAACTCCGCCCAAAAGCAAACTTGCTGAAGGAGAGGAAGAAAAGCCAGGTAAAGCAGTGGCACAGAAGGCAAACGCTTTTACTTCAATTTGTAGTATTTCATAAATCCCTTTGTATTGTTCTTTTTTCATGGTTAAGTGTTCTAGGGGACCATTTAAAGAAAAAAGCAGTAGTTATTGGTATGTCATTGCCAGATTATGTGTGCAAAACAAGGTGAAAATATAATATTCTTGGAATTAAAAATAAAAAAATGGGGAGGATAGGAACAGATAAATAGTGGCATCCTGGACATAATGTCATGAGAATGAAGGTTCTTAGGAATTGTGGAAGATTTGGGCCTTCAGGATAGACAGTGGAAGGTTCACCCAGAAATCATCAGGAGGCCTTAAAGGAAGCAAAAAGTGATCAAAAAATTGTTTATAACTGGTATTGATGGAGAAGAGATTGGCCAGTCAGGTAGGAGCATAATGAAATGCAGACTCATCAACTTGAAGTATCAGTGCTCCTTTATAGCATCTCTAACTACCTCTTCCCCTTCTCCCTCTTTTTTATCTTACGACCTTTTTCTTTCTTTGCTTATGTTTTTCTTTCTACCTTGTATTTTTTCTCAGGTTTGCTAGGGATGAGCACTCCGTGCTGTCCCTATCACGGCTGTTAGAATCAAATGTTTGCAGACCAGATTAGGAATAGAAAATACAATACATCCTTGTTGCATTTAGCCATTAGTGCACCAGAGGTTTGCACCTAGATTTTTGTCTCCAGATCCTTAGAATGAGTGCTGTAAACAGTTTACCCTGGCGTAATATAGTTAGGGAACGTGACAAAATATTAAAGTAATGACCACTGGTGAATTGAATTATCCCACTAACACTGGGATAAGCCACTAAATCACTAAGAACATCAGTTTTCATAATATATGGCAGAGAGTTTTGATGTACATTAGAAGAGTCAACCAAAAACTTATAAAGTAACGATATTCATAAGTTGTGTACTTGTTTAATCTTCTGTATATCTCATTGTGTTATTTTGTAATTAGAAATAATTAGACATCACTCATTTTAAATTTTGTAAATCCTACATTTCACACAAGCAGACACAGTGGTTTAATGAGTTGGAAACATCCTCTTGTATACACAACATTCTCTGTTCAGTGACTGAGTCTTTGTTAAGACATAACTCTAAAGCAACTACAGAGGCTGGGCGTGGTGGCACTTGCCTGTAATCCTAGCACTTGAGAGGCTGAAGCAGGAAGATCACCACAAGTTCGAGGCCAGCCTGGGCTACATAGTTCAAGGCCAGCCTGAACAACATTGCAAGACCCTGTCTCAAACAAACAAACAGAAAAAGCATGTACAGGCATACCTCACAGATGATTGTTTCAGTTCAAGACTACTGCACTAAAGCAAGTATCATGATAAAATTTATCATGCACTCTCCTAGTGCATATAAAAATAGGGGCCGGTGAGATGGCTCAGCGGCTTAAGCGCCTGCCCAGCAAGCACGAGGGCCCGAGTTCGACTCCCAGAACCCACATACGAAAAAGGGGCCGGTGATATCGCTCAGCGGCACGGGCGCCTGCTGGCACTCGAGGTCCTGAGGTCGACCCCCCGGTACCCACAAAAAAAAAAAAAGAATTTCTCTTTGGGCCGGTGAGATGGCTCAGTGGCTTAAGCGCCTGCCCGGCAAGTGCGAGGGCCCGAGTTCGACTCCCGGATCCCACATACGAAAAAGGGGCCGGTGATATCGCTCAGTGACACGGGCGCCTGCTGGCGTGCGAGGTCCTGAGGTCGTCCCCCCGGTACCCACAAAAAAAAAAAAAAAAAATTATATGCACTCTCCTAGTGCATATAAAAATTTTACATACTATAGTATGTTAAGTGTGCAATAAATCTATACCTAAGGAAATACATGCCTTAATTAAAATAGATTATTGCTAAAAAAATACTAATAATCCTCTAGACCTTTAGTGTTAATGGCTGAGTTAGGGTGGTGGTTGGTGAAGGTTGGAATGGCTGTGTCAATTTCTTATACAATGAAATTTGACATATCAATTGACTCTTGCTTTCAAAAAAACAATTTTATAACATGATGCTAATAGCCTTTATCCACAATAGAACTTTTTTCAAAGTTGAAATTAATCCTTTCAATTCCTGCCAGTATTTTATTGACTACATCTGTTCTTGTAGTATTGGGGATCAAAACCATGGCCTTGGCATTGAGTTACAATCCCACCCCATTTTTATAAAATTCATTTTGATACATGGTCTCAGTAATTCACTAAATCATCCACCCAGACTGGGCTCAAACCTGCAAGCCTCTTGTCTCATCCTCCCAGAGTACTGGGATCACAAGTGTGTACTGCAGCTCCCAGCTCAACTAAGTTTATGTAATTGTACGTTTCTTTTTTCATTTCGACAGTGTTCATAGCATCTTCACCAGGCATAGATACCACTTCTTTGCTCATCTGTGAGAAGCAGCTCCTCATCCATTCAGGTTTTATCATGAGATTGCAGCAATTTAGACACATCTTTAGGCTCCACTTGTGTGTTTAGTTGTCTTGCTAGTTCTGTTACATACATCTGCAGTTAATTTCTCCCCTGAAATTTTGAACCCTCCAAAGTCAGTTATGAGGTTAAAATCTACTTCTTCCAAATTCTTGTTAGTTTTGATATTTTGACCTCTTCCTTTGAATTGTGAATGTTCTTACTGGCATGTGGAGTGGTGAAACCATTCCAGAAGGATTTCAGTTTATTCTGCTGTATCTATCAGAAGAATCACTATCTGTGGCAGCTATAGCCTTAGCAAAAAAAAAAAAAAAAAAATTATACCCTATACCCAGCTAGAAAATGCATTTCTTTTCTTTTATTTTCTTTCTTTTTTTTTTTTTTTTTTAATGTGGGTACCGAGAGTTGAACTCAGGACCTCGTGCTTGCAAGCAGGTGCTTGTGCCACTGAGCGATATCACCGGCCCTTTTTTTCCTTATGTGGGTACTGGGAGTCGAACTCAGGACCTCGCACTTGCCAGGCAGGTGCTTATGCCGCTGAGCTATCTCACCAGCCCTAGAAAATGCATTTCTTAAATAATGAGGCCATGCACGCCTGTAATCCCAGCACTCGGGAGGCTGAGGCAGGAGAATCACTGCGAGTTCGAGGTCAGCCTGGGCTACAAAATGAGTTCAAGGCCAGCCTGAACTGCATAGTGAAACCCTGTTGCAAAAAGACCAAAAATTAAATAAATAAATAAATAAATAACACATAAAAGTTGAAATTAATCCTTAATCCATGAATCGCAGAATAGATGTTGTGTTAGCAGGCATATAAACAACATTAGGGCCGGCTTGCCGGCAAGCGCGAGGTCCTGAGGTTGACTCCCAATACCCACATTAAAAAAAAAAAAAAAAAACATTAATCTCATATGTTTCCATCAGAGTTCCACCAGATGGATTATCAGTGAGCAGTAATGTTTTGAAAGCAATCTTTTCTGAGCAGTAGGTCTCAACAAAGAGCTTGAATACTTAGGAAACCATGTTGTAAATAGATGTGTTCTCATCTAGGCTTTGTTATTCCATTGATAGAGCACAAAACTAGATTTAGTGTAATTCTTAAGGATTGTAGGATTTTCAGAAGGGTAAATGAACATTGGCTTCAATTTAAAGTCACCAGCTATTTTAGCCCCTGATAAAAAAGCGTACTTTGATGCTTTGAAGGCAGACATTGACTTCTCTTGCTATAAAAGTCCTAGGTGACATCTTCTAATATAAATTTCTTTTGTCCACATAGAAAAATCTATTGTTCAGAATAGCCACCTTCATCAGATCTCATGAACTGTTCTCTGCTAGCTTCACATTTTCTTCTGAAGCTCTTTCCTCTCTCAGCCTACATAGTTCTAGAGAGT
This sequence comes from Erethizon dorsatum, assembly GCA_028451465.1. Taxonomy (NCBI): domain Eukaryota; kingdom Metazoa; phylum Chordata; class Mammalia; order Rodentia; family Erethizontidae; genus Erethizon; species Erethizon dorsatum. Next base: position 120,005,330 of record CM051827.1, read on the forward strand.
TAGGGCTTTGCTCTGAATTAGGTTTTGGCTTATGAGAATGTTTGTGGCTGGTTTGATCTTCCATTCACATCACTAAAACCTTCTATATATCAACAATAAGACTGTTTCATTTTATTATTCATACACAGTATTTACTAGAGCAGCAATTTTAATTTCCTTTAAGAACTTTTTTACATCTGCGACTTGGCCCCTGTTTCTCAAAAGAGCCCTAGCTTTTGGCCTGTCTCAACTTTTAACATACCTTCCTCATTTAGTTTAATCATTTCTAGTTTTTGAATTAAAATAAGGAAGATGCGGGCCGGTGAGATGGCTCAGCGGCTTAAGCGCCTGCCCGGCAAGCGCGAGGGCCCGAGTTCGACTCCCGGAACCCACATATGAAAAAGGGGCCGGTGATATCGCTCAGTGGCACGGGCGCCTGCTGGCGCGCAAGGTCCTGAGGTCGACCCCTGGTACCCACAAAAAAAAAAATAAATAAATAAAAAATAAAAAAAAATAAGGAAGATGCAAGCTGGGGCATGATGGTGTGTGCCAGTAATCCCAGCACTCTGGAAGGCTGAGGCATGAGGATCAAAAGTTCAAGCCCAGCCCGGGCAATTTGGCAATTTAGCTAGACTTATCTAAAAAATGTAAAAAAGGGGCTGAGGATGTAGCTCATTGCAGAGGTCTTGGGTTAATCCCCAGTACTGCCCAAAAATGGTGGTGGGGGCATTTGCAGCTTTTTGTTTCATTTGAACACTTGGAGGCCATTGTAGGATTATTTATTGGCTTGATTTCATTATAACCATGTCTCAGAGAATGAGGAAACCTGAGGAGAGGGGAGAGACAGAAACAAAATGTTCAGTGGAGCTGTCAAAACATATGTTTATCAGTTAAGTTTGCTGTCTTACATGGGCATAGTTCTCTGTCACCCAAAAGAATGAACAATAGTGATATCAAAGGTCACTGATTTCAGATCACCGTAACTGGTAATAATGAAAATGCTTGAATGCACGTAATGTTGGAAAAAATAGCACCAGCAGACTTATTTAATGTAAGGCTGTCATAAACTTTCAATTTATTAAAAAAAAAAAAAAAACTGCAAAGCACAGTAAAGCAAGCTATGCCTGTATTCTTTCTTGCTTTTGTTTTCTGTCAGTTCTTTGTTTCTTTGGTGGTGGGGATTGAACCCAGAGCCTTGTACATATAGAAAATAATGCAAAATTTATAGCTTGTACTGCTATAATAAAATTAATAAGTGGTTCTTGGCTTTTTATCTTTTTTAAAATAAGGCAATACATAAACATAAGATTAAATAATTATAAATTCTTAATTTGTACAGCCAATTAGGTCAAATTGTTGCGGTGAGGGGCAGTTCATGATAGTTCACGATACACCATGACAAAAAATATAGGATACCTTACCATCGGAAACGTGAGTTACTCTCTGTACCCCAGGATATAGTATACCATTGTTATACTGACATTTGACCCTTAATACTTTGTGATCCTAAGAATATGGGAAACAGTTCTAAAAGCATCAGAATAGGCCAAAGGGCAGGAGTCATTCACTTAGTACTACTGCTGGCCTACAGGCTTCCCCCAAAACATTTTATAATCCTCATAACTGAGGGTTGGTAAGGATACCGAGGTCAGGATACTGAGACTTGGAGATGTCAGAGGACTTGCCCAAAGATCATTGAGCTGGAAAATTATAAAGACCAAATTGAATTGAGGTGTGTCTGACTAAAAGTTGTCCGAAGAGATTTGGGAGGCGTTTGTACTGGAGTAATATAGGCAAGTCAATTGAAGGGCATTAACCTTGGATAGGATTTGCAATTGATGGTTGACTGTTCTGAAATTTATGCTTTAATTTGTTGAGAAATGAGAAATTCCTTTACAACTTTACAGTTTTATTTTTGCAGCTTGATCATAAGATAGAAGTGGCATTCTTTCATTCTATGTGAAAACCACAAACATGGTCTTTTATTCTTTACCTGATTTTTGCCACTGGAGTCTTCTAAGAAATCTCTACATAGGCAGTGGAAGCAGTCCTGTGTTTGTAGTAGCTTTTCAGAGACTTGCTGTGGAGAAAAGGCACAAACAACGCAGACCTTAGTGTTCCCATCTTGTCTCAATCAGTCGTTTCACCTGGAAGTACAAGCTGATTTTTTAAGATTTGCCAGTTAAAAATGGCTAGCTTTTTAATTATGAGAATCATTAATACTGCAAAGTAGAATACTCAAGATTTAGAGTAAATGTGTAGTTTCCTGGCCATCTGTTTTTCTTGTGTGTGGGCTGGGTAAATATTTGAACAGATAGCTTGAGTGACATAAAGAGGGCTGTGTGTATAGCATAGTGGTAGAGCACCTTTTTAGCATGTGTGAGTCCCTGGGTTCAGTCCTCAGCACCCCCCCCCACACACACACACAAAGAAGAAAAAGATACAGATGAAGAAAACTATACTCAAAGTAGTTTTCATTTTAGAGTTCACCTGTTAATTAGAATGTTTGGCTGGTCTGTTTAATACAGTAAGCCTTACCTTTTTGTTAATTCAGGCTGTAATGTGAATGTGTATCTACATGATGCAGTTCTGCTCACTTTATTTTTTAGAACCAGATGTAAGTTCAGAGGAATCTATCTCCACTGTAGAAGAACAAGAGAATGAAACCCCACCTGCTACATCTAGTGAGACAGAACAGCCCAAGGGAGAACCTGAGACTGAAGAGAAAGAAGAAAATAAGTCTTCTGAAGAAACCAAAAAGGAGTAAGGACTTATACCTTTTTCCTGTTTCTAAATGAAGACCAAGTAAAAGGAATGTAGATCAGATTGAGCTAAAGTATTGCAACATTGGTTTATGCTAGGTATTTGCTAGTTGGGTTTACTTTTTAGAATTATCATTTGAAATAGTTTTATGCAGTTGTATAGGCTATTAGCATTTGTGGTACTTAGGAGAACAGTAGTTTGGGTAATCCAAAAGACTTTGAAGTGTGCTTTTATGCTTACAATTCACTGTAAGAGTGTCTAGTATTTTAAGCATTGACAAAATCTCAATAAGAAATGAAACACAAGGGGCCGGGGATATAGCTCAGCAGCATGGCACCTGTCTGGCAAGTGTGAGGTCCTGAGTTTGATTCCTGGTTCCAAAAAAAAAAGAAATGAAACCCAAAAATCTGACCTGGAGCCAGGTGTAGTAGCACACACCTGTAATCCCAGGACTTCAGAGCCTGAGGCAGGAGGTTCACCATGGGTTTGAAGCTAGCCTGGGCTACAGAGTGAGACCCTGTCTCAAAAAACCAAAACAAAGAAACAAAAAACTGACCTGGGAAACCCTTTACCATTCTATTCTCAGCTCTGTTCAAGGAGTGGGTTATTTTTACATGTTATATTATAAAATATCGATCTGTATCAAGCTGTTACTAGTGTGACTAAAACTCTGTATATGTTTGGTGAAGTTTTTAATTGGAGGTGACTGAGCATCTGAAAGCAAAATTTGCAGTTGATGATCTGTATCTATACAAGGTTACTGGTAGCAGTTCATTTTTAACTTTAATGGCCCCTACTCCCCCGGATAGCTGGTACTGTTCATTCTATTCTTTTCAGAATTGGTCCAGTTAGAAATTATTTTTCAAATAAAATAGAAATAGCTATACTTTCTAGGTATAATCCTCAGTGAATCCTTGATCCCAGTTGCATAGATGTACTTAAGGTCTGTGGACTTTTTGGTGGCTATCTGTATTTTTAAATGTTTTAATGCATCTGAATGGAGCACTATTGTTACTTAGAATAAGATTTATATAATGCTGTATGGTTTACAATACTACTAGCATATTCTCATAATTTTTACAGCACCTTATGAAGGGGTTGATAGAACTTTTATAATTGAGGTAACTGAAAATCAAATCATTTGCTAGATTGTGTATCTAGCTACTGGTTAGGATTGTATCTTTGGATATCAAACCCAAAAATGCAGAACCCACAGATACAGAGAGCCAACAGTACCACTTTCTGGAAAGTTTATCTTGTATAATAACAGTTGTTTGTTTTCAAGGGAGAAAGATCAGTCTAAAGAAAAGGAAAAGAAAGTGAAAAAAACGATACCTTCGTGGGCTACTCTTTCTGCCAGCCAGCTAGCCAGGGCCCAGAAACAAACACCGATGGCTTCCTCACCACGTCCCAAGATGGATGCAATTCTAACTGAGGCCATTAAGGCAAGTTTTTATTTCAACCAATCATTGTAGATTTATTACGTTCATCTTTTGCTTGTTTAAAAATGGCATTCTCATCATAATTTGTAATAGCTAGATCGTGGAAACAACCCAAATGCCCATTAACCGAGGAATGGATAAAAAAGATGTGGTATTTCTATACAATGGAGTACTACTCAGCCATAAAGAAAGATAAACTGGAAACTTTTATAGGTAAATGGATGCAACTTGAGAAAATACTCACAAGCGAAATAAACCGGATGCACATTTGTAAAAAAAAAAAAAAAAAAAAAATGGCATTCTCGGGCTGGTGAGATGGCTCAGCAGTGTAAGCGCCTGCCTGGCAAGCGCGAGGGCCCAAGTTCGACTCCCGGAACCCACATGCAAAAAAAGGGCCGGTGATATCGCTCAGCAGCACAGGCGTCTGCTGGTGCGCGAGGTCCTGAGGTCAACCCCCGGTACCCACAAAAAAAAAAAAAAAAAAAAAAAAATGGCATTCTCTATCCATATACCAGAAATCTTGCATTGCTTCCTAAAGGAAATTTAAAAGAAGCCCTGTGAGGTACATGTTTTTCTAATCCAGTCACATTTGGTTACTACTGTTCTTTTTAAAAATTCATATTCACTCTAGTAAGTTTTAAATTTTTATTAGTACGTTTATAATACATAATGATTAATTTCATCGTGGGGAATTAGTACATGTATATAAAACATCGTAATTATTTTTACTTCCCTTTCCCTCTCCTCCCTCCACTCTTTCTTTGTTGTTGTTGTTGTTTGGTACCAGGAATCAAACTCAGGACCTTGTGCTTGCTAGGCAGGTGCTTGTGCTGCTGAGCTATATCCCCAGCCCTCTCCCTCCACTCTTAATCTCCTTTCCATTTGCAAAAGGTCTAGCTCCCTGTTTCCTATTATCTGTTGACTCAATTAACTGATTACACAAGAGTTTTTATTTGAAGGCTGAAATGCCCATTTCAAAATAAAAGCTAAAAAAGACTGGGCTATAGTTCAGTGTAAGACTCTGGGTTCTATACTCAGTACAGGGGGATGGGGAGACCTTTCTTAAAGTTGGACATAGTGGTGTGCACTTGTAATCTAAGCTGCTGGAAAGGCTGAGTCCGGGGGTTTGAGGCTAGCCTGGGCAACACAGTGAGACCTTGTCTCCGAAAACAAAAAAAAAACAACCACCAAAAAAAAAAAACAAAAAAAACCAGCAGGTGTGGTGCCACATTACTGTAAGCCCAGCACTCTGAGAAGCTGAGACAAAAGGATCACAAGTTTGAGCCCAGCCTGGGCATTTTAGCAAGATGCTGTCTAAATTTTAAAAAGGGCTGGAAATGCAGCTCAGTGTGCAGCCTTGGATTCAATCCCCCAGCAGCACAAAAAACAAACCTTGTCTGGATAGCTTGACTATAAGAAGGTCTTTATTCTTTGTATAGCCTCTCCATGAGGATTTTTCATGGTCACTCAGCCTGGATTTGAAGGAGCAGGATTGTGGTGGGCATGAAGAAGAGACTAAAATGTTAAAATAGTAAAACCAAAACTTAGAACAATGAAAATTTGCCCTGTATTGAATCATGACTGTGTAATTATAAAATACAATAATGTTCCATGTAGTATTAACAAATTAACGATTTTTAGACCACTGGTACAGTTTTTCATGTAAAAGAGGAGTCCTGATGTCTGTTTCTCATTACCAGTTTGGTTGCACAAAGGACCGCTTGGTTTTTCTTTGATTTGTGCTTTCTCGGAGTCAAAAATAAACTTCAGTATGTCGTTAATAGCTCAGAGACATTTGCTTGTACTAGGTGATCTGTATTAACACAACTCGTTCTATGTTGTACATGCTGTTCCAGTCCGTCTGCCCGTTCGTTAACGGCATTTCCTTGTCAGAATGCATTGAGTAACATGAGGGTGTGTGTGTTCAGTTTATAGACAGCAGCAACCCAAAACCGGATGACCAGCCTGTTAGAGGAAATAGCAGATACTACTTCTGTGTGATTCGAAATTTAAAACATTTGAAAAAAAAGTAAATATTTGCTGCTTTTGTAGCATAATGAGATACTTAATTCTTCTCTGGCCATTAGACAGATGGAGATTAGGTAAATAAGGTAGAAGTGGAAGAAGGCACCTTAAATTCCAGTAGAAAACCTTATTGCTCGAAACTCCTCTTAAATCTTTGCCATTTATAAACACAGTTTTATGCCATTCGTTTAGATTTATTTATGCTTCCTTTCTACTGATACTCATAGCCTACAGAGAAATATTGGTCCTAGTGTAACAAAATTCATTCCTCGAAGTGGATCAGACCTGTGATCCTCTAAGTGATAGAAATGTTCTGCTTTCCTCATTTTAATGCAAAAAATCTATCTTCTAAATACAAAATAGAATTAAAATGGAGAGAGATTCTCGGTTAACACACAAAATGTGTTAATGTGTTTATACACATGTGTTGTTTAATGTGTTTTTGAAGAGTTTAAAATTATTGCAGGAATATTTTTTCTTGTGTTATTTTTCTTAGTACATGTTTGCAGTATATAATAATTGCATTTATTGTGGGGAGTTGATACGTGTATATAACATATCTTAAGGCTTTTTGTGTCCCCTTTTCCTATCCTCCCTCCCACTTCCTTCTATCTCCTGGTCCCTTCCCATTTGCAAAAGCCCTGTCTCCTTGTTTCCAATTATCTCTTTTTTATTTTGCTCTTTGTTTATATTTTTGGTTTCTTTCTGTGTGTGTGTGTGTGTGTGTGCACGCGCGTGCGTGCGTGCGTGTGGGGGGGGGTACCGGGAGTCAACCTCAGGACCTCGTGCTTGCCAGCAGGCACTTGTGCCGCTGAACAATATCACCGGCCCTTTTTTCCTTTATGTGGGTTCCGGGAGTCAGATTCAGGACCTTGTGCTTGCCAGGCAGGTGCTTATACCGCTGAGCTATCTCATAGGCCCTTTGGTTTCTTATATAAGAGAAACCATTCAATTTTTTTTTTTTTTTTTTTTTTTTTTTTTTTTGTGGGTACCAGGGGGTCGATCTCAGGACCTCGCGCGCCAGCAGGCGCCCGTGCCGCTGAGCGATATCACCGGCCCCTTTTTCGTATGTGGGTTCCGGGAGTCGAACTCGGGCCCTCGCGCTTGGCAGGCAGGCGGCCGCTGAGCCATCTCACCGGCCCAAACCATTCAATTTTTAAGCTTGTGTGTCTGATTTATTTCACCTAAAATTATGGTCTCAGGGTGCAACTATTTTCCTACAAATGACTCAAATTTTACCTTTCTTTTATAGCAGAGTAGTGCTCCACTACTGTGTGGAAATATTTTATAATTATGTATTTTTTCATACCCATTATGAACTGATGTTATCTGAAGTGCTGTTTATTCTTCCCCACTATTTTTATCATTTGTTACCAAGTTCACGTGTCAAGTTCTCTAATAAAAAATAGTGCGTATGGTTTAATAATTTTCTAGGCTTGCTTCCAGAAGAGTGGTGCATCAGTGGTTGCTATTCGAAAATACATAATCCATAAGTATCCTTCTTTGGAGTTGGAGAGAAGGGGTTATCTCCTTAAACAAGCACTGAAAAGAGAATTAAATAGAGGAGTCATCAAACAGGTAATATTCTTTGTTGGAATTCAGATTACTGCCAACTGGGGGTGAGCTAGGTGTGGAGCATGTGCCTAGAATTCTTGCTTAGGTTTTATACTCAGCACTGGGGAGAAAAAACAAATAATATTATTTTGTGTATCAGCTGTACTAAGTACATTTAGAACATTTAGGCTCTCTCTCTTTTTTTTTTTTTTTTTGTGGGTACCAGGGGTCAACCTCAGGACCTCGCGCGCCAGCAGGCGCCCATGCCACTGGCCCTTTTTTTCGTATGTGGGTTCCAGGAGTCGAACTCGGGCCCTCACGCTTGCCAGGCAGGAGCGTAGGCCACTGAGCCGTCTCACCGGCCCCTAAGCTCTCTTTTTACGCAATTTTGAAATACTTAAGCTTAGCCTAGTTTTATTTTATTTTATTTTATTTTATTTATTTATTTTTTTTGTGTGTGGGTACCGGGGGTCGACCTCAGGACCTCGCGCGCCAGCAGGCGCCCGTGCCACTGAGCGATATCACCGGCCCCTTTTTCGTATGTGGGTTCTGGGAGTCGAACTCCGGCCCTTGCGCTTGCCGGGCAGGCGCTTAAGCCGCTGAGCCATCTCACCGGCCCAGCCTAGTTTTATTATTAAACTAGGTTTCAAAACACTGGTGCCAATCCCCTTCTTAGCTAACTATTCTTTAGAGAACAGAAGAAACAAGATTATGATATTTTTATTGTACTTACGTGGATTGTGACATTTATTTGTTTGTTTTATGGTGCTAGGGATCAAACCCAGGGCCTCATGCATACTAAGCAAGTACTCCACCATTGAGATACACCCCTAGACCTTAGTTGGAGTTCTTTGGGGGTGGCATGTACCAAAATTTACATACCACTGAAAATGAGAAGCAGAGCCAAAGAATCCTACTATTACAGTAGTAAAAAGGGTAATTGTTCCTGTCATAGGTTTGTTAGCCTCAAAGCCTAATTTAAGACTAAATTTGTTACTTGCCTTGTAAGCTCATCTTGGTCAGGTGTGGTACAACATACTGGCAATTCCAGCTGCTTGGGAAGCTGAGACAAGAGGATTGCAAGTATGAGGCCCACCGAGGCAATTTAGTGAGACCCTACCTCAAAAGAGCCAGATGTATTGGCACACACCTGTAATCCCAGCTACTTGGGAGGCTGAGGCAGGAGGATCCACAAGTTAAAGGGAAGCCTAGACAACAAGACCCTGTCACAAAATAAAAAGGGCCGGGGATGTAGCTAATTAATCCAGTGCCCCTGGATTAATCCCTGGTATCACAAAAGGAAAAAGAAAAAAAATTGACCTTAACTGATTAGTATCTAAACCTGTAAGAGGAGCATTGGAGAAGCCTGAGTGAATTGAGATTAGTACTAGAACCAATATTGATTTCAGGCATTACCTTGTTACCTTGCATAGCATAGTTCATCAGTGTTGCTTATAATCGTGGAAGTCTAGGACTTGACAAATGTAGCTCAGTGTAGGGCATGTGCCTAAGCATGTACAGGCCCTGGTTTCGATCCCCGGCATTGCCCTCCACCCCAGTCATAGAAGTCTAAAGCTAGAATGGACATTGTCTTACCTACCCTCTTCAGAGGCCCAGAGTGACAATAACTACCAAAGTATCATGGTAGTAACAAAGATGGTTCTAACTACCTTGTTCACCACATTTCCAGAGTTCCGTTGACTTTTCTATACCTTGCCACACAGTTTGATGAATTCTGTGCCACTTAGGCATTTGCACTCAGCTTAGAAACTGTCAGTAAGTTCCTTGCAAATATATATTGTTTTACATGTGTCAGATGATTACGGGTCCATCAGTGAATAGAACAAATCCCTGCTGTGTGGAGTTTACAGCCTAAACTTTCTCAAAATGCTGTGTATTTAAATAGCCTTTAAAATGATCATTGATTAAAAGGCCTTATTTAGTCTATATAATCATTAAAGGCAAAGACCCATCTTAAAAATGTATTTCAGCACAGCTTATGCATTGGCTTCATATTTTTCTTTATGAAAATTTAGTTTCTGGCTTATTCTTGTCTCTGTAGACGAACCCTCACTTTGATGCTTAAACAACAGTTAATATACTAAAAGCATTTCACCTTGCTAAATTAATAGCTGTGTAGGTGATGCTGAAGTATAATAAATTGGTTATTGTGAATCAGCTTTAAAGTTGTATGAAAGTACTTTTCATGGAAATACGTGATAAGATTTATACAGATCATCATGTGCTAGATCTTAACAAATTATCAGGTAACCTTTTGCACAGAAGGAGTAATTTGTCGCTGGTAATCCATGGGAAGCAGTATGGCCTGAGACTGGTTAGAGTCAAAGCTTGTCAAGGAGCTGTCTTCTTTCCAAGAGAGGAAGGGATTTTCTCATTTACCCTAAGGAATTTTTTTTTCTTCTATGGGACAGTTTTAGTGTTGTGTTTTTAGTGTTTTGGATTTTTTGAAAGCTTGTAATAGATTATTTAACCCAGTATCACAGTAGCATTCTTCCTCAATTTTGTAGTTGTGAAAATAAAAGCTCAGAGGGAGCCGGGCATGGTGGCACATGCGTGTAATCCCAGCCCGCTGGAGGCCGAGGCAGGAGGATCCCTGTGCGTTCAAGGCCAGCCTGAACCACATAGCCCTGTCTGAAAACAAAAACAAAAACCTCAAAGGGTTATAATTATCCAGTATTGAAGAACTAAATAGTATCATAGTTAGGAAGGATTTCATCCTTTCTTTTGATTCCTCTTCCATTGTTTTCTCTCTGAAGAGTTACATAACACTTACATTAGCTCTGGCATCATGCTCTGTAATTCTTTTTTTTTTTTTTTTTTTTTTTTTTTTTTTTGTGGGTACCGGGGGGACGACCTCAGGACCTCGCGTGCCAGCAGGCGCCCGTGCCGCTGAGCGATATCACCGGCCCCTTTTTCGTATGTGGGTTCCGGGAGTCGAACTCGGGCCTTCGCGCTTGCAAGGCAGGCGCTTAAGCCGCTGAGCCATCTCACCGGCCCTGTAATTCTTTTAGTCTAATGTAAAGTTAAAAATATGAATACTGGAATAATTTTAAATAAAACTTAATTTAGGTAAAAGGAAAAGGTGCATCTGGAAGTTTTGTTGTGGTCCAGAAATCAAGAAAAACATCTCAGAAATCCAGAAACAGAAAGGTAAGATGTCTCTGAGTTTGATCACTGAAATACTACTACTATTAAAGGTAGCAGCATTTATTAAGTTTTTACTGTGTGTTTGCCACTATGCAAAGTGTGGCCTTTCTACTAAGGTTCAGAGAGGTCGTAAGTACTTTGCCCAGCTGGTATGTAGAATAGCCAGGTTGCATATCCAAGCACTCCAACCCAGTGAAGTCTGTGGTCTTAAATGCATTGCATTGAATTGTTGGCAACTGTATGAATTATTTTGTTTTTGATATAATATCTTTTAAACTAGAGGAGGTATACAAGTACAGTTTTACCCAACACTAGGTGTAAAACCTCTTCAGAGCTGATCTTACATCTTTTTGTGAATATTAGTCTTCCCTTCTCCAAGACACAATAATTTCATTTATGTATTTCTACAGTAATAAAGTGAAGTGCCTACTTATTCATCTATGTGAGTAATTAGGGTCATGAAAATTCCTCTGTATCTTTGCTTTTATAACTGATGGGTTTTGTGCCCTTTTTTTTTTTTTTTTTTTTTTTTTTTCTTGTGGGTACCGGGGGTCAAACTCAGGACCTTGCGCGCCAGCAGGCGCCCGTGCCACTGAGCAATATCACTGCCCCTTTTTTCGTATGTGGGTACCGGGAGTTGAACTCAGGACCTCATACTTGCCAGGCAGGCGCTCATGCCGCTGAGCTGTCTCACTGGCCCGTTTGTGCTTTTTTTTTTTTTTTTGCTTTTTTTTCTTTTCTTTTGTGGGTACTGGGGGTCGACCTCAGGACCTCGCGCACCAGCAGGTGCCTGTGCCGCTGAGCGATATCACCGACCCTTTTTTCATATGTGGGTTCCAGGAGTCGAATTCGGGCCCTCGCGCTTGCCAGGCAGGCGCTTACGCCGCTGAGCTATTTCACCAGCCCTTTTTTCATATGTGGGTACAGGGAGTCGAACTCAGGACCTCGCACTTGCCAGGCAGGCGCTTATGCCACTGAGCTATCTCACCGGCCCATTTGTGCTTTTTTTAAGTAAAACTTTTTTTTTTTTTTTTTTTTTTTTTGTTCTTTTTGAGACAGGGTTTCACTCTGCAGTTCAGGCTGGCCTTGAGCTCTCTTTGTAGCCAAGGCTAGTCTCAAACTCAACAGCAATTCTTCTGCCTCAGCCTCTCAAGTGCTGGGATTACAGGCATGCGCCACTATGCTGGGCTTTTTTTTTTTTTTTTTTTTTTTTTAAATACAGACAGGGTCTCACTACCATGTCTAGGCTGTCCTTGAACTCATTATGTAGCTCAGGCTGACCTTGAACTCATGACAGCCATCCTCCTGCCTCAGCCTCCCAAGTGGTGGGATTACAGGCATGTGCCACTACACCTGGCTAAAACTTTCTAATATTTTGAATTTTTGTGTAGTGCTTTCTTTTTTTTTTTTTTTTTTTTTTTTTTTTTGTGGGTACCGGGGGGTCGACCTCAGGACCTCACGCACCAGCAGGCGCCCGTGCCTCTGAGCGATATCACCGGCCCCTTTTTCGTATGTGGGATCCGGGAGTCGAACTCGGGCCCTTGCGCTTGCCGAGCAGGCGCTTAAGCCGCTGAGCCATCTCACCGGCCCTTTTTTTTTTTTTTTTTTTTTTTTTTTTTTGTGTGTGTGTAGTGCTTTCTGATGCTGCTCTTCGTTTTTTGTTACTGAGGACTGAGACTGAATTAAGACCTTTAAATAAATTCTATTCTTTATACTTTTAACTTTCTCAGTCTGAAATTTTTATGTAAAAGAAATTGCTGTATAACTCACATTTACTCCACTGTGATATGTTTTATTTGTTTTATTTTTGTCGGTATTGGGGATTGAACCAAGGACTCTGCTGTACTAGGCAAGAGCTCTACCACTGAGCTACATCCCCAGCCTGGTATGATTTATTTGAACGTGGAAGAAAATAGAGTTTTCCACTTGCCAGTTGATTTGGCAGTCAGCTAAATCTTTGTTATACCTAGAAAAATATGGACTGAAAGCCCTATAATCTGTAGTGACCATAACTTTTACGATTATATTTCAGAAGAGGAGCTCTGCAGTGGATCCAGAACCACAAGTAAAATTGGAGGATATCCTCCCATTGGCCTTTACTCGTCTTTGTGAACCTAAAGAAGCTTCCTACAGTCTTATCAGGAAATATGTGTCTCAGTATTACCCTAAGCTTAGAGTGGACATCAGGTATTAGCCATTGACCTGGACTTTAAGATATGACGTGTTAGTTCCTTAGCCCCTTTTTCATTAAATGAAACCTTTTTTGGTGGGTTTTTTGGCCTCGTTATGTTTTCCTTTTCATATCATATGAAGGTTTTTTAAAACCAAACCACATAATTCTTTTGTATGATCTTTGATAGAGTATAGTTGCCCTGTGGTGATTAATCATGTAAATTGTCACATTGGTTCAGATGTGGATTCAAGCAGACATTAATTTGTTTAAATTTACAGTTTTTAACGTGTGAGTTCTGAGTATGTTTGTGGAAGATCTTTGTTGTGATGATCCTTGGAGAACTGCATTTAGTCCAGAGTTCTTTCTGCAGAAGAGTATTTATTTAATGCACATTGTCTTGGTATAGTTTAGTGCTGGTATTTACTCTATCACTTAGGTATATAGTTATGTTTCAGCTGCGAAGTAACATTTTCAGAGTATCACTTAGTGGTATTTGCACTACTGGGAGTTGAACCCAGGAAGTGCTGAACTAGATCCCCAGCCTTTATTTATTTATTTATTTATTTAGAGACAGGGTCTCACTAAATTGCCCAGGTTAGCCTCAGTCTTGCTTCCTCAGCCTCCCAAGTGGCTGGGATTACAAGTGGGTACCATCATATTCAGCTCACTTAGTGTTCTTGAACATACCCAATTAAAGAGTTAGTGAAGTATTGCAAAAGAAATGGAAACCATAAAAGCAGAAATTTTGAAATTAGCTCTTATGCCTTAAGTGTGATGGTAGGGGGCATATACAACTATGGACCAGAAATGCACTGTATAACTCATTTAAGGTAGAAATACATTTCACATTTAGCTCTCTATTTACTTTTTGATGACTAAAGACCATATCCTTCTCCAGTTTTTGCTTTTGCTTTTGTTTTTTAAGACAGTCTCACTATGTAGTTGAGGCTCACCTTGAATTTACTGTGTAACCTTGGGCAGTCCTCCTGCTTCAGCCTCCCTAAGTACTGGGATTATAGGTATGTATCACTAAGCCCAGCTAAACTTTGTCTTTTAATAATGAATTATCAACTCAAAGATACCAATGAACCTGAAGACCTTCCACAACTTTTTTTAATGGTAACATTTTCCTTTGGAACGCCTCCCCCATTATCAACCATACTGATTTTGTTTACCTCTGATCACAGTACTGTCATATATACATTTAACGTGAAAATTCAATCGTACTTGCTTGGCCAAACACAGCAAGAAAAAAGGTTTTTATTTATTATTTGTTTATTTATTTATTTAAAGGAAAAAGGTTTTTAAAGAATGACTTGTCAGGCTGGGTGTGGTGGTGCCCATCTGTAATCTTAGCACTCAGGAGGCTGAGCCAGGAGGATCCCTGTGAGTTTGAGGCCAGCCTGTTCTACAAAGTGAGTTCAAGCCCAGCCTAACTGCATAACGAGACCCTGTCTCAAAAAGACCACATATGCACAAAAAAGAATGAATTGTCAGGGATGGGAATGTGGCTCAGTGGCAGATCACCTGCTTAGCATAGTGAGGTCCTGAGTTTGATTTGTAGCACCACAAAAGTAAAGCACCCCTTAAAAAAAATACATATATACATATAATGAATTGTCTATGCTCGTTACCTACAATTTCTTTCCTCTTTTCTCATAAGCCTACTTTATCCCCCCTGCTTTGCCTGAACTGTTTTTTCCTCTCAGCATCAGAGTGATGTACATGTTGCACATTTCAGTGATAAACTGGTAGTTCTTGTCCTCTCACCAGCATCTGGCACATTTGACTCCCTGTACTTGGTACATTTTCTTCCCTTCCCTTCCAGGATACTACACCTTTCTGATGTCCTATGCCAGCCTTACTGCCCTCTTTTCTCAGCTGCCTCAGGGTTTCTGATTCAACTCTTAATATAAAGGTGCCTTCTCTATTGCAGCTTAGGCCTCTTGTATTTTGTCTCCATACCCATTTGATAATTCTTTCCACTTGTAAAGCTTTTAAGTACCACCTATATACATGTACAGATTCACAAATAAATCTAGCCTGTACCATTCCTCTAACTCAGTGATGTATATACAGGTACTAGTTCAACATCACCACTAGGTTGTCTAACGTACGTGTCCAAAATTGATTATTATCCCCATCCTCTCAAAAAGTACTGTATCTCCATCGTAGTTAGTGGGAACATCAACTTTCCAGGTGTTCAAACTAAAAATTCTGTCTTTATGCTGATGTCTTTTCACATACGTAAATCTAATCTATAAGCAATTATCTTGGCTTTGTTTGTAAAATATATTGTTAAACAGACTACTTGCTATCATCTCTGCTGCTATTACTCTCTTCTGTTCTACCATTCTGCCATCATCTCTCATCTCATGTATGACCTATATTAAAACAGTAACCTTCTGCTTTTTCTTCCTCTCCTTTAGTATGTTGTTAACATCACAGTGCTAATGAGACTTTTTAAAAATCTAAGATCAGGGCTGGTGAGATGGCTCAGCGGCGTAAGTGCCTGCCTGGCAAGCGCGAGGGCCCAATTTCAACTCCTGGAACCCACATACGAAAAAAGGGCCAGTGATATCACTCAGAGGCACGGGCGCCTGCTGGAACACGAGGTCCTGAGGTCGACCCCCGGTACCCACAAAAAAAAAAAAATCTAAGATCATATCACCTTTATATTCACATCCCAACCCTCTCACAGTTAAAGCCAGAGTGTTTAAAATAGCTTACAAGGCACGGCACATCTATTTCTTCTTAACCTCTCTCACTGGCCTCAGAGCCTTTACCTTTCCTAAATCTCCTCCACACACACATACATCCACTTTGCTGATTCCTTTACCTCAAGTTTTTACTCTAATGTCATCATCATAGGCTTGCCTTGATTGCTTTATTATCATTATTATTATTATCATCATCATTATCATTATTATTATTATTTTTTAGGTTTATAAACAAAAATGTATTTCTCACAGTTCTGGAGATTAGACATCTGAGATCAGGGTGCCAGCCTGTTTGGGTTCTGACTGACTTCTTGTATCTTCACATGGTGGAAAGGGCCCTTGTACCAGTGATGAGAAACCTTTTAATGCTTTCAGTGATTATAAACAGCTGGCTGTGGCCAAAGGTTTGCCACCATTGCCGTATACTTTTTTACCTCCTCCATAGTGGGGATTAAACCCAGGTCCTCGCACATGCTAGGCAAGCACTCCACCATGAGCTCCATCCCTAGCCCTTACTTTGAGACAGTCTTCCTAGGTTGCCCAGACGGACCTTGAACTTGCAGTTGTTCTGTCTCAACTTCCTGAGTAACTGGGGTTGCAGGCATCTGCCACCATGTCTGTCCCTTACTACTACTTAAAGGTTCAGTTTTGGAAGCTCTCAAATATACACAAAGAAGTCGAACGTAACTATCATACTAACATCAACCCTAACAAAGTAATTCTTCAGCATTTAATATCCAGTCCATGTTCAGATGTACTCAGTTGTCCAGAATCAGTCTTTACAGTTGTTTTTTTTTAAAGTCATATTCTGACTTGACACATTACATTTGATTGATATGACCGACCAAAACCTCTCTCCAGCCTGGACAACATAGAGAGAACATGTCCATCCTTTGATTATACAGGCCAGTCACTGTTGCGGTCCAGGGCTTTGTGAGTGCCCTGGCAGTTTAAAAACTGCTTCGGTGTGTACAGGTAATGACTTAGCTTCTTTGCTTGGAAAAATAAAAGAAGTGCCCCTTATTAAAGATGATAGCAGTTTGGTATTATTTTTATTCATTTTAATAAACTACATATAATAGGTGCTTTAGATTGCTACATATAATAGAACTTTAGATTGGGGATTAAGTTGGATCTATTTCTTTATATTTTTCTTTCATTCATATATTTATCACTTTTTTTTTTTTTTTTCTTTTTCTGTTTTTCTCTGCAGGCCTCAGCTGTTGAAGAATGCTCTGCAGAGAGCAGTAGAGAGAGGCCAGTTAGAACAAATAACTGGCAAAGGTGCATCGGGGACATTCCAGGTTAGAGGCCAAAAGCTTGATTGTAGACAAGCGATTCTCAAAATTTTGGGTTTCAGGATCTGCTTTATAATCTAAAAATTTATTGAGGACCCCAAAGTGTTTTTGTTGGAGATACCTGTCAATACTTACCATATTAAAAGTTAAAACAAAAGTTTTTAGTACTGATTCATTTAAAAATAACAAAAACTCATAATAGGTTTGCATAAATAATACATTTTTCATGAAAAATAACTATTATTTTCCCCAAGAAAATGTTTTTGTTGAGAAGTGGAATACTTTTTTATGTTTTTGCACATGTCTTTAAGTCGCTTGCAATATATTTTGGGTCTAGGAAGAAAATCTTTTTTTTTTTTTTAATGTGCGTACCGGAAATCAAACTCAGGACCTCGCGTTTGCCAGCAGGCGCTTGTACTGCTGAGCGATCACTGGCCTTTTTTTTTTTTTTTTCCTTTATGTGGGTACCGGGAGTCAAACTCAGGACCTCACCCTTGCCAGGCTTGCGCTTATGCCACTGAGCCATCTCACCAGCCCGGGAAGAAAATCTTAACAAAATGTGTTTAGAAAAATAACTTTTTTGGGCTGGTGAGATAGCTCAGTGGCATAAGCACCTGCCTGGCAAGCGCGAGGTCCTGAGTTCAACTCCCAGTACCCACATGCGAAAAAAGGGCCGGTGATATTGCTCAGCGGCACAGGCGCCTACTGGCGCATGAGGTCCTGAGCTCGATTCCCGGTACCCACAAAAAAAAAAAAAAAACTTTTTAAGATAACTTTCAGATACTTGTGGATAGTATTCTTTGATACTACACCAAATTTCAACAAATGGTATGTAGGTTTTTAACAGCTTTACTGAGGTATAATTTACAAACCATAAGATACACTTAATCTGAGTTAAAATTTATAATACAGTGAATTTTCAATAACTTTGCAGTTATATAGCTGTCACCACAGTTCAATTTTAGGACATTCCCATTGTCTAAAAAAGATCCCTTGTGCCACATAGGGTTGTACACACCTGTAATCCTAGCTATGTGGGATCCCAAGGCAGAAGGATAGCAGGTTCCCACCAGCCTGGGCAGTTCAGCAAGACCTGTTTCAAAATGAAAAAGGCTCAGGTTGTAGTTCAGCTCAGTGCTAGAGTGGTTACCTAGCGTGCATGGGACCTTGGGTTCAGTCCCAAGTACCAGTGGGGAGTCCCTCGTCACATAACATGACTCGGAAAGATTCTCTCCTATTCTGTGACTTTTTTTTTTTTTTTTACTTTTCATAGATTTATTAAGGGAATGATGGGTTACTATTTTTTTTTCCTCCAATCAGATTTTATTGGTACATTTTAGATACACATAATGATCACATTTGTCAGAGAGTTTGTACCTGTACGTGATATAACATTTCTTTTTTTCCCTTCCCCTACCTTTCAACTTCTCCTCCCCTCCCCATTTACAAAAGCTTTGTTTCCATTTCTCCCTTTTCTCTTTTTTTTATTTTTAATTTTCCCTTCTTCGTCCCCCCTCTTGTTCCCCTCCCCATTTGAACATTTTTTTCCTATTTCATAAGGACCTATTATACATTTTGGTCCTTATTTACACTTCCAGTTTCTCACACCAGAGAAACAATGCAGTATTTACCCCCGTGTATAAGTTTATTTCACTTAAGAGTATGGTCTCAGGGTGCATCCATTTACCTAGAAATATCTCGAGCTTATCCTTCTTTATGGCAGAGTAGTACTCCATTGAATAAGAAAACCACATCTTTATCCATTCACCAGTTGATGGCATTTGGGCTGTTTCCAAGATTTGGCTATTACAAACTGTGCTGCTATAAACGTGGGTGTGCATATATCGTGGTGTTATGATGCTTTTAATTCTTTCAGGAAGATACCAAAAAGGGGAACAGCTGGGTTGAATGGAAGCTCTAGTCCTAGTTTTTTGAGGAATCTCTACCCTGATTTCCACAGTGGTTGCACCAGTCTACACTCCCACCAACAGTAGAGAAGGATCCCTTTTTCTTCACAGCCATGCCAGCATTTGTTATTGGTTGATTTCTTGATAATAGCCATGCTTCCTGGGGTGAGATGGAATCTCAGTGTTGTTTTAATTTGCATCTCTCGAATGACCAGTGATGTTGAACATTTTTTCACATACTTATTTGCTGTTTCTACTTCTTCATCTGAGAAGTGTATATTTATCTCAGATGTCCTTTTTTTTTTTTTTGTGAGTACCGGGGGTCGACCTCAGGACCTCACGCGCCAGCAGGCGCCCGTGCCGTTGAGCGATATCACCGGCCCTTTTCTCGTATGTGGGTTCTGGGAGTTGAACTCGGGCCCTCACGCTTGCCAGGCAGGCGCTTACGCTGCTGAGCCATCTCACCGGCCCCAGATGTCCATTTTTGGACTGGGTATTTAAATTGGGGGGGGCCTGATTTTTTGGAGTTCTGTATATATTCTAGATAGTAATCCTTTGAGGAACAGCTGGCAAAAATTTTTTTCCCACACGATTGATTGGGTGACTTTCTTAATATCTTTTGAGCACAGACTTAATTCTGTGACTTAATTTTGATAAAGTCTCTTTTCAGTCAACTTTTTAAATTGTGTCATTGGTCTGCTGCCTGACCTGAGGTCATAAAAATGCACTCATATATTTTAAGAGTTTGATTAATTACTTTGAGTTTTATAGTTTTAGCCTATGTTCTATATTGAGTTTTATTTATATGAAGTAAGGGTATACTGTAATTCATCTTTTTTCATGTAGGTATCTATAGTTTTCCCCATGCCATTTATTGAAGACTATCTCTCCCTCACTGAATTGTCTTGACAACTTGTCACACATCAGTTTACTATAAATAAAGGGTTTATTTTTGGACTCTTCTGTTCTGTTCTGTTGGTCTGCATGGGAATCCTTAATGTCAGCATACCACACTGTCTTGATGACTATATATTTATAGTGAGCTTTGAAATTTGGGATTATAAGTCCTCTTTTAACTTTTTCAAGAGTGTTTAGACTATTTTCAGTCCTGTGCATTTTTGTTGTAAATCTTAAGACCCACATGTGGGAGTGGGGGTAGCTGGGATTTTGGTAGGAATGCATTGAATCTGTAGATCAACTTGGAGAGAACTCTTATCCTTTACTTTCTGTCAAGTATTTCTATCCATGAATATCAAACATCTCTTTATTTATGCTATTTCTCTTAGTGTTTTATAGTTTTCTGTCTACAGGTATTGAATTTCTTCTCTTAAATTTATTTTTATTTATTCCTTATTTTATTCTTCATGCTGTAATGAATAGAATTGGTTTCTTACTTTCATTTTCGGATTGTTCCTGCTGACTTATAGAAAAAGAAGTTTGATTTGTCTGTTAATCTTGTATCCTGTGACTTTTTTTTTTTTTTTTTTTTTTTTTTTTTTTAATTTGGAGACAGGGTTTCACTATGTAGTTTAGACTGGCCTTGGACTCACTGTGTAACCCAGGTTGGTCTCAAACTTGTAGCAATCCTCCTGCTTCAGCCTCCTGAGTGCTGGGATTAGGCGTGGGCCACCAAGCCCGGCTATCCTGTGACCTTGAACACATTTACTAGTTCTGGTAGGATTTTTTGGTAAATCTCATAGAATTTTCTACATGGAAGATAATGTAACCTACCTTGAAAGACCCTTTGATTTCTTCCCTTCCAGTCTGGATGTTTTAACTTCTTTTCCTTATCTGATTGCTCTAGATAGAACCTCTAGTGCAGTGTTCAGTAGGAGCATGAGAGCAGACATCTTTGCCTTGTTCTCCATCTTAAAGAGAAATCCTTCAGTCTTGCACCATTAAGCTAGCTTCAGGCTTTTGGTTTTTTAAATTTCTGCAGTACTGGAGATTAAACTCTCCCCTGAGCTACATCCCCAGCCCTTTTTTTATGTTTTATTTTGAAACAAGGTCTCACTAAGTTACCTAGGCTGCGCTCAAACGTATGATCCTCCTGCCTCAACTTGGGATTACAGGCTTGAGCCATCACACCCAGTTTAGCTGGATTTTTCACAGATCTGTATTGTCAGGTTGAGCAAGTTCCCTTCATTAGTTTGTTGGGAATTTTTATATTACCGGTATTTTGGGAGTTTTTATCATAAATGGCTGTTGGATTTGTCAAATATTTTTCCTCTGTTGATATGGTTGTGTTTTGGGGGGGGTTGTTTGTTTGTTGTTTTCGTTAATATGTTACATTGAGTTTTTACAGTAATTCCTTAAAAGTTAGTTACCACACGGAACCTGAAACCATGTCATTGAGCTTCTTGTACTCTGTTACCTTAAAATTCATTGGTCTCTCTTGATCTTTGAATGGATCTTCTAACCAAGCATACATTGGTTGTTTGGAAAATAGTGATTTACTGAATTATGCAAAATTTTCAAATATTGTCATTTCATCCTACAGTAGCAAAATTTCACAACCGTTGGTATCAGGCACTGACCTCATAAGAATGATGGTTGAGTATTAGGATATCAGTCTCGTGGTGACAGGTAGGAAAGTTTTCCAGGCTTTTAGTTTTTATTTGAAAGGTTCACCTTTGCCAGTGGCAACAAATACTGTTGTTTTTCTTGAAGTGAGAGGCTCACTTAATTCATTTTCAAGGTAATGTTTACCTTATCTCCAAGTCTGAATAATCATAGTTATCTGTCAGTTGTTCCTCAAGTAAAAAGGAAATTCCATAAAAATCTGGCTAGTTTAGGGGCCGGTGATATCGCTCAGCGGCACGGGCGCCTGTTGGCGCGCGAGGTCCTGAGGTCGACCTCCCGGTACCCACAAAAAAAAAAAAAAAAAAAAATCTGGCTAGTTCAGCTCACAGCTCTAATCACACAGTTGAGTTTCCTTAAGAACACAGTTGTACCTCTGTATGTAGGAGACATGTCTTATGCATCTTCCCATTTCATCCCATGAATATTAAAAAGACGTACTTTCAAGTTGAGATTTAAAAATAATTATTTTACTACTTCATCGAGGGCTTTTTTCTCCCCCCCAGTACTGGATTGATCCCAGGGACTTTACACCGAGCTCCATCCCCAGCCATTTTTATTTTTCATTTTGACGCAGAGTCCCTCAAAGTTGCCCGGGCTGGGCTTGAACTTGTTATCATCCTGTGTCAGCCTCCCAGAGTGCTGGAATTACAGGCATGTGCCACCATTCCCAGCTTCAGAGCCAGTCTTAAGTAAAACAAGTTTCTTTTTTTAAACTATAAGTATGTGACAGAGAAGAAAATCACTTGAACATTTTTGTGCCTCTACCTTGATTTGTGGTAAGATGGCAGCAGTTTTACCAACCATTGATTTTTGCACCATCAGTGCAAATGTCAACATAATAAAAGAGATAGATCGCATGTTCGTTTCATTATGGAAATAGTTTTGACCTTTAGATCCTCTGAAAAGGGTCTCAAGAACCTCTAGGTATGTATTTTTGAACCACTTTTTTAAGAACCAGTACGTGTGTTGTAGAACATTCTTTCTCTTTCCCTGTTTTTTCTTATCGGTGCTAATCTTTGTTCTCAGTCTTTCAGCCTTCAAATATGCTGTATAATTTTCTATTACATGATATCCTAAATATTTATCAAATTTTTCCTTTGTTATTTTCCTTGTATTAAGAACACTATTTCTTATTATAACTATTTGATTTTTCAGGTGCAATAAAAGGGAATATTTTCCGAGGAGTCTTAGTTTATTGGGGGTTTAGCAGGTTAATCTGCTTATTGGGGTGGAACTGTCCATATCTTTGAATTAGGTTGGCTGTTGCTGTTTTAAGGTAGACAGAGGAGTAGATGGAGAAAATACCCTTTAGAGGGTTGGGACTCCTCAGTTAGATTGACTGCCTGGTGAATGAGAAGAGAAAGTCCCTAACCTGACAATTTATTGTAAAACGTATCTGTGCTAATGCAGGAACTCCGACCCACCTGGTGCAGAGGAGTCTTGTCTTGAGCTGCTTTGGGAGTGTTGTCTTGATGCTTTTCTCTTCCTCCTTGGAAAACAGCTGAAGAAGTCAGGGGAGAAACCCCTGCTTGGTGGAAGCCCAATGGAATATGCAATCTTGTCTGCCATTGCTGCCATGAATGAGCCGAAGACCTGCTCCACTACCGCTCTGAAGAAGTATGTCCTGGAGAACCACCCAGGGACCAATTCTAATTATCAAAGTAAGAGTCAGAGTTGTGTGCATTTAACTAGGATTAGGGGAATTTTCTTGTGAAGATACCTTAGAGATCATGCTACTGATGTCAAAGCATTAACTACTGAATATATGAAAACCAAAAGAGGGCTGGTGAGATGGCTCAGCGGCTTAAGCGCCTGCCCAGCAAGCGCGAGGGCCCGAGTTCGACTCCCGGAACCCACATACGAAAAAGGGGCCGGTGATATCGCTCAGCGGCACGGGCGCCTGCTGGCGCACGAGGTCCTGAGGTCGACCCCCCGGTACCCACAAAAAAAAAAAGAAAACCAAAAGAGACGAGCTTTACAGACTTGTCATTTACCAAAAAAAAAAAAAAAAAAGGCCAGGCGTAATGGCATGTGCCTATAATCCCAGCCCTTTGGGAGGCTGAAGCAGTAGGATTGCAAGTTCAAGCCCAGCCTGGGCAACTTAGACCCTGTGTCAAAAAGATAAAAGAGGGCTGGTGATATAGCTCAGTGGCATAAGCGCCTGCCTGGCAAGCGCGAGGTCCTGAGTTCAACTCCCAGTACCTGCATATTAAAAAAAAAAAAAAAAAAAAAAAGATAAAAGAGGCTGGGGATGTAGCTCAGTACCAAGGCCCCAGGCTTAATCCCCAGTACCACCAAAAAAAAAAAAAAAAAAAACTTTTATCCTTAATTTAGTGACTGCTGATCAGAAGTTGATTTTACTTTCCTCTAAAGATTTTTTCTGATACTTATTTTTACTGTAATTTAGATAACTCTCTTAAATTCAAAACACCTCTGATTTTTGCCAATTTCTGAATGTTCACTAAGATATATAATTTCACCTTGAAACCAAGCCAGGGTTTTAGAATACTTACTATTTAGATTATTTCTTACTGACAGCCCTATAACAGAAAGTATTTTGTTTCAGTAAAGTCTTTTTACCTTATGGGGGGGAGTAGTGATTTGAGATTAGATACCTAAGTCTGTAGACACTTAACAGTCTTTTCATATACATTGGGTGGATGGTGAGATGGATAACTTCTCAGTGAACTGCTATAATAGACACAAGAATATAGGGCAAGGAATTGGGAAACAGCAATAGAAACTACAAGCTAGAATATGTCAGTTCCCGCCCCCCGCCCCCGATTTCTTTTTTTTTTCTTTTTTTCTTTTTTTTTTTTGTCTTTTTGAGACAGGGTCTCACCATGCAGTTCAGGCTGGCCTTGAACTCATATTGTAGCCCAGGCTGGCCTCGAACTTGCAGTGATCTTCCTGCCTCAGCCTCCTGATTGCTGTCCCAATCAGTTTTTATTGGTACATTTTAGATATATATAATGATCACATTAATCATAGAGAATTTGTACCTGTACATGATATAACTTCTTTTTTTTCCCATTCCCCTACCCTCCCTTTAACCCCTCCAGTTCCTCCCCATTTACAAAGGCTTTGTTTCCATTTTTCCTTCTTTTCTCATTTTGTTTTACTTTCCCTTTTTTCCTTTCTCTCTCTCCAGTCTCTTGTTCCCTTCCCCATTTGAACATTTTCTTCCTATTTCACAGAATGTTAGTTTAAAATTTAAAAATTTTGAAGTCTTAATACTAACTTAACATATGCAATATGCATTTTTTTAATGTTACAAAGGAATGCTTTCTGCTTTGCTATCTACTTTGAAAACTGGTATTTTTATCTTTTCCCTACTATACTAAAGATATATATTGTATTTAATTGTGCTTATTACCCCTTGTAGGCTATCTTGTGATTCTCTCTTTTGGTCAAATGTGACTTTTTGTTTGTCTGTTTTGTCTTTGGTTTTTTTGAGACAAAGTTTTGCTATGTAGTTCAGGCTGACCTTGAACTCATTACATATGTAGCCCAGGCTGGTTTGGAACTTGCAGTGATCCTCCTGCCTCAGCCTCCCACGTGCTGGGATTACAGGCTGCACCACCATACCTGGCTGGCCAAATGTGTTAAAAGAGATATTTAATTACTAACTTCTTGAGTGTCACTGATTTGCAGCTGTTTTTGGACATTAAATCATCATATGTTTGTGCTCCCTCTTTGTAGGAAAGATAAGATTAGTGAAGCCTTTAGGCATGAAACTGTTTTGTTATTGTTTGCTGATTTATGAGGAATGTGTTCTCTTCATCGTTATAGGTAATTTTCCTAGACTAGTATCAGTACCAGTATTGTGTACCAGTAGGTACACAGTAGATGTTTGAATGAATGGAAAACATGTAATATTTTATTTTAGGTCTGCTCTTAACCATTTTTGTGCTATCTTACTAGTCGCTTAACCCCTCGGGGGGTCAAATCTTTTTTTAACTATTCTATAGACTCCTATTTCTTTTTCTGTGAAATTTTATCAAAT
Organism: Erethizon dorsatum; assembly: GCA_028451465.1. Taxonomy (NCBI): domain Eukaryota; kingdom Metazoa; phylum Chordata; class Mammalia; order Rodentia; family Erethizontidae; genus Erethizon; species Erethizon dorsatum. The sequence goes on from CM051827.1 coordinate 120,030,948, forward strand.
TTCTGAGCACTGAATAAATGTTTAATGAACTAAATTCATACATTTGGTCACACAGGATTCCATTAACACATGTCAATTACTGTACGTGATAGGATATTGAATTAGTGGGCGTATAATTGTGGTTGAGAGAATTACCAAATCTGAAAACTAGTTTACTTTTTTCATTCCTGAATTTTTGTTCAGTGCATTTGCTGAAGAAAACTCTGCAGAAATGTGAAAAGAATGGGTGGATGGAGCAGATCTCTGGTAAAGGATTCAGTGGCACCTTCCAGCTCTGTTTTCCATATTACCCAAGGTGAGCACTTAGCCTTAAATGAAGCATCGGTCATTATAAATTTAAAATCTAACTCTGAGTTATAGTCTTGGTTTAATTTATTTTATCCTCATTACCATGCACTGAACTGAAAATAATTTGAACGTAGAGACCTCAGGCAGTATTTAGAGTAAAAAGGTTCCCACATAACCACAGGGGAGTTTTGGCTATCCTGCTAGAGCTTATTATTATTAGCCAACTGTTGCTGCAACCAAGCATCGGATTCTTTTGAGATCTTTGGATAATTGTTTCAGTGTTCCTTCTTTCTTTTTATACATATATATGTTTTTTGTTTTATTTATTTTTTTTTTTTTGGAGACAGGGTCTCTCTATGCAGTGCAGGCTGGCCTTGAACTCACTATGATGTAGCCCAGGTTGGCCTTGAACTCACAGCAATTCTCCTGCCTCAGCCTTCCAAGTGCTGGGATTACAGGAGTGCGCCACCACACCCCAGCTTATATTTTTAAATAATAATGACAGAAGACTATCAAGAGAATTATGTGTAAGTCATAACCATCGAGTGCCAAGTAGGGAGAATGTTGACTGCTTTCAAGAATCCACACTCTGCCTTCATACTTTAGAGACAGGGACATTTATTTGAAAATCTGCCTTTCATACATAGTTTATTTATTCATTAAAACAAATGATGTATTAAACACCTCTTCTAGGCCATGCATTGTTCTGTGCACTGATGCTATTCTCCTTATGCATTTACTTCTAATAAAGTCCTGTGGCCTGTACCACTCAGACCCTGTTTTAGCAACACTACAGTGTAACTTTCTTATATTATTTATTTATAAAAATGTTACTTGGGGGCCGGTGAGATGGCGCAGTGGCGTAAGCGCCTGCCTGACAAGCGCGAGGGCCCGAGTTCAACTCCCGGAACCCACATACGAAAAAAGGGGCCGGTGATATCGCTCAGCAGCACGGGCGCCTACTGGCGCGCGAGGTCCTGAGGTTGACCCCTGGTACCCACAAAAAAAAAAAGAAAAAAATGTTACTTGGTACTTGGTTGAGTGAATAATTTTTCAAACATTAAGCTTTTATCTTTTTTTTTTTTTTTTTTTTTTTTTTTTTTTTGGTGGTGGTGGTGGTATTGAAGATTTAAACTCAGGGAGGGCTACATTCCCAGCCCTTTTTATTTTTGAGACGTAGTCTTGCTAATTTGCCCATGCTGGCCTTGAACTTGGAATTCTCCTGCCTCAGCCTTCTGGCAACTGGGATTGCAGTCATTCTTCACCATGCCCAGCTAACCATTAAATTTAATACTTAAAGTCATAAAATGTTATAATTTAAGGTCATATTAATCAAAGGGATCAAAATTTCTAACATGGACAAAGAAGAATTAGGGGATCCTTGCTGAATTTCACTAAAACTTTGGAGATATTTAAACTTTTGAGGTTTTTTTGCCAGTTTTGTTTTGTTTCTGCAGTTCTAGGAATGTAACCCAGGGCCTTCACACTGAGATACATGCCCAGCCCTTTTTATTTTTTTTTGTTAACTTTTGAGACAGGGTCTCACTAAATTGCCGAGGCTGAGCTTGAACTTATTATCCCTCTGCTTCAGCCTCCCAAGTGCTGGTATTACAGGTGTATGCCACCACATCTGGCTTTTGCCAGTGTTGTCAAACCGAAAGGTATACACTGCTGTGCAGACTATTTACTGTCTTATAGACCGTTTGCTGCTGTGTACATAGTGGCTGACACAGTGCTAGGCATAGGAGTTTAAGAAATGCTTACTAAGTACATGAGTGATAGTGGATGTGGTGGCTCATGTCTGTAATCCCAGCACTCGGGAGGCTGAGGCAGGAGGATCACCATGAGTTCGAGGCCAGCCTATGCTACATATACATAGTGAGACCCTGTCAAAAAACAAAAATACAAACATGAGTAAGGATCAGTTTTACTAAATGGTAGGAGGAAGGGAATAAAGTGTGCTCTGGGACTTTTCATAGGTTTGTCATGACTTTGTTCAAAAATAGGTTAAATTGTAACCTAAAATTTATAACCTAAGTTCACATTTTTGAGAGATGGGGACAGAAATGAGAAATGTCGAGGGAGAAGTATATAGGTTAACATTCTTTTCCTTGTCCTATGTGGAACTTCTGGGGGGGTTGTTTTGTTTTGTTTTCCTTTAGCCCAGGAGTTCTATTTCCAAAGAAAGAGCCAGATGATTCTAAAGATGAGGATGAGGATGAAGATGAAGATGAGTCATCAGAAGACTCTGAGGATGAAGAGCCACCACCTAAGAGAAGGTGTGCATGTATGAAAAACTCTTCTTGGGCAGGGTAATAAATGTCTTAGCCAGGCTTGGTGGTATACATATGATATTCCAGCTACTTGGGATGCTGAGGCAGGAGAATTGAAAGTTTGAGGCCAGCCTGAGCAGTTTCGCAAGACCCTGTTTCAAAATAAAAGAATAAAAAGGGTTATGGATGTAGTTCAGTAGTCCTTAGTTCAATACCCAGTACAAAAAAAAAAAAAAAAAATTTTAGAGAGTAAAATGATACTGATACTGATACTTAGAGGTCCTGAAGGCAGAAAAGTGTTTTCACCACTCAGGCTTCTCCCCAGGTTCTTTGTATAACATTTGAATTTATCCTCTCTTGAAAACTCAGTGACTCTGAATTTGAAATTTGAAGTAATTTGAGTATATAATGTACTCCTTGGAAAAGCCTGTAGATATCCATAGTTATTTAAAGAAAAATAGTTTCATATTTTCCTAGGAAAAAATATGACATTATGGGTAGATTTGTATGAATTGATTGAATTTTTATGCAATTTTAATGAACTCTCTAGTTCATTAAAATTAAGTCATATTTCTATTCTTAACATAGGTGAGATCTGTGTGTGCCATTTCTCTTTAGACAAAGCACCTGGTTGTCCTGGCAAAGTGAACCTTTTCATGTGCTGAGTGACTGCCTTTACTGTTTTGTTTTCACAGGTTGCAAAAGAAAACTCCAGCCAAGTCCCAAAGGAAAGTGGCACCCATGAAGCAAAGAGGGTCCAAGCCTGCACCTAAAGTCCCAGCTGCCCAGCGGGGGAAAACTAGGCCCCTGCCCAAGAAAGCCCCTTCTAAGGCCAAAACTCCTGCCAAGAAAGCCAGACCTTCCCCCTCAGTCATCAAGAAACCTAGTGGTAGCTCCTCAAAGAAGCCTGCAGCCAGTGTGAGAAAGGAAATGAAATTACCTGGCAAGGGTAAATCCACCATGAAGAGGTCTTTCAAAACAAAAAAGTAAATTTTATAGCAAGAAAAGGGTATCATGATAAAATTCAAAATCTTATTTTATAAGGTCAGCGTGCATTTGTTTTTAGTTTTGATGCTTATAAAATTTCTTTTTTTCCTCCCATATGAACATTGTGGGGAGGGAATATAATAAACAAATTTAGGCATTTGTTAGCTTTAGGTGCTGTTTTTGGTGCCTACCCCTTCCCCAGTCATTTTAATTTCTGCCGTAATCTGGGACTCTCCTAAACTATATAATCTATATTTGTCTTTTTTGCCCCTCTTACCCCAACTTTTTTTTTTTTTTTTTTTTTTTATGGTAAGCTTTGGTGCCTCCCTCTCCTGTCTGTCTCTGTCTCTCTTTCTCTCTCTCTTTCTCTCTCTTTCTCTCTCTCTTTCTCTCTCTCTTTCTCTCTCTCTTTCTCTCTCTCTTTCTCTCTCTCTCTCTCTCTCTCTCTCTCTCTCTCTCTCTCTCTCTCTCTCTCTCTCTGCTGGTTTTACCTAAACACTTGTAAAGATTTTTATATTTTTAGAACGCATCAAGAACAGGATGCTGGTCAGGTGCTGGAAGTAAAAAAGGGGCAGTGTAGCACTGACTGAATGGTAAAGCCTCCTGCCTGGAGACTTCAATGATAGCTGTAATAATTAATCTTATTTATAAAAGTTTCTCCATTAACCCTCTCTCTCCAACTATGAACAGAGACAACTTAGCTTTGGAAATAATCTTAAAACAGTGTGATCACATTTGTTGCTGAAGATGCATGACTCCTTTGGGCCACTTTTCACATTGACCAACTTGCAGGTATTGTTCACTGGCCCAGAGCATTGCATTCCCTTCACAGCAAGCACAAGTTCTCTACACCACTTGGTTCTGACTGCAGAAGAAATATAGGAATATATTGAAACCAGTTTCCAGTGTCATCTCTGTTCAAAAATCAAAACATATAAAACTCTTCTTGATCAAATGTTTAAATATATTTTTTAATATTCGCAGCATGAGTTGTCACTTACTGTTTGCCTTTTTTATGAGGAAATGTTGGAGAGTTACAAATGTAGATATGTTAAGTGGAAAAACATACAGTTTGCTTAAATAAAATAGATTCCAGATTCATCTGTGGATTTTTTCCCCCTTTCTTTCGATAGCACTTTTGATATCAAGCAATTGGCTTCCTTTTTGAGATATTTTAAATAAAAAGAAAAAAGCAAATGAAGCCCTACTACCTAACCCTTTTTTATTTGTATTGGTTTTAGTATTGTGAAGTTGTGTTAAGATAGTACTAGCTTTCTACTTGAGAAATACCAATTTCTGGTTATTGTTTCTCTTCCCTGTGGCACTTGGCATTTTAATTGTCTTAAACTCTTTGGCGTACATCTTCTGGGCCCCTGAGGGCTGCCAGAGGCAAAAGGTGTTTGTTTGATATTCATTCCACTTGCGTGGTCCGCTGGGATCCCGTCTGCAGCTTGAGTGTGGCTGAGAATGGACTTGAGAAGATTGGCTTGAATTAGATCATAATCATGTGTGGTCCCATCATGCACTCACTGGATTTGTGTTGCATGTAAGGCAATCTTTCCTGTTGTAAATCTTCCTTTTTTTATGTACATATATTTTGAAAAATACAAATAAACATGAAATTTTAAAAGCTGCTGAACTGTAGCTTATATTTAAAAGTTTCTGCTATATTCTTAGAAGTAGCCAAGTCCTGCCCTTAAGAGTCTTTTCTACTCCTGGCAATAGACAACATCACTTTCCTTTTTAAATACAAGCTCCAGTTTACTTTTGAATTTATATTAATGGTAAATGATGTTTCTAGATATGTTGAATACTGGTTACTTGATTACTAAAAGATTTTTTAAAATAATTTTGTATTAATTATTTTTAAGGGCTGGGGATGTAGCTTAATGGTAGAGCACTTGCCTAGTATGTGCAAGGCCCTAGGTTCAATCCCCAGCACCGCAAAAAAAAAAAAAAAAAGAATTATTTTTAAGATAATAGGGTTGAGTCTTTGTATTCAGTAAGTGTTTAATGTTCAAATAAGTCCTTGGACTGGAAAAAAAAAATTTACAACATTTAAAGGATAACAAGTGAACCCTAGAGACAATTCTAGAAAGTAGCTTCCCACTTACTGGGATTCACAATTGAACCTTGGGAGTGCCAGTTTACATCCCTAGCCCTTTTTATGTTGAGACAGTGTTGCCACTAAGTACCCCAGGCTAACCTGAAACCTAGGGTTTTCCTGCCTCAACCTCATGAGTAGCTAGGAACTTGATCTTTTTTTTTTTTTTTGTACTGGGAATCAAACTCATGACCTCCCTCTTTGCCAGGCGTTGTGCCACGGAGCTATATCCCTGGCCCTGGGAACTTGATCTTAACCATTCACATGTGCTTAGAGGAAGCAGAGTCCTCTATAAACCTTAGGAAACAGATGTAAGTTTTAATCATATCTCGGGTATAATTAACAGGAAATTACATGAAAATAACGCTAAATAATATGCCAGTACCTTTGACATTTTTCCCCTCCATCGTTCCTCTTTTTTTTGTTTTCTAATACTGGAGAATGCACCCAGGGCCTTTGCACTGGGCTACATCCCAGACCTTTATTTATTTTTTAAATTTTGAGGCAAGGTCTCATTAAGTTGCCCAGGCTGGGCAGGAACTTGCAGTTCTCCTGCCTCAGCCTCCCCGAGTGCTGAGATTAGAGGCATTCACCTCCACACCTGATCTCCATTATTCCTCTTTTACCTAATTTTGCTAGCCCTACTCATGGTTTGCTAATGGATGGATTCTTAATGCCTACTTTAAAGAGCTTGTGAAATTATTCTTGCTTAGTCTTTTCCCATCCCGATATGTCAAGAGTTAAACCAGCCATGTTCAGTAGCTACATTTTGGCCAACTGAGAATTTTCTTTTTGAGACAGGGTCTCACTGTACACTTCAGGCTGGCCTTGAACTCACTATGTAGTCCAGGGTGGCCTCAAATTCACGGCGATTCTCCTGCCTCAGCCTCTCAAGTGCCGGAATTACTGGTATGCGCCACCATGCCCAGCAGAAAAATGTTAATCTAAAAGTTTATGTAGTTAAAGACTTCCCATTTTGGAACCTTAAAAGTCATATAATCACTACCTCTCTTTGGGTTAAGCAAAAATTTAATTTTATCCGTGGAAGAATTCTGTTCTTACTTGGAAAAATATTAACCTATTCCTCCAAAGGTTCTGTCATTTTCCCTGTTGGAAAAATGTTCTATTTTTGATGATTTAAATTTGTCTTAATAAAGTAGTCCTATTAGCTTTCCATTACTGTTACAAAATATTTGGGATAATCAACTTTCGAGGCGGGAAAGTTCATCCCAGCTCACAGCTTTGAGGCTTTTGTGCATGAAGAGTTAGCCTGTTGTGCTTGGGCCCGTGGCAGGTGGTACTTCATGGTTGGTGCATATGCCACAGGAAGCTGCTCACCTAATGGCAGCTAGGAAGCTAAAAATAAAGCGGGGTCCCAATATCTACGAAGGGCACCCCAGAAACCTAACTTCCACTAGATAACACATGGGCTTCTGGGGGGGCATGTAACTAAACCATAGTACTTTATAAAACATAAGTGATGATAATAGCAAAACATTCATTTTCTTCTACATCAGGCTCTGTACATATGTTATCATATGTAGTCCTAGCAACACTGATGTGACTATAGTTTATTGTCCCCATTTTACAAAAGGGAAAACCAAGGCAGAGTGATGTTCTGTGATTTGCCCTAGGTCACTAGAATTAGAACCCAAGCATTCTCAATACAGAGCCATTTTGATTACCTCCCTTCACAGTTTTTCAAGCTTCTGAATTTCCCTCTTGTCCTGCAACCTAGTGAACTTCATTTTCTACACATAAGAAACAGCTTAAGAGTGCTGAAATTACTAAGTCAAGTTTGCTACTAATTCAGTGGTTTTTGTTGTAAATTTAGTAATTGTCAAAATTAGACCTTGTATTACTGGGAAATGTTAACCTATGCAGCCAGAAGATTTTCTTTAGGATCCTGTATTGTTAGTGGAATCCACTTGCATTGGATTCTGCTGGCTGTCTCCACCAAAATGTTACCAGGTTCTGGGCTGTTCACTTCTTCTGGAGTTAGATTCAGGGTTCTTCTCGTCTTGAATAAAGAAGGAAATGAGCAAGAAGCAATGGCTAAGTTTATTTGAAAAGTGAAAGTGAAGAGAGAGAAACTGGCTCTGCAGGGCGATCTTGGACCAAGTAGAAGAGGAAAAAGCAAGATGAACACCCTGGAGAAAGGGTGAGCTATCGTGAGAAAAGCTATGATAGCAAGTTCTTGGCGTCTGTGTCTTACATAGTCCAAGTCTCGACACTGGTGAGAACGTCTATGTACGGGTCCTGAGAGGACCTCACCTCAGGCGTCAGGTCTAGGCCATCCCATTGAAAACCTGCTCAACAAAAACTAGAGGTTCCATTTGACCCAGCTATTCCCCTTCTTAGTATCTTCCCAAAAGAATTAAAAGCATCATATTACAGTGATATATGCACACCCACATTTATAGCGGCAGTTCGTAATAGCCAAATCTTGGAAACAGCCCAAATGCCCATCAGCTGGTGAATGGATAAAGATGATGTGGTTCTTTTACACAACGGAGTACTACTCTGCCATAAAGAAGGATAAGCTCGAGACATTTCTAGGTAAATGGTTGCACCTTGAGACCATACTCTCAAGTGAAATACATTGGACACGTGTGTAAATACTGCATTGTTTAATAGGTATTATGAAATAGGAAAAGTTCAAATGGGGAGGGGAACAAGGAAGGGGAAGGGGGAAGGAAAGAAGGAAAAAGTAAAAAAGAAAAGGAAAAAATAGAAAAGCTTTTGTGATTGGGGAGGGGAAGAAAGGTTGAAGGGAGGGTAGGGAACTGGGAAAAAATGAGTTATATACAGGTAAAAATTCTCTATGATGAATGTGGTCATTATGTATATCTAAAATGTACCAATAAAATCTGATTGGAAAAGAAAAAAACCTGCTCGAGTTCTCGGGAGCAGTCCACATGCAGGGCTTTGGGAACTGTTCTCCGCATGTGTTCCAGGGTCTTGTAATTAACATGTCAGGCCTACTTCCCAGCCAGCTTTGCCACACCCTAATCTCCTATGTCCTTATGGGTACTTGGTCATGATTGAATACTAGCTATGGAACACTTTCTACTTACTCCAGGTGTGTTAGTCATCTTTCCTGTTCCTGGGACAAAATACCTGACACCCACAATTTAAAGGAAGAGAGGCTTAATTTGGTTCCTGATTTCAGAGGTTTCAGTCCATGGTCAGCTGATTCCAAGGCAGCAACATCATGGAGGAAGAGAGAGCGAGAACAGAGCTGCTCATTTCATGGCAGCCAGAAACCAGAGCAGGAAGAAGCCAGGGACCCGCCTCTGAACACATTCAGCTGTGAGCTCATCAATGGATTAATCCACTGGTGAGTATAGCACCCTCACAATCCAGTCAATTTACAAAAGCCCTGCCTCTGAACACTTGAGACTGGGGGTTGCATCTTCAATCTAAACCTAACAGCAGGAGAGTTCATCATCCTGTGAATTCCTCCAGTTCAGTAGTCCTCCTGCCTCAGCCTCCCAAGTGGTGGGATCAAAGGTGTGCGCCACCGTGATTGAGTTATCACAACTATGACTGAGTTATCACAACTAATGTGTTGATAAGTGAATAGCTTTCTTATGCATTGTAAACCATGAATTTGTATTCCCTCAAGCCCACCAAGAGATGTTCCAGAAGGGGGGTTTCCTATACAACTGGATTTTGTGCACATGATACTTGCTTTTAGTAATTGTGAGCTGGAATTTTGGAAATCCTGGCTCTTAGACTCATTCTGAAGGAAACCTTAGTCATCTGGTCTCCTGCCTCCTTTGCTTCAAACCCGCAGATCTTTCCTAAAGGCCTGGAGTTTCACAACATGCTTGCTCATCCATTTACCTGTTGAAGAGCTTTTGCCCTGAGGAAATTTTTTTTTTTTTTTGAGATAAGGTCTTGCTGCGTAGTTCAGGCTAGCTTTAAACTCACTGTGTAGCCCAAACTGGCCTTGAACTCGTGATCCTCCTGCCTCAGCCTCCTTAGTGCTGGGATTACAGGCATGTGCCACCACACCTGGCTAGAAATTCTAACATCAAGCCCAAATCCCTTATGCTACTTATTTTTGTAACTCAGACTTGTTAAAACAGTGTATAGAATAAGAAATTTTCATCAATTCCCAATTGATTGTAGTTGGAATTCTACCATCTGTAACTCTGGTCTTGCACACCAGTCTTTGAGGCTCTTTCACTTTACCACTTTACTTGGCCATGCACTTGGTCTCCCTGAGCCTCAGTTTCCTCATCTGTAAAATAATGGGCACCAAATCCACAAGGCTTTTTTCCAGAATAACCACCTAGAAGCAATGTGAGAGTCCAAGTGTCAAAACTGTACCATACGGTTACAGTTACATACAGATGGTTTCCAAATGTTAGGAAAGACAGGTTTTTTGCTTTTGTTTTGGTTTTGGTTTTTTTGTATTTGGTGCCAGTGGTATTGAACCCCCAGGGCTTCATGCCTGCTAAGCACATGCTTTACTACTAAGCTACATCCCCAACCTGAAGATTGATTTTTTTTTTTTTTAAAGCCCAAACATCGAATTTCACAAAGGGGTCAATTTTCTTTAAACTAGCATTAATTGTAGTTTCTTACTGCTAGATACTTTAAAACACATTATCTCAAATTCTCACAGATATACCTCAAAGATAAATTATCCACAGTTTTCAGATGCAAGTAAACTTAGCTCGTTTTTGCCAAATTAAATACCTAATAAATGATGGAATTAGTTAGAGCCATGGCTGATTTAATTACCCTCATCTCTCTGTGCCTTCCTTTGTTTTGCACACCAATAGGTCAGGCCACAAAACCTCTGGCAGCAAGGTACATGAGGGTCCTGCCATTAAGATTTATGGTCAGTGCTTAGCAGATTTCAAAATCAGGTTTTTAAACTGTTAGGATCTTACTTATTAGAAGATAAATGAAGAGGGGAGAAAAGGAAGAAATGTATACAGCCTTGAGTTTAAAAATCCAGGAGGGGCTGGGGATATAGCTCAGCAGCACAGTGCCTGCCTGGCAAGCGTGAGGTCCTGAGTTTGATTCCTAGTACCAAAAGAAAATAAAAAGCCAGGAAACTGAGATGTTAACTCGTCCCAGTTAGAGTGGCTGTAATCAGTCAAAAGGACTGAAAGAGAAAAAATGCCAGTAAGGGTGCCGAGAAAGAGGAACTTTTATAGATTATTGGTGAGATTGTAAATTACTATAACAACTGTGGGAAACAGCATGGAGGGAGGCCCCTCAAAAAAATTAAAAATAAACTCGGTACAGTGGCACATGCCTGTAGTCCCAGGAATTCAGGACGTTGAGGCAGGCGTGTCACTTGAGTCCAGGATGTCAAGACCAGCCTGGGCAACATAGGGAGACCCCTTGTCAAAAAACAAAACAACAACAACAACAAACCCGCAATAACTAAGGACTGCCATATGATTCAGCTATCCCATGCTAGGTACATAATCAGGATATCAAAGAAATACCTACACTCCCAGGTCTGTTGCTGCAGAACTGTTCACAACATGAAATCAATTGAGGTGTAAATCAGTGGATAACTAAAGAAAAGGTGGTAGAGATATACTTTGGAATATTATTCACCCATAAAAAAGAACCTATCATTTGCAGCAACATGGATGGAACTGGAGGACATTATGTTAAGTCAAATAAGAGAGGTACAGAACGACAAGTACTATTTGCATGTTCTCACTAATGTGGAGGCTAGAAAAAGTTGATTTAATAGAAGTAAAATAGGGCTGCTGGGCATAGTGGTGTACCCCTGTAATCCCAGCACTCAGGAGGCTGAGGCAGGAGGGTTGCCGAAAGTTTGAGGCCACCCTGAACTACATAGCAAGACCCTGTCTCAAAAAAACAGGGGCTACTAGAAGGTGGGGGTGGGGTGGTGAGGAAAAGTTTGTTTAGAGGCTCTCAGATATGCTGAGGCTCCTTTGTGAGCCAACCTGGAGTTCAAGGTTTTGAAACTATTTGACAGAAAAGTTTGGGTTAAGAGGTGTTAAGAGGAGATTTCCAGGAAGATGGTGGAGAGGTAAGCAGCGACAAACCAACCTTTCCATGATTCAGAATCCAAACACTGGAAAATAACAACTTGGGAAAGAAAAGGAGGGAGGTGGATCCCCAGGACACAGGAAGGGTCTGAAGGGAGAATTGGAGCCTGCACGGAAAGTGAGGAGACAGACCTTAATGCAGAAAAAGGAAGGGGCAATCTGCACTTTCTCCCCAGCTCCTGGCTTGTGGTGTGAAAAAGAAAGATCAAATCTAGAGACACAGTGAAAGCAGGTAACTCCAGAGGCCTCCAGAGAGAAATGCACCAGTGGAACAGAGCAGTGGATGCTTTGTGCTACGACAGCTGGTGAGTGACTCCAGTCCAAATGACTGCCGTGTCCCCTGGAGAAGGTGCTTGGGCACCATTTGCCAACTGAGCCTGGGACTCCAAGCAGCCATGGCTTGGCTTCATCTCAGGGTGCCCAGTGTTAACTTCTCACAGTGACTGGTGACTGACAACCACAGGAGACATGCAGGGTCAGGGGGATGTCTAGGGGCAGGGAGCCATGGTCAGGGCAGCAAGAGACACCCAGAGTGTTCAAGCTAAACAACTCAGGCCCCAACCCCATGACCAGAGGCTAGGAAAAGCTTGAACTTCTATGCATTTGAAAGTGCCAGTACTGGCATGCCGCTAGGATTATCCAGCACACATCTGGGCTCTCACTGCCACATTTGTCTACCAGTAAGAGCAGAATCATGCACTGAATGGGACACCACCACAAAACTGTACACTCCAGAATATAACCACAGACTTAAAATCATAGAGAAAATTTTTCTTTTTTCTATTTTTCTTTGCCTTTGGTGTGTGTGTGTGTGTTTTGCTCATTTGGTTTTTCTTTTTTTGTTTTTTTTGTTTTTTTTTGTGAGTGTGAATATTGTTTTTAGGGGTTTTTTTGCTTTGCTTTGTTTTGTTTATCTTTTTGAGACAGGATCTCACTATGCAGTTCAGGCTGGCCTTGAACGCACTTTGTAGCCCAGGCTGGCCTTTAACTCACAGCAATCCTCCTGCCTCAGCCTCCTGAGTGCTGGGATTACAGGCATGCACCACCATGATCAGCTTATTTTGTTTTCTTCTTCTTTTTGTTTTTTCCTTCTTTCTCTCCTATACTCTTCACCAGTTGCCCGAGGCTAGAGTAATCCTCCACTGTCCTTCACCCTTGCTTCTAATCTCTTTCTCCTCTATTATTTCTCTATTTTTTTTTCCTCTTCTCTCTTTTAAATCTTCTTCCTTTAGGGTAAAATTGCTCTATTGAGTGGATATATGCTGCATATAATTTTCTGATTTGTCTTTATATAACTATAAATCTTGTACCTATGGTTAAAGACAGCAAATTAATAGTTATCATAGTCTGGCATTTTCCAGTCTGTGCTTGATGCTATTATGACTGACTGTACTACTTTAGCCAAGGAGACATAGTTGTGCTTAATTGATCTTCTTTGTATGCCAATACCTAGATGGTCTGGGGGTCATAAACAATACTATACTCCAGTACCAAAGAACTGGGTGCCAAGCCAAACAGGCATCAATATTTCATCCCTAATGAACTGAATAGGCAGGATCCTGGGACAGACTCAAAAGCCAAAAGCCAGCTATGCCTAAAGACATCTCTGAAAAATACTCATTTCCTAAAGAGGTCTTGATACTAGTAATAAAGCTACCTACCATCAACATCAATGTGAATGCTATCAATTCACCAATCAGAAGAAAAAGATTGGCTGAATGGATCAAGAAACAATCCAACAATATGCTGCATACAAGAAACACATTTAACTAAAAAAGGAATTCATAGACTGAAAGTCAAATGATGGAAAACAATACTCCATGTGACAGGAACCCAGAAAAAAGCAGAGGTACCTATTCTATTTGCAGACAAAATGGATTTCAAGCCAAGACTGATCAGAAGACACACGATCACTACACACTTGTTAAGGGAACAATCCAACAGGAAGAGATAACGATCATAAATATATATGCACCAAATACTGGCACACCCAACTATATCAAATAGACACTAATTGTTATGAAAAATCACATAAACACTAATACAGTTGTAATGGGGGACCTCAATACCCCACTGTTACAAATACATAGATCAACTAGACACAAAATCAACAAAGAAATATCAGAGCTGAACCAAGCATTCAAACAAATGGACTTAATAGATATCTGCAGTGTTCTGCACAACAATAGAATATACATTCTTCTCAGCAGCACGAGGGACTTTCTCCAAAATGAACCACATACTAGCTCATAGAACATGCTTAAGTAAATGCAAAGAAGTTGAGATTATTCCATGTATATTATCAGATCATAGTGCAATGAAATTGGAAATCAGTGGCAAAAGAAACTACAAAAACTACATGAACACATGGAAATTAAATAACACCCTCCTGAACAACCAATGGATTGCAGATGAAATTAAAGAATAAATTAGAAGTTTTTACAATTAATAATACCAATGCAACATACCAGAACTAATGGGACACAGTGAAAGCAGTCCTACAAGGGAAATTTATAGTGGTGAATTCCAACATCAAAAAACAAATCGAGGGCCGGTGAGATGGCTCAGCGGCTTAAGCGCCTGCCTGGCAAGCGCAAGGGCCCGAGTTCGACTCCTGGATCCCACATACGAAAAAGGGGCCGGTGATATCGCTCAGCGGCACGGGCGCCTGCTGGCGTGCGAGGTCCTGAGGTCGACCCCCCCCCCCCCCCGGTACCCACAAAAAAAAAAAAAAAAAAAAAAAACAAAGCGAGCTCAAATAAATAACCTAATGTTAAACCTTAAGCTTTGAGAAAAAGAAGAGCAAGTTAAACCCCAAGCATGTATGAGGGAGGAAATTATAAAAACCAGAACAGAAACTAATGCAACTGAGACTAAGAAAACAATACAAAGAATGAATAAAAAAGCTGGTTCTTTGAAAGATTAAATAAAATAGACAAACCCTTAGCCAACCTTATCAAAAAAAAAGAAAAAAGAGGAAAGAGCCAGGCATGGTGGTGCATACCTATAATCCCAGCACTCGGGAGGCTGAGACAGGAGGAATGCTGGGAGTTTGAGGCCAGCCTGGGCTACAAAGTGAGTTCAAGGCCAGCATGAACTGCATAGTGAGACCCTGTCTCAAAAAGATTTAAAAAAAAAAAAAAAAAAAAAAAAGAGGAAAGACCCAAATCCATGCAATTAAGAATGAAAAGTGCAAAATCACAATGGATTTTGCAGAAATCCAGATCATTAATACTTTAAGAACTTGTACTCTAATAAGATGGAAAACATAGAAGAAATGGACAGATTCCTAGATACATATGAATTACCAAAGCTGAATTGAGATGTAAAAAGTTCTAAATAACCCAATGTCAGTTAATGCAATTAAAGAAGTTTAAAAAAAACCTCCCAACAAAGAAAATCCCAGGTCCTGATAGATTCACTGCTGAATTCTACAAGAATTTTACAGAAGATCTAATGCCACTACTCCTCAAACTCTTTAGTGAACTAGAAAGGGAAGCAATACTCCCAAACTCATTTCTGGAAGAAAACATTACCCTGATACCAAAACCAGAGAAGGATCCAAACAAAAGAGAGAACTACAGGCCAATCTCCTTAATGAACATAGATGCAAAAATCCTTAATAAGATTTTGGCAAACAGAATGTAGCAAATCATCAAAAAGATTATATACTATGACCTATAGGATTCATCCCAGGGATGCAGGGATGGTTCAACATATCCAAATCAATAATTGTAATACACCTCATTAACAGTACCAAGGACAAAAACCACATGATCATCTCAATAGATGCAGAAAAAGCATTTGACAAAGTCCAACACTCACCCATGATAAAAAAAAAAAAAAAATTTTTTTTTTCAGAAAATTAAAATGGAAGGTCTTTATCTCAATCTCATAAAAGCCATCTGTGACAAACTAACAGCCAACATCATACTAAATGGTCAAGAATAGAAAGCTTTCACTCTAAAATCAGGAACAAGACAAAGATGCCCACTATCATCACTCTTGTTCAATATAGTTCTGGAAACACTAGCCAGAGCAATTAGACAAGAGAAAGCAATAAAAGGAATATGGATAGAAAAGGAAGAAGTTAAATTATCATTATTTGCAGATGACACGATATGCTGTATAAAAGACCCCAAAAACTCCACCAAAAGACTCCTAGAATTAATAACCACATTCAGTGGCATAGCTGCGCAAGTGGATGACTTAAGTTTTGAGTTTGGCCAGAAAGGAAGCTCTGATAAAGTTGGGGCCTGCTAAGATAGAGCATAGGAGAACTTGGTTGCTGAAATGATTAGCATTAGAAAGAAGCCAACTACTTTGGAGTAGGAGAATAGAAAAGATGGCCTGAGGGCATCACAGGAACCAGTAGGACCCTACCCTTCAAAGGCTCAAAATTGGAAAAACAAGACTTTGCTTTGAGAAGAGAGCCCCAGGCCACCATGCTCCAGAATGTCAGTAGCCTAGAAAATTTGTTGCTTGGGATTCTGTTCATAGTGCTCAGTTGTCCAGGCACTCACAGACCCCTACAGCCAAGGTAAAAGGAAGCCTGGCTACTGCTTCAGCTGGTGGCAAATGTTAGTGTTGTCCACATGGTGCTGGTTTTAGGTGCATGCATAATGCAAGAGTCTGGGGGCGACGGTGGGCTTCCACCCAGACTTCAGAAGGTCTGGGAGACCAGGCATTGTGCCCCTGAGAGGGCAGTAAGCAAAGCTGTAAGTGTGACACTGAAAGTGCACTGGAGACCCCAGAAAGTTGGAGAAGCCAGGAGTGTGGAACATCTTAGGAAAGTTGCACAAATTTAGCAAAGCTGGCCTAGGAGAAATGCCATGAGGGCAATGCCATAGGGGTGGGGCTATCCAAGCCCTTTGGAGCTCACATCTGACCACAGATTGCCCCAGGTGCTGGACATGGAACTATGGGATTTAATGTTTGCCCTACTGGATTTCAGTCTTGCTTTGGTCCATTCTTTTCTATCCTATTTCTACCTTTTGGAATGGGAATGTTTACCCTGTGCCATGGTATGTTGGAAGTGTTTGACTTTCTTTTCATTTTTACCAGGGCTTCGGAGTTGGACTTCTCAGCAGTGCTAAAACTGTTAGGACTTTGGCAACTCTTAGAGATAGACTAAATGTATTTTGCATAAAGGGATACACATGCGTCTTTTGAGGCCCAGGGGCAGAATGCTATGGTTTATATCTAGATGTCCTCCCAAATCCCCATGCACTCACGTGTGGGGCTCTGGGGAGGTGATTGGATCATGGGGCGTGATACTCACTGGTGGATTAGTCCACTAATAAGTTTATAGCTAAATGTGATGTTGGCAGGTAAAGCCTGGTCAGAGGTGGGTCACTGGGGGCGTGGCCTGGAAGGGTCTATCTCCCTCCTCCTCCCTTGATCTCTCCTTCTTTCTCTCTCTCTCTCTCTCTGTTTCCTGCTGCCATGCCATGAGCTGTTTCCCTTCTGCCATGCCCCTCTGCTATGCTGTCCTGCCTTACAGGCAGCTGATTATGGACTGAAACCTCTATGAAGTGTGAGCCAAAATAAGCCTCTTCTCCTTAGAGTTGTGAGTTTTAGGTATTGTGTCTCAGCAGATGAAAAAGTAACTAAAATACTAAGCATTTTAAGTTTTTTTGGAATCTGAAACAAAGTTTCTTTTTTATTTTATATTTTTATTAGTACATGTTTACAGTACATAATGATTACATTTTTTTTTTTTTTTGTGGGTACCGGGGGGTCGACCTCAGGACCTCGCGCGCCAACAGGCACCCGTGCCGCTGAGCGATATCACCGGCCCCTTTTTTGTATGTGGGATCCGGGAGTCGAACTCGGGCCCTTGCGCTTGCAAGGCAGGCGCTTACGCCGCTGAGCCATCTCACCAGCCCCAATGATTACATTTATTATGAGGCGTTTGTATATGCACATAACACATATTAATTCTTTTTTGTCCCCTGTCCCTCTTATCCCTCCCTGCTCCCTCCAACTCTTGTTTCTCTTCCCATTTGAAAAAGGTCTATTTCCATTTTTCTTTGATTCTTTCTTTTTTAAAATCCCTTTCCGCTTCCTTTCCTCACCCCTCCCTCCCATTTGAAAAAGATCTCCCTATTTCCTATTATCTATTTCTTCCTTACTTTTTTTCTTTCTTTCTTTCTTTATCTTTTGGGTTTCTCACATAAGAGAAACCATGTGATAATTAAACTTGTGCATCTGATTTATTTTACTTAACATTATGGTCTTGGGCCAGCAGTATAGCTCAGTGGCATGGTGCCTCTCTGGCAAGCTTGAGGTCCTGAGTTCAATTCCCAGTTCCAAAAAGAACAAAAACAAACAAACAAACAAAAAACATTATGGTCTTGAAGTGTATCCATTTATTTACAAATGCCTCAACTTTATCATTCTTTATGGCAGACTAGTACCCCATCATGTATAAAAACCACATTTTCTTTATCCATTGATCTGGTGATGGGCATATAGGTTCTTTCCAAGATTTAGCTGTTATGAATTGTGCTGCTATAAATACATGGATATGCATGTATTACTGTAGTGTGATATCTTTAACTCTTTTGAGAAGATTCCTAAACGGGGAATAGCTGGGTCAAATGGAATTTCTAGTTTTAGTTTTCTGAAGAATCTCCAGAATAGTTGTACTAGTTTACATTCCCACCCACAACGTAGAAGTGTTCCTTTTCGCCCTCAGCTTCTCCAGCATTTGTTATTATTTGATTTCTTAATGATAGCCATTCTTTCTGGGGTAAGATGGAATCTCCATGTTGTTTTAATTTGCATTTCTCTAATGGCCAGTGATGTTGAATATTTTTTCATGTATTTATTGGTCAGCTGTACTTCTTCTGATAACTGTCTATTCATTTTGATTGTCCATTTTTTGATTGTGTCTTTTATTTTTGGGGTCTTTTTTTTTTTTTTTTTTTTTGAGTTCTCTATATATTCTAGATGTTAGTCCTCTACCTGAGGAATAGCTGGCAGTTTTTTTCCCCATTCTATAGGTTGTCACTTTATTGGTTTTTCCCTTTTATGTGCCCCAGCTTTTTAATTTGATATGATCCAATTTGTTGATTCTTGGTGTTATTTCTTGTGCAACCAGGGATCTGTTCAGAAAGTCCTTGCCTTTGTCTGTGTCCTCAAAAGTTTACCTATTTTATCTTCCAGCAGATTGTTCCTATTTCTAAAAAGTGTTTCTCGTAATGGTTCCTCTTTTTTCAGACCTGTACTTTTCAGCTGAGAAAGTACAAGAACCACTCTTTGTTCCCCTGCTTTCAAATGGGAAACAGGTAGCCATAAGATAAACAATGGTGCCCCTTTAAATTGACTGTAATATGAAAAGAACGGAAGAGAGTGCTGAGTCTGCAAGGGCAGGCTGGTGAGAGGAAAGAGAATTCCTAGAAACACAGCGCGGGGAGGACAATGGTTCTCCCATCCGATCTCCAGGGAGTGCACATCCACTCTCCTTGGAAATCTGTCCTGCTCTGGCCCTTGGAACTAGAACTAGACATGCGGGCTTGGGTAGGTCTCTCGACAGTCTGGTTCTCCAGTGGAAAAGTGAGAACTGAGCTAGGTTAGACCATGCACCGAGCCCCTTCCCACTCTGCCCTTCCTCTGACCCTAGAAGCTCCACGCTTTCTGCCAAGGAATCAGGCAGGACAGTGCCGTGGCCCGTTTCCTAGATGTATGGAAATGAATGACTATTAATCCTGTATTTGTATAGAGAGCCCTCCCGGTCCTCGTCGCGGTCCGGGAAGTTTATATTTGTAATCCCATGGAAAAGTTATTGGAATTCTAGAGAGTTAATTCCAATCTACCACTTCCAGTGCAACCCATGACGAGAATAAAGACACTAAGGCATATTTATAGTTATGGGGAACCAAGGGGTCCTAAGTCCAGCCAAGATGGTGGCTACTGAAACAAAGGCCTCAACCTAGGGCCAAACCCAGGTTTTATTAATTCTCGAGGAGGGGAGTGGCTCGGGGGATGAGTGACTGTGAGAGTGGCAGGAAGTATGTGAACACCATGAGCTGAGCTAGGTAGGTGGCCTGAAATCACCTTTGCAATATGCAGAGGGAAGGATATGCAGAAAGAGTAATCTGCATAACACAATTCAAGATAGTATCTAATGTTTTGGGGCCAGTGCTTCAGCTCTGATGTGTAATCTTTTATGCCGTGGGAAGTCATAGCCTCTTTCTCAAGGCTCGATCCCAGCCGACAGCGTGGAGCACGGCTCTCCATCCCACCAGGCTCAACCATGTATTGGGAGCAAAGGCCGGGGAAACACAGGCCTGCCGCCTTGCTTCAAAGACTACATATCAGGACCTTGGCTAGACCAATTTGCATTGCTTAAAGCCAATTGAAGAGATGGGCCAGTGAGATGGCTCAGCGGTGTAAGCGCCTGCCTGGCAAGCGCGAGGGCCCGAGTTCGACTCCCGGAACCCACATACGAAAAAAGGGACCGGTGATATCGCTCAGCGGCACGGGCACCTGCTGGCACGCGAGGTCCTGAGGTCGACCCCCGGTACCCACAAAAAAAAAAAAAAAAAAGCCAATTGAAGAGATAAGGAAAAGTCCTAGCCAGCTCTGTACATATCAATGCGTGGAAATAGGGCCAAGTTCAGCCAAGATGGAGATAATTGCTCTTCTTTCAAGGAGAGCCGTCCAGGTGTCCTCCACATATTTGTTTGCTAGGGCTGCTGTAATGAAGTCCCGCAGACTGGGGGGCTTAAGCAACATTCATCATGGCACAGATCCAGAGGGCCGGACGGTAGGGGTCAGGGAATCAGCAGGGTGGTTTCCTCCTGGGGCCATGAGGGAAGGGGCTGGTCCCCTTGGCTGGTGGATAGCGATCTCCTCCCTGTCTCACAGACTCCCCTTGTACATGCCTATGTCCACATGTCCTCTTACAGGGACACCAGTCATCTCAGATTAGGATGACCTCATTTTAATTTAATTATTTCTTTAAAGACCCCATCTCCAAATATGGTTACATTCCAAGGTACCAGAGGTTAGGACTTCAACATATGGATTTGGGAAGACACAACTGTCTGTAATTAAAAACAAACAAACAAAAACAAAAAACTCTCTTCTTTATGTCATTTATTTTGGAGGGACAGTCATCGGGCCACCACTGAGAGTGTGCCAGGGGCAGGTGACTCTGAGCAGGAGAAGGTGCCCCCAAGGAACCACAGGAAGGCGCTGTGCACTGGGAGTGCAGGAGATGCAGCTCTGCAGGCACGGGGAGCTCACTTCCAGCCTCCGCTTCTCACTGAGGCGCCATTCCATCCCACTCACTCTCGTCAGAAGGCTGCTCCTGAGCCACATTCTGGGATCCTGCAGAAAGACAGCAAGCTCACACCTGTGTGGCTTAGCCATTGTCACTGACTCATCAGGAAATACCACGACACAGAATGTTCAGCGCTCATGACTCCCGCCCCACCCCAGCTTGCCTTTTTTTCTCATCCCTTTCCCTGCTTTATATGGGTCACTCCGGGCTTCCTGCGCAAATGAGTCACTATCCGAGGGTGAGGTTCTACACCTGGTGGCTCCTGAGAGCTGTGCAGGCAGGAGTGTGAGTGCAGACACCTGAGCAGACGATGCAGCGATGACTGCTTCAAGCTGCTGTCTGCGGTGGGACTCGATAGTCTCACCCAGGAGAAGGCTGATGCTCACTGAAGTCTGTTTCCTTCCAAGGATGCCCTTGAGCTTGTACCTCTACCATGCTGCACCTTTGATAAGGCTACATGTGTGCTCAAGGCTTGGAGTTTCTGTGTTTTAGTGGAATTAGATCAACTGAAGTTGGTAATCTGGGGGAACAGCTCAAACAGTTCCATTATTGTGATGCATAAATAAAAAATGTAATGAACTTCAAATGTACAATTGCATTTGGTTTTGAAACACTGTATTCCTAAGTAGGGGTAAAGACCAATAAAAGAGAATTCTTGGTAGCAGTAAAACCAGGAGCCAATGTCACAGACTTTGCATGCATTTGTCTTTCCAAATCTGGTTTTTGTGGTGTCTTGTGTGCTTTATTGCAAATCTTTTTTTTTTTTTTTTTTTTTTTATTTTAAAGAGAAGAAAAAACAAAACAAATCAAAAGAAGAACAAATTTTCAAACAAACATAATAGGAGGGTAACAATGGTTAATACATTACGTATTACTATCTTTAAGTTAGTTATTCAGGACACCAGACATTAGCATTCAATTGTCCAAACATTATTGGCACAAACCTTACTCTTCAATGAACTAAGTAAAAATGGTAGTGTATCTATCTTAACCATCTTATATATATATATATATACAATTTTTTTCCCTTTCCCTTCTTTCTTTTCCCTATTCCAGTCTCTCTTTCCTTTTGACCAGTTTCTTTTTGATTCACCATGTCTATTGTACATTTTGGATCTTATTTACTCTTTCAGTTTCTCATACTAGAGAGACAATACGATGCTTACACATGTGCTTCTGGTTTATTTCACTTATGAGTATTTTCTCGAGTTGCATCCATTTACCTATAAAAGTCTCCAGTTTATCCTTCTTTATGGCTGAATAGTACTCCATTGTATAAAAATACCACATCTTTCTTATCCATTCCTCAGTTGATGGGCATTTGGGTTGTTTCCAAGATCTGGCTATTACAAATTGTGCTGCTATAAACATGGGTGCACATATATCGCTGTGGTACGATGTTTTTAATTCTTCTGGGAAGATGCCCAGAAGGGGAATAGCTGGGTCAAATGGGACCTCCAACCCTAGTTTTCTGAGGAATCTCCACACTGACTTCCACAGTGGCTGTACCAGTCGACACTCCCACCAACAGTGAAGAAGGGTTCCTTTTTCCCCACAGCCCCTCCAGCATTTGTTATTAGTTGATTTCTTAATAGTAGCCATTCTTTCTGGGGTGAGATGGTATCTCAGTGTTGTTTTAATTTGCATCTCTCGAATGACTAGTGATGTTGCACATTTTTTTGTATATTTATTTGCCATTAGTATTTCTTCATCTGAGAAATGTGTATTCATCTCAGATGCCCATTTTTGGAGTGGGTCTTTAAATTTGGGAGGTCTGATTTTTTTGAGTTCTTTATATGTTCTCGATAGTAATCCTTTGTCTGAGGAACAGCTGGCAAACATTTTTTCCCACATTGTGGGTTGTCTCTTCACTCTGTTGGTGGTTTCTCTTGCTGTGCAAAAGCTTTTTAATAAGGGCCGGTGAGATGGCTCAGCGGCATAAGCGCCTGCCTTGCAAGCGCAAGGGCCCGAGTTCGACTCCCGGATCCCACATACGAAAAAGGGGCCGGTGATATCGCTCAGTGGCACGGGTGCCTGTTGGCGCACGAGGTCCTGAGGTCGACCCCCCGGTACCCACAAAAAAAAAAAAAAAAGCTTTTTAATAAGATGAGATCCCAGTTATTGATTCTTTGGGATAGTTCCCGTGCGGTTGAGTTTTTATTCATAAAGTCTTTGCCTACACCAATGTTTATTGCAAATCTTTACCCTCTGTCTTTGCCTAAGGCTGAGAAGGCAAAATTTCTCCTGTAGGTTTAACTATTTCATCATCTGAATTTAATTCTTTGGTCTTTTGACATTTTGACCAGAAACAAATTCCTGCTCTTAGCTTTTAAATGTATCAGAATGAAATGTATGCACTAGAAACTTGTTAGTTTCTGAATAGAATTCTAGTTTCTGAATTCTGCTGAATAGAATATTCCTTTTTTTCCCTCTCTAGTCTCAAAACAGGGACTATGGATCTAGTAACTAACGAGTCTTCTATTTAAAATCCGCTTGATTTTTTAGCGTTAGGAATTAACCCTTTAATCAATTAATTTTTTTTTTTTTTTGGAGACAGGGTCTCACTATGTAGCCTAGGCTGGCCTCGAACTCATGGCAGTCCTCCTGCCTCAGCCTCCCGAGTGCTGGGATTACAGGCGTACACCACCACATTCGGCAAACCCTTTAATTTTTGTGTATCTTGTGTTTCCGCAATTGGATTTGAGGAGAGCAAGACAACTGGCAAACCACCTTGCTGCTTCTCCTTTCGGTACTCGGCGTCAGCCACGTTGAGGCCGTTTCTCACAGCACTTGATATGTTGATTCAGTAGATATTTGCTGTTCAATAACATACAAGAGAAACTCAAGAATAGGAGCGAAGGCTAATATCAACTAATATTTACTGAGCGGTTCACTGGCTGTGGGGCTGGCGCTGGGCCACGCCCTTTGCCCTCTTTAGCTCCTGTGTTCCCTCCCGGGCTGAGTCAGGCCTCCCTAACCCTACTTTGCAGCCAGACCCTGAGGGTTAAAGTGATTCAGGTGTCCGCTTCCCCTAGTAAGAGGAAGCGCCTGGTGCGGACCTGGCCGTGGACACTCACTGTGGCTTCTGGGAGCCCTGGGAGGAGAAGGCGATGCCCGGGATGGCCGAGCGGCTCCCGCCGCCTCCTCCGGAGATCCCCAGGCTCCAGACCCAGGTCCGCCCGTCTCTGTGGTGCCTCGCCTGGGCCCGGCGTCCTGGCGTCTCCGCGGGGCCGGGCATAGGCAGTTTCTGGTGCAGTCTCTGCAGATTTCAGGTTTATTACACACCAAAAGCTTGGTTTATTCGGATTCGCTATTTATTTTTTGGCACCTGCGGGGCGTCTGGGGAGAACGCAAGTCTCTTTCTTCACGGCTGTAGCTGACACGTCCCCATCTCTGCGGATTTCCGTGTGGCCCGAGGGACAGGGTCACTGCTCAGTGCGGAGCCCGCAGCTGGGCAGCTCAGTTCACGCCCCTGAGCACGGCCAGGCGGGAGGAGGATGCTCCACACCCCGGGTCCGGGGGTAGGTGACAGTGGCCCGGCGGCTCCAAAGCCCGGGTCGAAACCACCAACCCTGAATACTACTGTGACCAGGCGCTGTCCTGCACTGGGCATAGAGACCGCCCCGTCCAGTGCCGCTCGCACGCGAGGCAGAGGAGAGGCAGAGCCAGCGAGCCAGAGGGGCGCTGCGCAGTGCAGACGGGTGGTCACGGAAGGCTTCTCAGAGAAGGTGCTGCGGGAGCGGCTGTCGGGATGACAGGAGGCGCAAGGGGCCAGGGCTCTCCAGAAGTGGGGACCCGTTAGCGAGGCCAGGAGGCCTCAGGACCCCGGAAAAGGGGGAGGAGGGAAGAGTCTCCCTTGGCGGACGCTGACAGCGCCCCCGGCCCTTTAAGGCAGAGCGTCGGAGCGCTGGCGGGGTGGGCGGTGCCAGGGGTCCTCGCGGCCTCTGATTGGGCGGCGTGGCCAAGCGGAGCGGCTCCGCGGGCGCCGATTGGCGGGGGAGCCCGGCACGGCCGCCAGGTGATGCCGGGGTCGCTTCCCGCGGCCACGTGGGGGGCGCGCGGCGCGGGGGCGGCGGCGTTGGAGAGCGCGGGGCTGCGGGCCGCAGCTGCGGGGCCTGCACTCGAGGTGCGGCGGGAGCGGTGAGTGAGCTCCGGAGGGCGCGGGCGGGGCGGGGCGGGGGTGGGTCCGCGGCGCAGAGGTGGCGGGTCTCGAGAGCCGGACACGCGTCGCCCTCTCTCGCGTCCCCGTCCCCTCCCGGGCGCCCCGCGGGAGCGACCGTGCCTGCGCAGGGTGCGCAGCCCACGCGCGGAGCTCAGCCGGGCCTGCGCGCCGGGTGTCTCCGTGGGGCAGCGGCCTCGACCCAGCGCGTAGAGCAGCGCACCCCCTGCACATGCCCGCGTGTCGCCCTGGGACGCTCAGACCCCCTGAAAGTCCCCAGTCCCCCGCAGTGGGTGCTCCGGGAGTGCTGGGATCGTGTCCACCTGGTCCGCGTCCTCAGGAGGAAAAGATCAGTGCGCCACCCCAGCGAAGGAACTGGAGGAGAGAGGAGGAGAGATTGACTTGCGCGGGGGTCACATCGGCCAACCTTTTGGACCCCACAATCCGCGTCTCTGGCTGCAGGGTCCGGAGCAGGTGGAGGTGGCGTAGGGGGTGTGTCGTGACAGTGGGAACCAGGCTGCTGGCTGGAGCAGCCCCAAAGCATCTGGCAGTGGCTACAGAGGCCGCCAGCGAGGGAGAGCAGCTGTTAGCTGGTCAGATCTGAGCTGTGCCCTCCTGTGGCTGCTTCCTTCCCCTCCTCTACTCCGGGGCAGACTGGCAGCCACCAGACTCCAAGGGTGGGCGCCTGCTTACCTGGGGGAGGAGAGCCTAGGGGAGGAGTCCTGAGCTTGCCCCCAGCGTCTCCTCTCTTGCATGTTGTGCCTTCCTGTCTGGGCCACCCTGGGCTGAGCGCAGGGTCTGCAGGCTGGGAGGTCTCCCAGGACGCAGGAGGTGGCCCTTCCAGTGACACAGTGCAGCTCTGGTACGGTGCAGCACAGGGCCCGGCACGTGAGCTCGAGAAGGGCGACCGACTTGTCCAGTCCCCTGCTTCCATGCAGAGCCGCCTGGAAAACCTGAGGGAGGGTAGGCGCACACCCGACCTCATTCCAACTGTGTCCCTTAGGGAGGTGCTGACCAGCCAGGCTCTTATGTAGAACTTCACTCTGGTCCCAGAGATCAGGGGATAGAAGCAGTACGTTTCGAGGGCTCCGTGAGACCCCCCAACTCCAGCCCTGGGGGTGAAATGCATTGTGCTCCTCAGGCTTGGGAGGGAGGTGGGGAAGGAGGAAAATTCCCGCTTCCAGGGAGGCTGAGGACCAGAGGGATAAGGTGGGGTCGGGTGAAGGTGGACGGGGTGCGTCACAAGAGGGCCTTTGGCTGCAGCTGTGGGGCTGGAGCAAGGAGACTGTTCACAGCCTGGCACAGCTGTCCGCGTGTGACAGTGAGGTGAGTGCTGACCCTGGTGGCTCCCTCTATCTCTCGACTGCTGGGTGCCTGAGGTGGTGCATGGCACAGGCAGGGTGTGAAATCTGCTCTCCATTGCTCCCTCCCCCTCCTCTCTTTTATCTCTTTTGCATTTGTCCTCTCCCCGCTTCTGTTCCCCCCTGCGCCTCTGTTCCCCTGCTCGTTTTGTGGTCCTTGCCTCCTCTCTCCCTGCTGCCAGGAGCACCCTGTGGTGTGCTTATCAAGTTAAAAGACAGCTTCTCTGGGAGCCCCTTTTCCTCACCTGAGACAGATGTCACGTGGCTGTAATGTCAGTTGCACATCTATCTTCGCTTTATTTAAACATCAAACATACAATAGGGAAAGGACATGGTGTGAAAAATGATGAGGATCAGAAAGTGGAGGCTGGGATGACCCAGAAAAGCAGGAAGGGACAGAATGGGGGACCAGGAAAGGCTTCAAGGGGACTGTGCAGCCTTTATTTTCCAGCTCTTCCTGTGCTGACCACTCGTTGAAAGGCATGGACAGCTGCCAGCACCTGCACCCTGGCCTGAGCCTGGGCTTGCAGGTCATGGGCAGGCAGAGGTGGGTTTCCCCTGGCGCTAACAGTGTCCCTTGCAAGCAACATGTCCAGGACATGCCCTTCCCTGCCAGGCCCTGTCTGATCCCTGCTCTCTCCTGGCCCCCAGGCTGGCCTCCCCTGCCTTGCACTCACTATGTGGTCTCCTAGGTGTGGTCTAGGCAAGGAGGGGACTGAAAGTGGCCAGAGCCTGCTGTCTTCCCAAGTTCCCTCCCAAGTGTCCCCTGTGAGACTGTGTTTGCTGAGCCCTTGCCCAAGCCTGGCTGGCATTGTGCTGGGTACCTGCTCCTCACATTCTCCCAGGTTTGCTGATGCAGGAGACGCAAGGCAGCTGGCCCAGTCACACAGGGTTTGGACGCAACCCCCTGACCCTACCTGAGTCAGTGATTACAAGTCCGCTGATGAGAGAGCCGGCCAGAACGGGGACAGAGGGAGCGTCTAGATTGGCCCTGGTAAAGGTTGGGGGAACTGAGTCCTTAGGGACTGTGGCAGAGGCATTCGGCCATTCTTTCTCATTATCACTGGTCGCGGATGCATTCATTTCACATTTACTGAGCAGCAGCTGGGGTCCTGGGCTCTAAAGGGGAGTAAATGTTCCCCTGCCCTCGAGGACTGTCGCAGAAGGGAAGTCTCCTCCTATCCTCACTAGTGGATCGGGGCAGGGGCTCCCAGGAAGGAGCAGGGCAGTTGTCTACCTTCTCCACACCCTGCCTCAGTATCAGTGCCTCCTCTGCTTTTCATGATCCTCAAGGGGCTGGGGATTTAGGGAATGGGCTGAAGTCAGGGTGGCCCAAATGAGGCAGTGGCCTGTGGAGCAGGTCCCAGCCTCATCAGCTCTGGCCATCCAGCTCATGGCCACCCTCATGGACTGTTGCTGCCCTACAGCCTGCTGTGGCTCCTGGCTGCCCACAGGGCAGAGCCTGAATTTCCTTGTCTGACGTTTAAGGCAGATACTAAATTGCATCCAGCCTGCTGTTTGGGAAAGCCTAAAGACTCCAGCTGCTTGCCTTCCTTTGCAGACTATTGCTGCAGCTGTCACGGCCCCACCCCACCCATCCCTGTTGGCGGGCCTTCCCAGCCTCTCCTTCTTTCCCCTGGTTCCTCTTTTTCTTTTTGAGATGAGATCTAACTGTTTTGCCCAAGATGGCCTCAAATTCCTGAACTCAAGTGAGCCTCTTGCCTCGGCCTCTGTAGTAGCTGGGACTACAGGCACACACCCAGCACTGTTACAGGCTGATTACAGGTTCGCACCCCTGATTTCCACCCCCAGGGGTCAGCGTCAGCTCTGCAGTTCCAGCCTGGAGCAATGGCACAAGCTGCACACCCTCACCTGCACACCCAGATCTTTACCCAGACCTCGTCCCTAGAGTCCCCCACCTGGCCTTTCCGGTCCTCTCCCCTGCTTCATCTCTATCTAAGCTCTCATGTAGCTTCCTGTCTTTCTCTCTGATGAGAATGTCAACCTGTGAAGGTAGGCAGCCTTCACCATTTCTTCAGGGCTGCGTCTCCAGTGCCCAGGACATCGCAGGGTACATAGGGGGCGCTCAGTGAGGATTTGTGGGATAAATGAATGAGTGGGTGAACAGGCCAGGCTCTGATTGGAAAACACTGAGCCCTGCCCACTGGAAACTGAGCTTGTTCCTGCCCTTTGCAGCCTTCTCTCCGTGGAGCCTGAAGCAGCCAGCCTGGGGGCCATGCAGAGGGCTGGGGCAGGCGGCCGCAGGGCCTCCGACTGCGGGCCCACCCCTTACAGGCCCAGGTGCATCACCAAATTCGCCCAGGTGGGTGTGCCCTGTTGGGTGGTCACTAGAGGCTGATCCTTGGGGTGGTGAGCAGGTGGGGGTCAAGGATCTACCTCCCTGTCCCCTCTCTGACTCAGACCTTGCAGTGTGCACTGCACAGAGAGGTGGCTTGCATGACCTGACCAAGGTCGCCTGCTGGGAGAGTGGCAGAGTCTGGGTTCCAAAGGTGGTGCCCTACCCCTGCCCCTGCCCCATCTTCTTTGGTGGCAGGGCATGTGTGTGTCAGGGCTGGGTTGGGGGAAGTAGCCTGACTCTCTGCCTTGCTCCCCACCCCGGTGCCTTGTAGTATGTGGGCTCCTTCCCTGTGGATGACCTGGATGTGCAGGAGGGCGTGTGGCTGGTGCGGCAGCAGCTGTGGGCACTGAAGGTGAGGGGGTGCATCCCCTTGGGGTCACAGCCCTGAGGCCAGACACAGCCCCTCCCCTCTCATAAAGGTGGGCAGGGGGGCGGCAGGGAGCACTTACACCTGGGCTCCCGAAGCCCTGGCCCTCATGCCCAGAACTTCCTTGGGGGTGCCTGGACGTGCACCCCACAGCTGGAAGCTGTGACCTGGCTGGGGGCGGTTCTGCTAGGAGCCACCCTCATTCCCAACTTCTGAGCATCTGGTGCCCAGGGCTCTGTATTCCTGGCAGGGGTGGTCGAGTTGGTGAGTGGTCCAGGGCTGGACTGAGGGACTAACGCGGGCCCCCACCAACCCCCTTCCACCCAGGACTGTCCCCGACGCCGAGCGGTCATCCTGAAATTCAGCCTGCAGGGTCTCAAGATCTACAGCGGGGAGGGAGAGGTAGGAGGAGCTGGCACAGGTGCAGGGAGGCTGGACAGGCACGGGTGTGTCCTCTATGGGGCCTGGCTGAGCCCTCATCCTGTCCATCTCCTTTGAGAGTCCCCTGGATGGTCCTCCTCACCCTTGCCCTTCAAAAATCTCCAGGGCCCACTCCTGGCCTCTGACATCAGGGACAACAGCCCTGCTCAGCGTGGAGGCTGTGGAAGGGGCAGCCTTGGGCAGGAGATGAGGCGGCCCTACTTGGATGTCAGGCATGTACATCAGGAGTCTGATGTGGCCTGGTAACACTGCTCCCAGGCACTCCTGATGGCCCATGGCCTGCAGCGCATCCTTTACTCTACCTGGAGCTCAGCCCGCTGCCAGTTTGCCTTTGTTGCCCGGAACCCACGAAGCCCAGCCAGTAGACTCTTCTGCCACCTTTTTGTGAGCAGCCAGCCTGGAGAGGTACCTGGGGCCCAAGGCAGGGGACACACCAAGGCTGGGGTGGTCTGGGGTCAGAGGCATCTGGGCTTAGCAGAGCTGGCCTGAGCCCCTCTAGGCACCCACCCCTTACCATACTGAATCTTTCTTTGACCTTGCCCACTAAGGACTTCTCCACCCCATGAAAGTTGGTGGCCTTGGCATTTCCTGGGGGCCAGAGCGCAAACTTCCAGGGCACCTGTCAGGCCTTTGCTGGTGTCATTCTTTACCTAAATGCCTGCCCTGCCCTCCTCACCTCCTTGCCCTCAGGGCAGTGCCTGTGAAGCCCTGTGAAGCACTGTGAAGCTGTCTTGACTACCCTAGGTGGCCCCTCCTGCATAGCCTATGACAGGACCACTCCAGCTTTGGTCTGTTGCTCATCACTGGTGCTTGAGTTTTCTGAGTGCAGAGCCTGGGGCCAGGGTTTGGACTGTCCCATTGCACAGCCCTGTTCAGACAGGTGGGGTGAGTCTCAGGCCGATAGATCTGGCAGTCAGAGCCAGTGTGACCAGCGTGAACCACAGCTGTTTGACAGCAGAGGTTGGGGTCATTTCATCCAGCAAGCATTTGCTGTCACTGTTGGACGTCCAGCCTTGTGCTGGACCTTGGGGTTACAGGTGCCTGCAGCTCAGGGTTCCAACATACCAGTCCTGCATGATGTGGATGCGCTGGCCCCAAATACCTGCTGGACTTGCGTGGGAGTTTTCTGTGCTCCACTTCACTCACTCCTCAAAGGAACACAGGGAGGTGGGGATGAGGAAACTGAGGTACACAGGGCAGCACGCTGCACCATGGTCACAACGCAGTTCCTAAGTGGCAGCCAGGATCACAGCCTGGGTTCTGATTCTGGCCACTTCTCCACGAAGGTGCCGGGGAGAGGCACAGGGAGCGTACCCTGTGCTCCCAGCAGGATGCACTGCACAAAGTAGGTGCTCGGTATTCATTAAACGAATAAGGAAGGCTGGTAGGGAGACTGCATGGTGGAGAGGTTTTGAGGGATAAGTAGAAGTTTTCCCAAGAGGAAAAGAGAGGGCCGGTGAGACGGCTCAGCGGCTTAAGCGCCTGGCTTGCAAGCGTGAAGGCCCGAGTTCGACTCCCGGATCCCACATACGAAAAAGGGGCCGGTGATATCGCTCAGCGGCACGGGTGCCTGTTGGCGCGTGAGGTCCTGAGGTCGTCCCCCGGTACCCACAAAAAAAAAAAAAAAAAAAAAAAAGAGGAAAAGAGAGGGGCACCCTAAGCTCAAGGGCTGCATGCACTCCTGGAGAGCAGACAGATGCCTGGGGAGCCCCAGGGAGCGTCCTCCAGCTGAGCCTGACTTTCTCCTGCCCTAGGTTCAGATCCTGTACCTGCTGCTCTGTCGCTCCTTCCAGCTTGCTTACCTGTTGCAGCACCCTGAAGAGCGGGCACAGCCTGACCTTTCCCCTGGGTCTGCAGGGGACGTGTCCCCAAAGCCACTCTCCGGTCCTGGGGGACCTGCTACCCTGGTGCGGGAGCCCTTCAGCCATAATCAGCTCACACAGAACGTCCATACCCTGGTTTCCTTGCGGCGGCTGCCAGCAGAGGAGCCAGTGGGCACTAGTGGGGTATGCAGCACCCCAGCCAGGGATGGGCAGTGGACAAGGTCCCTGGGTGAGGGCTTGGAGGTCATGGTGGAGGGGTGGGCTTTGAGGGGTGTTGCCTGGCCTGACGTGGCTGGGCCTGCATCTGCCTGGCCACTGGCCCCTCTTGGCGCCCTAGAAAGAGCTGCCTGAGTCAGAAGGCCGCAGCGCCCGCCATGCCCGCCTGGGGAACCCCTACTGCTCGCCCACACTGGTGCGCAAGAAGGCCATTCGCAGCAAGGTGATCCGCTCGGGGGCCTACCGGGGCTGCACCTATGAGGCCCAGCTACAGTTGTCAGCGCGGGAGTCCTGTGAGTCAGGGTGCAGCCTGTGCATGCGTCAGCGGCCTG
Source organism: Erethizon dorsatum (assembly GCA_028451465.1). Lineage (NCBI taxonomy): Eukaryota > Metazoa > Chordata > Mammalia > Rodentia > Erethizontidae > Erethizon > Erethizon dorsatum. The sequence continues at coordinate 120,063,003 of CM051827.1, forward strand.
GGTGTGATTGTATCCAGGCTGTGGGCTTGAGGCCTGCATGGTGACTGTGCAGCTGTGTGCGAGCTTTACTGCTGAGTGGGTGTGAGTGGGGGTGCTGGCTTGCGGGCTGTCTGTGGGGGAGGGGCCGAGGCCTGCTGGTTAGGGCCTGGGGAGAGGACAGAGGAGTGAGGGTCCAAGGCGGTAGGCCAGGCTGGTCAGGGGAGGGTTTGGCCTCTCTCCCTCTGACCCTGGGTGTTCTCCATAGATCCTGCTGCATGGGAAGCGTGGCCCCGCAGTCCTGGTGGCCCCCCGTGCCTGGTGGAGATCGAAGGCAGCCTGACAGAGAACATCTGGGCGTTTGCTGGCCTCTCCAGGTAGGAAGGGCCTGGCCTGGCCTGATGCCCAGTCCCCTGGGGTGCACAGAGAAATGGGGGGACATCTCCAGGACCCTGATGTGTGCCTACCCCGGTGCATGGGCAGAGTGCTCCCAGCCTCAGGGACCTCTGGCCAGGGACTTCTCCATCCTGGGCCTTAGTTTTCTCAAAGGTACAATGTGTGTAGTGGGACCATCCTCACGGGCTGTGGAGAGACCACATGAGATGATCAGGGAAAGCCCTCAGTGCCTGGCCTGTCACAGGGCCAACTGGTCCTAGACGTCAGCTCTTCAGCCCTCTCTCCTGATGGGATCTGGAAGTTTCCAACAATTAAGGACCTGTAGGGTCTTTTTTTTTTTTTTCCTTTATTTTTGCCATACTGGGGATTGAACCCAGGGCCTTCACACCGAGCTACATCACCAGCTGTTTTTTATTTTATTTTTTAAAATTTTGAGACAGGGTCTTGCTGAGTTGCTGAATTGCCCGGGCTAGGCTCAAACTTGCCATCCTCCTGCCTCAGCCTGCCAGAGTGCTGGCATTATAGGTGTGTGCGACCATGCCAGGCCTGTAGGTCCCCTTAAATTCCTAAGAGCATCTTTGCATTGAGTGGCCACCTTAGGTCAGGTGCTGTTTTTAAGGGTATTTATTTAATCCTTTGGCTGCCTCCATGCCTTTGGGCTGCTACATCCATGCCCAGGCCAGCAGCCTGAGACTGGCTTCCAACTAGGGGTCCTAATTTAAGCCTCTACTGTCTGTGCCCCAGGCCCTGTGCACTCGCTCTGCTGCGGAGGGATGTGGTTGGTGCCTTCCTACTGTGGCCTGAGCCCGGTGCTAGCGGCCAGTGGTGCCTGTCTGTGCGGACGCAGTGTGGTGTGGTGCCCCACCAGGTCTTCCGGAACCACCTGGGCCGGTACTGCCTGGAGGTAAGCGCCTGGGAACCTGCAGGGGGTGGAGGTGGTGTGGTCCTGGCCCTGCCCCATCATTGTACCTGCCCTTCGTTCTTCCTATCCCTCCCTTTTCTTTTTTTTTTTGTGGGTACCGGGGGTCGACCTCAGGACCTCGCGTGCCAACAGGCACCCGTACCGCTGAGCGATATCACCGGCCCCTTTTTTCGTATGTGGGTTCCGGGAGTTGAACTCGGGCCCTCGCGCTTGCCAGGCAGGCGCATACGCCCGCTGAGCCATCTCACCAGCCCCCTATCCCTCCCTTTTCTAAGGCCGACCCCTTGAGCTTGCCTACCCTGCTCCCATTGGCTCTCTGGCCCCACCTCTTAGCTACCCTCCATCCTGCCTCCTCTATCCTGCTCCTTCCTTGTTGGTCCTGGGCCACTTGGCCCCGCCCCTGCTCTGCTGGCTGTGCCTTGACCTGGAGACTCAGGGAGGACAAGGAAGGTGTCAGGTCACTGAGGGTCCCCTCTTTAGAAGGGGCTTTTGGAGGGAGCCTCAAATAGAGTCAGGCCTAGATAATACCTCACATTTTTATATGAATTTTGGCTTTTAAAAGTTTTGCTTTCCCATCCCCTAGAGCCTAGACCATTTTTAGCAGAGGAGGAAGGTGCTGAGCTCACATAGCCTCTGAGTCTCCAGTCACGTACTGGCCCGCCCAGGTGGGAGGAGAGGAGAGGATGTCTGGCTCGGCCAGGACAGCACCTGTGACCTCTCTGAGCTGTTTCCTGCTCTCCAAAGTGGGGGTGGGGGTGGCTGGGGCCCCGTTTGTTTGAGCCATGGGGTGGGCTTGGAGCTGAGGATCCTTCCTCCCCAGCACCTGCCAACAGAGTTCCCCAGCCTGGAGGCCCTGGTGGAGAACCATGCTGGGATGGAACGCAGCCTGTTCTGCCCCCTGGACATGGGCCGTCTGAACCCCACCTACGAGGAACAGGACTGTGGGCCGGAGGGCAGGCCCCCCCGGACTCTGCGGCCGCTCAGCCATGCCAAGTCTGAGGCAGAGCTGCTGGGCCTGGGTTAGGAAGACGGCCTGGATCACAGGCTGGCCCGGCCCTGGTTCCAGCCTCAAGAGCTCCTCTGCCCTTCTCATACCCCACTGGCCACCAGTTCTGTCGGTCTCTGCTCCCCCCGACCAGTCTTCCATCGCTTCACTGCCTGCTGTAGAGGAGCCCTGAGATTGGGTGTGTGGCTTGCCGGGGAGGAGCAGGTGGAGCTCCAGGCTTACCGGAACCTCAGGGTGACAAGGGATGCTTGTCTCGCAGGCTAAGGCTTTGCTCCATGCACAAGAGCTTTTCATGGGGGTGGTGCAGCCCTCTCCCGAGGAGGCCAGGCCTTGGCCTCTGCCTGGGAGGCTCTGAAAGAACTCCTGACAGGAAACCAGACCTGTGGAGTGTGAGTCCTGGCCCCTGGGCTCTTTCCGTCTGGCCACTCACCCAGGAGGGCCCAGCACAGAGCTGTCCTGCCCAGCTCACCCTACAGACCACATTGGTTTGGTGGCTACCTTGGGAAGCCACCTGATCTTAGTGTTTCCTTTGATATAGGCCTGGCCATGGTGTCAGGGGCCACCTGTCTCACCAGGCCAGTCCCACGGGGATGGGACGGAACAGAGTCCCCAAAGGTAGACAGCCCTGTCACAGGGAGCTAGGCCTCAGCAGGCAGGGAAGAGCTGGGGAAGCCATTCTAGTAGAAGTAGGTGGCCCTGCTGGTGCCTGATGAGTCCAGGCATCACCTTTGTAGACTTCACAGATAAATACGAATCTACCCAGCCAAGTCATGGGACAAGTTCATTTGGATGAAACTGTATTCCTGAGGCGAAGGCTGGGTTGCAAGTCTCGGGACCACCCTCTCTGCCATCAGGGTGTGGGGTCTACTGATCAGTGCCTTGGAAGTACCAGATTTCTGACTCTGGGCAGGAGGAGGGCAGCCCCAGCGGAACAGAGGGGAGGCAGGCACACCTGATGTTCCCAGCTGCCAGCCCTGCCAGAACATGGTCTTGGCTAGGGACCTTATGAGGAGTGACCTTTGAGGGCTTTTTTCACTGGGAACATTGCACTGGCTTCATGCTGAATATGAGCGGGCAGCTGGGACTCCTGCAGCCACCTGTGCTGGAGCCTACCCTTCCTGGGCAGAGCGCTGCTCTCTGGGGGAGGCTCGGGCCTCACTCCCCAGCGGCAAGAGGGTTAGGGAAATCTCGCACCTAAGATCGCAGCTCCAGATACCTGCACTTAAGGAAGCCTGGCGATTGGCCAGCACTTGGGCCAGGCTCTCTCTGGGAGGAGTGGGGTGTGCTGTGAACAAGCTAAGGAGGGTATTCAGCAAGCCCACTAGTGTTCCTCTAAGCAGCATTTGTGGATCACGAGTTACAAATAGGGCAAGGGTTTTGCCCATGTGTGCGGACTCCCCACGTCTTAACAATAGACCGCGGTTCTGTCTTTGTTCCAACTAGCACCACCTAGGAAGCCCAACTTTACTTACTGTGTGGACTGTGAGGCAAGTAAAATGCATTTCTCCAGATTGTCGAGTGCAGACTTTTCCTTGAAAGTCATGGTCATCATCCAGTTTGCCTGTTTTGTGTTTGTTTCTAAACATAAAACATACCCTCAACAGAGTGGTGAGGTCCTGCCCCTGGGGACTGACAGTGATCTGGAGGAATTGGGTAGGTTTAATCAAATCCTGTCCCTCTTCTGCTTTAAGCCTGCAGTGGGTATCTCCTATAGGAAAAAAATTCAAGACCATGTGCTCTGGCAACTCCAGCTTGTTTTCTGCTTCTGCAACATGCCACAGGACCTTTGCACAGCTCAGACACAACTTGTTGTCATCCTCCCCTCCCTTAGCCTGGTTAATTTCTCAGCTGTCAGTGCTGAGAAGTCAGCACTATGTCAGTCTCAGGATACCTGTCCTGACTGCTAGCCAGTGCTGGTGAACCTCAGGCATGTACGTTGCAGTGGGCTGTTTGTTATATTTGAAAGCTCTAAAAGGTTCGCCATCACTGGCCGAGAGCCCGGTTGCTTTTTTAGATGTTCCACAAAATTGGTTCTTTAGTTTGTACTTTTTTCATTTTTGGGACTTCCTGGGATTTTTGTTTTCAATGTCAGTCTCCCTGCTAGACTATGGCCTTGGGGAGGGTTGTCTCCCCAGCATCTGTCACAGTGCTTGGCATGTAACTGACACTGTGTTTCTCTGCAGAGGGGATTCTAGAGGAGGCACGGCAGAGCCGCTTTTCTGGATGGGGGATGTGCTGAGTGGCCCTTCCATCCAAAAGACTTTAGCTTCCTGCCCTCCAATTATGGGGATGCAACCCAGGGGCGCTCCACCACTGAGCTACACCCTCACCCCTTTTTATTTTGGTAAATATTTATGTAGCTCAGGCTGGCCTCGAACTTATGATCCCGCGGGAGGCTTCCCCTCTTGGGTCTCTTCGCTTTCGAGGTTCAGCGTGGGCTCCCCGTCTGAGCCAGGTGGGCAAAATGCAAAGTTGCTGAGCTCTGAGCTGGGGAGCAGAGCTCGCGCGCTCGGATCTCCAGCCCCCAGGAGGGATAGTCAGACTTTGGAGGAGCCGCACTTGTGACGCCACCGGCGTTGCCCGGCAACGGCGAACGCTGCAACCCCGTGTGCCTGCGAGCAGGCGGCCTGCTGGCTCGGGGCTCAGGTCTTGCGGCGGCGGCGCGTGCAGCGCGGATCCCCCACTTCCCCACCCGGGCCCGGCCTCAGGGACTCGCCCGCGGCCCTTGTCCTACTCTGGGGCGCCCCCCAGGAGGCCCATTCCCGGCGTCCCGCTGTCCCGCCCCTCCTGAGCCCCAGGGGTCCCTCAGCAAGCGCCATGGCCTCGGAGTCCGTGAAGGTGGTAGTGCGCTGTCGCCCTATGAACCAGCGCGAGCGGGAGCTGAACTGCCAGTCCGTGGTGACAGTGGACTCCGCGCGGGGCCAGTGCTTCATCCAAAACCCGGGCGCCGCCGCCGAGCCCCCAAAGCAATTCACTTTCGATGGCGCTTACCACATGGAGCACTTCACCGAGCAGATCTACAACGAGATCGCCTACCCACTGGTGGAGGTGAGGGCGCCCGCCTTCCAGACAGGCGGGTTGGGTGTGGGGCCACCCTGAAGGGACGGTCAGCACTGCCCCCAAGCCGGGAGGAGGCCTCTGATGTGAGGGGCGCAGGTGGACAGCAACAGGTTGTTCTGAATTCGTGTCCAGGTCTCCACTGAACCCAGCACCAAGGCTGGCCTGCATCCTGTCCCAGCCCTTCCCCAGAGAACTCTAGGCCTAGGACCAATTGCCCTTCACCCTGACCCCAGTTCTACAGGACCCTGGAACCTCCAGCCACTTCCCCTAGCCGCCCCCTTCCCTCCCAAGACCCCAGCTCTCCTCCTCCTCCTAGGCCCCCTCCTGGATCCCTCCTCTCGGGCCCTGACCTGAGCTTGCTGTCCTTTGCAGCCTCGCAAGGTGAATCCTCCCCTCCATCTCTGCCTCATCCTACCTAGGGCCATGTGGTGGTGGAGAAAAGACCCCACTGGTCCCTGCTTCTGCAGAAGGCCCTTGGCCCGGCTTTGTCTTGAGGAAAGGACACCCTTTACCTTTGGTCTAACCTGTCTCTTACGCCCTTGGGATCTGATAACAGGCGACAGTTCCTGGCTTCTTTCGGCTCACACTGGCAGCTCACGTGTACATCCTGACAGGGAAGGTACTCACATTTCACGCATGGGGAGACTGAGGCCAGAGGAAACGTGTCCCAGCTTCCATGTTAGTTACTGGCAGCATTAGAGCTGGAAAAACGCCTCCTGTGTCCTGGCCACAGGCTCTTTCCTTTCTACCAGCGTCTCCCAGTGTGTACTCAATTGCTTGGTCGGTGACATGCCAAGGGTTGTTCCGTGGAGAAAGGAACGGTTTGGGAGATGCTTCACAGGGTGTGGTGCTATGTCGGAGGCTCTGAGAAGTCCCAAGTGAGGAAACCAGCTTGACTTGTTGAAATCAGTGTTCTCTGATTTCATTTGCTTTCAGTTTTGGCTGGCTGGCCGTGGAGGCGCCTGCCCTATCTCTTGCCCAGGTGTCAATCAGAGCCCTTGAGAGGGTTGAGCTGTCCCTGGTGGCTGGGACCTGACTGGTGATGATGCCCAGAGCATGAGGGGCAGCTCTCCCAGGGATTGGCCCTGGCTCTGGCGATAGCAGGTTGTCCATTGGCTGGCCTGGACTTCCAGACTGGAAGGGACCTGATGGCCCATCTGACCCAGCCCTCCTTTTCCACTGGGTCCCCAAATGTCTGCCAGGTGGAGGAGGACCAGCCCTCGAGTCTGAGTCTCCACTGACCGGAGCTCGTGCTTCCCAGAGCAGCCTGCTCCACCTTTGTTTCTGGGTTCCTGGAAGACCGATCCACACACTGCGCCAAAGCCCTGACGTTTTCAGCCGCCTGCCCTGGCTCTGTCCCAGGGGCCCCGCAGAACACCTCTGCTTCCTCTCCAAGGTTGGCCCCTGCGAGATTTGACAGCATGCGCTTCCTTGGCCTTGCCTCCTCTAGGGCCTTCAGCCTTGTTCTTGGAGTGGTCGTGGGCCCTTCCTATCCTGGAGAAATGCCCTGAGCAGGCCTCTCTGTCAAGGTTCCCAGGAAACCCCAGCCTAGAGAGGGAGACACCAAGGACACAGTGACAGGGCTGTCAGACCTCTCCTTAGCACTGTTTTTTCTTCTTACTTCTGCTGGTATTGACCCCTGCTTCTGATTGTTCTCCACAGCCTCAGACTGGACAGTCGTTCATTCTCCCAGATAACTAAACAACAGGTGCCTTCTAGGCCTGGGGCGCAGGTGAAGGAGACACCCACTGCCATCAGCAAGCTCAAGGCCGGGGGAGGAGCAGTGAGCTGATAGTTACAATCCAGCGTCATGGGTGGGAGAAGTCTGGGGGACTTTGGCAGCATGGGGAGGGGAGGACCCCTGGACTTGAAGCAGAGAGAGGGAGAGAGAGAGAGAGACAGAGACAGAGACAGACAGAGACACGTGTAGTTGATTAACCATTGATTTCATGAAAATGCTTTAGTAAATAATGTAAGTGGCCATGTTAGAACCAGAGTGGAAGTCCAGAGTGATGAGCTTGGGGCCTGCTCTGTGTGGGTGCTCGTCCCATGGGACCTGCCGTAGAAATACACCTAGAATTGTTTTCTACTTAACTCCAGAACACTGTTATCCTATAGAATTTTCTGGGATGTGGAAATGATCTGTATCTTTACTGACCAATTAAATTAGATATGCATGAGCCAGGTGTGGTGCACACACCTGTAATCCCAGCACTTGGGAGGCTGAGACAGGAGGATCGCCACAAGTTTGAGGCCAGCCTGAGCTATGTAGTGAGTTTAAGGCCAGCCTGAACTACATAGCAAGACCCTATCTCAAAAACCAAAAAAAACAAAAAACAAAAACAAAAAAACCCCGCACAAGCCACATGGTGGCGAGTGGCACTTGAAAGAGGCCAGTGCTGTGGAGAAACTGGATTTTAATTTAATTTGATTTGATGCCCACATGTGGCTGGAGGCTACCATATTGGATGGCACAGCTTGGAAGCGATGCCCTCTAGCACAAATACCAGGTAAGCCATATATATAACTTGGGCTTTTCTGGTGGCCACGTTTTAAAAAGTAAAACCCCAGTACAGTGAGTCAAAATATTATCACTTCAATAAAATATAATAGCATATTGTCATTATATAAGAAATATATATATATTTTTTTTTGGGGGGGTGGTACCGGAATCAAACTCAGGACCTCGTGCTTGCCAGGCAGGCGCTGTGCCACTGAGCTCATAAGAAATATTAATGAGATGTTTTACATTTTTCATACTGAATTTTTGAAATGTGGTCTGTATTCTATATAGTTACAGCACATCTCAATTTCAGTCATTAAAATGAAACAAAAAATAAAGTTGTGGTTAATGAAAAAATGTTTTGTACTACTTCTGTTTTTTTGTTTTGTTTTACATTTTTGAGACAGGGTCTCACTGTGCAGTTCATGCTGGCCTTGAACTCACTAGGTAGCCTAGGCTAGCTTTGAACTCAGGGAGATCCTCCTGCCTCACCCTCCTGAGTGCTGGGATTTATAGGTGTGTGTCACCACACCCAGCTTGCTTCTATTTTTACATATAAGTTACTTAAAATAAAATAGAGCTGGGGATGTGGCTCAGTGGTAGAGTGCTTGCCTAGTATGTGTGAGGGCCTGGGTTTGATCACCAGCACAGCAAAAGAAAAAAAAAAAAGCATTAGTCAATTAAAATAAAATAAATTTGGTTTCATTTTTATAGTCCCTCTCCCCCCAGCTTGGGTCATGTCAATGCCCAGAGCTGCTCTTTTTCCAGGGGCCCCATGTGCCCCCTCTGTCTCTGCCCGTGGGCTTGAGAAGCCAGCCCAGACCCCTGGTTAGGTGACCTCTCACTGCCTGTGCACCTGGGCAGCCGCATGCGCATGTGCCGCCACCACCCAGAGGACCTGCAGGTGCCCATGCTGTGGTCATGGTCTCCTCGGGCAAGGACGAGGTGCTCATTCATCTCTGCCCTGTCAAAGTGGGCCTTGTCCTCAGGGGAGCTGTGACATGGTGGCTTCGGCCTTCTGCACCTCTGCTGTGGTCCACAGCATGGGTTTTGCTGTGGGTGCCACATGGGCCCTGGGGCTGGGGACAGCTCTCTGGGTCCATGTTCTGACACAGGAGCCTCTCCTGCCCCCATAGTAAGTTCTAGAACTTGTGTCTTCATGGGCTCTGTGTGGACAGGGACCATGTCCACCTTGTTCCCTACTCTGTCCCCAGCCAGTAGCTGTCGGGTGACTGAGTGCATCAGCAGACAGAGAATGACTTTAGGAGCCGTGCTCAGGCGGCCTCCAATCCTCCTTCCCAGCTCATCCTCCATCCCCCTGGCCCGCTGTTGCTGTCTGTCCTGTCTGCTCACACTGTGCCCTCACCCTCTTCCTGTCACCCATCAGAGTCCAAGCCACCCTGCCAGCTCCCGCAGTTGTGCACAATGCTTGCTCCCCAGAAGGCTTTGCCTGCTTCTCCCCGCGCCGCCCTGCTTCCCCTCTCCGCTCCCTCTCTTTGCCCGTCGCAGGGATGACCCTCCCTGCCGAGCCTCCCTCCAGCCTGGCTGACATTTAAGGAGCAGCCTCATGAGCCGGAACTTTGTGTGCTAATGTGTGCAACAGATACACATAAACCGCCGCAAGACGGGTGCAGTTCTTGCCCTTCATGACAGATGAGGAAACCGAAGCTCATAGTGCCTAAGACCCGCCCAAGGGCACACAGTAGAGTGGAGACAGGATTTGAACTCTGGTACTCAGGCTCCACAGCATAAGCTCTTAACCCCCACGGGCACAGTCTCCCACCTCAAGTAGACCACCAATTACTCCTCCACTCCTCACCCCTGCCCAGCGCCGCAGGGCAGGAGACCCAGGGGGGCCCCCGAATCCTGGGGTTGGGAGGAGGTGGCACTGCCTGCCTGGGCCTGACTGGCTGAGCCCTGGGCTTTGGCCTCCTCCCTTGCAGGGCGTCACCGAGGGCTACAATGGCACCATCTTTGCATACGGCCAGACGGGCAGTGGGAAATCCTTCACCATGCAGGGCCTGGTGGACCCGCCCTGCCAACGGGGCATCATTCCCAGGGCCTTCGAGCACGTGTTTGAGAGCGTCCAGGTATGGGCCCTGCAGAGGGCAGGGCAGGGCTAGTGCCACAGGTGGGCTGGTCCCCACGGTGCTCCTGACTTTGGCATGGCCTGTGCGATGCCGTCAGAGCCCGGCCTTGACTTGGTACAGGTGAGTGGGCAGCAGGCGCTGGTTCCTGAAAAGGTGATGGGAGAAAAACTTAGAACTCAGAAAATTCTGCCCACCAGTTCCATGTTTTTCTCCTGCCATTTTCAGATTTTTGCATTCATTTAACATTTCCGTGGATGCGAGGACTCTGAGCACTGGCACGAGAAGGGCTGTACAGTCACGGCTCCCATTTTATAGAGCAGTCGCCCAGGCCTTGAGGGGACCCAGTCTTATATCAGCCCTTTACATAATTATCTCACTGGGCCCCGAACTCTCTGTGGTGGCCCCTGGGGAACATCAAGGGGCTGGGAAAGCTGCCAAGGATCAGCCTAAAGCTAGTGCTTGGTCCAGGCTTTACATGTGGCTGCAGTTTCTCTACCTGAGGCCTCTATTTCCTCTCCCATGAGGCTTCTAGACAGAGCGTTAGACACACAGCTACGTGAAGATATGCAACTTAGAGAGGCCTGAGGATCCACCAAGCTTGAGGGGAAGGCAGTTTGCCAGAACAGGCCGGGTGAGGCAGAGGTGGGGAGTGTGTGACCTTGATGCTCCCCCACCCCATGATGTCCTTGCAGTCGAGGTCTCAGGACTGGCAGCAGCTGGGCTTGGCATCAGATGCCTCCGCATGCTCTGTCCTCTCTCCACAGTGTGCAGAGGACACAAAGTTTCTGGTCCGGGCCTCGTACCTGGAGATCTACAATGAAGATGTCCATGACCTGCTAGGGGCTGACACCAAGCAGAAGCTGGAGGTGGGTGCAGACCTGGTGTGGGCGTGCGGGACCTGCTGGGGGAGGCCAGCATGAGGTAGCTTCCCCAAGAAATTCAGGGAGGGCATCCTGGGGCAGAGGAGCAGACCAGAGGGGGGACTTTGGGACTTGAACTTTAGAGTCCCTGATACTGGAGACAGTTAATGGCCTCCTTGACCACACGGCGGGGCTGGACCTGTCTCTGAGCAATGCCACCTCTGTCTTTTGAAACAGTTGGAGTTTTGTGATCGATTTTATTTGGAAAAAGGGTGCCACTCGTAAAAAAATTGGTATGAAAATCCCCAAGGGCCCTTCAAGCTAAAAAGATATTAATATTATCATTGGCTAAGTACTTATGATTTTCTGGCTGCTTTAGGCACATTCTTCTGTAGAGGTCCAGGAAGTTTATATTTGTAATCCCATGAAAAGTTATTGGAATCCTAGCGAGTTAATTCCAATCCACTTCCAGTGCAACCCACGGCTAGAATAAAGACGCTAAGACATATTTATAGTTGTGGGGAGCCAAGGGGTCCTAAGTCCAGCTAGGGTGATGGTTAACCAGAACAAAAGGCCTCAACCCAGGGCCGAACCCAGGCTTTATTAATTCTGGACGAGGGGAGTGGCTCGGGGATGAGTGACTGTGAGAAGTACGTGAGTGCTGTGAGCTGGGCGAGGTAGGTGGCCTGAAATCACCTCTGCAGTATGCAGAGGAAAGGATACGCAGAAGGAGTTATCTGTATAACACAGTTTGAGGTAGCATCTAATGTTTTGGGGTCAGTGCTTCAGCTCTGATGTGTAATCTTCTATGCCCTGGGAAGTCATAGCCTCTTTCTCGAGGCTCGATCTCAGCCGACAGCGTGGAGCACGGCTCTCCATCCCGCCCAGCTCACACATGTTTTTGGGAGCTATGGGAGTGGGGAATCACTGACCTGTCACCTTGCTTCAAAGACTGCACATCAGGGCCGGTGAGATGGCTCAGCGGCGTAAGCGCCTGCCTTGCAAGCGCGAGGGCCCGAGTTCGACTCCCAGATCCCACATACGGAAAAGGGGCCGGTGATATCGCTCAGCGGCACGGGTGCCTGTTGGTGCGCGAGGCCCTGAGGTCGACCCCCCGGTACCCACAAAAAAAAAAAAAAAAAAGACTGCACATCAGCACCTGGCTAGATCGATTTACATTGCTTCAAGCCAATTGAAGGGATGAGGAAAAGTCCTAGCCAGCTCTGTACAAGGAAATAGGGCCAGGTTTAGCCAAAATGGAGATAACTGCTCTTCTTTCAAGGAGAGTCTTCCAGGTAGTTCTCCACTGTGTCCCATTTAATACTCAGAGTCAAACTGGTTGAGTAGATACAATATTGCCATTGCCAATTTGCCAATGTGGAAGGAAGGTTTAGAGAGGATTTTTAACTTGTCTGAGTTTCACACCATAGCAAGTGGCCACACCTGGATTTGAACCCAGATCTGTCCGACTCAGGGTCCTGGGTCTCAGACATCTTGTTGTACTGCTGCTGACGGACTCAGGTCCTGGGACCTTGTTTCCCTTTGAAAGGGGACCAAGGACCCATGATATGGCCTCACGAGACTTGTGGGGGATTGAAGCGGGAACTGAGGTGAGCCGCTGAGCAGGGTGCTGGCTCCTGCTAGGTGTTTACTGTGTAAGCTGTTCCTTGCCATTGGAATTCAGAGAAAGGACAGCACACACGACAGGGGGGAGCCCTCAGGAGATGGAGCTGAGGACAGATGGGGAACTCACTACAGAAAAGGTTAGGGCTGGCGCAGTCAGGCAGTGAGCCTTACATGCATTTCATAAATGGTCCCATCTCCTAAAAGACTCAGGAAGAAAGAATGTCATTTCAGAGCAGTGGGAGCAGAGTTAGGCGCCTGAGGGCTCTGTCCGGATGGTCAGAGCCAGGCTCTCCCTGCAGGGAGCGCAGTGAGGCCAAGAGAGCGGCAAGGACCGGACAGCCATGGAGTGGCCAGGCTGGTCTCGGGTCTGGGACTCCTCCACCTTCACCTCGATGAGAGGCCTTGACCTCATCTCTCTGGGGCTCTTTAAATGCTGGCTGGACCTGGTATGGTCCAGGGAGGAGAGGCCAGTGGGGGATGGAGACCCAGATCTGTGGCCAGAAATCCCGCTCCAGTGTCCCCCACCCCTACAGTTCTGGTGTTGCTTATCTGACGCTTTTCCCCAGGGTGTGTGTGGGGGATAAAGAGCAGTAATTTCAGAGGCAAGAGAGGGAGGGATGGTCGTCGGTTGATTCAGTCCTTCATCAAAGACTTACTGGGAAGACCCTGTGGCTGCCAGGGCAGAGGTGCCAAGCCCCATACTGTGCCAGACCCACTGGAATGAGCCCTCCTGTTCCGGTTCCCATCTCCACCCAGACCCGGAACCATGGGGCCCCTCCTCCTGCAGCTAGTTCAGCACAGACAACAGAGCTCTGCCTTCTCTGTGCCTGAACCCCACCGCCCACCAGGAGTCTTGCTACGTCTTCTCTCCCCCAGAGCAGCCGAGTCATCCCTCAGCCCCCAGCCAGGGAAGCAGGCAGAGGAGGTGGCCCAGGGTGTCGCCTCCACTTGGCACCTGAAAAGGCCTGGCTGTGGGGTTGGTTTCCCCTGTCTGCCTGCACAGCTTCCACCACCTTGCACCGGAGCAGCCGGGACCTCCTCCCCTTCTGCGCGGCCCTGGGCCCTGGTAGGCTTTGGCTATCCCGGCCTTGTGCTCACTGCAGCTGCGCCTCGGGGCCTGCTGATGACAGACGCCTTCCGGGAAGCACACCCGTGGGAGAAGCAGGCCGTTGCCACGCTCCCCATGACAGCCATGCAGACAGCTCCCTGTGAGCCGCCCAGTGACTGCAGAGGAAGCTCGGCTCTCACCCTTCACACAGATTGGGACCCAAGGCTCAGTGGACCTAGGTGGGGCCCAGCCCAAGGGCACACGGAGGGGAGATGGACCGGAACACAGGACCAGGGGCACAGCACACCCTCTTAACCTGAACAGGCTTCCCACGAGGCCTGACAAATGTTACGACAAGAAGCTGCTAGGTCAGCGAAGGCCAGCGGGAGATTTGGGGAAGCAGAGTTAGAGCCACTCCCGTCACCACGCACACCTCTGTGGAACCCAACACAGGACTACGCAGCCGTCTCTCCCCACGCCACGTCTGGGTGGAGTGTGAGGGCCTGTCCCCTCCACAGACCCAGGCCTGAGCCCTGGTCATGTCCCTGCTCCTGTGCCCCTCTCCATCCCTGCCGTATCCCAGCTGGTTGCCATGGTGACCTGGCCTCCAGCCGCCAAGATGAGCAGTTTCTAAGGAACATGGTGTGTAGCTGTCGGCCATTCACTCAGTGCCTCCCAGGGGCATGGGGCAGAGTGGGAGCAGGAGCAGTAGGGAGAGGACCCCTGGGGACATCGGAAGGTAGGTGGGGCAACTCTTCCCAGGTTTAAACATAGTCGGAGACCTCCTTGGTGACAGGTTGTCTGCCGAGGTTGCTCAGGTCTGAGGCTCTTTATGACCCATGTTCCGGAGCCTAGCTAAGTACCTACAGTGCATTTTATAGATCCATTTCCTCCCTGACACTTGTAACAGTCTTGCAGAAGCAGCCTCATCTCCATTTCACAGATGAAACAATTAAGGCCTAGAAAGGCAAATTGACTAGCAAGTGACTGACTGAGTTTCTGCCCAAGCTCATAGTATTGAATGGGAAACCAGGCCAATAGTTCTTGCTAAGCCACTCCCCAGGCTCACTGTGCTGGGTGGAGCCCTGGGCTCTGGAGGTGGGGGGATCCAGAGAGGCCTGAGGCACAGCCCCAGGACCCCAGTCCACCCAGCTTTGTTTGCGGGGGACCCTGCTTCACTTCCATCCTTTATGCTCATCCTCACTGCCACTTCCTGTATCTAGATCAGCCCTTTGTCAGCCCTTTGGGAGGCTGAGGCAGAAGAATTGCTAGTTTGAGACCAGCCGAGGCAACTTAGTGATTTAATGAGACCCTGTCTCAAGGACTAGGGATATAGCTCAGTATAAAGACTCTGAGTTCATTCCTCATGCTGCAAACAGACAGAAGGTCAGCCCAGTGTCACTTCAAGCTGCAGCTCCAGCAGGGTGCCCAGCCTCTCTTTACCCTGTCTCTAAAGCTCTCCATCACTGGCGACCTCACTAAGAGCTGTGTGGCCTTCAGCAAGTTGCTTAACCTTTCTGAGCCTCAATTTCTCTTCTGTTCATCTGAGACCATCCCAGGCGAGGTCTGGCTGTGTCTGCACTTCACACCTGAGCAGACAGGGGCAGCCTGTGCTTCTCCCTCCCCAAACTGCCTCGTGGTGGGGGCTGCTTCTGGGACCCCAGCAGGACCATTCAGCGGACAAATGCCTGGTGTCCTAATTCATTCTACTTTTGCCAGAGTGGTTTTACTTCCTCTTGCAAGCAACAGCAACTCAGCTGCCTGGAAGCAAGCAGGAGCTCTTGGATGTGTTCATTTATCGCTGCCATTGCACTGGGGCTGGGCCTGGTTCAAGTGCGAGCTCTGGGCAGCTAATAGCCCTTCACCTGCCATGGTCTAGGGACCTGGGAACAGTCCTGTTACCCCGGGGAACAGCAGAGAGGCCACCAGGAGCTGTATGCACAGGACAAAGGAGGCAGCATTCAGAGCCACTAGTGACTGCAGGGTCAGGCCTAGGGAGCTGCTGGAGCCCCCAGACTGCCACCACCTTTGCAGTCACAGTGCAAACAGTGACAGCACATTATGGGGCACATATTGCCTGCCAGGCATCATGCTAAGTATTGTGTGTGCCTCAGTTTACTGAATCCTCACCATATTCCCTATGAGATAGGCGTTGCACACCCATTTTACAGATATGGCAACTGAGGCTCCGGTTATGTCATCTGCCTACAGTCCTACAAAGAGGAAGCAAGTATAGGTTTGCGGCTGGACTGCATCTGGAGTGAACGCCTGGCTGTTATAGGGTATTTGAGGTGCCTACCTGCACTGCAGGAGGTTGAGGTGGTCCCGATTGGGCCCTTTGCTCTGGTTCCTTGGGGGGATCTCTGATCCTGCCCTCTCAGACACAGAGAGCCCTACCCCAGCCATCCCTCCCTATCCCCTGCAGCTGAAGGAGCACCCTGAGAAAGGTGTGTATGTGAAGGGGCTGTCCATGCACACGGTGCACAGCGTGAACCAGTGCGAGCGCATCATGGAGACTGGCTGGAAGAACCGAGCTGTGGGTTACACGCTGATGAACAAGGACTCCTCGCGCTCCCACTCCATCTTCACCATCAGCATCGAGATCTACGCTGTGGGTACGAGGGCTGGAGGGCGGGCTGGAGAAGCCAAGCCAGGTCCTCACTGCTAGCCAAGGGCCTGCGCCTCTTGGGCCTCACAAGCCCTGTGGGAAACTGGGATGCGATGCCCCAGCTGCTGGATGAGACAGACGAGGGTCGTCCCCAGGCTGGTACCTGTGCTTCCTGGATAAACAACAGCGACAGTAACGATGCTGCCGGCCAACCCTGGGCACTTACCAGGGGCCACGCAATTTATGCACACATCTCATTTGCTCCTCCTATGAGCTAGTTGATAATATCACCTCCACTTTGCAGATGAGAAAATCGGGGTCTTATGACTGAAGTGTCAGAGCTGGGCTTCTGTCCCAGCTTCTGTCCCAGAGCTCTGCACCCAGGGTGTGATTCACTTAGCACCCCTAGGCCAGATGCGGTTCCTAAGCACTTTCCACACCTCATTTTGTGTAAACCCACCACAGTCCTAGAAGTGGGTGCTGTGATTTTCATTTCACAGGTGAGGAAACAGAGGCCCCGAGAGGTGAAGTGATTTGCACGTTCAAGGTCCCACAACTGCTAAGTTAGAGTCGGGATTCGAACCCAGGTCTCCCAGACAGCTGGGTTTTCCCACTAACACTGCAGCTGCCTCCAAGTTTGCGGTTCGTCCCGAGTAGAACTCTAATGAGTAGTGGAGCAGGAAGCAGCCCCAGCCCAACTAGGAGCATCATCCCTGACAGACCCCTGCCTCGGGGACCGGGTGGCCAAAGGAACCTCTCCCCACACCGCCCCATCTGCTGGCGACCTGGCCCCAGAGCAGTGCCCTGGTGCTTACTGAACCAATAAGCATCAGTGTGGTGACAGCCTCCTGGGACGCCACTGGTGAGGAGCAGGGACTCGGGGAGCTGGGTGGGCCAGTGGGGAGGAAGAGAGAGAGTTGGTGGGGTGACCCTAGGGCTTTGCAGGGCCCTTGAAGGTGGAGCTGATACTTAAACAGCTACTAATAACATTTAAGTGTATGTTCTTTTACTCCTTTTTTCCTTATGAAAATTTGAAACGCAACTGAAATCTTAGGCTCTAAGTGGTTCTTTCCTTGAGTTTTATCTTCCAGGCCACCCCTAAGCACTTGCCCACATTATCATCTCCGTGTCTTCATGACTATGTGGTGGCCAGAGGTGAGTCTGTTGCCCATGCCCTTTGCAACCAGTCCTTGACAAGGGGTCAAGGTTGTTTCTGGTTTTTCAGTGCTGTAAATAATGCTGTGATGAATATCTTTGTGCACAAAAGCTTTCTGCTTGGAGAGTACTTTCCTTGGGTTAGATTCCTTGGACGCAAAGGGTACAAACGTGTTTAAGGCACCTGGTACATTCTGGTACTGGGGATTGAACCCAGGACCTTTGCACTGAGCTACATCCCCATCCCTTTTTTATTTTTTGAGGCAGCCTCACTAAGCAATCCTCCTGCCTCAGCCTCCCAGAGTCCTGAGATTACTGGTGTTTACCACCTCGCCCAGCTCATTTGATAATTCTGCAAATAGCTTTCCGAGCGTGGTCCCACATTCTTTCCGTTTTTTTTTTTTTTTTCCCAAGCATGCAGAGCCACGCCCATCACATGTCCATCTGTAGCTGCCAAACTTTCTTTCCCTACTTCTGGTTGCTGTACCCATGGACATAACTCAGGCCACTTCTGGTTTCCGCCAGCAGGAAACTAAGGCAGCAGCTCACTGGGAGAAGGGCCAAGCATAGCAAGTTGCACAGCCTCTGAGGGTGGACCTGGAATGGGCATGTTCTGAGCACCGCGCTCCCATCCAGTGCCCAGCTTTCCATCACCCTTGACATCCAGGGTCTGCCCTGTGAGCCCAGGCACAGGCTGTGCAGAACTGGCCTTGTTGGGCTGGTGAGATGGCTCAGCAGTGTACGTGCCTGCCTGGCAAGCGTGAAGGTCTGAGTTCGACTCCCGGAACCCACATATGAAAAAAGGGCCAGTGATATCGCTCAGCGGCACGGGCACCTGCTGGCGTGCGAGGTCCTGAGGTCGACCCCCCGGTACCCACAAAAAAAAAAAAAAAAGAACTGGCCTTGTTCCTGGGGAAGCGGGCACCTGCCGTGTGCTGGGTGGGCAGAGCCTGGAGGGCTGTGCTGCCAGCTTGCTTTACTGCTCCTGACAACCAGCCCAGGTGGGCAGCCCATCTAGGAATCAGAGAGATGCATGGTTCTGCTAATGTTACACAGTGAGGAGGAGGCAGGACTTTGTGTGAACCAGGTCCGTGGGTCCCCAGAGTCTATGCTTTGTGCAAGAAAGAACACGGCTCCCTCGTGATCCAGCTGCTTACTCCCTTCCTCTGCCCTTGCGCTCACAGGAAGTCTGTAGAAACTGTTGTGGCCAGAAGGACTCTTGCTGCCTTCTGCGAAACAGTCTGTGACTCCCAGCCCGTGCTCCCTGGAGTCAGACAGCCCTAGGTTCTGATCTTAGCTCCACCTCTTAGAAGTTGTGCGACCTTGAGCAAGTTAGATGCCCTTTCTGAGCCTCAGTTTCCTCATCTGTAAGATGGGCACAACAGTAGCACCTCCTTCTTGGGACTCCTGTTCAGCCAGCTTGAACCCTCAGCAGGTAGTGGCACTCAGGGCTCAATGGTGAACTCCCCTCTTCACCGAGGGGCTCACCCCAAGGCCCTCGCCCTCTGCCTGGTTGTCCACAGATGAGAGGGGCAAGGACCACCTCCGAGCAGGCAAGCTGAACCTGGTGGACCTGGCTGGCAGTGAACGGCAGTCCAAGACGGGGGCCTCGGGGGAGCGGCTCAAGGAGGCCACCAAGATCAATCTGTCACTATCGGCGCTGGGCAACGTCATCTCTGCCTTGGTGGACGGGCGCTGTAGGCACATCCCCTACCGGGACTCCAAGCTGACGCGGCTACTACAGGACTCACTGGGCGGCAACACCAAGACGCTGATGGTGGCCTGCCTGTCCCCCGCTGACAACAATTACGACGAGACCCTCACCACGCTGCGCTATGCCAACCGAGCCAAGAACATCAAAAACAAGCCTTGTATCAACGAGGACCCCAAGGATGCCCTGCTGCGCGAGTACCAAGAAGAGATCAAGAAGCTCCGGGCTATCCTGGCACAGCAGCTGAGCCCCGGGGGCCTGTCAGGTGCCTGGTGGGCAGGGGTGGCAGGGAGGGCACCTTTCCTTAGGTCCTCTGGGAGCCATGCGAGCAGTGGCCCCTCCTCCTCTCACACCTTGGGGCGTGTCCTTTGCACACTCAGGTGGCCCCGCTGGTGTTGGGCCACACGGCATCTTCCTGTCTGTGGCCCCAGGGAGAGGCCAGCGCATCTGACTGGTCCCATCAGCTGCATGCTCCGCGCCCACTCTCTGCCTCTGGCTGCTCATCCTCCACCCCCGTCTGCCTGCTGTCTCTGCGGCAGCGTCGTGATCTGGCAGCTGGGTGACTCACCTCCCTGCGGCCACCCCTGCTCCTAATTAGGCACCGTGTTGTCGTGGCTTTCACAGCCAGGCATTTGGCTGTCAGCTGGCAGGTAGAAATGCTCGCAGGAACAAAGGCATGCAGGGCCCGTGGCTTGATGGACTCTACCTGGGGTGTCTGTATCTCGGTCTCTCAGGGAAGGGGGTGCAAAAGAGCCTAGGTTTGTTTACCTGCCCACCTGCTTCTACCCCTCCGTTCCACATGGCTCATCCGTGCTCACCCACACATCGCACACCCCCTCTTCCGCCCTTTCATCTACCTGCCTTCCTCCCACTTGTCATTTATCCACCCATCCACCCACCCTTCTTTTCTTCCTTCTTTCCTCTCCCTCCCTCCTTCCCTTCTTCCTATCCATCCTTCCATTTAACCTACCATCCTTTCACCCATTCAAGCTACCCCCTTGTCCACCCTACCCTCCACATACCACTCTCATTGTCTCTATCCTGCCATCCATTCTCTCTGTCCACTCAGCCATCTGCCTGTCCACCCAAAGGTCCCCAAGCGCTTCCGGTGTGTGTAGACCTGTGCTGGATTCTGGGGACACAGAGATGACTCAGACCGAGGCCCTGCCTCAAGGGGCACCTGGTCTCCTGGGGGAGAAGGACATGCCAGCAGACCCACACCTGCAGCAAGATGGACCCTAGGGCAGAAAGGAGCACATGGCCAGCTGAGAAGGCTGCCCAGAGGAGGTGGTACTAAGCCGTCTTGAGGATGGGAGGTTTCTGCCTTAGGAGGAGAGCGGCATTTGTGCAAAGCTGTGCAGACTCTGGGCTGCGGTTGGGGAGCTACAACACTACTGCTGGCTGCCTAGGGGTGGGTGGGGTGACATCAGCTGAGGGTGGCGGGGGCTGGACGCACAGCCTCGAGCACTGTGATGCGGGATGGAAGGACCCAGGCTCTTCCGAACTCCCTTCCTCAACCCCCATCCCAGCCCTGCTTGCCCCAAGATGGGCGAGGAGGAGACAGACAGAGGAATGGGGGGGCGGGAAGCTCCATGGTGGGTCCCATCCTGTAGCCAACATCTGCACTACCTTCCACCGGTGGCCCGGTGTCTACCCGGTAGCCTGAGTCTGGAGCCAGGTGTTTAGTGTGAAGGGCAGTGACCCTGGGTGGACAGCTGAGACTCAGCAGGCCAGCAGCCAGCTCCCCCCATGCTACTGGGGCAAGTGACTCAGCCCTGAGCCACCCTCTCCTCCATGATGACGACCTGTGAGCAACAGGACGGTGACCTAGTGCCTGAAGTTAGCCACATGCACTGCCCTGACCCAAAGCGGCTTTGGCCAGGGGTGGGATCTGGCTCTATGCACGTCCCCCAATGCCCAGTGCTCACTGTTATACGTGGCCCCCTCCAACCTCCCTTCCCTCTGATACCAACAGATTTCTTTGTCTCCCCTGTGTGGCGGAGCATGAACCTTTGTCAGCCCATACTGGTCCTGTGTCTCCTCTGCACTTTTTCAGCCCCACTCACACTGCCCTGTCCTCCGGGAGGTAGCCTTCCTGCATCTGGACCCTGCTCCCCACGGCCCTGTGCCCCTTTCCTCCCCCCTCCCCGTCCTCCCCTCCCTGACTCCCAGTGTTGCTGCGTGGAGGGGCAGCTTACGCCTGGCTGCTTTGAGTACTTTTGGTGGCCTCTGGGACCAGGGGCTGTCTTAGTTGTCTGGTCCCAGGCCCCAGGTGTGTGGAGGGCATGGGAACACCAGCTGGGCATGTGGGTTGAAGGGTGTGGCGGCCGTGGGCTCGGGATCCGTTGGCTGGTGCGTTGCATGCGGTCTCAGGAATTAGCCAGAGCTGGGAGGGTGGTCGCCTCTGGCCAGCAGGTCCCCCCAAGATGTCAGAACATTGGAAAATACAGAAAAGTTTAGAATAACGTAATGCACTGTGTTCTCCGCATCCCAGACTTGACCCTGCTGCCATCAGCTAAGCATTTCACACCAGCCCGCCCCATGTGGAGCCCTGCCGAACCCTAAATCTGCGTGTCTGCAGCTGTCGCCACCCAGCTGATGGCAGCTTAGTCCTTCAGGTCTCCAAGCAAAAATCTCTGGGTCACCCTGGGCTTCGTGCTTTCTCTCCAGTCCTCCTCCAGGCTGTCCGCAGATCCTGGCCTGAGACACTGGTTTCTCCCCTGAGTCACTGTACAGCCCCTAGCAGGTCTCCCGGCCAAAGTGCAGCCTCTGCGCAGCGTCAGGCAGATCCTATTGAGCTGCAGTCCCTTCGCTGCACTGAACACCTCCAATGGTGCCATTCAACCCAGATGAAAGCCCAAAGCCCTCATGGTGGCCTCTAGGCCCCCAGGAGCTGACCTCATTCATCTCCAATCTCTACTTCACTCACTGCACCAGTACAGGCTCAGGCCTGCCCCAGGCCCTTTGCACCCATGACCTTCATCTGTCCGGAAAGCTCTCTGCCTGCCTCTGTCGCTCTCTCCACCGGATGCCGCTGTCATCTCTCCCCACTCAGGGTCTTGTCTGGTCACAGTGTTAAGCGCAGCCCTCCTCCCGATTCTTACTTCTGAGCAGCCTCCACAGCTTCCTCCTCTTCTTGTCACAGGTTTGGTTCGATGCTGCAGCCTCAGTGTCCAGAACATCTGGGCCGTCCATACAGATGTGTTGGGTGACTGAGTGACTCAGCGTTTTACACAGGGATGTGTCTTTCCCAAATGACCATGGAGTCATCTTTCGAAGATTTCTGTTCAGTTCCTGCAAACTGTGTGCGCCTTGCTTTCGCCTCCTCATCCTCTGTTTCTCCCTCAGCTCTGCTGTCTGGCCAGCTGCCCCTGAGCCCTGCCCAGGTTGAGGAGAAACTGTTATCCAGCTCTGTGGTCCAGCAGGACATGGAGGCTGAGAAGCAGCTGATCCGGGAGGTGAGACCTGAGCAGACGGGAAAAGGAGAGCAGGGCTGGCAGGTGGGCAGGTGGGGCAGGGCGGGAAGGGGAGGGTACCTGCACTGTGGCCCAGCGGTGGTGGCGGAGGCAGCAGCAGCAGCAGCATCCCCAGCCCATTGGTACCACCATCCCCCTTTTGCAGCTGAGAAAGCTGGAGCTCAGAGAGATGCTGTCAGAGGTGGTGGTGCATGCCTGTAATCCCACCACTTTGGGAGGCTGAGGCAGGAGGAGTCCTACTTCAAATCCAACTTAGGTAGCTTAGCAACTTAGTGAGACACTGTCTTAAAGTAAAAACAAAAAAGGCTGAGAATGTAGCTCAGTTCAAAGGCCTTAGGTTTAGTGGCCAGTCACACACACACACACACACACACACACATATACACACACAAAGAGATGCCACATCTTGCTAAGGCATGGTGTAAGGAGACTCTGAGTCAGGATTTTTTTTTTTTTTTTTTTTTGTGGGTACCAGGGGGACGACCTCAGGACCTCGCGGGCCAACAGGCACCCGTGCCACTGAGCGATATCACCGGCCCCTTTTTCGTATGTGGGTTCCGGGAGTCGAACTCGGGCCCTCGCACTTGCAAGGCAGGCGCTTACGCCGCTGAGCCATCTCACCGGCCCTCTGAGTCAGGATTTGAACCCAGGTTCCTGGCTCCAGACTGCAGTCTGTGCCATGTTGGGGCCCACCTGGGAAGAACAGAGAGGGCGTGGGGCCTGGTCAGAAGCATGGGTCATCCTCGGTGCTGAAGGAAGGGTTGGCTGAGAGGGATGGAAATGGAGAGGCGTCCCTGGCTGTGGGAATGGCCTGGGCGAAGGCAGGGCGGTTGGGCTGGCGAGGAGTCTGCCCCTCTGGAAGCTACCAACAGGCCTGGCTGAGAGCAGGACAGCCCTGTGCCCATGGGGAGTGCGGTGCTGGCTCTGGAAAAACTGTCACTGGGGCCCTGGGTCCTCTATAGCATGCCTAGAAGCTCAGGGCAGGGAATGCAGTAACCAGATGCGGAACCGGTTCCCACAAGGGACTTGCATGGCCAGGCACGGCAGGGCCTCTGAACTCCCAGCCTGGTGTCCGTCCCCACTCCAGGCTCATGGTTTCCGGAGGCCTTGCCATGGACGGCTGTGTCCTGAGACCTGAGCCTGTGGGGACCTTGCCCTTTGCTGCTCCCTATAGGGAGCTGGCTTTTCCTGGTGGTGAGTCTGATGCTGCACCTGGGCAGCTCGGCAAGCGCTCTAGCCTGGCTGCGCCACAGGTGGTCCCTGACGCTCCACTGTGACCTCACTCGGGGTCAGCACTGAATGCCCCTGTCAGTCTGTGAGGTCTGGGGCCCTGTCTGGGGACAGACCTGTAAGGCCTGGGCGGCCTCCACTTGCTGTCTTTTCACCTGCGGGTCTAGAGCGGGGGCCGGGTGTCAGGACCATCTCTGGAGCCCTGGACCAGTCCCCCAGGGTGGTAGCAGCAAGGAGGGGTCTTTGGGAATGGCTGAGCACAAGGCCACAGAAACCAGAGAAGTCACGCTGGCAGGGCTCAAAGTGGGCACAAAATCACACGACAGTGGACTTTGGTCACACGTCCAGGAGGGGAGCGGAGGGCTGGACAGGAGTTGGGATGCAGGCGTGGTCCACAGGAAGCACAGTTGGGGGGCTGAAGCCCTGGCTGTCCAGTGAGCAGGGTACCACTGCCCCCTGGTGGTCGCAGGGAGGCACCGTTTGGGCAGCTGGTTGTGAGGCGCTGGTTGGGAAGGTCATTTCAGCGTGCTCAGCCCAACCCTGCCAACCTGAGATTCCCGTGCTGACCCTGGGCTTTCAGCTTGGAGGAAGGATTGCAGATGTCTGTCTCTCTCCCTCTGCTCGCTCGCTCGCCATGGTCATATTATCAAGCATCTGCCGTGTGCCTGGGGCTGTGTGCTCCTCCCCATTCCAGAGCAGCACAGTGGAGAGGGCTCAGCTATGAGGCTGCAGCATGACTCGGCGCCAGTCTGCAGTCCATAGTGGGAGATTTGGACCAAGAGATCCCCAGCGTTCCTCCCGCTTCACCATTCAACCACCCCAGTTCAGCTGGGCTGTGTGGCCTCTGGTGGGTCATTTAAGTTCTCTGGGCCTCTGCTTCCTCATCTGTATGATGTCTGTCCTGGCAGCTTTCCTGCTGCTCACACAGACTGGACAAAGGCGAAACCCAGAGCCGTCTTGTCTTTGGGTGCAGGGCCCGAGAGCCGAGCTTGTGCTGTGACCCCCATTCAGCCCTGAACACGCTGGCAGTTGCAGCAGCTGCCGGGTGCCGCAGCAGCAGGGAACGTGGTGGTGGGGGTGTTATTGCTGTGACGTGGGAAGGGAAGGACATGCTCTGTAGACTGTTTGGTCTATGGCAGAGAGACACATCGTGGTATAGGATTGCACATGTGACAGGCTCTCAGTGGGGTGGCCCAGCTGCAGGTGGCTCATGCCTACCACACAGGAGGGGGCTCTCGAAGCCTGCAGTGGGTGGGTGGGTGGCAGTGCCCTGCCGCTTCTGCATTCTCTGCAAGGAGGAAGGGAGGCGATATGGGTACAAGGAGGGTGAGGACTGGGAGGTGAGCTTGGTACAGAAAGGAAGGGGAAGGCAGGGATGCTGTGTGTTTACATGCATACGTGCGTGTTCATGTGTGTGCTTGGGGTGCATGTGCTAGGTTGTGCTAGAGTGTAGAAGTGGTGGGCTGAGGCCTGGGTGCCACCGGGGTGTCACTGGGCAGGGTTGTGCTGGTAGGGAGCAGCACGGGTGCAGGGCAGAGGCCACAGCACCTGCAAAGGTGTGGGAACAGCACCGGGCCGGGTTCTCAGCTGAGTGAGGACAGAAGTGGGGATGGGGGGCAGTGACATAGCAGATGGGGAGTGGCCTAGTAGACTCGGAGAGCTGCTGGCCCAGGAAGCTGGCCAACCCCCGGGCGCTGCAGGTCTTAGCAGGAAGCTAGGTGCTTGTAGATGTGTTGACATCCGCTCTCGGGAGGGTGCTGGCAGCACACTGGCATCAGGTACAGAGAAGAATGGGAGCTGATGAGAGGAAGACCCCTCTTGGGAGGGGCAGGGCCCAGGCCTGGGGAAGAGCTTGCCAGGAAGCCAAGCGGCCCTGAGCAGGGAGGAAGTGGGTGAGCCTGGGAGGGGCAGGCAATCAGTGGCCCCAAATGTGGCAAAAATGTGGGAAGGTCTGGGCTGGGGGGGCGAAGCTCAATGGTACAGCACTTCCCCAGCATGTGGGGGCTCCATCTACAGCACTGCCAACAAGCAAAGGGAGGAGATGGCCAAGGGGCAGCAGGCCCACACCTTGTGGGGGACTCAGGTCAAGTCAGATCAAGTCGAGGAGCTTTGATTTTATCCACGAGCCCAAAGGGTCACTGACAGATCCAAAGCAGTGGTGGGTATGTGGGCAGCAGTTTGGGGCAGGAACAAGCGTGGAGGTGGGGCTGGGTGAGAGGCCAGTGGGACAAGAGCTGGTGTGACAGCAAAGATGGAGAGGAAAGCAGATGAGTAGAAATATGTTTTGTTATCAATGGGTTGAGGACCACTCGATAAAAATACCTCTGTTGATGACAAAAGATGTTTGTGACATAGTGTTATGTGGAGAAACTAGATTGCAAACAAATGCACACTCATTAGTCCATTTAAAAAAAGCATAGGGCCAGGGATATAGCTCAGTGGCACAAGCGCCTGCCTGGCAAGCGCAAGATCCTGAGTTCGATTCCCAGTGCAAAAAAAAGCATAGAGAAGTTGGTCATGGTGGTGCACTGTGATTCTAGCACTTAGGGAGGCTGAGGCAGCAGCATCGCTAGTTTGAGCTCAGCCTGGGCAACTTAGTGAGAGCCTGTCACAAAATAAAAAATAGAAAAAGGACTGGGATTGTGGTAGAGTGGCAGAGCACATGTAGGTTCCATCCCTAGTACTGCAAATCCAAGTCAAACCAAAGCAAAAACTGCATAAAGGAGGGCTCTGACCAAGCAGGGACGGCTGTGTGGCCTGGGAGAGCTTAGTTTCTTTGTTTTGACTTGCTTGGATTTTCTGAATTGTCTGAGCAACCAGAGAGGAGTACTGGGAGCTGACTTCTGAGCAGCACAGCAGTAAAGTGCTGCCCTGGGTCTCCCCACCCATCCAGGAGTATGAGGAGCGCCTGGCCCGGCTGAGGGCCGACTACGAGGCGGAGCAGGAGTCCCGCGCCAGGCTGGAGGAGGACATCACTGCCATGCGCAACTCCTATGACGTGCGGCTGTCCACGCTGCAGGAGAACCTGCGGAAAGGGACAGGTGGGTACTGCCCTGGCTGCAAGAGGGGCCTCGGCTTTAGGGCTGATGCATAGAGAGTTCCGTGCCCACCAGGCCCGGGGTGTGCGCCCGCTCAACCCTCAGAGCAGTCCAGTGAGGTGGGCACCACCATTCCCTTTCTTAGGTCAGAAAACCAAGGCACAGAGATGTGGGTACTTGCCCATGGTCATGCAGCTGGCGAAGTAGAGCCAGGATTTGAACCCATGCACTGGCCCCAGAGAGAGATCTCACACACGACACTGCATCTTAGGGCTTGGCTCCAGCTGTGTCCACTGCAGGCCGTCTCAGAGGTGTGAAGTGTCACCCTTGTTTGAGGGGAGGGTCCCTGCCCCAAGTTTCTTTGTCTTCTGCACTCTCCTCTTACTTCTGAACCTGTCTGTTACCAAAGCAACCACATCCCATGCACATGCACTCATTAGCAAGAATGTTTGTGTGGAAGCGGCTGCCGCCTTTTTTGTTTGTTTTGAGACAGAGTCTTGCTATGTAGCTCAGGCTGGTCTTGAACTCTATGCAGCCCAGGCTGGCCTCGAACTTGGGATGATATTCCTGCCTCAGCTTCCTGAGTGCTGGGATTATAGGTGTGTGCCACCACGCCTGGCAACTGCCGCCCTTTTGATGGCGTAGGTCTAGGATGTATCACGCAAACAGCTGTGCTGCTGGGTCCTGCTCCCCACAGTGCCATTACATCCGCTGTTGCAGCGATGACAATGCCCAGCACAGTGTCGGCACCCTGTGTGGACATTGCTGTGTGCTGGGCACTGTGCAGTGCTTTACTGACACCCCCTCCTCCAGCCTCCCCTATGCAGATAGTATGGTTCCCTGAACCCTCACTTAACAGGTGTGGAAACTGAGGCCAGGAGAGGTTAAGGCCACTTCCCAGGGTGTGCACCCCATGTTTCAGCAGAGGGAGCCTGGACACAGGGGAGCTGGGACACGGGAAAAAGAAATGGATGGCACATGGAAGGGTGGCTCAAGCCGCTGAGCAGGAGCCCTAGGGACCTGTGCGAGCAAAGCCCAGAAGGGGAAAGGGTGGCCTCTGGAATTTTGTTTCTTCTTTTTTTTTTTTTTGAGACAGGGTCTCACTGTGTAGTCCAGGATGGCCTTGAACTCCCAGTGATCCTCCTGCCTCGGCCTCCTGAGTGCTGGGATTACAGGCCTGTGCCACCACGCCTGGCGGCTTCTGGCATTTTCTGTCTTTCAGAGTAGCCCTTCGGGTTGAGTATCAGGCCTCCCAGCAAACTGTATTTAGTCTCCATAGCTCTAACATGCCCCATGGCGTTCATTTAATGGGCAGGCTTCTAGCATGTTCTGTGGCCAAAAACCCTGAGCCTGGCGCTTCATCAGGGGGCCTGGGGGTCTGGCTGTGAAGGCAGTAAGACCCACAAGGAGCCTGCTAACTTAAGAGTGATCCTAAGGCAAGAAGCTAAGAGCACGGCACTTAGTGGCTGGGGCGGTCAGACTGCAGAGGTCATGTGCTGGTCAGGGAAGACTTCCTGGAAGAGAAGGCAGGGTTTGCGTTCTGATGAGGCAGGGATGGATGGCAATCGGGCTGGACTCTAGGGGTGCTTTGACTCTTGGCTGGGCAGTCCCCTCCCTCTTATGCTTTAAGAAGCTCAGGAAGTCCTCCTTTTGCAGAGGCCGTTCTGAAAGCAGAAGTCCTCCACAATGTCAAGGTCCTGTCCAGGGCCGAGTTTGCAAGCATGTCTGAGCATGCACCTGCTTTCCAGTTTGAGATGGCTGTGAAGCCCACCATCTTCTCCATGCCTGATGCCCTGCTCGGGGATGCAGTCTCCAACACCCAGATTTCTCCCAGATTTGAGGAGCTGCGCAGGGCAGAACCTTCCAAGTCTGAGATTTCTCTCAGGTCCAGTGAGTCATCCACGCTGGAAGAATCCTCCATGTCTGAGGCCCTCCCTGCACCTGAGGAGCTTTCCAACCTGGAACTCCGTGGGCCCGAGGTGGGGTCCCGGAGCAAGTACTTCCTGGATGAGAACCTTGGCCAGGAGGACTCTGGGACCCGGCTGGAGGGCGACAACTACGTCCAGGTGGAGGAGCCGCCACTGGTGCCCCCACAGATGGGATCAAGCCTGCAGGACTCCTTTCCTGAGGTGGAAGCCAAGCTGGCCAGACTCTCCTCCATGGTGGCCAGGACAGATGTGCCCCAAGTCCCCATGCAGGTAGCTGATGCCATGCAAAAATCCAGCAGGCAGAGCCGGCTGTGGGCAGAGGTCACTGCACACACAGGGCTTCTGGCCCTGCTGCTCCTCAGTGCCTCCACCACTTCTGCTGTGGCCCTGGCCTTGGTGGCCGGCTCAGGGGCACTGGTGTCCTGGGGTTTGGGGAAGAGCACTCTGTCCGAGGATCCATAAGCCAGTGGGGACATTGGGGTGGAGACACATGGCAATGCCAGGCAGTTGCCTGTCCACTGACAGAGGGCGCCTGCCTGGGGAAATCTGCGGGTGGCCACGGAGAGAGCGGAGCAGGGCTGAGTCCTCATTCAGATGCTCACAGGCTCTGGGCAGTGGGTGGGAGGTTTCTTGGAGACCCCCAGGGGCCCCTGGGCTGCTGCTCTCCTTACTGTCCACTTCTAACACCTTTTCCCTTCTTAACGCTCTTTTTATGTTTTAAAGAAATGTTCCTCTTTTCTCCCCATTTTGTCCTCTGCTTTCCTTTCCCATGAGTGTGTGTGTGTGCATGTGTGTAAGAGCACAGGTCTTTGAAATCCAGCTCTGTCACTTAGTTGTGTGACCTTGTGCATTGGGCTCTCCGGGCCTCGGTTTCCTCCGCTAGAAAATGGGGGCGCTAGTGTTTACTTCCCATGGGATAAGGCGGGGTGCGCCCCTGGGACACCACAGGTGCTGGCAAGTGCCCTGTGGGTCTCGTCTCCTCACCCCTCTCAGCAGTGACAGGTAGAGGAGGCTGCGGGTGGTGAGCAGCCCTGGGGAGCTGTGTGGAGGTCAGGACAGCAGGGGGAGAGAGGAGCTTCCAGACCAATCTTCTGCCCGCTCCATTCTCCCCCAAGCACACCTCCCTGACAGACCTGTTGGAGCCCAGGGACACCAGGTCTGAAGCTGAGGTGGCTGACGACCCCCCACCCCGCACCGTGAGTACTTCCCTGGCCTGGCTCTGTCCATCTTCCTGTGAATCTGGCTTGTCCCTTCTGTACCTGGGCCTCAGTTTCCCTGTCCATGAAACAGGGAAAACAGCCCTTGATCCCCTGGGCTTGTAAAAGATGGCCCACAGCCAAGTGATGTTCAGATCAGAGGAGCTGCCGCACCGCTTGTGATTGATGTAGAGTCCTGTTGTTTTGGGCGGTGACTTTCAGACCTTCCTGGCCTTGGAGCCCTTTGTCCTAAGGAACAGGGGCCCAGGGAGTGCGGAGATGGAGGCTGCGGACCCTGTTTGCACCCTGCTGCTCTTGGACCCCACCCTTTCTCTTCTGCGAAGACAGCAGAGCAGGCCTGGGGCAGTGAGAGGAAGCCTTTAAATCTCCCCACACGGAGGGAATGAAGACTCCCGTGGGCTGCGTACTGCAGGCTCTCAGTAGATGTAGGGGAAGCGGCTGAGAAGCCCTGGCTAGAAGGTGGCATGGAGGTGGGACCCAGGCAAGAAGGAAAGGCCAGGAAGAGCAGCAGGTGCCAAGGTCCTGTGGCTGGGAAGGTTTTGACTTTCTTAGCAACAGAGGCCAGCAGGGTAGATGGGGTGGTGGCAGGGAAAGGCTGGGGGAGGCAGGGAGCAGGTGCAGCGGCCATGGAGGGAGCTGGATTTTCCTGGGGATTAATTCTATGGGATGTCATGAAGGTTTGTAATCCGGAAAGGGATGTTATGATTGGTTTATATTTTAAGAAAATTTCCCTGGCTGCCACGTGGAGACTGGGTCCTGGAGGGAAGGCCAGAAAGCTGAGGGGCCATTTTTGGGGTGTTGGTGGCAAGAATTTGGGTACAATTTTTTTTTTTTTTTCTGACTGGGTACAGGTTGAGTATCCCTGATTAGAAATGCTTGGAACCAGTGTTTCAGATTGTAGTTTTTAGGTTTTGGAATATTTCCATAGATTTTAACACTTGAGTATCCCTAATCTGAAAACGAAAATCTAAAATGTTCTGATAACCCAAATTTTTGAGCACCATGAAGCTCAAAAAATGTACAGACTTCAGAGAATTTTGGATTTAAGACTTTTGGATTAGGGTTGTTCGACCTGTATCTCCAAGCCAGAGATGCTCTGTGCCAGGCCTTGACAGGCGGTCTGTCCCCTTCTGGGACTGAGGCCACCCGTGAGCTTGTCTCCAGGGGTGGCCTTGCCACCCCATCTGGGTTTCTACTCGTGTCCAGGAGGCTGATCTGGCCCCAGAAGTGGTGGAGGTGGCAGAGCCTGGGACATGGACGGAGGCCGAGGCGGCCCAGCCTCAGCCCCTGCTGGCCACGGCAAGTGCGCGAAGGGAGAGCGTGGGTGTGGATGTGGCTGTGCTGACAGAGGAGCTGCTG
This sequence comes from Erethizon dorsatum, assembly GCA_028451465.1. Taxonomy (NCBI): domain Eukaryota; kingdom Metazoa; phylum Chordata; class Mammalia; order Rodentia; family Erethizontidae; genus Erethizon; species Erethizon dorsatum. Next base: position 120,094,212 of record CM051827.1, read on the forward strand.
CCCGGCGTGAACCAGGAGCAGGTGCTGGCCCGGTGAGCACCAGAGCCTGGGCTGGGGGTCCTGCAGCAGGGCAGGAGGGAGCTGTGGCCCAGCCCAAGGGTGGGTGGGACAGGACTGGAGCTTCTTCCTGACCCTTCTGCCGAGCCACACCAGCTCTCCCCCAACCATGGCTTAGGCAGCCCTGTCCCCTCTCCTAGGTGGGAGCAGGTTGCCACAGGTGTCAGTTGCTGGGCTTTTGGAGAGCCTGGCCTTTGGGCTCTAGGAATCCCTAGGGTAGGGTAACACACGTATTCCTCATTCCCTGGACTTCAGTGCCCTCTGTGATTGAGATGCACCTGCCCTAGGGACAGGCCACCCCCAGGATGCCTGAGACCTGTTGGGGAGCTGGGCTTCCTTCACTTGATGTGTGGCTTTCACTCCTGTTGGTGATGTCATCCCACCTGTGGTAGTTAGCTAGGAACCCAGCCACCTCCCAGCACCGGGAGTCCAGTCCCACCAGCCACAGTTCAAAACAAGCTACTGTGCCCAGGAGGTTCTGATGCGTGCGTGCTAACATGGCCTTCAAGGGAGCCCTGGACTGGGGAGATGGACACCCGGGCTGGGGGGGCTGGGTGCCGGAGCAGCAGGAAGCTCTGGGCTCCTATCCTGCCTCCTCTGCCACTGCAGGCTGGTTCTCCACCTCTGTGGGCCTTGGTTCCTCATCTGCAAAATAGGTGACACTACCAGTCGCAGCTTGTGCAGCTGGTGACAGCCCAGCACCAGGCACATGGAGGGCACTCAGCCGCTTTGGGGCCATTTTTACCATGGGGTCTGGAGTGAAGGTTGGGGAAACTTCACAGAAGGGGGGCACATAAGCAAGGTGTGGAAGCCATGTACCCCAGGGGTGGCGTTCTAGGTAAAGAGCGGAGGGGTGGGGTGGGAAACGGCCTCTGTGCGTTTTAGTACTCTATTTAGAAATGCTTTTTAAAAATTTACCGTGTATGCCTGTGCCTGACCAAACATCAGGCACTGCAATTATTGGGCATTTTCCCACCCCGCAGTGAGCACCATTCTGCTGGCTAACCCTGCTGCAGGGACTGTCACACTGGGGGGGTGTGGCTGGGAGTTAGTCTGTTCCCTGGGCCCACAGGAAGACTCTCATGCCCCCACCCCCTGCAGCCAAGGGCACAGGCTTGGAGTTGAGTGGATCTGGGAGGAACTCTGGTTCTGACCTGGAGCAGGCAGCTTTGCTCTCTGCACCTCAAGTTTACCTCTCATGGAAGTGGGGCTGTGGGGGGGATCTGGTGAGCTCACGCTCAGCCCCAGAGCTTTCCGGATGGCTCATGCTCACTGATTGGCAGATCCTGTTACTCTTGCTTTCTCCTCCGTGCTGGCAGTTTGCAGCTGTTGGAGCAGCAAGTGGTAGGTGGAGAGCAGGCCAAGAACAAGGACCTGAAGGAGAAGCACAGGCGGCGGAAGCGCTATGCAGATGAACGCAAGAAGCAGCTGGTGGCCGCACTGCAGAACTCGGATGAGGATGTTGGGGAGTGGGTGCTGCTTAACGTCTATGACTCCATCCAGGAGGAAGTGAGGGCCAAGAGCAAGCTGTTGGAGAAGATGCATAGGAAGGTGAGGCCTTGTCCCTGTGTGCCTAGACCTGGGCCAGACCCCCCCATCGAGGCAACACTACTCCCTGAGGGCAGCCATCCTTCACATAAGCACCTGTTAAGCACCTGCTGTGTGCCAAGCCCTGTTCTGTTGTTGAGCATGGCAGTCGTGTTACTGGATCCAAGTCCACCTGCTCGCCTGTCTCAGTTACTTTTCTCTCATTGCTGAGACAAAATACCCAACGCCCAAAGTTAAAGAGGGAAAGGTTTATTTGGCTTTTGCCCATAATTGGCGTTAGCATTCAAAAGTCATGTCATTCACCATGTTAGTAGAATAAAAGACAAATAGCACACAGTCATTTTGAGAGCTGCAGAAAAGCATTGGGTAGAATTCAACATTTGTCATGATGACAACACTAAGCAAACTAGAAGTAAAAGAGAAATACTTCAGCCTCATAAAGGTCATCTATGCAAAACCCACAGCTTTCATCAGATTTAATGTAAAAGACTAAATGCTGTCCCCATAAGACCAGAAACAGGAGAAGGATGTCCATTCTTACCACTCCTATTCAACCCTGGACTGAGGGTTCTAGCCAGGACAGTGAGGCAAGAAATCAAGTAAAAGGCATCCTGACCGGGAAGGAGATAAAACTCTCTTTATTTGCAGATACATACATATAGAATAATCCTAAGGGATCCACTTTTTGAAAAAGGGCTGGGAGTGTAGCTCAGTGCTAAAGCATTTGCCTCACATTTATACGGACCTGGGTTCAATCCCCAGTGCTGCAGAAACACAAAACCAAATTAATGAGTTCATCAAGGTTTCATGATACCAGATCAATAAGCGAAAATCAGTTGTATTTTCATACACTTGAAATGAGCAATATACAGATAAAACTTAAAGAACAGTTCTACTTACATAAAAAATAATAGTAATCTTAGCACTCTAGAAGGCCGAGTCAGGAGGATCACAAATTTGAGCCCAGCCTGGGCAGTTTAGCGTTTTGGCAAGACTCTATATCAAAATGAAAAATAAAAATCATCAGGGGTGTAGTTCAGGGGAACCACAAAACAATTCATACTCTTGGGCTGGGTCGGCTCATAGGTAGAATGCTTGCCTACTATGCGTAAGGCCCTGTGATTCCTGGTACTGAACAAAATCCCACAAACCCTTGTATGTGACTTGTAGCACCATTGTTTGTAATAGCCCCAAAGTGGAAACACTCATGAATGGAAACAAAGTGTGGTACGGCCATACAGTGGAATATTACTTGGCAGTAAGAAGGGATGGAGTGCTGATACACGGCGTAATGCGGATGAACCTTGAGAGCATTATGCTAAGTGAAAGAAGCCAGGCACAAAAGACTGCGTACCGTATCAGTCCATTTATATGAAATGTCCAGAACAGGCAGATCTAGAGAGGCAGAGAGATTAGGCTGTCTAGGGCTGAGGTTGGGGAGAAACAGGAAATGACTACAGATGGAAATGCTCTAAAATTGATTGTGGTGATGGTTGCATAGCATTGTGGAGATACTAGAACCACTGAATTTTATGCTTTACATGGCTGGATTGTATGACACGTGAATTATATCTCAGTACAAATGATGTGCCCAGTGCAGCACCATGTGCCTTCAGTCCCAGCTACTTGGGAGGCTGCAGCTGTGGACACACTAAGTGTGTCCCTCACAGTGCCCTGTGTAGACAGGTGTGGTGGAGAGTGAGTGGATAGGGGGAAGGAGCCATGGGTGTCAGAGAAGGAGGATTGATGGATGCAGGCTGGCTGGTGGTGATGGGAGTGATGGGTGAGTAGACCATGAACGGGGGATGAGTGGCCAGTGGAGGGCAAAAGCCATCCCTCCTTGGCTTTGGTCACAGTGACTTTCTTCATTGCTGAGACACAATACCCGACACAAATTAAAGGAGAATTTTATTTTGGCTCACGTTTTAGTCTATAGTTGGCTGGCACCAAGGCAGGACGGCATGGCACAGGAACACGGCACAGGGGCATGGCAGAGGCAATCCTGCTCATGGCATGGCACACGGGAAGCGGAGAGTGAAGGGAGGAGTGGGGAGGGAGATAAACACTTCCAGCCCATGCCCCCAGTGACCCACCTCTTCCGACCAGACACCTCCTCCAGCAAGCCAGCTACAAACCCCTATGATCCAGTCACCTTCCAACAGCCCCAACCGCGAGTGCATGAGGCTCCCGGGGAGCATCTAGACAGAAACCATAGCAGCTTGCTTTCTTTCTTTTTTTTTGGCTTTCAAGTTTTAAAAAATGTTTATCAGTACATGTTTGCAGTACATAATGATTACATCCATCACGAAGAATTGGTACATGTGCATGACACATCTTGACCCTTTCTACTTCCTCTTCCCCCTCCTTCCTTCCCTCTTCCTCTCTTGCCCCTTCTCTTCTCCCCTTGCCTTCTTGGCTTTCAGCTTCGGGCAGCAGAGGTGGAGATCAAAGACCTGCAGTCGGAGTTTGAGCTGGAGAAGATCGATTACCTGGCCACCATCCGGCGGCAGGAGCGCGACTCCATGCTCCTCCAGCAGCTGCTGGAGCAGGTGCAGCCCCTGATCCGCAGGGATTGCAACTACAACAACCTGGAGAGGATCAGGCGCGAATCGACTTGGGATGAGGACAATGGCTCCTGGAGGATCCCCGAGCCCGTCATTGTAAAAACCAGCCTCCCAGTAGGTCAGGAGCTCGGCTGCCCCTTGCCTCATGTGTGTCCTTCCCAGTTGCCAGAGGGACAGGCAGCCTGGCCACTACCTGCAGGCTGTGGGCGGCAGATGTGTGACCTGGGCATCCGACATGCTGGGGGCCCTGAGAAGTGCTGTGCTTTGCAAGCAAACAGACGTAGGCTGGGGTTCTGGCTGGGCACCAATCTGTGACCTCTTGGGGGACTCAGTGTCCTCATCTGTCACGGAGATGAGTAACAGCACCTCTCAAGTTTCTGTGAGGCTTACAACGTTCTCAGACACCAAATGCCGTAGTGCTGCCTGGTGCTCGGCAAGTGTTTCAGTGTCATTATCGATGATCATCATCGCTCTTCCTGCCTACAACTCTGTAGGCTAACGATTACGACACCTAGTTACACACGAGGAAGCACTCTCACGGTGTCAGTCTCAGCCATGAGTCCTAGGACCAGGGAGAGAAACCAGCTGTTCAGGGTTCAGGACTCCGCTTTGGCTGCTGACCTCGTGTGACTTTATGATGATCACTGTCCCTCTCTGGATTTGTGACAAAGAAAGGGTTGGATAAGATGACCTAAAAGACCCACCTCCCTCTGCTGAATCTCAGACTAAGGTCAGATTTGTAGTGGATCTGCCTTTAGCCACAGACCTGGCTATTCATCCAGGAAGTGACACACTCTTGCATCCTCCACGGCCCCGGGCAGCCCTCCCCAATCTGTGTTCACCCAGGCCCTACCTCTCTGATATTTTTAGTGGCCACTGACACCACCATCCTGTTGAAACTCCAGCCAGCTCCATTTCCTATGGGCTCCCGGCAATGGCGGCCTCTCTCTTGCCCCACCCCCCTGCTGTCCTGCCTGGGGGTGTGCGGTGGAGGTGGGGTTGAAGGTGGCTTCTCTGGCATCTGAGCCCTCCTGTTGTTTGTTTCCCAAGGATGTCCCTTGGTTGGGCTGGGAAGTGTCCTCCCTGTTTCCAGCCCCGAGCCAGGCCTGACTCCCTCTGGGACAGCGCTGTGACCCACCTGCACCTCCCGTCCTGCACTTCAACTTTTCTTTTCTCATAGCAGTTCCAACTGGGCCACAGACCAAGCCAGCCCACAAAACCTCTGCCACAGACAGCGGAGAGCCAAACATGGTAAGTCCCGGGGAGAGGAAGGAGTGGGGAGCCAGGGCCTCTGTCCCAAAAGCACAGGGGGTCCACGCTGCCATAGGGAGCTGGGCTGCTTCCATCCTGCCTGAGGGGTGAAGCAGGGGTGAGCTTGGACTCTGTTCTGTAGTTGGCCCTGGACCCTTGGCTCACTCTGGCCCTCATTCAAGGCACTGACTCTTCCAAAAGGGACGACAGATGGCTTGTCTTCCTGGTGACAGACTCGTACCTCAAACCCAGAGGACAAATAGCACATTCTAGTTTCCTGGGTCCCAGCTGGTTATCCTTGGACCAAAAGGGTCCTCAAAATCAGTTACTGGAATTCTCAAGTCACTTCTCATGTCTCCCCCATTCTGTAGTACATCAGAAATGCGTATTCTTTTTTTGTTTTTTTTTTTTTTTTTTGTGGGTACCGGGGGGTCGACCTCAGGACCTCGCACGCCAGCAGGCGCCCGTGCCGCTGAGCGATATCACCGGCCCCTTTTTCGTATGTGGGATCCGGGAGTCGAACTCGGGCCCTTGCGCTTGCCGGGCAGGTGCTTAAGCCGCTGAGCCATCTCACCGGCCCAGAAATGCGTATTCTTAAAGCAGGGGTCAGCAAACCTTTTCTGAAAAGGACCCAGTATTAAATATTTTAGGCCACATGATCTCCATCAAACCACTCATCTCTGCCATTGTAGCACAAAACCAGGAGTAGAGAATACGCAAATAAGTGGCATGCTCCAGTGAAACTGCATTTACAAAGTGGCATGTTCCAATACGACTTCATTTACCAAAACAAGCTGCAAGCCAGATTTGGCCCCTGGGCTGTAATTTGCTGACCCCTGCCGCTGACCACTACAGACATCTCAGAAGACCCACACAGCACGTACCTTTACAGCACGCACAGCTGCTCAGAGGTTAGGGCATTCCAGCTGGGCGTCTCTGCCTGAGCAGTGCGGGGTGGCTGCAAGCAGTGTCCCATGCTGCTGTAAAGCTGCACTGGCTGATCTGATGGCTCCAATTTATAAAAAAGGGAAAGATGTGGCTTCAAGGAAAGAACAAATTGACCTGGGTCACAAAGGGGTATGTCAGAACACTTTTAGTTCCAAGGGACAGACACCAAAGCCAATAATGCAAGCAAAATAGGAAATTCATTGGTTCCTATCAGTGGCTGGATCTCGGGGCTTAGACAGGCTTACGTGCCTCCCTTGGTAGGCTGACTTCAGGGTTTCTCCACACGGTGCAGGAGATGGCAGTTGGGATCCAAAAGGAAGAGACACCCTTTCCCTCAAAGCATCCTCACACCACAGCCCGTGGAAGGTTCCTTTTTGACTCTTCCTGGGTCATGGGCCACTCCTGGACTGACTGCCATATTCAGGAAGATGCAGCTGTGTGACTGGTGCTTCTTGGTCACGTGTCCCGCCCTGCAGTGCAGGGCACAGGAGCGATCTTCTCACCAGGACCATGTCTGGTGGGAGAAGGTGGTTCCCGAAGGAAGAGGTTCAGTCTGGGAACACAGTCTGTAGTAGCAGAGAAAAATAACCAGCCTGGGTGATGGAAAGGCCAGGAGCTGTAGTGTCATAAAGGCACCCGTGAGCTGAGAGCTGCGTCACTTGTGCTGTGACTATGTCATGTGAGATTTGGGCTATTTGGCATCACCCATGCCCCTAGGGACTCCTGGTCTGCAGCTGCCTGGGATGCTACCCAGGGGTCCAAGCTCTGTAGCATCGACTGCTGCAGCCCTGTGCACAGCCTGGGGGAAGCCCAGTGCAGCCCCAGGCCACCAGGCCTCTGGAGGTGCTGAGGCCATGGCCAGGGGCCCAGATTAAGGACTTTTCTCAAGGGGATCTGGAATCTCAGCAGGAAGAAGACCGCTACAAGCTGATGCTCAGTCGGAGTGACAGTGAAAATATTGCCAGTAACTACTTCCGGTCCAAGCGGGCCAGCCAGATCCTCAGCACGGACCCCATGAAGAGCCTCAGTGAGTGCCCTGTGCACGTGCACTCCCCATCCCCCAACTGGGAGGTGTGGGCTCAAAAACCCCACTCCCTGTATGAGCCTCACTTTCCACAGCTATAAGCTGAGGCGTGACACCTGCGTCTCCAGATTAGATGGGGAACACCCATCAGAGCCTGGTGCATAGCAGGTCCTCAGTACACAGTCTCCTGTTTCCCTGTGTCCACAGGAAGAGCTAGTGTTTGACTTGTTCTCCCCAACATACAAGATGGCTCACTTTTGGGTCACACTAGTTCCTAGTTGGCTTCCTCAGAGGCCAGTATGGTGACTTTCCCCCAACTGGATGGTGACTTAATCTGCCAAGGACTGCTGAGCCGGGGGTGGGGTGGGGCAGGAAGAGACCCAGAAGTAAAAAAATATATTCAAGGACTGAAAACCATTTAATTCTTATGCTGCAATCCCAGCACTTGGGAGGCTGAGGCTGGAGGATCACCACAAGTTCAAGGCCAGCCTGGGCTACATAGTGAGACCCTGTCTCAAAAAAACAAAAACCAAACCAACACAAAAATCAAAGGCAAGCCGGGCATGGTGGTGTTAATCTATAATCCCAGCACTTGGGAGGCTGAAACAGGAGGGTTGCCTAGAATTCATGGCCATCCTGGGCTACATAGTGAGATCCTGTCTCAACGAACAAACAAGACAAGACAAAACAACAAAAAACTAAAGGCAATGCCCACAGAGCTTGTGGTAAAATATCAATAAAAAGCAAATCGTAGTGCTCTACTGAAGCTATGTAAGGGACAGAATGAGTGGATTGAGGAATAAGGAAAGGAGTAAGCATTAGCTGAGTGCCAGGCATGGTGCCCATATCATAGAGGAGGAAACTAAGGCTCAGAGAGGTGGAGTGGCTTTGCCCAAGGTCACACTGCTAGGGAGTGGGAGGCTGGGCTCTGAGCGCGGGTTTTCTGGCCTGAGGTCCCAGGCTGCCTCAACCCCAAGCCTTAGCCCAGACCCGTGGGTCTGAAACCTCAACCAGAGTGGCCTCAGAGGGGTCCCAGCTGCAGGGCAGGCCTCCACCCTGCACACGTGGGGGCATTTCCTCTCCACCCCTGCTCTCCTGGCTCACTGGCATCCTCTGCCCTCTTCTCCACAGCACATCACAGCTCGTCGCCAGGCCTCAGCTCCCAGCTCAGCAGCAACTCTGCTATCCCGCCCAGCCAGGCCCCTGAAATGCCCCAGCCCCGGCCCTTCCGCCTTGAGTCCCTCGACATCCCCTTCACCAAGGCCAAGCGTAAGAAAAGCAAAAGCAACTTGGGCAGTGAGCCTCTGTGACTGCAGCTGCCCGCTGCTACCTGCCTTTAGGCTTCTAAACTGCCAGGCCCTCCCAGGCCAGCCCCAACCAGGCCTCCTCCCTCATCACCCCCAGAGCGACTGGGGCCCAAGAGGGTCCTCACCCTTGGGAAGATACATCCCCTTCCTTGTTCCCCAGAGAGTCCCCCTCTGCCCAAGTCTGAGCCCCCGGGAGAGGCCTGCTCCAGCTGTCCACGCCATGTCAGTGTTTCTGTCTACTCTTTGGCCATGGAGCCTGCAACTTGTGCTGCCAGAGTGGCCTTTGCCTCCATGGGCTCAGCAGCCTCAGGCCTGCCGCAGGGCCTTTGCCAGCAGCCTTGGTGTTGTGGGCAGCAGCTGCCACATGGATGAAGCTCCACGTCTTGGTGACTGAGATTTGTGCTTCTGTGTAGGTGGCCCTTTCCAGAGGGCAGCCCGGCCCCGCAGGACTGGAACATGAGTCCTGGAGCAGCCGTTCTGCTCGGTCCACGCCTGGCTGGGCTGTGGCCCAAAGAAAGCTGCTGCACATTAAGCTGCCCAATAAACTGCCTTTAGGAAGAGCTGCCCTTCTCTGTTCCTCAGACACTGGGTCCCCTTCCTCCTGTCATGGGGACACTCTCACTGAACAGGGCCCTCTACTGCCTGGGGCCTTTGGGACCAGCAGGCTGCAGGGTTTCTGCGGCCCCCTGAAGTAGTGAGTACAAGTGCATTTTTCTGGGGAGTGTGGGAACTTTCAAAGGGTCTGTGACCCAGGAAAGCAGAGCTCTTCTTGGGGAAAGAAAACAGGGCCATGTCTCACAAAGGTCAGAAAAGGGCCTGGGTTTTGACAGTCCTCGGGGGGCCCTGCTGAACTGGGTGTTGTGTCAGCTAGAAATTAATCTAGGTCGTCCTGTTTGTGTTTGTCCAGGGGTTCCCTAGGACATAGCCCTCTATTGTCCAGTATGTCCCACACTGGCCTGTGGGGACTCAACAGTCAGAGGGAGACAGCCTGTGTCCTGAGCCTTATGTGTAAAAGGGATAATGCCTACCTCCTCGGTGACTGTGAGGGGTTACTAAGACTGCACCTAGCATAGCAGCCTCATTGTTCCTCCCAGCCTTTATTTTGTGGCAGGGCCTACTGGTCACATGCCTGGGCCAGGACCTCAAACTGGAGAAGCTGGATGGAGGTGCTTAGATGACTTCAGTGTGAGCCCAACTCAGGTGGGGTCAATTAAGGAGATGCATGGTGAGAGGTTTTGATTTTTTTTTTTTTTTTTGAGACAGGGTCTCACTATGTAGTTCATGCAGGCCTTGAAGTTGCATCGATCCTTCTGCTTCGGGTACAGCGGCTGGGATTACAGGCATCACTACACATGGTGGGGTTGGTGAACAAGTGTCAAAACAAAACAAAACAAAACAACTGTGCCAGGTGTGGTGGTGCACACCTTTAATTCCAGCACTCGGGAGGCTGAAGCAGGATTGCTGAGTTCAAAGCCAGCCTGAACTACATAGTGAAATCCTGTTTCCAAAAACCAACCAAAAATCAGTGAACTCTCTCCATATTATCTTCACCTTTGGCACTAGGATTGTGTTGGGACCTGGAGAACGGTTAAGTCTTGGAGTGTCTTGGGGTAACTCTTACTCAGACCCGTGGTGCGATTAAGGAAAGGGCTCTGAGATGCGCCAGGTGGCCCCCGGATTATTAATCTAGAAGCTGGGAGCCACCACTACTACTGAGTGGGTGGTCAGGCCAACTCAGCGCTTAAATGCTTCAAAATCCGCCTTGGTCCTTTAGGGGGAGATAATTAAGTGGCCATTCCAAAGGCACACAAGTAAATAGAGTGCTGGACCTCGTTATGATTCCTATTTAGAGCCAAGGAGAGAAGTGCGACGCCCGGGTAACAGCATCTGACTCCAAGGCTACACATTTTTAATCCACCGCCCCCCACCGCGCGGCCCGGGAGGGGCGGCGAGCGGCGGGCGGCGGGCGGCGGGCGGCGAGCGGCGAGCGGGCTCTCCTAGGGCCCCGACCTTGATCTTATTTTCTCACCTCCTTGCTCCCGAGGGGTGTTCGGGAGGTGGGTCCGGTTTCGGGTCCTGAGTCAGTCCTAGACCAGTGAGGAATGATGAGGTGATCCAGGGTGGTCCCAGATCCCGTCCGAGAAGCAACAGTCAAACCCTGCGAGGCAGGACCCGCCTGATGAACAAATCGGTTAGATCACGAATTTCTGCCGGAAGCTAGGACAAGACCTTGGGCGGGAGCAGGCGTGGGTGGAGCCAAAGGGCGCTCGGCCCTGTTAATTGGCCGCGGCTGTAGAGCTGTCTCTCTAGGATTGCACCTTTCCCCTTAGGGAGGCAGGGCCTTGAGACCCTTCCATCAATACAGTGCAGAGAGTAAGCCTCCGACCCGGGCACTTCCGGCGATGCTCCCTGCTCGGGCAGCCAAGGCCGCTGCCCTGGATACCCGGCCGCGGCGTATCAGGATTACTTCCGGGTGATGCTTCACGGCCAAGAGCCATGATTGGATAACCATAGGGACACTTCCGGCATCCAGGTGCTGGTTTCTTTGGCAGGAAGAAAAAGATGGTTCCCTACCCCGTGGCCCGTGCTTGGTCACTCTTATGGCTGCTGCTGCCCTTGCTTGGCTCAGTCTGCGCCAGCGGTACCCGCACCCTAGTGTTGCTGGACAACCTCAACTTGCGGGAGACGCACTCGCTTTTCTTCCGGAGCCTGAAGGGTAAAAGCGGGGCTCGAGGAGAAGGCGGGTGAGGATCTGGGGTTGGAAAGGCGCCCGAGGGCATCACCACCCTCTCCTACTCGGTTTCCCAGAGCAGGCCGCCCAGGTCTGGCCAACGCCTGCGTGGGGGTGGAGCCCCGTTATATGCAGCAGGGGTTTCCCTCTGCGTCCCGTCTGCCTCAGCCCCCTGTTTTTTTTCGTGCAGACCGGGGCTTTGAACTCACATTCAAGACCGCTGATGACCCCAGCCTGTCTCTCATTAAGTACGGGGAGTTCCTCTATGATAATCTCATCATCTTCTCACCTTCGGTAGAAGGTAAGGACTTTGCGTTTCCCCAGCACTGGGAGTCGCGGCCCAGGACGGATGCATTGCTTTTATCTGGTTCTTGGGCGTGTTTGGGGTCTGGGGATGGGTTTCCAGCACTTGGCACTGCTGCTGCCAGAGAAGAGGAAATGATTAATTTCTAACCTGAATTCAGGAGAGGACATTTTTCTGAAAGACACTGTTAGAATCGTGGGGTCACCTGTTGCCTTAGACCATGGAAGTCAGGGCCTTGCTGCGTACCGAGAAGGGGTTTTTCTCTACAAAGGGCCTGATAGAGGAAGAGCTCTCGGTAGGGTTTGCCTGTGTGGAAAGAGGAGTTGGTGTGTTATTAGTGTAGATTACTGTAAAAAGGCATTGTTCAGTGTGGTAGTTGATCTTAAGAATCTTAAGATAGATACATAGTCTCCAACTGAAAAAGAGCCTTGGCGATTAACACCACTCCCACCCCACCCCATCCCCTACTTGAGGTTGGATGATTATGTCCAGCAGCCTAGCAGAGGGCTGATTGTTAAATACAGGAAATATCTTCATGGTATTATCTAATATATGTTTAAGTGTTAGTATCTTATGAAGCAATCCACCCCGTCAGTGGATAGTTCTGTTGTTATTAAAGTGAATTTTTTCTCCTTCTTTATTTTGGAGGGTGATATTCTTACACTCCCTAGGGCCTTAGAGAACAAGCCTGATGTTTATCTTGCTGAGATCATTGCCTTTACAGAGTCATATTCTACTCAGGTCTTTCCTTTCTTTCCTTTCTTTGGTATTGAGGATTGAATACAGGGCCTTTGCATTGACCTACATCCCAACCCTTTTTTAAATTTTGAAACAGGGTCTTGCTAAGTCACTAGGTTGTCCGTACTGGGCTTGAACTTGGAATCCTCCTGACTCAGCCTCTCAGAGTGCTGGGATGACAAGCATACACCACTGATCCTGGCTTGAGCGTTTCTTCTCCTGAGTAAATATCCCCAGTTCCTCTGGGTATTTCTGTTGTCATGGTTTTTTGGTGAACATGCCAGTCATTCTCTTATTGCTTCAGAGTATCTTTTCCCCATAGGACTCAAGTTGTCCTGTCTGGGTAAGATGTCCCTGCCTTCCCTCCCTCCAGTTGATAAAGCTTCAGAAATCTTTCTCTTTGTTGGCAGCTACTTTGTTTTCTGTAGCTCTTGTGAGATTGGATTCTGCCAGAGCCCTGAAGTATTTTTCGCCAAGCTCCTGTCACTTTTCCCAACTCCCCTGCACCATGTGCCTTTGGAATTGATTTTTTGGAGGCAAAAGTGGTTGGACAAATGTGACCCCAGACTGAACAAGTGGAAATCTTTAAGTGATTGGGCAGGTGGAGCCTGCAGAGTGATTATTATCTGTTGAGTTTTTGGGACTCTGGAATAGACACGATCCAGTGGATGGAGTGAGGTAGTAAGGACAGAGCACCGCCTTGAAGAGTGCTTTCACCTCTGTCCTTGAGGAAATGAAACTAGAAGACTGGAAATGAGTTACCAGGCCTTGTGTTGGATGTAAGAGGACATGGAGGAGCCATCCAAGGTGTGCTTCTGGAGATAGACTGGGAAGGAAAGAGACAGTGGATCAGACAGATTGGGAGCAGAAGGTCAGGAGAGGGTGTTGGTGGTGGGAGAAAGAGGACAGAACAGGGTTTCCCACATTAGAGGTTAGTCATTCATGTACCTCATTCAGAATGTGATTTTTACCACATTCTGTATCACCTGTGAATAATTACTTAGCATTTCTCTTCAAATTAACCATGCCTAAAGAAAACTAAAATTTTTTTTGTTTGTTTTTCGAGACAGGGTTTCACTATGTAGTTTAGGCTGGCCTTGAACTCACTGTGTAGCCCAGGCTGGCAGTTCTTCTCCTTAGCCTTCCGAGTGCTGGGACTACAGGCGTGTACCACCACACCCAGCTTAAAATAACACTTTAAAAAAGGGAATAATGAACTCATTATCACCACTTTTTGAAAATGGGAAGGCAGTATCATCACTTGTTGTGGGTAGAAAGCATTGTGACTTTCTAGATGGAGTAAAAGCAGTGCTTTTAAGTTCTAGCCAGGTACTGTTGCCTACTGAAGACCTGAGCCTGAGGTTCCCTCTTCCAGCGAGGTATTAGCAGGTGTAAAGATGTTCTAAAGACTGGTGTTAAACTAAGACATTTTCTTTGCTGGAGAAAGCGTGAATGGAAAGGGAGTAACTTTCTCTCTGTGACATTCAGCATTATTTAAAGCCCTATCTCCACATCACTGTTGTCACCTTTTCCACCCCGTGAGTGGGTCCCACACTGGGAGCTGCTGTGGGCAGGCGTCCTGGGGAGAAGGCTTCTACGGGTTCAGCGAAGGGGTCTGGCCTGCTCCGTGCGCCCTGTGTGGTCTGTGGCTGTGTTTGCTCCTCCATGTATGCAGGCTCTTCCTGGCTCCCTTCTCGATGCACCAGTGGGTCCCCTGCTTTATCTGGGACTGGCAGGCTCCCAGGTTGCCTGCAGTAATGACACGGGGGACTAGATCTTTAGCTCTACACCTAGAAAATGCTGGCTCCCTTTTCTGTGGATGGGGAGATGGGCTCTGAAAGGTACAGGGCTTTGCCTAGTTAACTCCAGGCTGTCTCAGTTCCAAAGCCACTTTTCTTCTCTGCAAGTGTTTCTCAGCAATGGCACTGTTTTATTTTCTCTCTTTCCCTTTCTTCGCCCCTCCCTCCCTCTCCCTTTTCTATCTCTCCCTCTCTCTTCCTCTCCTCTCCTCCCCTTCTCCCCTCCCCCCTATTTCTTTCTCTCCCTTTCTCCCTCCTTCCTTTTTTACAGTGCTGGGAATGGAACCCAGGGCCTGGTTCGTGTCAGCTAAACACTCTACCACTGAGCCTCCCCCCCAGCCCCTAGCAGCAGCCCCTTTGACATTCTTTGTGGTGGGTGCTGTCCTGTGCACTATAGGGTGTTTAGCAACATTGCAGGCCTCTACCCACTAGATGCCAGTAGCTACTTCCCCACCATTGTGACCCCCGAAAATGTCACCAGACAGGGCCCTCTGGGGCCACATGGCCCCAGGTTGAAAGCCACTGCGCTGTACCAAGAAGTTGTTTTTGACTTAAGAGCTCCTGGCTTCTGTAGGAGAGTGGCTAGATGGCTTTTTGGATGTGCTAAGAGGCAGAGCTCCCAGGTACAGGGCTCTGTTTACACCTAAGTGTTTTTTCCTGAAATCCAGAGAAGGCTGTTCAGCTACGCACATCTTTACAGAGTCACTTCACTTCCTGTCCACCTGTCACATGGTGTCTAATGGACAAACTTCTACGTGTGGTCTTGATGAATTGGCACTTCCATCCTTCCACTTGCTCAGGCCAGACTCTTCAGGTCTGTTCGTAAGGCCTCTCTTTTGGTCACAGCCACATCCAATCTGTCCACAGGCCCTGAGGGAAGGCCCTCACTCCTGCGTGGCCTGGCGTACTCATCACAGCCCAGGCTTCACAGTGGCCTTCTAACCCAGCACTGCTTCTGCCCTGTCCCCCAGAACCATCCTTTAAAAACATAACCGAGTTATGTCAGCCTCCCGCTCACGTCCTCTGGCGACTCCCTTCTGCCCAAGCCCTTGTGCCCGAGTGTGAAGCCTCCTGAACTGTCCCTCACTGCACTGGTCTGCATCTCCAGCCCAGCCGCTCTGGGCTCCCCGTCTCCAGACTGCAGACTTCGTGCCTGTTGTCTCCCCTGCCAGGTGTGCCTCCTGGCCCACTCTCATGTCTGCTCAGATGTCACCTGCTGGAGGGCTTCCCTCATCAAGCTTGGCCCAATGGCCCCCTCTCCCACTGTCCTCTTTTTCTTCCCAGCACACAGAAATCCTTAGCTGTTAGCAAATAAATGAATTGCTGAGCACATTGTCCACCACCTTATGTTGAACATTAGCATTCACCTTGGGGAAAACTGTTGAGGCAAATTGAACTTCACTCCTAATTTTGGATGTGGCGTTATAGTGGTAGTCATCTGACCAAATTGATCAAAAGAGATGTGATCTCATGGTCACAAAGACTGGAAGTTAATGAGCCTTTTTGGTGATTGTGTTGAAAAAAGCAGTGTGACTGGTTCCCTTGTGGATAGCATGGACACAAATCTGTACGGTTATGGGAGGAAAAAAACCTATGAATGACAGGCCAGTGAGTATAGTGGCAAGTGACAGCTTTGTCCACAGATTCAGGAGTGCTTTTTCTCAAACAGCTTAGATAAAGTGAAATCGATAGGCTCTGGGAACCTATTAAGTGAGCCAGCTGTGGCTCCAGTGAGGACAAAGATACCGAATTGAAGGTACAGGTGATGGCATTTGAATAACATCGTTTCAGGGAATGTGAGTGGCAAATGTAGCTTTTCTAAGTGAATGTGTTATACGTGGCCTGAAATACAGAGTCCTGTGCACTGATACGTGACCTGAGATACCTGACAGAGGGAATTAGCACGTTTGACTAGTTCATAAATCTGAAAGTTCATGGATCCGAGCTGTTACTTTGAATCGCCATTCTGGGAAAATGGGGGCCTGCCCTTCATCAGATGTAATATGCTGACCCCCCTTTCATTTTGGGCTTGCAAGGGTCCCACTCTGATTGGTTGTGGCTGATCTGCAGGGTCCCCCCACCCCACCTCCAGTGTCAGCAGTGAGAGGCTACCTTCTGGTTACCTGTCTGGTGCCTTCTTTTCAGATTTTGGAGGCAACATCAATGTGGAGACCATCAGCGCCTTTATTGACGGTGGAGGCAGTGTCCTGGTGGCTGCCAGCTCGGACATTGGTAAGTCTGGCCTCGGAAGTCCTGGTGCTTGCTGCGATTTACCCCAGGGAGCTCGAAGAGCTTTATACAAATGGAAGCTGTCAAATTGGCATTCACTGGGTAGGCCATGGCCAGGAAGTCAGTGAGGGGGCTGCTGGGCCATTTGGCACTCGGTCCCGCCTGTGCTTCCTGTGACCAGAGACGATGAGGTCCAGGTCTTTGAAGGGCTGGAAACCCTGGCTGGGTTTTTCATTGTTTTCTTTTGTTGGTTCTTCCCTTCCAGAAGGATGGCAAGTCAAGGGAACCCAAAGCATTTGACAGATTTTTATTTTGTTTTCTATTTTGGGAAATTTCAGAGATACCCAGAAGTAGGTAGGGCATTGTGTCCTTAGCCCCATATGCTGATCACCCAGCTTCAGCAATGAACTGGCCAGTCTGGTTTCACGTTTCTCAGTACAGATTTTTTTTTTTTTTTTTTTTTTGTGGGTACCGGGGGGTCGACCTCAGGACCTCGTGCGCCAGCAGGCGCCCGTGCCACTGAGCGATATCACCGGCCCCTTTTTCATATGTGGGTTCTGGGAGTTGAACTCGGGCCCTTGCGCTTGCCGGGCAGGCACTTACGCTGCTGAGCCATCTCACCGGCCCTCTCAGTACAGATTTTAAAACCACCTTCCTCATAATGGACTGGCGAAACCTTGTAAGCCCAGGCTCACCAGGCTGGGTTTGGCTGAGGTGGTGCCTTGCTTCAGAGGGGTTGTGCTGCACCAGGTGATTGTGTGCTGTGGAGGAGAGGGTCGGGCTGTTGTCTCATCAGTTCGGATTCTGAGCCTGATGGAGCTGCAGGGCGCTGGAGTTGATTAGTAGCGAGGGAGCCACAGGGAACTGTGGCCCTGCTTCCCTGGCCCACCTGGAAGGGCTCAGCGAGGCATCTCCTGGGTCTGTGCAGGTGACCCTCTTCGAGAGCTGGGCAGTGAGTGTGGGATCGAATTTGATGAGGAGAGAACAGCTGTCATTGACCATCACAACTACGACGTGTCAGACCTTGGCCAGGTAAGGGTTTCTGGCTTGTGCAGCGAAGCTCAGCTTAGTCTGGAGACCCAGAGGGAGCCAGGAGGGGCTTCTTGACCCAGGGAACCTCTTCCCAGCCCTCGTCTTTCCCTCTGCTTCTTGCAGCATACGCTCATTGTGGCTGACACCGAGAACCTGCTGAAGGCCCCGACCATTGTTGGGAAATCAGCTCTAAATCCAATCCTCTTCCGAGGAGTTGGGTGAGTGAGCAGGGAGAGACCAGCAGAAACCGGGGGAAGGAGAGGCCACTAAGCCAACCTAGGGTTATTTGGGGGCATCCCTTCCCCCAAAGGATGTGGGTGGGCTTAATTTGTTACAGCAAGAGGAAGGCTAAGTGTTCGTTAATAAGAAAGAAGGATTTATCCCTGGGAAGAAATGGCCCTCAGGGACCCCACATCCTTTGGGCTCAGCCCCTGGGCTTCTGTCTCCTCCTGCAGGATGGTGGCTGATCCTGACAATCCCTTGGTATTGGACATCCTGACGGGCTCGTCCACCTCTTACTCCTTCTTCCCGGATAAACCCATCACCCAGGTAAGGGCTTTTGGGGCCTTGAGCGTCTGGCCCTGAGGCCCAGTGGCAAAGCGCTTTTTTATCTGAAAATAAGAATGAAGAGGAAGCACTTTGCTGAGGCTGATGAAGGGACCAGTTGGTAGGAATGGGCACATGGGCAGCAGCAGTATTGTCTCTAGTTCCTTCCTGGGTGGGGACACTTAGGTGTCCTGCTTACTGTCCTCTTGCTCTGCTGTCCTCTTGCTCTGGTGGCTTTTTATCTTGCCACTGCCTGGGTGACCTGTCTCTCCTTTGTTCCAGTATCCCCATGCCGTGGGGAAGAACACCCTCCTTATTGCTGGGCTCCAGGCCAGGAACAACGCCCGGGTCATCTTCAGCGGCTCCCTGGACTTCTTCAGTGATGCCTTCTTCAACTCAGCCGTGCAGAAGGCCACACCTGGTGCCCAGAGGTGGGCATGGGGGTGGGGGAGGGGCTCGGGTGTGTGGCCTGGGAGGTGCGGTCTGTGGATATGGGGAGGAAAGAGCTTTTCAGCTACAAGTGTCAGAAGCTGCATGCCTTCCACAACTTTCAAATTAGTTGTGGTGACCTTATTGCTGTATTGCTGGTGTTGGCACTCCAGACTTTTTAAGGTAGTAAGGACAGATCTAGAGACCCCCAACCTTCTCCACTCCTTTTAGAAAATTGTAACTTGTTATGCAGAATACCACCACCTGCATCTTACCAGTCTGTGTTCCCTTTAACCATGGACCCCTGGTTGCACAAGGCCTACCGCAGACCTTGCTTACATGCTCTGTCTTGGTGTCAGACACCCTCCGGGAAGAGGCTGGCTCGGGAGCCCTAGCCTCTCCTTTTCCCTCTTGCAGGTATCCCCAGACAGGCAACTATGAGCTAGCTGTGGCCCTCTCCCGCTGGGTGTTCAAGGAGGAGGGTGTCCTCCGTGTGGGGCCCGTGTCCCATCATCGAGTGGGTGAGACAGCCCCACCCAATGCCTACACTGTCACTGACCTAGTGGTAAGAGCTCTTGGGGTGGGAGGGCCCCAAGGTTTTGGCCAATTTGAATCAGTTCAGCTCAAAATCATTTATCAAACATTTCAGGCCAGACCAGGGAGTGGGGGACAGGGGAAGGGGAATAAAGGATGAATGAGTTTACCTGCATCCCAAAGTAGGTCATTTGAGATGCAGAGCCTGGCACTACACTGCAGTCCTAACAGGAGACTCTCTTTGAAGAGCTGTGTGTCACTGTGGGATTGCAGGCGCTTAACTCAAGCAGATTGTGCTGCTGAACTCTGCCTAGGAAGTGGGATTTATGAGAGAAGTGACATTTCAGTTGGGTCTTAAAAGCAAAGAAGCAGGGAATGTGGAAATCTGTTGCTTGACAGTGCCTGGCATATTTGGGAACGCAGAGGACTTTAGGCTGTGGATTCTGCTGAGGACCTTGGGCCATGACAAGGCAGAGGTGCTGCCAGGCCTGCTGGGCCCTGTGGGTGGCTGTGCTCAGGCTGGAGGGCGGCAGAGGCTTTGCAAGTCAGCGGGGTGGGAATTAAAGGCACTGTGGTGCCCCTGCAGCCAGTGCCACCCTGCGTGACCCAGCCTTTTGCCTCAGGAGTACAGCATCGTGATCGAGCAGCTGTCCAATGGCAGATGGGTCCCCTTTGATGGCGACGACATTCAGCTGGAGTTTGTCCGCATCGATCCTTTTGTGCGGACCTTCTTGAAGAGGAAAGGTAAGTGTGGTTCCCGCCAGAGCACTTGCTCCCATGAGCCTGGCCGAGAAGTGCTTGGAAGACTTTCCTGTAATGTGTGTTGCTTCTTCCCCAGGGGGCAAGTACAGTGTCCAGTTCAAGCTGCCCGATGTGTATGGAGTCTTCCAGTTCAAAGTGGATTATAACCGGCTCGGCTACACACATCTGTACTCTTCCACTCAGGTGAGTGGGGGCATCCCTGTTTTCAGTCAGCAGGTACCCTGCTCAGGTCCCCCAGTGGCCGCATCTGCCACCTCTGTCCTGTTGCAGGTGTCAGTGAGGCCGCTGCAGCACACGCAGTACGAGCGCTTCATCCCCTCGGCCTATCCCTACTATGCCAGCGCCTTCTCCATGATGGTGGGGCTCTTCATCTTCAGTATCGTCTTTTTACACATGAAGGAGAAGGAGAAGTCAGACTGAGGGGGTGTGTTTTTATGGGGAGTGTGGGTTTTGGTTTTTTGTTTGCTATTAAAGCAATGGGAAAATGGCACAGCCTTACCTCAGTGGGAGATGCAGCGTTGAGTACCAAGGGGTGGGGGTCAGGGAATCATTTTTATGTAAGTTTTTCCACCGTGAATTGCTACATGGCATTTTTCATAAGTACAGTCACTCCCATTTCTAAAATAAAGAAACGTCATCCTCACACCTCAGCTGGACCCTGTCTTGCTTTGCTGACACTGGGATTGCTGTTCAGCAATGCCTCCATGCCACAGAAGTGGCTGCCGAAGACTGTGCCAAAATTTTGGCTTGTGCCAAAGATTGGACTGTCTAGCTGAAGTGACAGCACATCCTAACTTCTCAAGGGCTAAAATAAAGTGAACGCACTGAGGGGAAGTGGGGAAGCACTGAACTGGGAAATCTAGAATGACAGCTCTGGACGAACAGAATTAGAAAACTGCTTGGATGAAAAAAACCTGAAGTTTAAGTTCACCTTGCTTTAGATGATAGCTGTGTTCTTTTTTTTTTGTGGGTACCGGGGGTCAAACTCAGGACCTCGTGCTTGCCAGGCAGGTGCTTATGCCGCTGAGCTATCTCACTGGCCCAATAGCTGTGTTCTTAAAAAGCATTTGAAAATTACACATGAAATCTTTTCCTCAATGTTGACATCTGCCAGTGAAATTTTCTCATCCTCAGGGTATAAGAACCATTCAGTCAGGTATTTAGTTTGGCACACATGTATTCTGCATTATAAACTTGCCTTAATGTCTCACAATTCTTTTAAGAAATGTTAGTCCAAAGGTAAATCAGCAAGTTTAAAATGCCACACTGTTAATTCGCGTCCACCATTTTGACTGAGCCAGGTTAATTCGGCAGCACCATGGGGACGCTTCCTCGGGCGCACCCATTGGCTGCAGGTTCGCCATTGCCCGGGGCCTCACCTTGATGGTTTTTCTTGCTGATGCCTGAATGTGCTGACCTGCACAAAGGTTTGCGCAGTCTGGGAGGCACGTGCCGACTGGGCCCCATGGCCACCTCTTTCAGACCAGCCACAGCCCATTCCTGGTGCTAGGGGCAGATGTTATAAAATCCACCACCACAGCCCCTGCTTTGGCTTAGATCCTCTGTGAGGCGGGCACAGGTCCTCTAAGATGAGCTGGCCGTTCACTTTGGGAGCTCTGTGGGGACAGATCCCGGGCTGTCGGGAGAGGTGCCCAGTGTAACTTCTCCCTTGGTGCAGAGAGCGCGCTCCTTTGGATCTGTACGCAGAGAACTCTCATGTTGTTTTTAGCATTGACAAAGAGCCCTAGTGATCAGTCAGCATTAGTTTTTCTAGAGTTAGGCCTTGTGAACTTGTCTAGACCAGGGGTTGGCAAACTGGCCAGTGGCAAATCTGGCCACCAGGTGCAAGGTAAAAGTGGTTTTTATGCTTCTTCATGGTTGAAAAAAAGAAAAGAATTTGGAGATACGTGAAAATCAAATTTCCGAGTCCATAAATGAAGGTTTGCTGGATACACCCATGTTCATTTGTGTACCTACTTAGGCTGCTTTTGTGCTTCGATGACGGAGTCGAGTAGTGGTAACAACTTCATGTACTATCTGGCCCTCTCCAGGGTTTGCCAATGCCTTGTTTAGACTAGGGTCTTGATTCCGCAGGACAGCCTAAGTCCATGCAGATTATGGGACACTGTACCGCTGGAGTCAGTGACTACAGACTGAACTTTGACTCAGTTCTTCCCATTTGCCAAACCTGAGGCCTTCTCTGGCTGACCAGCCCCCCACACCAGCTTCTCCTGACTCGCACCCTCCCAGCTAAGCCCCCTCCCTTGGCACTCACACACCATCAGCACACAGATGCTGCCAAGTTGTTTAGTAACATGCCAGCTGGGCACAGTCATCACGGAGCTGCCCGCCACGAGTAGAGGAGGAGGGCCGCCTGGCAGAGCGCCTCGCACTCCAGGTTAGCCAGGAACAACATCTTCAGCTTCGTTTCCACAAAGCTCTTCTCTGTCAGCCTGTCAGCCAGCAGAGCGCAAGCTGATTGCTGGAGGAGCCAGCCGATCATCTTGTCTAACTTCAGGTGCTTCAGGGCTAGAATGTCTTCACCCCAGAGGCTTAAATGAAGCACATTTGCAGCCACGCGGGCCGAAGGTCTCTGCAACAGGAAGAAAAGCTGAAGCTTAAAACATCCGGTCAAGCACTCAGCCCACACCTGCTTTGTTAATGCATCATCCTCAGGGCCTTCCCTACCCAATTCTTCCACTCTCTGCCCCTCCTGATACCCTCTCTTAGCTGACCAATACGGGCTGCTCCCTACCGGGCTTCAGGCTTTTCCACGTGTGCAGCTGTGCACAGGGAAAAGCGTGGTTGGAATACTGTCCACGGCGAGAAGGCCCATGTGCCCCTTGTGTATGGCTCTATCTGGTCCTTGCCCGGGGCGAGGTACGTTCTGTCATCACTTCCTAATTGGTGTAGTTACTGTTCTACAAGCTTCACTGAGCAGCCACTGTGACCCAGCAGCAGGCTGTGTGCAGTGAGGGCAGCGGTAAATGGTAAAACAGTGGTTTGAGGCCAGGCCTGCCTTGGCTCTTTCTGCTGAGCAGCACCTGGATGGGACCTGCCACTCCAATTATGGCTTCACACGGACTTGCCTTTACATTAATTTCACAGTGGCCAGGGCTGCTCTCTGGAGATGTTTTCCCATCTGTCTGTCTGATTAGGTCTCAGCTGTTTCCATATGCTACATCACTATTAAATATACCTTGAAAATGCAGCCTTTTCCCTCTGAGTAACTTTCTAAGCAACTACCAAAGCCAAGAAGTGGGATTGTTAGAATTCTGACTAATTCCCACGCTTCTCCCTTATTCCCATGCTATGGCTTATATACAGATGTTTCCCAAGACTCAGGTATTGAGAGATGCTGACCCCATTGGCAGATTAACCTACTGCTGAGTGCACAGCTGAATATGCTGTTAGCAAGGCGGGCCTGTTTGGAGGAAGTGGGTCACTAGGGGGCGTCCATGAAGGGTGTCTTTCTCTGGCTCTGTCCAACTCTGCTACCCACTGCCATGGGTTGAGCAGCTTTCCTCCACTATGCCCTTCTGCCATGGTATTTCTGCCTTGCATCCAGCTGAACATGGGCTGAAACCTTGGAAACCATGAGCCAAAATCAACATTTTCTCCTTAAAACTGTATGTCAGGTATTTTGTCCCAGCCAACAGAAAGGTGACTGATACACTTCTGTTTACACTCACATCTACTCCATTTTCTCCTGTAGCTGGCCTTGCCCTGTGTAGGACAGAGGCTCCGTCTGCCACTGCAGCACCTGCCCAAACCTGACCTGTACTCTGGGATATGGACAGAGTGAAGTCTCCTGTCCACACAGTCCCCTCAAAGCCTGGGCGCAGCCTCACCTTGCTGGCCTCCCGCTGGAGCAGTGACCTCACCAGCTGTCTCACGTCTAGAGGCACGGACTTGGGCAGTGCGGGCAGCTGAGCTTCTTGGTAACTGCGGCTTTCCAGGTGGGCACCGCCCTGGCCGTAAAAAGGATTGTTGAGCCCGAAGATTTCGTAGGCAATTGTTCCTACTGCCCAGGTGTCGGCCTTGCTGTAGTCAATCACTGCCCCAGGGCCAGGACAGGCCGTGGACACCTGCTCGGGAAGTAGAGGGTGAGACTCACATATTGCCACGTCTACAGTTCATGCTTCCGTGTGTCACCTGAGCCAGAGGCTTGAGTGAGTTGTGACTCAGACCCAGAAGGACCTGCTGAGGCTGCCTGAAAAACTCACATCTGGAACATCCCAGAGACCCAGGTTAAAGCAAAGTGGCAGGGAAGAAGGCTCATGTCAGTTCCTTCATTTTGTCAGAATGTGGTGGGAGTGTTTCTGTTTTGGTGGAGGATGCGCAGTGGGACTTACCTCAGGAGCCATCAGGCTGCCGTTCCCGCCCCGATCCACGTACCAGCTGGGGAAAGGCAACTGCAGGCCGATGCTCTCATCAGCCAGGCAGCAGCCAAAATCAGAGATCACCAGCCAGGGGCAGCCACCTGCAAAGCAGGGGGCAGAGGTGAGGACAGTCTCCTCCTCTTTCCCTCCGACAGGCTGCCCAGGTCCCTATGGAGACCACCACCAGGTCACAAGTGAGCTGGGCTCACAGGGACTGCGTTGATCCAGGAGTGCAGGCCAGCAAAGCCCGGCCGAGAGTCCGCTTGCTAGAGAGCTTAACAGAAGGGCCAGTGACGTGGAAGTGCCTCGAGGAAGGAAAGCCCGCCAAGTCCTCGGGCAAAGGACTAGATACAAGACTTTGGCTCCACCTAGATAATTTTCTAGTAACCAGAGTTGTCCCAAGACCAAAGGAGCTGGTGTTTGGCTCAGATGATCTCTAAGGGCACTTACACTCCAACAGTCTTGGATTTAAAACCCCAATAAATCTAAGAAATAGCTACATTAGGAAGCAGTTATTTGTAAAAGGATTCACATAGTTTGTTTAAAAAGCCAGTTCCTTGGGCCGGTGAGATGGCTCAGCGGCTTAAGCGCCTGCCCGGCAAGCGCGAGGGCCCGAGTTCGACTCCCGGAACCCACATACGAAAAAGGGGCCGGTGATATCGCTCAGCGGCACGGGCGCCTGCTGGCGCGCGAGGTCCTGAGGTCGACCCCCGGTACCCACAAAAAAAAAAAAAAAAAGCCAGTTCCTTGGGGCCGGTGAGATGGCTCAGCGGCATAAGCGCCTGCCCGGCAAGCACAAGGGCCCGAGTTCGACTCCCGGATCCCACATACGAAAAAGGGGCCGGTGATATCGCTCAGCGGCATGGGCGCCTGTTGGCGCGCAAGGTCCTGAGGTCGACCCCCGGCACCCACAAAAAAAAAATAAATAAATAAAAAAAAAATAAAAAATAAAAAATAAAAAGCCAGTTCCTCTAGTCATGTTACACATTTAATTATTTTAAAATCTCTAGTTTAAGAATTTAAACTGGAGGGCTGGTGAGATAGCTCAGTGGCATAAGCGCCTGCCTGGCAAGCGCGAGGTCCTGAGTTTGACTCCCGGTACCTACATATGAAAAAAGGGCCGGTGATATTGCTCAGTGGCATGGGCGCCTGCTGGTGCGCGAGGTCCTGAGTTCGACCCCCGGTACCCACACACACACACACAAAAGAATTTAAACTGGGCGTGGTGGTACACGCCTGTAATCCCAGTACTCGGGAGGCTAAGGCAGGAGGATTGCCGTGAGTTTAAGGTCAGCCTGGACGACATGGAGAGTTCAGGGTGAGCCTGAACTACAAAGTGAGACCCTGTCTCAAAAAACCAAAAAAAACAAAAAAAAAAACAAAAAAAGAATTTATCATTATGTGTACAATATTCCCAGGCAGGAGGCCTTTACTCGAATGCGCCCAGTAATGGGGAAGTCATTATTTCCAGAGGCAGCATTTGGACAGCTTTCACTGTTTGAAAATTGTTTTCCTATTGAGCTAAAGTCTACCTCTTTTTATTGAAGAAAAACTGCATCTCTAAGGCTCTTGATCTATAACTGGGCAACAGAGAAGAACTTAGTTACAGCGCTGTCGCCTGTCAGCAGGGGGCATCTCTTGTGTACAGAGCTGAAGGAAGATACGATGACTTAGGACAGCATGAAAAGCCCAGATCTGCCCTCGGGGCTCCCTGGAATCTGTGAGGGGGTGCCAGTGCCTACCTGCGTCCAGTTCCACGAGGATGTTGTCAGACTTGAGGTCTCTGTGTGCAATGCCCTGCTGAACCAGATGGTCCACGCCTTCCAACAGCTGCAGGGTCATCACGGTGGCCAGGCGGGGGCTCGGAGTGCTCACGCGAAGATACTGGCGCAGGGTACAGGGGTAGCTGGGAGGGGACAGAGCCTCTTGCTATCACACAGCCTGCTCCCTAGCGTCTTATCCTTTCCTCTGCACCTTCCTGTGGCTTCTGGATTTCTTCTATGTATCCTTTCTGTTGCCACCCACCCACCATCCCAAAGCTAGGGAGTCAGAGCTGAGGCTCCAGAGGTTCAATGTAACCGTGCAGCCACTTATTTCCTTAAACACCAGTGGAGCAGAGATTGGTGGCTCCAGGGGTAAGGAGGAGCATCTCTTCATGGGCGAGGCAAGCCATGGAGAATGTGGAGTAGGCAAAGGTATCCAAAGCACTGGGTAAAAAGGGTGCTCTGGAGGAAGAGGACTTTGTTCCCTGAGAACTCACCCTAGTGGGAAAGCGCTATTTAGGGCAGTACACAGCTGCTGCCTGGCTCTGTTCCTCTCCAAAGCCAGGGAAGCACTCCAAGAACAGGGGAGCTCCCATTGGGAAGGCAACACAGCACCCAGGTCCTCCCCTGCCCCTGCCACTTACTTCTTCATAACGAGGAACAGAGTGCGTCCATGGCCTAGGCCTTCAGGGTGGAGGCGAGGGGGCAGCACGTCTGGGTAGTCAGTGAGGGCCCCCGGCAGCAGTGGCACTGAGGAGGTGAAGGCGCGGAAAACTTGGATGATGTTGGGGTGCGGGGCAAGCTGCTTGGGACCTCCCTTGGATTTTCTATTCGGTCAAATGGGACAAATGTGTGAGGCTAGCATCAGAGACACCAAATGGAAAAGAAAATGATCTATGGCCACAACAAATACTTGTACTTATTTAGTTACCAAATATTTACTGTAGGTTTGCTATGTTCTGGGTATTACACATGGTGTTGAGGACAAAAAACTGTTGAGGAGACTCACTACACTG
Source organism: Erethizon dorsatum (assembly GCA_028451465.1). Classification (NCBI taxonomy): domain Eukaryota; kingdom Metazoa; phylum Chordata; class Mammalia; order Rodentia; family Erethizontidae; genus Erethizon; species Erethizon dorsatum. The sequence goes on from CM051827.1 coordinate 120,121,176, forward strand.
ATCATGCCCCTACTTCATTTTTTAGCCCATCTGCTCATCCATCCATCCATCCATCCATCCATCCATCCATCCATCCATCCATCCATGTGGCAGAACACAGTGGTCAAGAGACCCTGAGTCAGCCTGGCTTTGAATTCCAGGTCTGCCACAGTGAATCCTGGCCAAGTCGCCCATCTTCTCTGGGCCCAGTGCCAAGTGCAAAGGGGATAAGGCTGGGGCATACTGCATAAGACTGGTAATACACATCGAGTGCCTAGAATCATGGTCAGCAGAGTAAGCACTCAGCAAATATTGGCTGTTACCATTATTAACTCAACTAACATTCATTGTTACCACACTAGGTACTGGACAATGTGCTAGCATGCTGTGGAGCCAGGCAGACAACAGGCCAGAGTCCTGTCCTCATGAGTTTGCAATCTAACAGGAGAGGGACACTCACTGAGTAAGTAATTAAGGACAGGGATCCTGCTTAAATTGTCTCCATGGTTCCAGGTTCTAGTGTCATCTTTGTTGAATGCGGAAATAGACACATGCAGTTAGTAGCTGTGATATCAGCTACCCATCCTGTCCTCTCCTCCTCCAGGAAGCCCCACGCCCACAAATCCACTGAGGCACACTGGCTGTATTTTGCACAAGATGGCTCTGAGGATTGTGTGCCAGCTCCACCTCTCAACGAAAGCTGACTGGACCAAGGGTGGGCACCTGCACCAAGGGCAATATGCCTACAGGCACACTGGAGATCAGATGGTCAGTGGGATAGGGGACAGGGGAGGTAGATTCTCTGCGAATGTGGTGAAGAAGCAATGGAGCTAAGGTGTGAGAACATCCCAGGACTTCACTGGGCCACAGAAAGCCAGAGTGGTGTGAGCCAAAGGTCAACAGCAACGACCAGCCACAGGGGAGAAAATAAGGATGCTGATGATAGACAGAGAACACAGCAGGGCACAGAGGTGAGGCCAGATGATGCTGAAAGCAAGATGCCTGCCCTGACCCTTGAGCTTTGTGGGCCCAGTCCACATGTGCTCTTGTACTGCTCCTTCTGTGTCACCCTCGTGGGCTCCTGCTCCATGCAGCGTGGTTCCTGCCACTGGGCTGGAGGGAGAATCAGAACCTCAGTGAGGTTGTCTGGCCCCAGCAGATGTCATGGGAGCTCCGAGGCAGTGACGGGGCTGTGCTGGAGAGGTGTGTGGGGTGTCTGAACGGAGAACTGCAGCACGTGGGGCGGGGCATGGGACCCGGGTACAGCTCACTGCACACTCAGGAGACTGTCAGGAGCAGCCTGGTCCACTGGGGAAGGCGCTGTGCAATTCTGTATGCAGAGGGCAGCGTACAGAAGGGGAAGGGCAAGAAATAGGGAGGGAGGGGCAGGGAGGGGATCAGATCATACAGGCTCTGCCTCCCAGGCCCCTCAATGAGCAAAAGCTAGGCGGGGCTGTCCCCAGAGTGGTCTCAGGGAAGTGTTGTCTCCTGAGATCCAGCAGCATGTTAGCCACACACCTGCCCCGGCCACCCAGTCACCTCGACAGGCACTGACAGAACTGGGGTAAACAAGCAAATGCCACGATGACACCTAAAGGGAGCAACAGGGACTATTTCAGATACGAGGCCGATGCTGCCAGTGCAAAGGAGCCACTTGTGGCTACTCGGAGCCCTGGCAGCTGACACTCAGGTGTGTGCTTTCTCTACAGAGTTGGGGGGAGGTGAGGATGATTCTAATCCACCCCAGCAGCGGCTCTCATCGGCCTGCAGACTCAGTCCCACTGCAGCCTCCCAGGCCAGGAGGGTTTCCACGTGGGGTCATTAAGTTTCTAATTCCATCTTTCTGCTTTTGACAGAGCTAAGCTCTATAAACCAACCCTCCACAAATCACCAGAATTGCAGCACCCCCCTCTACCACGGGGTTCGAATGTTAAGGGGAGCACAAGTGTCTCCTCTGCCACCCATGAAAGCATTAGGCATCACTGCTTATAGATTTATGAGCTGAAGTGTAGCTGCCATCTATGGGCTCTTCCCTCTGCTGCGGGTGCCTCCTTGTCCTCATCTAGGTAATGGCTGTTTATCCTTCCAAAGGCAGCACCAACTGTCCCTCCTGAGGGGCAGCCTTCTGAGGGGCTCCTCCTCCTCCTCTGGGCTCCTTCAGCACCTCAGCTCTGATATTCTAGCACCTGTGCCCTGGGCTCTCTGCCCTGCACCTGAGGGGCTCTGCTGCCACATTCTTGGGGAATGGACCACTTTTGCCTTTTACACATCTCTGCGGGTGCTGCGGATCTCAGTGGAGTGCTCCTTCCTATGGGGACAGGGCTCATCTGTACTACCAGGTGGCACTGCACCTGTGCACTGCTTCACAAAAATCAGAGGCCTCTATTTTCCAGCATTCTGAACTGGGCAAAACCCCTCCTCCCCTCCATGTGAATTAGCAGTCTGCATCACTAGTTGGGGACAGATGACTGTCAGTCTTTCCCAAGATCGATTCTCCACATACTGATTCATGACACCAGTGTGCAGTAAGCATATATTATCTGCCGTGTGGCTGGTCAGAGACACTGTGCTGAGTGCTGCGGACATGGGGATGATTCTGCTCTCAAAGGCACTTGCTCTTACAGGCACCTACCTGTACGCAACTGCTCCATACTCCCCAGCCAAGGCCACTCGGCTAGCTGGGACCAGCTCCTGGCTCATCTTGCTGAAGATGGCTTCACTGGAAGAGCCTGCCTGGAACACAGTCACGACGCAGCCAGGGTTACACAGGTCCTGACGGAAGGCAAGTTCCAAGCCCTGCCTGTGATCTGGACTAGGTAGCTGCTGCCCAGATTTGGCTTTGACCTTCAAAATAAGATAACCTCTCCGAAGGATTAAGCCAAAACTAGTTCCTCCTCGGAGAAAGAGGGGAGGTGCTCTCTGTGGCAACTTGGAGGATGCTTCCCACACCTCAGACTTGGCAGCCAAGGTGCCCAGGGCACGAGGAGAGCCAAGATGGTCAGAGCACAGGGTGCTTCTTCCTGTCATGGGTGCCCCTGGTCACCACCACCAGGTCATTCTGCAGACAGGTGGAGGCTGACAAACTCCAACTGGATGAAGCTGTGCAGGATCACAGGGCAGCCCTCCCATCCCTTAACAAACAGAAACCAAGGAGGAGAATGAGCACCCAATTTTTCTCACTTTATTATGAACAGCTCCCAGGACCTATGAAGGCTGATAAATACCAAGAAGATCCTGTAATAATCACCAGTCCTTTACTTTTGTGAATACGACATCTGCCATGGGAAGTCTGAAGCTAAGGCGGGATTTTTCAGTGGCTAAGGATTTAGTGACTTGTTAGCTATTTCCCCAGCTTGGAGTGCAACAGTCTAATTACCTTTGCACCCAAAATCAAAACAAGAAATTGGCTGGGTGTGGTGGTACATGCCTGTAATCCCAGCAGTCAGGAGGCTGAGGCAGGAGTATTGCTGTGAGTTGAGGCCAGCCTGGGCTACAAAGTGAGTTCAAGGCCAGCCTGAACTCCATAGCAAAACACTGTCTCAAAAAACCAAAAAAAAAAAAAAAAAAAAAAAAAAGAAAAAAAGAACAGAAAAAGAAACTGCACTGCAGTGTCCAGCATGAGCTACCATGGCTTTGTCCACCTTAGCCTCGGATGGATGCTCTGGGCAGGAGAAAGTACACTGGTCCTGATGAATTTTCTGAACCTATCTTGCAATGGCAAGGTAAAGACATTAAACAGACAGAAATCTCTGGTTTTGTGGGGGGAAATGCTCTTCAATGCCTCAAAGCCTTTAGCCCTTCCAAGAGCTAACAGCAGGGAGGTGACAAGGAAGCTCATGACCGAGGGTGGGGCTGAAGGGGAGTTTAGAGGACAGGCGCCTGGCCTACCTTCCCCAGGGAGGCAGGTCACGGGAGGAGGGGAGGGAAGGAGAGGACAGCTGTATGACTGTCAGGTTAGAGCCTGCAGTTGAGGCACTTGCTTCTGAATGTGGCTCACAGAGCCTGGCATCACCTGGGAACTTGGTGGACAGAATCCAGACTTTCAGGCTCCACCCCTGACCTGCTGAATACAAATCTGCCTTTGAGCCCGATCCCCAGGTAAGCGGTGGACATAATTTGAAACATACAGCTTCAGAATCTCATGGAACTGAGCAAGGAAGCCTAAGCACAGAGTACCCTTTCTGTGGAGTACCTGTGTCCTTTTCTCTCTACTCCAAGGAAAAAAACTCCACCAGGTCCACTTAGCTGAGCATTTGGAGAAATGCACACTTGAAAGAGGACAGCCCCAGTCCTTACCGAGATGTTCCACATCATCTTGATGGCGAGGGGAAAGGCAGAGGCCCCTGGAGCCTGCTCCCCGTCTCCTTGTGGGATGACGTCTGGGCCTGTCCCTGGCAGCAGCCTGGTGCTCTTGGTCTTCTCTAGGTGCTGGGGCAATGCAGCTATAGTAGCTTCATATACGGCAGCGCTGCAGCCCTTGCCGAGGGACTGTCCTATCACATAGTCCTCCAGCTGGAAGCCCTGCCAGCGTCGTGTGTCCAGTGGGTCAGGAACTGGCTTGTTTTTCTGGGTAAAAATTGCCTGGGAGGAAACCAAAAACCACCATGAGCCAGGAAGCTTCAGGTAAAGGCAAACAGTGGAGAGAGGTACAGTGAGGCTGGGTAGGATCGAGAGCCAGTCACAACACCCACACTGGGTTTGACTGCTCACCCTGTGCACAGGCCTTGCCTTTGTCTCTGTTTGGAATAATCTTTCTCCTACCCTGTGCTGCACTGTGCCCAGAGCATACCAGACACAGCACTGCAAGTCAGCAAGCAGGTGAGAACTTCCGGGTCTGGCAGCTGCCTTTGTGGGAATGCTCTCCCTGCAGCCTCGGGCTATCTGACTGCAGAGGCAGCTCTCCACAGACTTTGTCTGACAGCTACCAGGGCTGTGGGATTAACAGGGACCCCAGGTGGCCCTGGCAGGGAGGGGTGAGATCAGGAGTAGCTGTGAGCTGAGTCACTGAGTGCTTCTCAACTGGGCCTTGGAGGAATCTGCCCAGCCAGCACTGTTCAGAAAGCCAATGAGCGTGTGCGTGAGAGTTCTGATGGGAACAGATGGAGTGCGGGTGCTGGGACCAAGCAGTGCTGGGAAACTCTGGGCTGTTCCCTGCTTCAGGTGGCAGTGGTGATGTCATTTCTTATCACCCAGGCTCCACCTTTGTCCTCCAATGGTTTGATCTGGTGATCTCTTCCTTTCCAAATACATGGTCAGTCACCCACGAGTGTCAGGGGCATTTGGTACCCACCAAGGCAGTGCCTACAGAGCACTCGTCTCTAGACTTCTCTGCGATCACATGGTCCCTTCACTGCCTCTGGGCCAGATCACCCCACACGGCTTTCATGTATCACTCTCCTATTCCCAAACTCCACGACGAGGCTACTCATTACTGTCAGCCCTCCAGAAGCAGAAGCCAGGCTCTGCATCTATGATTCAGCAACCGTGGATAAGAAATACTTGAAAAAAATTGCAAATGTACTGAATATGTATGGAATGTTTTGTCATTATTCCATAAACAATGCATTATGATAACTATTTGCATGGCATTTACATTACACTGGGCATATGGGCAGGTTCTATACAAATGCTATACCTTCTTTTATAAGGGACTTGAGCATCCGTGGCTTTTGGTATCCCAGGGAGGTTCTGGAACCAATATCCTGTGGATGCCAAGGGACAATTGCGCCTTGTCCTGGGCAGACTGGGCTGTGCATGTCAGCACTTAGCTTTCAGCCATTTCTCTCTGGATCCCGCTCATACCATCGCCCATGCCCCTTATGTCCTCGGTCTTGCTCTGCCTGGCACATCTATATTCTGCCATCAAACCCAACTCAAGCTTCCTCCTCCACAAGTGGCCACTATGATGACCCAGCCCACAGGCCATTTGGAGAATTCCTTCTGGAGAATTCCTAAAGCACTCAGTAGCTATACCTTGCACTATCACTCTGAACTGTATCATAAAAATGAAAGTCTAAGCCAGGAGTGGTGGCGCACACATGTAATCCCAACACTTGGGAGGCTGAGGCAGGACTGCCGTGAGTTCAAGGCCAGCCTCAACTACACAGCAAAGCCCTGTCTCAAAAAAAAAAAAGTCTAATCTTCCTTATCTTCCCTTGCCGATAAGTTGGGGGTTTTTTGTTTGTTTGCTTTTTTGTTTTTTAAGACAGGGTCTTGCTATGTAGTTCAGGTTGGCCTTACATTCACTATGTAGTCCAGCCTGGCCTCAGAACTCGTGGCAATCCTCCTGCCTCAGCCTCACAAGTGCTGGGATTACTGGTGTGTACCGCCACACGGCAGCCAAGAAATTTTATAAACTCCATAGAGCAGAAGCAAAATTTTGTAGAGTAACCCCACATCAACCATGATTTTGAGAATAAGATAGTTTTTTAACTTTTTTTTTTTTGTGGATACCGGGGGGTCGACCTCAGGACCTCGCGCGCCAGCAGGCGCCCGTGCCGCTGAGCGATATCACCGGCCCCTTTCTCGTATGTGGGTTCCGGGAGTCGAACTCGGGCCCTTGTGCTTGCCGGGCAGGCGCTTAAGCCGCTGAGCCATCTCACCGGCCCTTAACTTTTTTTTTTTTGAGAAAGGGTCTCGCTAGTTCAGGCTGGCCTTGAACTCATGGTGATCCTCCTGCCTCAGCCTCCTGAGTGCTGGAATTATAGGCATGGACCACCACTTCCAGTTTATATAACATAAAATTTACCATTTGTTGTGGTTTGGATCTGAAATGTACCCCAAAGGGCTCATGACCAGACGATGGCTTTTGGAAGGTGACTGGGTCACAAAGCTCTGATTTATCAGTGGATTAATACATTGATGGGTTCATAATTTGGTGGATTATTGGAAGGTGACGGAAATTTAGGAAGTGGCACTGGTTACAGGGAGTGGGTCATGGGCGTGTGCTCCTGAGGACTATATCCTGTCCCCGGCTCTCTCACCTCCTGCCTGCCAGGAGGGAGCAGCTGTGCTGCACAACGTGCTCCCTGCCATGCTGCTTGGCCTCACTGCAGGCGCAGAAGCCAGGGAACTGAGCGACTATGGACTGAAAGCTCTGCACCACAAGCCAAAATGACCCTTTCTCCTTTAAGCTACCTTAATCAAGTATGTATGTATGTATGTATGTATGTATTTATTTATTTTGGTACTGGGAATCAAACTCAGGACCTTGTGCTTGCCAGGCAGGTGCCGTGCCACTGAGCTCTCTCCATGGCCCTCAAGTATTTTCATATAGTGACAGAAAGCTGACCATCACACCATTTTAACCATCTTTAAGTATGCAGTTCAGCAGCATCAAGCACATCCACACTTGAGTAGCCATCACCATCCATCTCGAGACCTTTTCCTCATCTTGCAGAACTGAAAGTCTGTATTGATGAAACAGTAACTCTCTATCCTCCCTCTCTCCCTGTCTGGAGCCACTGTTTTACCTTCTGTCTCTGAATCTATTCTGGGAACCTCTTGTGAGTGGAATCTTACACCATTTGTTTTCAAGATTTGCCCATGTTGCAGCACACGTCAGAATATTCCTCCTTTTTAAGGAAGAATTATAACATTCTACTGTGTGCAAATACACATTTTGTTTACCTGTTTTCTAGTCATGGACACCTAGGCCACTTTCATCTCCTGACTAATGTAAATAAAGCTGCTATGAGCACAGCCATATAAATATCTGTTAATGTCCCTGCTGTCAATTATTTTGGGTATACATTCAGAAGTGGAATTTGTGGATATAGAAACTGCTAAATTATTTTCCATTTTATATTACCACCAGCTTATGACTGGATTTGACTTGACTTTTTTTTGGTGCTGGGATCAAACCTAGGGTCTTGTGTATGCTAGGCAAGCACTCTACCATTGAGCTAAATCTCAGTCTGAATTTGTTCTTTTGTTTGTGTTTATTTCTTTGTAAACATGCCTCCATCTAGGAATAGAGAACAGCTAGGATTTTATTCCAGTCTGACATGACATGGAATTTTAGTACTACCAGAATTACCAGATCTGGTGACTTTGTTCAAGAGAAGTCAAATGCCTGATTTTTCAATATAAAATTAATGAGAAACTAATTAAAAATTTTAAGATACAGGAGAATAAAGTGTAAGAAAAGGGCACGAGAAGGGTAAACTTAGGTGGATTAATCTTAGTAAAAAGGAAAAAAAAAATCTTAGTTTTAAGTGGGATTTGTTAAACTTCCCATTCTTGGTTTCTTTCAGCTAAGCGGTAGCAAAAGACAAGAAGAACCAGGGCTGGGTACTAGGCTAGACCTCACCTGTCAGCCCAGACTGGGAAGAGCTCAAACATGAGATACTCTGCTGAAGAGGAACAAGAACTGGGCTGGCAACCAGGAAATACGAAGGCTGTTTGGTCCTTAGCCTGCTGTGTCCTCGGGTGCATCACTACACCCTCTTCTCCCTTGGCCCTTTCTGTAAAATGCAGGGCTGTACTTACTCAGATGAGTGCTTCCCGGGAAAGACTGACCTCTTAGAAAAGGGTGGAATTCTGGCAGCTACAGCCTTCAGACTTGCGCTGCAGTCTGGCTCTGCCCCGGGTCTGCAGCCTGACCTCCAGATTTTAGACTTGCCAGCCCATAGTGAGCCAAGTTCTTAAAATAAATCCCTCTCTCTAAATATACACATCCTACTGGTTCTGTTTGTCTGGAGAACCTGACTCCTAGACCTTGGTGGAGCAAATACAGAGGTCTCTGAGCTATTTAAGCATTTAAAAAGCCTAGGAGCCCCTATATATCCAGTCACCAGTGATAACTCCACACAAGTTAATTAAAACGTGAGGTCTGCTGTTTTCTCTTGCCGCTGGCAGTTTTTATTGCAGTTTCAGCAGTCACTGACTAAACATTTGGCTAACCTGGGCAGCCTGGATCAGTGGTTGAGGGCATAGATTTTGGGCACCACTTTTATTAGTAAAGACTGAGCAGGTCAGTTCTCCTCTCTGTACATGCCCTCCTCCACAAATTAGGGATGACAGCTACCTCAAGAGGTAAGAGTTATGACAGCTGTGATTAACTTTTTAGAAAATTTACACAAAGCCATTTGCCATGATGCAACTGGTGCTATAAGTAGCAGCACATTTTCCAAAACATGCTGTTTGAAGAAAGGAAACAGTTAAGGAACTGAGAGGTGCTGGTCTCATAGCAAACCATCAGTAAAGGTGAAATAAGTTGATCTCAACTGGATATTTTCAAGGACCTCCTCCCACCCACCTGCACCCACCACCAGCTCAAAGCTCCGCCCCTCTCCAGGACCAAATTCCCAGTTCCCAGCCAAGATCCACCCACGCATTTAGTCCTGCCAGGGCAGACTGCCCGGCCAGACTGCCCGGCCCCCGCCACGCCCACACTCCTAATTCCGCTCCAACCCAGGTTCAGGGCTCGCTCACAGACCCGCCCCCAACCCCCTGGTTTGGGCCGGTGGCCACACCTGCCCCCTAGTTCCGCCCCATCCTGGTTTAGGGCCCGCCCCCAACCATAGCCCAGCCAACCCGGGCTCAGGACCCGCCAGCCAGCCCCGCCCTGCACCTAGCCCCACCCACCTAAACACGCCCACTCCAGCCCTGCCCCCCGCCCGCGCGCACCTGAATGTCGCGGCACGCGGAGGCCGCCCGCCTGCCCTCCGCCTGCTTTTCCTCGATGAGGCCCAGCCCCAGCCCGAAGGCCAGAAAGACTGCTCGGCCGCAGGGGCCCGCGCCGCCCCGGGCCCGCGCCACGAACTGTCGCTGGAGTCGCGCCGCCAGCCCGGCCACCGACTGGCGGAAGAAGCGGTAGCGGTCGGGGAGCCGGAGCCCGAGTCCTCGCGCCTCTGCGCCGAGCACTACGGCCCGGCCCGGGCGCTCTCCACGACCCCAGCCTACCGCCGGGCCAGGCCGCCCCCAGCCGTAGGCCGCGCCGGGCTTAGCTGTGAAGCGCAGCAGCAGCGCTCGACCCAGGTGCAGGCCGCGGCCCAGCGCCTGTCGCACCGCCATGGTGGCGCCGCGACCGGTCTCGCCGCGGCCACCAGCGTCTGGGACTGGGCGACAACAACAAACTTGGGGCGGTTCCTTTGCGCAGTCGCAGTCGCTGGTGGGCGGAGCGACACCCGCTGCTGTTCCCCAGCTGGGCGCGCGAGGGCGCTGTGCGAACACCTGGCCGCCTGGGTCTCTGGCTGATGTGCATTTTGCATGACCCAGGTGGAAGGTTGCCAGGTCCTCCTAGTACTGCTCCTGGGCAAAATCGGGAAATTGAGAAGGAAAACTAATACTTATTGTCATCCACTGTGCCAGACCCTTTACATCTTTTAATTTTATCACCAACGAGACAGAAATGTCATTTTTATAGATAAAGGCAGCCTGGTATGGTGGTTTATACTCCCAGCGCTCTGGAGGCTGAGGCAGGAGGATGGCTGTGGGTTCGAGGCCAGCCTGAACTACACAGCGACACACTGTCTAAAAAAATAGATGGGTAGATAGAAAGGACAGTGTCCAGTGTCACGTGCAAGTATCAGAGCTAAGATTAAAGTTTGTGGTGCTCTGACTGTTGAGTTCTTTGTCCTTTTCAATGCCCTTCACCTCTTCTACAAGCCCATAGTCCTAGGGCTTCTTTCCACTGCAAGAAATCTCAGCCAAGGGCCACAGTTTAAGGGACAGTGAGCCAAGACATTAGGCGGCTTGCCCAAAGTCACACGATTTGTTAATGACAGAGACCTGTTACCCAAACCTGCTGTTAGGGATGCTGAGAAATGGATACCTATTGAATGATCTTTTTTCTTTTTCTTGTCTTTTTTTTATTAAATGGAGATTTTCAAATATACACAAAATAGAATATATAGTGAACCCCACATACTCGCCATCCAGCTGCAACAATTATCAACAAACACCCATTATTTTTTACCTAAACTTTCCTGTCTCCTGCTCCATGTTAAAGCATATTCCAGGCATCCTATTATTTAATTTGTAAATACTTCAGTATCTAAGAGATGAGACCTCTTTTTAAAGCAAATACATAATTATCATCTGTAAAAAGATATTCCTAATAAAAAAGAAAAAAATAAAAAGATATTCCATATTATACCCAGGTAACATTTAGATTTCCCCATTTTCTCGTTTTGTATTAGTTATTCAGATTGGGATCCAAACAAAGTCTACACAATTTATCTGTTCCATGAGTTATTCTTTAACCAGGGACTAAGTTTTCGCAGAGCTGAGGTCCATTTTGTGGCACTGCCTTTTTCAAATGTTCCTGCAATCTTGGATACCTCTACCTATTTCCCAGAAGGCTGGGTGAGGATAAAAAGCCCTGAGACATGTACAAAAATTTTTTTGTAGGTGTGGCCTTGTATCTCTGTATGTGATTAGGTAAACTGGACAAAGAGACATCTGTCTGAGAAGTGTATCAGCTCGCTTGAGTAGAGAGGCACAGCCTAACTCATTTATCTCAGAGCTTACCTGCATTCTTAAATGGGAATAGGAAGCTTGTATGTAGAGATCAGGCAACTGCAAATAAATCCATCTTTGAATTGGTGAACTTAACTAGGGTCATAAGCTTGGTCTATTCCTTACTTTTCTACAGTAAATTTGTACTTTAGCATTATAGTAGCCAGCTGTGTGTCTCAGTACCTTTCCCTGAGGGCTACAGGAAGCAATCTATGTGTTTACCCACTTGGTATGATGAATGGCAAGGAGTGTGCATGTGTGCAAAAGTGGCAAAACAGGATTTGGTCCCACCTTTATGCTCCAACTAACTGGTTTTGCATGTTTACCCAAGCATCACAGAGGGTCTGATAGACCCACACCACTCCAAGATTTGTTAAAGTTTACTTTTGATTTTTCTGGTAGAAGTAGCCCAATTCAGTACAATGACACATGAAAAACCATATTTGCAAGTTTTGGAGGAGGTGAAAAGTGAATCATCAGATTACTCAGGCATGGATGATGAAGATGATCCATTATGGTAAAATGGAACAGAGGAGTGGTGTGAGTGGATGATGATGATGATGATGATGACAATGACTTTGACGTTAGCCATGTGAGACAAAGTTCCTCTGACAGTGAAATAGAGCAAGAACTGACTGATACAGACACAGGGAATGCAGACCTTCTTGATTCAGATGATAAAGAAAACAATCTGAATACCTAGTTGACTAGTCAAAATGTTGAGAAATGGCCACACAACCAAATGGAATGATCCAATGTTAGAACTACCTCTGAAAATATAGTGAAGATCTGACAGGGGTGAAACATATTGGATAGCACTGCCATTCAATGTTGGAAATTGTAGCAGACAAAATGCTACAAGATGCTATGAGTACACAAAGGCTGAAATGCAAATAAAATATTCTGTATGCACCAATAGCCATATTAAAAAATGCATTTATTATGACACCTCACTAGCTGAACTGAAAGCATTCATAGGTCTGCTGTACTTAGCACAGATTTCTTATGGTGATCACAGGAATATAAAAGACTTATGGAAAAGTGATGGGTCAAAATATGGCATAAAAATTTATGCCCTTGTAAATGAAAAGACTTACTATGCTTTTAATCTAGACATTTATCCTGGAACTCAGCCATTGCGGCCTTATTTGTATAGTAATAAACCAAATGATGTTGTGAACAGGCTTGTTGCTCCCATCTCCCTAACTAATTGGAATGTGACATTCAACAGTTGGTTTACCAGTTTCCAATTGATGTTACATTTGCTAACAGAGCAAAAGTTGACCAGCGCAGGAAATGTACACAGGAACAAAGCAGAAATTCCAAATGGAATGTTGCAATTTTAAAACAGAATTGTATAGTAAAATCTTTGGATTTCAGAAAGATATAACATTAGCCTCATACGTGGCAAAGAAAAACAAACTGGTATTGCTGATGTCAACATTTCACCATGATGGAAATATTGATAGGGAAACCTTGACAAAACAGAGGCCTGAGATGGAAACTTTCAACAACAAAACCAAAGATGGAGTAGATGTTTTTGATAAGTTATATAGCAACTATGATGCCACTTGAAACACAAAGCATTGGCCAATGGTTGTGTTTTACTCAAGCCTAAATATATATGGTATAAATAGTTTGATAGTTTACAAAAGAAATAACAAGTGCAAAATATCATGGAGAAATATTCTTAGAGGATTGGGACTGGAACTCATAAGAGATCATTTACAGCAGAGGAAAACCAAAATGTTTCTGCCCAGGGAACTACGGAAAAAAATTGTGGAGCACACTGGTGAGCTGACAGGTGAACAGGCAGGTGCAGCAACACAAAGACCTACTAGAACAACAGGAAAACCAAAAAGATGTCAAGGAAAGTACAGGAAAACAAAGCATATGTGCTATCAATGTAAGCAATACTTGTGCACGGAACATGCAGTTGTCACGTGTGAAGACTGCCTTGAGTGTGACAATTGAAGCAAAGCTTATTTCTTTGGTAGACTTTTGTTTGTGTCTACACTGTAGTTCACATAGCTTTTTATTTTTGATGTTATTTTTTAGGTTTTGAAAGCAAGTACTCAGCTGGTGTGGAAATGTTGATGTCTATTCTAAATGCACAATACATATTAAGAATTTAATAATTTGCTGGGTATGGTAGCACACACCTTTAATCCCAGCACTTGGGAGACTGAGGCAAGAGGGCCCCCATGATTTTGAGGCCAGCCTGGGCTACATAGTTAGTTCAAGGCTAGCCTGAACTACATAGGGAGACCCTGTCCCAAAAAACAAGAATTTAATAATTTATTTTATTGATATTTTATGTTCCTGTTAACTTCACACTGTGTAATATAAGAACCTCCTGACAAAATAGCAAGACCACTGACATGTCAAGTATGTCTTACAGAAGGCCAGGAAAGCAAAAACATGTGCCGTCAGTATAAGCAATGCATGTGTGTGGAACATGCTGTTGTCATGTGTGCAGACTGCCTTAGATGTGATAATTGAAGATTATTTTTTGTAGAGTGATATTGATATTTCCATTGTAGTTCATATAGGAATTTATTTCTGATATTCTTCTTTAGACTTTGTACACCAAAAACCAGTTGATGTTGAAAATGTTAATGCTTTTTTGTGAACACTCAATAAATATCAAAAACTCAATACTTTATTTTTGTGATTTTTTTCCCTGTTAAGTACTCATTGTTTAATATAATAAAACTCATAAAATTAAAGTTAGTAAGCCATCAATAGAAATAGTCTAAAGAATAAACGTGGGTCTGACAGATGACAAAATTAGTCTTATGCTCTTAATCATACGTAGATATGAGATATACTACGTAGATATACGAATGGGAAGCCAGTGATTTCTCTCCTTAGCATAGACTCACAGAAACGCTTGCATATCTTCCCCAAGAATGCTCAGAGCAGCATTGTTCAATGTCCTGTAGAACTGGAAACAACTCAAGTGCCCCTGTGTAGTAGACTGGATAAATTGTTGTATATTCCCCCAATGGAATACTAAACAACCATATGAGTAGACAGTCTACAACTATGTGCTACAGCATGGATATATTTTATAAACATACTGATGAATTAAAGGCAAACTAAGGAGTAAATACTGTGTGATTCCATTTAGGTAAAATTTGAAGGCAGCCAAAACCATAAGCTATAATGCTCTATAATGAATGACTCAAGTCAGGACTGCAAGTTCCCTTGGGAGGGTAGTTACTGGAAGGGGACTTGAAAAGACTGAGTACTGGTGACATTCTCTTTCTTGATTTGTGTATGCTCATGTGGCGAAAATTCATATTGCTGTAGACTTGATTGAGACAGGAGATTAGGGCATGGCCAGCCAGCTGGGCAAGTGGGTGTGACCTGTCACTCAGAGCCAGGACACATTCCCCGAGAAACAGTTCCCAAGTCCTCCACCTGGGACCAACCAGAAAGTGCTATCTTCAATTCTTCTGGTGCAAAATCAAGCAGGTTTTTGATAGGATGGCTAGAATCTGACGTCAGCCTGAAGAATGGGGGATCCAAAGGACGTCGCCGGTAACCTCACGGCCACTGTGAGGTTTCTTACTCTGCAGAGTGTATTTCTTTTCCTATCTTTAATAAATGTAA
Organism: Erethizon dorsatum; assembly: GCA_028451465.1. Classification (NCBI taxonomy): domain Eukaryota; kingdom Metazoa; phylum Chordata; class Mammalia; order Rodentia; family Erethizontidae; genus Erethizon; species Erethizon dorsatum. The sequence continues at coordinate 120,136,236 of CM051827.1, forward strand.
AACCCTGCTACCTTTTTTGCTGGTCTTGTCCAGTTCTTTGGGACAGCAAGAACCTGGAAAGAATCCCTGGAAAGAGCCCACGGAACCCCAGTAACACTATGGTTTGTACAATTTTCTGTGTGTAATCTCTCTCTCCCCCTCTCTCTCCCATCCCCCGTCTCTTTTTTCCCCTTCTTTCCCTGTTTCCCTGGAATTGAACCATGCCTTACCACTGAACAACACCCCCAGCCCCTGTGTGTTATATTTCTTTGTGTGTGTGTGAGTGTGTGTGTGTGTGTTATATTTCAATAAAATTTTAGATGAAAAGCTTTTTAATGCAATGAAATGTTTTTGAAAATTCTAGTCTAATTCATTCATGGTCTTAAGTGTTTAAAAAGTGAATTTACAATGGATAACGTGTTAAAATTTGTAAAGTTTACTCCCTGTGTTTGCACTTAGTACTTTTAAACAACCACATTTTAATAATGGACTTTGTCATATCATAAACCTTGAGCTGAACTTTGCCTTGCAGGAGTGCACATCTCAGCCTATTTCAGCAGCATTGAGGATGGCACTTTAGACTATTTAGGCCAGCTGATCTTAGGGGATGCCTCCTCCCTGGGCCACTCTTATTAAACTTTGTTTATTTCAGTACCAGGGATCAAACCAGGGCCTTACAAATTCTAGACAGGCACTCTACTGCTGAAGCACATCCTTAGCGCTTTTTAAAATTTTGAGACTTGAAATTTGCAATCCTCCTGCCTCAGCCTTCTGAGCAATTGGGATTATAGTCATGTGCCAACACACCCAGCCCCTGAGTCAGTCTTTGATTCCCCTGAAGGTAGTGACTTAAGGAAGATGGAACACTAAATCAGAGAATGGGCACCAGTTTTACATTCCTTTCTTTCACCTTAAATATCAAGTCATGGTTCATCCTATAGGCAGCAGCTGTCACTGAAGGAGAGCTTCAATTGTCCATTGAGTTCTGTCCCCCAGACTTGCTTGGCTATGGGATGGACCCCTGGCCAGGGATAGGTAGACAGCTGTGTCAGTAAAGTTAGCATTTGTGTATTCTGATTTCTGTTACGATAATTTTCTTAAAGGGAGGACTTGTGATAGCCAATCATATTTACTTGGAAAAAACATAAATAGATGACTCTCTAATTCATAGAGGCACATGGAAATCTGATATTAGCTTTAACTTTTTTAAATTGATCTGAGAAAAATTTACATTAGAATTTTAAATGCTCTGTTGAAATGATCCTCTGGAGAACAATAAGGAAGAGAATGCTCACCCATCTCATTCAAAGTTTAAATCTGCTCATCTGGTGTGTCTATCATTCCAGTTCTTCTCAATGTTTACAGAGAAGGGACAAGAGGTTCTGTGAGATGTTTAATGTTTTCACCAGGAAGATTTTCTCTAATTTCCCAGGACATAACCTTTTACCACGAGGCCAGCGATGACGACACAGCTTGTGAGATGTCGTGTTGGTGGCCTGGAGTTAAGTGGTTCTTTTGTTAGAAGCCTTTGTTCTTCTAAGCTGTAAACAAGCTCACTGGACCTGTGATGCAGCTCGCTTGCTGGAAATGTGGTCTCCAGACTGATGGGAAGTAACCCTTCATTATCAATTGGATTTGTAGAAAAACCAGAGTTGCTTCTGATAGCTCTGAACGCAGCATGTGATGCTTCATGCTTTGGCTGATGTTTGTATGGAAAGGGCGGGCGAGAGGCTATCGGCACAGAGAGGCTTCCAGCAGTGCTCACGGGGGCTCCATGTTCTCGTTCCCCAGGCCACAGCCACAGCCTTCCCGTGCTGGAGGCCCAGGACAGGACTTTTTTAGATACTGTGGTCCTGATTGCATTCATCCGCATCTGTTCTCATTTGAAGGAAATCTTGCCATGGTGGCACCAAGGCTGGGGGAGATGGCGTCCTCCTGGAAGCTCGTCCATCTCTGCAGTGGTTCCTTGAGATGGTGAAAATGGGGATATGAATTACAGTTTTCTGCTGAGATGTCTGTTTACATCGCAGATTTAACATTCTGTACGAGAGACTTATTCATTCACAGAACATTTATTAAACATCAACTCTGTGCCAGACAGGCTTTGATCTGCTGAGACACAAGAATGATAGGAGGATGGGTGCTGGTGTTGGGAAGCCACAGGATCCTTCTGTGGCCTACACTCTGCTCTGTGGGCAACCTCAGGCCTTCGTTCTAGCAGTTCCCTCCAGGTGCGCAGACTGCGGAGTTTTGGTGAAGTACATAATATCCCCAAGAAGCATCATTTAACCTTTTCCCAAAGGACTTGGGGAAAAAAAAGCTGATGCTAATGTAGAAATGGAAAAAGCAAGACTTTAAAACAAAAAAAGAGTGAGAGAATTCTTGTGGGCTGTTTGACCTTCCTTTTCTAGACAGTGTCCCTTGGCACGGGTTCAGCCCTCTCTTGTCCCCTCCTGGCAGGAGAGACACACATTTCCCCAGAGTAGCAACATCCTTTATCCACAGACCATTTCAGAAATGTTATCTGTAAATTGCCAGCAGAGGTAGAAAGAGATTTTGCTAAAACTGTTGACAGAGCAAAGCTGCAACCAGATAAAAATCCTGCTACTTGAAACTCCTGGGCTGCGGGTTTTGAAGGTAACAATCAGAGCACGGTGCACAGAGAGTGATTTCAACAGGGAGATGCATCTCTATGCTGTCTGGCCCGAGATGGATAAGGACACGGTGGCGTCGGAGCAGGGAGGGGCCGTCCCTTGTTCATGCAGTCAATAGTTTTGCTGCCTGTAGTGATTTTTCAGATAACAAATATGGCTCTGTCACTTGCTGCATAGAGTCCTTCTAGGCTCTTTGTCTTTGCCTATTGCCCTCAGGATACAGTCCAAGCTCCTTAACCCCAGAACCAAAGGTTCCTCACTGTTTGGTCCCAGCATCTTTCTTGCTGTCCCTCTCCTTTGCCCTTATGGTCCAGTAATACTGAATTATTTACAGTTGTCCTGATCATCATTCAAATCCCCCTGGGTGTGATCTCCCTCTCTGAAAGTGTCCTCAGGAAGTCTTCTTTCACTTTCTCTAAACTGAGCTAGATGCCCCTTTTTCTGTCTCCCCTTCTAAAACATGAGTTTTGTAAGGACAGGGATGGTGATGTTTAAGGCTAAATTCCCCAGTACCCAGCATGGGGCCTGCTCGGTCCCCAGTTCTTGCATGAGAGCCATGTGGGAATAGAAGACCTCAAGGGGCAGGCTCATGTCCAAGGCTCATGTCCAAAGGGCAGGGCCATACTCTCAAACCCTTCAGTCATGGGGGCCCCTCCTCTTCCAGGGAGGAAAGAGGGAGCAGTCCAGAGAGGCCAGAAGGAAACATCAGGGTTATTGAATAACTCACCCCACCCCCGACAGAATCAACTACTGCATTCTGCGCTGGCATTTATATCGCGTCATTGCTAAATGCATTTCCTTTCCTTGGCCTCTTCCTTTTATTCTCCTTTTTTTTTTTTAAATTAAAAAAATCCTTGAAATAATCATAATTTTATACCTGGCTTAAAAAACACTTACCATGCATGTAGGTAGGCTCTTAATGAAAGTGACCATCTCCTGTCCCTAAGCTCCCAAAGCCTAGCCTCAAACCAAAGACAGTGATATTTTGCTTTTTTTTTTTTTTTTTTTTCTTGATAGCTTTCTTTACATCTCTGCTACTCTGTGACTTAGCAGATGGAGCTATTCTTAAGGCACAAAGATGACCCTGCCACCTGCCCTGGTCTTGACGGTGCCCTTTGGAATGAGGTCAGACTCCTTCACGGGGATATCACGCCTACTTCTGCTGACCCTCCTGCTACCACTAGCTACTTTTTTTGATTTCTTTTTTTTTTTTTTTCCCTTTGCCTGTGTGCATTCTCATTTTTCTACACCTTCAGGATGTCCATGTCCTGGCATTTGTACTTGTGTGGTCCCCTCCCCTGGGATGTAGCCTGGACCTCAGTGACTTGCTTCTAAGGACGGAATGTGTCCAAAGTGATAGGATCTTGCAGAAAGACTGATTTCTGTCTTGCTCACCCTCTCTTGCTCGTTCTAAGGGAAGCCAGCTGCCATGTCATACACTGCCCTGGGGGATGGAAGACCTGATCATCGCAGCAAGGAGACAAATCCCGCCAACAGCTGTGCGGGGGAGCCTTGAGAGGGGAGCCGGTCGAGTCTTTGGAGGAGATGGCAGCCCCGACCGATGCCTTGGCTGCAGCCTTGTGAGAAAACCAACTCAGCCCAGAATCCTGACCCACAGACACTGTGAGATAATAAATATTCGTTGTCCTAAACTGCTAAATTTTCCAGTAATTTGTTATGCAACAATAGATAACTAATATAATCATTATGCCATATATTTTTCTGTTGGCAGTGTTTAATTTTTCCCCTCTTGACTTTTCCTTCCCATAAACCATCAAAAACTATTTTAATAATTTTAACAGACTGGGTGTCCCTTTCGTGTCAGTGCCTATGCTCATATAATCATACACAAAATGTCGCACGTGTGCAGGACTGATTGGGCCATTCCATTTTCCTCTTTTGATTTAGTGGTGCTGGGGAACCCCCCATGGGCCTTGCACGTGCTAGGCTAGCGCTGAGCTACACCCCCCAGCCCTCTTTACTCTTCAATAGTGTTTCAGACATAGGCACCAAAGTACCCCTAGGGTCTGTCATTACAGTGGTGCCCTCCTCCCTGTCCAAAGGAAATCCTAAAGTGTCATATCATTCACGGAAGCAATCAGCAGCAGCTGCCAAGAGCAGTGGAACTACACACGCTTCTATTTATGTCCATGGGAATCTGGGACTGCGCTTTAGGGTCCTAAAAAACACAGACAGCGCTGAACAATAGCGCAGGAGATGCTGCTCCGAAAACCCAGATCCTCCCAGCTGCGTTCTGCACAGCAGGGCTGCAGAATGAAATGCATTTTTCTTCCTTCCTTTCTTTTTTTTTTTCTAGTACTATGGATTGAACCCAACACCTTCATGCTGAGCTATATCCTCAGCCCTTTTTAATTTTTTATTTATTTTTTGCTTTTGTTTTTTTGTGGGTACCGGGGGTCGACCTCAGGACCTCGCGCGCCAGCAGGCGCCCCTACCGCTGAGCGATATCACTGGCCCTTTTTTCGTATGTGGGTTCCGGGAGTCGAACTCGGGCCCTCGCGCTTGCCAGGCAGGTGCTTACGCCGCTGAGCCATCTCACCGGCCCCTTACTTTTTTATTTTGAGACAGGGTCTCACTAGGTCATCCCAGCTGGGTTTGAACTTGTGACCCTCCTGCCTCAGCCTCCCAGAATGCAGGGATTACAAGCATGTGCCATCACATCAGGCATTATTTTTGTTTTCAGCAAATATCCCAGCCTCTCTAAAGCCAAATAAGTATCAGTCTTCCAAATGGATGTAATTCAAATAATTTCTTTCTCTGGGAAGTGTATTTCCCTGATTGTTTCCACGAACTGCAAGAATACAGGACCTTGTCCTGTAGTCAGGTTTCATTTTTTTACCTGTCCCCAGACCCCAGTCCCTAACTGGACAACCCTTCCTGAGTCCCTAACTAGACGCCCTTCTGAGCTCTGGCTGAAGTGTCCCCTTCCCTGGGCAGCTTTGCCTCAGGCTCTGTGAGGGCAGAGATTTGCCTTATTTCCTTCTGTGTCCCCAGAAACTGGTCTCAGCCCTAGTACACAGTAAGCACAGTAAACAATAGTTAAGGGAATCAATAAATTGGTTGTAAAAGACTGTTGCCTGTTTGCAAAAATCCATCCTCAAAGAACAAAAATCTGTCACCCTTATAACAGCTAACATTCATCAAGAGCTTACTGAACATAAAACTCTGGGCTTTTAATATTGCATAGTTTCATTCAGTCCTCACCACAATCTCATGGAATAGATACTACCATCCCCATTTTACAAACGAGGAAACCGAGTCTCAGAATAATAAAATAACTTGTCCCAAACCACACAGCATAGAAACCATTCAACACCAAATGCAAACTTTTAACAATTACACAATACCATATCTTTCTTCATATTTTTGTTAACTTTTAATATTTTAGAAATTAATACAGGGCCAGTGGTATAGCTCAGCAGCATAAGCGCCTGCCTGGCAAGCGTGAGGTCCTGAGTTTGACTCCCAGTACCCACATAAAAAAAAAAAAAAGAAATCAATACATAAAAATATACAAGAGAAAAAAATCACCCATGTTCCCAACAAGCAGAATTTTAACTAATATTAATATCTTGGTGTATTTTCTTCCAATTTCTTCCTTTTTAAAATTTTCATACTGTCTTTGCTGAGAATATTCAGAAGAACATACTGAAAACTCCAAAGCCATTTCTAATAAAAAGCAGAGTGGGGTTTTGAGTCCAGCAGCAATGTTGGGAAGGCTTTGCTATGTCCCACAACGGTCGCAAATCGTTCTGGGTGTGTTGTGGAAAAGTGAACCTTCTTGGGCAGCAACGCCTGCCAATGCTCCAGATCTGGGTGGAAAGGACTCCCTTCCTCCAGTGTGCTACTCAGCTCTCTGTTGCTGTGACAAAATACCTGAGATCATCAACTTGAAGGGAGGAAAGGTTTGTTTAGGTTCACAGTTTCTCAGGTTCCAGTTCATGGTCACTTGGCCCTGTGGCTCTGGGCCTGTGGCAGCCTAGCCCATCATGGTAGGGACATGTGGGGGAGGAGGCTGCTCACTTCATGGTAGCTAAGAAGCAAAACAGACAGAAAGGGGCTGGGAGCCAATATCCTCTCCAACAGCATGCCACCAGTGATCTAACGTCCTTCTACCACCTCCCAGTAGAGCCACCCTGGGCACCGAGCCTTTAACACATGAGCCGTTTGGGGTCATTCCAGATGCAGGAAATGCTGGTCTTGTGAGAAAAAAACTAAGCTCTACTCTTATCCCGCCAACTAAGTAGCCAGAATGTCAACTCCTCCTGAAAGGACTCCGGAGATGTCACCCCCACTGGAGGGGCAGCCTTGGCTCCTTCCCTTTATTCAGTCCTGGTGTGTGTGTGTGTGTGTGTGTGTGTGTGTGTGACGACAAACACACCAACGAGGTAGACAGCCCTCTCCCTGGCCCTGGTCATGGCATGCCCTGCACCACGCCCATCTACCCTTGATGCTGCCTGGCTCATAATGTGTATTTCTGTTTGCTTGACCTGTTTACACCTCTCCCTTCCTGTCTGACTGCATGCTCCTCAAGGGCAGGGACTGTTACTTATACATCTTCTCTGCAGTATTTAGGATATTTGGCATATAGAAGGTACTCATAATTAAAGACATCAGCTGTGTGAAAGTGGAGGAAAATATGTAGCATCACACAGACCGAGATCAAATTCTGGCTCTGCTACATACTACTGTGTGACTTGGGGCAAGTAACTTAATCTCTCTGAGCTTCAATTTGCTTACTGGCAGAGAGAAGGCCATAATATTTATCTTCGAGTTTGCTATGTAGATAAAATGGGTTCGTATGTGCTGAACACCTTAACCTAGTGTGTGACAAAGAGCCTACAATGTTTTTGGACCAGTGGGGGTCAGGGGACCTGGATTCTGTGCTGGGCTTTGCCACAGTCCTAGAGCAAGCTCTTAGCCTCCGTGAATCACAGTGCTCCCCTCTATCAGAAGGAGAAAGCCTCACCTTCCAGAACTGTTGAGCGTTTTCCATAAGAAACAACACACCCAGAAGTATGAGGCACACAGTAGGTCCTATGGCTCCCTCTTCACACCGAAAGCCACTTTCAGCTGTAGCCATAGGGGTGGACGGCAGTCAGTGCTCTGGTCTATACTGAGGTAAAACCGGATTCAGACTGGAAATAGTGTGTTAGTCAGCTTTCCATCACTGTACCAAACATCTGAAATAATCAACTTATGAACAGAAAAGGTTTATTTTGACCCACAGTTTTGGAGGTTTTGTTCTGTGATGCATTGGCCCTGTTGTTTTGGACCTGTGGTGAGCCATCATGGTGGGCAGCAAAACCCACTCACCTCAGGGCCAGGAAGGGCAAGAGAGAAAGACAGTGGGACCCAGGATCCCCATCAAGGGCACGGCCCCAGTGATCTGAGGCCCTCCTGTCAGGCCCCACCTCTGAAAAGTTTCACCATCTCCCAGTGGTGCCACAGGCTGGGGACCAAGCTTATAACATGTGGTCTTTGGGGAATATTCCAGATCCGACTACAGCATATGGGTACTGGCAGTAGGCCCAGCCTAAGGGTCTCCCACTCAGGATCACAGGGGCAGGAAGCTAAAGGACTCAGTCTCCACACCGAAAGGTACAGGGTTCCAAGGTGCCTGTTTCCTCCCCCAGCAGAGAGTGTCCAAGACTTTCTAAAAAGATAAATCGCCCTGCAACAACAGAGACAAAGAACAAAATGCGTTCTTCTAAATCAGGATTTTCTGTAATGTTTCTAATCGGCAAAGTCACCCAGAACAGGAGAGAACCCTGGGCACCTGCTGGGGAAGCAGGCTAGACTTGGGACTGTAAGGGAAAATCATCTCTGCCCAGCTTTGGGAGGGTTGGGTCCTGTTTGGTAGGTGTCCCTAAGCTGGCATCTTTCCGAAGGGTTCCAGTGTCAGTCCCTTAAACACCTGTGGGAACCCAAGTCCTTCTGGGCAGTGGGCGTTCTCCAGCCTTCTCTAGATCTTCTGCAGGTCCTCAGGCCCAAAGGACGCAGGCAGCAGCTCCTGGACTGTTCTGACCACATAAGTACCATCTGCCTTGGTCATGTACACGGTCCAGTCGGTGCCAAACTGGAAAAGAGACAAAGCTAGCGTGAGGCAGGCAGCGTGGCTGAGGAGCTAGGAGGGACCTGGGTTTGAGTCTGGCTTTAGCACTTACTGTCTAATGTTTCTCCCCATGCCTTGGTTTTCTCATCTGTAAAATGGGAATGACAATAATTGTACCTGGAGCTTACAGGAGGAATCAATGAAAGAATGCTGATAAGGACTTAGCATGGTGCATAGCACATGGTGAACTGGCCATAAATACTCCACTGAGGACTCACTAGGGCTTTGTGAAAACAGTACCTGGCCCTCACAGCCAGATTACCTTCTGCTATGACAAATGACAATGAATGCCTACTCCACTTCTTGTTTCTCCCTTACTCCTCACACCAACAGAAGGGGCACGCCTGCTTCATTACACACTAGATATTGCACTTGCACTATTTCCTCACCCAGCCTTGGACAAAAGTGCTACTATTGTACCCATTTTACTGTTAAGGAAACCAAAGCTTAGCAGGGTGAAGTCAGCAAAGACGAGTATGTCTCCCGATCTTTCTCCTGCAATATGAGGAGCACCACTGGCTTGCTGTGACCTCGGGCAAATGACAGCTATTTGGGGCTCAATGTCTTCATCTGTGAAGTGGCTTTAGAAATGGAAAAAGGTACTAAACAAGTGGGTAGGTGGAGAGTTAAATCAGTGGGGGCAATGCGGAGAGCCCTAGAGTTGGAGTCAACGGACTCAGGCTCTACCTGGTTAGGTATGGTGAGCTTTAGCAATGGTCTGTGGGAAGCATCTGTGTGCAGATGCTGGCACATAGTAGGTGCTCAGTTAATGGTGGCCATTCTGATTGTGTGGGATGGCAGGGACTGCTCAGGCCTGCAGGCTGTCATTCTCCTGTGCTCTGCCTGAATCACCAAGTTATTACGAGATGCTATCAATCTTCTGGATTTTTCAGAATTGATGTTTTAAGGGATGGCATTTTTCTGCTTGGCAGGCTGTGCCTGAAGGTACGGGTGAAAGCTGAGTGCTGGCGAGTTTCAGTGCCAGGTCTCCAGTCCCCAAGCCTCATCTCTTATTATTTGCATTTTGTTTTCCCTTTGCCTCTCCCTCCTCCAGCTTTTCCATCGCCTGCTCTCATTTGCCAATATCTCATCTGTTTGGAGAAAACAGCAATAAGCAGTTGGGCCAAGTTGGGGCCTTGGGAGCCGGAGACTTGGCGCTCTGTTGTGGCTTCCCGACGTGACCTTAGACATTGCCGCTGCACTGGGCAGCCGTGCCTGCCTCTCTAAAGTGAGATGAATTCCATAGGGTGAATACAGTGCCTTCAGGGTGGCATATTTCATCTGGACCTGGGAAATGCATCCTGCAGACTGCTTGGTTTGCAGTCCTGGCACGAAGCAGAAGGAGGAGGAGGTGTCAAAGCCTCCAGATGCCCTGAAACCTTGAGGCAGAAACACAAAACTGAAACAATCCACTTTCTTCCAAACACAGCTCCAAAAGCGAGAACTCTCAAGGAACAAGCAGCTGCCATACAACGAAGTCCTGCCCCATTGATTTATGATTTTTCCTGTTGTATCTTAGCTGATGCATCAATGAATGGACATAGCTGTGTTCCAATAAAACTTTATTTACAAAAACAAGTAGTGAGCCCACTGCTGAACTAGGGTACCTCCTGCTGCCCTTTGTCAGTCAATACATTTTCCTACTATTGTTCTCTTTAATCTCAGAAACTCTGGGCTAGTGAGATGGCTCAGCGGCTTAAGCACCTGCCCGGCAAATGCAAGGGCCTGAGTTCGACTCCCAGAACCCACATACGAAAAAGGGGCCGGTGATATCGCTCAGCGGCACGGGCGCCTGCTGGCGCGCGAGGTCCTGAGGTCGACCCCCGGTACCCACAAAAAAAAAAAAAATCTCAGAAACTCTGCTGCTTGTTTATTTTGCTTCCTGTTTATGATTGGTCCTGCACCAGATGCTGAGCTCTCAGAGGGCAGGGCCTGGTCTGTCTGGTCCCCAGAGCTGGCTCTGTGCCTGACACCAATGACAATCACTCGATAAGTATTTGCTGGATGAAGGAATTGTTTCCAGTGACTTATGCAGGCTGGGGAAGGCCTAGGAGTTGGCCAGCAGTGCAAACAGCACAGGGACTGTGTCTCCTCACTGGCAGCTGGGCACCTCTCCCACAGCCTGGGGTATACATTTATCACCAAGCAACATCGCTCCAGGAAGAAAGAGAAGCTCTTACCTCTCTCATCACTTGCCTGCAGGCCCCACATGGTGAGATGAAATCATCTTGCAAGTCACTGGGGAAGCAGAGAATGGAACTTAGATCGATCTGTCCTAAGGCACCAAGACATTTACTAAGATTTGGGTGCTGAGTCTCTGCCGTGTCCCAGATCAGGTCAGACCTGGTCCACAGACACGCTGAGAAGAAGGTGACCTGGTGGCTTTCTATGCATCACAAGGTGAGGGCCTTCTGTAAACAGTGAGCACTTACTGCCACCCACATTCTGGGGGGTTAAGGAAAAGCTGTCTCTGGTTTTCAAGAGATGGCTCAGCCCAGCTCGTGACACAGAACACTGGACGAGTCATTATATTAAACAAAATGCAGAAAGATCACATAGTAAGAGGGGGACAATCCTTGCCACCAGAGTGAGAGAGAATATATATTTTTATATGCGGGTACCAGGAGTCGAACTGAGGACCTTGTGCTTGCCAGGCAGGCACTTATGCCGCTGAGCTGTATCACCGGCCCGAGAGAATATATTACAGAGGAGGTGGGATTTGGCTCCGTCCTTGGAAGAAAAGTAAAGTTCATCCATTGCCATTTAGTGAGCAACTACTATACCAGGTATTTGACATTCATTATTTCATTTAGTTTTCAGGGCAGCCTGAGTGTCAGAATGGTCATTTTATGGAAATAGGTTGAGTGAGGTGAAGTAACAGAGGTGCTATTCTGAAGCCCAGGGTCTTTCTGCGTTGTAGGCAAAGGAAACAAATAGTGTGTGCGCAAAGGTCCTGCATGTAAATCAAAGGAAAAGTTTGGTTCCTTGCATCTAAGAAAGCAGGAGAAGAAATGCTCACAGCTAAGGGTTGCCTGAGAGAACTCAGGCAGCTACAGGCAGCCCTCCAGCTCTGACGGGGGTGGAGGCTGATGGCTGAAGAAGGTAGGTTTTACTGTAGGAGCCTCCATTCCTGCTGCAGAGCCAGAGGTTAAGTGGCAGCCTCCACTATCTTTGCCCTTCTGGACCCGGAGCTTTGCAAGATCTCTGGAACAACATGTGATTTAAATTTGACTTTTTGAAAAAAAAAATTTGACTTTTTGGTTGATTTTTCATCTTGCTAACTATGTGTGACTTGGAGTCATTTTAACCCATCCAAGGCTCATTTCTTTGTCCGTAAAAGTGGGTAATAACGTCATCTACTTTGTTGGAATACAAGAGGACAAACACAACGAGATGAGGTGTCTGAAAGGCTCTGAGACCTTTAGAATGCTGGACTCATATTGTTATAGTCTGTACTATTTTCTGGACACTTATTCCCTTACATATATGAGCTCTGTCATGATTTCACATACAGTTTGTTATATACCGTGTGCTCTGTGTATTACAGTTAATCTTGCTATATATGAACAACAGTAGTAGTTCAACTGTTACATCATTTAATAGGTATCTGGAATATGCCAAGCATCCTGGATAGCAATTTATATGCATCATCTCATTTGGGAAATATTATGTGCCAGGCACTGTCCCTGGTGCTGGGGGAATAGCAGTGAACAAAACAGAGGAAATTCACTGTGCCCAGGAGTTTATAGATTAGTGAGAGGCGCCAGATACCCAGCCAACCCACCAACCAACCAACCAACCATGCATTAAATAAAGACAGGCATAGATGCTATGACAGAATAAAGCAGCAGAGGGGACTAAGCATAAAGGGGTGCAATTTCAGCTTTTATATATGGGAGCCCTGTCAAAGAGTGGTTCTGCTCCATGGAAAGGTGGGGTTCTCTCTGAGCATGCTTTCAGCTTCAGAAGAAAAGCCCATGGGAACATGGAAGGGTGGGACTCTCACAATTACTGGGTGCCAGCCAGAGCCTCTTGTAAGCCCTTTGGAGGTTGAAGTGTACATCTCCCTTTGTCCTACACATGTTGACCAAGGGCCTGCCCTAAGACTGCCTTGGGGAAGGAACAACAAAATCAATGAAGAGTCCCTGCCTTCAGGCACTCGCTCACTGGAGGGGGAGAACGACCGCACTAAAGTGCTCTACCAAAGGCTGCCTGTGGCAGAGGCTGAGTGAAACTCTGCCTCCCTTCCTTGATCTGTAGGGCCCTGTATGATCTGGTTCCTGCACAGCCTGCTACTTCCTTTCTCAGTCTGAGGCTTCCATGTTCAGCTACCCAATGAACAAGGTGACCTGTACTTGAATTTTTGAGGTGGGCAATCACGCATGCTACCAGGAAGTTGCATTTGGCCTGGGGTTCAGCCATCAAAAGTCACAAGACGGTGCACACAAGCAGCACAGCTCTGAGAGTAATGGCTTATGCATACACTGAACTCCTGTGTACCAGGCACTGTGCCAGGACCTTACATACATTAGCTCATTTAATCCCCCACAGCCCTGTAAAGTATGAGGGGCACACGGGTCTCATCACTTACATGCTTTGGATACTGAAAAGTGAAGCAACTTGTCCAGGGTCTCAGAGCCAGTAAGTGGCAGAACCAGGATTTGAACCTAGAATCTGTGTTCTCTGCCTTTAGTATTCTGCTTGCAGTGACTTTAAAGATATCCTTTCATGAGACCCCTGAATAGGTCAATTACTAGATTATGCTCTTTCATTTCACAGACACAAAGTCATGCTCAGAGACTCAAGCACACGCCTGAGGTTGATAGTAGAGCAGGATTTGAAACCCTGGAGCCTGGGCTTGTAACCATTGGCCATCACTCCTGCCAAGTGTAAGTTTAAGAGCCAGAAGCTGCTGGCTGCCCCAGGGTGTAGCTTCCATGCCTCCTCCTTTTCCCTCTCCCTTGCCCTTCACCCTGCCCCACCTTTCGCTGCGTATTGGAGGTTTTCTGTATTTCGTGCTGACCTGGCCACATGCTGAGGTCATGCTTTCAGGTAGGAAACCTATTGACTCTGATGAGTGCATCTGGGACCACAGCAGGGCAGACTCATCACTGCAAGCCAAGTCCACGCTGGCTCTGTGGACACCTGCACCTCTCCTGGATACAGTCTCCATCCTTCACGATCTCAGAGGGGATTTCTGGCTATGCAGCCCTGTCCAGTGTTGATGAGGCAGTTGGCATTTCCTGCTCATCCTCTGACTCCCTGCTCTCAATTTAACAAACCATTAATGCAATAATGACTGAGTTTTTGGCTCAAGGATGCGGGTGTGGGCTGAATATCCAGAGCAGAGCAGTTGGATGTTGAGAAAAAATACAGGCTTTGTGTCATTAAGGACATTTGCTAATCATCATTAGCAATACCTAGTTGTGTTGAAAAGTAGATAATGACCAAGAGAAAAAGCCTATCATCTGGAAAATTCTAACAAAGCCAGGCTACTTTGCCATTATCCTTTCGTTGACTTTCATCTCTCCCCAGAAAATCATTATTTTCTTGGATCAGCTTTGAAATTGAGATATTTCTCCCCTCTTCTCATAAAGTGCAACCCATATCCTGATCTCTGCTCATCTGCACGAAATGTTCCCAGCACAGCTTCATTTATTCTCTGAAGCTGAAGGGAAGCCAGGACAGAGATTGGGCACAGGCTGGCTCTCGGGAGCTGGGGGCTTTCTCCCTTGGCATGCCCTTGGCACTGGCCACTCAGAAATAACCCTTGAATAAGCTGGAGCACCTCAGGGACAGACTGCTGCCAAGTTCAGGATCTTAGAAAAGCCTCGTGGGCTTGTGTCTGTTGCACGGCCCCTACTGGCCTTGCTCTAAGCCCCTGCCTTTCTGCTTTCAGCATTTCTGCAGGAAGGGGCTGTAACTCTGGGCCAGTAAGGCAGGAATTCACTCACAGTATGTGATGAATGTGGCCAAATATCCCCAAAGACCAACACCTGTTCACCCATGTCGTCCCTTTGAAGGTGGGTTAAGCATTTTTTATGTCATTTTTCCTAAAACTGTTAACTCAGAACAATGCCTCATAGATAATTCATAGGTGCATACAAAAGGAATTCACCATTGAAAAATTAAATTAGCCTGTGTGGTGGTGCACGCCTGTTTTCCCAGTACTCTGGGAGGCCGAAGCAGGAGGACAGCTAGTTCAAGCCCAGCCTGGGCAACTTAGTGACTTAACAAGACCCTGTTTCAAAATAAAAAAATACAAAAAGGGCTGGGAATGTGGCTCAGCGCAAAGGCCCTGGATTCAATCCCCAGAACTGCAAACCAATAGATCCACCGATCAATCAATCAATCAAATTGATGGATTGATGGGGGTCCAAGTTAGGAAGAGAGTTCATTCATGCATTTCAATCTTGAAGTCATTGAGTATGGAATCAGTGCCATCAAGAACCCAGTATGCTCCTCTTGGGGGAAGCCAATGGGAACTAGGATATTTATATCTGGGGCATGAAGAGAATTGACTGGGGTTTTTGTTCACCCAGAAGCAGGGCAGGAGTCTGATTAGTCTCCACCATAATTGGTGATTACATGGGTTGTCTTCGCATGCTGGTTCTGGCACCTAGAAATGAGCATTGGCTTATGAGGGAGCTAGCAGGGCTGAGCAGCTCATTCTGGACCTCACATCAGCTCAAGGAGAGTGGGAAAGAGAATGTCTGGCACCCTGGCACAGCATGGCACAGTGGAATGGGCCCTGGGTGAGACTCTAGGATCTGGGTTTTGTCCCAGCTCTGCTCTTAGGAAAGCTGTTCAACTTCTCTAGGTCTCAGTTTTCTCAGCTATAAAATGGGGGTAGAGGCAAGGAAATCTGTACTAGGTGACATTCAGTTCTCTCCAGCTATGGGTTTCTGCGCTGCCTTTCTGCTGTGTCTCTGGGGGAAGCCGTTGTACTGTGTGTTGTAGCAGGAACATACGGTACCTGTCCTTGTGTTAGAGTTGCCTTCCCTGTTTACCTACTCCAAAAGCTTGGAGTCTAGTGAGGGTAGAGTCCATTTGCTGTTTATCTCTTTATCCTCAGTACTTAGCTCAGGGTTCTATACCATGGACCCTCGAGTTATGACTGGTCTGACATACGAACAACTTGGGTTATGACTGAAATTTTAGTTTTAACTTACGACCAAAGTCTTGAGTTATGACCCAAATGCCGGCCGCTTGTGCTTCCAGTTGGTCTCAGATACAGATTTAACCCTTAAAGAGTTCCGGAAGGAACATTTCAACAGCCTTTCCTGTATGGGGTTGACTGAGAAATCCTGGGCCAATGTCTGTCTGAGGACACTGAGATCCACCTGTATACAGGAGAGAGACTTTGAAGGCTGCGTAGAGGACCTGAGCCTTCAAATGACAACTTGAGTTACAACCAGCCCTCGGGGAAGCGTTGAGTCCATAAGTCAAGGGTCCACTGACCTGTCTCTGGCGTACAGAAGTACACAGTAGACCTGCGTCTGATGAATGAACGGATGACTGGTGCATGGGGGATGTTGGTTGAAGCATCGTGTATCATCACTGTGACTTGCCTGTCCCACTCACCTGGAGATAGCAATGGCCCTGAAGTCCCTGTGGCCTTCAGAGATGGCCTTCTGAATTGCAGTCCGTTCAGCACAGATGCCCAGTGCGTAGCAGGCATTTTCTACATTGCACCCTGGGGAGAGAGGAGATCCTTGTGGTCTGGCCACGTGAACCACTTCCTGCTGCATATGTTCTAAGAGACCCCATTCCAGGACAGGGAGGGACCTGAAGTATTAGGAGACTCTTGGGCCACTGTTTAGTGGCCCTTCCCAAGAATGCTCACTGGCTGCATTTCCCCAACATCTCCATCATGGTTGGCTGGCTTCAAGGCAGAAACAGCCTGGTGGAAAGGCTGTCACAGTGGAGGAAAGCTGCCAATGGGGTGTGTTCCAAAGTGACCAGGAAGCTTCTGGGTCACAGATTGCTTGCCCATTATTTCCTTTTTTTTGTCTTCCATAGACTGGAAGGTGAACATAGAAGGGTGGGACAGGTTTGGCCATGTGGTTTATGTTTACACGTGACAAAAGAGAAGGAACTCAGGAATCTGATAAACTCATAGAACAGAGTTGTCTATTTGCCCTGGGTCAACTACTTACTCTGAATTGTAATGTAAGCGAAAAGCAGAATTCCACCATGTTTGAATCACTATGCTTTGGGATCTTTTTATTATGCCAGTATAACCTACTCCTGCTGGGAGCTCTCTGTCCTTCCTTTTCCTGATGTGAGATTTTATTGCTGTTTTACTTTATTATTCTACCTTGTATATTGTGGTGGTGGGTATAAAGTGGGGGGCAGATAATTATTTAGTTTCTGGCCCCTTAACAAGTACAGCCACATCTGGATTCAAGGAAGAGGGCAACGAAGCAATGTGAGATCTTGCTTCTGAGCTGGAGGTGGTGACTGGGTGGGGCCCTGGGCTGCCTCCTTTTTATGGTTTAGATCTAAATTACGTTCCCCAAAAGTCATGTGTTTGGAGGTGGGGCTTGGTTGGAAGAGGTGGGTCACTGGGGGCATGACCTAGAAGAGTGTATTATTGCTCTGGGTTCCTCCCCTCTTTATTTATGCTTCCTGGCTGTCATGAGGTAAGCAGCTTTTCTCTGCCATGCCCTTCCACCATACCATTTCTACCTCAGAGCCAGCTGATTATAGACTAAAACCCCAAAACCTCGAGCCAAATTAAACCTCTCCTACTTTAAGTTGTGTGTATCAGGTATCTTGTTCCAGTGATGGGAAAGCTGACTAACACAGATTTTGGCACCAAAAGTGGGGTTGTTGCCATGAGTATACCTGACCATGTAGTTTAGAGGCCTCTGGAACTGGTTTATGGGAGAAGCTTGGAAAAGTCTCGAGATGCTATCTAGAGAAGACTTAGAATACCGTAAACAGAGATTGAGGAGAGACTCTGGTCAGAGCTCAGAAGGTCAGAATACTGATAGGAATATAGACAATATAGGCCAGCCTCAGGAGGTTTCAGTTAGGAATAAGGAATTGAATTCAGTTAGGAATTAGAAACTGGACCAGTGGTCATTCATGTTACATTCTACCAAAGAATTTGTCTACATTTTGTCCACATCCTGAGACTTTGTGTGAAGCTGAATTTAAAGGTAGTGGACTAATTGATCTGGTGGAAGAAATTTCAAGGTGGCCTAATGTTCAGATTGTGGCATGGGTACTGATGTCTACTTTTAGCCACATTTATGGTGAGAATAAGAGGAAATAGTGCAGCCAAAAAATGTGAAAAGTTGAGGCTATGGAGAGCATGGGTGATGAAAAGACTAACATTAAAAACAAGTCAAGTACTTTGCATCTGAACAGCAGGAAAGATGGCTAGAAAACATCTCAGGAATTGGCCAGACCCCTCCTTTTGCAGGCTTAAGAGTGTAAATGGGTAAACTCCTTTGAAAGACTTTTCTTTGAGAAGACAGACAGCTCAAGGGCGCCCTGCTCATTCAGGGCCACCTAGGTAACTGCTTCCTCAAGTTCAGACATTCAGGTATTCAGAGGTCATTGCAGCCATAATTCAAAGGGTCCTGGAGCTAGCAGCAGGCCTTGACATCATCCACATGGTGCCAGTTTTTCAGGCATGCAAAATCCAAGACTTGTGAGGTCATAGAGGTTCACATCTAGATTTCAGAAGAAGGCCTGGGAGGCCAGACAAAAGTTGTGACAGGGACATAGTGTCTTCCAGGAGACCCTGAGAGGGCAATGCTTGAAGCTGTGAGAGTGAAGCCAAAGCTGCAATAGAGACTCCAGGAAGGTGGAGCTGCAAGGGATATGGAATATCTGTTGAGGAAAGCTGTAGGCAGTGAGTGGAGCCAGCCCAAGAGATAGGCCATGTGGGCTGCAACCAGCAATGCCATAGGGGTGGGGCCACCCAAGCCCCAAACATCTCACCACAACTTGCCTTAGATGCTGGACAAAGAGCTACAAGTTTTAACATTTTCCCTGCTGGGTTTTTGTCTTGCTATGGTCTGATCCCTTTCTATCCCCTTATTCCTCTATTTTGGAATGGGATTATTTACTCCATACCATTGTATGTTGGAAGTATTTCATTTTCTTTTTGATTTTCACAGGGCCTCACAGCTAAGAGTTTGCCTTGAGTCTCAGAGGATACTTGGGACTTAAAACTTTCCAACAGTGCTGGAACTGTTAAGACTTTGGCAACTCTTAAAATAGACTAAATGCATTTTGCATAATGAGATGGACATGAGCCTTCTGTGGGCCAAGGGTGGAAAATTATGGTTTACATTTAAAATTTCCTCCAAAAGTCATGAGCTTGGCGGTGGGACCTGATTAGAAAAAGCAGGTCACATGGGGCATGACCTAGAAGCGAGTATTCTTGTTCTGGGCTCCTCTCCTCTCTGTATCTGCTTCCTGGCTTCCACCAGGAGAGCAGCTTTCCTCTACTGTACCCTTCCATCATGCCATTTCTACCTTGGAGCCAGCAGACCATGGTCCAAAACCTCCAAACCATGAGCCAAATTAAACCTCTCCTCCTTTAAGTGATAGGAAGGCTGATTAATATACTCCCTTAGGAAAGTGGGAAGTGGGTGCTCTGTGGGGAAAAAGGATGTACACAAGTACTGGCCAAAGGGGCAGAGACTGTTAATTGTTCCAGCATCCACTCTTCCAATAGGCTCCACCTGGCACATGGCTACCCAACTGGAAACTACCTTTCCCAGCTTCGCTTGAAGCTTCCTGTAGTTCTGAAGTTTTAGCCAATGGGGTGTAAGCGAAACTGATAGGTGTGATAAGCAACTTCTAGCAACATTTTTAGGAGAATACTGCTTGCCTAACACTTCATCTTTCCCTTTCCCAGGGGCTGGGACAGGGATGTGGAGACATGGCAGATAAACTTGCAGATAAAGACACCAGTCACTGGCATGAGGGACATCTAGACAGGGATTCTGATCTCCAGAAAAACCTTGCAGAACACAGCAGTGCAGCCCATATGCCCCGACTGCAGCCCACCTCTCATCCGCTAGAAAAGAGAGAATCAGGCAGCCATCTTGTCCCATTACTGGATTTCTTCCATGCACTCAGTCTGTTCCTCACCTACTACACACCCCTTTTCTAAATCTGAGTCTTCACTGGGATTAGGCAATATTTTGTTCCTCCTGTATTTATCAAATTTAGAAACTGGTCATTATCTCCTTATGCATTTTTCTATCCTTCATTATTTACACTGGCACATTAAGAGTGGCTAAATGTAACATTGGTTCATAGTTCTCAGGGTCTCAGGCATTCCTGTCTAGGACTGGTGGGTGCCACTCTGTCAAAGCCTACCCTCTGGCTGGGTGCTGTAGTCCCCTGCTGGCGTGAAGGCTGGTGTGTTCACAGCAGGGCATGGGATGGCTGTATGGTGTTAGTTGGGGACAGTTCTGGAATTCTACTTTGGGAAGAAGGATGGTTGTATATACTGGGAGCCAAAGTAGCCTCTACTGAGCATTGACTATTCTGACAATTTAGCATCTCCCCTCCCCTGTGGTGTAAATCATCTCATTTCCCAGCATGCAATTCAGATAAGGTTGGGTGCGTTCAGGGTGACATGGCCATAGACCCCAGCATGTAATTGAAATGGAAACTGTCGTTTTTCTTCCATAGCCTTGCTCTTGGCTTAAGGCCACCTGGCCAATCAGAGTTTTTCCCCATGTAGAACATCAGTTCCTTTCTCAGGGAGAGTGTGGGCCACCATGTTTCCTTCATTCTGGAGGAGACAAGTACAAAACAATGAAATATAAGACAATGACTGAGAAATGACATGAGAGATGGTGACAAAAAGCCCTGGTCAGAGGCTCTCATCCTCAAGGTCTGGCTCACTCCAACACCTCCCACAGTGTAGTTAAATGAGCCCTGTGTAACCCTCTTTTTATCTATCATAATTCATGTGGATTTCTACCATCTGTCATCACATAGAAATCAGCTAATCCAGTGGGAATATAGGACAGGGAGTGATCGGGAAGGTGCTATCTTGAAAGCATGGTTAACATTTATCGAAAGGCTTTGTGTGAATTACTGATGTAGTCAGAGAACACCACAAGGACAAAGGACAAACTGCTGAACCCTTAACTCTATTACTCATTAAAAATACAATTGTGTCTTTTTTTTTTTTTTTTTCCTAAACAGGGTCTCTCCATGTAGTTCAGATTGGCTTTGAACTCGCTATGTAGCCCAGGCTGGCCTCAAACTCCTGGTGATTCTCCTGCCTCAGCCTCCCGAGTGCTGGATTACAGGCATGAGCCACCACACCCAGCTACAATTGCATTTTCTTCTGAGTCAGTCAGAGTTTTAAAAAGCAGTTTCTGCTAAAACTTATGACTGTCCACTTGGGCCTGAAAATGCCTAGTAGAGAACTAAAAGAAGAATGAAGTTTGACTTTCATTTTTGTATCCTCTATTACCTTAAAGCTATGAATATAGATGTGATACTTATTTAGGAAAAGTGGACAGAACAAAGTTCATTAGCCTTAAATTTATCTACCCTATCTCATCCCCTTTCAAGACTGAGGACACCAAGATAAAAATGCTGTAACTAAAATAATTTTCAGGATTCATAGGAACATCCAATTATCAGCTTTTATGACATCCAGTTCCAGAACTACCCCCCACTCCCCACTTAGAGGGACACCTAAAAATCTCCAGCCACTGTCCTGAACTGGTAGTCACCTGAGTCCCAGAAAACACAGAGCCTCACATGGCTGAAACCACCACAAACAGAGAGTCACTGCATGGGGACAGAAGTGCCCCCAAGCCATGAGGATTTCTCCGGAGCTATGAAACCAGGAAGTGAGATAATGATTGGACACTGGTCTGAACTGTGGCGTGAGTGTGTGCCCCCTCCAGTTGCTCAAACTAGGGTCCTTCCCTTTTCTTTCTCTCCCTTTCTCTTTCTCTTTCTCTTTCTTCCTTTTTCTTTCTGCCCCCCCCCCTCCCGAACTGGGTTTGACCCTAGAGCCTTCACACTGAACTACACCCCTAACCCTTTCTTCTATTTTTTGTTTTGAGACAAGGTCTCACTTGGTTAACCAGGCTGAGCTCAAACTCCTGATCCTTCTGTCTCAGCCTCCCAGAGTGCTGGGATTACAGGCATGTGCTACCACGCCTGGCTTCTTACTTTCTAATGAAATCTTTTGCCTGTAACTTCATACTGTCACATTAGCTTTAATTTCCATTACCACTAAAGCAGGGACACACACTAGCTGGTGACATTATTATTGTAAGGTTCAAATTGGACCTGACTCTCCCAGCCTCCAAGCTGCCTGGGAGCAGAACCACTACTATCTGCAGAGAAATCAGCTCAGCACCCAGGCTCTCATCAGCAAGCTGGATGTTCTGGAGGAGATAAGATAGGACAAAGAATTTTGCAGGTTCTGGGACATCTGGGGACATCTGGAGACACCAAAGAATTTACACTGGACACTTCAAGGACTCTGCCCACTGAAGTGCAAGACTTCCAGAGAACTTTGACCACAGATGTTTATTGGGATCTTCCCGCCTAATGTCCCCTGCCTTCTTCTCTCCATCCCTACAAAAGGGACACACTTCTCTTTGTTCAGGGCAGGTGGTCTTATTGCACTGCCTGCCTACACCCAGGCAAAATAAATTCCATGCCATGTTGCCTTTACACAAGCCTGGTGTTCTCTGCTGCTCCCCCACCACGTGCGACATATGTTATAATTATGCCAGTCCCTTTCCCACTCAGCTTCTCTGCTTGACCAATGAACGCTGAGTGAAGAAGTGAATGAGTCTCTCTTCCTCTCCACTCGTGTCCCCAGCCACGTTCCTGACCTATACCTGAAATGACTTCTTTAAACACCTCTCTTGCCTGCCTAGACCTGCCCACCACTACCACCTTTAGTGCCCCCCTCCCAATTTGCCTCCTCCTCCAGCCTCACTTCACTCTAGTAAGCTGCCAGCCCTGGCCTTCCCGCCTGCCCTCCCCTGTCCCTGACTCAGGCCGACACTTCTCCCATTAGGCACGATGCGCACAGATCCTGGGTTTTGCTATGTGCTGTTGTAGTAAATTGCCACCCTCGTAGAAGACCCAGGCTCTTTGGAAGATTGTATGTGCCTGGGTTGGAAGCTCAAAAAGGTGTCATTTGGAGGAGTCTCCCTTGATTATATGTAAAACATCGTGAAGGGCCAGGTGAGAGGAGAGATTGTTTCACAAGGGGTCACACTCAAAGAAGCTTCTGTTCAGCCCTGGGGGCCCCTTGTCATACTGGCCCTGAAGATTTTGGGTCCTCTTTGAGGACTGGTGCCCTCATCCGTGAAATGATAATGACAGTACTGAGCCTCAGATCGAGCCAACCATGCTGAAGTTCCATGTTGACAAACAAATTAAGCTATCTTCCAAGAAATCTGGAGAGGCAGAGAACAGGCAAATTTCCCAAACAAACCAGTTTCAACAGGCATGAAAATGAAGCTGTCTTAATCCTTACACAAAAATGTAACCTGATGTTAACCAATCAGTTAGTTTTCTATCACTCTGTCTCTCTGCACCCCCTCGCTACAGGATGGCAAATGTCTCCCAGAAGGTCCTTGTGTGGAAGGCCTGGTCTCCACCAGGGTGGTGCTACTGGGAGGTACTGTGGTCCTTTGAGGAGATGAGGCCTTATGGGAGGTGCTTGATGATTGAGGCCTTGCCTTTCAAGAGAACTGTGGGAACATGGTATCTTCTTTCTTGTGCTTCCTGGGTCATGAGGGGAGTGGTTTACACACCAGGTGCTCCTGCCATAATGTTCTGCCCTTGCCAGAGGCCTAAAGCATAGGACTCCTTGATCTTGGGTTGGAACCTCAAGAATCATGAGCCAAAATAAATTTTTTCTTTTTATAAGTAAATCGCCTCAGGTGTTTTGTTATAGTCATGCAAAGCTATTATACTGCCTTCCAAGGAAAGTAGCTTTGAAATGACCCGATTTTTGTCATTTGTTCCTGCTTTCTTCAGTCTTTGCTTATAAAACCAAGCACCTCTATTCTGCTCATCAACATACTCATTCGATTTTATGAACTGAAATGTTGCCTGATTCAAGATCTTTAAGATCTTTAAACTGAATTGTTGTAATTTTGTCCTTTGATGCCCTATGTGCACATGGCTCACCCCACTCAGGTCTTTGTTAAATGTTACCTCCGCAGAAAATCTTCCCTGATTGCCCTATCTAAAACTGCTTATTTGGGCCGGTGAGATGGCTCAGCGGCGTAAGCGCCTGCCTTGCAAGCGCGAGGGCCCGAGTTCGACTCCCGGATCCCACATACGAAAAAGGGGCCGGTGATATCGCTCAGCGGCACGGGTGCCTGTTGGCGCGCAAGGTCCTGAGGTCGTCCCCCCGGTACCCACAAAAAAAAAAAAAAAAAAAAAAAAAAAAAAAAAAACTGCTTATTCCCTCCACCATCTCTAACACTCTCCACCCATTTATCCTGCTTTAATTTTCTTAGCACTTAACATTTTTCTGAAATGTCTCTATTATCTAATTCCTCCATTAGAGTGTGGATTTCCCAAGGCCAAAGACTCATCTGCATCCTGTGTAGCAGGGTGCCCTCGGCCTGGGAGAGAGAGGATCTTGGTTACTGTCATGGGCTGAATGTTGTGTCCCCTCGAATTCAGATATTGAGGCCCTAACCCTTTGTGTGATGGCATTAGGTGGTGAGAACTTGGAAGGTAATCAGTTTTAGAGGAGGCCATGAAGGGCGAGTCCCCATGATGTGATTATAAGAAAAGAATCCAATTTTACATTAAGGTGTCTTAATAAGAGGAAGCCACACCATAAAACTCTCTCTGCCTCGGGAAGATGACAGAGATTGGAAAAGAGTCCTTACCAAGACCTGAACCTGTGGCACATTGATCTTGGACTTCCTGGCCTCCGGAATTATAAGAAATTGATGTCCGTTGTTTAAGCCACTTGGTCTCTGTTTTTTTTGTTATAGCAGCCTGAACCAACCAAGATGGCGTCTTAGTCACGTTTTTGCTGCTAAGACACAATACCTGACACCCACAACTGAAAGGAGGAGAGGTTTATTTTGGCTTACAAAATAACCATGGTCAGCTCGCTCCAGGGAAGAAAATGGCATGGCAGAGTGGCACAGTGGAGGGAAAGCTGCTCACATCATGGCGGTCAGGAAGCAGAGAGAGAAGGCAGGAAACAGGAAGGAGACGTATCTTTCTACCTCATGTGCCTAGTGACCCATCTGTTCTGTCCAGACCCCCTAACAGCAAGCCAGCTATAGCGCCCCCATGACTCAGTCACCTTCCAGAAGCCCCGCCTCGATTGCATGGAGCTTTGGGAGGACATTCTTGACTTAATGCATAGCAGATGATTACTGATTACTGAATGACTGGAATTCCTCATTTCAGTGCTAGATCTCTGAGATACAAAGGAATAACTGTATGTGAGGTCTCTTGCAAGTTCAAGTGTAATTCCTCATTCTTGCCCACAAATGGAGGGAGGAGGAAGGCCACATCCCACAATCCTGAAAGACCAGAACATTTTCTTTTGCTTCCCTAAGTCCAGAAAACAGATCATTATCCATCTAGGAAATCCAGCTCCATTCCTGGCATTCTCTTTGCTTACTCTGAAATTCACATGAGAGGCAGGCTGGGATGATGTCAAGGCAGGATCCATGATTATAAGCCTGGACCAAAAGCAGTCAGCTGAGAATTCTGTTATTCTTCATGGTGATTGTTTGCCAGGCAGCCGTGGCTGCCAGGTACTCTGTGGATGCTGTATCAGTCAGCCCTCTGATAGCTGGCTGAGGCGGGTACTGTTGTAGCCCCATCTTACAGAAGGGGAAGGCTGAGGCTGGTGGCAGGAAGCCAGGGTGCACATGCTGGCCTGTCAGGTACAAAGAGCTGTTCTTATCCTCCACGGCACTTCAGCAAGGCTTTATTTTGGTGGTTAAGGCAGGGCTGGGGTGGGACATTATCATGACCCAGCCAGCCAGAGAAGAGTGCAAAGCCGGAGGGCACTGTACGCACTCTCTTTTTTGAGGAATCTTAATAAGATTAGAGCAGTGGTTAGCACACACAAGCAAGACAGCGTCAGAAGTGTCTGCACTCTTTCTTCCTTCTTTCCTTTCTTCCCAGGGATCACAGGGAAGGCAAGAATTCTACCACTGAACTACACTCCCAGTCCAGGTGTACACTTTTTTTTAGTTTGTTTTTGTTTTGTGGTAGTGGGCTTTGAACCCAGGGCCTTGGCTTTGAGCCACATTCTCAGTCCTTCTTTTATTTTGTATTTTTTGTTTGTTTTTGGGACAGGGTCTTGCTGTATAGTTCAGGCTGGTCCTGAACTCACTATGTAGTCCAAGCTAGCCTTGAACTCACAATCCTCTTGCCTCAGCCTCCTGAGTGCTGGGATTACAGGCATGCACCACCATGCCCAGACTTATTTTGTATTTTGAGACAGAGACTCACTAAATTTCCCAGGCTAGGCTCAAACTTGTGATCCTCTTGCCTCAGCCTCCTGAGTGCTGGGATTACAGGCATGCACCACCATGCCCAGACTTATTTTGTATTTTGAGACAGAGACTCACTAAATTTCCCAGGCTAGGCTCAAACTTGTGATCCTCTTGCCTCAGCCTCCCAGCGTGCTGGGATTATAGATGTGTACCACCACACCTGGCTGGGAGGATTTCTTAAATCAGGACTCAATACCCCATTCCTGTAGTTTCTGATTTAATAGGGTCCAAGATTCACATTTCTAACAAGGAGCTACTGAGGCAAAGGGCCATGAAGCACATTTGAGAATTCCTGGCCTAGAGAAATGTCATGTCCAAGTGCTGAACTATAGTCTAACTCGACTATAATGTCAAGGGCTTTTAGTAAAGCCCATCTTTGCAATGAATCACTTTTGAGTGACAGCAGAGAGAACTAACTGATGTTCTCTGCTGGTGGGGGAGAAGGGACAGAGAGTAACAGGGGTGTGGTTGGGGGGTATAGTAAGGAGAGGAAGCAGGTTAGAGCAGCCTGGAAATGCCTGGGATGGGGGTGCAGGGCTTGAGGTCAGTCATGCACTGTGGGTGGAGAGAAACACCTTTCGGTGGAAAGAGGGGGCCCAGGGAAGGATCCAGGAGAGCAGCGGCTGGTTTAGGAGGATGACTGAAGGATCAGGTTGAAGGGTTAAGCCAAGGCAAGCTGGATCCAGCAATTAACCAGGACATTCTGAAGTGTCTTTTTATGTGGCTTTTTTTCCCCAGAATTCATCGAATTCATCACACCTGGTCCAGTAAAGTGTTTTTTTTTTTTTTTTTTCCCCCAAATGCTGGATGGAGAGGAGAGGAGGAGGAAAAGGGGAGAGGCCACCGGCCTAAGGTCATGAACTGAGGAAGAGAAAGTCTCCTATCCCTTGGGTGGTGCCAGCCAAAAGCTGGCAGCAGCCACAACCAAGAAGTCCTGTGTTTGGGCATTGTCCCAAGACCTTTTTCAATGCTGTGGTGGTCTCGTTGCCAGGTGCACATGGGGGCAGGGACACCTCAGGCAGCGTGCCAAGAGCTGGGGTGGTCCTCCAGTTTCCCTCTGCTCATCTCCCAACTGGCATTCCAGCAACACCGTGAGCACCTGCTGTGTGTGAGGCCTGGGGCTGACTCCATTTCCCTGACTTCTCAGTCTTCCTTCTGTCCTGCCCTGACTCTCCTCTTCGTGTCCTCACTTCCCCTTTGTCCTGCAGCTCTTTCTCCACCAGCAAGCCCCCGTCCCCCAAGTCTCCCTTGCTCTCGCCATGAACCATCACGGATTGTCACCAGGAGGCTGTGCATTACGAGGACGCAACTGAAATTCTTCATTGTCATCCTGAGTGGCTAAGCTGTGAGGGGCCCCAGGCTCTGGCCAGGATGGGAGTAACAGAAGGAAAATGATGATTATTACGAGATTGTGACAGCAAAGTTGTCTCTGCTGCCAGACTTGCTTTGGAATTGGAGGGGATGCCAAGCTGCCTCTGTCATAACTGGTCCTGGGTTAAGGATCGCAGATCACATGAATGGATGGCTTGGGCTAGGACTGTGGCAGGTGGAACAAAAGAGGGAAGATCTGCGAGATACTGCGTGTGACATATGGATGGTGCCCGGGGTGGGCAGGTTCAGACACGAAGATCGTGCCGGCTCCTCTGCCTCCAGGGAGGTTGGTCTTTTGTTCACCTGTACTTCTGCAAGCTGTGAACGCACAATGTCTAAATCAGTGATGGCTTTTCTGCCTCCTCATCTTGACTTCACCCCATAATCAGGTCCCTCCCACTCCAAGCCCACCTGACTTCTACCCACACTCCCTTCTGCACCTGGCCCCACTTCCCGTCTCCTAAGGAGATCCAAGAAGTCTGCTAAATGCCCTCCATTTGTTCCCTCTGCTCGGCACCATTCTTCCTGCCCCTTCCCCTTACCACCCTGCAGCAAGGAGCAGCAAAAGAGCAGGGCATTTGGAATCATGAAACAGGTTTGAGTTTGGTCTGCATGGCATCCCATACCCCTTCTGTGGTAACAGACCCACCCACTCCCCACAGAGGAGGGATATGTGAGTCAGCTGGCCCAATCACAGTACCCTATCACATGACCCCACCCAGACAACAGTGATTGGCTCAGGTGCCTGCCTATGATTGGAAATGGACCAATCAGAGCTCTTCCCTGGAATTTTTCCATCTGAAATCATGGGAAGAAATTTTCTCCTGCCTGGTTTTGAGACTGTAACATTGAAAACCAGAAGCTGCCTGTACCCCTGTTCCCTGAAGCCTGGAGAAAAGCCACCTGTAGGATAAGAGGAAAAAAAAACCCCAACACCCGCAAGGATAAAGAAGGGGATGTTGGCAGCTGAGTTCTTAGATCAGTCTGCTCTGAGAAGAGAGCTACACTGGCCCACTTTGGTTCTGGTGGTTTCTGTTACTGACAAGGGAAAGCACTTTGACTACTGCATGTGACACTCCTCCTCCCTCATTACAGGAGACTAGTATTGCTGTTGGTCCCAGCCCGCCTTGTCCCCAGCACAACCCAGCTTTCACTTCAGCTTCCCATGTTGGTCAGTACTCATCATTCCCCTGTTCCACAGCTGCAAATCCTGAACCATATTCCTTCTCTTCGTGTCTAAACCTGCCCACCCCGGGCACCATCCATATGTCACACGCAGTATCTCTCAGATCTTCCCTCCTTTGTTCCACCAGCCACAGTCCTAGCACAAGCCATCCATTCATGTGATCTGTGATCCTTAACCCAGGACCAGTTATGGGACAGGTGACATGCAGACTGGACAAGTCAGTGATGAAAAGAAACATCACCCTGATGCTGATCCCTCTGGCCCAGACCTCCTGCAGAGGAGCAGTCCTCAAACACCACTTTTACCTTACCCTTCTCAGTAACATTCCTTGGCTCTCTGTTTCCTACCTTATCA
This sequence comes from Erethizon dorsatum, assembly GCA_028451465.1. Taxonomy (NCBI): domain Eukaryota; kingdom Metazoa; phylum Chordata; class Mammalia; order Rodentia; family Erethizontidae; genus Erethizon; species Erethizon dorsatum. The sequence goes on from CM051827.1 coordinate 120,165,432, forward strand.
AATCTTAACGTCTCTGCTTGGCCTTCAAAAGTCCTCTACAGGGCCGGTGAGATGGCTCAGTGGCATAAGCGCCTGCCTTGCAAGCGCGAGGGCCCGAGTTCGACTCCCGGATCCCACATGCGAAAAAGGGGCCGGTGATATCGCTCAGAGGCACGGGCGCCTGCTGGTGCGCGAGGTCCTGAGGTCGACCCCCCGGTACCCACAAAAAAAAAAAAAAAAAAAAAAGTCCTCTACCATCTGCCTCCAGACAACAACACCACCACCATTAATAGCAGAAGCAGCAGCCACCTTTCGTAACATCCTTATTGTGTAACAGAGACTTAGAAGCTGGGCCTGCAGATGCCCAATGGGAACCAAAAGCAGAATAAAGCTTGGCATCTTTGTCTTCATTTTTAAAACCTATCCTATCTCCTTTAGTCCCTTAAACTTTGGGGTCAGATCCCAGCCCAGTTCTACATGTAGGCATCCTAATACTTAAGGAGTGTCTGTTTAAGACGAGTAATACAAGGATTATTAGCCTTAAGTTTGCCTAGCTCAATCATCCTCCTTCAAGGAAGGCACCCAGATAAGAGTACAGTAACTAACTTCAGCATTCACAGGGACAGCCAATTGCCAGCTTTTACAACATCTAGTTCTAGACCCCTTGGAGGGATGCCTAGAAGTCATATCCTAAGACTGCAATCACCTTGGATTCCAGGAAAAGCAGAGCCTCACAGACCATCACATGATGAAATTCCCTCCCCAAGCAGGAGCAAGTACCCTATGGCTGTGAACCGAGGCTGTCCCCCAAAGCAGGAGCTGTGATTGCATGATGGGAACCCAACTGCCCCCTAAAGCAACAACAGCTTTTCCAGAATCTAGAACTGGTCCAGACCATGATGACAAGATCATCTATGGTGCCAGCTGTACAACCCCCCATGGCCATGCTGAGTAGTGCTCCTTTCCTGCCCGTCACCTCTGCCTGTGTATTTGATTAGCATTTTGGGACCAGTGGCCGCCTGGTCTATTGGGACCCCTGGAGTCGGGGTCTTTGCCCTAAAACTCCAATAACAGTTTCCAGCCAGAAACTGTGCCAAGCACTTAATAGGCATTAGCTCGTTTAAAGCTTCATGCCAGGGGTGAGAGTCAACATATTTGGTGACTGACAAAGCCCAGGCTCTGACCAGCCAGAGTGGAAGGACGGGGGCTGCCACACTGTGCCAGGATGCCAGCTCTGCTCATAGCAATCCTGCAAGGATTGCTTTACAAACATGGAAGCTGATGTTCTGAGGGGTGAAAGTTCTTGCCCAGTGTCACATCACAGCACCTAGATTCAAACCCAGGAGTTGCTCACTCCAGACCCTTCACCTCACCCCTGGGCCTTCCTAAATATTCCCTGCATGGCCCTTTCTCTGGTGACACCAGGTCCTTCTGTGCAGTTTAAAAAGGCCACACTGTTCATTCATTCACCCCCTTCCACAATCGGCTAAGCTCCTACCTTGGGCTGTGCAAGATGCGGGGACCTCTCTGGGGACAGGAACTATGTCATCTCTGCTCATTGGCATCCCTAGTACCTGGCACATGAACTGGCAAGTGCCTGTTGCATGGGTGGGTTAATGCGAGGATGTCCAAGGCATGGGTTTTTCTCGAAGGAGCTTCCTGGTGTCACTTTCAAGGGAAGGTGTGCCTTTTCTTGTGTGGATTAAAAAAAGAAAAGAAAGGCCAGAGTATTGTGTGGCATGGGGGAGCCCTGGCTTTTGAGGGGTGGCATTGTTGGCCACCTGTTTGTCCCGATAGGACACCAGTCTTAATGCTGGAAAACAGGCTGGAAGGCAGCCCCTCTGGAAATGCTGTGGCCCGGCATGCTGACTGCCCATCCCCACCTGCCCTGGGTGCTTCTCCTTCTGCCGCTCCAAACTCACTCATCTCCAAGGGCAACTCCTTCATTCCGCCAATCAGTCCATCAGCAATAACTGAGTGTCTGCTCTGGGCTTGGCAGGTGCTGGGGACCTGCAGGAGAAGGTCAGTGGTACAAAGATCCAGGACACAGCCTCTGCCCTGCAACACCAAGTCCAGGGGCTTGAGGACACATGTACAGGGACAGTGGTGACTCCACCTGCTCAGCAGCCCAGGAGGGGTCGGTGGAGAGGCCGGGGCAAGAGTGGGCTTTATGCAGCATCTGGAGGGGATGTGGAAGCTCTTACAAGACTCAGTGGCTGATTCCATGTTCCAGGCTTTATAACATGGTACATTGTAACATTGTTGCAGTGCTGATTAATGTTCAGTGCTCATCTAAGTCACCAGGCCCCCCTTCCTTCCTTCCTTCCTTCCTTTTCTTTCTTTCTTTCTTTCTTTCTAAGGATCTTTTTTTATTTATTTATTTTTTTTTGTGGGTACCAGGGGGTCGACCTCAGGACCTCACGCGCCAGCAGGCACCCGTGCCACTGAGCGATATCACCGGCCCCTTTTTCGTATGTGGGATCCGGGAGTCGAACTCGGGCCCTCGCGCTTGCCAGACAGGCGCTTACACCGCTGAGCCATCTCACCGGCCCTCTTTCTAAGGATCTTGCTATGTAGTTCAGGTTGGGCTTGAACTCACTGTGTAAACCAGGTTGACTTTGAACTTGGAAAAATCCTCCTGCCTCAGCCTCTCAAGTGCTGGGATTACAGGGATCTGCTACCATATCCAGCACTCAGGTCTAAGTTTCAATGCAACGCCAAAGCTCAGTGATCCTCTACCACCCATGAGAGCAGGCTTTGGAGTCTAGGAGTTCTGGGTCTAGTACCGGCTCAGTGATATTGGGCACTGCCCCTCTCTGAGCCTTGGTTTCCATCTTGGCCTTGCAGGATTGTAAGGGTTAAATGGACAACAAGTGTTATCTTCCTTTTATAAACCAGCATTCAGTCAAGGTTCTTCTTCCTGCTCAAAGATGATTGAGAACCAGGTGACTCATGAAACAGGCAGGAGACACAAATGGGCATTGTTACCTCCGTACCCAGTCCCCTGCCGTCCTGAATGAGAATGCTCTAAGCTCAGCAGAAAGAAGTTAGAGTAGTTGTTTGGGGGAGATTTGTTTACTCATTTTTTAGGAAAGTGCTCCTCCTTGAGCCATGCCCCCAGCCCCAGGTGAACTTGTCCTCAGCCCCCACAAGCCTCAGAGAGGAGCCTAGGGGCAGCTCCCTGCAAACTCAGCTTCTTCCCACCCCACCACCCCAGGCTGCCACCCACTGCTGGACACCTAGGAGCCTCCTGGCTTCTGTTCTCCAAGACCCTGCGCTGGGGCCGCAGCTCCCTAGCGGTTCCTCCTTTCTGTCCCAGCCATCCCCAGCACTGTGGGTGCAGGGAAGACCCCAGACCAGCACGGCTCCACCGCCAGTGCCCTGTGACCCTGGGCAAATCATGTCACCTCTCTGGGCCTATTTTTTCCTCTATACATGGGCATACACCTAGGTCAGAGGTCACTGGTGAGGACTTGCAGATACAACACCGAGAAGCTTGGAGGAGGCAGGGAGGTGGCAACCCTCAGGCACCAGCATTGCCCCCCACCCCATGCCCCTGGTTCTGGCCTCCCTCCTGCCTCCCTGCAAACTTCCTTCCCTAGCCCAGTGAGAGTTCCCAGCCAGTCACGGTCACTGTCATCCCACTGTGAGTCAGGAGAGGCAGGGCGGGCCGGGAGAGCACGAGCAGGGGACAGGGCTCGCCCTTCGCTCACCTGGGAGCTGGCACGCGTCCTCCTCTGACACCCACCCAAGCTGCGGAGCAGGGGACCTGGCGCCCGCCCTTACCTGAGAAGATCAGCCCGTTCCCGGTGAGGAGGGCGGCTCCCACCGGGAAATGGCTGTAGGGGCAGTAGGCGGACTTCTTGGCCTCCCGAGAAGAGAGCAGCAGGCGCCGGACGTGCTCTGGCTCCACGGTACAGGAGGGACGATGGTGGGCCATGTCGTCCAGGCGGGCGGAGCTGCGGAAAAGCGATCTGGCCTGGCCGCTGGCGGGAGCCGGGCGGGGAAAAGGTAGCTCCTCCCCTGGGGTGTGTCCTGCTCCAGGCCGAGGCCGAAGCTCCCAGGCTGGCGGGGCGCCCTGCAGGATGAGGTCCCCGAGAGCAGCGCAGCGTCCCATGCTTCGGGCCGGTGAGTGTCGCTGTGCCCACGTGTGCTCCGCGCTCTTCTAGGGACCGCACTCACTGCCCACACACAGATGGGCGAGGGGCTGAGGCCCCGAGTCAGCGTGAGTGGCCAGAGGGTGGGTAGAGCTTTCTAAGAGGTGGCTGCAGACAGATTTCTCAGGGAGGAGGCTACAGGGTGCATAGGGGGAGATCTCAGCAGTCCAAGTTTCAAAAGTGGACAAGCCTCAGTTTCTTAAATGACTTTCTCTCTCATTCATTGAAGGAAGGAATGAGGCTGAAAGGGGAAGGCCTGGGCAGCCACGTGAGTTCCTGAGTCAGAAGGTATGAAAAACAGCAGTAAGAGGGAAGTGTCTTATTTTCATCCATTTACCTTCAACTCTGCCACAACCCAGATTTTAAAAGTATCTCAGCTGGAGGAAAACTTTGAGATCATCTACTCAGTGCCCCCCCATTTTTTACTAGCAAAATAAACTTTGGAGTGGTGGTAAAAGAAATGGGCCTACAGCCTCTACTCTACTACTGCTTTCCACATGTATAAACTTTGGCAGGTCCTTTGACCTCTCTGAGCCAGTTTCCTCTTCTCTGTAGTAAGCGATCATCTCTGTTCTGTGTCCTGGGATTATAGAGCTTTGGAGCAAGAGCTTTGGAGTTTAAAGGCCTGGGTTTGAATTCTAGCTCTGCCCTTTATTAGCTGTATGGCCTTAGGGCGGTCATTCCACCTCCCTAAGCCCATTTCCTGGGTGCACAAACAGGACGTCAGTACTGTGAGTATCAGATGAGTGAGCCTGGTGTGAGCACCTCTGTGACTCCACACAAGCAGGGTTATTGCCATTAAGTGACTTGGCCAAGATCCTACAGGGAAGGCAGAACTCCGGCCAAAGCAGCCAGAGCCACCCAGTTGTCCCTAGATGCCCAGCAAGCCGTTGTCAGTCATCGGCTTCTCTGAATGCTTGAATGGGTACTGGGAGGGGGAAAGGTAGGGATGAGGAGGGGAAACTGAGGCAGCATCGCATGTCCTACGTGCTGACATCTCTGTGTTTACAGCCCAGCATCTCTGCATCTTGGACTCAGAGCGCTCAGCCACTGTATAGATGGGTGGGCACCCAGCGGGGCCACTGTGGAGTTGGGCAAAGTTTGCTTCATTTCCTCCTCCTCTCCGTTCTTGGCCTCAGCCCCTCTCTCCTCCCCAGGCCTCTGGGGATCACAGTGCCCTCTGGGTCGGCACTGTGGCAGCAGAACCGGTCCTTGAGTCTGAGAGGAAGCATAGCGTATCTTGGGACAATGTCCACTCACTTGACATGGGAATGATTGTAAAGCTTTCAGGGGCCGAGGCATCTGCCCTTATAGTTGGGAAAAGGGTTACAGTGGCCTGCTGGCTGGCAGACCAGTCAAGTCCTCACAAAGCAGCTCTGTTCCTGTCCCCTGCCTGTCTCCATTTGCCCTACCCCAGCCCTGTCCAGGTCTGGGCCTGGACTCCTGGATTCCACAGTGCTAGGAGAATTTGGGTGACCTTCTAGGCTAATTATGACCTTTGGCACCTTTAAAGATCTTTACCTGTACATGATCGTAAATGGGGTGGTGCCCACTGCAAGCCCAGCTGTGCGGAACATGGGAACCACGCATAGCTCTAGAGCTCCTTATGCAAGGGGCTTGGGGTGGTTATCAGATGGAGAGAAAATGGGCTTGGAATCTTGCTTAGAGCTAAGTGACAGGTCAATATTAATGATAGCAGCATTTTCTAAACATGCTTTTATTTCACTTTATAAAAAAATAAGAAAACTAATTGCCCAGCTTGAAAAATAGGAATGTTCGAGATGAAAGCTTTCTGTGGTGGTGGAGATTATTAGGGGACCGAAGTCCCCCAGCCTTTTGTCCATGAGAGAAACCACCCAGAATCTCCATGTTAGAGTCCAGGTACCATTCGCTCACTTATTTATTCAGTGAACAATTATATAGAGCCTGCGCTAAGTGCATTACCATGAATTACTTCATTTAATCTCACTACAAGATAGATAGATACTGTGATTGTTCATATTTCACTGCTGACAGCACTTGAGCTTATAGAGATCAGAGTGTCAGAAACGGCTTTCGTTAGCCATTGGATCCTGGGCTGCTGTCCATCCCAGAACTCCCGGGGGAGCTGGTATAATGGGCTGGGGAGGGGCGCGGGCTTTGGATCAGACCAACCAGTTTAAATCCTCCTTTGGCCACTTGTTACCTGCTGTGCACCGAGGCAGGTTGGCTCCTCACTCCGTGCTCCTTTTTCTCCTTTTATACCATGGCACAATGGCATCACCTTCCCATGGTGGGTCAGAGTGACGGGAATTTTATTCTGCTCAGATAGGTTTCCCATCTGTTAGTGTCCCCACTCACTTTCCCTGCAGCCCCTGTCAGCAGGGATAGCCAGGAAGAGCCAGTGAGACACCCCACTTTTCTGCTGAATCAGTGGGAACATTGGCATTCCCCACTGTGGTTGCTAAGCTAAGAGGATGCAACTATAGCTGACAGTTAGCTTCCCTGTGGGTAGAGTAAGTTTGCTTGCAAAGTGACACCAAGCAGAGAGAGGCAGAGCTGAGGGAGAGGGGAAGAACTTGATTGTTTTCAGAATGTCTGGATCCCACCATGTCTGTAGGCTTCCTTCTGGATTTCCCCTTATTTGAGCCAGTGAATTTACTTCAAGCTTAAGCTCATCTGAATTTTGTTTTTGTCAGTCCACGGCATCTACAGTCACATACTACTTTCTAGGATTTTTGAGATGGTATAAAGCAAGCTCTTGGCACCATGCCTGCACGAGGTAAGTGTCAAACAAGTGTCAGCTCATATGATAATGAATGCTGTGTACCCAGCCCTGCGCTGGGTGCTAGAGGATGGAGGGTGGATGACATTTGGTACCCGCCTTTGGGTACTCACACTCTAGTAAAGGAGACAGAGGTGTCAACATACAGGTGTAAAATAAAATATGTAACATGTGATTGGGTCCTGGGTCCTGTGACCATTCCGAATAATTAATTGTCTGGAAGGAGCAGTGGGATAGTGAGTCAGGAAAAGCTTTCCAGAGGACAGGAAGCTGCAGGAGTCTTAGGTGATGGGTGGACATTCATGCTGTATAAAGTGGGGATAGCAAAGGCTGGAAAAGGCCCCTATAGCCACCCAGCTAAGGGGAAGATTCCCAGACTATGCCCATGGCTCCCTTCCTCAAGCATTCCCTGGGCATGGGAGTGTGCTCAGCTCATGGGCGGGCAAACCAAGAAGGGATTAACACCCTCTGAAGGGAGTAGGATCTATAACATATGAGGAATTCCTAAAACCAGTAAAAAAAGACAAACGTCCCAATAGAAAAGCAAGCCAAAAACTTCACAGAAGAAATGGGGGTGGAGAGAACTTCACTGCAAACTTTTAAAGTCTTCAAACTTGGCCTTGTGAAAATTAAGACATTTCATTCAGTTAAGGACTTTGTAGACAAATCTAAAAGACAGTTGAAAGCCGGGTGTGGTGGTACACACCTGTAATTCCAGCACTCCAGAGTCTGAGGCAGGAGGATCACTGTGAATTCAAAACCAGCCTGGGCTACGTAGCCTCGACCTCACTATGTAGCTCAGGCTGGCCTTGAACTCGCAGTGATCCTCCTGCCTCAGCCTCGAGAGTGCTGGCATTACAGGTGCGCACCACCACATCTGGCTCACATGGGTCTTCATATAACTTTATAATAAATATTGATTTCTGGAGGCCATAAACTCTTACCTCTTCTTTTCCTCCTTTGGAATTTGCCCTTCTGTGTAAATGTGAGAATCAGTTTTTCAATTATCTCTGAAAACCCTCATGTTGATCCTCTCAAAGAATTGGCATAATGTGGGAAGAGCCTATTCTTTGCCATTTGGGTAGAATTTTTCTGCATAATCATGCTGAATCTGCTGATTTCTTTTTTAAAAAGGAGTTAAGCTTATCAATTTAATGTCTTTAAAGACTGTAGAGCTAGTCAGAGTTTTAATTTTATGTCTCTCCCTTTCCTTTATTTTTTTAATTAATTGATTTTTTTAGACAAATTTTTCTCACTATGATGCCAGGCTAGCCTTGAAGTCCTGGACTCCAGCAATCCTACTGCCTCAGCCTCCTGAGTAACTAGGACTACAGATGTGCTTAGCTCTTCTCTTGGCTCTTGAGTCTGTTTTAGTAAACCACTTGTGGGTTTCCCCTAGAATTTGTCTGTTTCATCTAAAGTTTCAAAACGTTTGGCATAAAACTACATGTACTACTCCATTATTAGCTTTGAAATGTCTGAGATTCAAATCTTTGCTAGTAACTTGGCACGTGCTTGATTTTTGTGAAAGCTTCGTAGGTTCAGAAAAATTAGTGTACTGGAGGTGTGTGGGACATAAAGTTCTGTACAGTGTTTGGAACTTATTAATCATGCTCTTCAACAAAACATACTTTCTTGTTTGTATCTATCAATTTCTGGGCGAGATTTATTAAAATCTCTAACTACTATATATATTTTTTTTCTATGTGTTCCTATCAGTTGTTACTTTATATATTTTGAGGCTCTGTTGTTAGGTTCTTACATTTGTGATCATCATATCTTCTTCCTCTTCTTTTTTTTGTGGGTACTGGGGGTCGAACTCAGGACCTCACGCGCCAGCAGGCGCCCGTGCCACTGAGCGATATCACCGGCCCTTTTTACGTATGTGGGTTCCGGGAGTCGAACTCGGGCCCTCGCGCTTGCCAGGCAGGCGCTTATGCCGCTGAGCTATCTCACCGGCCCCATCATATCTTTTTTTTTTTTTTTTTTTGTGGGTACCGGGGGTCGACCTCAGGACCTCACGCGCCAGCAGGCGCCTGTGCCGCTGAGCGATATCACCGGCCCCTTTTTCGTATGTGGGTTCCGGGAGTCGAACTCGGGCCCTCGTGCTTGCCGGGCAGGCGCTTAAGCCGCTGAGCCATCTCACCGGCCCATATCTTCTTAATTTATTGCTTTTTTTATTGATATATAATGTCTCTCTTTGTTTCTTGTCCTTTTGAAAGGGAAAAACAGTACAAGAGAAATTGTTCTTCTTAAAACTTTGTTCTTTTGAATTTGCCTAGCTCCATAACTGCTTCATGGCTTTGTAATTACTTTCTTGACGCTTGTAACCATGACAGTGTAACCGAACATACGGGATACTTGATCGTACCCAGCTTTGTGGTCATTAATCTAGTCTTGTAACTGATGGTCATTAGTCTAGCCCTGTAACCTATGATCTCACCCTGCTAGCTAATCAGAAGAACTGCCAGGCTGTCCTGTTCTGCCTTTGTAACCCCTGCTTATGCCTCACATAAAAATGCTGGCTCATAGACACTCACTGCCTGGCTTTTGTTGGAAGTTATTCCAGCCAGGACAACTGGTGTAAAATAAAGCTGTTCGCTGCCTCCTGACTTCCTCAGGTGTCATTCCTTTCCTGGACTCAGTTTTGCTGAAACACCTTTTATAAACAAATGTTATAATTTAGATCTAAAATGTCCCCCATAAAGTGTTCAGATATGAGACAAGGTCTTGCTATGTAGTTCAGGCTGGCCTTGACCTTGCTATCTAGCCCAGGTTGGCCTTGAACTCACAGTGATCCTCTTCCCTCAGCCTCCTGAGTGTTGGGATTACAGGTGTGTGCCACCACACCCAGATGACATTGATTTTACTAGTCTTGAAATCTCTTTGTTTTGGGAGTTCTTAACTTTTTTTGTGCCACATACCCCTTTTGCAACTATTAACACCTTTTAAAAATAATGTTTTAAAATGCTAAGAATTAAAAAGCAAACTTTGTAGTAAGATGGTTTATCGGAATAGTTAAAATAGTTATGATATATTATATGTACTTTTCAACTAATGCACATGACCAAAACTAGGGCTGTTATTGGGATTTTGAAGCAATGATAGGAGTAAAAGATATTTGGAGACATTGCAATAAAGTGATATGAATATGATTATAAATTATATTGGAGTTAAAGTCACAGGTACTGCTAATAATACTGATTTGTTATCCACATTTAGTTTTAGGTAGCAGTTAGTGAAAACAAAAACATATTTTTTCCTTCCAAGTTCATGGACTCCATGGGCCCCAAGACAAGAACCATTTCCTTATTTTTAATCTTTGTATCTTTTTGTAAGTGATTGTGTTACAAATGATATATTACTTTCTTCTGGCAGTCTCTGTCTTTTGATCAGATAATCCATTTACACTTATTGTGATTACTGCTATATTTCTGACTTTCCCCCTGCCCTCTTATTTACTCTATGTATCAGTTATAATTGGGGTTGACTTAAATTATAGAAAACTCAAAATAATAGTGTTTCAATCAGATACAATTTTATCTGCCTTTTTATCTAGAATGGGTATGGTGACTCCTTAGTTGTCAGCTACCCAGTTTCCACTTTCTTAGTTTGTCGTTTCCATCTTCAAGTTTATCATCTCAAGCTCCAACACGGCTATTGGTGGTTTAGCCTTCGCGGAGTCATTCCAAGCAGGAAGAAGGGAAAATGGTGGAAGGGTGAAAAGGGTGAAACTCCACTTATGTTTCATTGACCAGAATTTAGTTGTGTGGTCTCACCCGGTAACAAAGAAGCCAGGAAATATTTTCTTTTGGCAGGGTACATCAATGGCCTGAATAAAATGAGGCTTCTGTTACTGTGGAGAGGACAGTGGACACTGAGTCTCTATTAGCAATCTCTGCCTTAGTCTGTCACAGCTGAGTGCCCAGCTGTCAAAAGCAATGGCTCTGAGCCTCCAATATGGTACCCATCATGAAAGGACCAGCCTGCCATCTGGTGGCAGGCTGGTTATACTGGATTCCTTTCACTATGGAGGTTACATAGATTGGTCTTCACCGGAATACACGTTTATTCAACTATGGCTTTGCTTCTGTCTGCCATGCTTTTGCCGGCAGCATCATAGATGGATTTACAGAATGTCTTTTAACAATCACAGAAGTCCACACAGCATTGCTTTTGATCAGAAACCTCATTTTTTCAGCAGAAGAAATAAAGAATTTGCCAGGTGAGCATAAGATTCAGTGGTCTTGTTACATGCCTCCATTACCAGAATCATCTAGCTTTAGGGTTTTCTGACATGAACTATTGGGACCTGGTTAGTGTCATATGAAACAAAGGATTTGGCATATGCTGTCAGTCAGCCTCCAGTGTGAGGCAATGTTTCTCTGTATCAGAGTCCATGGACCAGAGAATCTTGGACTGGATAATTTTCTCCTTGTAATGGTTTAAATATGAAACATCATCCAAAGACTCATGTAATGAGGGCTTGAGTTCCAGTTCAGGAATGTTCAGAAGTGGGGCTTAGAGAGGCGAAAGGGTCATGAGGGTGTTAACCTCATCAGTGGATTAATTCATTAATAAGTTCATAGCTGAATGTGCTTTTAGGAGGTAGGGCCCATTTTGGTCACTAGGGATGTGACTTTGAAAGGTATGTCCTGTCCCTGCTCCCTTTCTCTCTGGTCCTTCCCTTGATCTATGATTCCTGGTTGCCATGTGGTGAAAAGCTGTCCTCTATGACACCCTTCCACCATGATGTTTCTGCCCTGGAGCCAGTAAACCATGAACTAGAACCTCTGAAACCATGAGCCAACATAAACCTCTCCCCCTTTAAACTGTATGTCAGGTATTTTGTCCCAGAAGCAGAAAGCTAATGGATTCCTAAAATTTTTGCTTTCCTTCCCCGAGACCTTGGTCTCTACTAGTTTGGAGGTTCAAGTATCAAAGAAGGAATGTTTCCATCACGGTACAACACAGAGGTGCCACAGAGGTGATTCAGAAGCTAAGGTACACATCTGCCTATTTCAGACTCCTCAGGCTAGGTGAACAGAAAGGGGGGTGTAAATTCTGTGTTGGCTGCAGTAATTGATTCTGGTTGTCAAATACAGTGGCTGCTGCACAGTGAGAAGGAGGAGAAGTATGTTTCCAGATCCCCTGAAGTCCTCTGGGTGCCTTCTAATTCCATGGCTGCTGGTAAAAGTTAATAGAAGGTGACAGCAACCGAATATGAGAAGGACAACCTGGGGCCAAAGGGACAATGGAATAAGTTGTAAAGAAAAGATGCTACAAATGCCTCCAGACCTGTGTCAGAAATGAGTACTTAGCTATACATTCTCTCTTCCTTTCTATGTCATGCATGTATTTTTTTGATGTAGCTAATTGTCCTGATTTCACCCTCTACCATTTTGCATAGGGGAGTTTATTTGTGTTAAACTTTTTAATTTAGTGCATCACATAGAACACTAAAATGAAATTAGATGAGCGGAGAAATGAAATCACCCAGACTCTCTGGAGCAGGAGCTGGATGCAGTAACTGCTGAGGCTTTGGGCGCCCCTCTCTTAGGAGAGAATAAGACTACTCTTGTTTAACTGACATACATTTGATTTATATTGGGCAGGAACATTTTGTGGTAGTTTTGAGGAAGTATAAGAAGGGAAAGTAGGGTGGAAATGGAGGTTGAATAAGTAAGGAGTAGTCTGTGGCAAGGAGTAGCCCCTACACAGTGCCCTCTGAGCCTCCTTCCATCCTGGCTTCCCCTCCTCTTCCTCCTCCTCCTTCTTTCTTCCTCCTCCTCCTCCTTCTTTTGATACTGGTGATTGAACCCAGGGGCTACATCCCCAGCCCTTTTTAAATTTTGAGACAGGGTCTTGCTAAGCCACTGAGTCACCCAGGCTGGGCTCAAACTTTCGATCCTCCTGCCTCAGGCTTCCAGAATGCTGGGATTACAGGTGTGCATCACCATGCCTGGCCATCATGGTTTTTTGTACATGGAGGTTGAAGGATGAGAAATGGCATTTCCAGGTGCTCATGCAGCTAGAATGTCCACTTCACGTGGCTTCTGCCAAGAAGATGCAGAGAAACCAGCAGGGGAAGGTGAATTGAGCACTGGTGGGGGTATCCATGGAGGTGTCCATGGAGCTGTTCTGGTGGCAGAAACATTTCGGTTCTTTTGCAGCAGCTGCAGTGGAGGTCCTTCTGCCAAGCCCTTTCCTGGCTTCTTGGTGCTAAGCAGAGCACTGGCAGCTTTCCCGGCTGCAGCCGGGGCGCCGAAGGCAGTGAGTCAGCAGCAGTGAGAAGCTCTCCTGCCTGGCCAGTGTGCAGTGGGATTCGGGCTCATTCCTGGAAGCTTAGGCCTTTCCAACAAGTCTGAAACTGACCTAATCCCTGTGGTCCACCCGCTCTGGTCCTATCTCCTGCATAGACTCTGTTGTCTACAATGGAACCCTGCACTTTATTTTTGATTCTTCCCCACTTCTACCTTTAATGAAATTGATACTTTTTCTTCTAATCCTTTCACAAATTATAATTTTTTACTTTCTTTAGTGGTTATCCATAATTACGATTCATATTCGTGTTAATTTCTCTCATCAATTTCTAAAGCTTATCAACATTTATATTTTTCTTCCCGGCAAAACAGCACCTTAGCATAGTCTCATTTCCTTCTGGCCTCTGCCATTCTACTCCAAAGTTAGCTTTCTGTGGTATTTATTCCCAGTGCAGGGTTTGGGGGAGGGAGGCAGCCAACCTTGTTAGTTTATGATATTGGAGGAGCCAGGAATGCATCATTCTTAACATGTGTTTTTAACTTTCTTTCTTTCTTTCTTTCTCTTTCTTTCTTTCTCTTTCTTTCTTTTTCTTTCTTTCTTTCTTTCTTTCCTTCCTTCCTTCCTTCCTTCCTTCCTTCCTTCCTTCCTTCCTTCCTTCCTTCCTTCTTTCCTTCCTTTCCTTTCCTTTCCTTTTCTTTTCTTTTCTTTTCTTTTCTTTTCTTTTCTTTCTTTCTTTCTTTCTTTCTTTCTTTCTTTCTTTCTTTCTTTCTTTCTTTCTTTCTTCTTTTTGAGACAGGATCTCACTATGTAGCCCAGGCTGGCCTGGAACTCGCAGAGATCCTCCTGCCTCAGCCTCTGAGTGCTGGGATTACAGGTGTGTGCCACTATGCCTGGCTGTTTTTAACTTTAAAATTGTGCCAAAGAACAATATATCCCCAAATGTGTCACTGGACCATAACACATAGGAGCCATGTTGGAATGTTAATGCATTGGAGAGCCAATGCTTGTTTAATGAGACATAATTCGCTTGCTTTTCTATAGACTTTGTAATCAAATTGCTACCACACTCTCTGTGTATACATTTGTTAATGAAACATATATTTATTGAGTAACAACTGGGTGCCAAGCACTGTTGTATGCTCTTAGGTTTGTCAGTAAACAAAAGCAGACAAAGATTTCATGGAGGATACTTTCCCCTACTTTTAGCAGGGGAAAAACATAATAAAAAGGATCATAACAAACGTGTATATTATATGGTATGTGAGATGATAAGTCTTACTGAGAAAAGGGCAAGTGGAGCAGGGTTGGGTGACAGTTGTACTCTGGGGAGAGAGGCAAAGTGTGTGGTGTTCTCAAGGGAAGAGGGTTCCTGCCCAAGGGAACAGCCATAGCAGTGGCTCTGAAGCCAAGAGCAAGCCTTGTACCTTTTAATTCATTTTTAAATAGGTCATTGATAAGCACCTTCCCTTTTTTTTCTTGAATTCAGGCCCTCAAACTTCTGCCCATGAAAAATTATGCATACATTGTTTACCAAGTTTAATTACGTATCAAGCACGCATTGGCCATTGCATTTTAAAATGTGTGCCCAGCACCCATGGGCTAGACATTATCCACCAGCACTTGACATTCATTCTGACCTCCTCTTAATTGCAGAGGCTAAGGGACTAAAACTACCTTTTCTGGACTCTCTAATAGCTAGGGTCTGGATGATGTGTATTTCCTGCCAATGAGACCACTCACATGGGACATGCTAACTCCCTGGGACAACAGTTGCTGGTAAGCAGGTTTAACTAGTATGATGGTACAGCTGGATTGCACATTCCAGAGTCTACTAGCTTCATGAATTAGAGTGTATTCTTGTCCTTGGCTTCTCCCTTCTCTGTCTGCTTCTTGGCTGCCATGAGTTGAGCAGGTTTCTTCTGCCAGACCCTTTCACTCTGCCTTGTGGGGCTGAGCTCTCTGAAACTGTGATCCGAACAAAATAAACCTTTCCTCCTGGAAGTTGCAGGTGTCAGGTATTTCATCCCAGTGAAAGGATAGTGACTAATAAAAATGGATGAATGGGGGAATTTGGAAGAGTATGGGTGGGGGAAAGTAAGGAAAGAGCAGACCATGACTTTGAGAAATCTTTAAGTAACTCTCTAAAAGCCCTGGCTTTTATTTTCTGCCCGCAGTGGCTTGCAAGCCACCCACTGGTCTTCAAGCCCTGGGGTAAACCATCCCCTCCATGTAAAGTCTAGTCAAGTAGGGTATGGGGATCACCTCCCTCTGCAGTCTTCAGGGGCCCCAGACCCCTTTCATCTGGTGGTCACAACCTTCTCTAAGTCTTCAGGGTCCTCTCTGTTCAGTTGACAGAGAACAGGGCTTGATGGAGTTGTGAAGGTAAGGCATGAAGGGGCAGTGTGCATTTATGGCTTAGGTGTGAAAGTGGCCTCATATCCTATAGACTAGAACTGGGTCACATGGCCATGCCTAGCTGCAAGAGAAGCTGGGAAATGTGTTGCTATGGCTCTAGAAGAGGTGATGAACATCTAGCCAGTCTCTGACGTGACTGCCATTTGTAGCCCATTTCTAGCACAGTGATTTGATAACCTCAGAATTTCCCATCTCACAGGATGGGGGAGAGGAGAAGAACCCACTTTCCTTGCACTGCTCTGCTTTTGCTGTTTTCTCTCAGCATGTGTCACCTCCTCACACCACTGGCTTGATTACTAAGCTTCTTGGTTAGTGTTGGTCTCTCGCCATCAGGTCATGGGCTCCGAGAGGGCCAAGATCCTTGTGTGTTTTGGTCACCACTATGTCCTTGGCACCATCTGGATGGGGCTGGTGTGCAGTAGGCACCACTGGCTTTGATCAAAAGAAAGCAAGGCAGAAAGAAAAGTGTGAGGAACCACAAGCCCCCCACCTCCTTTCTTTGCACCACTGGTGATCTGCATCCCCACAGATGGACATCTGTGTCCTTGTTCCAACAACCTGTCAAAACCTAGTCAGTTACTGTGAAGTTCTAGGTGTGCAGAGATGTGTCTCACCCGAGGACATCAAGAAGGCATCTTGGAAACTGGCCCTAATGTGACATCCAGACAAAAATCCTGAGAATAAAGAAGAAGCAGAGCAAAAATTCAAACACATAGCTGAGGCATATGCTGTGTTATCAGATGCTAAAAACAAGACATCTCAGACGAATATGGCAAAGGAGGAGGATGTCATTCCGACAGTCCGTGTGAGTTTGGCTTCGCATTCTGGAGCCCAGATGATGTCTTCAGGGAGTTTTTTGGTGGAAGGGACCTGTTTTTACTTGACTTCTTCAAAGACCCATTTGAAGAGTTTTTTGGGGAACTGACAGGGTCTTGAGGAAGCAGAAGCTGGAGTACGGGCTCCTTTTCTCCACCTTCAGTGGATTCCATCCTTTGGAGGCGGATTTTCATTGAAACAGGATACAGGATTTACTTCATTCAGGCCTCTGGGTCCCCAGGGACTCGTTTCATTCTTGTCCACATCTTTTGGTGGCAGTGGAATGGGCAACTTCAAATCTATGTCAATTCTACTAAAATCATTAACGGTAGAAAAATCACCATAAAAAGAATTGTCGAGACGGTCGAGAAAGAGTAGATGTTGAAGAAGATGGACAGTTAAAGCCCTTAACAGTAAATATTAAGGAGCAGCTGCTACAATTGGATAGCAAGTAATTCAATGCACACATTTAACAGAAATGTTAGACTGAACAAGCACTATTTGAAGATTAACAGGAACATTTTTTTTAATGTGGGTACCAGGAGTCGAACTCAGGACCTCGTGCTTGTCAGGCAGGCACTTGTGCTGCTGAGCCATCTCACCAGCCCAGGAACATTTTTTTTGAAAATTTCAAACAAACTCAACTTTCAATATAACTGCTGTAATATCTGTATGCACTTTGCTTTTTTATTAAACATGATCCAAGGTGAGACTTGACCCTTGGGTAGTGTTGGGACAAGATTGTACTCTAAGGCCAGCATGGATCCACTTTCCATTTCATTGAAATGTGAGCCAAGCTGTGTCCACCTGCTGTGACGCTAACATTGCTGGGATGCATCCTCCACAGAAATAATTTCCATTTTTTCAGTATTAAGTAATGAAAGATATTAATGCATTCCTGGTAATATATTTCTGGTTTCATACAAACTTAATATATTTTCTAGATGTGCATGGATGCTGGCAACCTAGTAAAGTTTTGACAATGTTTAAATATGTAATGTTAAACTTAGGTCTATAAAAGCTGGTAAACTGGGTCTTCGTTATTTGTGTTAAGAAAAAAAGAGTAAATAAATGTGAATGTGTTTGGTGCATTCTTTCCTGAATGAGATCTGAAAGAATGAAAGAAAGAAAGAAAGAGAAAGAAAGAAAGAAAGAAAGAAAAAGTAACAAAGACATAGATAAGAAAAATGTGGTATTTATACACAATGGAGTACTATGCTGCCATAAAGACAGATAAAATTAAGGAATTCATAGGTAAATGGGTGAAACTTGAGACCATAATGTTAAGTGAAATAAATCTGACACACAAGCTTAAGTATTACATGGTTTCTGTTATATGAGAAACTAAAAAAAAAAAAAAAAAAAAAAAAAAAAATATATATATATATATATATATATATATATATATATATATATATATAAATGGAAGCTAGAGAATAGGGAGAGGTGCAGATGGTTCCCCAAATTACCTATCCTGTTGTTTCAAAAATATTTTAATATACATGATAATTTGTTACATTTATACTACTAGTTTCTCTTAGTTCATTGAAAAGAAAGTTTTGTACTGATATCTGTTGGTTTCTTCTTTGTGAGAATCTTTTTTGTTGATGTTTTGTACTCTAAGTACTTTGAGATAATGTTATACAGTGTATTAACAATTGTTATTCTTTTCTTATTTTGTGATGAAATTTTGTTTTATTGTTTCATAAATTTTTTTTTTTTTTGTATTGGGAATCAAACTCAGGACCTTGCTCTTGCCAGGCAGGCGCTGTGCCACTGAGCTATATCCCTGACCCCTGTTTCATAAAATTTTTAAAAAAGAGAAAAGAAAAAAAGAAAGTGAGAGCGAGAGGGAGGGTATGACCCCCTGGCCCAAGCCCCAGAGCACACTAGGCTGGGGAGTCAGAGAGGAGCGAGTCTCCTTTGTCTACCGACACAGTCATGGAGGGCCAGAGTTCCAGCTGGGGACGGAGAGGACAGGCGCACAGGGCTGAGGAAGAATGCTGTGCCCAGATCCGCACCTGGGGGTCCCTGCCCCCAGGATGCCCAGCTCTTCTGGTCTGGGCCCCCAACTCCATCTGGCTGAGAGGCTTCCTCTGGACAAGAGGCCATCATGGTCGCGTCACTTCTTGTCTGTGCTATCCTCATCCACACAACAGCCAATATTTTTCCGGTACGTTTCCCCCCAGGGCCTGCTATTTTTAACACCTAAAACGTAGAAGGAAGCCTGATTCCTCTTTTCCAATGCTGGGGGACAAACATGACGATCCAGCCACAGCTTCAGAGTTTGCCAGGCTTAGCACCATCAGCTTCTGTAGTCATCCAGGACCTCATTTTTGGGAGGAGGAGACAAAGTGCAGAGAAGTGCAGGGACTTGGCCAAGTGGATTCGTGACCAAGAGCTGAGAGGCAGTGAGCCACGCCACTCTCAAAGGAGGAAGCTTCCAGGTCCCTCTCCCTCCCTGAGCTCCTCCTTACGGGGACAAAGACACCAGGGATGCCTGTGGAAGGAGAAGGCACAGCTAGGGCACAAGGAGAGCAGAAGTGGTGGCTCTGGGCAGGGGAGGGCATGAGACAAGACCGCTCAGCTATAGCTCGAGACACCTGTGGGTACTGGGGAGCGGGCAGAGAAGAAGGGGATGGTGTCTGGGAGAAGATTCAGACAGTTTAGTTCTGGCTTTGAGGGTGAAGAAAGAGCATCATCCTGACTTGTCACCTGCAACCTGTAATCCTGCAGGAGACTGATCCCTTCCCCAGGGAAGGCAGCTGGGAGCTGGGGTCCCCAGCCTCTGCAGCCCTGATGCAGTATAGACACCTCTTGGGGCAGAGGAAGATTCACTGAACCAGCACTCAAGAGCTTTGGGCTCTGTTGATGCAACTCTTTGCTAAGCACCTACTATGTGCCAAACACCGCCCTCAGCAGGCAAGGTGTCCACTTCATGGAGTTTCTGTTCTACTGGGGAAACTGCTGATGGATCAGTAAACACATATGTGATCGATATTATCTCAGATGATGTGCTGGGACAACAACCAGCAAATACTGGGACGGACAGTGACTAGATGGGTCACTACTACCTTGAGTTGGGCGAGAGGGGAAGCAAGGAGGGCTTTCCTGAAGAGCGACATTTGACCTGAGATCTTTGCATGAGTAGGAGGCAGCCATGCAAAAATATGAAGGAAGTGTGGTCCTGGCAAATGCAAAGGCTCCGAAGCATAAATGAGGTTGAAATATTTGGAGAAATACGATTGGCGAGGGCAGCAGGCAGAATATAAAAAGAGACACCTCTTTGTCCATGAAAAGGATCTCGGTATATACCATCTCCGTGTTGACTTCTAAATCTTGGGCATCTAGGAGTTTAAAATAAGCCTGTCTGAATCTCCTTTGTATTTTTATTTTTTATTTTTTATTTTTATTTTTTTGTGGGTACCGGGGGGTCGACCTCAGGACCTCGCGCGCCAGGAGGTACCCGTGCCGCTGAGCGATATCACCGGCCCCTTTTTCGTATGTGGGTTCCGGGAGTCGAACTCGGGCCCTCGCGCTTGCCGGGCAGGCGCTTAAGCCGCTGAGCCATCTCACCGGCCCCCTCCTTTGTATTTTTAATTTAGTAGCTTTTGTACAGGGCACAAGTCATCCACGCCGGAGTCAGAGAACCTAAATTCTTGTCCCAGCTTTCCCAGTGACAAACTATGTGTCCTTGGATAAATCCCCTTTTTCATTTACAAACCAAAGATCCAGTCACTCATTCTAATTGCCCTTCTGGCTGAGGGGTGTGGCACCAGGAAATCATTCTTATCCTATTAATTTTCAGCCCCCACACTGATGTGCTCTGCTTGTGTTTGCTCCTTCTTGCAGCAAGTGTGGTTTGGCGATCTGCACACCACAGACATTTATTAGACACGTTTAAAAACACACAGAGACCACCCGGGCACACGTTAAAGGGAATGGTCAAATACACTGTGCAGCTGTTTAAGGAGTGAATTTGACTTCCATCCGCTGAGCCGGAGAGATATGCAGGACGTAAGTGAGAACACAGGTACCTGCAAAAGAGCTTGTTAGAGAGTGACTGTTTTTGTGCAAATCAACAAGAAGAGCACTCTGATGTGTATATGCCCTCGTGGGTGTTTGTGTTTGCAGGAAAAGTGGGGAGGACACACCCCAGCTAGGTGACATTAGTTACCTAGGACGGTGTGTGTGCCAAGGGGCTGGGGCTGGGGAGTGGAGAGGGGTTGGGGGAGGGGATTCATTCTTTCCTATGTATTTGCTGTTTCACTGATTTCAAAACTGAAAGAGGAATTGAATCCGTCTCTAAGGAGTCTAACTGCTAGGGAAGCCTCATGGCAGGTATCTATGTCCTGCTGACAGCATCGGCTGCTCTCTGGATCCTGCTGAACCCCAAGGCAGTCATCCCCGTGTGTGCTGCCCCCACAAACGCCGGGAGGGTTTCCGGGGCCAACTCTCCCTTGCACTCTGATTATTAAAGGGATTTTGGCGCAAGACTGACGTGAGGCAGGATCTCTGAGTGTGCTGTGCTTTGGGGACCCAGTGAGCGGTACCCACTTTGATCTTATTGGAATGTCCCCCTCCCTCCCTGCATCCCTGCCCCTGTCTCAAAGGCTGCTGAAAATGCCCATTCTCTGTCCCTGTGGGGTGCAAGATCACAGGCGAGCTTATGGCAGGAGAAGCAGACCCCAGGCCCCTCCTCCACGTTCCTGTAGCCCTGGCTGCAGGCCCTTCTGGGGCCTCCTAGGTCATTCCTCTGACTGCAGAGCCCATCTTGCAAGTCCACCATGGGCGACTTCCTGATCCTCTCATTCTCCCCTCCAGGAAATCCCTGTAGATGGCTATGTTTGATCTTCCACACCCCAGTTTGCTCATTTCCCTGCAGTGGGCTCTGTCCTTCAGAGAGCAGCCCTTCCATTTGGAGGCCTCCCTCCAGCCTTCTTATCTTAGAGCCAATAAGGAAGCATCCTACCCTAGCACATTTCATGGTACTCTGTATTCCATGTTATTCAAAGCCCTCTGGTCTCCCATCTCATTTAAATGTCCTGTTATTATAGGCAGCTAAGTTAGATAAAAATTAATATATAGTCAGAGAGGGACTGGGCTCTCAAGTCAGTGAAAAATCAAGACATCAGAATTGTGGCTGAGGTGCATCTGAAGAAGGCCAGGTCTCAAGATAAAGATGCAATGGCTAGGCCTATATGCCTCCCTAAGGTTAATTTGAGATTATATTATAATTAGCACTACCTAATTACAATAAGTCCAGATAGGCATTAGTTCCCCAGGTGGGGGACCAGAGCATCCAGACCCATCCCTTCCCCAAAATGCCTTTGTTCTTTCCATGTACCCTTGCTATGTGACTTGTTTCCCTACTGGATCAATATTAGCTAAGCAGGTATCCTTGTAATCCTATAGGTTGACTGTAGTTTGCCCCATGTTGTACCTACTTTGTGACTTTGCTGTATAAATTACCCGGATGAAGGGCCTCCGTGGTAACCCACTTGGGACCCTCCTATCTCTCAGGAGCTCTGTCTCAGTAAACATTTCCTACTCTTAACCCCCATTGTCCTTTGGAATTCATTCTTCAATTTTAGGGGACACAAACTCAGCATATCTGACATCTAGCAGGTTAGTAGTTCTATTTCTCCTACATCACTGTCATTCAGGTAATCCTTGGGGCTGGGATGGCTGGGGTAAGGAGAGCATGGAGACATGGAGTAGTTGAGTGGCCCATGTCCTATAATGAATAAAGGCAGTCTCAGGCCTTTGTCTACAAGCTCAGCCTAACATGCATTGTCAGAAGGGCCCCTTGCCCTTGCAGGCCTCTGAAACTGGCTTAATAAGCCAGAGGAGTATCTGGGGAGGTCACTTCACAGGTGCATCCAAGTGGATCAGGGTGGACTCATGATCTAGTGACCACCCAGAGGCCAGGCTATAACCTCTGGGTGACCGCCAACCAGCCTCATGTTCTGGCACCTACATGAAGGGAAGGGCTCTGGGTGGACTGAACAGAAGATATGCTCTTTCAGTGTCAGAGCCAAATACTGACCAAAGACCAAAGGCACAGAAGGTTAGGTGCCATGAGCCAGGAAGGAAGCCAGGCCTCAGAGAGGGTCTCAGACCCTCAGGCCTTAGATTCTCATAAGGAGAGAGAGAGGGCCCGTGACTTCCAGATCCCATGAACTGCCTGGATGTCTTACAGTCAGGTGCACAACAGACCCTGCAACCTTTCAGCGTTATTCCTTGTCCAGAACTGGCATCTGATGAGAACAGCAATGGTGGGGCGTGTGCTCTCTGTGGTGTATTAACTAATGGTCAACTTGTAACACCCAGCTGAACTGAGTCAGCGTGGTGCTGGGTGTGGAAGGCCCACCTGAGGATTGTTGCCAACAGCATAAAAGGAGAACTGGAGGGGAAGATGGGGTGCTGTTGATTCTCCTGGAGAAGCTTGTCATGCTGGTTTTCCTGATATGAACTCAGCTGTTCTCATCAGAGGAGCTCGGGTCCTCACTGTCACTGAAGATGGCTGTGGTCCTTTTCGGGGGAGCTCTGGTCCTTACCTTGAGCTTTGCTTTTTGGCTCCGGTGCGGATCCCTCAGCCTACTGACACAGAGCCTTCATCCCGCTGGCACAGACTTTCTAGCTTCCACCACTGACCTTTGGGCCTTCCCGGTGCAGATCCTTGACACAGACTTGCATGAGACATTGCTGTGGGCTCTGGGCCTCCAGCTGGACTCGTGCAGGACATTGCCATGGGCTCTAGGTCTTCAGATGGACTCATGCAGGACATTGCCATGGGCTCTAGGTCTTCAGCTGGATTCTTTGGATCTCTACTGTGTGGACAGATCTCCCATACTCTTTCGCATTTGACTCTTTGGGTGAATATTATAAAATAATCCTATAAATTATGTGTCCTGTATTAAATCTTTTCCCTTGTAAACCCTGACTACAACGCTCTCCAAAACATAAGGGACAGAATCCCAACTCACACTGGCCTAAGCAAAAAGCATAAATTACTGCCTCAAGAAAATGAAAGTCCCAGGCCTGAGCAGGCATGGCAGGATCCAGAAGCTGGAGCAGTGCCTTGGGACGTGGTCGTCTTTCTGTGTTTCTCATTCCACTTTTTGCTGTGCTACCCTCTTTCTCAGGCTCTCTATCATGTGGCAAAATAGCTGCCAGCAGCATTAGACATATCTTCCGTCCTCTCAGCATCTTCAGCAGAACGTAGTACCTTTCTTCCCAACGGTTTCCAAAAAGTCCCAGAACTAAGTCCCATTGGCTGTTATCATGATACACTCCCTTTTCTGAACCAATGTCTATGATTAAGGGGGTGAGATATTCTGACTGGTCACATCTGGATCATAGTTCTCCTGTGGAGCCCATGAGGAGACAGGTCCACTAGAACTCCTGGGTCTGAGAGTGATGAACAGATGAATTCAGTAAGCTACATGCTGCAATAAACAACCTCAAAATTGCCACCAGATGCACCTGTACCACTGAACTATATCAACTTACTTGCTACTATAACACCTGCCACTAGATCCAGCTTAATTGTCACTTGCCGCTCACTAATGTAGGGTTTTGTTTTGTTTTGTTTTGTTATGTGGGTACCGGGAGTCGACCTCAGGACCTCGTGCTTGCCAGCAAGAACTTGTGCCACTGAGCGATATCACCGGCCCTTTTTTTCCTTTATGTGGGTTCCAGGAGTTGAAGGGGACCTCGTGCTTGCCGGGCAGGTGCTTATGCCACTGAGCCGTCTCACCCTAATGTAGGGTTTTGATATGCATCTGCAAGCCATTGATTTATTATGATCTTTGTGCAGTGAAACCTCTCTGATAATGTTCATCTGTATTTGCAGCTACTCCCCTGTGCTAGCATCACTGCCTCAGCTCCAGCTCAGATACTCAGGCATTAGATTCTGATGAGGAGTGCATAGTTTAGGTCCCTTGAATGTAAAGTTCACAGTAGGGTTCATGCTTCTCTGAGAATCTAATGCCACAGCTGATCTGAAGGAGGCAGTGCTCAACAATAATGTGATTGATGAAGAGCAGCTGTAAATACAAATGAAGCTTTGCTTGCTCGTCCACTGCTCATCTCCTGCTGTACAACCTGGTTCATAACAAGCTGGGTACTCCTGCCCAAGGACATGTCCCCTGTGACCTACTTTGTCCAGCTGGACTGCACCTCCTAATAACCCACTCAGTTGTAAGCTCATCAGTGGATTAATCCATTATGAGTTAGGGTCATCAAGATCTAATCACCTCTGCACTGCCCACCTCTGAACATTCTTGCGTTCAGGATAAAGCCCTTGATACATGAATCTCTGGGAAGCAATTCATATGTAAACCATAACACAGAGGAGTAAAACAACGGTCATGTATTTTATGATCTGGGCCTGAGTGGCACACACAATTCTATTGGCCAGAATGCAATCACGTGACCACATCTTAGTAGAGGGGAGACTGGAAATAGACTTGAGTGGTGGTTCTGGGAGGAAGAGGAAGCAGTCTCCACTGCTAAAGAGAATGGTTGATGCAGAGCAGCCAAAAACAAGTGTCCACCTGTGCTTCTTAGTACAGCCCAACTCCATAGGTCTTCTCAGGGTTCCCAGTGTGCAGCAGTGTTGGCCCAAGCTTCCCAGCTGGGGCCTCCTTTATGATGGCTGGGACTCCAGCTTCCTCTTGGACCCTTGCCCTCGAATCTCCTGGCTCTGAAGCTGTGGCAGAGTTCAGGGACTCCGGGTCAGCTGACAAGTCCACTTGTGTTCTGAGGACCAGCAGGAGTGCAGCAAAGCATGACAGAAGACTGGTCTGGCCCAGAGCTGGCTGGAGCTGCATGCCAGCTCCCTTAATCCTTTACAGTTGTCCTTTACCTTGGTCAGAAGCATCTTCCTCTTCTCCTTAAACGGTAGTTAAGGGTAAACAGGGACTGGGAGGGGAAGCTGACCTGTCACGTACAAAGCAATGGCATCCTGTCTATCTGAAGACCTGGGCTGGGAAGCTTGTGGGCCAACATCGCTGTCAGCGACAGCTGATCATTCATCCATTCATTCATTCACCTCTGAGTGTTCACTGTGCACCTGGGATTAGGCTGGGTGCTAAGACAAAAAAGAAATGAAAAGAAAGAAAAAAAAAAGAAAAGATGACAGGCATAAGATATTGAATCTGACCTAGAGTTGAGGTGATCAGCTTCTATAGGTTGAATAATGAGAGACAAGTTGTTAATAAGGGAAGCTCTGTAGTCTTCCACCATGGTTTGGAGATGAATGGGACTTTAGGCGGGTAGACCTCTGGGGTCATGAACAGACAACCTATTTGGTGTTTCAAAGACCATGCATCTCTCATTCTAGATCTGTCTTAGGCCTATGGTGAGGCAGAAACAGCTATCACTTACTGTGTGCACTGCGCCAGACATTGTGCTAAATAAATTATCCAAATGCAGGGCCTTACATCATTGTCCCAGCCATCTAAGGTGGCAACTCACCTACCCCCATCTTTCCAGATGGGACACAAAGGCTCCAAAAGCCTTGAAATGGCCCAGTTATACAGCCACCAAATGGCAGCAGTGGGACTGACATTGAGCTTGTTGTCCGTCGGGGACCATGAATTATGAATTGAGTCTAGGGGAGGCTGTTCTTGTCCTGCCCTTGAGCCAGACTGGAATGCAGTAACTCTGCTCTTTTCTGGTCACAGCAGAAAGCCCTGGGGCTAATTGCTGCTGTGGCACTCACAGGGCAAGATAAGACCTGCCAAAGACACCTGGGGAAACTACAGTTTCCTTATTGCCCCCTCTCATCCTTGTCCTTGCAAGAATGCGTTGTTCTTACTAGCCCACCACAGTCACCATGACTGTTCCTGGAAACACACTCTGCCCTTCACTCATTGTCCTCGACTCAGATATAATGAATAAACACCAAGGTTCTGGGTGACTCGTGGCCTTTTGTTCCCCAAGAACAGCCTCGGACACCCTCTAGCTCAATTTATAATTTGTGGCCCCCAACAGTCTGCCCTTAAAGCCTAGGTTTGACGTCTGCATGTTAAAGTACAGACAGTGACTATCCAGATGGTCCTCCCACCACCCGCCCCGGAGTGCAATCCCACCCAGGCTGGAGGGTGGTCTGGCGTCTCCAGGAGCTGCTCTACATTTGGAGAGTCAGCTCTGTGCTTGAGACTGAGCCAGGGTGAGAGGGCCCAGTCCTGTGGCTCCGGAACTCTGAACAGAGCCTGGGAACCGAGGCTTCACTTTCCTCCCCTGGCCTCATCTCTTGGCTGCTGATCTCATCCCCAACAGTCAGCCGTCTGAACGGGGCGTCTGAGGACAGTTCTCCTTCAGCACCTCCAGGCAGAAGCTTGGCAGAGGAAACACTTCTCCACCCACTTGGTTTCCTGGTCCATGATGTCTCTTCCATCTGTCTCATTCATTCATGTATTCATTCAATAAATTATCAGTGAGCACCAAAGCTCTGCCCTGCTGTGGACAAGGTACTGAAGGCAGCAGGAAATGAAGGTGGGTAGATAGGAAAGACAAGACACATAAAAAGAGAACTTTAAGGTAGAACAGGATGAGGGCCATGGGAACACCGCAGATCAAGTCCTATGTGAGTTTGATGTGAGGGGAGAGAACACCTCCAGATCTGGCAGGAGTGGAGGAAGGGTACGCATTAAGGAAAGTTTCCAGGAGGTGGAGCTGGGCTTTGGAAGGGCGGGACTGAAAGTGTAGTCAAAGGGAAGGACATTCCACGTGGTGGGAACAGCATGAGCAGAGGCCTGGAGGCATGAAGGCAGCGTGACATCTGAGCAGGAAGGAAGCAATTCCGCCCAGCAGGGGGACAGCGCGGGAGATGAGCAGGGGAACCAGAATGGTCGGCCAGGGGGCCGACGACTGCCCTGCACGTTAGTCACAGTCCAGCCCTCTGGAGTGGGATCTGGAGAGATAGCGATAGATCCAGAAGTCCCAGAAGAGTCCTGACCCCCGAGGTGCAGGCCTCACTGAGTACGCACTTCCCTCACCCCCTACTGCTGTGATTTAATAAGTGCTCCAAAAATACATCTTAGGCCAAGTCAGTAGACAGACTTCAGAGCCTCAGGGATGGAAGGGAGTTTTGAGAGCATCACATCTCATGATTTAAAAAAAGAATCACAGAATCCCCAAACAGAAAACACACACTGCTCTAGTTAAAGCAGGGTGTGGGAGCCTCCCCATTGGATCTACCCGGTGCTCCCTGCAGCAGCTCCAGGACACTCCTGGGAAAGCTGGGACTCAAGAATTATGGTTTAAAAACAACTGATCCAGCTGGGTGTGGTGGTGCACCCCTATAATCCCAGCACTTGGGAGGCTGAGGCAGGAGGATCCTTGCAAGTTCGACTCCAGCCTGGGCTACAGTGAGTTCAAGGCCAGCCTGAACCACATAGTGAAACCTGTCTCAAAAAATATAAAGAAATAAAGAAATAAAAAATAAATAAATAATTTAAAAACCCGATCCAGCCCACTCCCAGTTTCATTCTACAGATGAGGAATCTGAAATCAGTAGAAGAGACACCAGGGAGTTAGGCCACCTGACTGCTAGTTCAGGGCTCTTTTCTCTAACTTGTGCCTAAGATCAGGGGAGAACACTGGAGGAAGCGCATGGATGAAGTGGGTGTGGCCTGCCTCTCTCTCAGATAGCAATGCTGCCTGGGATCTGGTGGCTGGCACAGCCTCAAACACCTGACTCTGGCCTGGTGACAGCTGGGGTTGTGCTGGCTCCCTATGGCTTATCTTGCCCCCAACCCACTAGAGGAAGGATGTAGGGCCAGGTCCTCCTTCTACCAATACATATTGAAAACGGAGATATGGCCAGTAAAACAACTTACAGGCCTTTTAATCCCAGGTCTAGGGAGCAAAGCTTGAGTGAAGGAAGGAGGGAAGCTGTGGGTACATGCGTGTGTGTGATGGCAGGCTGCCAGAGGAAAAAAAGTGAAGGGCAGGGGCTGGGAGCAGGCCTGTGAATTATTACCCAGTAATTGTTCCTTTAACAATTAGCGAGGTAAGAGCCATGGAAGAGGGCCTCCAGGACCCCCAGCTCCTAGCCCAGCGCCAGCTGCAAGGCAGGTGTAAGGCAGGTGTAAGGCAGGTGCCTTGTAAATACCTGCGCATCTGGTAAGGAGGGTGTGCTGGCAACCTTGTTTCTGGGTGAGTTTGTCTCAGCCAACACCAGAGGCTCTTTGCAGCCCATCGTCCTCTCCCAGGTCTGACATCTCACTTCCTCTCTTCTCGCGAATGGGAAAAACACCAACAAAAACCTTGGCAAGGTCTGACAGGAAAGCAATGGACATGTGGGGCATCCTTGCCAGGTGGTACCTTGTCACCCCTGATGTGTGGGATCAGCCCCATCTTCTCCCCTCAAATTCTCCTGACCCTGCATGGGTTTCACTAGGTGAGGTGGCCTGGTGCCCCTTGTTCTGACAGTTTTGGGAAACAGAATCATTCTGATCACTGGCAATGGCAGCAGCCACTCACACGGGCTCTGGGTAACTCTGGGATCAGTGCCCAGCTCAGTACAGGAACAAAGAAGGTATCTGAGCTCAAGATTCACTCTTGTCACAAGGGTCTGGACAGATTTCTCCAGTCCTTTGGATGAAAATTGGGCTGCTCTTCTTTCCTCCTGACAGCTGCCTTCCTCTCATCCAGAGGGGGACATACACAGGCTGTGACATAAACATGAAACCTCAGTCAGTGCTCCCTCCCTGCCAAATGTCCCAGACACACTTGGCTCTGCGTGCCCATTGTGCAGACACTGTGAGAGGCTGAGACAGCCGGAAGATGCTCCTCCGGGGCTTGGAACATGTGGTTTTCAGACAAGGCATACGCTACTGTCTCCTCCCCTGATATTGCAAGAACAGCTTCCCAGCAGCCACCACCACCTCAATTCTGGGAGTTAACTCCAGCTGCTAAAAGGGGTCACTTCTGCCCTTCGGGGTTCTGATGATAATCTCACCCCCCACCCAGCAGGCCTGGCATCGAACACAACACAGGGGTGATGACAGGGCTGAAAAAGCAGATCCATTTTATTTACAGTGATCAGTTGGTGACATGTAGATCTTTGGACATCTGGTGACCCTGTGGAGACTCCTGGGCAGGGCCCACTCCCTGTTGGGGGAACACACCCTCCTCCCTCATCCTGCTAGGTGAATCCAGCCGCTGTCAAGACTCACTTGCCCAGTGAGCCTTGACTCACGGCATCTCTGCTTGGGGAATCTGGGTCTCCACATCTGCCATGGTTCCCTTACCTCCTCTGGAGGCCCATCTTGGTGCTGTTTGTGGGACACCTAGAGAGGTCCATACTTATCTGTCTGCAGAGAGGGGGTGATGAGGAATCCTGTGGGAGTACAAGGCCCAGGCTGGTGCAGACCGGTCAGAGCTGTTACCGGCCCAACCTATCCTTCGCACGACCATCCTAGTCTTCTCCAGAGGCGGAGCAGTGAAGTTCCAGGAGTCCTCCAACAGGTAGAGAGGCTGAGCAAGTCCAGCATTCCTCCATTACCCCAGACTCAGTGTCCATCAGGGACCTGGCCTCAATTCTCCGCAGCCACTGGATTCTGCTCCTACAAGAAGGCCTCTCCGGGTGGTTATTACAAGACTAGAGGGAACCAAGGGCAGGGCCACTGCCTCCACCCGGGCCAGGGTTCAAACCTACCCTCCTGGATTTCTGGAAACTTCTCCCCGTTTCTCCTGAGAGGATGTTTTGGGAAGAAGCAGGGAGGTGGGTGGACAAAAAGACTTGCTGCAAAGCACGGGGCCACTTCCACAATGGAGGGCCCGGAAAAATCCGGGCGTGGAGGGGAGTACTCCCCAATAATCAAGGGCATGTCAGGTGTCACCCTGAGCCGGGACGAGGGACAAGGTCATCACAACTGAGACCACGAGGCGGGGTCGGGGACCAGGGGAGCCGCAACCGCAGCCAGATCAGAGGCTGTGAGTTCAGCGCGCCTGGCCCGCGCGCTCCCGGGGGCCGCCTTTCCAGCGGCGGGGCTGCGTGGGAGGCGGCGGCGGCGCCGGGGCGCCCAGCAGGCTGCACGTCCTCAGCTCCCGCGCCAGGCTCAGCACCTCGGGCCGCTCGCGCTGAGGGGCTCCTCCCTCGCGCTCCTCCGTGTCCTCCTCCTCCTCTTCTTCGTCCTCCTCCTGGATGCTGCTGAGGCGCGGCGCTCCGCGGCCTCGTTCCGTCGGCGGCGGCCGGTAGGCACACTTGGCATTAAGCAGGCGGCGCAGCGGGGCGCGAGGCACCGAGGCGGCAGCACCCCCGGCGCGGAGGTGCTGTTGGCGCACGTGGCGCGCGTCGCTCTGGCGCTGCAGCCGCTTGAAGTCGCTGAAGGCCGCCAGCGCGGTCTGGCGGAGCAGGCGGGCCAGGGCGCGCGCCTTGTGCGCCCGCGCCAGCAGCACAGCGTGGCAGCGCAGCACCACGGCCTTGTGGCGGGCCTGGTGGCGGTAGACCCAGGCGAAGACGCGCGGGTGGCGCCCGTCCGCCGCGCAGTAGGTGATGCGCGGCAGCAGGTAGGCGTGAGCCGGCCTGCGGCCCCCCGAGGCGCTGCGCTCGCACGGCTGCATGCGGATACCGTGCGGCCCCAGCGTCAGCTTCATCTTGGTGCCCCCGCCCGGCCCGCAGCGCGCCCAGATCTTGCCCACCGCGTCGTCGGTGCAGCCGTCGCCCTTGGCGTGCAGGGTGACGGCGTTGCCCAGATACCAAACGGTGTAGGTCGGGTCCTCCTTGTTCAGCTCCACTTTCTGGCGCCGGCTGCGGAACACGCGGCCCAGACGCTCCAGCGGCCAGTCGGGCAGCAGGTCCGGGCAGGAGCGCAGGAAGCTGGAGAGCAGCGACGTGTAGGCGAGCCCCGGGCTCAGGCTTTTCACCTTGCACTTGGCCTCATCCTCCACCAGCACGAATTTGTTCCGTCTCCAGGGCAGCATCGCGGCGGCCGAAGGGGCCAGGGGCGCTGGGGGCTCGCGGGCGTCCTGTCCGGTGGCTGGGGGAGGGGAAGGTGTGCAGCTCTCCACCTCGGAGTCGCGAGAAGCTGGGCGGCGCCGGCGACAGTCGGTGCCCGAGATGCCCAATGCCGGGCGGGGCTAGCTTCGCAGATGCCCGGTGCCCAGCCGGGCTGGCCGCCGAGATTCCCGGGCGGCCAGTAATAGCTTCCCCCGGGAGTGGTTCCAGCCGTCTGGGAAGCAGCGAAGGGCAGGGACTGGGGGTGGCAGGCGCCCCCCCAGGGCCGAATAGGGGGGATTCTCGCGGTCCCCGCCGCCCAAATTACGGCGGCAGGGAGGTCGCCGGAGCCGGGGCCGGGGCCGGCGGCGGCTCGGTAGGGTAGACCAAGAGCGCGGCTGCGGTGGGGACTCCTTCAGGCGTCGCGGCTCCACCTCCCCGGGCTGCCTACATCACCGGGCGGAACCGCTAGTTCTCTTGTCCCCTCCCCTCGCTCCCCCTCTTCCCGCCCCGCGCAGGCTCGCGCTGCCCTGAGACCCAGCACAGGCGCGGTGGAAGCGGTTTAATCATTATTATTGGAGGGGAGGGGTCAGAGGGGCGGTTAGGAGTAGGAATCGCCAGAAACATTCCGGAGGGCTTTGCCAGTGCAAATTTCTTACTAGTGGGCTTCAATTTCCCCTTGGCTCATTCAGGGACCCCCCCCCCACCTTTCTAGGATTCCTGCCGCCCCTCACCCACAGTAGGTCCCTACTTCCATTTCTGAGAGTAGGATTCGGGTGGGTTCCTGATAGGGCCAGCTTGGCACACTTTCTCTCCTGTCTGAATAGCACAAAGCCAGCTGAGGTGGCCGAGCAGTGCAGTGGAAAAGTACTGTGGCTTGGTGAAGCTTTCTCCCAGGTTCCTCCAAGGTCGTGGGTGAGGCCCTGCGCCTAAGCAGGGAGGCCAGCCACTGCTCCAGGGCCTGGTCACCTGGAGAGAACCACAGAGGATACTCTTTGAGGAGGGGGCTTCCAGAGCAGTGCTGGGGCTGTGGGAATTGCAGCTGAAACAGGCCCTCTGGCCAAAGTACAGTCTTTGGGCTCTCTGAAGATTAAATTATTTGTGAACTCCTGATGTGTTTCCAGGTGTTTAGCATTTGTTATCTCGCTTAATCCTCGAGACAGCCCAGGCTCAGTTAAATGATTGGTCCAAGGTCACGAAGCTGGTAGCGGGTAGATCTGGATCCAGGGCCCCATTAAGGCCTGTGTGATGGTGAGGCTGCCCCCACTGGTCTATGCACCCACCATCTGCTGCCTGTGGATGGGCCCTTTGCCCTCCTTCTCTGGGGCTCTGAGGGAAAGTGACTGGCTTTTGGGAGGGGTTCTGCTGTACTGAAAGACAGTTTTCTCTGGGTGTGGGGACACATTTTTTTTTTCCCCTTACAGAGTTTGTTAAATCACCACTCCCTGTCTCCTCCCTGATAGTCCAAGAACAGCTTCCCAGCAGCCACCACCACCTCAACTCTGGGAGCTGACACCAGCTGCTAAAAGGGGTTACTTCTGCCCTTCGGGGTTCTGATGATAATCTTACCCCCCACCCAGCAGGAGTGGCATCAAACATAACACGGGTGGTGACAGGGCTGAAAAAGCAGATCCATTTTATTTATAATGATCAGTCCAGGTCAGGAGTGAGCCCAGGTCTGGGCAGGGGCTGAGTTCAGTGCTAAGCCAAACCCTGTGAAATCTGAGTCAGGGCCGTGACAAGATGGTGTGCTCATTTGGGGCAGCAGGCAGGGGTTCAGAATCCCTGGGGGGAATAAAAGTAAAATAACAAACCACGAGGGGGTACTGAATGCTCCTAAAATAATATGTAAATAAAGAACAGGAAATTAGAATTGCAGAATCTTGCTTCGGAGGGTGTTCTGCTCTGGTCCACCACAGTGATCCTCCTGCCTCAGCCTCCCAAGTGCTGGGATTACAGGTGTGTGCCACCACGCCTTGCAATAGTTTGTTTTTGTTAAGCCCCCTAGACCAGCAAAGCAGCATTTGTTGTAAACTCTTTTATCCATCACTTTAATTCTCACTCCTTTGTTACCTTGTTAACAACTCATCTGGCCTCCTGTGCGTGGATTCTCCTCCCCCTTTCCTTAGTTTACAGGTCTCCTCCAGGGCTTCTCCTTACACCCCCTTTCCCTTCGCCCCAGTCCACAAGAAGCACTCCAGACTTGTGCCACGTCATCACTACTTCGTAGACTGGCCTGCAGTCAAATTTTTTTAAATATAATTTTTATTTCTACCATATTTCTACGGATATTAGTTTTAAAAGTCAAATAGCTAGTTTATAGTAGGCTTCTAATTAAAAAACCCAAACAATCTCTTAATCCACCCTGTGTCTCAATTTTCACTTCTAGAGACAACCACCACTCTTTTACACAGTTTAGATGTCATTTCTATAACATGCTTCCATATTTCTAAGTGACACCTCTAATTCAGATTTCCAGTTTGAAAATCATTATCTATCATCTTCCTATTTAGAAGGTGAGGATTATTGCTCTTTATCTACCTCACTCTCCCTCCTAGTCTGGTTACAATTTTTCGTTGTTAGCAATATTCAGTGTTTAATTATTATGACTCAGTAAATAGTGATCAAAGTTGAGTCTTTTTTTGTTTTTTTGGTTTTTTTGGTGGGTACCAGGGTCGACCTCAGGACCTCGCGTGCCAGTAGGCACCAGTGCTGCTGAGCGATATCACTGGCCCCTTTTCCGTATGTGGGTTCCAGGAGTCGAACTCGGGCCCTCGCGCTTGCCAGGCAGGCACTTACACTGCTGAGCCATCTCACCAGCCCCAAAGTTGAGTCTTGAAGTGTGTCATGGTTCTGTTTCCCTTATTAGACAACTTTTTAACTTTTTTCCAGAAGTTAGTCATTGCCTCAGTTTTTAAAACAAAACTTCCTTGTGTGCCTGTCACTAATTCATTTTCTAGTTCTCCAACAGAACCCTAAAACTCCTTTTGACGTGGTTGGGCACACGGTTGGGTTGGAAACAGGCAGTGTGGAGACAAAGATCTCTGCAGTTCTTTTCCTTTCTTGGAGCCCTCCCTCCTGCAGTGTCCTCCCTGGGCTCCTACCGAGATTATTTACTCCTCACACTGCTGGGCCTGGTGCTGGGACTTTGCTCTGTTCCCAACCTAGGGATTTTCTTTGCTTTTGAATCCTGTTTCTGAATCCCTTGCCCATCCCCCTTGCTTTAGCAGAGCAGATGCCTCCAGCATCCTTGATTGATAGTTTGGCTTGGTTTTGAATTTTGGGTTGGCAATAAATCCCCCGTGGTCCCCAAAACTGAAGGCATGATTCACTGTTTCTGTTAAAAAGTCAAATGGGCCATGTGGCTCAGTGATAGAGCACTTGCCTAGCATGCCTGAGGCTCTGGTTTTGATCCCCAGCACTGCAAAATAAATAATAAACAAGCAAGTAAAGATAAACAGTCAAGGGCCGGTGAGATGGCTCAGCGGCGTAAGCGCCTGCCTTGCAAGCGCGAGGGCCCGAGTTCGACTCCCGGAACCCACATACGAAAAAGGGGCCAGTGATATCGCTCAGTGGCACGGGTGCCTGTTGGCGCACGAGGTCCTGAGGTCGTCCCCCTGGTACCCACAAAAAAAAAAAAAAAAAAAAAAAAAAAGATAAACAGTCAAATGACAAACCTGATCCTATGTGTATGACATGATTTTTCCCTCTGGAAGTTTTTAGGAACCACCAGAGGTCTAAAGTTTCATGATGATGTACGTTCACTATGGGCATTTGGTGGGCCATTTAATCAGGAAATCTATCTCTTATAATTTTAGAAATCAATTTTGGGGATATTTCTTTGTGTTGGTTTCCTCTATTATATTTTCTCTCTTTTTGTTTGATCTCCCAGATTGATCCTCTATTTTTTCCCCAAAAATAATGGATGTTCCCACTAACAATGTACGTGGCTTCCAATTTTTTTTTTTTTAATGTGGGTACCGGGAACCGAACTCAGGACCTCGTGCTTCCCAGGCAGGCGCTTGTGCCGCTGAGTGATATCACTGGCCCTCTATATCCTTACAAACATGTTATTTATTTATTTATTTATTTTTTATTTTTTATTTTTGTGGGTACTGGGGGGTTGACCTCAGGACCTCGCGCACCAGCAGGCGCCCATGCCGCTGAGTGATATCACCGGCCCCTTTCTTCGTATGTGGGTTCCGGGAGTTGAACTCGGGCCCTCGCACTTGCCAGGCAGGCGCTTGCACCGCTGAGCCATCTCACCGGCCCTTACTGTGGTTTTGATTTGCATTTCCCTAATAATTAGTGATATTTTAAATCTTTTCATATGATTGTCAGCCATTTGGAGAAGTGTCTACTGAAGTCCTTTGTCCATTGTTAAGTGGGTTTGTTTATTTTTATGGTACTGGGGATTGAACCCAGGGCCTTTGCACTGAGTTGTATCCCCATTCCTGTTTTTTATTTTGAGCCAAGGTCTCTCTAAATTGCTACATTGCTCAAGCTGGGCTTAAATTTGTGATCCCTCTGCCTCAGTCTTCCGGAGCACTGAGATTAGAGGCCTGTACCGCCATGCCCATCTGGGTAATTTGTTTTGTTGTTGAATCATGGTATTCTGAATTTTTTTTTTTTCTTTTTTCTTTTTTTTTTTTTTTATGTTGGTACCAGGAGTTGACCTCAGGACCTTGTGCTTGCCAGCAAGCGCTTGTGCCTCTGAGTGATATCACTGGCCCTTTTTTTCCTTTATGTGGGTACCGGGAGTTGAACTCAGGACCTCGTGCTTGCCAGGCAGGCGCTTATGCCGCTGAGCTATCTCACCAGCCCCTGGTATTCTGAATATTATCAGGAATCTGATTTGCAGTATTTTCTTATTCCCCCTAGGTTGTCTTCATTCTCTTGTTTGTGTCCTTTACACAAGGGAAGTTTTTGGTTTTGATATAGTCCAGTTTATCTATTTTTTCTTTATCTGTGTTTCTAGTGTCATGTTCAAGAAATCATTGTCAAATCCATTGTAATGAAGATTTACTTCTATGTTTGTTCTAAAAGTTTTACTGTTTGAGGTCCTACCTTTAGGTCTTTGATCCACGTGAGTTAATTTTTATATGTGGTATTAGATAATGGCCCAATTTAACTTTTCTGCACATGACTATTTCAGTCTTTCCAACACCATTTGTTGAGAAAGCTGTCCTTTCCCCATTGAGTGTTCTTGACATCCTAGTTGAATATAATTTGAACATATATGCAAGCATTTATTCTGTGCTTTGTTCCACGGGCCTAAATGGCTGCCTTTATGTCAATACTATGCTGTTTTGGTTCTGTAACTTTGTAATAAGTTTTGAAATCAAGAAGTGTGAGACCTCTAATTTTGTTCTTCTTTGACTGTTTGAAGGTTCTTGAAATTCCAAACAAATTTTCAGATGGATTTTTCTTTTCTTTTCTTTTTTTTTTTTTTGTGGGTACTGGGGGTCGACCTCAGGACCTTGCGCGCCAGCAGGCGCTCATGCCGCTGAGCGATATCACCGGCCCTTTTGTCGTATGTGGGTACCGGGAGTCGAACTCAGGACCTCGCGCTTGCCAGGCGGGCGCTTATGCCGCTGAGCTATCTCACCAGCCCAGATGGATTTTACTATTTCTTTTTTTTTTTTTTTTTTGTGGGTACCGGGGGTTGACCTCAGGACCTCGTGCGCCAGCAGGCACCCGTGCCGCTGAGCGATATCACCGGCCCCTTTTTCGTATGTGGGTTCCGGGAGTCAAACTCCGGCCCTCGCACTTGCCAGGCAGGTGCTTACGCCGCTGAGCCATCTCACCGGCCTGGATTTTACTATTTCTGTGAACAATGCTTCTGGGATTTTGGTATAGATTGTATTAAATGTGTAGCTTGCTTCAGGTGACATTGACATCTTGACAATATTAAGTTGTACAATCGGTAAGCACAGGATGTCTTTCCATTTATTTGTGTCATCTTTCATTCTTTCCAACAGCGTTTTGTGTACTGGTCTTTTGTCTCCTTGGCAAAGTTTATTCCTCAGTATTTTATTCCTTTTGATGCTATATAATGGAACTTTTTCTTAATTTCTGTTAATTTCCTACTGTTCATTGTTAATGTAGAGAAACAGAACTGATTGTTGTATTTTGATTTTTCAACTTTGTGAATTCATTAGGTCTGAAATTTGCAGAGGGTGGAATTCTTAAAGTTTTCTATTTATAGTTTTTTTTGTGTGTGTGGGTACCGGGGGTTGAACTCAGGACCTCCCGCTTTACGCCGCTGAGCCATCTCACTGGCCCTATAGTTATTTTTTAAGGCCTTCAATTTCCTGATCTGGCTCCTGATTCCTTTTTCCTGGGTTTTTGTTTTGTCTTTTGCTTGTTAAATTAAGTAAACAAATGTATACTTCCTCCTCTAATGTCTGTAACTGTTGCTATTGTCCTACCTGAGAGGCAGGGAAGCTGATCAGAAAAGCTCTATGTGGGCCGAGGGATGGATGGGGCTTTCCAGGTGTGGGCCTCATTATCTGATGACGTGCTCAGCCATTGTGAGGAAGCCCCTTAGTGTGGAGGTCACGGTGTCTTTTCCTCTGGGCTGGCCACTGTCTTCAGGGAATACTGCCGGAGCCTCTTCCAGGCTGGGGAGGGGTGCGAGCTCCACCTGGGGGCGAGTGGAGCTGGGGCCAGGAGGTCTCACTGCTCCCCTAATTCCGAGTCTCCACATCACTCAGGACAGGGGAGGGTATCTGCTGCTCTGATGCAGGCTTTCAGCTCACCCTCTTCTTATTGCCACCCCGAGATGTTTGGTGCTTGAAATTCCTGAGTTCCCAGGGCTCCTCAGCTGCAGGGGCATTGATTTTCCTTGTGTTTTAATCTTCTCGGCTGTGCTGAATTTGTTGCCGCCTTGTCCTTCTTCCTCTCAAATGTTGTGAGCTCCTCTCAGCCACTGGCATCTTTTTGTCCTCATCAGTGCCTACCACTTGTTCCTTTGCTGTTGCTTTAGTGAGGCTTGAGGGAGGGTCGGGGAATGTTTCTCAATTTGCCATGTCTGATGAGAAAGCTCTCCTTAGTGGACCTCTGATGGTTCCTAACAGTGCTCAAGATTCATGTATCCGCTGAGCACGGTAGTGCGTGCCTGTGGTCCCAGCTACTCTGGAGACTGAGGCAGGAGGATCACTCGAGTCCAGGGATTAGAGGCCAGACTGGGCAACACAGTGGGACCCCATCTCAAAAACAAAAAGAAAAGAAAAAGATTCATGTATCATACTTACTTGGTCTCATTATCATCTATTCCTGGGAATGTAAAAGTACCTCAACGCATGTTAACTGACTGATTAATTCATATTTACTTATGCATTCATTCAGTGATTGTTTTTCCACCAAATGAGAAAGTTAGACTAACTGCCAGATCACAGCCGGTGTGGATATTTTGTCATCTTAGAAATTATTTAATTAAGTGAGTATTGAGTTCAAAACTAGACCCTGGGAGGGGACACATAGATATATAAGACATTCCCACTGTGGTCAACTTCCAAGATGCCCCCCACCCTGAATCCTTGCTTTCTTGGTAGTCATTCTATGTGAGTCGCTTCCCACATGGAGTAGGGCTGACTAGTAATGGAGAAGATATTGTGGAAATGACACTGTGTGATTCTGAGGCTAGGACATGGAGGACATTGTGGCTTTTGCCTTGTTCTCTCTTAGATCGCTCACTGGGGTGGAAACCAGCTATCATGTCATGAGAACACTCAAGCAGCCCAATGGAGAAGTCCACATGGCGAGGAACTGAGCCTCTTGCCAACAGCTGGCGCCTGTTTGCCATCTCTGTTAGCAAGCCTTCCTGCCATCGGGTGACAGTGGCCTCAGTTTATAACTAGCCTGAGACCTCAAGAGAGACTGAGCCAGAACCTTGCAACTAAGTTGCTCCCACATTCCTGACCCACAGAAACTGATATCAGAAATGTTGCTGCCTGTGTTAGTTACTTTTCTTTCCTTGCTGATGCCCAAAATTAAGTGAGGAAAGGTTTATTTAGCTCACAGTTTGTGGAGGTTTCAGTCCATGAACCGCTGGTTCCAAGGCAGGGTGGCATGTGGCAGAAGGGTAACAGTTCATGGCAGCGGAAGACAGCAAAAGCAACAAGAGCAAAAAGGGGGAGGGGAGCAAGCCTCTTTCCCTCCCTTATGTTGTATACAGGCTGCCTGCCCCAGGGTGGGTGCAGCACTCACACTGCCAATCTCAGCACTAGACGATGAACAAATCACAAACTCTAATTCAGCCACCTCCAAGAAGCCTGCCCTCCATGACCACATGAGGCTTTGGGGGGACATCCAGACACAAAGCATAACATTGCCTTAAGTTGCTGAATTTTGAGGTAATCTGTCTCTCAGCAAAAGATAACTAATTGGTCAGCTTTTGCACTGGCCCCCAAAGCTCTGTATATTCCTCGTCTCCCTGTTTCCCTGTGAGCCCATTTGAACATCCCAGCCACACTATGCTGGCCTCCCTCCAGTCTCTCGAACCACTGAGCCCCTTCTTGTCTCAAGTCCTTGCCTCCTGCTGTTCTGGTTTGTCCCGTCCTCTTTTCTTCCCACCTGCTCCTCTTCTAGTCTATGCATCTTTCAAGCGGGTGCTGAAATGTTGCTGCCTTGGGAAATAGTGCCGACTCCTCCTGACTTCCCATGGTCCTGTTCCACAAAGTCCCCTTCAAAGCGTCTATCAGAACTGGAATCAGGGGCCGGTGAGATGGCTCAGCAGCGTAAGCACCTGCCTGGCAAGCGCGAGGGCCCGGGTTCGACTCCCGGAACCCACATACAAAAAAAGGGCCGGTGATATCGCTCAGCGGCACGGGCGCCTGCTGGTGTGCGAGGTCCTGAGGTCGACCCCTGGTACCCACAAAAAAAAAAAAAAAGACTGGAATCAAGTAATTATTTATGTAGTCATTTATTTTTTTTTATTTTTTTGTGTGGGTACCAGGAGTCGAACTCAGGACCTCGTGCTTGCCAGGCAGGCGCTTATGCCACTGAGCTATATCACCAGCCCTATGTAGTCATTTACTTAATGCCTAGCTCCCTGGCCCCTCCTGACACACTCAGCCCTTTGGGGGCAGGGGACTTCTTCTGTCCCCCACACAGCTCACTTCAGTGCCCCGGACAGTGACTGCACATAGTAGGTTCTCAAAGGATGCACGCTGAGTGGCTGCGATGTGCTCCTGCGTGTGACCATCTTCATCATCTCCACTCCAAGCAAAACGTCTTAGAGCAGGTCCCTCCTCGATGGCAGGGCTGTCCATTATTCTTTTTTTTTTTTTTTTTTTGTGGGTACCGCGGGGTCGACCTCAAGACCTCGCGCGCCAACAGGCACCCGTGCCGCTGAGCGATATCACCGGCCCCTTTTTCGTATATGGGATCCGGGAGTCGAACTCGGGCCCTCGCGCTTGCAAGGCAGGCACTTACGCCACTGAGCCATCTCACCGGCCCTGTCCATTATTCTTAAAGGACAGCACATACGCTTTGTTTTTGGAGTTTCACTTCCGACAGTGACTCATTTTGTGACCTTGAGCTGCTTGCCTTTCCTGTCTGAAAAAGGTAGATAGCAATTGCTACAATGTTTCTTTCGAAGGCTGGGAACTGTTTCATTTAGAGAGATTTTGACAGGGTTCTCAATGCTCTTTTTTTTTTTTTTTTTAATGTGGGTACTGGGAGTGGAACTCAGGACCTCACGCTTGCCAGCAGGCACTTGTGCCACTGAGCAATATCACCAGCCCTTTTTTTCCTTTATGTGAGTACTGGGAGTCACACTCAGGACCTCGGGCTTGCCAGGCAGGCGCTTATGCTGCTGAGCTATCTCACCGGCCCCTCAATGCTCTTAAAGTATAATTTTCTTAATATCTGGTGGTTGTAAACAATTATGTAAGTGAAATAGAAGTGAACCATGATTGACCACGGGAATGTATTGCAGTTGTAGGGTGTATGTGTGTGTGTGTGCATGCCGTTTGGGGCTGAATTATTACATATTTGTGAGCGCATGTTTTTTGGAGTCTGTTTGCTCTACAATGCCCAGGAACACCCTAAATCCTGCAGAA
Organism: Erethizon dorsatum; assembly: GCA_028451465.1. Lineage (NCBI taxonomy): Eukaryota > Metazoa > Chordata > Mammalia > Rodentia > Erethizontidae > Erethizon > Erethizon dorsatum. The sequence continues at coordinate 120,206,850 of CM051827.1, forward strand.
GACCTGTTTGGAGATATAATTGTTTGTTTGGCGCTGTATCCTTTTCTAATAAAAACAAACTAATATTTACGTGAAGCTTACAGTGTGCCAGATTGTGCAAAACTCTTTTTCCTTTGTCGCAGCCAGGCCTCACAATTACTTTTTCAAGGTTGGAACCATTACTATTCCATATTGTAGATAAGGGGACTGAGGCTCAGAGAGATTAAATAACTTGCCTGTGGTCACACAGCTCATAAGTCGCAGAGCAATGACGAAAGACTGCCTGTGGCATCTTCTTAACCTTTGGCAAAATTGCGTATGGAGGGCCGGTGAGATGGCTCAGCGGCATAAGCGCCTGCCTTGCAAGCGCGAGGGCCTGAGTTCGACTTCCGGATCCCACATACGAAAAAGGGGCCGGTGATATCGCTCAGCAGCACGGGTGCCTGTTGGCGCGCGAGGTCCTGAGGTCGACCCCCCGGTACCCACAAAAAAAAAAAAAAATTGCGTATGGATATTTATAACTAAGAACATAAGGTAAATGAGAAATGTGACATAAATTACTAATCAGAGTAGCGTGCCTATAATCAGATGCCCAGTGACTGAGTGGTGTGGATGCAGGAGATGAGCAAAGTTGAGGGAGGGAAATGTTTCCTGCAGAGTGCCTGTACTCAAGAGATAAGCCGTGGGTACAGCCATCACATTACAGTCCAGTTCAAAGCAAAATCACATTTCTAGAACAACAAAACAGTGTAAACAAAGACCAGGCTTTGAGTACAGCTGGGTCTCAGAAATGCAGACAAGAGGAGACACCTGCAGCCCACCAGACCCTAAGCAAAAGCAGATGAGGTCCAAGACAGGGCAGAGGAGGGATTTTGAGTTCTCTCCATCTTGTACTGAAACTGACGGCATGAATCCCTCCACTTGAGCCCCTAATCTTTCATGTCTGGCCACTATTCATTCACTCAGTCAGTCATTCAACAAATGATTTCTGGACACGTGCTGTGTGCCAGGCATTGTGCAAGGCGTGAAGATACAGATGAGAGCAAGGCAGGCACAGCCCCTGTCCTGGTGGAGCTTGTAGGCTTGTGCGGGAGAGGGATACGTGTTAGGGGATATGTGCATTAAACTGTTATGCACACAGTGAATTAATTACTTGCTGAGAAGAGTGAGAAGAGCGCTGTGAGGGGGCTCCTAATTTAATCAAGGGCATCACTTGAGGAAGTCATTTCATTTGAAACTTAGAGGTGTTGCTAGGGGAGGGCGTATTAAAAAAAAAAAAAAAAAGAACCAGTGTGTTAATTATCAATCTGTAACAAATGATGCCAAAACTTGGTGGTTTGAAACAATAATCATGTAGTCGTTTCTTTTGGTTTCTGGGGATCGGGAACTCAGGAGCAGCCCAGCTGGGCAGTTCCGGCTTGGGATCTCTTGTGAGGCTGCATTGAAGGTGTGAGCTGGGGCTGTGGCCATCTGAAGGGCGGCCTATGGCTGAGGATCCGTCCTGATGGCCCCTCCACATGCTTGGGGAGTTGGAGCTGGCTGTTTTCTGAGGTCTCTGATTCTCTTTACAGGGTTGCTTGAATGTCCTCAAGTCGTGGAGACTGCTTTTCCCTAGTGAAGGAGCCAAGAAGAAGCTGCAAAGCGTTTTAGGATTAATCTCAGAAGTCGACTACATTCTGCCCATTCCAGGTCACCCAGGGCCAGCCCTACTCTGGTGTGGGAGGGGACTACACCAGGGCAAGAGCAAGGGCTATGCAACTGGGAGGCATCTGGAAGCTGACTAAGAATGATAAATCAGCAGTCGTGAGATGATGGCACCCCCATACTCCCTGCAGCCCTCTCTTGGAAGGCTGGCTCCTGTCCCACATCCTCAGACCACTGGCTCTGCAGGGGACAAATGTCATTGCTCCCCATTCTTGCCACTAAATCCCTTTTTCCTCCTCCAAACTCCCACGTCATTGGACCATGTCACCCACTGCTTCTGTCAGCTGCAGTTACCCACAAGCCCTGAGATTCTTCTTCCTCTTCCCTGAATATTTCAGTGTCTGGCTCAACCTCTTCAGCAGCACCATTCCTACCCAATTCTTAATCATTTTATTACCCACAAGAGTGATCCCACAGCCGTCTGGCATTCAGTTCTGAAGCCCAGGAATGGGTTTATTCCCTTCTAGCACTAGCGAGTCTGTTTTTTTTTTTTTTTTTAATTGTTTTGTTTTGCTTTGCTTCCCAAATAATTAACCAAAAAAGTCACCCTTGCTTAAAAAGAAGAATAAGGGAAAACCTCAATGAACAGTACTGGTCATATGACCTCCTAACCAGTACTCTTTCTTTAGGTTTACAGGAAAAGGAATGCGTGGAACATCTGGTGAGCCATGGACAGCCTCGAAACCACGTCAAGAGTTGATTATTCCAAGATTTAATGGCCGTCCTGGAGCCCACCAGCTATGTGTACACTCCCAGGAAGACCCATATAAGTTTTGCACCTGTAACCTCCGCAAATGTGGATTTTGGGTGAAAGCTCTCCATCTTTCACCGGTTGACTTTTTGCCAATAAATCTCTTGCTTTCCTATCACACTGACTCTTGAGTTGTTGGCTTCATTGGGCAGCAGCAGAACCAGATCTTTCCCGGTTATACGTCCTCTTCTCTTCCCCACATCCACACTCATTCCCATTATCATCCCATTGACCTCCACTGGTAATATCAATTTAGAGCACCCCACAGTCTGAGCATTTACCTTCTGTTACCCCATCTCCAACAATTCTTTGGCTCCCCTCCCCCTACCTGGGCCTTTAATTCATTGCCCTTTCTACCTTTCATCTCCTCATTTCCTTATTTCCCTCCTTACTCAGCTTAAATATCATTGCTTCCTCATATGCCCCTATATTAGTGTCCTGTTGCTGCTGTAACACATCACTGAAAACTCAGTCATTTTTTTTTTTTTTTGTGGGTACTGGGGCTCGAACTCAGGACCTCGCGTGCCAGCAGGCGCCCGTGCTGCTGAGCGATATCACTGGCCCTTTTTTTCATATGTGGGTACTGGGAGTCGAACTCAGGACCTTGTGCTTGCCAGGCAGGTGCTTATGCTGCTGAGCCATCTCACCGGCCCCAGAAAACTCAGTAATTTAAAATACCCAGCTCTGGAGGGCACAAGTGCAAAATGGGTGCCATGGTGCTAGCATAAAGGCCATCATTCTGCTTCCCACAAACCTCTCAAATGCCTTGTGCCTCTCTGTTTATTTTACTAGCCTGAGAAAATCCCACATCTCTGTGAACCCAAATGTCCCCTACTCCATGCCTGGACCAGCTGCTCATCGTGGAGAGAATCAGAAACAACAGCTTGCTTAGTTCCTGACAGCTCATCTCAAGTGAGCCACAGGCACTGCCAGGCAGTTCTACTCCTGCCCAAATGCATTCATGCTCCTTCCCGGATGCTGACAGCACACCTCCTCCTCTCTCTTCAAACCCCCACACTTCCTTCCCTGTCCTCATTCGCAGCTGCCACTCTCGCTTCCTACTTCCCTGAGAAAAGTAGAGCAGTCGGAAGAGAGCTTCCCCAGGCTGGCAGCGCCCACATGCCCTTGCGTCTGCCAGGCGCCTGCCTGGCACAGCCCTCCCCTGGCACCTGGAGCCCTTCTCTGCTCACTGCCTCCAGAGAGCCTTGGTGCTGCCTTCTGAGTTATCAATTTCTCCCTCTCCTCTCTTCTGGATCATTTTCCCATCTGCATACAAACATGCTATAATTGCTTCCATCATACAAAACAGAACAAAATAAACCATCTCATTCCGGCATCTTCTTTGCAGCCAATGCTCTGTTCCTTTACTTTTCTCTGTAGCAACACTTGAAAAAGTGCGTTCTGTTCCTTGGGTCCAGTTCCTCCTCTCTCACTCTCTTGAATCTGCTCATCTCCTGCCTTGGCTTCCACTTGAATGCTTCTCAAAGTCACCAGCAAGCACCATGCTGCTAAATCCATGGGTGGATTCTCGGTCCCCACACATCCTCCTGTACTCGGTGGTGTTGGATACAGCTGACCCGCCCCCAGCATGCTTTCTTGACCTCCCTTTTTGTTTCCTTGGTTCCCGGGAGCTGCTGCATCTCAGTGGCTGGTTTCTTATCTGACTTCAGGTAAATCCCTCTCTTGGTGGGCACATCCAGGCTCTTAGCTGGAAACACCATCTTATAAGCTAATGACCTCCAATGTATGAGTTGTGTGGACCTCTCCTTTACCTCCAGGCCCTTTCCTACTTTGCCCGTGGGGGTCAAGTGACCTCAACATTAAAATACAGTGAGGGGGCTGGTGAGATAGCTCAGCGGCATAAGCGCCTGCCTGGCAAGTGTGAGGTCCTGATTTTAACTCCTGGAACCCACATAAAGGAAAAAAGGGCCAGTGATATTGCTCAGTGGCACAAGCGCTTGCTGGCAAGCGCGAGGTCCTGAGGTCGACTCCCGGTACCCACATTAAAAAAAGAGAAAAAAGAAAAAATACAGTGAGGGTAATGCCAGGCTCCCTGTCACTCAGGCCAAGAACTTTAGCATCAACTGACCTTGACTGCCCTCCTCCTTCACGCCACTTAGTCAGTCTGAGCCAGTTCACATCAGCTCTGTCTCTGAGTATTTAAAGGTCCTGACCCCTGCTCCTACCTTGGTCCAGGCCACTGTCGCCTCTCACCTGGATTCATGGAGTAAGCTCTTCTGTGCTCTCCCTGTCTGTCCCCAGCCCCCTCCAAGTCTGTTCTCAACATGAGACCCTTTGGGAAGCCAACTCCAGTCACATCCCATTGCTACCCAAACCCCTGGTGGGCTCCTCACAGCCCACCAGCCCCTGTGTGAGCTACCTCTGTGGCCCCTCTGACCTCACCTGCTAGCCCCCCTCTCCGTGGGACCACTGCACACTGGCTTTCCAGGGCTAACTCTCAGAGCCCAAGGGCCTCCTCCCCCTTCCTAAGTGTCTTCCCTCACTAGGAATGTTCTTCAGACACGCACACATCTCCCTCACCCCCTTTTTCATGTCTTTGCCCAGAGGCCACAGCTTGCTGTCTAGCCCCTTTATTTAAACAGGCAACCTCCCCACCCCCCACCCATGTCTGCTCCCATGTCCGGCTGTAGCTCCACCAACTTCCCTGTCTGTGAGAGTTTCCTGCTGTCCCATAACAAATTCCAGTGATGTCTTAAAACAACATAATGCATTGTTTTACAACTTTGGAGATCAGAAGTCTAGCCGGGCATGGAGGCACATGCCTGTAATCCCTCATGCCTGGAGGCTGAAGCAGGAGGATTGCCCCGAGTGGGAGGCCAGCCTGGGCTGCACAGTGAGTCCAAGGCTAGCCTGAACTGAACTACATAGCAAGACCCTGTCTCAAAAACAAACAAACAAACACAAGCAAAACAAAACAAAACAAAAAATCTAAAGGGGCTGGGGACATAGCTCAGTGGTAGAGCATTTGCCTAGCAGGCAGGAGGCTCTGGGTTTGATCCCCAGCTCCCCACCCCACAAGTCTACAATAGAGCCACAAGGCTGTGTTCTTTCTGGAGGAACTAGGGAAGAATCTGTGTGTTCCTGCCTTTTCCAGCTTCTAGCGGCTACCCGAATTCCTGGACCTCTCTTCAACTCTCTCAACTCAAGATTTTTTCCTACCCTCCTCTTGGAGGATGAATAAACCCACAGTTACAATGCAGGGATGGCAATGCTGGACTCCCTGTCACTCAGGCCAAGGATTTCCATCTTCAAAGCCAGCAACATTGAATCCTCTCTCTGACTTCATGTTGTTTTTTTATTTTTCTGCTGGGGATTGAACTTAGGGCCTTTGCAGTAGGCTACAGGGGCTCACGAAGTGGCCTAGTTACCCACTGTGTTCGAATTTGTGATCCTTCTGCCTCAGCCTCCCAGAGAGCTGGGATTACAAGCTTGGGCCACCATGCTTGACTATGCCTCTTTCTAGAAGGATCCTTGTGGTTACCTCAAACCTACCTGGAGAATCCAGGGTAAGGTCTTCATTTCTAATTCCTTATCTTAACCACAGGCAAATCCCTTTGCCATGTAAAGTGCCATATTCACATAATTTACAGGGATTAGGATGTGGGTATTTTTTCAGGGTTTAGGGAGGCTGACATTCTTGGCCTATTACACCTGCTGAATATATATATATATTGTCCAGAGGTAATATATATATGTAATTTTTTATATGCGGGAGTCGAACTCAGGACCTCGTGTTTGCCAGGCAGGTGCTTATGCCGCTGAGTTATATCACTGGCCCAATATATGTAATTTTTTTGAACTATGTAGCTCCAGGCTGGTCTCAAACTCACTGAGATCCTCCTGCCTCAGCTTCCTGAGTGTTGGAATTACAGGTATGTACCACCACACTGGACCAATAAACCATGTTTTACTTTTTTATTTGTTTACCATTTGTCTTCTTGAGGGCAGGATGTAGAGCCCTCAGAGAGGATTTTTGTTTGTGTCCCTATTGTCTGGGACTATGTATTCATACTCAATAAATGTTTGTTGGGGAGGTGCATCTGAATTTTTAGCTATAGCTGTGTTTGCCTGCTTTTGATATACCTGCCACCAGCAACAGCAGCTAATCTTGGAAAGCACCTGGCACATACGTGCTGGGCAGTGCTGACAGCTCCTGGGGTGGCTTCAAGGAGAGCAACAAGCCATCCCTCAGCTCGGGCAACCTGACTGGAGCCTCACTCCCCCATCCACCTGCCACTTCTTCATGGGCTGTCTCAGTGCAATTTCAGTGTTTTGGTGCAATCATGGAGGATTTAATTCCTCCAGGAGATTTCTAGAAAGAACCTTATCTTCCTCAGATTTGAACCAGAGATTCATCTTCAGTGGGGGGTTGTCACCATAGCAACTGAACTTCTGAAAAAATGGGTATCAAGTAACATTCAGATCCCAGTGCTCATGGCAACCGCCATTCTGCGTATTTTTGGGAGAAAATGTGTCTTACCTTCTTCCTGCCTGTGATTGGGGGGAAGGGGAGGGGAGGTTAGCAGCCCAGATTTCCTCCTAGAATTGATGGAAGCATGGAGGTTTTGATAATAGTAGGGTTAGAGGCTGGACCCCTCCCCCAGCGTGAAAGCAGCTCTCTTCTAGAAGGTCATAAAGCCAATGCCTTCCCCATCTCAGGTCTGTCTTCTATCCCCTCCTCTTTGACACTGCTCAAATTTCTGGAGACTTGTTTGGCTTCTACAAGGGATGCACGTGGGATCAGACACACTCAGACACACACACACACACACACCTGTGTGCTGAGGATCTGATCGTGTAGGCATCGCCATCCCTCCATTCTCCCATTTCCTTGCTCACGGACTCTGGTGCATTCCCTGTGTAAACACACACCCAGTGCCTGCTATGTGCCCAGGACTATGCTAGGGCCTGAGAAGCAAACAGGACACAACTCGGGATGTGAGCCTCGCTCTTTCTGAGGAGATAAATAAACACGCAAATTGCACTGTAGCTTGAAAGAAAGGGGCGTGCAGGCACAGGAAGGAAGGGAGTGATTAACTCCAGCAAGACATGAGTGGGGGTGGAAACCCAAGAATCCAGCCTTGTTTTAGGTTCTTTTGCAGAAAATATTGGCCAAACTATCTTCATTCTGGGAGGCTTAAGAAAAGGTCTCTAGCAAGTTTCTCAAAAGCATCTTCGACTACTCCTTGGCAGCAACTGAAGATGCGTATTCTCCCCATTGTGATGGGTCTCAGAATCAGTGCACGTACTTAGTGTTTTTTCTCTGTCTGCAATTAGTGGTGTGTCTTTTTTTTTTTTTTTTTTTTTGGAGACAAGTTCTCACTGTTTAGTTCGGGCTGGACTGGGACTCACTGTGTAGGCCAGAATGGCCTCGAACTCCCAGAGATCCACCCGCCTCAGCCTCCCGAGTGCTGGGATTACAGGCATGTGGCAAAACACCAGCCAATGATGTGTCTTATAATTAGGGATGCCTTAGAATCAAGGATACATGGTTTTCTCCATTTTTATTCCCATGTTTATTAATAAGCCTGAGACCTCAGAGAATCTTCTTGGCCTTGGAGTCCTGCTCCCATTTTCTTCGTGGAGAAGAGTAGTCTTTCCCGTTAAAGACAGGGTGTGGGTCCGGTTGGAAGGATTTTGAGGGGCTTCTCTGGACCTGGTGGCAGTTCAGTTTGTGTTTGAGAATGAATTTTGGAGCCTGACGGCCTGGCTTAGCATCAGGAGTCTCCACTTTCTAGCCAGGTGCCCCTCGCTGAGCCTCAGCATCCTTATCTGTAAGATCATAATATTTCCTGCCTTTAGGGTTGATTTTCCTTCAACTCATCCGTTGAACAAATGAGCATCTCCTGTGTGTCTGGCACTATTAAAAAGTCGAGGATGTGACAAGTAGACAAATTGCACAAAATCCCTGCCTTGGCGTGCTTATGTTCTGTTGGAGAACACCAATGATGAACATGCGGTTTTCAGATATATCACTTTAGATATGAAAGCCACAGGATGGAGGTCTCAGGAGTCCCCACATAGGAGTTGGGGACCTCTCTCCTCTCAGCCCTCCAAGGAGGTTCTTGACTCACGCTGTGGGAAAAGAACTTTAGGAAAAGGACTCCAGTTTGGGCTCTGACGCCTGGGTTCAGACTGGCCAGGTCACAAAAGTGCGAGGCCAGCTTTTATGGATCAGCTGAGGTAGACCAGAGTCTGGTCAGTCGTTCTGTCCATTCTGGTTTCTCCGGAGGAATCCTCTTGGCCTGAGGGGCAATTTGGTTCCCAGGAGATGGTTCTCCTTGCTCTGGAGTGGGGCTGACTTGGCTGCCATTGTGGGGTGATTGCTCCTGTTTGGGGGAGCTGATCCCATCACAGGGTGGTCTGTAAGGCTCTGATTTTCCTGGACCCTGAAAAGAGTATGGGTTTGGAGACTTCTAGGCACCGCTTCAGGGGTCTGGAAGTGAACATGGCAAAAAGCTGGCAACTAGGTGTCACTGCAAACTCTGAACTTATTCGTTACTCTTTCTTGTCTTGGTGTCCTCAGAGTTGAAGGAGGATGACACAGCCTGGGTAAATTTAGGGCTAATACACCTTTCACTACAGACACTTCTGAAGTGATTAAAATGCCTACGTGCAGGACTTAGTAGGGATCTGACCCAAGGTTTTTAATAAGGGAGACAAAAATTGGACTTTCCTTGCCTCCTTTCTACCTATATTTATTTTTTCTGTGCTACCTCAGTAATTAGTACTTTGGAGAAAAATATAACAGGAAAGTAGGTAGGGACAGCTAGAGCAGAGGAGTTGGTAGGAGTTAGCAGATACAATTAGGTTCGATTGGCAGTAACAACCACAACAACAGTACTCAGAGAAGACAAATATTCATTTTGCTATAATAAATGTGGGGAGTCAAGGGTGGTTTCATGACCACTAGGGACGCAGGTTTCTTTTATTCTGTTGCTCCGCCATCTTTTATACCTGGCAATTACTTCATGGTCAAAGATGGCCGCTGGATCTCCAGTTACCTTGACGGCATTCTAGTCACCAGGAAGAAAGAAGGATATGAGGGCAGATGTGCCTTCTGTCCCTTAAGAACATTCCCCAGTTTGACGTGACACTTCCCTCTCCTTCCTTTTTGACAGGAATTTTATCACGTAGTTAAATCTCTGCAAGGAGAAAGAATGAAGTTTTCGTGGACCCAGCCAAGAATTAGAGATTCTATTACCAGGAAAGAATGGCTAGGGCAGATACAGGGGTAGAATTACCGTCTCTGTCACAGCTTATCACAAGGATTTGATTAGATACTGCAGACAAAGGATTTGGCAGAGAATAAGTGCTTAATATGTATTAGCTATATTTTGACTTAAAGTTTTCTCAAAGCATATGTCTTTGGGTGCTGGTAACCTTTGAGCAGGTGGGGACATGGAGGCTGAAAGGTGCCTGACCTATGGCCACAGAACTGAAAGGTGGCAGATCCTATGCTTGTGAGATGGGAATCAGCGTGTGACAGGGATGACAAAGGAGTCCTTGAGGTCCCGGGTTCCAGACCCCAGGTCATGCCATAGCAGGAGGGACATGGAGGATGAATGCAGCAAGTGGTGCAGGGCCCCTGTTTCTGGCCCTAGGATGTCCTTCCTCTCCAGCAGGTAGGCCTGCATTTCTTCCAGGATCACCCATGGAGCGGTGGCTTTTTCAGAGCGGTTTCTCTTATGCTGACATACCTCTACTCAGAAACCCCTGCTGCTGCACTGGGCAGGGTGGCACACACTATAATCCCAGCACTAGGGAGGCTGAGGCAGAATGATCACCATGAGTTCAAGACCAGCCTGGGCTATATAGTGAGTTCAAGGCCAGCCTGAACTACATAGCCAGACCTTGTCTCAAAAAAACAAAAAACAAAACAAAACAAAAATAAATAAAACAAGAAACCCCTGGCGCTTACAGAATAGAATCCAAACTCCACAGTCTCTGACCCTTAGTAAGCATTTGATGCAAATTTACTGAAATAATGAATTAAAGTGCCTCCGTGAGCTAGCTGTAATTTACTTTTCAGCCTCTCCCAGTGGAATATAATCTGTAACTCAAGTTTTAAGAACTTTTAAGAAAACTCGGGTTATCAAACTACTATTTAACAATAATTGCCAGGTATGGTGGTACATGCCTGTAATCCCAGCACTCAGGAGGCTGAGGCAGGAGGATCTCTGTGAGTTCAAGGCCAGCCTGGGCTACAAAGTGAGTTCAAGGCCAGCCTGAACTGCATAGTGAAACCCTGTCTCAAAAAAGGAAAAAAAAAAAAAAAAAAAAATTTTTTTTTAACATCCATTGCTCACACAGAAACTTCTTTTTTTTTTTTTTTTTTTTTTTTGTGGGTACCGGGGGGACGACCTCAGGACCTCGCGCGCCAACAGGCACCCGTGCCACTGAGCGATATCACCGGCCCCTTTTTCGTATGTGGGATCCGGGAGTCGAACTCGGGCCTTCGCACTTGCAAGGCAGGCGCTTAAGCCGCTGAGCCGTCTCACCGGCCCCGCTCACACAGAAACTTCTGTTCCAATTCTTTAAATTCAAGAATGGAAAAGGGGTCTTTGTGTGAAATAATAAAGCAAAACAGAGAATATCAAGTAGCGTCTTTACCAAAGATTTGGGCAGAATCTTCTGCTGGCTGGGACCTAGAGGATCAGACTGTGGCATTGTAAATTGAGCAGGGCTGAGATTGGAGGTGCATTTGGAGAAGAAAAGAGCCCTGGAGGTGTCAGGCAGTCTGGCCAGTGATGCTCAAAAACAGGTTATGAGAAGATCTGCTTGTGCTGTCAACTACAGAAGGAATTTCCTGTGGCTCAGGGAATCAAATTTCATTAAAGATGAGGGTATTTTTTTTGGTGCTGAGATGGAACCCAGGGCCTTGCACATGCTAAGCAAGCACCTTCCACTGAGCTATACCTCCAGCTCCAGTTAAGGTGTTGATTTAACCTTTTAAGCATTCCTGCAGCTACTTCTAAAGAAGACAAAGAAAATTAGGATTTGCCCTGCATAAATGCATCATTTTGAATATGACAGTGGCTAATCCTGTATGACCCCAAAGCCCAGACTAAGAGACATATTTTTTAAAAAATCAAAATAAAATTGTCACAACATAATTATTGTTTTTAAAAAATTTATTTCAATAGAAAAGAAATAAAAAAGAATGAGAGTATTTTAGATTTAAAATTCATAAGCATTATCTTGGTCAGGTTATCAGTATCCTCCTCTTCTAGTCTCAGCCTCCAGTCCCTAGACCAGTGGTCCCCAACCTTTTTGGCACCAGGGACTGGTATCATGGAGGACAATATTTTCCATAAATGGGGGTGGGTGGTGGGTGGGTGGTACTGGGATGATTCCAAGGAGCACCCAACCTAGACCCCTGAAGTGCACAGTTCCTAGTAGGAATTGCAGTCCTATGAGAATCTAAGACCACTCCTGATCTGGCAGGCGGCAGAGCTCAGGTAGTAAAGCCAGTGGCGAGGAGCAGCTGTAAATACAGATGAAGCCTTAAGCACTCACCCGCTGCTCACGTTCTGGTGTGTGGCCTGTTAGGAACCAGGACTGGTACTGTGGCCCTGGGGGTTAGGGACTCTGCCCTAGGCCACATGAGGTGAGTACCTGTCCCAAACTGGGCAAACTGTTGGCAACACTGATTGATCCAGGCATGAGCATATGCTCCAAGACAGCTAAGTGAAGTCTTTTTCCCAGTCCCCACCTCCCCCTAGTTCTGCTTGCAAGATGAAGTGCTTAACTTGGCACCTTTTGCAACTAAGACCTAATTATAAGAAGAAAGACTAATGATAGTAGAAGAGACAAGCAAACAGGCAGGGAAAAGCTAGGACAAGATGGGGGAGGGAGAAGGGGAAAGGAGGGAATAAATAAATGCTGGTGCATTTGAGCCCTGGGTCCACATGTGCTGGAGTCCAGCTTCAACCTTGAGTCTTTTCTAGCTGGTTTGAGTTGGGCAAGGGGTGAGATTACAGTGAGTCAGATGAGGCACTTAAAGTGCAAACGTTAAGGAGGCGTTTGTAGGAACGACTGTGGGCCCCTCCTTACATTTTTCACTAGCTCCTCCTCACTAGCCACCCCTTAGTCTTCGACAATGAGTTGAGCTTCAGTGACTGGTAACATAGTCTAACATCAGCTCTACTTGTATTTTGTAATTTCAGGCTAAAAACATCCTATGAGTTGATCCCATTGGTCAAATGCATGTAAATATTAGCAGTATATCCTATAGAACACAGATATCTGGGTCAAGTCCATGGTTTCCAGGTTAGGACTAGAAGCCCTAGCCTACTTCCCAGCACTGACAGACATCGTTAGAATGCAGGCTCTTCATTAGGAGCGTGGTTCGTGTTGGATATCGCTGAGTCATATGTCACTGTGACTTTCTCAGAGCTCCTGTTGCTGACTTGTTCTATGGTTCATGGGACAGAAACTGAGCACTCACTCCCCTTCAGTAGGTGGCAGCACTTACAACAGTGCTTGTCACATAGAAGGTGCTAGATAAATATTTGTTGAGTTGAACCAAACAGCACCCCAATTTCTGACCCCTCCATGCTTATCTAAGAGTGGGGAGCTCCCCCATTCTGATTACCTGATGTTTTCTTCCCTGATTAGCTCAGGGATGGTGTCTTAGTTACTTTTCTCATTGCTGAGACAAAATACCCAATGCACAAAGTTAAAGGAGGAAAGGTTTATAGTAGCTCACAGTTTATAGAGGTTTCAGTCCGTAATCAGCTGCCTCCAAGGCAAGGTGGCAGGGCAGAGAGACATCACAGAGGAGAAACTGTTCATGGCAGGCAGAAGGCAGCAAAGCAGCAAGCAACAGCAGCAGCCCTCTTTTTGTCCCTTATATTCCACCCAGGTACCCTAAAGGCAGGTAGCACTCACACCCAGGGTGGGGCACCCTTAATCCCAGCATAGCACACTTAATCCCAGCATCATACACTCTAGATCCAGCCACCTTTGAAAAGGCCCACCTATGACCATGTGAGGCTTTGGGGGGCACATCTAGATATAAGTCATAACAGATGGTTATGTGACCCAAAGCTTTCCATAGACTCAAATCCCAGCACTTTGGGAGTCCCAAACTGTTATGGTTTATACCTGCTTTGATAACAAACTTTACACAATAAAATTTATTATAAGATGTCAGGGATAGAGGCTGGGGATATAGCTCAAGTGGCACAGTGCCTGCCTGGCAAGTGTGAGGTTCTGAGTTCGATTCCTGATTCCTGGAAAAAAAAAAAAAGAAGTCACGGATAGAGTGCCTTCAGGCACAGTTCGACCAAAACTTCATCTCCATTTCACTATGACTCTCTTAGCTTTGCCCTTCTCTGTATATTGGTGTTGGTGGCAACAAGATGGGGTCTACATATTCAGAATTCAGATACATTGACCAGAAGTAGAAAATGGATGATCTCTTCTAGCCTGTGCTTCTTAAGATTTTTCCTAGGAGCTCCTCAGCAGGCCTCATCCCCTGCCTTCTGATTGGACAAACCGTGTCACACTGCCATTCCTAAGCCAATCCTTGGCCCAGACTGGCTGGACCACCCTGGCTGGCTGGATGGGGCTAAGGCCAAGGTCCACCTCCCTGTAGCAGAGGCTCCTGTATTTATTCCTTCCTCTCCAGGGCCCAGAGTCTGTTTTCTCTTCAGGTTCCATCCCATACTGCACAGACAACTCTCTCCCATGCTGGGGAAAAGCATTTTGCTTGAGCTTGTTCCCTGTCCAGCCGCCATACTGTTTCTCTACTTCTTCTGTTGGAGGTAGGTGGGCTCATGGTTGGCCATTACTAAGGTATGCAGAAGGGCTCTTTTTCCAGTTCTTTCCTCAGGATAGACCAGGGCTCTGGACAGCAGAACTAAGATTAAGGAATGGAAATGTCAGAGACTCAAGATGGCTGACAACAGATTTCTTGTTAGGTAGTCAGCTCTGAGTCAGTGTAGAGAGATTTCACCTATTGGAAGTGCCTCGATTTGTCCATTCATCCACTTATTTATTCAACAAATATTTATTAAGTACCAACTACATACTTGGTAGTGAGTTAAGCACTGATAATATGGCAGTTACCACACACAACTGGGTGCAGTAGTGCACACCCATAGTTCCAGCTGTTTTGGAAACAGGACAGTCTCTTCAGGCCAGGAGTTCAAAGCCAGCCTGGGCAGCATAGCAAGATCCTGTCTCTAAAGAAGCAAAAAATTAAAAGACACTCCCCCAGAACTCCTGGGCTCATTCAGTTTAGAATTTAGCAGGGGAGATGAATCTTTTTTTTTTTTTTGTGGGTACCGGGGGTCGACCTCAGGACCTCGTGCTTGCCAGGCAGGCACTTATGCCGCTGAGCTATCTCACCAGTGCGATGAATCTTAAACGAATAGTAATGCACATGAATACATCTTACATCTTTTTCTTTTTGTCCTTTTGAGACAGGGTTTCAGTGCTGTTCAGTCTGGCCTTGAATTCACTTGGTAGCCCAGGCTAGCCTTGAGCTCACAGCGATCCTCCTGCCTCAGCGTCCTGAGTGCTGGGATTACAGGCGTGTGCCATCACACCTGGCCATGATTACAGGTTAGAGTAGGATGATCCCCCAAAGTCTCTTCTAATCAGAGATTTATAATTCTATATATAAGATGCTTATCTGACTGGCACATAGTAGATGTTCAGTAAATGTTCTTGCTGTTGTTATTCTCTAACCACAGAAGCCCTTGGTGACATTTTGGCCTCTCAACCAGCTACATTATCGTCCTTATATGACTCATTTGCCATTTAGCCACATAGCTTCATTTGATTATTCAACTTTTACTTTCTTTGTATAATAATAATAATTTTTTCATGAATTCTACAACTTTTAATCTACCAAATGATGCTGAATAAATTTAAGTGGTTAAAAAACAAGAGTTATTCAAATAACTCTGTGCTTCCATTTTGTAGTTCAAGAACACAAGTAACAAGGAAAAGGAGAATTCCTTACTGGTCTACAGCCATTTTCACACATCAGCCGACAGTGGTCCTGTGTGGAAAGCAGGGATCTTGCCCCTCTTTCTGGCTGAGGAAACTTAAGATTCAAGATGTTGAACTGGTTTACCTAGCACAAGGCAGGAGGATGTGTTTCTTTCTCCAGTCTTCAGGCAGCTTGAATAGAATTCCGGCTGAAAGATACCCGGGGAAGCATCTACTTCCGTCTCAGTTTACAGATGAGAAGCTGAGACTCCAGCAGGTGATGGCCTTGCCAGAGGCGACATGGTGGGTGTACCACAGTGCCTGATCTAGGACTTGGGGCACCTGACTCCAAGTCTGTCCCAGTTCACCCTTTCCCAACCTACACAGAGCCAGTGACTTCCCATTCACCAATTGGCTCTTTATAACCAAGGGACTCTGGTGATGCTGGAAGTGAAGCAGTAACAGGAATGGTCACAGGGCCTGATGGCGAATGGCAAGGCTGAGGCTTCAGGGGACCCCTTATACAGTCCAAGGTTGGTCCTAGTTAGAGCCTCAGCACCCCGTTTAGTCTGCAGACCTTCCAGGCCCTTCTTCATCTCCTTTCCCCAGGCCTCCCAAGCTCAGGTCTTTTGCCTCTGCAGCCTGTTCTCCTGGCGCCTCCTCGTGGCTAAAAATATCAACTGCAGCAACGACGGAACACCTGTTCTCAGGAAAACCCTGAGCTGGTAGAGACTGAAGGACCCTTAGACATTATTTTAAAGTTTGCATATTTATTTTCCCAGCAGTGGGCTGACTCTCTGAGCCCAGATTAGAATCTAGGAATCCGGGCCGGTGAGATGGCTCAGCGGCATAAGCGCCTGCCTTGCAAGCGCGAGGGCCCGAGTTCAACTCCCGGATCCCACATACGAAAAAGGGGCCGGTGATATCGCTCAGCGGCACGGGTGCCTGTTGGCGCGCGAGGTCCTGAGGTCGACCCCCCGGTACCCAAAAAAAAAAAAAAAAAAAAAAAAAGAATCTAGGAATCCTGGCTTCCAGGCCAGTACCTCAAATGGGCTGTCATTGACTAAATATTTGAATAACAGTGACGTGTGTGACTCAAAGAAGGAAATGACCCAATCAATTGCCAAGTTATTTTTAGGATTAAAAATGTGAACTAAATCAAAATTAGTTTCCTTTCCTGGTTAAGCATATAGTTTTGGAGAAAGAAAGAGTTGGTCAATCCCGGCACCTTCACCTCACCGAGTCTCAGTTTTCGCATCTGTAAAACAGAGATGAAAATAGCCCCGGACTCCTTTGCACAGACGAAAGAGAGAATAGTGTGAGATGCTGTGTGTGAAGCACAGTGCCAGGCTCACCAAATGCAAAACTTAACCCAAAATTCATCATAGACCTAAATGTAAAACCCAAAGCTATAAAACTTTTAGCAGAAAACAGGAAAAAATCTTTGTGACCTTAACTTAGGCAAAGATTTCTTAGATGCAACATTAAAGGCATGATACACAAAAGAAAACAAAGGTAAGTGGTGAAGTTCATAAAAATTCTGAACTTCTGTTCTTCAAAAGACAATCTACTGGCCAGTGATATAGCTTAGTGGCACAGCGCCTGTCTGGCAAGCGTGCAAGGTCCTGAGTTTGATTCCCATACCAAAAAAAAAAAAAAAAAAAAGACGATCTACAGAAGACAAAGGCAAGCCACAGATTTGAAGAAAATATTGTCTAATCATGTATTTGTTAAAGGATTTGTGTCCAAAATGTGCAAAGAACTCTCAATAATCAGAAAACTAATAACTCCATAAAAATAGGCAAGTCAGGTGTGGTGGTGCATGCCTGCAATCCCAGCACTCAGGAGGCTGATGCAGGAGAATCCTTGAGCCTAGGACTTTGAGTCAGCCTGGGTAACATAGACAGATCCTGTCTCAAAAGTAAAAACAAACAGACAAAACATGGGCAAAAGATTTGAACACATACTACATGCACAGGGATATGTATGTGGCAAATAGCACGTAAAAAACATGGCCAAAAAAAAAAAAAAAGGCCAACATCGATAGTCATTAGAAAATGCAAATTAAAGCAGTATGGGATTTACACATCATTAGAATTCTAAAAATAACACCTGAGGAGACTTAACTGACCTTGATAGATAGCAAGAGGTTAATTTTTATCAACACAGGTCCCACTTTAACTTGGTCTTAAACATCCAGCAGAAAAGTATCACCAAAAGATGTATGAAAACAATACCCTAGTAGTAAAAGCTAGGTAGGAAAAGGGGCTCTAATTGCTGACCCCTTCTGGCAGTTTCCAGCTATACCAGTAGCTGACCACTGTTATGATTCATTAAGGCAGGAAAAACTACAGTGGAATCTATAAAAGCCCAACAAGAGTCTTTAAATTCCTTCTCTCCATCTTCTTATGGCTAAACTAGAAGGACTTATAACAAGAAATACCAGACTTATAGATAACCTCCATCAGTAGAGGGATCTAAGAGCCAGCTGGGTACAAAGCAATCCCTTAAGAGCAGTTTCTGGATGCGGCTCTTTCCCCAATCTGCCGTTCCATTCTAGCGCTCATGCTTTGAGTGTACATGCTTCAACTTCTTGGAAAATATGTTTTTTCTTGCCTAGAGGCTGCCAAATTCTAAGCAGATGGAAGCAATGCAGATGGAACCAATGACAAAGTTACCAGACTCCTTTTACTGGGATCCCCTAGATTGACCTCATAAAGGGAATTCATAACTGCTAAACTGCAACACAACTTCTAGCCAAGGCCCATTAGATTAGCTCTCTGGAGATGGCCCCTGACTGCAGCTTCCCCTACACTGACCTTTCTCAGCTTGAAGCAGCTAGATAGAAACTACACCCCTTCTCCCCTAACCACAGCTAGGGATACCTCTTCAGAGGGGGGAATATTGTAGATAGCCAAGTTAGGTAGAAATACAGTAGTCAGTCAGACAGAGCTGGGCCTTCGAGAGAGTCAGTGCAGAAGATGAGAACATGTCAAAACTGTGGCTGGAGGCCAGCTGAAGAAGATTAAAGTCACAATGGCCAGATACACATACTTCCCTAAGGGATAAACAGAAGTTTGGTATTATTGGTATCACCCTTTTGAGATTTCCCATTATCTCATTAGGGGTGGGCCATCCTCACCCACCCACTAAGACTAAGATTAAAACTACTAAGACTAAGACCACTAAGGCTAAGATTAAAATGACTAAGACTAGAGACAAGACTAAGATTATAGATTATCGACCAAGGTTAATGATGTCATCCATATGCCCTTTCTCATTGGATCAATATACGTAAGTGACTATACTTGCAATCTTATTGGTTGATTATAGTTTTGACCCACATTGCTCCCACCTCACGATTTTGCTCTATAAAAGTTCCTTTGAGAGGTGGACTTGTTGGCAACACATTTGGGACCCCTGCTTTCTCTCAGGAGCTATTTCTATTCCCCATTCCTATTCCCTGTTCCTATTCCCCATTCCTTTTCTCCAATAAATTTTCCTACTCTTAAAAAAAAAAAAGAATGTTCAAAAACCAAAAGATTGATCATATCAAATGTTGGTGAGGCCGTGGAAGTCCTGTGTAAACTCTCATACACTCCTGGTGGAAATGTAAAATGATACAATCATTTTGGGGAACTATTTAGCAATTTCTTTTAAGTCCCTTTCTCTAATTTTTAAGTAGCTTGAATAGAATCGCACCTGAAAGACACCAAAGCAAGCACCCAATCCCTGAGGTACTGGTGACTTCCAGTGACCAAATGACTTGTTTAGAACCAACTGATTCCCTCAATTTCATGTGCTTATCCAAGAGACATAGCACATGACTGCACCAAGACAAAAGTATAAATGTTTATAGAACTATTTGTAATAGTTAAAAACAGTAAACAATGCAAATGTCCATCAATAGGTAAGTGGTGTCTTAGTTACTTTTCTCATTGCTGAGACAATATACCCATCACCCACAAGGGAGGAAATGCTTATTTAGCTCACAGTTTGTAGAGGTTTCAGTCCATAATGAGCTCCAAGGCAAACAGGCACCGCAGAAAAGAACAATTCATGGTGGGCAGAAGGTAGCAAAGCAACAAGGGAAAAGCACAGCTCTTTCTATCCCTTATAGCTTATCCAGGATACTTAGGGTGGTAGCGTTCACATTCTTAATCCTAGTGCCCTTAATCCTAGCACTGCACCATGAATCAGTCCCAGCGTCACACACTCTAGATCCAGCCACCTATGAAAAACTCCCACCTGTGACCGCATGAGGCTTTGGGAGGACATCAAGACACAAACCCCAAAAATGGATAAGCAAATTGTATATTCATACAATGGAATACTGCTTGGAAATAAAAAGGGAATTGACTGTTATTCATACATGCAACATGGAAAAAAATCTCAAAATAATTATTTTGAGTGAGATTATCTTACTCTAAGCACGAGAAAAGAGAGGATATACTGTTTGATTCCATTTTTGCAAACTGATCTAAAGAGACAGAAAGCAGATTGGTGGTTGCCTGGGGATGGCTGAGGGTGGGTGATGTAGGAAAGGGATTACAAAAGGTTACTGGAGTTTGGAGGGTGATGGATATATTCACTGTTGTGATTATGGTGACAATTTCACGGGTGGAGACATATGTCAAAACTTATCAAACTATGCACTTTAAATATGTACAGTTTATTCTATGCTGATAAAGCTGTTAGAAGGGGCTGGTGAGATGGCTCAGTGGCGTAAGCGCCTGCCTGGCAAGCACGAGGTCCTGAGTTCAACTCCCGATACCCACATACAAAAAAAGGGCCGGTGAGATCGCTCAGCGGCAGGGCACCTGCTGGTGCGCAAGGTCCTGAGGTTGACCCCCGGTACCCACAAAAAAAAAAAAAAAAAAGCTGTTAGAAAAGTAGAGTGCCTGGGCCCTAACACTGCCTAGTGGGATTTCATGGTGAAGCCAGGACCGGCCAGTTGCCCTCAGAGACTCGCCCTTCTCCTGTGGTGTGTGGTGCTGGGGAGGCCACGGCCCATCACTCCATCTGCTGGGACCCGTTTTCGTTCCGCAAGATCTCCCACCTTTTCTGCTGGGACCTTTGGCTGGAAAATGGTAAATAAATCCCACTGGTCCAAAGGAGACTGAGAAATTGAACCCACTGGGTGTGGATCTGACCCCCACTTCCTGTCACCTCTTTTAGGAAACCCTCAAAGCCTACATTCTTCCATGAGCTTCTGACAGCAGCATCATCATAGATGAAAAGTGGATCAGCTCACTGACAGGGAGATAAATACGATTCCTTCCTCTTCTGGCTTTTCACAAATTGCCTTGAATTGTAGTCTTTGGGTGCTTTTCCTACCTTCACTAAATCATACCCCAATGCATTTCCTTTTTTTTTTTTTTTTTTGGTGGGTACCGGGGGTCGACCTCAGGACCTCACGCGCCAGCAGGCGCCCGTGCCACTGAGCGATATCACCGGCCCTTTTTTCGTATGTGGGTTCCGGGAGTTGAACTCGGGCCCTCGCGCTTGCCAGGCAGGCACTTACGCTGCTGAGCCATCTCACCGGTCCTGCATTTCCTTTTTGACATGGCTACTGGGAAGCTTACAGTCAAGATGGGGTCCAACTGTACGACTGACTCATCCTAGGTGCCTATTACTAGGTATTTTCCTGCTCCTGTTAGCTGGTTTTCATTTTTTCTTTATAACTGTATTTATTCTGATCTGTTTTATAGTGTGTTCCATTATATGAAGTCTCAGATTTGTTTTACAAATTGGTAGGGTTTAGTCATAAAAATTCTCCCCATACCCCCTCTGCAAGTTCAGAGAGCATGTCTTGCACATGACCCCTGCGTCCCACTGTGTATCTGGGAGACAAAACTGCATGGCATGACTGCTCATTCAAAATATGTTTGGGCTGGAGCTGGGAGTGGTGGTGCACACCTGTAGTCCTAGCACTCAGAGGGCTGTGGCAGGGGGATTGCAAGTTCAAAGCCAGCCTAGGCTACACAGTGAGGCCCTGCCTCAAGAAACAAAACAAAATGAAAAGCAAAAACAAAACAAACAACCCCCACCAACAAATTAAATGGCTATGGTTTAGATCTAAAATGCTTAAATGTATTCAGAGTGGGGATTTTGGAAGGTGATTGGATTGTGGGGGCTTTATACTCACCAGTGGAATGAATAGATGAATGTGCTGTTAGGAGGTGGGGCAAAATTGGAGAAGGAGAACCACTGGAGGCATAACCTGGAAGGCTGTGCCCCACAGCTTCCTTTCCTCTTGCTGCTTTTTGGCTTCCATGGGTTAAGCAGATTTCCTCTGCTGTGCCCTTCCACCACGCCATTTCGGCCTTGGAGCCAGCTGTCCATGGACCCAACTCTTGAAACCATGAGCCAAATAAACCTCTCCTAAGTTTCAGGTGTCTGGTATTTTGAGAGAGAGAGAGAGAGAGAGAGAGAGAGAGAGAGAGAGACAGACAGACAGACAGACAGACAGACAGACAGACAGAGGTCAAGAAGCTGGGAGATCGCTTAGTAGTAGAGCATTTGACTAGCATACGCAAGGCTCTAGGTTTGATCCCTGGCACAACAAAAAATATGTTACATATATTAGATAATTTTTGATAATTATATAAGGGAATGTTCTGTAAGGAAACTGGATACTATTATCAGCATCTTTTCTATTTCCTGTTTCCCATGGCACCTGACTGTTAATATTCATGCCGCCGCTAAGATGACTGATCTTGTATCTATTTGGCCCTGGCGAATGCCTAAGAAGCATTTACCCAGTGATTTTCAGGGAAGTTTTGCTCTGCTGAAGGCATGTGTGAATTTAAGTCTAGGGTAACATGCTTCCAGTGGCACTGTCCTTACTAACTTGTCGGTCCGAGGTCAGCTCCTCCACCCCCTAGAAGCTCTGCCTGGTGCCTTAGGAACTTATCTTACTTTGCCCAAGTTAGGAGGGGCATTTTAACTTGTGATTCAGTGAGAACAGCCATTCTAAGCTGGGAGTGGTTCCCCAGGGACATCTGGCTGCAGCTGAAGTTGCCCATCTCCCATCGGCCAGCCTAACAAGGCCAACGTGATATAAATTTCAAACTGTCCCAATGTGATGCGCTCAGCATGGTTAATGAAGGATTTCAGCCTTTGGCAAAAGAGGCAGCGTTATTTAAAACCAAACTGTCTTTTTTTTTTAAAATAAACTTCCAAGAAACTCATAAAAGGGCCTGAAGGATAAAATAAGAAGGCCCAAGATAGACAGAACCATAGACAAGAATCTCTAACCTATTCATGGGGAGAGATTCCCCCAGTTTTCAATTTTATGGCCTCCTTTTTGTTCTTTCCCTTGCTGTGTAAGTATACAGGAATTTTGATTACTGAAAACAAAACAGGCTAGATCATGCCCTGGCTCAGCCTCAAAAAGCTTTACTGGATCTCATTCTAAAAATGATGGACTTCACAGTTTTGCTTTGGCATTCAGGGTCTTATACGATATGACCTCAACCCTCCTTTTGAATTACATGCTCCTTGTTCTCTGTCACATCCCGGCCCACTCCTGGGCTCTAGCCATCCTGGCCCACTCTTGCTAGCTTTGCCCTTTTGCTCATCTTTCCCCTCTGCATGAAGTCTTCCTTAATCCCATCCTGGTCTGCCACTCCATCCTCCCCTCTGTTGACAGAACTCAAATTCCTTCTAGATGAGAATAAACAACACCCCCGACAACTGCATGCCACTGGTGGCACTTTGCTAGCCTTAATCTCCCTAGGCCTGGGACAACAGTTATCTCTGCTTGTATCTACCTCCTCAGCAGACCCTAAGTAGCCAGAGACAAAAGACTGGCTGAGTAAGATTATATTCCCAGAGCCTTGGATGCAGGAGACCCTTTGGAATTATTGGTTGTGGAACGACTGGACTTCTTTTTTTTTTTTTTTTTTTTTTTTTTTGGTGGGTACCGGGGGAACGACCTCAGGACCTCGCGCGCCAGCAGGCGCCCGTGCCGCTGAGCGATATCACCGGCCCCTTTTTCGTATGTGGGTTCCGGGAGTCGAACTCGGGCCCTCGCGCTTGCCGGGCAGGCGCTTAAGCCGCTGAGCCATCTCACCGGCCCACGACTGGACTTCTTTAAATTCAAGTTTTATAAATTCAAACTATGCCATACATTTACATTCAAAAGGTACAAAAATCTCTCTCTCTTGTCTAGCCACCCAGTTTTCTTCTGTGGAAAGAACTAATTATGATTAGCTTTTGTGAATACTTCCAGAGACATGCAAACATATTCTTCTCCCTTCTTTTAAAAATAAGTGGGGTCTATAGAAAATCAGAATAGATGGTCTTTATCTCAATCTGACAAAAGCCATCTATGACAAACCAACAGCCAACATCATACTAAATGGACAAAAACTGAAAGCTTTCACTCTAAAAGCAGGAACAAGACAAGGACGTCCACTATCACCACTCCTATTCAATATAGTTCTTGAAGCACTAGCCAGAGCAATTAGAAAAGAGAGAGAAATAAAAGGAATAAGGATAGGAAAGGAAGAAGTTAAATTATCATTATTTGCAGATGACATGATACTCTACAAAGAAGACCCCAAATACTCCACCAAAAGACTTCTGGATTTAATAACCAAATTCAGTAGTGTAGCTGGATACAAAGTCAACACTGGAAAATCAATAGCAGGGGCCGGGGATTTCCCTTAGTGGCAGAGCGCCTGCCTGGCAAATGTGAGGTCCTGAGTTGGATTCCTGGTATCAAAACAAAACCAAAAAATATCATTCCTGTACACAAACAACAAACTCACTGAGAGAGAAATTAGGGAAACCACACCCTTCACAATAGCGTCCAAAAAAGTGAAATACTTAGGAATCAATCTAACAAAGGAAGTAAAGGATCTATATATTGAAAATTACAGTACTCTGAAAAAAGAGATCGAAGAGGATATCAGAAAATGGAAGGATATCCTTTGCTCATAGATAGGAAGAACCAACATAGTGAAAAAGGCCATACTCCCAAAACTGTTAAACAGATTTAATGCAATCCCGATCAAAATACCATTAGCATACCTCACAGAACTAGAGATAACTTTCTTAAAATTCATCTGGAACCAGAAGAGACCTACAATAGCAAAGGCAATCCTGGGCAACAAGACAAGGCAGGAGGAATCACAATCCCTGACTTGAAATTATACTACATAGCTAGTGTGATAAAATCAGCATGGTATTGGCAAAAAAACAGACCTGAGGACCAGCGGAACAGGTTAGAAGATGCAGACACAACTACAAACACAATCAGCCACCTTATCTTTGACAAAGTGGCCAAAAAGTTTCACTGGAAGAAAGATAACCTCTTTAATAAGCACCATTTGGTGCTGGAAAAACTTTCCACATGCCAAAGACTAAAACTAGACCCATGTCTATTACCATGCACTAAATTAAAGTAAAAATGGATCAAATATCTAAATATTAAAACAGAAACAGTGAATCTACTGGAAGAGAAAGTAGGTAGAAATCTTGAAGACATAGGTGTAGGCAGAGAGTTCATGAACAAAACCCAGACTGCATGGGAAATACTTCAAAGAATCGACAACTGGGATTCATCTTATTAAAAAGCTTTTGCATAGCAAAAGAAATCACCAGCAGGGTGAAAAGACAACCCACAGAGTGGGAAAAATTTTTAGCCAATTGTCCCTCAGACAAAGGACTTCTACCTAGAACATATAAAGAATTGAAAAAACTCAGACCCCCAAATTCAAAGACCCATTCAAAAAATGGGCATCTGAGATGAATACACACTTCTCAGATGAAGAAATACAAATGGCAAATAAATATATGAAAAAATGTTCAGTATCACTAGCCATTCGAGAGATGCAAATTAAAACAACAACACTGAGATTCCATTTCACCCCAGAAAGAATGGCTATCATCAAGAAATCAATGAATAAACAAATGCTGGAGGGGCTGTGGGGAAAAAGGAACACTTCTCCACTGTTGGTTGGGGTGTAGACCAGTACAACCACTGTGGAAATCAGTGTGTAGATCCCTCAAAAAACTAGGATTAGAGGTCCCATTCCACCCAGCTATCCCCCTTCTGGGTATCTTCCCAGAAGAATTAAAAACGTCACACCACAGTGATATATGCACACCCATGTTTATAGCAGCATGATTTGTAATAGCTAAATCTTAGAACAACCCAAATGCCCATCAACTGAGGCATGGATATAAAAGATGTGGTATTTTTATACAATGGAATACTACTCAGCCATAAAGAAGGATAAACTTGAGACTTTTATAGGTAAATGGATGCAACTTGAGACCATACTCATAAGTGAAATAAACCAGATTCACATGTGTAAACATTGTATTGTCTTCCTGGGGTGAGAAACTGAAAGACCAAATAAGTTCTAAAATGTACAATAGATACTGTGAAATGGGAAGAAACTGTTCAAAAGGAAAAAAGGAACTAGGATGGGTGAAAGGGGAAGGGACAGTAGGGAAAAGGGAAAGAATGGAAGTCAGTTATACTATTAGTGTCTCTTAGTTCATTAAAAAGGAAGGTTGGTGCTAATATAGATTGGAGAAATTTTTATGCCCATATCTTGTACCCTGAGCAACTACTTTAAAAATAACAACACATAACGTATTAACTATTGCTAGTCTCCTATTATTTTGTTATAAAATTTTATTTTACCTTTCTTCCATAAAATAAAATTTTTAAAAATAAAAATAAGTGGGGTCATACAGTTCTGTAGTCCACTTTTTCACTTTTAAAATTTATTTAATCAATTGGGTCTTGATAACATGTAGGTTGTTTTCATTTTTTTATTATTAAAAAACAACGAAGCAATGAGTAATCTTGATTTGGGTCAATACGCACATCCTTGTATTTTCAAGAATTTAAAGCATAACCTGTGAGAAATAGGTCAACGAACAACTGCTTTGCAGGTTATGTTTAGGATAAGATTTTTAGGTAACCCTGATTATTTTGGGAAGGAGATGCCTTATGGTGGCCAGAAAAGGGTCCTTGACAGAATACCTGGATTTGAAGCCCCTCTCCATTACTTTTAGTTGTATGATGTTGAGCAAGTTCAATGAGCCTCAGTTTCCTCATCTGTAACCCGCACTATAGCAGTGTTGAGGATTAAATGGAGACCTTAACGCTTTTACGTAACAGTACGTGACAAACAGGCACTCAATAACTGCTGCTACAATTATTTAATAAACAATATACTGTTCTACGTGGCGATGGCAGATTAAGAGGCTAATTAGGAGACATCATCTGCCATCTTGAATTAGAGGATAAGGGCTGTGGGGTCGGGTAAATTCCTCCGCAGTAGGGCTTTGAGTACATTCCCTAACCTCTCTAGCCTGCTTTGTCATCTGTAAAGAGGTCAGAATAAAGTCGAGGTCTCAAGGCTTGCCCTAAATCTTAAATATCTAACGCCGTTAAGTGCTTAACACACAATTCTTCCCCTCCAGTCTAATGGCGGAGACCTCATAAACCCATAAAAACCAGAGGGACGAGACGAGGGGGACTTGGAAGAGGAACAGCCGAGGAGCCCCGTGTTGAAGAGAAAGTCACTGAGCGGAAGGAGGTCGCGGAGTTCCGCAAAACCGCCCCAAACAGCAGCCGGCAGAGACCTCTTCCGGGACGCCCGAGCAGCTCGGCGGTCACCCTGGCAACCCCGTCTTCCGGTCCCCTTTGCCTCCCCCTTCGCTACTTCCTGTTTCTGCGCTGCGTCATTGCCGGGCGACTGCCTGGTGGTTTCCGGGAAGGGCCCTCGGTGGGGTTCGGAAGAGGGCGGCGGGCGGAGGGCGGCGAAGCGGGGCGCTCCAGGCCCCGACCTCCGCGTAGCCTCTGCACCCCGGGCTCGGCGCGCTATGGAGGGCGGGGGGCGGCCCTCGCTGGGCCAGTTTATCCTCCTGGGCACCAGCTCCGTCGTCACCGCAGTCCTGTACTCCGTGTACCGGCAGAAGGCCCAGGTCGCCCAAGAGCTCAAGGTCAGTGCTGGCGCCGGCTTGGACTCAGCCAGGTCATCTCTACCCCGGTCACTGTGAGCCCACGATTCGCCTGGGCAGCTGCATAGTCGGAAACTCTCCGGAAGAGGAGCTCGGCTCTGAGAGCTGCCCCCCAGGCAGTCAGTAGAGGAGCGGGGATCAGAATTGGGGTCTGTGATAACGGCCACTCTGGCCCTTTTCTCCAGGGACCCCTCGTTACTGTGACTCTCGAGTTTATTAATTTACTCGAAAAATACTTCTTGGACACCTGCCATGCACCAGGCAGTGAGTAGAACAGACATAAGTTTCTGCCTCCTCGGAGAGTCCATTCGAGATAATAAACACAGATAATAAACACGTTATCAGGTGGTATGACATGGTGATAAGTGCTTTAGGAAGAGGGGAAATGGATATGCTAGGGGGTTGACATTTTTTGTAGAGCCAGGAGGACTTGGGAGGGACATCCAGGTATCTAGTATATGTGCTGCCAAAGCGAGCACGACATCCAGGTGTCTAAAAAGTAGTTCAGACCAAAGGAAGAGCAAGTGTAAAACCCCATTAATCACTCAGCTACTTTCTTCTACAAACACTTCTTTTTTATATTATAGGGGATTTTTTTCTTCCCTGGTACTGGGGGTTGAACACAGTCAGCCCCCCCGCCCTTTTAATTTTGAGAGTCTCAAGTTGCCCAGGCTGAGCTCGAACTTGTGGGCCTTCTGCCTCAGCCTCCCACAGTGCCTGTATTAGTCAGTGGCACCACACCCAGGTATATTTAGTTACTTTTTAAAATAACACTTTTCTGAACTTCACTTTACAGTTTTCACAGCACATTTCCATCCGTTTTGTTTTTCTGTACAATAATTTTCTGAGAGATAAAATGACAATTATCCCTCAGTTGCAAAGCAGGGAATTGAGATTCAGAGGGAAGGTCATACACCTAATCAGTGTGGAACTTAAACTTAGGTCCTTTGAGCCCAAAGGTAATACTTTTCTGATTGGCCACATTGGTTTGTTGTGACTGTGGGACCAGTCTAGAGAGATTGACTTCTTTAGTATATGTGCTGCTGAAGCAAGCACAAGAGATTGACCTCTTTAGGTTAAAGACAGGATCTTATTTTTTTTCTTTTCTTCTGAGTTCTAACTCAGTGCTTGACAAGTCATGGATGCTCAATAAATATTGGTGGGTTTGTTTTGTCTGGAATTTCACAATTCAATGGCCAAAGGCCTAAGTTGATACTTATAGAAAAGGTGGATTCCCAAACCCAATTTCTGTATCATCAGATTGATTTCAGTAAGGGCTGGGAAACAAATGCGTGAAATCCGTGCAGGGAAGGAAGTTTTGGAATCTGGAATGAACCACTTTATGAGGCTATTGGATTTGTTGTACAGATGGCATTCTAGCAAGATTCCAGCTGCCCTGTTGTTCACCTAATTACACAATCAAGTTACACCTCATCGGCTCTGAGTGTACCTTCACTTTATGACTCCAAAACCAGTTCAGCTTCAAGTGGGTTGGATGTGAGATTCTTTGAAGCAGGGAATTCTCCAGGCCCCACCTTTGGGTGACCTTAAAAGCTTTGCCCATTACTTTTTTTTTTTTTTTTTTTTGTGGGTACCGGGGGGACGACCTCAGGACCTCGTGCGCCAACAGGCACCCGTGCCGCTGAGCGATATCACCGGCCCCTTTTTCGTATGTGGGATCCGGGAGTCGAACTCGGGCCTTCGCGCTTGCAAGGCAGGCGCTTAAGCCGCTGAGCCGTCTCACCGGCCCTGCCCATTACTTTCTAAAAGAAGATGAAGCAGCCCCTTCCTGGAAAAAGGTTTGGGGCCCCTAATATTTTATTTTTATTTTTATTTTTTATTTTTTTAATTAATTTTTTTTTAAAGACAAGTAAACATTCTTCTGTATTAACAGACTCAAGCATTAGAGAATGTACAGATACCTTTTGGAGAGAAACATTACTCGGTATAAGATTAAGCCCTGTAAAAGCTAGGTAAAAATAGAAGACTAAGGAATGGAAAGGTCACAGTGAAATTGCATTTTCATACTAGGGAGACAATACGATGTTTACAAATGTGCATCCGGTTTATTTCGCTTGTATTTTTTCGAGTTGCATCCATTTACCTATAAAAGTCTCCAGTTTATCTTTCTTTATGGCTGAGTAGTACTCCATTGTATAAAAATACCACATCTTTTTTATCCATTCCTCAGTTAATGGGCATTTGGGTTGTTTCCACGATCTGGCTATTACAAATTATGTTGCTATAAACATGGGTGCACATATATCGCTGTGGTACGATGTTTTTAACTCTTCTGGGAAGATGCCCAGAAGGGGAATAGCTGGGTCAAATGGGACCTCCAACCCTAGTTTTTTGAAGAATCTCCACACTGATTTCCACAGTGGCTGCACCAGTCGACACTCCCACCAAAAGTGGAGAAGTGGGGCCCCTAATATTTTAGATTATCTTTTCTTGGTTCAATTACAAAACTTTCAGAGTAGGGTTTGTGTCTTATCTTGTGTGTTTCTCACAGCAATGGAAATGCATAATTATTGCGTGCCCCTCATGTGCCAGCCCCTGGGCTGGATTCTTCCACACCTTAAAGTTCATTTAATCTACATTAAAAATCCTGTGTTTTCCCCAATCTTTACTGTTTTGGGAAGTGATATTCAGGTAAACTAACTTGTCCAAAGTCACAGTAGATACATTGAAGTTTGATTCAACTCCAGATCTTTCTGACCATATTCTCCATCCCTCTACCCCTTAAAATTCTCATCCGCTGTCCTGTGTTGGATTCTTAACTAGCTGTGTGACTTTGGGCAAATAACTTTACCTCTCTGAGCCTCAGCTCCCTTTTTTGTAATTGAAGATAATGCCTACTGCGTAGAGATGGTATCAGCATTAAATGGGTTTAGGCATTTAATGTACTTAGCATAGTGCCTGGTACATAGTATATATAAGTGCTTAATAAGTCACTACTTTATTCATCAAAAATATATTGAGTGCTTTCTGTGTGTCAGGCACTGTTCTTGGCATTAGAAGAGATTCCATTCTAGCACAGCTAGACAGACAGTAGACACTTGATCAGATGGTATCACATGTAAGAAAGGTTTTAGAGTAATGCAGGGAAGAGGCAGCATAGAGAGGTAGGAGAACAAGGGGATGTTGGAGTAACACAGCAGAAGTAACTGTACTTGCTT
Organism: Erethizon dorsatum; assembly: GCA_028451465.1. Classification (NCBI taxonomy): domain Eukaryota; kingdom Metazoa; phylum Chordata; class Mammalia; order Rodentia; family Erethizontidae; genus Erethizon; species Erethizon dorsatum. The sequence continues at coordinate 120,237,420 of CM051827.1, forward strand.
CATTGTAAGAAGCAAGAAAGAAATTTAAAAATAGAACAGCATTGGACACCACTTAACAGAGACTTGCCCTAATAAAGCAAGGGCACCCCTTTATGATAATGTACAGTGCAGAGCTTCAATTTATAAGGTGCAGTGGTAATAGCACCTGCCCTTTCTTGAGTCCCTGTCATGTACTAGGCAAGAGGTAAGGTGCTTTATATCTCAAGTCTTTGGATCATAGCTCTGTGTTGCCAAAAAGAAATTAAGTGACGTTCATTTAGCAGTATGTAAATTGACTAGTACCTTTTATATTTTCAGTAAAAAATATTCAAATTAAAAGGAGTGTTTTGGTTAACTGGATAAAAGGTGTATTGGCAATTCCATTGTGCAGTAAGGGAAGAGGGCACAAGCAATTCCTCGACCTGTTTACATGCTAAAAATTCTGGGACAAACTTTGAAATCAGGTTATTTGTGGTCTCCTTCCTGCCCAGTTTCCTCATTCTTGCAACATTAAACAAGCAAACAATCATTTTTTTGCCCTTAAGTTTGAGTGTGTCCGTATTCAGTGGATAATTTGGTATGTTCTTTTTTGCATTTAGGGAGCTAAGAAAATCCACCTGGGTGAAGATTTAAAGAGTATTCTTTCAGAAGCACCTGGAAAATGTGTGCCTTATGCTGTTATTGAAGGTATGTTTGTTTAGTGATAAATGGAAAACAACCTCCTTCTTCCAAAAAGTTTGATAAAGGCTGTCTTGGCTAAGATTAAGTGCCTTTTGTTTTGTTGGGGCTATAGTTCAGAAGGTACTTTGGAGTAAAAAAAAAAAACAAAAACCTGGGTTATTGCCATCTGATGTTGGGCAAGATTATCATTATTATTATTATTATTATTTATTTTTTTTTTTTTTTGTGGGTACCGGGGGGTCGACCTCAGGACCTCGCGTGCCAGCAGGCGCCCGTGCCGCTGAGCGATATCACCGGCCCCTTTTTCGTATGTGGGTTCCGGGAGTCGAACTCGGGCCCTTGCGCTTGCCAGGCAGGCGCTTAAGCCACTGAGCCATCTCACCGGCCCTGGGCAAGATTATTGAACCTTTCATATCCTGACTCTTTTAGGGATTATGGGGTTATTATAAACTTAAATGATGTTATCTATGTGAGGTACTTAGCAGAGTTCTCCTAAAACATACCCTGTGGTAATATAGATGCTGTCATTTTGATTAATTAATGTAACTCAAGCTGAAGACACATTTGGAATTGCCTTGAGATGACAGAACTATGCTTCAGAAATCAAGCGGTTTATTTCTACTTAGGAGCTGTGCGATCTGTTAAAGAAACGTTGAACAGCCAGTTTGTGGACAATTGCAAGGGGGTGATTCAGCGGCTGACGCTTCAGGAGCACAAGATGGTGTGGAATCGAACAACCCACCTTTGGTAGGTGTCCTTTCTCCTGTAAAGCCCCACATCCGGTCTGTTCTGACACTGGCTGCTGGTGCTGTGTCTTCAGCTCTCCCGAGACAGGTTGAAGACCAGCGTCTCGATTGCTGGGTGTGCTCTGTGGGCCTCCATCGGAATCCCCGAGGCAGCTTGCTACCGTGAGGATTCTTAAGCCTACTTCCACATGCACCAAACCAGAATTTGCAGCATGGGGGACCTGGAGTCTTGATTCTTAGACACACTAAGGTTTGAGAACCACTGTTAGAGATTAATGATTTCAGTGTCTAAAGTAATTTTGTGCCACTACATGGAGTACCATTTTTCCATCTGATCCTAGCAGGTTTTGTCTCACATATTTATTTGACAGAGGCGAAGGGGAATAAATGATAAAGGTGATCTGTGACACTAGTTGTTGCCCACTGATACTACCTGAGGACCTAAGAAATAGAGCCTCCCTATGGCGAGGTCTTGGTAGTGATTTCACTTGTAGTCTCCAGTTACTTCAGCCTTGATCCTGTCCTCCTGGTGCTTAGGTAATCTCTGACCTCGCCTCAGTGCTTGGTACTTGCTACCCTGTGTTTCATCTTCAGTTCTGTTATTCTTTTAGGAATGACTACTCAAAGATCATTCACCAGAGGACCAACACGGTGCCCTTTGATCTGGTGCCCCACGAGGATGGTGTGGATGTGGCCGTGCGTGTGCTGAAGCCCCTGGATTCAGTGGATTTGGGCCTAGAGACCGTGTATGAGAAGTTCCACCCCTCAGTCCAGTCCTTCACGGATGTCATTGGCCACTACATCAGTGGTGAGCGGCCCAAAGGTATCCAGGAGACTGAGGAGATGCTGAAGGTAGGGGCCACCCTCACCGGGGTTGGAGAGCTGGTCCTGGACAACAGCTCCGTCCGCCTGCAGCCCCCCAAACAAGGCATGCAGTACTATCTGAGCAGCCAGGACTTTGACAGCCTGCTGCAGAGGCAGGAGTCGAGCGTTAGGCTCTGGAAGGTCCTGGCCCTGGTGTTTGGCTTTGCCACATGTGCCACCCTGTTCTTTATCCTCCGGAGGCAGTACCTGCAGCGGCAGGAGCGCCTGCGCTTGGAGCAGATGCAGGAGGAGTTCCGGGAGCACGAGGCCCAGCTGCTGAGCCAAGCCTCGCCGGAGGACAGGGAGAGTCTCAAGAGTGCGTGCGTTGTGTGTCTGAGCAACTTCAAGTCCTGCGTCTTTCTGGAGTGTGGCCACGTGTGTTCCTGCCGTGAGTGCTACCGTACCTTGCCAGAGCCCAAGAGGTGCCCCATCTGCCGGCGGGAGATCACTCGGGTGATTCCCCTGTACAACAGCTAACAGCCTTGCGGCCACACAGCTCAGCCAGGAAGCAGCCTCCCCCTCCTCAGGGAGTTCGTCCTGAAGCCTCTGGAAGAGCCGCGGTGGGGACCGTGGTACCCCCAGGTGTGATTGAGTGGGAACTGTCGAGACCCACATGTCCACCAGCAGGATGTTGCTTTTCCAACCTGAGCCTTTCCAGCCCAGAACACGTGGGGGAGCCCCACTCTGCGTGGAAGCCATGGCCCGACATTGCTTCCTGAGAAGCAGATCGATGTGGGGGAGACCAGAAGGACCCCATTGCCTGAGCACCAAAGCTCTTCTGGACCTTGCTGGGGATGTTGATTGCTGCAGCTCTGGGGAGGAAAGGCAGGCTCTTGAGGGCCTCACAGAGCTGCCTGTGGGGATGCTGTTCTGTAGCTTTTCTTCTTTTGCTTCCACCTGGGGAAAAGGTCTTTCTTCAGAATTGTCAGGCTGGGCAAGTCACTAGTGTCCCTTTCTCCTCAACTGCTTGCCTCCTAAATGTATGCACATGTGTAAGAGGACAAAGGAAGTGAGGTCAGCCCCTCTGCCTCTGCCCAAACAGGTGGGCCACAGATCAGCAGAAGGACAAGAGGGGTTTTGGATGATTGTCAGGTAGCCCTGCTGGTGTCCTCTCTGACCCAGGAAGGTCCTCCAGAGAGCACACCTCGGTCCTGACGTGCAGCTCCTGCAGCTTGCAGGGCCCCAGGCAGCTCAGGTTTCCCAGTTGGAAGATGAGCCAGGAAGCTGACCTGAAGGAAGCAGCAAGGGCATTGCTGAGCTGGCCTCTGGCTCTCGTAGCTTCTTTGCTTGCTTTCACTGAGGAGAAGTAACCAGCTGGCACCCAGAGCACCCAGCTGATCAGGCTGCTCCCTGTCCCTGGCCTGTGGCAGAGGTAACATCCCTGGGGAGCAGTCACACTTCCTGCCCCCATCACCCTTCACCCCCTCCTGTCCCCGTTGAGGCTGTGAGTGCGAGAGAAGTTGGGGAGCATCCTTCCCCACCTCCAAGTGGCCAAAAAACACACACAGCTCATTTATTGTCCCTCCCTGTCCTTGAACCTTCGTCCCCCATCCTCCTTTGTGTGGGGGATGGGGTGCTCTCAGGGGCTGACACTAGTGTCACGCAGTGTCCAATGTGCACAGCACAAATTAAACATACTGCAACCACGTGCTCACCTGTTGTTTGTTCACAAGCATCAAAAGCCTAGACCGAGGCTTCCCCAGCTGGGACTGAATCCCTGCCGTGATGGAGCGAAAACGGGACTTGGAGGCCCCTGTGTCTTCTTTCTTGGCTGTGAGGTATTTTGGTCTCCCCAAGTTGGGGTGCAGGTGGATCACGGGGAGGCCCCCATGCTTGCCACCATGGGAGGAGTCTGCTGAGCCATAGAGGACTGTTGCAGACAGCCAGCCCATGGCTTCTCCTGGCCTTGCTAACGCATAAAGACATCGGTCTTGATGTCCTGGCCACCAGAGCAGCAAGGGTCCACCTGCTGGGAGACTTGGCGAGGTGGGATATTTGGGCACAGTGAGGGGGAAACTAACATTCAGTGAGTACCACTGTGTACCTGGTATCGTACCAAAGGCTGCTTCAAACCTCACTTGCAACAAGTGTTTACCGTCACAGGTCTGCCAGCTGAGCCCTGCTGTCCCCACTCTGCAGATGAAATAAGCCCCAAGAAGGAAGTTCCCTGGCCCAAGGGCACAGAGCTGACACATGACAGCTCCCAGCCTAAACCCTAAGCTGCTTCCTGTCACTCCAGCAGGGCCCGTTGATGTCCTGTGTCAGCAGGAACACCCCACCCCATACTGATTCCCTGGCTGGTGGCCACGGGAGGAATGGGCACAAATTGTGACTCCACTTGCCAGTGCCGTGCACTGCCCAGTGAGGTGTGCGGCGCCTGACAGGAATGACCTTTCTGAACACCTTGAGAACATCTGCCCTCTTCCTTGTCCTTCCAGCACTCATTCTGTGAGGGTCCAGCTTTCAGTGGGGGCTCCCAGGAGGGATTTATGGGGAATCTGAGAGTTGAGCCGCTGGTGTGACTTTGTGAATAAAGCTGATGAAGGAGATTAGGAAGAAGGGAAGGCTGCCTGCTACCCAGCCCAGCGCCAGTCCGAGCAGGCTTCATTCTTCGTCTCAGGCTGCCTCCAAACGGCTCAGTCCCCGCTGCGGGAGATTCGGCTGTGCACAGTCCCTGCCTCGGAGTGGGTGTGTCCTCGGACCCAGGTGTACCCAGGTTGGGGATTTGTGGTCTTTGCTTGGTCCTGGCCTGTCTGGGACTGGGATTGTCTCATGCTCTGCTGTAGCTGTCACCTGTGGCAGTTCCCACATTTTAGGATCCTCATTCCACGAGGGTGGAATAGGGTCTAAACTAATACATGGAACTGAGGCTGAGGGGTGGGGTGGGGGTGTGGTGACAGGGAGAAGTGGAGGTAGAAAGTTGGTATGGAATTGTGAATTACGGGTCTTTCTAAGGCAGCCCACTGGTCAGTCATTAGACTCCTAGGCAGGCACAAACGGGCAGGAATAATAATATTCTTTGTTTTTATTTTCCTGGATATTTACAGCAAACTAGCAAGAAAGGCCAAGCCTGCCAAAGTCTGACTGCAGCCCACAGCCTTGATTTTGACCACATTAGGTCTGGGAGCCTAAAGGGAGGGTACTCTGTGAGGCTGCTGAGTCCAGGCAGCATTCTTAGTATCATGGGGGATCGTTTCCAGGACTCCCACGGGCACTGTCATCCACCTGCTCATGACCCTAAGATGAAACGGCCTAGAATTGCTTATAATCTGTACATCCTCCTATATGCTAAATCATCTCTACAATACCTAACATAAGGTAAATACTGTAGAAGTAGTTCTTACGCTGTGTTGTTCATGGAATAATGACAAGAAAAAATGTACATGTTCAATATTTTTTCCTGAATACTTTTGATTGCATTTGGTTAAATGCACAGGTGCAGAACCCACGGATTTAGAGGACCAACTGTATTACCATAAACAGCATTTTACAAGCCAATCAGCACCTCAAGAACCACCAATCACTCCCCCTGCAGATCCTGTGGAGCGGGGGCTGGAAGGCCGTCTTTGGAATCCTAATTTATTTAGATTTCTACTGGAAAATTTAGAGAGCAGATGACATCAGGACTAAGTAGGCCTCTCTCAGATGCCTTTTACAAGCCTGATCCTAGGCCATAAAGAGGCCAGCTGAGCGATGGACCCAATGCTCACAACCTCACAAGGCCTCTCAAGTGCTTGAGGCCAGGGCCTGTTGGGTCTGGTGCTGTACTGTCTGTGGGCATTGATGCATCTCACAAATGTCAGGAGATGTAAAATGAACACAACACGGTCCCTGCCCTCAAAGGGCTCAGCGTTGTGTTTCAGTGCATTCTAACTGTTGGACAGGGAGTAAACCCTATTTGGCAGGGACAGGGACTTAGTTGTTTGGAATATTACATTCTGTGGTTTACGGAATATTATAGCTGGATGCTTTTTGTCTTAGTCTGTTTTCTGCTGCTGTAACAAAACCTGAGGCTGGGTAATTTATAACAGTGATTGGCTGGCTGGGAAGTCAGGAGCAAGGTTCCTGCATCTGGGCAGGGTCTTCTTGCTGCCTCACAACACAGTGCAGAGCATTACACTTGAGGAAGTGTTTGAGACACCCCCCAAATCCAGCCAGACTCATCCTATTATTAGGAGCCCACTCCCAAGATAACTACCCCACTCCCTTGACCAATTGCCTCTACAGGCCTCCACCTCTTAACCCTGTTACAATGGCAATTAAACGTCACACAGTTTTGGGAAGGGAGATTGGCCTGTCTCTCTGACGATTAGAAATAAACCAATGCAGTGCAGCATGTTGTTGTGGAGGGAGGGCCAAGTAGAGAAAACCTACCTCTCAGAGTCTAGAATGATCTACTTAAACCACTAACCTGACCATATCCCTCTTCAGTTTAAAGCCCATCCCGAGCTCCCTGCCACCTGTAGGACATGGCCTGGCTCTCCTGTGGCATGTGAAACCCTGCATGACCTAGCCCAGCCACCTCTCCCAGCTTGCTGGCATACCTGTCTTACTCTTGATTCCAGTGACACTAAACTGGTTTGGCTTTTTGGGGGACAGCGTCTCACTAGTTCAGGCTGGCCTTGAACTCAGTATGTAGTCCAGGTTGGCCTCAAACTTGTGACTCATCCTTCTGCCTCAGCCTCCTGAATACTGGGATTGCAGGTGCGCAATATCATGCCCAGCTGACCCTGAACTGTTGAATTTCCTTAAATATGCCATACTGTCCTCTGCCTTGGCTAATGCCAATCCTGCCTCTGTAGTCCTCATCCTTTCCCCACCTAGCTAACATTCACTCCCCCTGTAAACTCTGCTGGAGGTGTCTACCCAGAAAAGCTTCCACCCAGAACCCCCTCTGGCCTCGGGTGGGCATCCCTCCCCTGAGATTCCAAAATAAATCCTCTTGCCTCTATTCCTGCTGTAAGCCATGTCATTCAGGTCTCAGGCAGGGGCTGTATCATTTTGTTTCCAGGGACCCTGATGAGAGCTGCATGTGCTGATCCCCTCTCATCTCACTTGCGAGTGTTTATATTATTCTTACTTTTAATAAAAGGAAACTGTAACCGAGAGAGGTTGAGTGTCTTGCTCAAACACATGAGAGGGAAAGGATTGAAACCCAGTCCAATTCTGGAGCCCAAGCTCTCACCCACTAATGTCTGTGGAATGAATGAGTAAATCATTGAATGAAACAGTGGGTGTGGAGGAAACAATCCTGGAGGGCTGCCTGGAGGAGTTGGGTTTTGGCCCACAGAGGAGAGCCATGACCTAGTTGGAAGGAGTGAGGGGAGGGCCTCTAGGGGCTGGCTGCCAAGAAGGATGAATTGTGCAGGAGAGGCATCGTGACAAGCAACCTGTCCAAGCTTTGAGGACTCCACACAGGGAAGTCAGGGCAATGGCCATTGGTGGTGACAAATGGTCTGGTCTGGGAGCCCAAAGACTGGCTTTCCCTCTGATCCTGGCTCCACTGCTATGTGATTTTAATCCAGAGATTAGACCTCTCTGTGCCTTGGTACTGTGTATAAAAGGAGGAAGTTGGATTAGAAGCTCTCCAGGGCTCTGTTCAGCTCAGATATTTTGCATGTTCACAAGATGGAGAGTGGACGAGGGGACTGGAAAGGCATCTAGAGCCCCTCTGGTGGGGCTGCAGGCCTGAGAGATGAGGCGTGCTCCTTCCTCTTCAGGCGAGCTGTGCCCACAGCCTTCTGAGAAAGCCAGGGAGCTCAGCACATTCCGTCTCTAATTAGATAGCGGTAACTTATCAATTTTGAATGAGATAAGTTTCCATGCATGGTGTCCCGAATTGCTCCCCAAAGTGCTCATTAGTCACTTCCCCGCAGCTGCCTTATTGTTTTCCAGATGCCAGCAGAGGGACTTGGCATTTCCCTTTCCTGAGCTGGGGCAGGCGAGGCTGAGCCGGTGACACAAGCAGGCACAGCCCAGAGGGGCTGAGCAGGTGGGAGAAGCTCTGCATCTCTTGCTCTTTGCCCTGCCAGAGCCATCACGTCACCTTAGGGCACTCAAAGCCCGATTCCTGTGCAGTTGGGCCATGACTCTGGTGGCCCACAGCTAAAACAAACATTTATTAGCATTTACTGTGCCAGGCACCTGGCATCTGTAACCTGGATGGTCCCTAGGCCTGGGGGCAAAATTGAGGTCATCTTAACGCCTAAATTACCATAACCGCAGACCCCGCCCCCTCAGTTTTCCTTCTTTAAGGTGCCCCTTAGGGTGGTGCTGCGCTTACGCTAGCAACAGATCGCTCCCCTTCCTGCTTCCTGTCCTTTTTCTCCCCAGCCGCAGGACTTGAGCTCCCTTGCTGCCTCGTATGCTGCAGTATCCTCCATGACCCGTAGATGGCGCTGTGCCTCCATAGTTGCAGTCGGAGGCCTTGGAGAAACTGAGGTTGTGCTCCTAGAGCCCTGCGTTTCTCTCTTCCCTCCTGCGTGTGGACCAGGGCTTAGAAGCCTGAGGGAAGCGTCTGGGGAGCATGCTGGGCTGCTGATCCTAGCACCAGCTTGGCACTGCCAGAAAGGGCGAAGCAAAAATTCTCTCTCCACTTTCCTCCTACCTCTGCCCAACCCACCAGGGAGCTGGCTGGCTGCAGATGTGAAAGTTTTGAGAAACCCAGATAATGGGGAGGGGGATAGGAAACAATCCCACATTTCTTCCTCTGTAATTTCCCAGGCATTCACATCTTTAAATATACTAACCATGATTCCTTTCAACAAAAACGAGATATGCATAATGCATTGCACGTTCTTAAAATACGCAAATGACTTCACACTGGGGAAGGATGCTTGGGAAAAACTGTATGTCATAGATGTTAGGTGTTGATTTTTCTCTGGGAGAACTTCTGCTTCTCCCAGCCCCACTCTTTCCTTGCTGTCATCCTCTCTGTGCTGTCCATGCCTTCTGCCCTTTCAGGCTTCCGGCTTCTCTCTCTGCCCTCTCACTCCCTCTTCTCTGCTTCCTCTTGGGTTCCTTCCCTTGTCCCTTGCTGGGTTCCTTCCCTTGTCCCTTGCTTTTACTCAGCCGTCCTGTCCCTTTCCTGCCATTTGTCTCTTGCCTCTGACCATGTGGAAGGGGTTCTTCCTCTCCGAGGTTTTTAGCCTCTAGGGTTCCGTGTCTATCTCTGTGAGTCAGTCTCGCTGCACATCTACCTCGCTGTGCCTAGACCCGGCTTCCAACCAGGTGGCCCTCTGTGACCATGCGGTGGCTGCTTATCTGCTTTTTGCTCTATTTACATAGGAAGTTCACTTCCTAGGAACAATGGGCCCTTTGCCCACTCCTGTGGACCCGAGGGGCCTGTGGATGGGGAGCACTCACAGCGCGGAGCTGGTCTGGGCCTTATATTAAGGACTCAGTCTGAGCTCTTCGGAGCCTTAGTCTCCCTCTGAAGCTGATTCATCGTTTTTATAGCAGAGAGGAATTCTGGCTCAGAGAGAGCAGTGACTGCCTCAAGGTCACACAGGTGGGAGGACATAGAGCTGGGATTGAACACAGGTTCTCTGATTCACCCCCATTGGACTTGTGCTTCTTTGGACTCATGACCAGAGCCTTGTGCTGATTGTTGGGGACTGGTCTTGATGCTGATGGCTCTATCTGCAGGTGGGCTGTTCATTGTCCTGGTCTGGGACTCACCACACAATGGAAAGCATCGCCCGCACCGCCCTGCCCCCCGTGGGGTCATTTGGACATCAACGTCACATCCACGGTGGGAAAGTGCTCTGGTAAAGTGCTTGGGAACTGAAGGGTCCGGAGCCGTGCACAGCCCACCCTCTCGGTGGGGTCCCGGGCTCAGCAGCTGGTGGCCACATCCCTCTGATCAGGGTTGAGCCCTCTTGAGGTCTGACTGCAGACTTGGGGGTCTCTTCAGTTTGTTCTGCTGTCTCTGGGCTTAAGGTGTGGAAGGTTGATCTGTTGTCATAGGATACACTGGTGGGAGAGTCGATAATGCCATTTATAGGGTCCAGCCTGAAAATTGTAGCCACAGCAATGTTCTGGCTTGGGAAGGAGAATTGTTGCTTTCATGAGATTCCCAAAGGGACCCTCAGCCTGTGACAAGTTCGGACTATCTAATCCACACCCCTTGCTCTGTGTGGCTGGGCTGGGATGCAGAAAGAGGAGGCTTGTCCCTGCTTTCCTGCCAGTGTCTTCAGTGAGGTAGTGTCACCCAACAGCGGAGAGCTTGCCTTCAGGCTGGGACTTGCGAACTCTCACTAGCTGTGTGGCTTTGCGCTGTGCCTTGGTTACTTTTCTCTCATTGCTGAGACAAAATACCCAATGCCCAAAACTAAAGAGGGAAAGGTTTATTTAGCTCACAGTGTGTGGAGGTTTCAGTCCATACTTGGCCAGCTCCAAGGCAGAGTGGCACATGGTGGAGGGCAACGGTTCATGGCAGAGGGCAGAAAACAGCAAAAGCAACAAGAGCAAAAAGGGAGGAGCACGAGAGAAGACTCTTTCTGTCCCTTATATTGTAGGCTACCCACCCTACGATGGTTGTAGCACTCACACCCATAATCCCAGCACTAGACAATGAATCATTCATAAACTGTAGAAGCCCGCCCCCATGACTGCGTGAGGCTTTGGGGGGACATCTAGACACAAACCATAACAGGCTGTCACTCAACTTTTCTGGACTGGAAACCCCTGTCTGTAAGATAGAGGTGACAATCACAGCCACCTTCTAAGTTATTGGGTACACAGACATGTGTGGAGCGACAGGCAGGGCCCTGGGGTATAGTAAGCTCTCGTGGCCATTGGGAGGTGTCCAGTTTGGGATCAAGGACAGGGGCTGTCTTTTCTGAGCTGGGGTGGGATCAGTTCCTCCTTTGTCCCTTCTAGTGGCCTTGGTTTGGCTCTGCTCATGACTCTGGAAGTGAGGGCTCTTCAGTGAGAGGGACTGCAGGCCTCTTGAAATCCCTGACAGGAGAAACCCCATGGGCTGTGGGAGGCGCTTAGAGCTCTGTTTGGGAGTCTGCCCATGTTTCCACACCTCCTGGACCTCAGTTTCACCAGTCTTTTGGAGCTAAAGTTGCACTCACCTTGTCCCCGGGGGTTGAGGACACTCATGATGTCAGGACTGTTTGCTGTTCTGATCTTTCTGCTTGGGCCTTGAGAGGCACTAGGAGCTTTCCGGGGCGCCCAGCCCAGGCACCTCCCACCAGCACTTGGGGGTGGGGCATAGACAGTTTCTCCCGTGCAGTTTCCAAGCCCGGGGCTCCCAGGCTGTTCCCCCAAGCCCTCCTCACATACTGCTGACATGGAGGGCATGGGCACATGAAGCAGTGGGGGCACCTTTCATGACCTGGTAAGATTTGATCCCTAAAGTCTCCCGCTTGTCTTCACTATTTCTTAAGTTTCCCAGGGGAGCCTAGGGGATGCATGTTTAAGAAAAACTTCAAAAAACAACTTTGTGATCTTTCTATTTTATTTTACAGAAACACACTATGTCATTATTATTATTATTATCATTATTATTATTATTTTATGTGGGTACCCGGAGTCGACCTCAGGACCTCGCGCTTGCCAGCAGGCGCTTGTGCTGCTGAGCCATCTCACCGGCCCTTTTTTTCTTTTATGTGGGTACTGGGAGTTGAACTCAGGACCTTGTGCTTGCCAGGCAGGCACTTATGCCGCTGAGCTATCTCACCGGCCACTGTGTCATTATTATTATTATTTTTTTTTTGTGGGTACCGGGGGGTCGACCTCAGGACCTCGCGCATCAGCAGGCGCCCGTGCCGCTGAGCGATATCACCCGCCCCTGTTTTCGTATGTGGGTTCCGGGAGTCGAACTCGGGCCCTCGCGCTTGCAGGGCAGGCGCTTAAGCCGCTGAGCCATCTCACCGGCCCCTGTGTCATTATTAAACAAAATAAATAATATGTTCTAATAAAAGTCCATGTTATGACAAATTGTGCATTGCTGGGACTCCCCTCCTTCCCACATGCTATGCTGAGCATGATGAGGGACACAGTGATAGGACGTGAGACCGGGAGTCGAGAGACCTGGGTTCCACCTTTCCCTGTCAGGGCCTCAGTTTCCCCACCTGGAAACTGGAAAGGAGGTTGGACTGATGAACTCTGCAGTTTTCAAACTGAACTTTGTAGAACTTTGGCAATTCTTTGGTTACCAACTGGGGGTGGGCAGAAAAACCAAGAGGGTGGGGTTCCGAGCCCCTGAAGGCCTCACAGTATATTCTTCATTTTTCATCCACTGAGTTTCCTTGCGAGATCTTCTTTGGAGAAAGGGCCTCAGTGATTGTGCAGATGAAGAGCAAGCACCGCGTGCACTGGCTTCAGGGGGCAGCTCAATACACTGCGCAGTGAGCGGAGTTGGTTCTTACTGCGCTCCACACTGGACCGGTGTGCGCGTCGCGGTGTGCAGAGTGAAGGGCAGAGGCCCTGCCTTTCAAGGAGGGTGGCTACACTTCAGTTCCAGTCACTGAGCTGAGAGGGGCGGTGGTGCCTGTCAGTTTTACCCTGCCTTGGCTTGGCTTGATCATTCCTGCTGGGTGGCCACTTAGCCTCTCTGGAGGTGACCAGCTGGCCACTGACCTGGCGCTGCATCCTGGCCTTTCCCAAGGACTGTTTAGAGTCTGAGCCAGCCCTGGCATCTCTGTGGGGGCCTGGGCTTGGCCTGCGAGCCGATGCCACACCTGGGGCTTAGACATCCAACAGCCATATTCTTCCCTAAGTCTTGCCACCACTGTCTGGGGCTGCTGTTTGTGCCTCTGTTTCCCCATCCCAATGGGAGGGAAGGGGTGGGAGCAAAGATGTCTATTCTATGCTGGGCCCTGCTGGGCCAACTTTCCCTTTCTGTCTCCCACCAGCTCTAGAGAAGAGCCCAGGGCACAGGAGGGGCTTCAGAGACATATTTTTGTCCTGCAGCACTTGTGCTGAGTCTGTGGTGATGGTCTAGGCCTATGGTACTTAATGCCAGAGTCCTGCGCTTTGGTGAAATTTGAGGGGGAAGTTGAGCAGTAAGGCTCTGGGACGCCCCACCTTTGCTTCAAGAGGTATTTTTTTTTTTTTTAAATCTGTCTTAGATTTGGGAGAACTTAAAAAGATAGGATCTCTGTTTCTAATTTTATGATATAAAGTCAGGCCTAGAGGCAAGAAGCAGTTTATTAAAAGCCACAAAGAAAGTCAACAGCTAATAATAGTAACTATGTTTATTGAGGATTTGCTATGTGCAGGGCATGATACAAAGATAATTGCCTTCTCCACGATAAACCACTGAGTAGGAACGATTACTATCTCCATTTGACAGAACAGGAAACTGAGGCACAGAGAGAAAGAAGGATCACAGAGCCAGGCAGAGTGTGGATGTGAACCTGACTGTCCCAGTAACCTTCACCCTGCCCGGAGCACATACTGCCAAGCTTCCTTGCTGGGCACCAGGGAGGTGACCTTCAATACTGCCCTCCCTGGGTCATTCCTTCATCTGGAACTGGCATCTTCAACTCAGCCTCAGGGAGCTGGCCTCTTGGCCTCTGGGGTGGGGAGAGAAAGGTAGGAATGGGATCCCACAGCATATGTTGACTCAGGATAGAGAGAAGCCCCACTGAAGGCTAGAAGACACAGAGGACTGAGTGAGGCCTCTGTAATGATGACAGCTGGGAGGGGTGGAGACGGAGGGATGCCATGCTGACTCACATTTTCCTGTGCAGAACTTCTTTGTGACCTTAAAGACACCATTCAACCTTCAGCCACCTCATCTATAAAATGGGCCCGACAGTCTCAGGCCTGCCTACTTCTGAAGGTTGATTGTTCAGGAAACAAGTGCCAGAGAGACACTTTGCAAACTGTCAAGGGCCATGTGTCAGGAGGGGTACATGTTTCACCAAGGAGTGGGTACTGGGTTGGGAGGGTGGGAGGCTGCCACCTTCAACCTTACTTGGACAAGGCGAGGTAAACATAAGGACAACTAGAGTTTATAACTGCTTTCTCTTGTCACTCTCCCAGCCCTGTGTCTTTCTGCTTATCTTCTGTGGAGTGGGACTGTGGCAGGTGCTTGACACGTTAATTGCTTTGTGCCACTCAGCAGCCAGGAAGCAATGGGTGCGTGTGGGGTGAGTGGGGTGATTGTCACCACTGCAGGGATTCCCCTCCAGGGACCTGAAATCACAGATAGAAGAGTGGCTTCTCCTGGCTCCCTCCATTAGCCCTGACCTTGGGCAAGTCATTTATCCTCTTTCTGCTACATCAGTTGATGCAATCTCTCCTCTATCTCAAAAGGTTTTTATTTTCAGAAGCAAGGTCAATAATGGATGTGAAAAATGCTTTGGGGGAAAAATAGAAAGCATAATACAAATGTAAAAGCTTCTTGTAACTTTATCATCCTGCTGGTTATGCTTTTGTTTTCTCTCCCAGCTCTTGGCCTCAAAGCTAAGCTCAAAGCAGACACCCTGTAGAGCCCTAATGACTGGGGACAGGCAGCTTGTAGAGTAGAGCAGAGGCAGCCTGGATTCTTGCTCCTGCCCGGACAAACTGTGGGATTTGGGGTCCTCCCAGCTTCCCTGTCCCCACATGCAAATTACAGGGCTGAGCTAGGTTACTCTGATGGCTCAGGAATTCGGATGAGCAAAGGAGTGATGCTGCTCTTCCTCACTAAGTGGCTTCTCACATGTGGATTGCACATCACTCTCTGGCAGCCACCAGAAGCCTCATTTCATTTTTTTCCCTCATAACTACACTGAACGGCTAGCAGACAGCTGGTTAGCCACGTGCCCCATTTTACAGCAGAGACTACAAGAGATGCCCGGCCCAATGTCTTATGGCTAGCAAAAGACAGGGCTGGGATTCAAACTCAGGCCTGAATCCAAAAGTCATGTTTAGTCCACCGGCCATACTGCCTGTCTCCCATCTCTCAGCCCCTTCCTTTTCTCTCGACTAAGGAGTCTGGCCTCTGGAAGCCAACCTACACCTTAACACAGTTCAGAGAGGGTGGTGGGCCGGCCCTTCTCAGGCAGCCCCTCTACCAGACGTTATCCCACTAACAGCAGCCCCATCTCCTCCCCCACCCATCCACTCACAGTTCTAGATGGAGGGAAGGGTGCACTGATATCCCCTTCCATGTTGATGGGACCCCTTGGAGCAGGTGACCTGGATGTTCCCTAGCCCGGCCTCAGGCAGGCTGTATGACCTTAGGCTGGCTCTGCCTAGTGGCGCTGGTCTCCCGGGGTATACCAGGTGCTGCTAGCTCTGGGCGAGGATAATGAGCGCTTCTCACGCACCTTGCCCCCTTGGGAGTTACCATCTGCCTGGCAGATGCGCCTCTCAGGCCTCTGGGGCTGCCTCAGTCTACCTCCTGGGATGGAGAAGCCTGCTCCTCGGCTTAGAGGCCACAGTCTTGCCACAGCGCTCCTGGCTGTTGCTGGAAGGGAGGTCCCCGAGGGCAGCGGGCAGCAAGCTCAGGACGTCCCTGGCGGAGGCAGAGGGCATCCCGGGCAAGCCCGGCATAAGGAGGCGCTCCTCTCCTCTGCGGGAGGCGGAGCGGCCCCTTACCGCCCCCATCCCCCCCGGGAGCCTGAGCCGGGCGCGGGGGTGGGGGAGGTCTTCGGGGATCGTGGGGCGGGCGCGGGGACCCCGTTTGAGGTTTCGGTTGCTAGACCGCGAGGGGCTGAAGTGGGCTTAAGAACGGTGGGGGAAGGGGCATGGGAAGGCGTGTCCCTGGTGCTCCCTCCGCCGACCTTTCTTGCTCCCGCTCTGGCCTCCAGGGAGGTCAGCATCCGCGACCTTCCCCGCGTCGGTCCCCCCTCCCCCGGGTCCCACAGAGCCACGGAGTCGGCGCGCACCGGCTCGCGGCCGGGTAAACACCCGCGGGAGGGGCGCGGGGCGCGGCCCGGGCGGGGCGCACCGGGGCCTCGGCGGGGGCGCGCGGGCGGGGGCCGGGGGCGGGGGCAGGAAGCCAGGCGCGGCCCGGGGCGGCCGGCGCGGCCGTGACGTCGCTCGCTCGCTCGCAGGGATCTCTCCCCGGGCCGCGGTCCCCTCCCCCTCCCCCCCCCCCCGCGCCGCGCTCCGCGCTGCGGCCCGCATTTCTCGCTCGCAGCTCGCTGCGCCGCGTCCCTGCCTCCTTCTCCCCCTCTCCTCCTTCCCTCTCCGACCCTCTGTCTCTTCCTCCCGTTCCTTCCCCTCCACCTCTCGTCTCTCCCCTCTGCCTCCCCGATCTAGATCTAGTTTCCTCCTTTTCTTTCTCTCTCTCCTTCCCCTTTCCCCTCTCCTTCTATCCCTTCCCCTGCCTCCCTCTCCCTGTTTTCCTCGCCGTCTCCCCCCTCGCCGTCTCCCCCTCCTCTCCGGGCTTCGTCCCTGCCCCTCCCCCCGCTCCCCTCCCCCTCGCCCCTCGCCGCTCCCGCGTCCTCCTCCGGGACCCCGGGCCGCCCTCGCCGCCCGCGCGCGCCGCACGCCGGACCCGCCTCGCTCGCCGCGCGGGGTGCGCCCTCCTCGGTCCCGCGCCCTCCGGGCTCGCAGGGACGCCCTCCTCCCTCCCCGCGCGGCCCCGCCCGGCGGCCCCCGCCCCGCGCCCGAGCGAGCGCGCCGAGGATGTGAGTGCTGTTCTCCGCCGGAGCAGCAGCCACTCGCGCGTCGAGCCCGAGCGCAGCGCAGCGCATTCGCGGGCGCTCGCTGGGTCGCTCGCGCGGGCGGCGGGCTCCTGCCCTAGCGGTGTCCCCCGGCCCCTCGCCGGCGCCTCTGTCGCCGCGGCCCGCGGGCCGTCCCCGGCCGGCCGCCCCCGGCCCCAGCGCCGCTGACCCTGTCCTCCGCGGGCGGGGACGCGGGCGGAGGAGGTGCCGCCGCCGAGCCCCCGGACGCGACCATGTCGGAGGTGCTGCCCTACGGCGACGAGAAGCTGAGCCCCTACGGCGACGGCGGCGACGTGGGCCAGATCTTCTCCTGCCGCCTGCAGGACACCAACAACTTCTTCGGCGCCGGGCAGAACAAGCGGCCGCCCAAGCTGGGCCAGATCGGCCGGAGCAAGCGGGGTGAGTCCTAAGCCCCCTTCTCCAACACCCCCTTCTCCTGAGCCGTGGCCTGCGGGGGTCTGTCAGCCGCGGGAGTCCGCTGCGCCCTGATTGAATCCCCTCCTGCAGAGTGGGGGATCCCGCACTGCGGGGCGGGCCGCAGAAACGGGTCCTCTCAGCCGAATCCCCGCTAGGGTCACCCCGGGGGCGTGGCGGCTCCTAGCTGCCGCGGAGGGCGGTGGGTGGTACTGAGGACCCCAGCCGCGCCAAAGTTTGCTTTTTGAATCCCCCTCCCCAGTTTTGCGCAGTGGAGTCGCAGCTGTGTTTGCTCTACGGTCCTGGGGGGAGGGGGGTCTCAGGGCTTCTCAAGGGGTGGCCTGGGGAACTGCGGGGCGAGGATCCCACTCCTGTCGGGAAGGCGAGGGGCACTCGGGTGGCTCCGGCCTTTCATTGTTACTTGGCGGAGGTGGTAGTGTGGGGTTTACAAGCCTGGGCGCTCCGCGCGGGAGCTGGAGAAGCCCCAGAGAAACAGACGCTGGGAGGCTCCTAGAGGAGCCCCCGAGGCGCGGGGACAGCGAGGGAGCACGACGGCTGCCGGGAGAGCCCGGGACGCCGAGGTAGACGCGAGGGGGTCCGGGGGAAACGGAGGACAAAGCTCCGAAAGGGAGCTGCAGAGAGAGCGAGAGAGCGGGGACGTAAGTCAGGGGAGCACAGAGAAGCAGCCAAACAATGAGTGACCGACACCCCACACACAGAGACCCGTAGACCTCCAAGGTGAGCCTCGTGCAGAGGGATTGTTGGAGGAACTGAGGACGGTGAGGCTATGTGGAGGCATTGAAAGAAACCGAGGAGACGCTGGGAGGCAGAGCCCCAGCAGGCAGCAAAGGGAGGCTCTGCCGTCTGCTGCGGTGGGGAGAACAGAGGGGCTGAGGCCGCCGGCCGGTGGCGCAAAAGGGGCACCTGCCCAGGCCCAGGCCCAGGCCCGAAACCTCAGCCGGCTCGCTCGCTCTGCTTACCCGTCCTGGCGTCCCTTCCTGGTTCCGTGCACGTCCACACCCAGCCTTGGCCAACGGCGATGCCTTCCTGACATCTCCAGGGGCCCTAGAGACCGAAGATCTTGGTCCCCTCCCTGTCCACTACCTTTTCTGCCTTGGAGCCTCCTTTCCACATAAATGCTCAGGAGAGAGGAGGACGCGGCCAGAGTGCGCCCTGGCTGCTGCTGGGTTTGCGCCCTCTCCTCTTCCTGTTAGGATCCAGCTGGGACGCAGGTTGAGGGGTGGGCAGCTCAAAGAAAGGGAAGGGATCCCTGGACCCTTCGGAGGACGATGGGGCTGTTTCACACCGTGGGGAGCCCTCCTCCCCAAACCTCACTGGGAGTAAAGCTGAGTGTCTAAGACCCTTCACTAGGCCCAATCACGCTCACCTCTCTTTTTACCCCCTTTTTTGCAGTTGTTATTGAAGATGATAGGATTGATGACGTGCTGAAAAATATGACCGACAAGGCACCTCCTGGTGTCTAACTCCCCCAAAGACAATGAGTTAAGAAAGAATGAGAACAGCCGCGGTAACAGTTATTGGCAAAAAGCATGAAAAAGAGAAAGCACTTTGAAATTTATTACTAGCTTGCTACCCACGATGAAATCAACAACCTGTATCTCCTGTCAGGCCGGGAGACAGATGAGGCAGGAGGTGGAGGAGGAGGAGGAGGAGGTGGAGGAGGAGGAGGAGGTGGTGGAGGAGGAGGAGCAGCAGGCTTTGGGCTCCTCTGCAAAAATAAAAACTAAAAAAAAAAAATACATAAAATAAAAAAATTCTAAAAATCACTATATACACACATATAAAAGAAGTCTCAGTTACAGCTATTTGTCAAAATTAATATCTTTCTTTTTATATACGGTGAATATTGCTCAATTATAGATCTGGATTTTGAACCACTTAATGAAGCGGCAGCACCGGGTGTTTTGAGGTGTTGGCATTCTTCGCTGATTTGGCTGTACCCGATGTTTACATTATTTAATCTTGCAAAAATGATTCTGTGCATTTGGATGTGAAATGCTGTCCAGTTTTATTTTTTACCCTTGGATGTACAAAAGAAAAAATCAAAAAAGGATCTCTGTAGATACTGTTTAATTTTGCTCATCTTTTGAAGTTATTAGGAATGTGTAACAAGAAGATAACTTTTCTAAGGAATGGAACATAGAAAGGATGCTCGTTTTATTTTAAAATGCATTGTAAAGCTTGTGTTTCTTTGTTGCTGCAAGCTATTTGCCCAAGTTAATGCAAATGGACACATTTTATATGTCAGGAAAAAACCCATGAAAAACAAAGAAAAAAATGCTTGAGCTTTTTCTAACCTTCCTCTGCAGTCTGTTGTGTGAGCCGCCTGTTTTTTTCTCTAATATTGTGTCAGTTTATTCTCTTTAATGGACTGTAAAAAAAAAATGTAATCACAAGAGTGCCAAATATCTTGAAATGCCAAAAGGCATTTTGGTTTCTTTCCTTTTCCCTGTGCTCTGAGTCCACGTAAAGGAATGCTTGGAGTGTCTTTTCTGTTATTTATAGGGATTCTCGTAAGGCACACCAGCTGCCTGTTTTGCATGGTATTTGCAAAAATGCCTCTTGCGTGAGGAATCTTTTACCATTTTTCTTTTTTGTTTGTTTGTTTGCAACTTTGGACCTCAAGAGGTTTCCCTTCCTTTCTCAGTTTCCTCTTTTCTTAATTCGATATTCTGTACGTTGCACCTTGAACCAGCACACAGGGCTATTTCTCCAATGTACAATAAAGAACTGTTCCTGTGTCTCACTCTTCTCTTTGCTCCACGTCGGTTCTGGGGGACTTGCTGCTGATCTGCTGGTGGCCCACAGGAAAGAGCGGAGGGTGGCTTTAGCCTTTGAGGTAGAAGGCGTGGGGGCGGCGCTGTGGGTGGGCTCCTATGGGAGGAGAGGTGGGCTGGAGGGTCAAGGCCATCTCCAAAGTGTGAATTTACTCCATTTTGGATTTGTAAATTGGGGACTTGTCTGGGGCTTCTGCCATTCATGGTGGGATAGTGAGAAGAGATGATGGGCTAGGAGGCTGTCAGTGTCGTGTGACCCCTTGCCCCATGGGATTGAGCCCAGGGGTTTAGTCCTGAGCTACATACCCAGCCCCTCTTACAATTTTTTTTTTTGGGGGGGAACAAGGTCTCCCTAAATCGCTAAAGTGCCACAGGCTGGGCTCATATTTGTGATCCTCTTGCCTCAGCCTCCCAAATTGCTAGGATTACAGCCACTATGCCTGGCTGAAACTGACAGTCTTAAGGGTAACAGAGAGGCTGGCTGACTTGGATTCGAATACCAGCTCCTTGACTTCCTAGCTCTGAACTTGAATACAGTAACTCCTTGAACTTCTTTAAGCCTCAGTTGCCTGACCTATAAAGTGGGGGATAATCTGCCTCCAGCCTCAGGGCTGAGAGGAGTCACACAGCGCTCAGTGCATAGGGGCATTCAGTGTCAGGCCACTGTCCAGTATCAAGGGCCACCTGTCCTCAAAGGTAGGACTGAGGATGAGGTCTGCTCTGTTCCCGCAGCTCTCCCTTCAGAGCTCACTGGTCCCTGCCTGAGGAGGAGTCCATTCTTCAGGGCCCACAGCCAGGAGGTCTTAGGCATCCACAGCAGCCATTCCTGTCGCCACTTGCTAAAGCTTGTTAAGAATCTCAGCCCCCTGTTAGATGTGGAGCAGTTAATGGTGGTGGGTCAGGCCACTGGGGGAGGAGGGCTGGGGAAGAGGGTTCTGGGTGAAGAAAGGTTGGGAGAGGTTTTCTTCCTGGGCTGTTACACATCCAGAAGCCCCAGTGCTGGGAGCTTTTAATGTGTTTGTTGTAAAACTTGTCAGCTGGGAATCACAACACAGCTCACAGTGACAGGAGCCAGAGTGTGACTCAGACAGCAGGTAAGAGATCCCAGGAAGGGGGGAGGAAGAGGGGCTCTAGGGGCCCATGGGGGAGGGGTTGATGCATCATCCCTATTCCCAGGCAGTAGAGGCCTTGAAGCTCAGCAGGCCCAGCCTAGAGCTATTCGTAGAGCCATCATGCTTAGGAATGGCAGGGAAGCTGGACCTGGTGATACCAGCAAGATGACTGGGGTGACAGTTTGATGTTCCCAGGTGCTTGGCCCTCATTTTGAACCTGGTTTTCCTGCCTGCTGACCCTGGGGACTCCCAGTGCCTTAGAGCTAAAGGGCCCTTAAGTACCATTGAGCCTAGCTATCCCCTTAATCCCCTTTACTTTCCCCCTAAAATTGAGGAGTGCTGTGTACAGTTAGGGGCAGGTACCCCTTCTGTTTGGACATCAATCTGCCAAAAGGAGCAGGAGCCATGTAAAGATTCCTTTGGAAGACACAGTTTCTGTAGGAGTAATTACCTTGTACCTGATCAAAGCACTGTGCAATTCCTAGGTGCTTTCCCATTTATTCTCTCACAGGATCATTCCAGCAACTGTGGAAACCCAGAGCTGTTCACTCTCTTCAGTAGGTGAAGAAGTTGAGACCCCAGAGAGGCTAAAAGGACCATGCAGCATCCTCATTAACAGCTTTTCCTGTATGCCATGCTTGTATGAGTCCCATGAAATAGACACCATTACCACCCTGATTGTACTGTACAAAGCAGAATTCAGGGTAAGAAGCTCTGAAAGGTGACTTGACCAGTATGTTGCAGAGTCAGGACTGGAACCCAGAGCCTGTACTCCAGGGTGGGGATGCAGAATCATCTGACCCCAGACCTAGGCTCACACCCAGCTGCAGCCATGTCCTTCAGCCCTTAATGTTCCTTCTGTTGGTTGTTACTGCATCAGGGGTCAGAATGGGACAGGCTTGGATGTGGTCAGCTGCGGCCTGGAGCTGCCCTCTGCTGGGAAAGGGTGAGTTGGGAGCCTTGGGCCAAGGCTCCAGGTCCATGTTAATAAGTGATGCATTAAAAAGTTCAGCAGCGAAATTGGGTTCTCTGCCCAGGAAGACAGAGTCTGCCTTTCCTGGGGAATCCATTCAGCATAAGGGAAAATAAATCTTTTAAACACGCTATAGCATCGGGTAAACATTTGTCGAGAAGGCACTTTGGGGACTGGGCAGATATCAAATTATACCAAGTGAAGGATATGTTTGAAGTATCTGGATTGACAGCAATAAATATGGAAAGGGCTATTAAAAGATCAAGGTGGGGGAGGGTGTCCCTGAAACTCGAAGCATTGACTGGAGTACCAGGGCTGCATCATTCAAACTTAACTAATTGAATGCTTGTAATAAGCATAAGTCTCCCTGGATTCAGTTCCAGTTGCCTGTCCAGGCTGACAGCCTGAAGGAACAGCAAAAAGCACCTCTAAGGGGGAAATTGGTAAATTAAGTTTTAAAACAAAGAGACAGTTTTAAAACAAAATGACTGTTGTCTGGAGGCCACAGATGAAGGAATGAGTGTGGGGTGTGTCTGTGGAGGAGCGGGCAGCTCAGGGCCTGCTCCCAGGTACTCAGGGGTTCAGGGCCTGGCAGGAGGCTCTGGCTAGAGGGAGTGGACAGGCATTAGAGTGGCTGGTACATGAATTTGGGACTTGGATGACTCAGATTTGAAATCTCTAACCTATACTTTCTAATTGCAACTTGGGGGCATTTCTAAAGGTATTTAGGCTGGTTTCGTCTATAAAACAAGGATGATGATAAGCCTTAGGGAAGATCACACAAGAACCCCTTTCACTGCCTGAGCACAGGGCCAGATGCGTAGTAAGTGGCAGCCATAAAGATTAACACCTATGCAGTGCCTGCTCTGTGCCAGGCAATGCACACGGCAAACGGCTCTTGTCGTGTGAAGCTTCTTTGCAGATGGTTTTTGGCAGCTGCACTGAGGGGCAGTGGTGGCTTCTTGGGATGGGAATTTGCATGCATTGTTGGGGAATGATTTAAGGGAATCAGCCCATCTCTCATCCTCTTCATCTGTCCCCCAAAGTACCCCAATAAATACAATACTAAGTAAATCTGTGCTTGCTCCCAGAGGGTACTGTTGAGAAGTCACCAGTCTTCTTCCAATCAGATTGCTAGAAGTCTTCCTTCTCTGGATGGATGAGCCTGGCTTTCTGCTTGGATAAATTCCTTCGACAAGACCTCCACAAGTTTCATTCATTTGATTTAGCACCTACAGTGTGCCTGGCCCTGTGTGAGGCTGAGTATAGAACAGTGAACAAGATAGGAGTTTTTCGTGGGCTTGAGAATGATCATATTTCCTATGGAGGTGAGATTGGGATCTAGGGGTTTGAGTACCCCAAAGATCAGCAGCTCAGTTCCTTAGTGCATCAAACAGAGAGAACCAGAGACAATTGGATCTTGGAGACACCCTGAAACCCAAACACGTTTAAGAAAAAATAATCTCGTATAGATAAGTTATGAAGATAATATAGAGTTGCCATATACCCCGACCCAGTTTCTCTTGCTGTTAACATCTGGCATTACTATAGCACACTTTTTTTTTCTTTTTTGTTTACAACTAAGGAGTCAACTTTGGTACATTCCTATGAAAGGTCTTTTTCAGATTTTTATTAGTTTCTACCTATGTCATTTGTCTGTTCCAGCATTCCATATGGGATACCACACCACATTTATTTATCATACCTCTTTGGGCTCCTCTGGCCTGTGCAAATTTCTCAGACTTAGCTTGTTTTGATGGAGCACTGGAGAGGTATTTTGTAGACTGTCCCTCAATTAGGGTTTGTCTGATGTTTTTCTCAAGGTTCAGGTGGGGTTATGGGTTGTGGGAGGGAGACCATGGAGTAATGTGCCCTTCTCACCACATCATATCAAGGGCACATGCACTAGACGTGACTCATCCCTGGTGGTGCTACGTTTTATCATTACTATCACTGGTTGAGGTAGTGTTTGTAGGTTTCTGCACTGCAAAATTACTTTTTTCTCCCTTTCCATACTGCACGCTCTGGGAGGAAATCATTATGTACAGGCCACATTTAAAGGCAGGGAGTTATCCTCACTTCCTTGCTTCTTGAGGGAGAGGTACCTCCATAAATTATTTGGGATTCTTCTGCATAGGCAATTTGAGTGACCCAGTTTTTCAGTAGTTTGATCTCTGCCCCTGTGTTGAGCAAACCCACTGTGGTTTAGATGTAATCGTGAGTTCCAGGCAAATGGTGTGTGCGTGTGGGGAGGACCTCAAAATGTCCATAATACCCAAGGTGCTGCCTGATGACCGATAGATGGAGCCTTATGGAAAAAAAAAAAAGATGAAAAAAAATTAATAAAAGCAACTTCCTGTGGAGGATCTGTCACCCTGTTTAGAAACTCTGCAGAATTTTTTTCTTGGAAACCTTCAGGCAGCTGCTCTGGTTTATAAAATCTGCCTATTGGAGGGAAGGAGAAGGAAAAAAAAAAAAAAAGGTTGTCATTCCAGCAGCAGATTCTCCCAAACCATATGCAAAAATAAATCCCCGGTGACTGCCGGTAACCCAGGAAACCTGGCAGCCGGCATGGAGCTTGTGGGGTGGCCCCTGGGGACAGCAATCCTGTGTCCGGAGGCCTCCCACCCCCACTTCCCCAGAGGGACCAAGACTCCCAGAAAGGCAGCCACTGGGTATCTCCCACCCCCATCTCGCCAGCCGTGGGCTCCCATCCATTTCCCTCAGGCTCTGCCATAAGGATTTGGCTTACCTTGTTGTCCCTTACACTAGAGGCTTTGTCCCCAGCCCAGGGTAAGCACACACCCCTGGAGCCTGGAGGAGGGTCCTCTACCCAGAAACAGCTTTTTTGAGGACAAAGGGTCACTAAGGAGAGGAAGGAAGTTAGGGAGGACAGGCTGAAGGGAGGAGGACTTGGGACGTGTGCCATGGGAAATCCCAACAGAATGGTGATGGGGTGGGGTGGGGCGGGAGTGGGTCAGGCGGAGATGACCGGAAGTGGTCAAGGTGAGAGGTGTCCTGTAAGGCACAGACCTGGGAGGCCAAGGGTTTCAGGAGATTGCTCTGGGAGGGTGCTTAGTGGCAGAGATTAAGGAATTAAATCTATATTCATTCAACAACTCGACGGGCTTGGAGGGGGCGGGGCTTGTGCTCGGCACTGGGGAGACCGCTGGCTGAAGCAAGGCCTCTTCGGGTTCAGGGACCTCAGTGCCAGATCGATGACTATTCAATGTGAACTTGAAGAGGTGGGCGGTGGGAGGTGGGCCCACAGGAAGTGTTGGCAACCCTTGGGGGAACCCCAATAGCAAGCAGCCCGCGCCCACCCTTATTGTCTCAGAAAAGGATTCGCGACTGCGTTCCAACCCCAAATCTGCCAGTAGCAACCCTGCCGTGTGACCGTCATCTCCGGCAAGTATTCCGTCTCTCTGGGACTCCATTTCTCAATGTGGAAAATAATACTTACTCCGTGCTGGCTCTAGACCAGGCACTGTTCCGCACTTTTTGCATTCAGTTCATTTAATTTTCACAACAACCCTGTGAGGTCGTTACTATAATGATTACCCCCGTTTTACAGGTCAGGGACACCGAGACTCAGAGAGGAAAGGTCACCTGCCTTCGACGGATCCCACAGCTGTGGAGTGGAGGAGTTGGGACTGAAACCCAGGCAGGCCGTCCCGAGCTGAGCCGGTGGTCTCAACTGCGCCTACATAAGGCGGGGTGGGGGGTCATGCAAGACGATTTTCCACTGCCTCTGGCCGGTGGAAGGTCCGAGGCTCCGAGGCTCCAGGAGCGCAGGGGAGGGTGTCCGAGGCGCCCGGGCCCCCGCGGGGGAGGGAGGCCGAGGATGGCGTTGGCCGTGAACCCCGGACCAGGCCAGCCGGTTGCCCTGGAGACGGCCGGGCGGAGGCGGCCGCCGGCCGGTTGCCCCGCGGGGCAGTTCCGGGGAGCTCCCTCCCTCCGCGGCAGGGAGTGGCACCGAGCCGGCACCTGGGGCTGTGTTTTCCTGGCAGCCGGAGCCGCGCGAAGTCTCCCCTCTAAGACTGGGGAGACCGCAAGTCCCCTGCAGCAGTCGGAGCCTCCACGACCTGAACTCGATCCCCCACGCACGGCGCTATCTCCAGTTCATCTGTGTGAATTATTTACGGAGTCTGGCGGCCTCCCCGGCGGCCTCCCTCCGCCCTCCCTGCCCCCGCGGCGTCTTCACATCCTGGTTCCGAAGGGCCTTGTTCCTTCTAGGAGAAGTTCCAGTGTTAGGCCCTGCGGGAACCTCCGGCAGGAGCTTCTCACCTCCTCCCGCCTTCACCTGGAACCCTAGTCCTGGAAGCGGGGAGCCTTGGATTGGAAGCTGAGGCTCTACTGCTCTGCTCTGGTCCCCTGTGAACCTCAGCGTCCTCTTCTGTGACACTGGAGTGGTAATTCCTTTCCCTGGTGCTTCCAGGACTGGTGACCCAACTCCACAGGTGATAGGGAGGCATGGCCTCTGCATTAGATCCTTGCACAATGTCAGGGTTATGTGTGCATTCCTGTTTACCATGCCCCCAGCGTTAAGCCCTCTGCAGGTTGCCTGATTTCATTCTCACAGCAATTCTACCAATTAGGGACGTTACATATTCTCCCTTTTTCACAGATGAAGAAACTGAGGCCCAGAGAGTTTGAGTCACCGGCCCTCAATCAGGAAGCATCCAGAAATGGAAACTGAGCCTGAGTCCCGCTCACGATTTCAACTTTTATCTGCTCCTCGGTTCCAGGCCTTGTTGCTTCCTTAGCCTGTGGCCACTCATGCTTCCCTAAGGACTGCCTGGGCTCCAGATGCCTCTATGACGGCCAAGTACACGGAGTAATGACTCAGCCCCAAGTGCCTGGCTTTGTGCTGGGCGCTGGGGACGCATACAAGAGTCAGGCACAGCCCTTTCCTCAGGTGCTTCTCTCTGGTGGTAGGGGTAGGAGCCAGGTCAGGACAGATGTGTTCTCTACTAGCCATGATGCTACAGGTAGAGAGCCTGCCATGCTGAGGGCTGGGCCCAAACTGTGTCCTGGGGCAGGGACCTTTGGGATCTCATTGAGGCCTTAGAGAAAGGGGTAGAGGTGGGCAGGGCACTTCTGGTGCAGGAAGGTCTTGAGCAGGGGACACAGGTTGGAGTTTGCTGGAAAAAGGGCAGGTCCTTTGGGGAGTGGCAGGAATAAGGCATTTATGGTGTTTGGGTTGGGAGGAAAGGGGGCTAGGGTCAGATGTTGGGGTTTCTTGAAGCATGAGTTCAAGTGTCAATTTAGAGTAGTGGTTCTCAGCTGCAGGCAGTTTGGTTGTCAGGGGACTTGGCAATGTCTGGAGGTATTTCTGATTGTCACAATGTGTGGGAGGAGTGAGTGCTATTGGTATCCAGTGGGCAGAGGCCAGGGATGCTGCTAAATATCCCGCAGTGCCAGGTGGGGCCCACAGGACGGTCCAGCCCAAACCTCATGTGCTGAAGAAGTCTTATTTAAGAGCCTGGCTAAAACAAGCTGTGGCAGTGAGATTTAGGGCAAGTCACTTTGTTTCTCATGCCTGTCACCCCCCTCTCTCTTGCTTGAGGAAATAGCTTTCATGTTTACGGGGTGCAGTCACACAGTCAGAACCCTAAATGCTTTGCCTGTATTATCTCATTTGATCCTTATCACCCAGGAAGAATACTACGCCTACTGCTAAACGTCTGCAGGGGCATGTGTGAAGCCTCAGGCCCTGTGCTAAACTCTCTATGAATGTTAATTTATGTAATCCTCATGATGACTCTGTGAGGTAGGCACTATTACAGTCCTTGTGTAACAAATGGGGAAACAGAGGCACAAACGGACGGAAGCTTGTTAAGGACAATGCCCATCTGGTTTGCTGCTGCATCTTGAACAGTCTCTAAATATTTGCTGAGGAGGAAATACGTTACTTCTCCATGCACTTCAGTGTATTCACGGATCTCCTGAAATTGAGGCACAGAAAGGCTGAGGGTCTTGTCTGCAGTCACACAGCAGGGACTTTTCCCTTGCTTGCTGGTGGAGGTCTGGGAAAGACCCTGGGCAGTCTCCGTGGGCTGTTGGAGCCTGGCTGTGTTCCTACCACTGGAGGAGAGGGGCTCACATCTGTGAGGGCAAATCTGAGACTCTGAGAGGGTGACAGGAAGAGGGGGTGGGTCTCCCTGGAGTCCTAGCTGAGCTGGAAAGAATTGCATCATGGAGTCTGAGCGACAGGGCAGCTCAGTCAGCACAATGACATGCCTAGTGCCTGTAATTGGACGTGTCTACTCCCATGATGAATGTGGAGATTTCACTTTAACCAGCTGTAGTGCTGGACTCAGAGAGTGGGTAGGCAGAGCATAGAGGAAGGCTGGCTCAGTTTAAGACAGTTATCGCACAGGCTGCATGCTCTGGGTGCACATCTCAGTAAGTTGTCCCCCACCACCACCACCATGAGGAGGCTGCAGACCAACGATTCATCCTGGTTTCCCTTTGATATCTCCATTAACCTGAAACCTCAATACATATTCCATGAGTGACTTGGGCTTATTATTTTACTTGAGCCTCATCTGTGAAATTCTACCAGTGGTGAACCTTAGCCTCAGAGGGTTGCCTGAAGGGGATAATTATGGTGAACTACTTAGCACCTAGTATGTGCTCAATAAACAGCAGGTTAGTTCCTTGATCTTCTTGGGGCTTCATCTGCAAGTCTGAGTTTTGGGGGAGCCCTGGGGCAGATTGGTGCAATGGAGGGTATTAGAGGAAGGGGACCAAGGCTAGATGGAGGCTTGGTGGCCTTTAAAGACTGCTGCATGAAGTGAGGACAGACTGTGGTGGGTCCCTTCCCATTATGCTGGGCCATCCTTATGCTGTAAAGTAGAAGATGATGCTTTGATCCCAGTTTCTGGGACTGGCTCCCTTCCCATTCTCCAAACCGTCACAGAGATAAGTGACAGTAAGCAAAGCCGGCGGGGCATGGTCTGCACCACCACCTCTCCCCGGCCATGCTGCTCTTTCCAGAAGGCAGAAGTTTTTATGCCTCTGCACTTTCGCATATGTCATTCTCCAAGCCCCTCACCCTTCCCGTTCAGCCAACTCCTATGCATCATCCTGGTGTCAGTTGAGATGGCGCCTCCTCCAGGAAGCCTTCCTTCTAATGAACTGGGTCCCTCCACCTGAACTGGGTCCCCGCTGCAGCCTGGGCCTCCATCTGTCCCAGCACTGGGCCTCCCTGTGTATCATTGCTGTCTCTCCTCCTCCATCAGGCCACGTTTCCCTCTGGGGCAGCTGCCGGAGCTCTCTTGTTTGTCTGCATATCCCCAGGGCTTCACACAAATGCCAGGCACATAGCAGTTCCTTGGGGAATGCTGTGGAATTAATGTTATTATAATAACAGTCTCTTGCATATGTAGTTTTCTAGTTTCAAAAGCCTTTTTAGGCAACTGTGATCTGATCCTCACAGAAAACTTGTCACTTGGGTGGGCAGGGAGAGATCAGGTATGTTGCTTAGGTGGACTGTAACACAGGCTGACTACCCACACTGTCTCGCCTGAGGCAGGCGTGGATATGTTTGTAATATATTTGGTTCTGAGTGGGAGTCTCCTTACAGCGCTGATTCCAGGCTCTCTGGGGTGACAGGGAGGAGGCCAGGAGTTGTGGCCTTCAAGGCGCAGTGAGGTGCTGGGGCCAGCTTTGCCTGGGGGTCATGATAGGGTGGGTGTGTCCCCATGAGGGCCCCCTATAGGAACCAGTAGCTTGCTTCTATGAAGGTTCCTTTACCACTGTGCTGTCGATGCTATAGAATACTGAAAATCCAGATAAAAGATATCCAAAATGGGAATGACTAAGCTAGACTATCCATTGGAATATTTGGTGGCCATTAAAAATAATGTTTCAGGGGCTGGGGTATACCCCAATGACAGAGCACCTGCCTAGCACCTGTGGGGCCCTGTGTTTGATTTCTAGCACCAAAACAAACAACCCAAAAACTTGAAGTTCCTACAGTGATGTGGGGAAGTGCCTATGTCATATGTTTGGGGCAAAGAGGAAAATATAAATTGTACCTATGATAGGAGAGACAGTGTTAGAGATGGTTTGGATCCCAGCCCCGCCACTTGCTGGCCATGAACTCAAGCAAGCGAACATCTCTATGCTTCAGTTTTTTCATCTGTGAAATGGGCAGAATAGCAGTCCTACTTTCAAGAGTTGTTGGGAGGATTAAATAAGTTAATATTTGCTGAGCACTTAAAATAATGTCTAGTGTATATTCTTAGGATTAAGTCATTATTAACAATTATTGTCATCTCAGCCATGTCAATATATATAAAGAAGATGAGAGAAAATGTTAACAGTGTCTACTCTGGGATGTGGAACAATGGAAGGTTTTCACTTTCTTTTTCCCTCCACTTCCCTGGATTCTCTAAATATTTTATTTTATTTTTTTGTTATACTGAATCTAACCCAGAGCTTTGTGTATGCTGCACAAGCACTTTACCGCTGAGCTGCGTCCCCAACCTTCTCTGAGTATTTTACGATGGGATGTATTATTTTTATTATGATGAAAGAGTAAGGTTTACTTTCCCCCAAATGACAAGAGTGGAAAGACAGACTTTCCTTTTGGACAGAAGAGGGTGACCACAGGGAATCGCCTCCATAATTAACACCCTGGATGCCCTGGGAACGCACCCATGTCAATATTTTTCTTTACTGGAATGGCAGCACCCGAGTAATCTTTCTTTAAACACATCAGGCTGTGCCTTCTGCCTCTCCTCTGTTTACTTAATAATTTTATATGATGCCTATTGACATAAACAGCCAAGTTGGTTCAATACCCACAACCATAAACTGTCACCACCTGATGGCAATGACAATTCCCCAGGCAGGGAGCATCAGAAATCAAACTGAATCGTTCTGACCACCCTTGTCATCATCACACTCTCTATCCAGGGAGACGAGGACATTTACGGGGAAGGAAAGGCCAGCTGCTGCGTAAGCTGATACGGGCTCTGTTGGTCAGCTGGCCAGGCCAGCAGCCGGGCAGAGAGAGCCAGCCAGTGGGGAAGCTGGTCAGCAAACCTCAGTGCTAAGCATGTAGTAGGCAGTAACTTCTTCCACTGGGATTGTGTCAGTCACAGCTGAAGTGTGTAAACCTGCCTTGTGTGATGTGTGTGTGTGTGTGTTGTGGCAAAGACAGGGGGCTGGGAAAGGGTGGTCCTCACTTCTAAGCAGTAAAAGCCAGTAGATCCTTTGGGGCCTTTCTACTGAGACTTTCATGAATTCTGGGCTTTGGCGAGGGTGATCCCTGTTCTGGGGTTCCATGCTTGAACTCAATTTAGATTTTTTTTTTTCCAACCTGTACTGGGATATGGGTTTAGATGACCACAATAACCACTATTACTAAGATCTTATCACCTCTCACCTCCTCAGCCCCCTAAATTTTACCCATCTATCCATCTAATCTCCCAACCATCTGCTCATCCACCCGTCTATCCATCCCACCCATCTGTTCATCCATCCACCCATCCATCTGTCCCTCTGGCCATTCATCCACCTGTTGTGAAGCAGTATAGTGGTGGATAAATATTTAGACCCTAGATCCCGACTGCCTGGTTTTCAATCATTTGTGATGTGGGAGGCAGGCAGGTGAATAGACACTGAGGTCATAGGGCAAGTGCAGGTCACTATGGGCACAGAGAGGAGGGGTCTGACACCCAGATGGAGTCTCACAGGAGGTTGCAGAAGGAGCAGCCCACTGATCACTGTTACCACCATCATTAGCACCACTGGGATTTCTCTCACCAGTGATGGAGTTGTGGTCAAATGGAGTTATTGGCAAAGCTGACCTGTAAGCCCCCGCCTGGTGCCTGGCATCCCTCTGTCCCCAGTACCGTGACCCTCTCTCCCCTGGTTTTCTGCTCCGCTGTCTTTCCTAGGCCTGTTCTCCACTCTCTCCTGACTCCTGTAGTCCAACCCTCCATCCATCAAATGTACCTGTCCCCAGAGTTCTGCTTCATGTTAGCTGACATCTTGTTATGCAAGTGGGTTGGTGGGCACTAACACGTGACACCCCTTCCAGGTCATGCTTGCACCTTGCTGTGCATATAGTATGTGCATTTACTGTGCACAATGAACTGCCTGCTGTGAAGATTGGCTGCATTATTCAGTAGTCTTGTGTGCAGTTCTCATCTTATTTAAGCGCCAACTGCGTGCCTTGACTGCACGATTGAACACCTCGTGTTTTACAGTGAGTTTCAGCTGGGTCTAGATTCCAGCTTTCTGCAAAAGGCAGCATGTTGGAGTGGAGGGGAGATGGGTAAGGTGTCAGTTAATAGGTCTGGGTTCCCATATGGCCAAACCTGTTGCTAGCTCTACGCCCTCAAGCAAGTCATTTAACATCTCAGAACCTCAGTTTCCTTATTTGTTAGGTGGAGATAGAGCAGCGGGGAGGGCACATGGACCTGTCAAGCATCATGTTAGTATGAGAATCATTATAGGAGCTTTAAGTTCTGGCAGGCTTCCTCCCACCCTCCACTCCCAGCAGAGGCCAAGGCAGCTTGGGATGCAAGGAGGCGTTTGGAGTGGGTTGTGATCTCTGGAGCTGCAGCCCTTGGCTGGCTGTGACAGGTGTCTACGGGCATGGCATACTGCTATAGAGTGGCCTACGACTGATTGGCATCTGATTTTCCTCCCCTGGGTCTAATTATCGAGGACCTTGCAGGAAGTCTTGTAAGACTTCGCCCACACTGGTATCCCTTGGGGTCTCTATCACCATTGCTTGGGTTCTCCCTCCCTTACTTCCTCCCTTGGGGATTTATGTCATCCACTGCCTGGATCTCAGTGTTCCTGGCCTGAATGGGTGCTTTGACTTCTTACCAAGTATCCCAGCCCCCATCCTTGGGTTTTTGAATCTGAAAAAGATGGTCCTCCCATTGTGAGATCCCTCTGGAGAGGCCTTGCCCATCATGTGCCAATTCATGCATGCATTCATTTGGCAGACATATAAGTCCTTCTGGATGCTGAGCTCTGTGGGTGCAAGTGGGTATCACGGGTGACTGGTACCATGGTTTCAGGCTCTCCTTTCCCCTTCCAAAGGGTCTGTTCACAGCCACAGTAGGCTCAGTCAGCAAGCGGGTTGGGAGTTGAAACTGATAATAAAGAGCACAGACTTGCATTGGAGCACATCCACTTTGTGCCTCAGTGTCCAAAAACTATGTCAAAATGTCACAGCTCTCTCAGACCATTAGAAATGGAGGACTCAGGAAATGGATGGAACCCAGGCGGCATTTAAGTTTATGACTTTGTGGGCAATGCGTCAAATGATGGGGTGGGTGTTTTATTGCCTGGGCTGGAGCTAGGAGGAATACAGAGAAGCAGGAGGAAGAGGAGGAGAGTGCAGGGGACCGAGGGATGATCTCTGGAACAACCAGTGAAGACTGGAGGCCAGGGGTTTGCTCTGAGAGATTGGAGAGAAGGGAATGGGATGAGAGCTTGAAGAAGGGGTTAACAGAATTAGAGGACACCTAGGGTGTGGTCAGTTAGGCATTGGTGAGCTTGGGCATGGCCACCTCTGGGTGGGAGAGGTGGAAAGCTTTGGCTACTCTTTGGAGGAGGTAAGCAGTGAGAAGGAGGGGGTGCTTGTAGGGCTGGGGACAGCTTTGGGTGGGATGCTGTTTGAGGCTGGAGGAATGAACTTCCTTGTTGCTGTGCAAGAATTAGGGGCGCACACAGTCCATGCTGATTGATCATCTTTTTATATCTCCAGTGCCATCTTTGTCACTAAACCCTGCCAGCTAATAGTTCTCCCCTACTCCTTGTAACTGCTGAGCACCTGCTGTGCACCAGGTGCTGTTCTGTGGTGGGCGCAACACTGAGAAAAGACTAGGGGACCCTGCTGTCATGGCATGGTGAGAAAAACAATGAGCCCCTGTGAATGGAAATGACTTCCGGTGCTGATGAGGCCTGAAATGGAGAGGATACCCTGTGGGCTTCCATCTGGCCTGCTGCCACATCCTGAATGGCACAGAATCAGGGCTTGGTTTCAGGGCTTAGACCTTACTCGGGGTGGAGACTCATGGCCAATCCTGCAGGCTGCTGCCCCTGCATCTGGTTTTAGAGTTGGGGTAAGACAGCCACAGGGGAAAGATGGATGTGGCAAGAGCAAGGACAAATAGGAACCTGAGTCCATCTCTTGTGACCTCCAACCTCAATGACCTGCTGGAGAGGCTGATGCCCTTCACCATGAAACTGTGCACACCCTTGTCCAGGGCTGGGGAATGGGAAAGGGGAGAGCTGGTGGGGTGGCGGGGCTTCGGGCTTAGGTGCTGTCTTTTGCCACTAGGATGGGTCAGAGCCCTGCTCCAATGTGCAGAGCACAATCAACACACATAGTTGCGCTGCTTCCCTCCAACTTTCCAAATCTCACGCAAATATCTCTGGTGCCCCACGCCACCCCAGAACCACCAGGGAAGGGTATTTTTGGGAACAAGCTTGGTTAGCTGCACTGTGTTCATTGTACTGATGCGGTGCAGGGAATGCTGAGAGATAAAGTGGGATTTATGGTCTACGGTGACAGGGGTGGGGTGTCCCCTTAGAGCAGGTGGGTGGGGAGAGCCCCTCTGAGGAAGTGACACTTGCAACAAGGCCTGGGGAAGAGGGTTGGCTCGCTCTAGGGAAGGGAGGAAGGCAGGGTGCCCAGATCGTGGAGATGGGAGAGAGGTGGAGGAAGGGTCTAAGAGGGCGCAGGAGCCATAGCAGGGGGAGCCCTGCAGATGGGGAGCTGGATTTGAATCTGCTTGCAACAGAGGAGGAGTTCAAGGCAGGTAGTGAAAGTGGGAAGCTTGATGCTTCTTCTGAAGCTGACTCGTGCTTCTGGGTGGAGGAGGGACTGTGGGGTGGCAGGAGACTGGAAACAGGAGGCCCAGATCTGGGAGGGGGTACCCCAGCAGGCAGAGAAATAGATGATGACAGCTACAGTGGTGTGGTGGCCATGAGGAGAGAGAGAGGTGATTGGGTTCTAGATCCATCTGGGGGCTAGAGACTGGGTAGAGGTGGGTTTACGTGATGGAGGATAGAGAAGGATCGGAGTCCTCAACAATAAATAACTAAATGATTACCCCGAGCTCCTCTGACCCCTGCTCTGGGAAAGGCTGTGAGAACTCACTCCCTGTAGTTCCTCCTGTCTCCTCCCCTCTGTGTACAGGGCTGGTCTTCCCATCTTTGACCGTCCTCTGCTTTGGGGTTCTTGTCACTCAGCACCCCAGTGTCCTGTGTCTTTAAGATGAAGAGAGCAGGGCAAAATGAAATCCATCTCCTCAAAGTCCGGCCCTAAGGAGAGGCAGAGAGAGATGGTGATAAAAGCAAGAACCAGCCTGGGGGGAAAAGAGATAATTTTTATCCTCCCAACCCTGCAACGTCCCCCCCGGCTCTGCAAAGCCTCAGCAGAGTTCTCTCCGAACAGATGAGTAATAACCCGGCAAGAACGCCGTCCTCAGAGCACTGGGAGAAGACGGAATGATTCTGTGTTTGATTAGAATTTATTTCCGACCTGCAGCCTCCTTGGTGCCAGCCTCCCACGTGCCTGCCCTGCAGAGTTGGGCAGCCAGAGAGGCAAGGGGAGAGGAGGGAGGAGAAAAGAGCACGGGCAAGCCAGAGTCAGAGGGATCTGCAGGCTCCCCGGAGCTTCCAAGTGTCCTCTTGGTGACAGGGACCAGGAGAAAAGATGTGTCTTTCACTTCCTGCTGAGAGAGAGAGAGAGAGAGAGGCCATGGGGGGCTGCCAGTGGATTTATGAGGGTTGGAGAAGGATGGTGGAGTAGAGCAGCCAAGTAAGCTTGGTTCACAGCTTCCTGTGTGACCTTGTGTAGCTCCTGGACCCTCTCTGGGTCTCACTTTTTTCCTCTGGCTTCATCTAGCTTTTAAGAGCTCTTAGAGGCTGTGATTTTAGGACTATTCCAACCTCCCTCTCTGGGGACAGATTTACTTCTCACCGATTGGCTTGGGGAGGTCAAGATTTGGATTGGGGCTCTTCTTTTTAGGTCAGCTCTAGGGGATTGGGGTAAACCACACCAAATGTCCTCCCTCCCTTCCTTCCTCCCTTCCTTCTTCCCTTCCATCTGTCTTTCATCCATCCATCCATCTATCCATCCATCTTTTTTTTTTTTTTTTGTGGGTACCGGGGGGTCGACCTCAGGACCTCGTGCGCCAGGAGGCGCCCATGCCGCTGAGCGATATCACTGGCCCCTTTTACGTATGTGGGTTCTGGGAGTCAAACTCGGGCCCTCGCGCTTGCCGGGCAGGCGCTTAAGCCGCTGAGCCATCTCACTGGCCCTATCCATCCTTTTAATCACAGACTGCAAGCCTCATGCTATGCTGGGTGCAGTGAAGATGTAATCCCTGCCCTCATGAAGCCCCTACTGTGTTGGGAAAAGGGCAAACACAGGGTACTGGAGACACTGAGGAAGCCCTGGCCTGGGCTTGGGAGGTCAGAGGAGGTTTCCTGAGGAAGCTGATGTCTAAGCTGGGGCCCAAAGGTGAATAGAGGGAAACCAGGAGAGGAGACAAGGGGAAAGAAGACCCAGAAGAGAAAAGGGCCTCTTTAGAATGAATGAGAGCAGTCAGAGTGTGAGGGATGGAGACACACTGGTGTGATGGAAAGAAAGGAGGCTCAGCATGTGAGGTAGAGGGGTTCAGATTTCACCTCTCAGAGCCCTTGATGGCTCCCAAGCAGCATTTCTCTGGGAAGGCATCTGGTCTGGAACATTCCAGGGCTGTGAGTGTCTCCATGAAAAAGACTCAGGTCTTTTAATGTCCTACCCACTGGAGCTCCATTCTTTTACCCTGGAAGTGGACACAGTCATGGCTGGAATGTGTGAGGGGAATTTAACTTCTCTAGCATGGATCCAGGGCTTCAGTGGGTAGAAGCTTTGGAGATACATAGTTTGGCTCTAGAACAGAGTCCCTCAGTGCTGGATCTGGTTGCCCTGGTGGGATGGAGCTCTTGGAAGGGAAGGAAGGATGGCTGGGATGGACAGACTTTCATCTTGCAGTGAACAGGCACAAGCACTGGAGTGAGACCAGGTAGATCTGGCTTCCCAGTGTTGGCCCTGCCATGTAAAAGCTGTGCAAGCTTGGGCATGTCAAGTAAGCTCGCATAGTCTCAGTTTCCTTATCTGTGAAATAGAATTAATAGCATGTACTTCCCAAGGTGGTTTTGGGAGTTAAACAAGAAGAAGATGATGGTGGTGATGGTGGTGATGATGGCAATGACGGTAATGGTGACTATGATGGTGATGATGATGATAGTAATGATGGTGATGATGGCAATGTGTGCGGTGGTGGTGATGACCGTGATAGTAACAATAGTGGTGACAATGGTGGTGGCAGTGGTGTTGGTAATGGTGATGACGAAGACATTAACAGCTCATATTTATTGAGCTGTAAACCCTTTTACTGGATGGTGCTCTGCACCGCTGAGGTCCTCATTTAGGGGACCCACACTCATCCCCTAGGAGGGTTGCCCACTGAATGATTCCCTAGAATTGCCTTCAGCCTAAATCAGAGTCACACCTTTTCCTTGGGTGCAGCCCTCTGGCCTTAGCATGGGAGAATTTGAAGGGTGGTCCTGCCTGAGCTCCCGTTTGCAGCCACGGCAGAGCAGGTCCAGGTCTTCTGTAGCTGGGTCTGCCTGCTTCTCACCCCTCACACTTGCTGTATCTAGACCTGCCCCTGATGAGTATCTTTATGAGCAAATGCTCATCTTGAAAGCTGTTTTTCAGGAATTCAACCGATGACAGCTTTTTGCCTGGCCTGGCCTATGTCACCTTCTTAACAGCCCTTTGAAGAGGACACCATGATGGAACCACTCTTACACACTGCCGACTGTGGAGTAAAGAGTTCAGATCTCTCTTGCAGATGCATGGGGAGGCAGAGGCAGAACTTGGATTTGAACACAGGCACCTGGTTCCTGAACCTGTGCTCTTGGCTGCCACATGGGATCTGGCTGGTGACAGGCAGTCAGCAAAAGGCAGTAAGCAGTGAACATCCCTTCCTGGCCAGGATTGCAGCCAAAGATGGCTCTGGACCATTGCCACTTGCTCAGAGGTCCTCTATCACTAATCATGCCGGCAGCCAGGATAGTAGCACAGCAGCAGCAGACTTCGCAGGCCCCAGCGTGCCAGCATCTTGGTAGAAAACAACACCTCCCTTGGCCGCCCACTCCCCAGCTGCCGATGTCACACCATTGTTGCTGCCACCAGGGTGGGTGTCTTTGCCTGAGCACTGCTTCACATGTGGATGGCGCAGCTGTGAAAACTGCTGGGAGGAGGGATTCGTAATTTGATGTCACCTTATGAGAAATTGGAGACCTTGGGTGACCCGAGACTCCAGCATGATCCAGGTTCTGGCCAGGTCTGGGCTGCGACTGAGTCCTGGTTGTGATGAGACCTGAATTTCAGCCTCAATGCACTACTTCTTCTGGCTCAGGAGGGCTCCCTGCACTCTTCTGGACCTCAGTTTCCTGCCCTTGCAGTGGGCCTTTAAAGGCCCTTTCCAAGCTGGTGAGATGAAGGTCACCTCTATGTAGACATCTGCAAGGCTTTTGATTATTCCTCTTTTGCCCTCAGAAGGGCCAGAAAAGCATCTCCTCATTTGCGAGATCGGAGTTTTACAGTTTGTTAAGCATCTTCACAGACATGGTCTCATTCAGCCCCATGGCAATGTGCTGAGGCCAGCAGGGTCAGCTTTCTATGTCAGAGGGTGAATAGAGGCACAGAGAATGGAAGGGATTTACCTCAAGCCAGTTAAGTCTTTGGATATTTCTTGCAATCTCTTCATTTTAAACCCACAATTAAAATACTGTATGTGGGGTACCGAATATCAAATTTGAGAGACAGTTTAGAAATCATCCGGTCCACAGGGCACAGTGGTGCACATCTCTAGTTACAGCTACTTGGGAGGCTGAGGCAGGAGGATTTCAAGTTTAAGGCCAACATGAGCATCTTAGCGAGACACTGTATCAAAATAAAATTTTAAAAAAGAGCTGGGGATGTGGCTCTGTGCTCCCTGGGTTCAACCCCCAGTACGGCAAACAGTTCAACCAACCAACCAACCAACCAGCCAACCCAGGAAAGAGGTTGAGGAGGAAGAGGAAGAGGAAGACAAGGATGAGGAAGAACTCATCCATCTTACCTATTTGCTGCACAGACAGGAAGCTGAGGCTGTACAATGCCAAGGCTGGCAGAGCTGGGGCCAGAGCTGCATCTGGGCTTCATTTAATTACTCTTGGTTGGGTGCTTTTCAAATTTCATGCCCTAAATTATTTCCCATTTAAGACTAAAATCTAAAACCTAAACCACTAATGAGGAGGTCAGTGCTGCACAAGCTTGGGGACGTGCGTTCCTCCCCTTCTGATTGCCTGCTGGGGCGAGGGTGGAGTTGAGCAGAGCCCTTGGCCCGTTCACCTTGCAGCACGCTGGCAGTGGGTGTGTGCGGTGGGAATGGTTCGTGTGTTTATTTCCCCATCACGGTAAGCACAGGCAGCCCAGGGAGGAGGTGAGGCTGAGCAGCAGGGACAAAGGAATGTGTGTGTTCTGACAAATTTGGGGAATTAATGTGGAGGTTGTTCCAAGGAGAAAATGATGTTTTGAATCAGGAGTTACTGTACATCTGAGCTCACTGCCTTTTAAAGAACACCGTGTTTACTTAACGGTTCTATTTACAGATTTACTGACACCTGAATTGGTTTCAAAAAGAATCTGAAACGGCTAATTTTTCAGTTAGATTGTGAGCTCCTTGAAGGTAGGAAATACTTTCATTATCTCTTCTCTTTTCTAAAAGGCTAATTCCGGGCTGGTGAGATGGCTCAGCGGCATAAGCGCCTGCCTTGCAAGCGCGAGGGCCCGAGTTCGACTCCCGGATCCCACATATGGAAAAGGGGCCGGTGATATCGCTCAGCGGCACGGGCGCCTGTTGGCGCGCGAGGTCCTGAGGTCGTCCCCCCGGTACCCACAAAAAAAAAAAAAAAAAAAGGCTAATTCCTTGCCCCTACCCTTAGCCCTCCTGAGCTGGATTCTCTACCGCCCTCTGTTATAATCTGTTTCTGTGTCTTTGTTCTCCATTGACCTATGAGCTCAGTAAAGAGAGGGGCTATCCTTTATATAGTCCAGTATCTCATCCACCCACTTATCCATCCGTTCAAAAGCAGTCATCCATCCATCCAATTATCTATCCATCAATATACCAAACACCCATCCAACCTAACAGCTATCCATCTTCCCATCTATCCGTCCATCCACCCATCCATCTATCCATCTGTCATCCATTTATGCAACCACCCACATCCGACATTCCTTCATTCACCTGTGTATCCATGCAACCATCCATCCATTCCTTCAGAACTCCAGAAAGTTGCACAATGCCAACCAAGCAGGGTTTATTGCCAGTGATCATCCCTTACCTGGTGTCCCCTTCATTCTCATCACTGCGCCACATGTAGTACTTACCCTAGCTCATGAAGAGAATGAAGCCAAAATCTGCCAGACTTCATGAAGTGGGATTATTATTCCCATATTTGAGTCTAGGAAAGAAAGTTTGGGAGAGTTTTAGTAACTTGCCTAGGGTCACATGGTTGGTCAGCAGGATCTTCAGAGCTGGGCATCTGACTCCAGAGCTTATGGTTTTTCCTCTCACTATGGTGGAAGATATTCTGGGGGCAGTGATTTACTCCAGCCTGCATGTTCTCCTCCCAGCAACACAAACCTTCCCACACCCAACCCTCATCTCCTCAAGCTGCGGCCAACTCTCTTCTGCCCCCGTCCCTTCCTAATAAGGACTGTGGTTCCTGACTTGAGCCATAGGGAGAGAGAGAGTGAGATCAGGTTGCGGGGGACCCACAGCCAAGTTTGGGCAGAGGAAGGAGACAAGAGTCTGCACAGGCAGCAGCACCCTCTTCTCTTCTTGCTTTCTGTCCTCTAGTGAGCGTCGACTGTGCTATGAGTGAGCAGTGGCAGATCAGGTTGCCAGGGAGGGACAGGGAGGGCCAACCAAGACCAAAAGCATTGGCCCCAGAAGCCAGGGGGGGCTTTGGGAAAAGGAAGTTCAGCTTGTTCAAGTTCAAAGGAAGCCAAGTGGAGTTCACATAGAGGACGGCCCCTGAGCCTATGGGGCTTCTCCTGATACCCTCTAGGCCCCATAAATTCCTCACATCCAGAACTAACCTCATTTCTTTCCTGCTCCATCTCTCCCACTTGCCTGTCCCCTGATTTCTTTCTTGGGAGATGACACCACATCCATCCTTTTGCCCATCTTTTCTGTCTCTCTTTCCTTATTTCTTTGGGCCACAACTCCTATTTTTTTTCCCCCCCAGTACTGGGGCTTGAACCCAGGGAGCACTAAACTATATCCTCATTCCTTTTTCTTTTATTTTGAGACAGGGTCTAAGTTGCCCAGGCTGGTCTCAAACTTGCAATCCTCCCACCTCAGCCTTCTGAGTAGCTGAGATTACAGTTGTGTGTTGCAACACCCAGATCTGCAACCTCTTTTTGCCGCAGATGCAGTAATTGTTCCTTTCTTGTTGTAGTTTTACCTCCCCTCTGGGGATGGGAAACATCCAAGCTGGGCCAATTATAGTTCCCAAGGCCAAGGCCAGGCTGGGTCGAGAGATGGATACCATCAAACCTGACCCATGAAAGCTCTTCCTGGACTTTTCTAACTCTAGCTGATGGAAGTATCTTTTCCTGGCTGGTTACAGGCTTTAAAGACTTGAATCCTAAGCTCTTTGCAGTTGAAATGAGAGGATAGCACCAGGACACCAAGAGGAGAGAGGGCATCCTGAGGCCCATGTCTTAATCCCTGGGGTCAATGGCACCTCTGGCTTCTTTGGTGTGTTTTCAGGGCAGGGATGGATGAGTAATTCATTGACTCTTTTCCCTCGTGGTTTGATTGAGTTTCTGTTATCTACAATCAAAGAATCCAGGTGCTCACAACTCAAGTATCTTCTTGGGCTCAGTCCTCCCCTTCACCTCCTTATCCAATCAAAACCAAACTTCTTAAACTCTACCTTTTGATAAGCTCTCAGCTCCGCCCACTTCTCTCCATCCCCACAGCCTCCTGGATCAGGGCACTTTCTCCAGGCCTGGCCTCGCCTTCTCCAGTCTCTCAGAGCAGTCTTAGTAACACACATCCAACCCGGTTGCACCTCGGCTACAATACCCTTTGCCAGCTCCCTGTTACCCTCAAGACATAGTCTAGTTTTAAAAAAGAAAACTTTTAATTTCAAAATCATTTTAGATTTACAGAAGAGGTGTGAAGATATTTCAGAGTTCTTCCATATTCTTTACCCAGCTTCTCCTGATGTTAACTTCTTATATAACCATGGTGTGGTTGGTAGAATCAAGAAATCAATACTGGGGCCGGTGAGATGGCTCAGTGGCATAAGTGCCTGCCTGGCAAGTACAAGGTCCTGAGTTTGACTCCCAGTACCCACAAAAAAAAAAAAAAAAAAAGAAATCAGTACTGATTTGGTGCTGTTAACTGATTTATTCAGACTTTATTCAGATTTCACCAGCTTTCCCAGTATTGTCCTGTTTCTGTTTCAGGCTTGATCCATGATACCAGGTTGCATTTAGACCTGCAGGTCTTCTAAAGGACCAGGCCTTCTCTTACTCTTGGGCCTTTGCAGGTGCTGTTTCCCAGTCTGAGGAGCCCCTGCTCCCTTTCTCCCATAACACATATTCATCCTCTGAGACTGTTCAGGGAACTCCCCTTCCAGGAAGCTTCTTGCCCAAGCCCAGTTAGCCTCGGGCGTCTCCAGCCCCAGGTGCTTCCTCCCTTTCTGCACTCTTTACCTCTTTCATTCACTCATTCATTCATTCATTCTTTCTTTCCTTCTTTTTTTGAAACAGGGTCTTGCTATGTAGCCCAGGCTGGCCTCAGACTTGCTGCGATCCTCCTGTCTCAGCCTCTTGACTGCTGGGATTATAGGCATGCACCACCATGCCCAGCTTTACTTTGCATTTTGATGAGCTGTTATTTTGTCCTCCCTACTGGCCTGGAGCTCCTTGGGGCCGGTGCCCTCCTTCATTTATATCTGTGGGAATCCAGTGAACACTTGCAAAATGGATGAAGTTAGGAAAAAGTCAATGCCCGCACAAGTACTGCAGTAGCTCAGAGGGATAAATGAGCTGGCCAGGGGAGACCTCTGGACTCGAGTCTCATGGGATGGAATAACAAACCTTTATTGAGCGTGGGTTATGTCCCAGGCACTATCCTGAGCATTTTGCATACACTGATTGAATCCTTTCTGTTATCATCCCCATTTTACAGATGAAGAACAGAGGAGAAGCAACATGCCAGGGAGTGCACTTGCTACGAGGCAGAGCTGGGATACGCCCCTGCACTGCTTTCGTTTGCTAGGTGGGTATGGATGCAGGACTTGGGGTGGGTAGGATGGTAAACCAAAGCCACTTTTGAAGGTAAGTAGGAGTGACTTGAGTTCTTTGAAGAGCTTCCGTTGGGGGTGTGTGTTTTGGTTATCCCCGAAGGTGACTGGTGGAAGCTGCTACTCGGACATGTGGAGCTGGGGATGAGGAGTGAGCACTTCCTGCTGAGAGAGGCCACTAACGTTCTCTGTTCTCTGGAGGAATGCACCTGAGGCTAATTCATTAGAAAGTTCAGAGACCTGGGAACAACCCCCGAGGAGAATATCTCAAGGAAGAATTCAGAGGCCCAGAGGAAGTGGAGTCACCTGGGCCAGGGAGTCGAGGCAGCAGGGTGTCCTTGCTCAGGTGAGACTCATACAGCGTTCTGAGGAGACGGGTGATGAGGCCGTGCTGGGCACCTCGGCTACCATGTGTTTACCCTTTGTAGCCTGAGGTTTCCTCTTGCTGCCCTGGTGCAGCCATGCCCTTAAATGTGAGCTCAGCCCCTTGCATTCTCAGTAGCTATACTTGTTGAAGTGAAAAAGGCCTTTCATTTCTTTTATTTATTTATTTATTTTTGGTACTGGGAATAGAACTCAGGACCTCACACTTGCCAGGCAAGTGCCATGCCGCTGAGCTATGCCTTCAGCCCCAGACCTTTTATTCTTGGTCATTTTTGGTCCATCCCTGTGATGCCTGGACAAGGCAGCCAGACATTATCTCCATGGCCTTTTTACAGATTAGGAAGTGGTGACTTAATGAGGAAAATAATGAGCCTGAGGTCACAGTTAGA
Organism: Erethizon dorsatum; assembly: GCA_028451465.1. Lineage (NCBI taxonomy): Eukaryota > Metazoa > Chordata > Mammalia > Rodentia > Erethizontidae > Erethizon > Erethizon dorsatum. Next base: position 120,281,792 of record CM051827.1, read on the forward strand.
AAGAGTTACAACAAACAGTGAATGAGTGTGAGTGAATCCATAAGAACTTGAAGTAGGCCTGTTCCAGTCTGGTTTCTATTCCTCTTCCAGAATTCCTGAGAAGGGATATTTAGTGCCCAGAACCGTAGCACCTGGCTCATAATGGGGCTTTGTACATAGCCGTTGAGTGGATGAATGAAAGTGGTCTGAGGAAGGAAAGGCCCTAAGAACCACATACTGAAATTCAGTTTGGATCTGGGAGGAAGCAAATAGTATACCATCCAATTACTCGTCATCACAACTTAGCTCACAAGAATATGACTCTGCTCAGATGGCCCTGAGCCTACTCTCCGGGCCTTGTGGGTCCTCTTTCCTGGGTCACTCTTCTGCAGCTGGACCACTTCTGGCATGTGCATCCTAGGCCCAAGGGATGCCAAGGGTGATTGTTTGCCAAATCATGGATGGTGCTGGGCATGCATTTGTGCACTGGGGACCTTTGCACAGGGGCTTGGAATCAGCTCCTCCTGTGTAGTGTCCCCGGGCCCAACCAGTGCCAAGAGTAGATCTGGCAGCCCTGCCCCCTTCCTACCCTCTTGCAGGAGAGAGGCACTCAGGTGTGGAGGCAGGGAGGCAGGACTGTGGGTCCGGAGACCTCTGTGTTGAAGATGCTCCTGTCCTCTGGGCCGGGAGCTGTTCTTTCTGCTGGCACCACCTCTGGGTAGGAATAGGCTCTGTGCCCAGGAGGGACGAGGTGCCTGGAAGTCCTGAGGTGTCTCTCCCAGGCTCAGGTGGGACAGTCAGGACCCCCATACCTCTGGTGCAGTGTCTGGCTCTGCCCAGGAGCTGAGGTGTGGCAGTGGAGGAAGGGGAGCCCCAGACCCCACCCCAGGCCAGGTCTGCTGAGTTGCTAAATCGAGCAGCTGGGGACAGGGGCTGGGAGGCTATCCTAGTGCTGGAGAGGCAGGCTCAGTCCCTGGTAGACTCCCTGCTTTGCCCAGGGGGCTGGCTTGCCCCAGGGGAAGGTGGCAGAGCTGGGTTGGAAACCTGGGCCTCCTCCCTCTCCCCTTTTGAGTGGCTTTATTGAGGTATAATTTAAATACAAGAAAATGTGTCAATTTCAAGTGTTATGTTTGATGACTTTTGCGCATGTACTACAGTTGTGTTGCCACGACTGCAACTGGGATGAAAAGAAAGCCATTTCTCTACTATTAGGACCTGTTTTCCACTCACAACACTCTGACACCAAATGCTGGGGTTTTCTCCTCCATGCTGAGAAATTCTCCAATTCCCTGGGGATGTGCCAACTGAGTGGCCTGCAGTTGAGCTCTGTCCCCTCGGAGTTTGCGGTATGCCGTACTTCTAGCCCCAGGATATATTCATCAGCCCAGAAGCTTGGATCCCAGTTGTTTAGCTTTTAGGGAGGTCCTATGCAGGCAGCTGGTGATTAGCTCAATCTCAGGTCACTGCTCCCCTCAGGTCAGGGGGTGGGGCTAGAATTTGCAACAGTGTTGACTCCCTTGGCAACCAGCCCCATCTTTTTAATCACCTCATTAGCATAAACACAGGTATGATTATGAGTAAAAAAAAGATGCTCCTGTCACCTCTATCACTCAGGAAATTCCAAGGGTTTTACAAGCTCCTATGCCAGGAACCTGGAAGAAGCCCCAATACTACTTCTCACCGTAAGACAATATCACAAGTTTTCATCACTTCAGGGAGTCCTCCTATGCCCCTTTGCAGTCAGTGCCCCCACCCCATGCCAGGTGACCCCCAGACTGTGTTCTGTCACTGTGGTGTTGCCTTTTATAGATTTTCACAGAAATGGAAACATGGTGAGTCTTTTGTGTCTGGCTTCTTTCACTCAGCATAATTCTTTTGAGACACTGTGCTGCTGCGGCATGTGTGGATGGAACATCCCTTTTCATTGCTGCATAGTACTCTGCTGTACAAGTGCATCTCATTTTGTCCACTTGCTAGTGGATGGGTGTTTGGCTTGTTTCTACTTTTGGGTTATTGTCAATAAAGCCACTGTGAACAGTCACATAGGAGTCTGTGTGTGGATATTTGCTTTCATTTCTCTTGGGTAAATTACCTAGGGGTGAAATTGCTGGGTCAGATGGTAAGTGTATCTTGAGTGTTTTGAACAATGGCTCTACTATTTTGCATTTGTACTAGCAGTGTACAAGAGTCCACCTTCCTCCACATCCTTATTAACACGCAAACTCACGACTCTGGCCTCCAATCCAGGCTGTGGATGGGCCATAAATTCAAGAGGTCAGATGGGAGTAGGGGTGGTGACCTTGATCAGACTGGCCATCTATGAGGATCTTAGGCCATCGGGGTGAAGAAAGCCTCCAGGAAAACTTAAGTTGGCCTGGAACTCAGTATCCTCCTGCCTCAGCCTCCAAGTAGCTGGGATTACAGGCATGAGCCACTATGCCCCAACTGTGTGTAGTCATTTTACAAATGGTAGAAGAGAGGCCCCAGAGGGGAAGGGGCCTGTGCTAGAGGGAGCGGGTGCTGTCAGAGCCAAGAGGCTGCAGTGAATGGAAGGACTTTGGAGTCAGACTTGCCCTAGACTCTAGCCTTAGCTAAATTATCCATTTACTAACTTTTCTCTAAGCCTTCATTCTTCCTTCTGTAAAATGGGTCAAAACCAACCTCACAGAGCAGATCGGGAGGACTAAGTGTTTGGAGTTTGATAAGTCAAAAAATATTTATTGAATACCTACTATGGATTAGCCACTGTTCCTGGTGCAGGGGAAACAGCAGAGAATAAGATAAATACAGCCCCTGTGCCCACAGAGGCTTCTATCAGCAGGGCAGGTAGATTACAACTGAAATCAATATTTACAACCAGTGGCAATGCTATTTGAAGGGGCCGAATTGTCACCCACCCCAGGCAGGGTGGTCAGAATGTGTCCAGGAAGAAGTGAGGTTTAGTTGGGGCCTGAATAGCAGGAGAGGCAGAACCATGGGAAAGTGCGGTGTGCTGCTCAAAGGTGCAGAGGTTGGGAAGGACTTGTGTTTCTGGCACAGACGGAAGAGCAATGTGACCCTGGGTCAGAGATCTGGGGGAAGGGTAGTACAGAAACACTAGAGAGGGGGGCCAGGGTCTGGTTCTGCTGAGCTTGGAAGAATTTGGATTTTACATAAAGAGCAGATTTATTTTAGACACAAGTGAGGGTTGGCTATTATTATTCTTCCTTTGAGTTCCCATCACTCAGGGCTCTTAATTCCCAGTCTGAACATCTTTCCAAAACCCCAACACAGGCAGGTGCAAGGCTGGGGTCTGCAGCCGGCTGAGCTGGGCCCCTACCCCGACCTCTCCAGCAGGCCTGGCAAGCCCTGTGCCACCAGCTGGTGGGTGAGGGGTGGGTTCCGGGTGGGTGTGGGGAGGGCGCGAGTGTGGGGGGGACCATCTGCTGTTCCCTATTGTCCATCAGCCCATTGTCTGTTCCGCGCTCCCTCTGCTCCGAGGACAACAAGTGACAATGGGGGAATGCAATCTTTGGCAGGCCTGGCCCCTCGCCCTCACGATGACACCAGGAGAACACCCCCCCCCATGGGGGAGGCAGGGGCTCTGCCAGGCGGGAGGCAGCACCGCAGGCATCCCTCATCATCTCCCTGGCAACAGCAGCTGCCAAATTGTTCGTTGAAGGTTTTTTTTAGCCTTCTGGGTGGGGGCTTTTCTCCTCGAATCCCCCTGAAGAATGGGGCGCTCATGAGAAAAGATCTGCTTGTCACCTCCTGAGGGGCCCCAGGTCCTGCTGCAGGATCCACGGACTCCTCAGGCCACCTGGGAGCCCAATGGGGGGATCAGGCCAAGTCTGACCAAATCATGCTTAAGGCACCAAGCAGAATCAGGCACCAAAATAAACTCAAATGACATTTGCGACAAAGCATCAACATTGTCATCCTCCCCCAAATCAGAGTGTTGTTAAACTTCCTTGTGGACATTTTGTTTTGATATCATCTTTATTCAGATTTATATAGTGCAGGGGCGGGGGGGGGAAATGGGACACCGTATTCTCCTATTGTTTAGCATCCCTAAAAGAACAACCCTGGACGGGGGAGGGAAAGAGACACTTGGACGGCCACCCAGCTGCCCGATCATCCCTCCAGAGAGGGACTCACATCAGCTTTGTGTGGTAGCTTTGTCTGTTGTCTGTTGTTCCAGAAGCCAAAGGGCCCAGATAGTGATCATCGTAACCAGTGTTCATTGAGCATTTACTATGAGCCAGTAATTGCCCATATACATTTACTTATTTAAACTTTGTAACAACTCAGGAGGTGGGTACTGTTATTAGCATGTCTATTTTATAGATGGAAAATGGAGGTGCAGAGAGGTTACATATAGCACCCCAAAGTCGTATAGCTGGCTGGCAGGAAAGTTAGGATTTGCAGCTGGGGAGCTTAGCTCTGCATGCTGAGCTCTTCTGAGCTCTTGTGTTTCTTATATCTTCTTCTGCCCAGACTCTGGGTGGGCTCACAGATAGCTCCTTTTGCTGGAGATGAGCCCAGCTCAGCCCTTACCCCTCCAGCCGAGGCTAGGATTCTGGGAGTTAAAGCAAAGGAGCCAGGGGCAGCTCCCAGTGCACTGGAATACCCTGAGTTGGAGAGAGACAGACCCGCATATGTGTCCCAACCCTTACTAGCCATGTGACCTTGGGTAAGCCATCGCACCTCTGAACTTGCTCTCCCCTCTGTAACTGGGGATAACAACAGTAGCGTCTACATATGGTTGATACAACATTGAATTAGGAAGTGTCAGGACCTCGAACAGTGCCTGTCCCTTAGCCTGTGCCCACCAAGTGTCAAGGGAAGTGACTATTATTGCTCTCATCCCTCCCTTTGGGGTGATCACGGGGATTGAACAATGTGTGAAGGCACTTTGTGTGTGGAAGACAATTGAACAAATGTCAGGGCGCGGTGTGACTCATATAAATATGGAGTGTTCAGTCTGGATAGCAGGGGGTGGTGGCTGAGATAGGAACCATCCCCCTGGCACTCCCCAAGTACCTGCTTGATGGGACAGTAGTGAGCGAACTGGCGGGGAGGAGGCAGAGGCAGGCTGCTAGTCTGTGTGGCTCCCTGAGCTAGAGGGAAGAGCTGGGGCCAGGCCCCTCATCACACTCCCTTTCCTCGCTGGACCTTAGTCTCCCCATCCGCACAATGGGAGATTAGAGACTGGTTGATTTTCAAGCCTCCTCATCTTCACTTTGATTTTCTCCAAGTCTACTAAGAGGATATGGAAAAATGAAAGTGGGAAGGAGACACACAATGTGGTAGATTGATTGTAAAAATGTGCCCAGTTCTTCCCTCTTCTCTGTAATCACGCCATTTACCAAATGACTTTGCAGTTTGTCCCTCTGAGAGGCTGAGTGTATTTCCCCAGCCATTGATCTGGCTGTCCTGGTGAGTTGCTCTGCTAGTTCCAAGCTTAGGCCTCGAGGACCTCAGCTCCCTTTTTGTCCTCTCCTCTGCCCCTCGGAACCTGTCACTGCCATGTAAGCAATTCTGTTTGCCTGTTGAAGAATGACAGACATGGCCCAGAAACTCCAGTCATCCTAGCTGACAGCCAGCCAATTGTCAGACTGGTGAGTGAGACTGTTCTAGACCACACCGCCGCCAAGGCACCCACCAGCTGTCAGCAGACACAGGATGGGGACAAGCTGAGAGCATCCAGGGCTGGTCCAGATCAGCAGAACCACCCAGCTAATCTGCAGGCTGGGGGAGTGCATTGAAAGTTTGTTGCTGAGTGTCAGAGAGGCTTTGTGGGTGTTTGTTACAAGCCATGATTGAGTTAATAGGTAACAGATACACATGGTCAGTGGGAAGAAGTGTGCTCTTGATTCCACATATGGACTCTGCTGGGAACTCTCTGTTGCTCTCCTGTGGGAACCCAGGCAGGGTGGGTCTATCGTAATGGATAAGGGCTTAAATTCTGGGTGGAGACCATTCTAGCTGTGTGACTTTGGTAAGTTCTTTAACAGGAATGTCTCTGTTTTCTCGAAAATCTTGATGATCATGGACCCCACCTTTGGGATGGTTATGTGGTGTCTTAGTTACTTTTCTTGTCGCTGAGACAAAATACCCAACACCCAAAATACCCAAGTTAAAGGAGGAAAGGTGTATTTGGCTCACAGTTTGTAGAGGTTACAGTACCTAGTCGGCTGGCTCCAAGGCAGGGTGGCGTGGCAGAGGGGCATCACAGAGGAGAAACAGTTCATGGTGGGTAGAAGGCAGCAAAAGCAAGCAAATGATGATGGCAACTTCTTTCTGTCCCTTTTATATTCTATCTAGGCTACCCAGCTTAGGGCAGGTGCCACACCGATCAGTGGACTAAGTTAGTAACTGCACAACCTTAATCCATATTAAGCATCACATATTCTAGATCCAGCCACCTCTGAAAAGCCCATGCATGAGGCTTTGGAGGGACATCTAGACACAACCCATAATGTATATTAAGTGAGTTATTACATAAATAAAGCACTTTGCAAAGCTATACCTACAGCATTTTGTTCTATATATCGAATCTCAGATAAGCGGGGTGAGCTTATCTGAGGGTGTGAGCTTGGGCCCTTTCTAAGCTGCCGCGTCCTGATCTGTGCACTGGGCATCCTCACCAATGAGATCAGGTGCTTTGTGCTGATTTTCCATCCAGTGCTGATACTGGAGAAGAGCCTAGGAGATGTGGGCATCACCCTGACTACCTAGTGGGGTCAGAGGTTTAGGTGACAAGTGATCCATGTGACACATACCTCAATACTAAGTCACAGGGCAGCAGGGCCAACATTACTCCCTCTTCATATCCATGGGAAAACAGGTTCAGGATGGGATGCCCAGTTGGGCAGAGAGAGTCGGCCCAGAACCCAGGCCTTTTACTCTCGCTCTGGGGCTTCCTGCTCAGCCTCCACCCTGCACTTTCTTGGGCTCTTGGGTCTTGTGGGGCTGGATGGAGCCTGTCCTACCCCAGGCCTCAGCCTGGCTCAGGGAGCCTCCTGCGCTGCCCTCCAGCCTCAACCTTGTCCCAGGTGACTACCAGGCTGGCTGTGGCCCATACAGCCCCTCCCAGGCCCCGTCAGGGGTATGGGCCCTGATCTCACGCCTGTGGAGTCTGCCCAGGTGAGTCAGGAAATCCTGGCCCCAACTTGCCTGAGTGGATGACCCAACAGGTGTTAGCGCACCTGCAGAGGGGAGGGAAGGGGTTTTCCTGGCTGTTCCTGTCCCTTCCCTGGGCCAGCCAGCCCTGCAGGGCTGAGGATGTTCTGTGTGTGTATTTGCATGCTTATATGTGTACATGCATGCATGTGTGGGTGCAGTGCGAACTTCCTCTACGGTCCATGGGCATACTTTTCATGCATGCTGGTAATTCCGTGCATACTGTGTACACTGCATGGTGCAGTGTGCACATGTTTGCAGCAGTTCTTGCTCTACTCTTTTTCTGTGTGGTGTGTGGCCCACTCAAGTGTGCGTGCACTTAGGGGAAGGGAGCCCTTGGAGCAGGAGCACCACGTACTCACACCCAAGCACTTCCTGTTTAATGATGTGCACTGAGTGAAGTCTGGGCTTGTGTGTGGCATAAACACACAGGCTTGGCTCTGGGCATGGTCTGGGGAGGGCTGAAGGCTCCACCTTGTAAGCACGTCCTGCCTGGTCCACGAGTTGGGCCCAGGTGCTAGTTCCTGCTCTCACAGCTCAGAGAGTGGGAGTGGAACTGCCTTAGGGAGTTGAAATGAGTGGATTGCTTGGGTTGGGTCCTGCACCGGCCTGGTGCTCCTCAGAGATCTGGGCCTCTGCCTCTCCCCCTGGTGGAGACAAGAGAGACAGGGCCTGGGTGCCTCTCTGGAACAATTTGCCCTCAAACCGTTGGCCTCCAAAGGTGTGTTGGCTCTGGGCCCCCTGGTGGTTTTGAGCACCCTCCACAGAATGCGGCCTTGAACCTCTGGGCAGGGAGCTTTTGATTGCACCTGGCCTCACAGCTGGTCTTTGTCCAGCCAGGGATCAGGAAGCTGGCAGCCTGGAGCCCGGGACTGTTCGTGTCCAGGTGCTAGGTCCACATTCCACCTGCCAGGGCACCTCCAGGGACTCCTGAGCCACCAGATGGGGTGGGGAGGTGAGAAGAGTAACATGTGACACTGGCACCCGGCCCCTGCCCTGTGTGCCCTCCCGTAATCTAGACATCAGTGTCTGTGCACACTCCTCACCCTCAGGCCCGGGCTGCCATGGCAACAGAGGAGATGGCTCGCCATATGCCGCCTGTGGGGACCCCAGTCAGGCCCTTGCCATGCTAGGGATTAGCATGGGAGGGCAGCTGACTTGTTCTGGGGCAGTCATTGGCCACACCTGGTACCTCTCAGCTCTGGAGTGTTCGGAGATAATGAAGCCTGATGTCCCACCGGCTGCTGCGGCAGCGTGGACATTGAGAGTTCCTGGTTGTCCCCAGGGCTAACTTCTCCGAGTTACATCCTCTCTCAGGGAAGGGGCAGAGGCTTAGTCGTACTGTAGCGTAAGTGATTAATCCCTTCTGGGAGGGTGCTGGGTTGGGGAATATGTCAAAACTTGGACTTCAGTAGTAATTAGAAGCTTAAATTAACCCATTAACAGGGAAGATTTTAGGAATGGGAGGGAGGTGTAGGCATATAACATTTTGAACTAAGTTGCTAAGGTACGCAGTAGTCTACTGTAAATCTAACTTGCCCTTGGTGACTTGATGAGTGTGGGAGCCATCCGGGCCCCATCTGGCCTGGGTCTCTGAGGCCTTTGCCTCTACTGGGAGGATGAGCTTTTCTACTGGGTTTAGAGGTCCCCACCCGTTCCCTGGCTTCTCTAAATTTGCTTTCTTTGGAAAAATATTCTCCCTTGGATGCTCTGTGATTAGTGTGAGAAGAGTAGTGGGGAGGAGGAGTCGGGATTCCAGCTGGGGCCAAGCAGAGCAAAGCAGGATGGGGTGTGGGAATGGGGGATGGGGTGGGAGAACTAGGCGGAGGCTGAAGGAACAGGCTAGTTTGAAACTGTGATCTGTCACTAGTGAGTGACTTCTCCTCCCCTGCCTCCGTTTCCTTACCTGCAAAATGGTTACAATAACTTGCCTGGGCTTTCGTGAGGGTTGGGGAAGGTGCATGGGAGGACTGGCATGGGGAGAGTGCACTGCAGCTGCTTAGGAAGGCAGTTTTGACCCTTCTGCCCCCTCCATAAGGATTCTAGGGAGGCGTCTAGACCCCACCCAGGCCCTCAAGGATGCTCTGGCCTCACATATTGTCTCCAGTTGTCCTGGATCCCATGATCTGCCTGAGCGAGGAACCACCGCCTGCAGGCTCTGGGCAGGTCCCCTAGGCCTTCTCCTCACCAGGCGACAGGTGCACAGGCTGAGAGTAACCCACATAAATCGAGGTCAGTATACTGGGCAGATTCAGGATGCTGGAGTCCTCTGTCTCACGGGGCCCTAGCCCAATCCCAGGCCCAGGAACTGGGACAAATCTGGAGATAAACACAGGAGTCATTCACAAAGGTGGAGCCCACCTCCCCGCCAGGCCAGCAAGGCCCCAACAGCATCCAGCTTTGCCTGGGAGGGAAGACAAAGGGAACAGATATGGGTGGGGGGAGGCTGGGTACCAAACCCTCTCCTCCAATGAGATCCTTTCTGTGAAATTCTAGCATCTGCAAATTTATTTCTGCCAGCAATTTACCTTTTCTGCAAGCAGGAGAAATCTGTTCTTGTTTATGAGTCACTGCTTTATGGGGAAAATTAGGAACAGAGGCATCTGCAGCTTGGGAATAAGACAGCAAGGTGAAGTTCAGTGGCAGGGCTCATAAAACATGAGCCCTGGTGTAAAATTCAGTGTGTTCTTTTCCCATTCAATCAGAGGCAATCATTTTTGTTGGCTGGAGGTATGTGACTTTATTAATAGTCACTCAGCACCCTTTTTGATCAAGCAAACACTTTCTAAGTAAATAAACTTTGAAAGCTATACTTGACACAGTGTCATAAAGTGGAAAATGTGCTGACCATAGAAACTTGTTAAGTCAAAAATGTTCTGGGCAGGGGTTGAGAGTAGATCTATAGCTATGGGCTGGGGTCCCTCTTTCTGGGAGTAAGGCCATCATTCTGTTCTCTGTGGGGGTCAATGCCACTGGGAAACCACCTGGGGGTTCTTTTGGGGCTGTCCTCCTCCCTGATGAGTCTTTTGGTCAGGGACTTAGGCCACACTACTTGGTAATAGAGTCCTCCAGCCATCCCCCCAGTATTCACAGCCTTCCAGTTCAAGACTACATTTCCCAGGCTCCTTTGCAGCTAGTTCTAACATGACTGGGATTCAGCCAAAGAGATGTGAGTGAAAGTGACAAAGGTAACCTCTGAGCTGTGTTCTTAAAAAGGACAGGAGTGTCTTTTGCCCCCCTCTTCCCTACTTCCTGTTGCTGGAGCTAGAAGCCACTTGGGGATGTGGGCAGAGCTGCCTTACTAGCCCTAGACCATGTACTGCTGAGTTATCATATGAGAGAGGACTCAACTTTTGATTTGTTTAAACAAGTGTATTTTGGAGCTGGGCATAGTGGTACACACCTGTAATCCCAGAACTTGGGAGAATTGCCATGAGTTCAAGGCCAGCATGGGCTAAATAATGAGTTCAAGGCCAGCCTAAACTACATAGCAAAACCCTGTCTCAAAAAACCAAAACCAAAACAAAATAATTACCCCCAAATGAAAACAAGAACAAGAACAACAAAAACAAAACAAAAACAAGTCTATTTTGGAACCTGTTTCTTAGAACCAGCTTATTTTGTGTCCTGCCTTCTCCATGTGGCAAACCCAGCTTGAAGACCAACCCAAATCCTGTAGTGAGTTAGTTGCTGGAAGGTAGTTCAGCCAGCACTACGGTCAGTACAACCTTGAGGTGGAAAGCATGTCAGACCAGCCTTCAAATCCCTACTCCCTCTTCTATTAGTTGTGTGACTGTGGGCAAATACTGTGGCTGCACTAGGGGGATTGCTTTTTCTTTCTTTCTTTCTTTTTTTGTTGATACTACATTGAAACATAGACCTTCACACTGAGCTACCTCCTCAGCCCTTTTTCTCTTTTTATTTTGAAACAAGGTCTTGCTAAGTCATTAAGTTGCCCAGGCTGGGTTTGAACTTGTGATCCTCCTGCCTCAGTCTCCCAGAGAGCTGGAATTACAGGCCTGTGCCACGGGGCCCAGCTACCTGGGAGGATTTCAACTAGAGATGCCTTTCACATGGTTACCCAATGTCTACATGCATATGTAATTGAAACAAAAGTTGTGTGGAACAAAACTTAGCCGTCTGACCTACACAGTACACTCTGATATTTTCTCTTCCAGTGGTTCTCAAATTGTGGTGAGCATCAGCATTGCTTGAGAACTTGTTAGAAATGCAAATTCTTGGGCCCCACCCCAGATGTGTTGAATCAGAAACTGTAGGTGAGGGTCTAATAATATTTATTTTATTTTATTTTATTTTTTGTGCCCTGAGAATTGAAACCAAGGCCTTGTGCATACCTGGCAAGTGCTGTACCACTGAGCTACATCCCCAGCTGCTGCAGTGTATGTTTGAACAAGACTTTGTGATGCAGCTAAAGTTTGATTACTGGTGTTTACTGTAAGAAAATACTGATTATCACCTACTACATTAATCTTATAACCCTCTAATAGGAGACACCACTCACGTAGACTTAGCAGATATCTGTTTGCCTATCTGTATTCTGTCTGGCATTCATTTGCTCTTCTCTGCAACTTCCTCAGTTTCTCCATGCTCCACAGATAGGTTGGACCCAAGCCCTGCTGAAGCAGTGATTGGCTCAGGGATGAGCATGTGATCCTTGGCACCCAATGAGATGTAATCCTGAGACTTTTGCTGGAGAGAGAAGTTCCTTCCCTGGGGGCTGCAGAGCTGTAGGGAGGAAGCTGGGGAATGGCCATGCCACTGTTGCCACCACAGGGAAGAGTCTATCTGATGCTGCAGGGGCAGTTGAGGGATGGAGGAGACAGTGTGCAGAGGTTTTTAGCATCCTGCGTCATCTCTGGTTCCCACGCTCAGGCACAGCTGTGGTGACGGTCTTGTGCACACAGCCAGGATGTAACCCAGGGGTTTCCAGAGCTGAGGAGTCTGCTGGGCTGAACCTGGGTGCTCCCTGAACCCACACACTGGGCAGATGCCCCTGGCTCCAGTTTTCTGAAGGTTATTTCCAGGACAGTGTGGTTCTTGGTGATCCCAGAGAAGTCCAGCCCCTGTTTTTTATTGCAGAAGATTTGAAAACACACCCTTTATCATCTTTTCCTCCTTTCTTGTCTCAATCTCCTCTGCCGTTCTTGCTGCTTATAATCCCCTCCCACATAAACTATTTGCACTCATGTCCTGGCGCAAGGGTCCACTCTCATGGAAACCTAGACGAGCACAGAGAGATTCTTGCTGACATTTGAGCATCTGGATGCAGCCATACCTGAAACCAACTCTACTCCAGGACTTCCCAGGTAAGTGGGCCAAAATATTCCCCCCAATATTTGCTATATGGATTATATTGCTATATATTGCAATATTGCTATATGCTGTAACAAGTTCCCTCCAGACCTACAACAGCGTGTATTATCCCACATGGTCTGGGAGTGAGAATCCAGGTGTAGCTCAGCTGGGACCTCTGGTTCAGGTTCTCTCATGAAGTTATGGTGAAGGTGTCAGCCAAGGTGGCCTCAGCTCAAGTCTTTTTTTTTTCTTTTGGTTTTTGAGATAGGGTCTCAATATGTAAAGCAGTCTGGCCTTGAACTTGCTTATGTAGCCTGGGTTGGCCTCGAACTCATGGCAATCCTCCTGCCTCAGCCTCCCAACTGCTGGGATTACAGGCAAGCACCACCACACCTGGCTCATCTCATCTTGACTGAGAAAAGATCTACTTCCAAACTCGTTTCTCCTGGCAAAAACCAGTTTTTGGGCTGTTGGATATAGGTCTACGATTCTTGGCTCTCTGTTGACCAAGAGCCACTCTCAGTCCCTTGCCATGTGGGCCTCTAAACAGGGCAGCAGACAACATGGTGGCCGGCTTTCCTCAGAGCAAGCCAGGAGAGAACAGGGAGGGCTAGCAAGCAATAGGAAGCCAGAGTCTTTCAGAACCGAAATTCTAAAGTGATACCCTGACACTTTTATTGTGTTCTATCCCTTAGAAGCCGGTCATTAGGTCTACTGTGACTTGGGAGAGGGAGTTACATGAGGACAGGAACACCAACAGGGACCTTTTATTTTGCAGTACTGGGGCTTGAACTCAGGGCTATTGCTTTGCTGAGCTAAATTGTCAGGCCTTTTTAAAATTTTAATTTTGAGACTGTCTTGTTAAATTACTAAGTTGTCCAGGCTGGGCTCAAACTTGTGATCTTCCTGCTTCAGGCTCTTAGATGCTGGGATTACAGGTGTGCGCTACCACAACCAGCCAGAAGCCATCTTTGAAACCGTCTACCATAGGCTACTTGGAGTATGAACCTCTGGTCCCAAGGCACAAAGCCAGAAAGGCTTTGAGCACCTGGATGGAAATGAGGATACCAACATCAACCTCGAGCCATCTCAGGGTAAGCACCCTTGGGGAGACCTTGGGGGTGAGAATTCAGGAGTGGTCTTGGTGGGCAGGAAAGGGGAAAAGGAAATGGAATGTGTGGTTTCCCCTCATTACTCAGGGAATCCTGTAGAAGGTCATGGATGTTCCTTTTGGTTAGGGATTGTTCTTTCTGTGTGATTTTTCCTCATGCTATTATGGTGCTAACTAATCTTTTTTTTTTTTTTTGTGGGTACCGGGGGGGTCGACCTCAGGACCTCGTGTGCCAGCAGGCGCCCGTGCCGCTGAGCAATATCACTGGCCCCCTTTTTTTTGTATGTGGGATCCGGGAGTCGAACTCGGGCCCTCGCGCTTGCCGGGCAGGTGCTTAAGCCGCTGAGCCATCTCACCAGCCCTAACTAATCTTTATTTAATGTTCATTCTGTGTTCAACCCTGGGTTAAGAAATTCACTGATGTGATCTCATTTAATCTTCTCTTTACTAGATCAAACCTGAAAATATTCCCATTTCACAAATGAGGAAATGCAGGAGGCTGCATAACTTGTCTGAGGACACACAGCTAGCTGTTTAATGGTGCCACTGGAATTCTTCAGAGACTAAGCCCTTCCCTGCCAGGCAGTCAAACCGAGTCAGCTCAGTGACTATAAAGTGCTCGTGGTGGCTGGACCATCCTCTCACATTCCTAATCTACCCGTTCTCTCATTCTAGGCCTTAAGTTCCTCAACCTAACATTTTACAATTACCAAGATTTCACTGCTGTGAACGTTCATAAACCCCTTTGGGTCATGCTATCCTTGGAAAATATGTTGAAAGCTATGGATCTGCCCCCACCCCCACATACTCAAATCCATATGATTTTAAGGGGCAACTGATTCCTGAGGGGCTTCACGCTGGACTCTCATTGGCTCATCTTGAGTCATACGCCCACCCTGAAGCCAATCATTGCAGCCTAGTGGATCGGGTGCTCTGGTTGGCCAGTACTTTAGGGGTTATGGCATCCCTTGGTCCTATTTTACAGATGGGTAAATTGAAGCTACAGGGAAGAGTGAATTGCTTAAGATTACACAGCCGTAGGGGGCCCAGGTCGTGTCCCTCAGCCTGTGTGTTCCTCCCAGGCTGGGATGTCTGACACGTGGATTTGTTTCCAGCCACTTGTTCTGGGCCTGGCACATGGTAGACATTTAATAAGCACCAGGGAAGCTGAAAACCCCCAAAAGGTACAAAGAATGAATCAATGGAGATTAGGCATGAAGTAGCATTTGCCCCAGTGAGACCCTAAAACATCATCTTGAAGAATGTTGATAGATGTTCCATGAAAATAGAAAGGATTTCTTGAGGAAGCAAATTTGGAAAACACTGGACTGCCCAAATGAACTAGTTTCTTTACATCAGAACTTCTCAAGATGCTTAATAGGCTCTGGGCAGTGAGCTTTCCAAAAGGAGGATTTAATATGTCATGTTTCCCAAGCTTGTTTAACCATAGAATCCTTTTTATTAGGTGAAAAAAATACCAGGGATGTCAGAAAAGACTTCTTGGAGGAGGCACCTCAGCTAGAGTCAAAGATGGGAGGAATGGGAGAATCAGATGAGAGAAAAAAGCATCCCAAGTGTACCACAGGAGAAATCATTAAATATTATGCATGGAAAGATTCATGTAGGTCAAGACTCCATTGCATATAAACACTACCACTACAGTTTTAGACTGGCTTAGGCAAAAGGGGAATTTATTGGTCCATGTAACTGATTTCAGGCACGGTTGGATCCAGGTGCTTGAACCATACCCTCAGAGATAAGTGTTGTTCTCAAGCAGACTCTTTCCCCAGATGCTTTACAATAGTTTCAGCCAAAGTCCCAGGAAGGACTTTCATTGGCTCTGCTCAGCTTAGTGCATGTGCCTACTCAGGAGCCAATCACTGCAGCCTAAGAGATTTGGTGGTCTGATTAGCCAGATCCTTAGACTTCATTGTATCTCATCCTCTCCTTTGGCAGATGGAGAAATTGGAGTGCCTAGGGGAAAAGAGACTCATGCAAGGACACCCAGTGAGAGTAGCAGAATGGCAACAGGATCATTCAGTTCATGGCTTTTTCTGCTATTGCAGCTGGTGCCTGGCATCAGTTAGACTAGCAGAATGCCTCCAACATTTCTGTATTGGGTGCTGTACTGGATCCACCTGCAGGAGCCCTGCTGGAGATGAGGCTGGAAAGGACAAGAGCTCCAGGACCTTGAAGGATCAGACAGGCTGCAAGAACAGCTGGTGACTGAGTTGGCTGTGACACTCAAGGGGTTGGCTGTGGTGGGCACAGCAAAGGGACAGCCCAGAGGCAGGTCAGGAGCCAACTCCCGGGGCTTCCAGAGGGATGGGTGTAGCGGGGCACATGCAAGACCTGAAGTTGTAAAAGTTGGAGTCCATCGGAGGTCTGGGGCGCCTCAACAATTCTTCCTGCTCACTGAGTGTCTACATCCAAGTGTCGCTAGGCCTCTTGACTGTCTAGAAACAATCCACCTCTCTTTGCCTTAGCTGACCTCAGCCTATCCAGTCACCACCATGTCTGCCTGGCCTCTGGCAACGTCCTGGTGGATGGACTCAACACAGTCATTCCTGCCTTCAACTCTTGTCTCCATCCGTTCTCTTCACATCTCTTTTAAAAACGCAAATTAGTTGTCCTTGTCAAAATTTCACTGCAGGCTGGGGATGTAGCTAAGTGCTAGAGTCCATGCCTAGCATGTGGGATGCCCTGGGTTCATCCTCAGCACCCAAATAGAAATCAAAACAAGAAAAATGGCTCTTCCATTGCTCTCAAGGTGAAATCCAAGCTATGGCCCCTCAGCATCTCCTTTGCCTATTCATGGGGGAATTTTCCTTATAGCACTGTCAGCACATGGGTTTCCCCTTTTAGCTCCTTCAACAAGCCACATTGCCTAACCTCTGAGCCTTTGCACATGCTCATCCATCTCCTGGGAACCCTCTTTTATTTTCTCCCATGGCCTAAATTCTTTGACTTTAGAGTAATGTTCTTTCTTTTCTTTTAAGAAACCTTTCCTAATTCCTTCCTTAAGACAGTACCTTCTCTCTGGGAGATGAGGAAATGAGGAAACTGAGGTTCAGAGGAGGAAGGGACTCATCCAAGGTCATGTGGCTGGTAAGTGGCAGAGCCAACTTAAGCTTAGCCCAATAAATACATATGGAGCAGTTATTATGGGCCAGGCCCTGTGATTACAATGACAAATCAAACCAGGTTTGCAATCCTAGGGGAACTCTCAGAACAGAAGGGAAAACAGACTTGTAAACAGGAGTGGGAATGCGGAGGGGGGAAACTGAAGGCCTCCAGAATTAATCTCAAGGAGGCAGGGAAAGCTATAGGTAGGGACAAGGTCTGAGCTGAGACTCGACAAAAAGATATTCAAATACGTGTGTGACAATTCATTTGCTCAGTGACTGAATGTGCACACCTGGATCTTTGGGATATTCAGATGTCAGGGGTTTGTGCATGTGTAAGTAGGTGTTTGAGTGAATTGGCATACATTTATGTGTGTATGGATGTGGATTTGCAAGTAGAAATGTGCTGTGTAGATAGTAGGTAGTTACACACATAAATAGGTGCATTTGTGTGAGTATATATATGTGTACAAGTGTGGATTTGGATTGTGGATACAAGTGTACAGAGATGGTGGAACCAGACTGCCTGTTAAAATCATAGCTGTATCACTTGTGTGTCCAGCGTAAGTTATCCTCTTGGTCAATGTGATGGTTAATCTTGATTGTCAACCTGACTGTATTGCCAGGTGCTTAGGAGATTAGTAAAGCACATTTATGGGTATATCTGGGTGCAACATGAGTATGTGATCTCAGGGACTATACCTGGTCCCTGGCCCATTCCTCTCTGGATCTCTTGCTCTCCCTTTCTGTTTCCTGGCTGCGTGATGTGAGCAGCTTTCCTTCACCATGCCTTTCCACCATGCCCTTCTGCCATGGTGTTTCTGCCTTGGCCAGCTAATCTCTGATACTATGAGCCAAAAGGAGCCTTTTCTCCTTTAGGTTGTGCATGCTACCTTTTTTGTCCCAGCAATGAAAAGCTGACTAATATGGAAAATTGGTCCCAGAGAAATGGGGTCATTGGCTGTGACTATACCTGACCCTGTGGTTCAGAGACTTTTGGAACTAGTTTCCTGGAGAAGTTCAGAAAGTTTCGGAGATGTGGATCAAAGAGATGAGTTTCTAGTGAAACTCTAGAATGCTGTAAGCCAAGGCGGACGGCTGATTTTGATTGGATCTTGGAAGACCAGAATACCGTTAGGAATGTGGACCGTAAAGATTGCTCCCGAGGTTTCAGATGGGAACGAGGATTCTGTTGGGAACTGGACTACAGGCTGTGCATGTTTCATTCCGGCAAAGAACTTGTCTACATTTGTCCATGCCCTGAGACTGTGGAAGGGTGAATTTAAAGGTGGCAGACTAATTAATTTGTTGGAGGAAATTTCAAGGCAGCACAACATTTGGGCTGTGACATGGCTGCTTTTCACCAGATTTATAGTGAGAACTGGGAGCAAAAAGCAGAGCAGAAAGAATTGAAAAACTTGCAGTTTGGCTAGAAGGGAAATGCTGGTAAAGCTGGGGTCAAAGAAGGTGTGGTTGCTGAAGAGATTAGTGCCATTAAAAAGAAGCCAAGTACTTTGCCCTGGGACAACAGGAAAGATGCCTTGAGGGCATGTCAGAAATTGGCCAGACCCTTTCCACTGAAGACCCAAAGGTGGAAAAGCCTAAAGTTGTTAGAGAGACTTTGTGTTGGGAAGAGAGCCTCAAGGTTCCCTGGTCACTTCAGGCACCCCAAGGAAGTATTTCCCTGCATTCATCCATCTGGGCACTTAGAGGCTGCTGTAATTGTGGTCCAAGAGGGCACAGCTACTGCTCACGATGGCCACAGACCTTGGTGTTTTTCTTGTGATGCTGATTTTGTGGGTCTGCAGAATGCAAGTGTTGCAGGGTTGTGGCGATTTCAAAGGAAGGCCTAAGAATTAGGCAATGTGTTGCAGGATCAGAGTCCCTGCAGGGAGCCCCCAAGAGGACAATGCATGAAGGGGTGAGGCTAAAGCTGCAGTGGAGACCCCAGAAAGATGGAGATGCAGGGAACATCTACAGAGGAAAGCTGCAGACAGGGAACAGTCAGCCCAAGAGACAGGCCATGTGGGCCGCAACCAGCAAAGCCACAAGTGTGGGGCTGCCCAAGCCTTTTGAAACTCACAGCTTGCTGTCACATGCCTTGGATTCTATACATGGAGCTGTGGGATTTAATGTTTGCCAGGCTGGGTTTCAGTCTTGTTTTGGTCCTATTCATTTCTATTCTCTTTTTCCTTAAATCTTGGGATTATTTAACTTGTTTTAATTTTTACAAGGGCTCTCAGCTAAGAGTTGCCTTGAGTCTCAGAAGAGATTGTGGACTTGGGCTTTTGAGCAATGTGGGAACTGTTGACACTCTGAGGGAGGAATTGGAATTATGACCTTGTTACTGTATTTCTTTGGAGATTAAGTATGGTTTAAAGAGATGTGCTTAGAAGTCAAATTGACAAAGAGTGGACTGTGGTGGTTAATCTTGAATGTCAACAGGACTAGATTGAAGGATGCCTAGGAGATTAGTAAAGCACACTTCTGGGTGTGTCTGGGAGGGTCATGGGGTATGACCTTGGGGATTATATCTCGTCCCTGGCCCCTTCCTCTCTGGTTCTCTTGCTCTCTCTCTCTGCTTCATGGTACCATGAGGTGAGCAGCTTTCCTCTGCCATACCTTTTCACCATGATGCTTCAGCCTTGGAGCCAGATGGCCATGGACTGAAACCTCTGAAGCCATGAGCCAAAATAATCCTTTTCTTCTTAAACTGTGCATATCAAGCATTTTGTCCTAGTAACAAACAGCTGATTAATACAGCCAGTTTCTGCATGAATAAAATCAGGAAAATGAGAATATCTCTTTGTCTTAGGTTGGATGCTTGGAAGCTGAGCTAGAGACATTTTTTTCTGAGACATTCTTAACTAAGTAATTTATTTGTGGGAGATACTGGAAAGGGCATGAGAGCAACAGGACAAAATTGGAGATGTGGACCCAGCTGGCATCTAGTCTCAATGTGATCACATGGGGAGCCCTGGGCATGAATGGCCCCACAGAGTTATCCCACTTTAGGGGAAGAGCCAGCCCTTGCCAGCCAGTCATTGACTATGTCCTCCTGGAGGAGGGGTTGTCTCCCAGGTATCTTTCAGTGAGGCTGCTTGGATGGACTGAGGACCATTCCCTAGAGAATCTGCCAATGACAAGGGTACTGTTAGGAGCTGACTTGACAGCGGCAGGAGTTGGGTGTACCCAGAACTTTCCCTGCTCTACCACTGAGGTCTCAGATAGCACTGAATTCCCCTGGGCTCTTGTTAGAAATGCCAAGTTGCAGTCCTTTCTCAGAACAGTGGACCCAGACCCTGCATGTTAACATCCCTGGCCTTAGAAGAAACTCTTAATAGCCACACACTGTGGTGTTGCAAGGGCCAAGGTGTACGAAGCACTTGGAAGAGTGTCCAGCCCCAGTGGGTGCTATTATTATTTGCATCAAGGGGTATTATTTATGCTTGCTCACCAAATATGTTTTTTACTAGGGACGCAGCCCAGGACTTTGTGCTAGTCAAGCACTGTCCTCTGAGTTATACCCCCAACTCTAACATCGCCAGTCCCCAGATACTTAATATGTATAAAGAAAGTGCTAGAAAGTCTGGCTACATAAAGTATGGATGGGGCCCATGGTTTTGAGGCCCTGGGGACCAGAGGGCTTCCTTTCTATGGTGATTTAGCCAGTTCTTCTGGTTTTACACATGAGAAAATGTTGGGAGAGGGGTGACCAAGATGGGTAGTATTCAAGTGTCCCATCTCCTGGGGTTCCATCCCTATCCTCCCTGGACCTTCCCTGTGCTGGCCCAGGTCCTGTCTGTCCCATGTTTTGTGCCCACTCTGGCATGGAATGTGGGGAACCATTGAGAAATCGCAGATAAATGTTCTCTGGTGGCTGCCCGTTGTGAAGAGACACAGAGCATGTGTCTGTGAGCTGTGGTATCCATCCATTCCCCGGGAGCTCTCACTGCTCGGGAGAAGGGTGTGAAATTTAATTTGCACTAATGATCCCAAAGTGAGAGGAGCGGGAAATGAGCTGGCTCTGCACATTTGGCCTCTGCCAGCAGTTCATTCCCCAGGTTGCAGTTTATTTATGTGCAAGGGGGTTGGGGTGGGGTGGGGTGCTGTCTCCATGGCAACTGCAGCTGCTGGGATTTGGGGGTGGCTGGGTGAGGAAGGGATGGGTGAGGGCTAAGGCAGACCTGAGGCCTGCATCCCTGTGATTGCTGGGGGGTCCCTGGCTTTCTGTCTGATGGAGAAGAGGTGAAGGGGAGGAGAAGGATGGAGCTCCTCATTTTTCCTTTTGGGGGAAACCTTTTCCGAGAGCAGGTGGCAGCTGGGTCCCAGGACACTGACCGCCTCAGGTTGGAGGCAGGGGATGATGTTCCTTATCTCCATGATTCCCAGGGGGCAGGATGTCCCCTTGAGGCCCCCAGAGCCTACAACGAGCTAGAGGGCAGAAACCACGGGCACAGTTAGTAGAGGAGCACAGGAGGGGGTGCTGTGGAGTCCAGGACGACATCCGGACAGCCTCCTCTGGGCCCTTTCGCCATCCCTTCCTCAGCTCCATTTCTCTCTTCTCATCTGTTCTCCCTTCTCCCTTTCCTTATCCCTCTTCCTCCCCTCCTTTCCTCCCTTCCCCCTTTCTCGCCCTCCCCATAGACTCCTTCCTGCCACCACTAGAGGGCGCCCAGGCGCCATGGTCACCCCAGGATTAATCCGCCTGAGACCGGCTGGGGGTGGCTAAGGTGGCTTGGGTGGCTTAGGGGGCAGAGGGAGAAGGCCCCACAGCGCCTGGGCTGCTTGTAGTTGTTTGGAGCCAGCGCAGATCTGGGTCACCCTCGGAGGCTGAGAATGGCCCCTGACCTTGCCCTTAAGGGGGAGATATTTAGAGGAGGTCATGTTCCCGTGGGACCGGATGGGGAAGAACTCAGTTTCCACCCCAGCCCTCCCACTTCCTTGAGGTGGATCTGGGAACAGTCACATCACCTCTCCAAGCTACATTTTGTTCTTTTCCTGTGGAATAGAGGCAAGGAACCCCACCTCAGAGGCATATTGGGGGCCTGGGTTAACACTGTGCAGGAACTGATCTCACAGTAGGCACTGGGATGGGCACTTTCCTTTGCCTGAGGAGGAGACTGGTTAGTCAGCAAATGTGTCTGGACACCTACAATGTACTTGGCCTGGGTGACAACAGGCAGTGAGGTGGACATGGTGCTTAGCATCATGGATCTTTCAACACGGCAGAGAGGAAAGAATTACACATAACTGAAAAGTGATTTTAAACTTAACTGTAAATTCTTAAATAATTATAAATGTGTGTGATGTGTGGTAAAAGAGAAGTTCCAGGTCCATGGCCCACAGACCAGCGAGCCCATCAGGGCCTAGCATTTGGCACAGAGCTGAAGGATGAGAAGGTTGGTCACATGGGAAGTGTGTCAGTGAGCTTTATGTTACCGTAATGAAATACCCGAGACAGGCTACCTTTATGAAGAAAGGAGGTTCACTGAGCTCACAGTACTGGGGGTTCCAGGGCACGGTGCTGGCTTGGCTTGGCTCAGCTTTGGGGGGGTCCTCTTGGCTGTATCACATCTTGGCAGATGGCACTGGAGTGAGGGATGGCATCTCTAACAGGAAGCCAGAGAGAGGTGGGGTGGGGCCAAGTACAGGCTTCTATAACAACCCTCTCTTGAGGGCTAGCAAGGGGTCCTCTGAGAAGTATTGTATCTTAATCTCTTCCCAATGACCTAACGACATCCCGCCCACCCCCCAAGCCCCATCACCTCCCCAGTACTGCTACCTTAGGGCCCAAGCTCCCAACACACGGACCCTGGGGTGGGTGCAAACCCCATCCCAGAGCAGGAGGCAAGAGGGAAAAGCTTGAGGCAGGGAGGGGTAGGTGCGCAGCTGGAGGGAGGACAGGACGCACTCCAGGCACCGGGCAGTGCCGTGTGGGAGGTCAGGGGAGGAGGACTGGCCGAGATGAGTGGACAGTAGAGAGCCCCAGGTTGGAGCAGCGGATACACCACAGAGGCCCAGCTGCCTTTCGGTGACAGAGAAGACACGGACCGCATCTCTGTACAGGAAAGTGGATCCCTTCTTTGCAACAGCCTCAGAGCATCTAAAAGTAAAGCAGGCACCAGAGATGCCATCTGAGGTGCCGTCGTGACACTGGGGCTCCAATGTGGACAGAAGAGGACCAAGAGGGCCAGGAGGAGGTTGAATTGACCTGAAGTGCCCAGGGGGAGGAACACAGGTCAGCACCCTGGGTGCCCAGACTATTGCCTAGACTGTGGCTGAGGCCTCGGTTTACCTGTCTGACCACCTCTGAGGGATCCTGAGAAAACTTCTTTGAGCTCCTTGCTGGAGAGGAGGTCAAGGTTTGTGGCGCCATACTAAGCTCTTTGCTCATCTGCAGCAGGCTTTGTGGAGCCCTGCTGTGCTCTGAGCCCTTTGCTGGTGTGTGAGTGGAGGGGTGACAGGCAGATGCTCAGAAGCCCAAGTTGTGTTGCAGGGGCTCTAGTGGGAGAGGCAAGGCCCGTGCGTGTGTGTGAGAAAACTGAACATCACAGCAAAGAGGAAACCCCATCGAATACTTGCTTCCTATTTCTTCATCTCTAAGTGCACCATCGCCTTTCCAAGGAGTCACTGAGGTAATACCTGTGTGGCAGCTGTGTGTCATGGGGGACAGGGAGAGGGATAGGACAGTGGAGGCCCCTCAGCTACCCTCGGTGCTCACAGGTAGCTTTTCTGGTGCTGAGATTGCGCGTAAGAGGAGAGAGCAAGAGGGTGACGGGGCAGGGTGGAGGTCTGGCTGGGTGCTGCTGTGGGTGGCCAAGGACAAGGCACTAATGGCAGGTGAGGGAGCAGATGGGGAGAGAGAGGTGTCACGGGTTCTCTGGCTGGAGAGCTGGCTTGGCTATGAACTCACTTGCCGTGTGACTCTGAGCAGGTCCCTTGCGCTGTACCGTAGGACAGAGGACCAGATGATGGCTAGAGGCTTTTCCACAGCAGCGAGTCTCTGCGGCTCTTTCTCCTGGGAGTCTGATATGGGCGGACACAACTGGCCCCAGAGGCCCAGGGGATGTGCCTGAAGTTGGGGTCTGTATCTGTGCGGCCCCAAACGTGATGGACAAACCAGCTCGTGATCGGGTGCCTGGGCCAGCTCCCGTGGAGCCCTCTTTTCTAGTTGGAGCCTTTGTTGTCTCTGGATTACTCTGGAGCTTCTCGCTGTGATCACAACTTGGCGTAAGCTGGGCTCAAACATGGCTTCTGCTGCCCAGAGAGGAAGGGGCTCCCCTTTCTCGAGCCCTACCCTGCCTCCTCCTCGGCACTGGAAAGCTTGGAGTGAGTAGGCCTTGGACTGGGCAGGAACAGCCCTGGGACCTAAGCCTGGCTCTGTTTAGCTTTGTGGCCTCAGCCCAGGTACCAAACCTCCCTGATCCTCAGTTTCCTCATCTCTAACATGGGAATAGATCCACCCACCTCCCAAGGCCCTTGAGAGGATTGCAAGATGATTGTAGAGGTGTCTGGTACACAGTAGGTGTTCAGTAAATGCCGGTGTGTTCTGGGTCAGTGCCAGCCCTCATGGTGGTGGTTTCCCCAGCAGCGAGTCTGTTTCATTTAGATCACTGCGTCCTCCCTGAGGATTTTCCCTGGAGCAGAGGCCTCCATCTCAAGGCGGTGGGCAGGACAGGCAAGATCCACACCTTGGAGCAAGCCACGTCCCTCCCATTTCCTCTCTTTGGGGCGGAACTTGGCTTTGGCTGGAGGCACAGCTTTTGTTCTGCAGGAGCAGATCTGAGGCCTGGCCAGCCCCCTCCCTGTAACCTCTCTTCCTCCTCCAGGCTCTGCAGTGGGGTGGCTTAGGTCCTCAGACCAGGGGATTTACCTGTAAATGCAAAAGTCTTAATTTTCGTCAAAGTTATACACGCACATAGTTTAAAAGACTTACACAGCTCTACAAAGTTCGTTGTAAAAACCAGCTGTCCCTTACCTCTTATTTTCTCCATCCCAGAGAGGAAGCTACCTTGATGCTTTTAGCTGGTTATTTTGGTATTTATATTCATGTTTCTAAATAACGTGCCTGTATCCCTTCCTCCTCCACCGCTCTTCCTCCTCCTCTTCCTCCTCCTCCTTTTGAGACAGGGTCCTGCTATGTAGCTCAGGCTGGCCTCAAACTCACAATCCTCCTGCCTCAGCCTTTCCAGTGCTGGGATTACACACGTGTGTCATGTATCACTATTTTTCAAGTTTTCATGTTTTTGGGTTAGCTCTTTTTTTTTTTTGGTAACAACTTTATTGAGATATAATTCACATACTATACTATCAACTCATTTAAAGTGTACAATTCAGTGGTTGTTAGTATATCCAAAATTGAGCAACCATTACCATATTTAATTTTAGAACATTTTCATCACCTCGAAAAGAAACTCCATCACTTTCAGCCTTCATCGTCTAATTCTTGTGTTGTCCTAAGCCTCCACTAGTCATGGATTTACTTTCTCTCTCTGTGGATTTGCCTATTTTGACAATTTATACAAGTGGCTCATATAGTACGCAGTCTTTTGTGCATACTTACCATAGTGTTTTCCAGGTTCATCCACATGGTAGCATGTGTCAGTTCATCATTCCTTTTTGTAGCCAGATAATATTCCACTGGATAGATATACCACAGTTTGTTTACCCATTCATTAGCTGGTGGACCTTTGGGCTGTTTGTACCTTTGAGCTATTATGAATAATGCTGCTATGATCATTTTTATACTGTTTTCATGCAGAAAATATATTTTCATTTCTTTTTTTTAATTTTTAAAGAAATTATTTTATTGATACATATTTGCACTACATATGAATACATTCATTGCTGGTAATTAGTGTGTGCACTTGATACATCTTAATTCTTTTTATGTCATCTTCCTGTTTCTCTTCTCCCTCCCTCCATCTGTTGGTACCTTCCCCATTTGCAAAAGATCTTGCAAAAGATTTGCAAAAGATTTTGTATTATCTATCTTTTATTTTGTTCTTTAATGTATTTATACTTCGGGTTTCTCATATAAGAGAAGTCATATGAAAAGTAAGAATATGTGTCTGAATTGTTTCATTTAACACTATGGATTCTATGTGTATTCATTTTTCTACAAATAACTCAAGTTTATCCTATTTTATGGCAGAGTAGTACTCCATTGTGTGTAAATACCACATTTTCTTTATCCGTTCATCTGTTGATAAACATATAGGCTGCTTCTAAGCTTTAGCTATTATGAATTGTGCTGCTATAAACATGGGTATGCGTGTATCACTGTAATATGATGTCTTTAAATCTTTGGGGAAGATACCTACTAGGAGAATAGCTGGCTTGAATGGAATTTATATTTTTAGTTTCTTTTGGATATGCTATATATGAAACTAGAATTTTTGTGTATTTAACCTTCTGAACACCTACCAGAACAATTTTTACACAATGCCCGCACAATTTTACATTCCCACCAACAAGGTATGAGGGTTCTGATCCTTCGTGTCCTTGCCAACACTTGTTATTCTCTGATCTTCAATTTTAGCCATCCTAGAGGGTGCAAAACTGTATCCCATTGTGGTTTTGACTTGTATTTCCATAAACCTTGATGTTGATGATATTTTCATGTGTTTTTGGCCATTTGTATATCTTATTTGCAGAAATGTCTGTTCAGAGCCTTTGCATATTTTCAATTTGGCTTATTTGGCCCTCCATTATTGAGTTGTAAGATTTCCTTAGGTATACAAATGCCATATCAGACATGTGCTTTATAAACATTTTCCCCATATTTTCACTTTTTTGGGGCAGTACTGGAGATTGAACCCAGGGCCTTTGCACTAAGCTATACACCCAGACTGCCTGCCTTCCCTCCTCCCCTCCCTCTCTTCCTTCCTTCTTTCTTTCTTTTTTCTCTTTCTCTTCCTTCTATCCTCTCTCTCTCTCTCTCTCTCCCTCTCTCTCCTCACTAAGTTGCTAACTTTCCAGGCTGGACTTGAGCTTGTGATCCTCTTGCCTTAACCTTACAAGCACGTGCCACTAGGCCAGGCTTATTTTTACTTTTGTGTTAGCATCTTGTTGAATCACAAAATTTTAATTTTTTTTTTGTTGGTGCCAAAACCCAGGACCAAACATAAGTTTTTAATTTTGAAGTTCATTTTTCTTTTGTTGCTTCTGCTTTCGATGTCACAGTTAAGATTTCACTGCCAGGGCCGGTGAGATGGCTCAGCTGCATAAGCGCCTGCCCAGCAAGCGCGAGGGCCTGAGTTCGACTCCCGGAACCCACATACGAAAAAGGGGCTGGTGATATCGCTCAGCGGCACGGGCGCCTGCTGGCGCGCGAGGTCCTGAGGTCGACCCCCCGGTACCCACAAAAAAAAAAAAAAAAAAAAGATTTCACTGCCAAATCCAAGCTCATGAAGACTTACCCCATTTCCTTTTAAGAGTTTTATAGTTTTGGCTTTTATGTTTAGACCTTTGATTTATTTTGAGTTAATTTTTTGCATATGGTGTGAGGTAAGGGCCAAGCTTCATTCTTTTTCTTGTGGCTATCTGGTTGTCTGAGTTCTGAGTATCATTTGTTGAGACTATTATTTCTCCATTAAATGACCTTAGAAGCCTTGTCAAAGATCAGTTGACCACAGATGCATGACTTGACTTATGGACACTCATTGATCTATATGTTTGTCCATATGCCAGTACCACACTATTTTAATTACTATATCTCTGTAGTGAGCTTTGAAATTGGGAATGTGATTCCTCCAACGCTGTTCTTTTTCAAGATAGTTTTAATTGTTTGGGCTTCCTTGTAGTTACATATGAATTTTAGGATTGGCTTTACCATTTCTGAAAGAAATGCCCTTAAGATTTAGATAGACATTGCACTAAGTCTATAGATCAGTATGGGAAAGATTTCCATCCTGTTGTTAACTCATATGATCCATGAACATAGGATGGTTTTGAATTTATTTATGTCTCTTCTAATTTTTTAATAGTGTTTTATACTTTTCACAGTATTCATTTTGCATTGCTTTTGTTAAATTTCTTCCTAAGTATTTTATGCTTTTTGATGTATAATAAATAGAACTATGTTCTTAATTTTTGAATTGTTTGTGAAAAATTTAAAGAAATACAATTTTTGTACTGATCTTTATTCTGTAACTTTGCCGAAGTTGTCAACTAGTTCCAATAGTTTTTAGTGGATTCCTTAGGATTTTCTACGTGTATGATCATGTCATTTGTGAGTAGAGCTATTTTCCTTTTCTTTTTCTTGCTTAGTTTGTTAAATTGAAGTGTTGAGAGTGGAAATCCTTGTCTTGTTCCTGTTTTTAGGGGAAAACACCCAATATTTTACCACTAAGTGTGATGTTAGTTGTGGGTTTTCCAAAGATGCCCTTAGACCAGATTGAGGAAGTTCCATTATATTCTAATTTGGTGTTTTTTTTTTTTTTTAATGCATGAAAGGGTGTTGGTTTTTTTTTTTTTTTTTTTTTTTTGTGGGTACCAGGGGGTCGACCTCAGGACCTCGCGCGCCAACAGGCACCCGTGCCGCTGAGCGATATCACCGGCCCCTTTTTCGTATGTGGGTTCCGGGAGTCGAACTCTGGCCCTCGCGCTTGCAAGGCAGGCGCTTACACCGCTGAGCCATCTCACCGGCCCCAGGTGTTTGGTTTTTGTCAAATACCTTTTCTGTGATAATGAGATGCTCATATGATTTTTTAAAAATTCCATTGATATGGTGTATTACATAAATTGGTTTTCAGATGTTAAAACAAATTTGGAATTCCAGGATGAATCTCACGTGATCATGGTGTATAATTATTTTTGTGTGTTTCTGGATTTGGTTTGCTAGCATTTTGTTAGGACTTTGCATCTATATTCATAATGGATAGTGTTCTGTAATTTTCTTTCTTGTGGTGTCTTTGTCTGGTTTTGGTACAGAATAATAGTAGGAATGTTCTTATTTCTCTTTCTTTTTTGAAAGGTAGTTTTTCTGAATATAAGATTCTTTTTTTTTTTTTTTTTGTGGGTACCGGGGGGTCGACCTCAGGACCTCGCACGCCAACAGGCACCCGTGCCGCTGAGTGATATCACCGGCCCCTTTTTCGTATGTGGGATCCGGGAGTCGAACTCGGGCCCTCGCGCTTGCAAGGCAGGCGCTTACGCCGCTGAGCCATCTCACCGGCCCTGAATATAAGATTCTTGATTGACATTTGAAAAAAGCACTTTGAATGTGTTATTCCACTGCACTCTGGCCTCCACGGTTTCTGAAGAGAAGTCAGCTGTTTGCATTATTGGGTTCCCTTGGAAATGATGATTTATTTTTCTCTGTTACATTTGAGATTTCTTCTGCTTCTCTCTGCCTTTCAACATTTTTTTTACTTTGCATTCATCCTACTGAAGTTTTTTTTAGTTTCTTAAATCTGTAGATTAAGGTTTTTTCATCAAATTTGGAAAGCTTCCAACCATTGTTTGTTTAAATATTTTCCTGCTTCTTTGTTTCCTCTTTTTCTGGAACTCCCATTATGCGTATGTTGGTATACTTAATGATGTTACATGCTTCTTTAGGCTCAAATTATTTTATTTAATTTTTTTCTGTCTGTTTTTGGGATTGTGTAGTTTTATCAATTTGTCTTCAAGTTTGCTAATTATTTTTTCCTGCCAGTTCAAATCTATTTTGAGCCTCTCTAGTGAATTCCTCATTTCACTTATGATATTTTTCGATTCCCAGCTTTCTGTTTAAAAATAATTTCTATGTATCTATGCTTTCTATTTGATGAACTTTGTCATCATACCTTCCTTTACTTCATTAAGCATTTTTGTTGTTGTTCTTTGAAAATATATCAAATAGCTACTTTGAATCTTATCAGTTAAATCTGACATCTGATCATTCTCATGGGTAATTTCTGTGGCCTGATTTTTTTGTTCATAGTGGGTAAAATATTTTTGTTTCATGCATGTTTTATCATTTCTTTTTTTGTAAAATTTAAATAACATGTTTTAATAATTCTGGCATCCTTTGCAATATAGTTTTTGAGGTCATTGTCTAATATTTGTTGTGATCCCTGAGAGGTTCTTTTTGGCAGTATCTTTCCCAGGTTATCTCTGGTAAACTAGATGTCTATAATTTAGCTTATATTGGAAATTAATTTACCAGTCTTCTCTTCATTGTTTCACCACAACCTCTGTTATTCTTGAGGGTGCATTCGGGCTGTGCCTTCCCCGTATTCTGGTAAACAAAGTCAGTTCTTGCAAGGAAAGGTTTGAACGCTCTGCTTTATGGTCTGTCTTAGATACTTTCCTCATCACTGGGACAGAATAACCAACAGCCACAAGGATGAGAGGTTTATTTTGACTCAATTTAGTTCATGGTTGGCTGGTGCCAAGGCAGAAACAGCAATGGTGGAAAAGCTTGCGTGGAAGACAGCTGTGCATTCTATGGCAGTCAAGAAACAGAGAGGGTAGGAGCTGGGGAGGGAGATATATCCCTCCAGATCATACCCCCAGTGACTCACTTCCATCCAGACTCTACCTCCCGACAGCACATTCGGCTCTGAACTATTAAGTGAGTTAATCCACTGATGAATATAGCACTCCTATGATCAGATTGCCTTCCAAAAGCCTCACCTCCAAACACACGAGCCTTTGAGGGACATTCTATATCTACACCATGACATGGTCCTTCATCTTGTGAATATCTCTGAGCCAGGGTTCTGGCAGGTAGGTGGCATTTTTTTTTTTTTCAGTAGAACCTCTACTTTAGCAGTTACTGAGCACTTGGTAGAGTAGGGGCTGGCGGTAGCACCTGGTCTTCTCAGCATGCCTTTCCCGTGGAACTTCTGTTTTTGGAAGGAGCCAGAGTGAGGGCAGTTGGGACTCCAGCGTTTTTCAGCATGCCATGCTCAAGTTAAAGCCTTCATCTCACTGCAAGGGCTGGGCAGAAGAACAGTGCCCCCCTCCATCTCTCAGTTGCACCCCCTAGAACTCAGCCTCTGTAATGGTAAGCTGGGCAGTAACTAGGAGCTAGAGGGAGAGGAACGCTATATTGTTGCCTGTACCCTTCTAGAGTGGGGTTTCCGTAAAGCTGAGATGACAGGAGAGATAGGAAGTGGATCATGGGTCTAATGTCTCAGGCTCTTGTGCTTGCGTTTTAGTAGGTTTTCCTGAATAAACACTTTTTTTTTTTTAATTTGCTGTATGCTCCTAGGGCCATTTCTGGAGACTTTAGTTTTAGAGTTTTGTTTTTTGCTGTGGTACACATTGAACCTAGGGCCTTATACATGCTAGACAAACACTCTACCATTGAGTCACATACTCAGCAAGTTCTGGAGACTTTACATGGTTGTTCAAATATAATTTCCAGGAACTTCGCAGGGCAGCAAGGTCTGCACAGATCCTCACATTGCATGTCAGAAGGGGAACCCTAGATATTTGACTCCACACTAAGCAAGATGATGATTTAGCTCTCTTCCCTAATCCTAACCTTGCTCTTCCCATTCCCCTACCTTCCTTATAATGCCATCATTTTTTCTTTCTTGTGCAAGTCCCCCTACCCTCCTCTCCCACCCTGGGGGTTACTGGCAGTCTTTTGAAAAAGTAAATTTGTTTGCTTATATTTGTAAGCAACTCCAAACTCTTGGCCAATAGTGTGAATCTTCTCTCTAGACATTTAGATATGCCAAGTTATCATCAACTTCATCTTTCTGAAGAAAGCCAGAGCCTTCTGACCAGCATGAGGTTGGACTGGTTGCTTCCTGCACCTCGTACACAGGGATCATCCAGGGTTTTCTTTTACTGTCAGCCTAGAGGGTTCTTCTCCCTTTCCTTCATATGGACCTTTGGTTTCTAGTATCTAAAGTCTTTCTGTTTCTCAGTTTATTCCTTTGTTTTGGTCAAGCACATCCTGTAGTGCTTCCTGAGAAAAGATACATGGGATGCTGATTTTTTGAGACTGCACACTGAAAATATTTTTATTTCATCTTCATTCTTGATTGGCTGTTAGGCTAGGTATAGAATTCTAGGTTGGAAATTATTTTCCTTCAGAAAGTTTGAAGACTTTGCTCCATCGCCTTATGACTTTGAGTATCGTTGTGAGGAGAAAGGAGCTGTTTTTGTGCCTAATCATTTCAGTCTGGAAGCTTAGAAAACCTCTTAGTTGGCAGGACAGTGACATTTCACCATGATGTGCCTTGGCATGGTCTATTCTCATTAGTTAGGCTGGATCCTCTATAGGTCCTTGAAATGAAGAGCTATTTTTTGGGCATGTGAAATATTCTTGAATTATTTTATTGATGATTTACCTCCTTATAATTTTCCTATTCTTTCTAGAACTCTTATTATTTGAAGACAAAATCCTGGATGAGTCCTCTAATTACAGTGGTTTTCTCTCATATTTTCCCTATCTGTCTTTCTAGAAGAACTCAACCTTATTTTCCAATGTTTCCTTTATAATTTCTCCCACCATATTTTTAATTTTTAAAAGTTCTTTTGTTCTGTCACTTTTATTAGAGTCCCATTTTAATTTCACCTGTGCATGCACATGTCTTCTTTTATATTATTTCCTTCGTTGATATTTTCTATTATCTTCAACTTGTATTTTCTGTTCATTTTGTTCTTATCTTCCAGGCCAGAGGGTTTCTTCTGGTGTCTACTAAACCTCAGTTATCTCGTAGATATTTAAAAATAGGAGTGGGCTTTCTTGAAGCATGATGTGGCTGGGCTGTTTAATTGGAGAACCTCCGGTGTTAGCACCTCTAGGGTTTCTCTAGGTATTTTTTCCTTGGCTCAACATGTTTCCCAGATAAGAATCTTCCAATAGTTTGTGTCTTAGTCACTTTTCCATTGTTGCGGCACAATACCCAACATCCACATCTTTTTTATTTTATTTTATTTTATTTTATTTATTTATTTTTTAAAGACAACAAGTAAACATTCTTATGTATTAACAAACTCAAGAATTAGAGAATGTACAAATACCTTTTGGAGAAAAACATTACTCAGTATAGGATTAAGCCATGTAAAAGCTAGGTAAAAATAGAAGACTAAGGAATGGAATAGTCACAGAGAAATTGCATTTTCATACTAGGGAGACAATACGATGTTTACAAATGCGCGTCCAGTTTATTTCACTTGTGAGTATTTTCTCGAGTTGCATCCATTTAGCTTTAAAAGTTTCCAGTTTATCTTTCTTTATGGCTGAGTAGTACTCCATTATGTAAAAGTACCACATCTTTTTTATCCATTCCTCGGTTAATGGGCATTTGGGTTGTTTCCACGATCTAGCTATTACAAATTGCAACATCCACATCTCAAAGGAGGTGAGGTTTATTTTGGCTCCCAATTTCAGTCCATGGTTGCCCAGCACCAGGCAGGAAGGGCATGGTGGAAGAAAGCTGCTCATTCCTGGCAGACAGGAAGCAGAAAGAGAAGGGAGGAGCCAGGGACAACAATACACCCTTCCAGGTCATGCTTCTAATGACCACCTCCAAGCAGGCCCCACCTAACAGCTACTGAACTCATCCATGGATGAATCTACTGATGAATATAGCGCCCCCATGATCCAATCAGCCTCCAAACATATGAGACTTTGGGGGGACACTTTAGATCTAAACCATAACAGTCTTTGTGGCGCATGTAATTCTGTAATGTAAGTTTGGCTGTCAGTGTCCTGCGAGCAGAAGGATGGGAGATGACTGGAGTCTCGATATTGGACTTAGTCATGTTCACTGATTGTCCCTCTCATCAGTAGAGTGTCACCATATGCACTGCACCTGGTGTCCCCCAGTCTGGAGGTCTCTAGTCTTCTTAAGCAGCCTTTCAAAGAATCTTCTTTAACTATCATTTACCCCCAACTTCCAGAGGTAACTGGTGCTGCCAAATCTTGAGATGTGGGGGGATTTTTTCCTGGTTTATTTTCTTTAAACATCCATTTATTTTCCAGCTCTGAAATTTTGTGGCTATTATCTCCTCTCTTGTTCACACATCTTGTGGCTTCATACTTTCAAACACTTAAAAAAAATCCCTTTACTATTGTGTTAGCGCCCAAGGGATGATGTTAGCATCCACTTGGTTGGGTTCAATCGTCATCTTTATGCAGACATCATCCCTTCTTGCAGTCTTCCCCATCCTAGTGTGGAAGCTTCATGCTTCCAGTTGCTCAGGTCAGAACCCTGGAGCCATCCATCACTCTCTTTCCTCCTGCACCCCACATTCGATCTCCCAGCTAGGTAGTAAGTTCCACCTTAAAAATATGTACTGAATTCACCACCTCCACCATGGCCACTGGGGTCAACCATTACTGTCTCCCTCCTGGGTAGTGCAGAATCCTCTTTGCTGGCCTCCTCAGCTGTTTGTTTTTACTTCAGTAGTAGGCTCCATCTCTCCTACACCTCTCTCCTCTTCCTGAAGCTCCCATGTGGCTACTGTTTCACTCCGAGAGCCCAAATTCCAACAAAGGCCAAAACCCTGTGTGGCCAAGCTCCACTCATCTCCCACCATGCTGGTCCCCTGGCCATCTCTCCAGACTCAGACACACTCCCCTTGCCATTACCTTGCCTGGAGCGCTCTTCCTCCTGCAGGTCACCTGTGATGTGCTCCTGACTCTTCTGTTTGAAAGACCCCCACAACTGCCTTATCCCAAGTATCTTTCTCTAATAGCATCTCTGGTGATGGGATGTATTTATATCTCCTGTTTTAGTTACTTATGATTGATCACCCTCTCTAGAATGGATGCTCTTGAGAGAAAGAGTGTTGGCCTATTTTGCTCTCTGCTGTGTCCCCAACACCCAGAACAGTGTCTGGAACATAATAGGTACTCAACAAACATGCCTGACTGAACATTTGCTCCACCTTAGACCAAGCTCTGGGAGTGAACTTGTAGTCTCTGGGTCCATAGTCCGCCTTTCAGTTCATTTACCCATCTGCGCATTATTATTGTGTTGAGTATTAATACTGCACAGCTAAAAAGGGATTTGGCTCCAGCCTAGCTCCTATGGTGCTTTAGCAGCACCCCTCCCCTCACCCCTGCACCCCAATGCCTGAGAAATGAGATCAAGGCCCAGTTTCTCCAAGTGGCCTGAGAAGTTAGCAGGAAACCTGGCCTCAGGCTGCCCTTGCTTATAAGGTTCCCCCTGCTGGAAGGGCAGTCCCTAGAGTGAAGCCTGCAAGGTCCAGATCCAATGATGCCCCCTCCAGGAAGTCTCCCAGGACTGTCCAGGGCAGAGGCAGCTGCTGGCCACCTCCCCTCTCAGAGCTGGGGACTCCTTTTAGGGTGAGCCTCAGCTTTCTCAGGCATGGCTGTTCTTCTCAGTCCACCCTCAACTGTGAGCCCAACAGTGACAGCATCTTGCTCAGCTCAGTGTCCCAATAGCCCAGGGAAACGTCTGTACCTGGGGGTGGGGCACAAAGGGAGAAAGTGAAGGGCTGAGGACAGGTGGTTAAAATGTGGGCCTGGCCTGGAAACCAGGCTTTCTCACTCCCCACCTGCATGACCTGGGCCAGTCCCCCGGTACTCTGGGTCTTAATTCCCTTGTCTACAAAATGGGGAGAGAGTAGCCCCCTTTCCTGAGGACTCCATGAGTTTGTGTGTAAAGTTGCTCTGCACGGAGCTGTGGGGACTGGGCATAGGACACAAGTGGCCATTCCTAGGATCCAGGCCTCCTGGCTCAGCCCAGGCCTCTGTACCGTTAGCTGCAGGTGCCTGTACTCATGTCCTCCTGATGCCCTGGGCACCTGGCTGAGGTCCTGGCCCGCAGCTTGGTCCTCCGCACTGTGTTGGTTGCTCCCCTGGACAGTCTGGCCCTGATGCATCATGTCCTTGCCAGCCGGTCAAGATGTAAGCAATTGAGGCAGCTCAGGGTAGTGGGCATCAGAGGAGGAGTGGTGCCCGGTGCCCACAGGACTGGGCTAATCCAGGAGGCGAAGGGTGGCAGGGGCACTGGGGCAGGAGAGGAGGACTGACCAGAGGGCCTATTTCAAGGATTTGAGGAAAATCTGTCTTTTCTTTAGAAAGCCAGAAGAGTTTTTGATGCCAGCCTTCTGTGGCAGGTTGTCAACAAAAGCTGGGGTTCTTAAGCTTTTGGTGGGAAAGCGCTATAATTCCTTCCTTGAGAGTTGGGACCAGGGGTCTGGAGTGGGCACTCCGACCTGACAGGACTCTAAGAGATGTCGGAGTTGCACTTATTCAACTCAGCACCCTTTTCTGGCCCACGCAGTTGCTTGTGAGTACAGTTATAATGGTTAGGTTAATCTTTTAATGGGCACTTACACTGACCTCGATGTAGGTTCTATTATTATCCCAGTTTCTGGATGAGGAAACAGACTCAGAGAGGGTAAGGAGACCGGTGATGTCACACAGTTGCAGGTGGCACAGCTGAAGTCTGATGCCTCCAAGACCTCTGTTCTGAATTATGTGTCATATTCCCTGTGCCATATGGATAAGAGTTTGTCGAATGACCAACAGGGATGACCTGTAGGGACTGGGTGGTCTTGTCAACAGTGAAGCATTTGCTCAGCTTGCTTCTGCCGGTCACAACCTTTGTTGGGGACAGGAAGGGAGAGCGTGACCCGGGCCAACCCATGAGGTGGTTGGTATCAGGTTTGGAGATCTGCCTGAGATTCGCATGTTCTGGAGGGGACTAGAGTGCCCATGGTCTTTTCAGGCTCCGTTTTGGATGCTGGAACCTGGTCTCCAGGCCAGCTCTCTGAGCTTATCTTGCCCTTCCATGGAGAAGGAGCATCCTTTCAGGGAAGTGAGAGATTCTGGTCTGCTTGTTCCCCACTGCAACCCCAGTGCCTGGATCAGGGCCTGGCACAGAGTAGGTGCTCTGTGAGCAGTTGTGCCTGGATGCTCTGAGCTTTCTTGCATGCAGGATCCCTCCTTCATCACATCCCTGATGAGAAGGACCAAAGACAATCCCATGGCTCTCCACCAGCTCCCTCTAGGCTGACTTGGAGTCAATGACTAACACCCCTCGAAGTAGATCATCGGACAGATTATAGATTTACCTAACATTCCCACCCGTCAGACCCGATCCGGGAGCCCATCAGGTCTGTTTTGTTTAATACATTGCCCTGCACACAGTAGGCGCTCAATTGATGTTAGTTGGCAGAAACATTGAAAAGAGCCAGTGGTGAGTGTCATTATTTCCTCTAAAGAAATCTACAAATTTTGTTTCCTTGTGGTGCTTGTCAGTCCCCATCCATCCTTTTTCCAGGGCAGCACAGACAGGAGGGGGCAACCTTGGCCTTAGGAGCATCCATTTTGCACTTACGCATGCATGCATACACGCGCACACACACACACACATGCACACCCTCCCCCAATCGTGGTGAGGAGATACCATCTGTTTATACACAAGTGTCCTAGTGGCCTGACTGATCCGAGAGGGATAAGCAGAAATCAGGTGATACCCTTGAGGGAAGCAGTGAAAATATTATGCGATTCAATGTAATTGCACACAAATAGTTTGCTCTGATAGAGGCTCTGGGGGAATTGCCGTTAGCCTGGGGGTGGGGGTGGGGAGCGGAGAAACAGAATTGTCCTCCAGCTGGAGGTCACCTGGGAAATGGGGGCTCCAGGTGCCCCTAAGGAGCAACATAGCTTTTGTTTTTGTGCCTACTGGGCGCCAGGAGCTTTACACCACAGTGTCTCATTTCCTCCCCACCATGGTCGCTTCCTCTCTTGTGCAGCAGAAGAAACAGGCATAAGAAGGTGAGTGACCCAAGTCGCAGAGCTGGTCCATGGAGACTAGAACTTGACCCCAGCCTGTCTGACTTCTCCTTGCACCTTCCACTGTCTCCCTTTCTCTTGGCCTGAGCTGCCTTCTCCCAGGTTGGAGTCTGCTTTTTTTTCTTATTTTTTATTTTTTTCCGTAAGGGTGATTGAACTCAGAGCCTCCACACTAAGGTACATCCCCATCTCCCTTTATTTTTTTATTTAGAGACTGGGTCTCTTGCTAAGTTGCCCAGGCTGGGTTCGAACTTTTGATCCTCCTGCCTTAGCCTCCTGGAGTGCTGGGATTACAGGTGTGTGCCATCACACCTGGCTAGGGGCCTGCTTTTTCATGTGGAAGAGGTAATCAAGTTCAGATTGGTGACAGTGGGCAGGGTGGTGTGGCCTCTTATGCACCTCTCACATACCCTTCCTTCCCTGAATCCCTCCTGGGTCCTGGTCCCTGGGTCGGGTGTCTCAGGATAGCTGCCCAGGAGGCCTCGTGAGCTGTGCACCCTCCCACCATGCCCCCCGTAGTTGCATCATGGTGTGTGTGTGGGGGCTGCCTGGAGGAGGCTGGGTGGAAAGGAAATCAGGAAGTGGAATTCTTGACTTGCTCATGTGAGCCTTGGCTCTGGAAATGAAATGCCTTTTAATTTCATCATCAGATTTTCTTCTCTCCCTCTGTGATGTTGCCCAGTGCCAGGAGGCCCTTGGCCACAGGATAGATATTTAACAAATCCAATAAAGCCTTTTGTTTTGTCTGGCTGCTTGCTTCCATGAGCTTGGTGGGCCTGGGAGACATCACCTCATTCACGCTTCTCACCTGTGTGCAGGGTAGAGCGGGCCAGGGCCAGCAGCAGTGTCACTGTGTGTTGGGTGGTGGGGAGCAAAGGCCAAGGAGGCCTGCACCAGGTGAATTGCTCACAGGGGTGATGCATGATGCCTGGGGCAGCATCTGGAGACCTGTGCCCTGATCCTGTCTCTGATGCCAGCTCTTACTTGGACTTTGAGCAGTCCTTGGACATGCCAGGTCATAGTTTTCGCTTCTGCAAAATGGCAGGATTAGGCCAGGTCAGTGGCCTAATCTATGGATCTATCTATCTATGGATCCATCTGCTTTCCCCCCGCAGTGCTGGGGATCAAGGTCAGACCCTCCAGCACGCTAGGCAGGCACTCTACCACTGGCCTATACCCCAGCTCCTACCCTACCTATTTCTTAAGCAGCAAAATCCAGTTTCTTTGCGTGAGAGTGGCTCCAGAAGTCTCACCTTGTACAACTTTGTTGCCCTCTTTTTATTTACATTTATCTTTAGCATCTTTTTGGGGTGAAGTGCTGCTATGTCACCCATGCTAGCCTCAAACTCTGAACTACAGCTTTGGACCCCGCGTTTGGAAGGTGTTTCTGCCTGAGCCTGAGTACCAGCTCTTCCTTTTGCAGGAATGCCTTTTCTCTTGAGCAGTCTCTCCGTATCTGGCTCTTATCTTGTCATTGAAGGGTCAGCTCACACGTCACTTCTTCAGAGAGCTCCCCTGGCCAGGCTGTCTAATGATATCCTGCACCCCCAGGAGTTCTGTCCCCTGTGCCTGCCACACTGTATGTATGCCCTGGGCTCTATCACTCCTTCATAGTTCCTTGTGTCTTAATTTGTTGACATGCTTCTTGTCTGTTTTTCCCAGTCGCTTGCAACTTTCATGAGGACAGAGGTCTTATTCCTCCATCTGCTCTTCTCTATTCCTAGCAGCCAACACTGTGAAGGTGCTTGGTAATATCTCAGGGATGATGCGGGGTGTGGTGCCGCATACCTATAATCCAAGCACTCTGGAGGCTGAGCCAGGTGGATCTCTGGGAGACCAGCCTGGGCAACATAGCCAGACTCCAACTCAAAAACAAAGACAACAAAAACAAAAACATCTGACGAAAGGATGAATGCGTAAGTGAATGACTAACAGATCAAGCTGGGCAGCTTGGACTTGGGCAGGTGTGGAGGGCTGTGCGGTCACAGGCTGGACCACTCCCCGGGACCACCCTTCTCCTATAGTTTTTGAGCCCCCTATCTCCCTAATTAGGGTGTCCTAAATCCTGGTCTGAAACCACTTGAACTTGAGTGCCTCCAGGGCTCCTTGCAGCTCTGACTGCCCATAGCTAACACTTACACTGGCATGGAGATTTAGAGAAGGTGCAAAGGGCCTTGGGGAGGAAGAGGAAAGAGGAGCCATGGTCTGGGATGGGGGAATTCAGGGCTCTTGCGGACAACCATGAGCCGGCCTGGCTGGCAGGAGAAAGAGGAAATTCAATGGGAGGTGCTGGACAGGGCCATATTTTGGGGGCCTTGAATGCCAAGGGGAGATGCTTGTGCAATATGTGGCAATGGACATTGAAGTGTTGTGTAGGGCAGTGAAATCATCAGAGCAAGAAAGTGGAGAGGGCAGGGTTAGAGGCAGGGAGACCAAGGAGGACACTGAGAGATGAGGAGGCCTGGACCAAGGTGGTAGGGATGGTGTGAGGGTTGGGATCCAGGAGCGAAGAGCTGGGGTGAAGCCCATTCAGCAGTGAGTGTGGCAGGGAAGGAAGAGAGGAAGGTCTGAGATAGTGCCGAGGTTTCCCAGCATAGGGGATGACTGTCACCAGGGAGGGGCAGAGGGCGAGCTTGAGGACAGGAAGCCCCCTCACCCCCAATAGGGAGGATAAGGCTTCTGAAGTCAGCATCTCCTGCTTCAGGTAGCTTGGGCCCAGGGAGCACTTGGTGGAGCACTCCAGTGGTGTGGGTTGGTGTTGTCCCTCCCACAGGACCGATGCGCTAATGGTCACCCAGGGGCCTTGGCCAAGAGTAAGGATGACTCAGTGACGACTCATCCCCACCACAGAGGACAAGGCAAAGCGTGGGATGCCCTGGGAGTGCTGGGACAGGCAGCCATCAGGACCATGAGGGCTGCCACATGGTGGGCTGATGGGCTGCTTAACCCACAGGTCGTTTCCTCTGACCTCTTTTCCAGCACTGAGTGAGCATTCTACAATCCTTGCAGTTCAGGAAACCAATTCCCAGGGAGAACCAATTCCAGAAGGAAAAGAATCCAAGGGCATGCTTGAGCTAGCCAGGGGCACATTTTAGGGTTTTTGAGGTGTATACCTGGAAAGTATGCAGAGACTGCCAGAAATGGAGGGTAGTCCTTGGGTATCTGGGGTGTACCCTGGACCTTAGGTTAAGTATTCTGGAAATTGAGCACAGATTTCAGAATTGCAGGTTTGTCCCAGAACTCTGGGCTCTGTTTCAGAATTCTCAGGGATGTTGGAGAAGCCCAGGGTGTATTCTGGCATTCTGGGACATATTTCAGAACTCAGGGTGCCTGCTGGAGTCCTGGGCTGATTCCCCATCATTCACCTTCTTGGGCTCATCTTGTTGCCTCTGATCTGCTGGCCCACATGGTTACAGGGAGGCAGTTGATATGGCAACAGTAACCATGAGGTGTATCAACTTTTAGAATTTACTCTGAGCCTGTGACATTTTAACTGGTGGAGAATCACAGTTTGCTCCTGAAAGCCTGATGAGCAGGGACTCTTGCCAATCCTGTTTTCGTGCCTCCCTTCCCCCAAACCTTAAATAACCTCTCTTTTGGCCCATAATCTAGCTGTCCAATTCTCTCCTGGGCAAATGAATATTCAAAAGCAGCCCAAAAGCATATTCAAATCTTATAAACTTCCTCCTGCCTCACTCCATTTAAATGCAACTGCAGCTTCTGCTTTGCCCCATTTGTCTGCCAGGAAAGTGAAGGGTAATTCCAGGAGGTGAGAATAAGTGCTTTCCCAAGTTGCTTTAACTTCTTAAGTGGGGTAAGAGGGGTAAGGCTGAGCTTCTCACTCCTACAAATTATGGCCCTCAGACAAGTCTCACGGAATCCTAAAATGCTGGAGTGTACCCATGGAAACTGTGGTCCAGGGAAGGGAAGTGACATCACATAAATGGCAGAGCTGGGCCTTAGCAGTTCTTGTAAACTCCAGGCCTGGGCTGTCCTCCGTAGCAGCTGTTTCTTAACCAGTAGGGCATAGCCCTTGCTGCCAGCTGTTCCTTAGAGTAGACTTTCTTGTCCAAGCCTCTGCTCTGTCTACAAAATCACAGACTGTCACGTGTGAACACTTGTGGGTCACCTGGCTTTACAGGTGGGAAAGCTGAGGCCCGTAGGCGTTCTCTCAGATGGTTGGTAGTGGCAGAGCAGGGACCTGAACTTCAGACTCCCAGTTCCCAGCCCACAGCCCCTCTTATCATGCTTGCCTCTCTCACCTTCTCCTGGCCATCTGTCCATCCATCCATCCATCCATCCATCCATCCATCCATCCATCCATCCTTTTGTCCCTCCATCTTTTCCATCTATCCAGAAAGATGTCAAATGCCTGCTGAGTGGCCTGTACCCCCTTGTATCTGAACATGACAAAAAGCTCACAGTAGCCTACCTGGTAGCCATATTTAGGACCCAGGCCTTCTGGTCCAGCCACCTATTTATTTCCCTTCCACCAGACCAAATTCTCCCATCCAGACCAATGTGTGCCTGTGTTCCCATGCTATCCCCAACACACCAAGCTCCTTCTGGTCTCTGCCCTTTTGCTCATGATGTCCCCCTACCTAAGCTTGTCTCTGTCTCTACAGACTCCCCCGTAGGACTAATCTAAACCCTACTACCTTTCAAGGGCCACAGAAAAAGCCTCTTAGCTCTGCAAAGCATTTCCTTACCAACCAGGGCACCTGAGTTCTTCTAGAACATTTTCACTAGATCTGCACAAACAAGCCTGTCTGTGGTTATTAGGTTTTGTCCCTGTGCAGTACTGGAGCCCCATACTTTTTTTTTTTTCCCATACTAGGGACTTAACCCAGGGGTGCTCTACCACTAAGTTACACCCTCTAGCATCCATCTTGCTTCTCTCTCTCTCTCTCTCTTTCTAAGACATGATCTTTCTTTACTATGTAGTGTAGGCTGGCCTTGAAGTAACTATGTGGCCCAGGCTGACCTTGAACTCTCAGCAGTCCTCCTGCCTCAGCCTCCTGAGTGCTGGGATTACAGGTGTGTGCCACCCTGCCCAGCTGATCCCCAGCCATTTTAAATTTTTATTTTGAGACAAGGTCTTTCTAAGTTTCCCAGACTGGCCTTGAACTTGCATTCTTCACATCTCAGGCTACACACTCTTTTATTACTAGCATTGCTGTTGATATATCACATAGGGGTTTTTCTTCAGCTCCCACTTAGGTTCTTAGTTGGAACAGACCCATGTTAACAAAAGGCAGATCAATAAGAGAAAAACATGGAATTGTGTCGCAGCTGGGGAATTTGTTGTTCTCGGAGCAGTGACTTTGAGGTCCAGCTTATACTGTGTCCTCAACAAAGAACAGTAAACTCTTAGAGAAGTGGCAAGACAAAGGAAAAGGACTTTGAGTGTTTAGGGGTAGGAATTTGGGGGAAGGTGAATAAGTGGTAGATAAAGGCCGGTTAGTAAAGCTTGCTCATGTTGCTTCCTCTGGTATCAGCATCTCCAGTTGGTAAAGGTCCAAAGTTGTCACCAGGGGTTGACCATTGCCCTCTCTGGTGGTGGTGATGTGCATGTGTGTATGTGTGTGTTTGTGTGTGTGTGCATGCACAACAGGATACCTTCTGTCTTTGTAAGTGGATGTCCTGCTTTTAGGCAAATGGAGGGCAGAGAGCCCTCCTGCACATACTTCTTAATTGCTTTCAATCAACAGCCTTTCTTATTTGGGGTAGCATATTCTGGTCCCCCACAATTACATTTGGGTGGTGCTGGAGTGTAAAGTGAACAAGGGGGAGTCAGAAAAGGGGTTAAGCCTTAGCCTTGCTAATGATATGCAGCGGAAATGCCCCTTGCTGACCTGTGCAAGTCAGCGTGCAGGTGAGCCAGGGGATGGCTTTGGGATTCTAAAGTGCTGAGTAAACAGGAGGGGTTGACTTCATGTCACAGTAGGTTCCCTCCTTGCTCCCTGAGCTTGTAGTCCCAAATACTGGCTAATGGGTAGCTTCAGGGACAGCTGTCCTCCTTCTCCCCAATTCCTCACCCTGAGGCCAGAAAGGTCTTGCTTCAGGACAGTTTCCCCCACCCCTCCAACCCGAGAAAGACCGAGATGGTAGTGGGGACAGGCAGGGTTTGTTTTGTCCCAAGGAAATTTGGTTGGGGATGCCTGGGGGCCCACAGGCTTTTGAATGTTTCTGTGGGAATGTGGCTTCCTCAGGGACAACCTCTTTTCTGAGAAATCAGGAAAACCCAAGGCTGGCCTGAGTCCCCCTTGGCAGGCTCCTGACTTTAATCTTAATCGTGTTCCTCTTTCCTGACTGTGGCTTTAATGCTCCCCCAGGGATCTGTGGTAGGAGGTTTAAGCTCTAAGCACTATTTTTCCCTGCTGATTGATTTTCATTTTCCAAGCTGAGATTTCTTTACATCTCATGGAGAAAAACTCAGACTGATCCATCCTCACCTCAACACAAAGTGAAAACATACG
The DNA here is from genome assembly GCA_028451465.1 of Erethizon dorsatum. Taxonomy (NCBI): domain Eukaryota; kingdom Metazoa; phylum Chordata; class Mammalia; order Rodentia; family Erethizontidae; genus Erethizon; species Erethizon dorsatum. Next base: position 120,325,691 of record CM051827.1, read on the forward strand.
TGTAATGATTGTCACGCATCCTCGTGTGTCCCACCCCTGCATATACAGTCCCAGGTGTGCTCGAAGAGGATTAGAGGTGCATGGGGATGGGCACATGTGTGGTACCCTCCCTGCAGGCGCTGGCAGCATTTGTGCTTAGCAGCACCCACCCCAATTCCCTAGCTCACATCCACTGCAGGGGGTAGATTTACCCATATAATGGCACAGAGAGGGGACTCAGATATGGTTGTGTCTTCACTGTGTGCACAGGCTTGTACACTTGCATGCACCCCTCTGTGTAAAAATGTAGACCTATGCATGGCCATGGGCCACAAGATAATCATTAGAGCTGACAGTTACTCACCCTATGTGCCAGGCACTGTGGACTTTGAGGGTACTGATGTATTGAATCCTTACTTCAAGTCTATGATGTACACAGCACTGCATTAGTCTCTGTTTAAAGCATGTGGAAACTGAGGCTGAGGAGATTACATAATTTTAGCATTGGGACCTTGAATGTCCCCAAAGAAGGCTTGGTCTCCAGCCTGTGGTGCTATAGAGAGAGGACTGGACCTTTAAAAGGTGGGGCCTAGTGGAAGGAAGTTGTGTCATTAGGGGTGTGCCCTCGAAGGGATATTGAAACTCTTCCTGACTCTCTTATTACTTCCCAGCCTCCATAAGGCGAGCAGCATCTCTGTCTCATGCTCCCACCATGATGTACTGGGCTGTCTCAGGCCCAAATCAACAGGGACAAGTGACCATGGACTGACACCTCTGAAACTGTGAGCCAAAACACACCTCTTGCTTTACTGAGCTGTTTATCTCAGACATTTTGTCACAGTGATGGAAAGCTGACTAATGGAAAGCTAACACAGGAAACTTGTCCAGTGTCCCACAGCTAGGAAATAGGAGAGCAGGGATTTGACCGCAGGCAGTGGACTCCACAATCATGTTCATCAGCTTCAGACTAACTTGGAAGTGAGGGCCTCTTTGTGCAGGTACTGTGATGAGTAAGCAGTCCCAGCCTTGGGTCTTTCCTTTACGCAAGTGTGAAAGTATATGGTGATTCTGCTCACAGGTGTGAAGACAGGCAATTGGGTGAGAATCCACCTGCCCTAAACTATCCCCTGGGGAGCTGCCAGGAGCATTTCAGCTCTTTTTCAGCAGGCCAGTGCCCTGCTGCTGCCACACATGCCTCTCCAGCACTGACCTCCTTGGATTGTCTTTTCTTTCCTCAAGTTGTTGTCCCAGGGCCAACTGAGTCCCCCAGGCTGAGAGCAAGGAGGCAGGCCATTCACCCCACCACTGCGTAGGCAGGCAGTGCCACCTGCTCCCATCCCTACCTCCGTCTCCTTTCCTTTTATGGTGATCACTTTTGGGATACAAACCTTCCCCGGGAAACCCTGCTGGACCAGTCTGATGGAGTCAAGACCTCTTCGCTTAGCAGCTTGATGTGGCTTAGGATTTCCTGGAGTCCAGCTTCCGGCTCTGCTTCTTCTCAGCTGGCTGAACTTGGACAATTTTCTTAACCTCTCTGATCCTCAGTTTCCTCATCTTTAAAATGGGGATAATGTTTACACCTACCCCAAAGGCAATGGGAGGATTATATGAGTTAACACGTGAAAGAGGCTTAGAGCTGCACCCAGCACTTAACCACTGTCCTCATTGTTGTCGCTGCTTTAGCCCTTGCTGGCAAGGTTCGCATGGTTATTGGTCAGCTTCCCCTTGTAAAGTCAGGGACCATGACTTATTTCTCCTTTGGTTCCAGGGCTTGGCTCAGTCACTGGCACATTTTTGGTGCCCCTCAGTGTTGCCTGAGTATCTGAATGAGGGGGCCCAATTCTTTTTCCAGTGTGGGACCCGTTCCTGCAGTGAGTGGGATCGACCCTGTCCCTCTGTCTCAGGGGTGAGCTGAGGCTGCCTGCCCTCTTGCCAGGGATGCAAAGTAGGCCAGGCCTCCCCAGGTGGGTTGCTACGGCAACAGGGAAAATTCTAATCAGCAGAGACACACAGGGTTGGCTGGGAAGGATGGCATGGTGACGGCCTGGAGTGGGAGACAGGCTGTTGAAATGGCTTTGGGAGCCTCAGTGACTCATCTGCGAAATGGGGCTTAAGCTTCCAGTTGGCCATCAGGGTCTGATATAAAGGGCTCATCAGTGGGGAAAGCTGTTGAGAGCTGCAGGTGGCCATGCCAATTGGCTGCTTTACAGCCTCTTTCCCTACCAGCATGGAAGCCACACAAGGGCAAGGCCATTGTGCTATTTTCTGCTGCACCCTCAGCACCTAAAGCCTGCCTGACACATAGCAGGTGCTGGTTAACAGCTGCTAACTGAAGAATCGGTCACAGAGGCAGTGGGGACATCGCCAGGTCTCTCCCCAGTGCACATCCAGGATTCCAAGAGTGGTACCAGAGACCCCTGAACACCAGCTCTGACCTACCCCAGGCCTCCTTAGGCCCTGAGTACCCCCCCCCCCAGCTGCGAGCTCTGTGAATATGGGCAGGGGACTGGATTCCACCTTGTAGTGGGAAGTTGTCCTAGATTGGGCATCTTGGACTTGGCCAATCTCAGAAAACTGAGGTAGTGGTATGTGTGGTAGTCATGGAGGACGAGAAGCATGTTTCCAGGTCCCTCCCTAGTTCTGCAACCTCAGACTCTGCCAAGGGTGTGGCCTGGCATTGGGGTTTTAGCAAGTTCCCAGGGGATTCTGATGGTGGGCCGGGTTTGGGACACTCTGGGTAGGCCACAACCTCCTGGAGTTGGAGGGGCTGTAATGGGTATCCCTGGCCAATCTGGGGTCTGGCATTTCTCATATCCCTGGGAGACTGAGGTCCAGAGAGGGGAATGAGTAGGCCCAGTGCACTCTGGGCCCTCTGACTTGGGCAGTCTTTTCACCTTCTCTGGCTTCAGTTTCTCCACTGACAGCCATGCTGTCTGTGGGTCTGGCTTCTGCAGAGGACCGAATGTCATGGCTTGCAGCTACAGATCCTGGCCAGGATGAGGAACAGAGGGGAAAGAGCAAGGGTACTGCCTTGAGTCTGCAGCCTGGCACTCCCTCTTCCGGTTTCTTGGACAAGTGCTTTTATCTTGAGCATTAATCTCTTCCCCTGCAAAATGGGCACAAGACCTATTTCATGGAGAAGGGGGCTAGTGACGCTGTCAAGAGCATAGAGATTTAGATTTGGTGTGAATTCTGACTGTGCTAGGTTGATAGCTGGGTGACTCCAGGCTAGTGATTTGACTTCTCTGAGCTTTAGCTTCTCATCTGTGAAACAGGGGAGACAAATCCCAGCTTCATGGAGGTAACTGTGAGGATTAACTGGGAGGCTGTCCACAGGACATATGGTAGGGAGCTCAGCTAAGACGAAGGGCCCTTTGAAGGGAGGCAGGAGGGATGTAACTAAGGTGTCTGGCCTCGTCCATCCTAGAGCTGGAGAGAAAGCTGGGAGCTTGGCCTCTGTACCCAAACAGCAGCCCAGAGCAGGGACAGCCGAGGGGAGAGGTGTTTGTTTGATCAGCCCAAGGAGCTGAGAGGCCCCTGGTGTCCATTAGCCGGTTCCTGCTGAGTTGCAGGAGGTGGAGGCTGGGGAAGTGACGATCAGTTGCAGCTGTGTGATACTTTCTCTCTCGCTGAAAGCAGTTTCCAACTCGTTATCTTAATGCATCCTCACAATAACCCTGGTAATTGTTGGCTCCCTCTTTCTGCTGGGGAGATGAGAGCCCAGGGGGGTTAACTGGCTTGGCTAAGGTCACACAGCAAAGCAGCAGCTAGAAGGAGACAAAGTGGAAAGGGGCGGTGTTTCTAAAAGATGGTGACCAGTCATCAGGACATCCTGCCTGTCTGGCTGGCTCAACTCCTGCTTGCTACAATCTCTAATGGTTTTGTGGGGTGATAAAGCTCAGACTCTGAGGCCAGATACCTGGGTTCAAATCCTGGTTTTGCTGCTTCTCAAGTGTGGGTCTTAAGGAAGCCACCAAGCCCCTCAGAGCCTGGATTCTTCATCGATCTGATGGGGATAATAGTGCCAGTCCATGTAGCTTTGCGATCCTGTGTATAGCTCTGCTGCTGCTGGATGACAGTGTCCCTAAAGTCAAATCACTTGTCTGGGCCTCAGTGTTTTCATCTGCCAAATGGGGATGCTGTCAGTCAGGATTTTGTTTATTATTCATGGCAACAAAGGATGCTGGTCCTTTTGGTCCCACCCTGCAGATGAGGAAATAAGACTGGCTGGGTGGGCTATGTCTGTAGTTTCTGGCTCGTGACCAGGACAATCCAACTCATAATAGGCCCTGAGGTTCCTGAGCCCACAGTCTCACTTTGTGCCTCCTCCAGGGAACCCTTCAGGGCTCCTCAGCTTGCTAGGGACTTTGGAGTCTGGGGGCTGGTCCCTGTCCTTGATGCTGGAACATGGAGGTGTGGGGCTCCAGTCCTATCTGGGGAAGGCGCAAGCTCTGGGCCATGGCAGGAGAGCCCTTAGCTGGCACTGGAGCTTGAATGCTGGTAATGACCCTGTTTTCACATGGCGGCGCTCATGGTCTTCCCTCTCGCTCCACTCTGCTCCCAGAGCTCCCACTTTGGAGCGAGGCAGCGGCAGGTTATGTAAGGAAGAGTGGATTACGTAAGGATGGAGCAGGCCCCAGTGGGACTGGGGAACCAAGCTGGCCTCAGCGGCCTGCAGAGCCCCAGCAGAGCAGGGCAGGCTCCTGCGCTCACAGTGCTCAGTAACCCACCTGGAGGCTGGACCTGCAGCCTGGATCTGCAGCCAGCGGGAGCTGGGAGGGAGGGAGCACCAGCCAGGGAGCCAGGAGTTCTGGCTTGGGCCTCACTTTCTTATGACTTGGCAAATCCCTTCCCTTCCCGGCCTCAGTTTCCTTTCTGAAAAACTGAACAGCGGTGGCCTCGGTAATCTCCAGGGGCCCTCCCATTCCAGGGTGCTCTATTTCTCTCCCCTTGCTGCAGGAGATTTCTAGGTTTGGGCTCTTACTCTCTGGGTACATTCTCTCTCCGGGCCCTGATTCCCCTGCTTGTCTGGCAGGGAGCATGAGCTTCATTGTTGCCAAAGGACCTGGATTCAGGGTTCTAGAGGTGGGCAGAAGAGAGATCCAGGCGGCTCATCCCCTCTCCTTTCTGTGCTTTAATCATGCTTTAGCTGAGACCAGCCACACCTGGTAGTAACAGCAGTAATGAAAAAGGCTAGGCCTTGTGCTAAGCCCCTTTGCAGGCATCATCTCATAAAATTCTCATAAAAGCCTTAGGAAGTCAGTATTTTTACTGACCCTATTTTATGAGTAGGGGCTGAGGTTCAGAGAGGGTAAGTAACCTGCCCAAACTTGTACAGCCAATAAACAGCCAAGCCAGCATTTGATTCTGGGCTTGTTAGACTCCAGCTTCCACAACACATAATTGGCCTCGTTCTCTCCAGAGACCACAAAAGTGGGTATGGCCAGATGGTATAAACAGCCCTGTTCCCTGGCTGAAGCTTTGAGGAATGTCCGTCCCCCTCACTAGCCACCCCCAGTGGACTCTGGACTCACCACCCCCCATTGTTCCCTTTGTGCCACCCACAGTGGCCATGATGGCATCTGTGGAGTGGGCAGCACAGCCTGCAGGCTGTGTGGGCAGTTGGAACAGGGGTACTTGGGCACTGGTATTTTTAAACCCCCGTACTGGCCAACGTCTGCAGTTGGCTCAGGCAGGGTGAGGGCTTCTCCTCTGGGCCCTGTGGAGTCTTGAATGGGAAGGTTGGGCATCACTGGTGGCAGGAGGTGCCTGCCATGCCAGACAGGGAGAGGCTTGGATCTGTGTCCCTTGGGCACTGGGAACCCAGCATCCTTAGTAAAGCACATGGGAGCTGAGGGCAGGTCTGAGGCTGTGGCTTGAAAGAGAAAACCAGGGATGGACCCAGGAGAGAAGATGGAGGAGGGCCGAACAGGAGGCAGAGGTGCTGTGACATGGGTGGGAATGGGCGGAAATGGGCGAGAATGTGTGGGAATGGTTGGGAGGGACCTGAGCAAGCATGGAACCCCACCCACTCCCTTTGGGCTGGGGAAGCTGAGGTCCCAAGAAGGAAGGGAAAGTACCAGATCCCACTGTGATGAAGTGGCAGAATGAGGACTTGACTCCCAAGCAAGAGCCATTTGGACTAATTTCATCCTGGCCCCCAGGGAGGTCCTGTTCACAGGGGTTCTGAGCCTTGGTGGGAGTTTTCTCTGTCCTGGAGGAGGATTAAGGAGAAAGAAGAGAAAAGAGAAAGAGGAGGGGGAGGGGAAGAAGAGGTAGAGAAGGAGAGGGAAAAGAGGGAGCAGGAGGAGGAAGGGGGCAGGAGAGGGAGGGGGAGAGGCCCCTGTGCCCACTTCAGGCTTTTGTACTAAAGGAGATGAAGGTTTCATAATCAAGGCCTCATGACGGTGGAGAAGAACCAGGAGTTTGGGATGCGAGTGGGAGTGGAGGATTCACCAGGTCCATCAGGCCGCTGGGTCTCCCCCTTGCTCCTTCCCTTCTGACACTTGCTGTATTTGCCAGTTTCCCTGCCCTAACCCCGGTGCCGCAGGGCCCTTTACTCATTGCACAGGGCAGACCGGCGAGGGGCTTGGCTGCTTTGCAGGAGAGACTCACTAATTGTTACGGATTGGAGGTCTCTCATGAAAGAGGAAGAGGTAGGGGTTTGCTGAGCTGGGGATCTGGATAAGCAGCCTGTAGGGAACCTAAGACTGTGCTGCATAGATTCTCACATTCATAAGAGTAGGCCCACTGAAAGGGGAGAAGACATCCAAGAGTCAAGAGTTCACCCACTGACGCGTCCACCCAATGATCCATCCACCCAGTGAGCCCTCTACCCATATCCACTCAACTCATCCATCCATCCACCTGTCCCTCCCTCCCTCCCTCCCTCCATCCATCCACCTGTCCCTCCCTCCCTCCATCCGCCCATCCAAGAAAGTTTGGGGGTAGATTTTGTAGGTTTTCATGCCTGGAGGAGTGGACTCACTGAAAGGAGAGAGGCAGCGAAAGAGAGAGTCAGCCATTCATTCATTCATTCATCCATCCACCCATCATCACCAAACCTATTCATTCACTCACTCATGCACCTACATACTCATCCATCTACCTATCCACTCAGTTCCATTTCACATTGTCCTGTTTATCCACCCACCTATCATTCATCCATCCATCTTCCTACCCACCCACTCATCCATCCATGTAGGGTCGAGGCCAGATTGTACGTAGTCCTTTTTTCTGTGTGTGTGGGTACTGGGGGTCGACCTCAGGACCTCATGTGCCAGCACGGCCCATGCTGCTGAGTGATATCACCGGCCCTTTTTTCGTATGTGGGTAGCGGGAGTCGAACTCAGGACCTTGCGCTTGCCAGGCAGGTGCTTATGCCGCTGAGCCATCTCACCGGCCCTGTATGTAGTCCTTGAATGCCAGCCTCAAGAAGTTAGATTGAGGGCTGGTGAGATGGCTCAGCGGCTTAAGCGCCTGCCCGGCAAGCGCGAGGGCCCGAGTTCGACTCCCGGAACCCACATACGAAAAAGGGGCCAGTAATATCGCTTAGTGGCACGGGCGCCTGCTGGCGCGCGAGGTCCTGAGGTCGACCCCCCGGTACCCACCAAAAAAAAAAAAAAAAAAAAGAAGTTAGATTGAAAGATGTGTCTATGTATATATGTATGTATGTATGCATACATGCAGTACTAGGGATGGGATCCAGGGCCTTATGCATGCTAGGCAAGCACTCTACCACTGATCTACATCCCCAGCCCTTTTTTATTTTAATTAGAGAAGGGTCTCCATAAGTTGTTCGGTATGGGCTCAAGCTTGTGATCCTTCTGTCTCAGTAGCTGGGCTTATAGGTGTGAGGGCATCAGTCCAGGTAAAAGTTATCTTTTGAGGGCCGGTGAGGTAGCTCAGCGGCATAAGCGCCTTCCTGGCAAGCGCGAGGTCCTGAGTTCAACTCCCGGAACCCACATAAAGGAAAAAAAGGGCCGGTGATATCGCTCAGTGGTATAAGCGCCTGCTGGCAAGCGCTGGGTCCTGAGGTCGATTCCCGGTACCCACATTAAAAAAAAAAAAAAGAAAGTTATCTTTTGAGACAGATGCCAAGGACAGGAAGTTAGTTTACATAATAGCCCAAGTGCATGCTGGGTGCTATGTAGCTAGGAGGTTGGCTGGCATAGTCAGCAGATCCTGGAGTAAGTAGGGCTGGGACATTTCGAGAAAGGACCTTTCTTCATCTTCCTGCCAATATTAAAAAGAGTTGGGAACCAGATGGGTGCAACTATTGTCAAGAGCAAAACACCTGGATTATGTAGTTAGTAAGCCAGTTTATACTAACTGTAGAGTGCGGGGCAGCAGACAGAATGATCTGGATTGCTTGTTCTCAGAAGTTCTTAAAGGAGAGAATACCCAGCCAGGCTCTCTGGCATCACTGTTGGGTGCAGGGCTGGGTGACAAATATTTTTGAGTGAACAAATAATGTGGGAGGGGTGGGTTTCAAGTGCTAGAGCCTACTCGAAGCCTTCAAGCTCAAAACCAAGCCTGGAGCTGTGGGAGGCCTGGCCTTGTACAGGAGCCATCACTGTCACCTCTCTTTGCCTCTGTCCCCTCCCTCCCCTTAGATTGGTTTCTCTCTGTGTGCACAGTGTCTAAAACATCCTGGATGTTCAACAATGCTTGCAGAATGAATGAGTAGACCGTTAGCCAAGGAATACTTATCAGGTGGCCACTGTGAGTCAGGCATTGTTCTAGGTGCTGGGAGTGCAGCAGTAGATGAGACAGATTCCTCATTATTAGGATCTTAGTTTAGAGCTCATTGGGTTTAAAAGCCATACAGGTGAGCCAGGCCTCTCAGTGCTGTTTCCTGAGGTCTGTGGCAAGTGGTACTTGTGCGTGCCAGTGGGTGCCAATGGGTGGTGGTGGTGTCTTGGGATCTAGACCTGGTGGTTATTTCTAGCAAAAAGAGTGAGGAGAGGGCGGTACCTCCTGAGAAGCTGAGACCAGTGGGGGATCCTGGCTACTGTTCATTAAGCACTTGTTATGTGCAATTCATTTACACTTGGCCCTCTGTGTCCTCTGGTTCTGCATCCATTGATTCAATCAAACTCGTGTAAAAATGATTTGGAAATAAATTGTGTCTGTGCTGAACATGTACAGACTTTTCCCCTTGTCATTATTCCCTAAACAATACAGTAATAACAACTATTTACATAGCATCTCCATTGCATGAGGAATTGTAATTGAGATGCTTTAAAGTGTATGGGAGGATGTGCATATGTTACGTACAAAGCCCATGCCATTTTGTATAAGGGACTTGAGTATGCAGATCTTGGTGGCTATGGGTGTCCTGGAAGCTGTCCCTTGCAGTTACTGAGGGATGGCTGTATATTCCGCCTGCTATTGTGTGCTCCACTCACCCCGTGAGGCAGGCTGTTTTATTTGCTCAGTTTCACAGAGGAAGAACTAAGATCCCAGGAGCTGACTCAGCCCAGCCATGGGGTGAGGCGGGGTGGGGAGAAAATGTGGTAGACGCTGGAGCTGAATCCACTCTGTTTGGCTGATAGCCTGCTCTTAACCACTTGGCCAGGCTGCCTAGGAGGGTGGAAGAAGGTGGCAAGAGGGCTCTTCAGGAGCTGGTCCCTGCTTAGAAGGACTTTGGAGAGCTGTCCTGGGTGTGCTCTTATTCTCAAGTGTGGAGCTGGGCTTGGTGACTTCTAGCAGACCTGCCCAGACAGGCCTCTTGTGCTTGCACACTGAGAAGGCCACTGGGTAATACGAATCATGCCTGCCCACACCTATATGGATCCTGTAAGTTTACACAGAGCTCTGAATAAAAATTACATACTGCTGTAATTTGTAAGCACCAAGCCGCACTCATAGCTGCAGGGGGAGGTGCTGAGTGCTGGGGAAATCTGTCAATAACTCTGGGGCCCGCTGGGCCACTGCGGCTCTGGAAGGGCTGTTGCTGCCTCAGCCTTGGTGGCAGGAAGGGGACCTGGTTCTGTAGAGGGTTTGAGGGTTGACTCAGCTCTGGCTACTTGATAAACATGCATTAATTTTTTCCCATGTGGAGGGCCCTCAGGTACCAGCAGTGGTGACCGCAATGAGACAGTGGTCATAGCTAACTCTCATGGAGCCCTTTCTGCAGCCCTGGGGCTGGGCTAAGAGCCTGCTTTCCTTCATCCTCACAACCACCCTGAGAAGTAGGTGCGTTGTCATCCCTGGTTTACAAAGGTAAAAACAGGCTCACAGAGGTTAAGCAATTCGCTCAAGGTCACCAAGACAGTAATTGGTAGAGATGATCCCAAATTAACTCTGATTGATTCAAACATCTGGCTCATAGCCATGATGCTGTTTTGCCCAGGCCTGGCTCCTCCCCATGAGACTCATCAAAGACAGCTGACTTGGGGGTGCAGACAGCAGCAGTGGACTCCAAGGGGATTCTGGGAACAAACTCAGGCCAACTTACTGTGTGCGCAAAGGTAACCTTTCATGCATTCACATGCTTGTCTGTATGTGGGCTTGAGACTTTGCTTGTACCACATGCTCAAAGTGGTGTGTATTCTGCGTATGTTTACATGTGTTTGCAAAGGAATGGCTGGAGGTTTTATGTTCTTGTTCACAAGATTAGCCTATGTGTGTGTTTCTGAGCTAATATACATAGTGTATATCTAATTTTTATTCCCGGCATGATTCTCTGTGCTTTACAGGTATTAACTAATCTCATTCTCACAGTAATTCTATGAGGCAGGCACTACTCATCTCCCCAAATCATAGGCAAGATCAAGGCTCAAGGAGGGGGACCAGGTTCCAAGTGCCCTTCTTGTGATCACAGGATTATTTTCTTCCTTTATACCTGCTACCCTTATTTTCTGTGCACGTGGCTTAGGTGTTGGTTCCCCACATCCACTGCACCAGGGTTGGCCATGACACCCAGGTTGGCAAATCAGAGTCACTGTGACGGGCTCACAGTCTCAGGAGCAGAACCTGAGAGTAGTTCAGTGTCACTCGAAGTGTGGTCTGCACATGGGAGCATCACATTCCTGCCCCTGCCCTCCTTTCCAGATCTGAGGAGTTGGAGTCTCTCGGGCTGGGACCCAGGAAGCTGTGCTTTCTCAAGCCCTTGTGCACTTAGGAACCTGGACCCTGAAGCCACACTGCCTGGGCAGGTGTTGGCTGGAATTCCAGCTCTGACATTCACTAGGTATGGACAAGATGTATCAGCTTTCTGTGCCTCGATCTCCTCATCCATGAGTGGAGATAATACTAGTCCTGGTCTGTTTGAGGATTAAACAGGTTAATTCATACAAAGTACCTAAAGCAGTCCCCTGGGAGGCTTGCTGTTACTGTCGTTATGCAGGGATGGGCATGGGACCCAAGCGTGCCCAGTGAGCATCAGCCCTGGGACTTTGCTGGCACCATGAGGAAAGAGTGCCTCTCTCTACTGCAACAGGATGTGAGCTTGGAGATGCTGGCGACCACATGCCACCTCAGCAGGAGAGCTCCCCTGAGGGAAAGTGACCAAGAAGGAAGTCAAGGGAGAAGTGTCCCTGTGGACATTTTGAGTGCCCAGATTCAGTCCCGAAGCCACTGGACCTGTCCATTTCATGAGCAAATACATTTCCCTTGAGTTGGGCTCCTGACATCTTCCCATGAAGCATTCTGCCAAGTGCCCGATGTGACCTGCACATTTTGCGCAGTGACCCCCAGTGAGTCCAGGGCTATTCAGTGAACTGGGGCAATGCTGGAGCTCCTGATCCCCAGGCCAGCACCTCTTCTTGGCTGTCTTGTCCCAGTGAGATGACTCTAGACCCCATCACCCAGCCCTCGGGGCCAGTTCCCTCGTGGGCACATCTGCAGGCTGACCATTTCTTCACCAGCACTGCTGCTTGCCTGGGGGGATGGCGGAGCTTCCCCCCGCGTCTAGGCTCCCATCATTCAGTCTCACCATGAATGGAGGTTTTTAAGCCATGTGGGGTGGGGACACTTTGATGAGGCTCCTTAGCCTTTCAAATGTCAAATAGGTCTTTGCTCTGCCAGGGCCCATGTAGCCACTGCTGGGTTCTGTCACTGACCATGCCAAGCCCTCAGCCCCAAGCCTGGAGGTGGGCTGGGGTCAGATGTTGAGGCCCTCGGGGGCAGTGGCTGTGTCCACCTCTTTTCTTCCTTCTTCAGTCAAGGTGTCAGAGGGGCCAGTGTGGGCAGAAGACAATTTTTGCCTTCGTGTCCCCAACTTGGTCTCTGGCTTCCTGCTTCTCTTCCCAGCTAGAGCAGGCTCTATCTGCCTGCATTCCACCTTCACCCCTTTAGCTTGCCCACCACCTTGCCCAGCTTCCCACTGCTCCCCAAACCCCTCCCTCCACTCCCCATACTTCCTCATTTTCACTCCTACCTTCCCCTCATCTCTCAAGTTCTTAGCCTCCTTTAACCTCCCCTATCTGACTTCTCCCCATCTCTCCCAGCCTTGCAGCTCGCCCCACACACCCCATGTTCCCAGGACTCCTCACTTAGTTCTAACCCCAGGGCTCTCTGGGTTTCTTCATCCCCTCTGATCTCCAGCAGCCCTACCTCTGGCAGCAAACTCACACCTGTCTTCCCCCATTGCTCCCTCTCCTGCAGGTGGCCTGTTGCCAGTCGGGTACCAGCCAGGTTGCCATGGGAACCACTGAGCAGCTTAGGAAGCTGCCATAGATCTAATCACAGGCTGTGAGGCTTCAAGGAGCAGCTCACTTTCTGGAGGGAAGACCGGTGCTGACAGCCGATTGGGCAGACTGGGGGAGGGGTGTGGGGAGCGGGGAGGCAGGAGCCATAGAAGATGTCAACCTAGGCAGGGCCCGGGCTCAGGTGACCTGGGGCAGGAGGCCAGATCCACTCAGCCTACACTCTCTGTGGCTCCCTGGCACCCTCAGGCCCTCTGGGGTTTTCCTGAAGAGATCACTGGTGCTACATTTGTTCTCTCCTTGTTCTTTCATCACTCTCATTCATTCATTCACTCACCAGACACCCCCTGTTTTGATGGAGAGGGGAGTGAAGTTGTAATAGACAGGTCATGTGCTTCTACAGCCTTCACAGGATGGCAAGGAGGCAGCTTCTCACTCAAGAACCTTCCCCCAGTGTGCTCAGAGTCCCTGGCTGGGGGCATCCAGGGCTGGGGAAGTCCAGAGCTGGGCAGGAGGGCCTGGCTAACTGGGGAGAGTGGGGGGACTGGGAGTGTGCTGCATAGGCGGTCCTTGAGCCATGTCTCCCAGTTCGTACCAAGCCCAGGCAAGGACCCTGCTGGCCTGCAGGCTGCAGGCAGGTGATGGACTCTACCAGCCTGTTGGGAAATAGCGGAGTGAGGCTGTGGGAACCTCTACTGACAAACATTTCTGTAGGGCTTTGAGGTGACACCCAGCGAAGCCCCTTTTACAGCTAACCCAATGATGAGCTAGGCATGGCCCCATCCCTGGGAAAATAGCCCCCGTTCATAGCACCCAGGTGCCCCCATCAGTGGTCTGTGTTTGGGAAGCGGAAGGTGGGGGACTGAGGCAGGTGTCCTACTCACTTAACACTCTTCTAAACCCATTTTAGTTGTGTGGCCGACAGGACTGTGTCACAGCTTGGCAGGCCAGAAGAGCCAGCAGCTTGGTCTTATCTTAGATGGCTCCCCCTGGTACCAGTCTTTTGGTTTCTCTCCTCCAAGCCAGAGACTGTGTTTGCACATAATTTGCATACATTTGCATGTGATGTTGCAGGGACCAGCATAACATGAGGAAAACATTCATCTCACCAGGGTGTTTGCAGCCTGGATCAGAGCCCAGGTGCACAGATAACAGGGGGCTCTACAATTGTTCCCTCCTGCAGGGCACTGCTCCTGCCTTCCTGCCTCCCCACACCATGGAGCCTGGACCCCAAGTCAAAACTGGGACCCCAAGACTGGGAAGCCATGGCAGTCAGGAAGCCTGGATTCCTCTGGTCCTGGCGCCGCCACTTGTTTGCTCTGTGACTTAGGTGGATCATTGTTTCTCTCAGTGTCTACACCTGCCTTTGATGGGTCCAGGGTTTACCGCAGAGGAGATAGAGGGTATGTACTGGAAGAAGTATTCTTATTCATTACCCAGTTATCTGACTCTACTCACTGTGTGCTTACCGTGTACCAGGCCCTCTGTTCTGGAATGAGCAGAATCAGCCACGATCCTGCCCTCAAGGAACTTCAGGGAGACTGGCTTTAATCAAATGAACAACCAAGCCAATGTACAGTTGCTACACAAACACAATCGTGGTGCCATTTGGGAACTCAGAGTTAGTCTAGAAGGTCATGGAAGACTTCCTGGAGGAAGTGTCTTTCAGCTGAGATGTTAAGTGTGAGATGTTATCTAGGTAAGGAGGGACTGGAAGAATCTTCTAGGCAGAAGAACAGTATGCAAAGGCCCTGGAGGGGTAAGGAGCAGGTGACTGTGCAAAAGGGAGAGGAAGGCAGGGTGGCTGAGTGGAGAGGGATGGGGAGAGAGACTAGAGAGCAGATGGGGCTGGCTTCTTAGCATCTTCCTGCCTCACTACTGAAGGCTCTTTAACGCCGTAATGACTTTAAGTGCAACGGGAACTATCAAACGAGGGAACATTAGGGGAGTGTGGAGAATGGGTGGAGAAGAAATGGAGCACCAGTTGGGAGGCTGTGGGGATCCTAGGTGAGAGGAGGCAAGGGCATGAGTTGGGGGCAGGAAGGTGGTGACAGAAAGAAGGGGAAGAAGTCATGAGAGCGTCAGGTAGTGGCAGACTTGGAGGGAGATTGTGGACAAGGAGTATGGGGGTGTTGAAAATAACCTCTAGATTTCTTTCTTTCTTTTTTTTTTTTTTGTGGGTACCAGGGGTCGACCTCAGGACCTCACACTCCAGAAGTTGCCCATGCTGCTGAGTGATATCACCGGCCCTTTTTTTTTCGTATGTGGGTTCCGGGAGTTGAACTCGGGCCCTCGGGTTTGCAAGGCAGGTGCTTATGCCGCTGAGCCATCTCACTGGCCCAAACCTCTAGATTTCTGAGCACCCTGGGTCAGGAAGGGGATCCACTGACAGAAGAGGTGGATCTGGGGTGGGGAACCCAGAGCTGGAAGCACATTGTGGTTCTGTTCTCATTGCCTTGGAGGCCTCCTAGTGGCAGCTGGGTGGAAGAGTCTGGAGCTCAGGGAAGGCGGGGACAGGGTTGTTGTGTCCTCCCAACCCATTGCCCCAGTCTCAAAAGCCCCCATGCATCCCACATCTTCTAGAAGCCCCGGGCTCATTTGTCTTCACGTTAGTGATTTGGGGTTATCTCTAATCCACAGGCAGGCAGAGCTCTGGGAAACGGTGCTGTGTTTATCCACACATCTGTCTTTCCCACCAGGCTGGGGGCGCCTTAGGACAGAGCCTGTCCCCAGTGTTCACAGTGCCTCCCACAGGCCTGATACACAGGAGGTGTTTAGTGTGCACTTGTTGAATGAATGGCCGGATGCCAGGGTTTTATTTTATGTATTTTGCATCCCTCCCCCACACCTGGCTTTTCCAAGGTAATAACTGGGTTTCATGCTCAGCTGTTGCCCTCCACAGAGCCTGGCCTGCACACAGCTGCTCAGTACAGGTTTGTGGCGTATTCCCACAGTGGCCTTTTCCCAAACAAGTTGACTCCAGACTCAGGTCCCTGCATGAAGCTGCTGTCCCCTCGGGTGTAATGGATAAGTATTTCTCATTGCTCACGTGTCTTGCCTCCCCTGCCAGCACTGTATTAAATGGCTGTTCAGCAGCTCAAGTGCACAAATATTCCTTTCAAAATTATTACATTCACCTTTTGTTGGCGGAACATGCCGTATGAAACATCCCAACCTCTTATTGAGTGTGGGTGTCTGCTTTCTGCTTCCACCTCAACAGCACTGCTGAGGCCACAGGGCTTGTCAGGCTTCCAAGTGCCTGCCGGCCAAAGTAGTGGCTGGACCTGAGGCCAATGGGGGAGCTGAATCTGGGCTAACCTGAGCTGACCCAGGGAGGGCAGTCATCACCATCACATTGCTATGTCTTCACCACTGACACCAGTGCCAGCATCACCCCTGTCACTGTTACTACTGCCATCACTGCCACCCACCCCACCACTACCATGACCACCATCACAGCTATAACCTTAGCATTACCATAACATGTGGCTTAGTCTCCAGGCCCAAAAGGAAAATGAGCTATTGTCACTACCATGATGTCACCATCTCTACCACCACCATCACCATCACCACCATCGCTATCACCATCATACCATAACCACAGCATTACCACCATTGTTACCACCATGATTGTCACCACCATCACCACCATGACCATCACCATCACCATGACCATCACCACTACCACCATCACCACCACAATTATCAAAACTCTTATTGAGCTCTTTACCTGTGATGCACATGCATACTTTTATTCAACTCTCAAAATGACTTTAGAGGCAGATAGACACATTTTTTATTCTTCTTTTACAGACAAGAAAACCCGAGCTCAGAGAGATTAAGATACTTTCCCAATATCACACAGCCAGCAAGTGGTGAACTTTGTATTTTAAAAACTCAAGTCAGCAGACATTTATTGAATATTCATTAGCTTGCAGGACATGGGACTTCCCATTACTAGGGGCCAAAAAAATGAGTATTTTCTGGGTGTGGGAAACTCTACAGCTCTCCGGGGGAGATCAGACACAAATCGTTATACAAGCAGCTTAAAGGTGTGTCTTAAAAGAGACACAAGCAAGCTACCTGAGGGCCTTAGAGAAGGAAGATCATTTGTGCTTAAGACTCATACCTAGGTTCCCCCATAAAACACATACTTTGGTAAAATCTGTCCCAGGCTTTTTGGTGCTTAAAAGCCTTCTTGCCTTTATGACTGCTGTAGGAGTGTGGCCATCTCAAGGGCAGACTGTGCTGTCTCTCTAATTTCACGCTCCTACTCCCTGGCTATTTGTATGGCACAGGTTTTCCCAGGCCGCCATCTTGGTCTTCACCTGGAAAGAAGGTTGACATCCTGTTTGTGGATGGAGAAAACTGATTCACAGAGGAGGGAAGGGCTTGTCGAGGCACAGCCAGCTTCTTTTCTTAGTTCCCCAACAGCTCAGCCATTCTGTGAGCACTGCAAGCACTCTAAGTTCATCAAGAACGGAAGGGGAAGCCCCCAATTAGGATTCTCTTTCCTCATCTCTCATTGTGCAGTAAGTGGTGAGAGTGGAGGTGGGGGCTCTGGGCCCATTGTCACTCTTCCTTTGATCCCTTCCAAGGGGACCTCAGGGCAGCTGGGGGAGCCTGGAGGAGGGAGCTGAGAGCTCTTTGTGCACCAGTCCTTCAGGAATTCATAGTCCCCACAACTGGCCAGAGAATCCTTCCTTTAGAGGGGAAAGGTCCCAAGCACATGGCTTGGTCTCCAGATCCTAACAGGAAAATGGGCCAGCAGCATTTCAGTCTGGGTATCTGCCCAGGAGTGGCAGACTGGCCTTTTCCCCTAGAGGCCAGGGCAGGCAAGAGGGAGAGTTGAGGGATTTGAAGTCTGAGTGATGAATAGAACTCCCATCTTTTGGCATTCTCTCAAGAGGCTGCGGTAAAGCCTCCTGCTTGCCTTTTGATGATTTCTGAGTGTGAGACTCGGTTTTTTTGAATGTGACTCATGCTGATGTTGACTTCAAGGGGAGGCAAGACAGCCTGGCTCTCAGAGGCTACACTTGATTCCTCCATTTGCTCATTTGGCAAATAGTTTTTGACCTCCTCAAAGGGCCAGGCCTTGTACTGGGAAGGGGCCTCTGTGGTTTCTTCCCTGGTGGGGAAGAAGGGAAGACAAACAT
Organism: Erethizon dorsatum; assembly: GCA_028451465.1. Lineage (NCBI taxonomy): Eukaryota > Metazoa > Chordata > Mammalia > Rodentia > Erethizontidae > Erethizon > Erethizon dorsatum. The sequence goes on from CM051827.1 coordinate 120,343,479, forward strand.
GACTCCATAGTTACACAAAGGGAAATGTAATTTTAAACAATTTTGAGCTCTACCCCAAAGAAGCAGGGCTGCTAAGAGAACATGGAAGTGGTTTTGGGTGTTACAGTGGGCACACCTCGTGCCCATGGAGTGTCACCTCGTGCTGGATGGGCTGAGCTTCAGCTGGAGCACTGGTTGTTGACTTGGTTAGTACCTGTGCTGGATCAGTTGTGCTGCATTTTTAACATACCATTCTAAGTGCTTTACCTTGTAAATATGAGCTCATTTCATCCTTAGCCCTATGAGAACCTTGTTTTGCAGAATGGGAGACAGGCCCGGAGACACTGAGTGAATTGTCCAGGAATAGACAGCTAGTAAGTGGCAGGGGGAGGATTTGAACTCAAGCTCTTTGACTTCAGAATCCAGCCTCTTACCAGCACACTCATGTTTCTGGCAGAGAAGTGGGTTTAACAGGGGCAAGATGGGGTGGGCTTGGGGGTAAGTGTGAGTTCCAAGCTGATGGGATGGAGCTGCATGGAAAATGGGTACAGAGCCTTTAAAGAAGCAAATGAGGCCAGTGCAGCTGGCACTAGAGGTCGAGGTGCAGGATGGCAGGGGGAGGTGGGTAGGGCTATACTGAGTGGGGATTAGAAGGTGTGTTAGGTTGGTTTGGGGTCAGGATCTGCCCTGTGTCTCTTCTCTACCTGGCTCTGAGCATACTGCCTGGCACTTAGCGGAGATGCTGATCATGATCTGGTAAAGAACTGAATAAGGAGGGAGGGAAGTCCAGCCCTCGACCCCCTTGGCTCTCTGTTTCCATCATCCATCAAAATACCTGGGGAGATTGTTAAACGTCTGGTCCTGGAACATCTAGTTTAGTAGCTCTTGGTTGGGCTTGGGGATCTGTCTTTCTAATATGCTTCTTGAATGATTCTGGCTTAGCATGGCTGCCCACTGGGCACCCTGGGAAGCCAGTGGTCCACCCTGCAATGGTAGCATGGGGTTGAGGGGGTGCTTCCCTGCAGACACCTCCTGGGGACACACTTGAACCCACTCACTGTCTCCTGCCCCAGTGTTTGTTACAGCAATGTGGCGGAACCACTCTTATTAAGAAGGTGTCCGATGCTCATTTAGTGACAGCTCTCTCTTCCTTTGGGACCACGGACATCAGTTCCTGGGCTGAACTTGGTTACCCAAGAACATGGTCTGGGTCATACTGATGTTGAGTTTTATATATTCTGGAAACTACCTGGAGAGAGAAATAGGGAGCTAGAGAGAGAGCGAGAGTGAGTGAGAGAGAGAGAGAGAGATCACCCATCCAACCAGTCAATCTGGAGAAGAAAAAGAGAGGGGTGGAGACAGGTTAGAAGGTGAAACAGAAGAGGTGGAGAGAGAGACTGAGGGTGGAGATGAGGAGTGGGAGGAGAACAGAGAGACAGGGTGAGGTGAGAGGGGAGAGAGAGCCCAAGGGGGAGTTGAGGTGATCCTGGGTGGGGGGCTGTCCTGAGCAACAGCAGTTCTGAGGATCTGTCAGCAAGGTACCTGCTCTCCCAGCCATTCTCAGAGAGAGTCAGAGGGGTCACGAGGGAAGGTGACCATAACCTGCAGGTGTCTGGGAGGGGCAGCATGCACTCCTTGCCCTCCCTACACCCTCCCCCAGAGCTGAGGGCTTCAGCTGCCGGAAAGAGCCATTTCCCTCCACTTCGCAGACCCGGGGCTTCATTGCTGTCCTAGCTAGGATGGACTGGCCACTCCCATGGGCCCTTCTGGTCACAAAGGCCACCTCTCCCTGGAGTCCACAATTTTCCACGTTTGGAGCAGGTGAAGCAGGAAAAGCTGGAAGAGGCTGGGAAGAGCAGCCATGCCAGGCCTGGTGACATCTGTGGCCCCACTTTATCTTGTCAGAACTCAAGATGTGAGCTGTGAGGACCCCAGAAATGCTCTGTTTTTGGGCCATTATCAGATTAACTGGGAGCCCCACAGGTCAGAAGCGGGGCCAGCCTGTCTCCCCAGCTAGGAAACGAGGGAGGGTGTAGAGATTGTACCTGCTAACATTAAGCTCTCACTGTGTCGGCTTCCTTTCCTGGGCCTTCCAGGTCCCTATCCTAGTTGGTTATTCTCACAGCTCCAGCCTCAGCCCTTGCCACTTTCTCCGCCACTCTTTGTCTTTCATTCTTGCCATTCCCATTGATTTAGCCCATTTTCCATTGCCATAACTAAACACCTCGCTATGGCTTGTGTCTGGATGTCCCCCCAAAGCCTCACACAGTCATGGGGGGCTTTTCAGAGGGGTCTGGATCTGGAGTGTATGGTGCTGGGATCAAGGGTGTGTGCTTACTAAATCAGCCCACTGATTGGTTTGGCATAGCTCTGGCTAGGATTAAGGGTGTGAGTGCTACACCCGCCCTAGGATAAGTAGTCTACACAAAATATAAGGGACAGAAAACCAATGTGCTCTTGCTTGCCTGCTTTCTGTGGACTGTTTCTCCTCTGCGATGCCCCTCTGCCATGCCACCCTGCCTTGGAGCCAACCGACTATGGACTGAAACCCTGCAAACTGTGAGCCAAATAAACTTCTCCTCCTTTAATTTCGGGTGTTGGGTGTTTTGTCTCAGCAATGAGAAAAGTAACTAAGACATACCTGATGCTGGTAATGTATAAGGAAAAGAGCTTTGTTTAGCTCACAGTTTTGGAAGTTCAAGAGCATGGTTCTGGCTTCTGCTGGACTCTGGTGAGGGCATCATGTCATCTGGCATCATGGTGGGAGCATTGTAGGGAAGATACAGGGAGGGACAGGAAGCCAGAACAACTCATGGGCCAGGTTTGCGCTTTTCTAACAACCCTCTCTGGAGGGAACTAACTCATGTTGTAAAACCAGTGTTTATCCCTTCTGAGGGCAGTGCACCCTTTGACCTAAGCATCATGCACTGGGCTCAAACTCTGAAAGGTTCCACCACCCTCTCACATCACCATATTGGGGACCAAGCTTCCAACACACAAATTGCACCCAAACCATGGCACTCATGCACACCAAGCCTTATCAGATTTGGGGACTTTGAATGTGCTTTTCCCACACAGAATACCTTCCCTTGGTCTTTGCATGGCCAGGTCTTTCTTGCCATTCACCCCTCGGAGAAGCCTTCCACAATCACCCTTCCTCAAGTAGCTTCCAGTCACTTGCCTTTACATGACCCAATTTTATTTTTTGCTGGGCTACTGCCCTTCCCCAAGCATGTGGGCCTCTCTGGGCCCTGCCCTCATCAGTACCCAGCAGATATAGACACTCAATACATGTTTGTGAATAAATGAAAGAAGGAAGGAAGGAAGGAAGGAGGGAAATAAAGGAAGGAAGGAAGGAAGGAAGGAAGGAAGGAAGGAAGGAAGGAAGGAAGGAAGACAGACAGCTAGAGTAGCTATCTCACCTAGATATTAGGAAGGCCTGCTTGAAGGGAGATATTTTCAGCATCCTACACTTGAGGAAGGCAAGGTTCCAAGAGGCAAGGTCATGGAGCTGGGACCCAGATCTAGGATTCTGCCCCCAGTGCTCTCAGTCTTTCCATTATCTCAGGCTGTCCATCCTTTGCTGAGGAGGGACCAGCCATGAGAAAGTTGGAACTGCTCTTTGTGTCTTAGAGACCAGGAGGTGATGACTCCCAGGGAATTCACTGGCACTGCCACCTACAGGCCCTTGGTGGTAGTGCATCCAGGAGCGTTCCTGGTTCCTGAGGTCTTGGTGATTCTCAGAGACTGAGCTTTGGAGGGCAGGGCTGGGAACAAGTCAGCTGTGTGGTCCACCCACCACCTCTGGCAGCTGGGCGCTGGAGGTGCCAGAGCAGGCACCCAGCCAGAATTAGGCATTGCCGCACAAGAAGGGCACTGAGAACGCCATATAGGCTCACTCCCCAGCTGGACCCTGCACCATGGCTCGAGCACGGAGCCTTCTTAGTGGCATAGAGCAGTGCCGGGTCCTCACCCACAGGACAGTAGCATTGGGTGGCTGCAGTCTGCTTCTTGGGCCACCTATTGGCAGGGCCTGCACCTCCGTCAACTCCTGAGCTGAGTGTGGTTTATCATGGTCGGGGAGTAAGACCGTGGCCACTAGAGCCACTTGGATGTAGAGTCAAGTTCCATCTCTGCCATTTACTGGCTGGGTGATGTTAGCCAAATCACACAGCTCCCCGAGGCTCATTTTCCCCATTTGTAAAAGGAAGAACGCTAATCAAAAAGCCTAGCCCAGAGGAAGTCATATGAGTAGCAGCTCATCCCCTTCATGTCCGGCCATATTTTCATCCCAGCCGTACCTGACCAGGTCCTGCCTGGATGCCTCTCCCTGCCTTGCCCACAGGGCAGCGTCTCATCCTGGGAAGCTGGCCCAGGCACCCTCAGAGTGCCAGCCAGTCCTGGCTCCTCTGACCCCTCCAGGGCTAGATGACAAGGTTTGTCATGATCAGTGAGTGGGGACCAGGGTCCTGTGTCCCCAGCGCCTAGCTTAGGACCCAGCACAGAGCAGGAACCAAAGGAAGAACACTTAGCTCAAAGAGAGAATTAAACTTAGAAATGAATTAATGAGTAGAAGAAGGAATGATGGAAAAGTGGAAGGAGGGGAGGAGGGAGAAAAAAAATTATGGAAAAGGAGAAAGGAAATGGGGGTAGAAAACAGAAGGTAAAAGCAAAGAGATGAGAAAGGAAAGAAGGTACAGAAGGTGGATGGCTTTGGGCTCCTGCCCCCAGGGGCCTCCCCACCCTCCATGCTGGTACCTCTGAGCCTGTCCCCTCTCCTCTGCTTGCCTCTCTCCTCCTGTCACACAGTGGAAGTCTTCAGTTGCCTCTGGCTCCCACAAAATATTCATTGTTCTCTTGCCTGCTCTGCTCCATCTCTCCCTGCTTCTGAGGTGCCAAGAGGAGGGGAATGATCAGAGCAAAGCATGTCTGTCACCAGGCATGGTGGGGCTGATTCAGAGAAAGACGTTCTTCTTCAGCAGGCTGGGGTGCAGGGCTAGCTCAGCCCTGGTGCCTCTCCCTGGCGGTCCTGCCTGCGTGTTCCCCAGTGGGCTCACATAGAGAGAGTGGCACAGGCTATGAGAAGGGCACAGCCTGTGGGCTGGAGAATTTCTTGTAGAATAATTACGGTCAGAGGACTCCTGGCTGGGGTAGAAGAGGCAAGTGTCCTGGAGGTTGGAGGAGGCCAGGAGGTAGTCCAGCTTATGCTGGCCTTGGAGAGCCCCAACTCAGTTGGGAATTCTGGGAGCATCTCGTGGACGATTCCTTGAGCAGGACCCATGGAGGCTGGACTCTGGTGATTGGGCTGGCAGGGAAGGGGCAGACTTCTCAGGTGAGGCTGGAGGCCAGGCTAAAAGGGTATGAGTCTTCGCAGGCTGAGAGGCAGAGGTCAAGATTCAGAAAGGCTGGAGGCCTCAAGGCCTTGCTGGCCCAACCTGAGATGATGGCACAAGGAACCAGCCAAGAGCTCATCTTTATTGTGCATCTACTACATGCTAGGTCCCATTCCATCCTCACACTTGCCTTCCACCATAGGCATTGATACTTCCCTGTGTGAGGAAATCATGGGTTGGAGAGGTTAAGACATGCTCTCGCCCATGGCCAGACAGTGTCAGAGTCAAGACTTGAGTAGGGCAGTCAAGCCCTGTGGCCTCCCTGAGAAGGGCTACCTTTTAAGAATGGTTTATTAATTTTTCTAAAATACAGTACATGCTACCTGTGTTGGAAAGCAAAGGAGAGTTCAAAAAAGAAAGTAAATTTACCTTGAAATCAAGTGGTTTTTTTCTAGGCAAGCTTTTGTGTCCAAGCTTTTTCTCTACCCCAAGAGAATCTGCGGGCAGAGATTTCTGGAAGGGGAATGGCTGGGTCAAAGCAGGGCTGCTTTTGGGAATGGGTGAGTGGGAAGAGGGCAGGGAGTCCCAGGAGTCCACCCCAAGCCAAGAATGGTTTCCATCTAAGGGACACCAGCTCCCCAAAGAGCCTGCTCCTTTGGACTAAAACCTCGTTCCTGCTTTCAGAAGTAGGAGTTAATGAAAAACAGAACTTCTGATGATGGTCTCTGGCTGATTCTTCACCCTCCCCTGAGAGCGCATGGGCCGGTGTTGAAGGGCCTGCATGCATTCACCTTGCTAATGTACTTCTGAGGCACTCATCCATTCCGAGAGTGGGGGGCTCATCTTGTCCCACCCTCCCCACACTCACACAGGTGTGCTGTTTGACAGGTGGGACCACTGAGTCCCAGCAAGAGCAGGCAACTTTTCAGCATCATTTTCCTTGAGAGCAACTTTGCTGAGCTAGATACGGACTCCCTGATTCCACTGTGCTTTCTGTAACACAGGCTGCTTTGCGTTTTTTGATTCTAGGTCATAAAATTCTATCCCTTGAATGTAATGAATAGCAATCACTGGTACCTCAGTTGCCATGGCAACATCAGCCCCAAATTTCCTCCTAGACGTGCTGAGAGTGAGGGCTGGGGTTGGGAGTGGCTGGAGGCAGGGGTGGGGGTTGGCCCGAATGGGACCAGAGTCCACTGGGCTCAGGCCAGTGGGATGACATCATCCCAGAGCCCTCAAGGAAGCCCCAGGGCTGGGCCCAGAGCACAGACTGTCACCAATGACACTAAATTTGGTGCTAATTCACCTGTGCAAAGAGAAGCAGGATCCAGGTTTCTCTTTCCTTTCCTTTTCTTTCCTTTCCTTTTCTTTTCTTTTCCTTTCTTTTCAGATGAGAGGCACAGCTGAATCCTGGTGCAGACTGAGCCACCTAAGAGGGGAGGAGTCAGTGCAGAGAAAGTGTATCAGGCTTTTCTGAAGTTCCAGGGAGGGAACAGAAGGGTGGAAGCTCCTGGTGGCGGGTGACAGGTGTGGATTTGTTCTGGTCAATTTGCACAGAAAAGTGCCTGGAGAGGGGGCCAGGCCAGAATGGTGTTCAAAGAGTGGGAGGGGCTCCCTGACACAGTCCTGGGCTCACAGTCAGGATCAGCCCCAGACCTGCCCCCAGGTGCCTGTGGAGCACTGTCCTCACCTGGCACCATGGAAGGAGGATCCCCAGCTGCTCTTGGTTGAGAGGAGAGCTGGGCGAGAGGGGGAGGCTAGAGACAGAGCGGCCCGGAAGCAGAAGCTGAGGACGAGGTCATCTTCCCTTCCCTCTTCTTCTGTTCTTTTTTGGTTCTCTCCTTTCTCTCCTTGTGAATCACTTTGCTGCTCCCCACCCCAAGCTACTGCCCTGTATTCTGCCTCCATCCCTCTCTTCCCTCTTTTATTTATTCTCTTCTCCTTCCCATCTTCCTACCACTCTCTCTTCTCCCCTTTCTCCTGACTCCCATAACCTGACTAGAAACATAGTTCTCTAACTCAAGTACAGCAAAGCTAATCTTAAGTAAAAACAAATAAATAATAATTTAGAAAGCTCACAGCAGGCTCCCCCACTTTCCAGCCATCACATGGGTCTGCCTATTTGCTCAGGGAATCTAAACATCTACCCAAAGGAAACCACAGTAAAAAGAAAAAGTTGATCCCTCAAAATGTCCAAAGCTAAACAGACGTGCAGGTAGGATAGTGTTTCTTGCACTGTGGCTGTGAGCTCCTGGCCCTCAGGTTGGGAGAGGCAGTTTAGAGATATGGTTAGAAGCACAGACTCCAGAGCACATGCACCTGGGCTCAACTCCTTGCTCCGCAGCATGCTAGCCATGCAACTCTGGACAAGTACTTGGATTTTCTGTCTCAGGCTCCCTCTTTATAAAATGGGAGCAGTAATAGCGCCTGCTTCCTAGGTTGTGAGGATTCAATGACTTAAAATGAAAAGATCTTAAAATAATGCCTGGCATGTAAGATATGCTATATATGTGTTAGCTATTCCTTCCAGTGTCCCATGAAAGGAAGTTTGGGAAACACCGAATCCTTCTTGTCCACCATCTTAGAAATAAACAACAATAGCACATCACTGGGGCCAGAAGTTCTACAGCAAAAAGACCTGTTTGTCTTTGTTTACCTCAGTAATCCTCAAACTTACTTTTTTTTTTTTTTTTTGTGGGTAGCGGGGGTCGACCTCAGGACCTCACACGCCAGCAGGCGCCCATGCCACTGAGCGATGTCACCGGCCCTTTATTCGTATGTGGGTACCAGGAGTCGAACTTGGGCCCTCGTGCTTGCTAGGCAGGTGCTTATGCCGCTGAGCCATCTCACCGGCCCCCCAAACTTACTTTTACTATGGTGCTTCACCTTCCTTCTTTGTTTGTGCAAAATGCCTATCCCTTGAGACACTCCCAATTTTGGAGGTCATAGTTTCAGAAATGCTAGTTTGGGATGGCTCACTGTTTTGATGCCATGGTGAGTGAGGTAGAGGGAGAAAACTTATCTACATCATCATAAAGATCTGGGGTCAAATTCCCCAGATGTCACCTTTACTCTCACTGGCGATGGCCTGGTCAGGCCCAGAGAAGGGATATGGCTTGCTCAAGGTCATGATGTGACATAGAGGGCGTCTTAAGACTATTTCATACGATTTCCAGGCCTAGGTTCTTCCATCTTGCTTCTCTCCTCTCCCTCATTATCAGTCTTTTTGTTGGGTGGGGGAGGGTCCCTTGTCTTTGACATTGATAGGAGTCTGCCACCTCTCCCATTGGCTTTTCGTGCTCTGTAAGACTGGAGGCACTCAAGTCACTCAGAGCATATACCATACGCCCAACCAGGGAAAGAGAGGCATCTGCACTTTCTCACCCCACTAGACAAAGTAAAGGGCAAAGTTGTTGTTTTTTTTTTTTAAATGTGGGTACCGGGAGTCGAACTCAGGACCTTGCGCTTGCCAGGCAGGCGCTTATGCCGCTGAGCTATATCACTGCCTCCCGCTTTTTTTTTAATTAAAAAAAAATTTTTAAGCTCCCTACAGGCAGAATGAGCAAGTGCTTTTGAGAGATCCAATGCGTGTGTCCCTGTCCCTGGTGCTGAAACATCACTGGTTCTCTTGGGCTGTAGTCACCAACTGCAGCTCTGGCTGGAGCTGCAGAATTTCCTGGGAAAAATGGGGTTCCAGTAACACTGTGATTTCCAGGCCTTGCATCTCACCTGATGAGTCAAAATCCCCAGGGAGCTATGTCTGCCTTCTGTACCTTTGCAAATGTCTTGGGGGTGGGACTATCTTAGGGAGTATTTCTTTCCCAATCCCAGGCCACCTTTCTCATGGGTCACTGTCAGTGGCATTGTTTTCTGACTTTATGAAAAAAATTTGTAAATTTGACACAGAAAAAACTACGATTATGTTTTGCATAAATGGCACAGATTTTGTGGGCTCCTGGCAGTTCTCTTCCCAGACACTGGCCCATGTCTCCTTTGGTCTCTTCTTTACACAGAAGCCAGAGGCTGGACTCATTGCACATACCTAGAAGGCCCTGGGGTGCAATCAAAAGAACACCCTGGTTCTGTGGCAGCTCACCCTGAAGCCTTGAACGAAGTCACTTGACCTCTTTGGGCCTCCATTTTCCCATCATTGCTATGGCAGTCACTTTTTCACTCTTGAGGCTCCTCACCCCATATCTGTGGTCCTCCATCACCCACAGAAGCTACATGAGGCTATTTCAGCTCTCTTCCTCCCATTGGTCTACAAGCCTGGTGGTTTAGGGAGTCAGAAAGGCCTTACTACGTTCATGTTCTCTATCCTCACATTGCACAGTTCCAGGATGAGTGAGAAGACTCCACTGTGGTATTTGTTGTTCCAGATCCTTCTCTTCCCTTTGGCATCCTGAGGAAAAGAAATCCTCCTTGGTGGGGAAACAGTTGTGTTGGGCATTCTACTGAGAAAAATGCCAACACGAAAGGGCTTCCTTAGCTTGTGAGGATCTGGGCCCTAATGCTATGGGTAAGGGTGGGTTCTACCTTTGAGTCCTGTCTCACCCTTTTATCTGATGTCCCAGATGCCAGAGCAGGTAGCTTGAAGGCTGTGAGGAAGTGGAGAGGAGCTGTAGTGGTTACAAGCACAGGCTTTGAGCCAGACCTGGGTTCAAGTCCTGACTCTGCCTTTTGCTAGTCACGTGATTTTGGACAATTGTTTCCACTTCCTGGGCCTTGGGTGCTTAACACATAATGTCTCAAAGGCGTTAATGTGGGAATCAAGTAAGAAAGTTGACACAAAGTGTCATTGGAAAGGCCACCGTAACTGTCTGTCCATAATCATACATGTTAATACGATATTTGTGGAGTCCCGCAAACCTCCATTGCTCTTACTGAGTAGAAATTGAGTTCTAAGAACAAGGCCAAAGGCGAATATTTGAAGTTGGGGAAAGGTAGGACTATGTGACCAGATCAGAGTATTGGTCACACTTGGTGGCATCTTCTCCAGTGCTCCCAAACGGCAGCTGAATAAGTAGTAAAGGAAATAATCTCAGGCGTGGGGATGGTCACTGAGTCTCTCCCAGCTCCCGGTGTGGGATTTCTAGGCCAGCATGGACTTGGGGTTTCTCCAGTCTTGGGTTTGACCTGCAGGAGCAGAACCGCCCCCTTTACACAGATGGGAAAATAGAGGCCCAAAGGGGTCAAGTGACTTCGTTCAAGGCTTCAGGGTGAGCTGGCTGCAGAACCAGAGTGTCCTTCCATTGCACCTGAGGGCCTCCTAGGTATGTGCAGTGAGTCTAGCCTCTGGCTTCTGTGTAAACAAGAAACCTAAGGAGACATGGGGCAGCATCTGGGAAGGGCACTGGATCAGTTCTGCTGGGCTCCAGGGGCAGCAGCACAGCTGCAGGTGGGAGCGTGGACTTCAGCATCAGAATGACCCAATGGCAGTATCAACTCTGCTCCCCACCACCGCTGTGAGCTTGACCCCCAGAGCCTCAGTCCCCACTGTGTGGTGAGACGAACCTACTTCAGTGTTGTGGGTCAGTCAGACAATCCATGGTGAGACCTATGACAACGCACAGCTTCTTTTATGAACACGATTCCATTCCGTGTCTATGCATAGCAAGATGTCGGTGAGGAAGTGGTGAAGTCACAGTGTGACTGGGGGCAGGGAATTAGTATGTGGAATTGTGCATGCAGACTTCCGGTGGTGGGAGGAAATGTGTGTGCCATTGAGTTCCTTGTCACCGGAGGTGAGCAAACCCCTGGTGGGGGCAAAGCCAGGAGGATGCAGGCATCTGCTGGAGAAATGGACCAGCACCCCAATGTCCATGATGCCTAATCTCCCCCTTCTCAACTCCCTGGTTCCCACTCACTGGGGGCCTCTGTTTTCCAAAGCAGCAAGCAGCCTGCGTGGTAATTACTTTTGGACTTATTAAGCATAATTATCCCCTAATCGCACACAACCAGTAATTACTGTGGCTGTTACTAGGGGCCTACCCATGCAGTACTGCCTGCAGCACCGGGGTCCAACTCCCAGCTGGGGCCTGAAGTAGAGCTGTGGCTCTTTGCTCTGGGGTGGGGGATGTCACTGGGTGGGAATGCTGCATCTCAGGTCCCCAACTGAGCACCCTTCAGCCTGGGCACCACTCTGGTGAAGGAGTGGCTCACCCATGCCAGCTGCAGGGCCATCCCAAGCTCCAACTGGTCAGCTTACTTCCAAGCCCTCCCCACCTATATTCATGTCCATGCTATCCTGCCTTTGTCCATGCTGTCCCCCCCCCGAGACTCTCTTTCTCTTCTCCTTTATTCCCTTCCCTCCAGCCTCCTTTCTTCTCTCTTCTTCCTTCAAGCCTCTATTCTCTTTTATGTTCCTGGCACTATTCTAGGTACTGGGGATATAAGGGTAGGGAAAGAGGGTGCAGAACCCATGCTTTCATGGAGCTGTCTGTTGGGAGAGAATAAACAAATTAGATGGGGTTAACGTAGTGCATTAGATGGGGTTGAATTCTACAGAAGAACAGAGCAAGATGGGTTTCCTTTAGAAAGAGGGAAGAGAAATTTGCAGTTTTCATAGGATGGCCATGGTGAGCCTTTTGGGGAATGGGACATTTGAACAAAAACTTGAAAGAAGTGATGAGCTACACCCTGGTACCATTTGGGGAATGCTCCCGAAGGAGGAAATAGCCAGTGCTGGAGGCCTAAGGTGGGAGCAGGCTTGGCACGTTTGAAGCACAGGCAGGAGGGCAGGATGGCTGGAGCAGAGGGAATGAGTTTGGGGCTGAAAGAAAGGTGGAGGGGACTGTGGCTTTTCCTCTGCATACAACATCTGCCCAAGGGAGTGGCTTGATGTGACTCGCAGTTTTATAGCTCTGTCCACAGGGATCTTGGTGGGAGCAGAGAACCCAGACCATTCAGGTGGACATGGAAGAACGGAAGGAGTCTGGAAACGTCTGCAACGTAGAGACGGCAGGATTCTCTGATGGACTAGACACAAGGTGGAGAGAGGGGTCTAAGGTTTTGGCCTCTGGGACTGGAAAGAGAGCTGGAGTTTACTGAACAGGGCAGGCTGCCACTGAGGCAGGGCTCAGAGCACAGAGCAGTTATCCAGCGTTGGGATGGAGGGTCCAGGTCCGGCTGGAGGGAAGCGTGGGCGCTCTTCACTCACGATGACATCTACAGCGCCCCGACCAGGGACGCTCGCCTCCAGAGTGAGCCAGGATGGGAGTGAAGAGGCCTAAAGGCGTGAGGCCTGGGACCACAGCGTGGACCCCGGACACAGGAGGAGACCGAGAGGGAGCAATGGAGGAGGCAAAGAAAGGAAAGTCCGTCTTATAGGAGGGTGGGCTCTCTCACCTCTACACCTGCAGGGAAACTAGATGCAACTTCTTCTGCCGCCCTCCTACCTTAATCCTCACTCTCCTGGATCCACCTCTCTCCTATTTATTCCACCTGTTTTCTCCTTCCCAGTCTGTGGCTTTCTCTGTCTCTCTTGGGCTCTGTCGCTGGGCCTCCCCCTGCACCCCTCCCTGCTCAGCCCTGGCAGCCAGTCACAGGCCCCAGGACGCGGGATCCCCAGCCACCGCGGCTCGTGCCAATCTTCGCGGTGGCGGAGGCGGCTCCCTCGGCCGCGGGCCCCGTGCCGCGCCTCCTGCCCGCATAATGCGCTCTAATATTTATTTACATGCCTTTCAGACTATTATTTATTAAGGTATCGCTGCCAACTGTGCGCAGGCTAATTGCTCTTAATGTGCCCCCTCCCGGTTCCCACAGCGACGCCTTCGTGGTGACGCAGAGCGCTGCTCCGAGCGCTCGGGGAAACCGAGGACGGAGAGCGCAGAGAGGAGCGGGAGCAGCTGGGCAGGGAAGGCGGGCGAGAGCGCAAGGGTTGCGGGGAGCTGAGCCCCGGCGCAGAGGCTTCTGGGAGCACGCGGGGCGGGGGTGCGGAGTCTTGGGGGCAATCTCGCAGAGGCAGAGGCGAGAGACCTCTGGACCTCGGGGCGCTGCGGGAACCCGGGTGGGATCTGGAGCTGGTGGGGGACCCCGCGCAAGACCAGCAGGACCAGGAAGTGTGAGGTTCGGAGGCAGCGCGGCCGTGGGCGGACGGACCCACAGCCGCCCCCCTCCCCGCCCCACCAGCGTAGGCGGAGGCCTTGCCTAGCGCCTGGTTCTCCCAACGTCAGCAGCCACCGCAGGAGCCGGAGGGAGCGGTTTAATTGGCAGGATTTTGGGTTAAGGACAGATGTGGCTTCAATGGAGTTGGAGAAAGGAGTGCGTGCTGTGGGGGTGGAGGGCGGGGATTGGGGAGGGTGTTGGTGGGGAGGAGGCGGAGAAACAGACCGAAAGATCCCTGGTGGGGTGACTTTGGAGAGGGGGCCGGAGGGGAGAAGAGGGACAACAAATGGAGCCCTGCGATGGAGCCCCCGCGGGGGTGGCGGCTACCTGATGTAGACCCTGGTTCCCTGGCTGGAACCACCAGTCCCTCCTGTATTGTTTGCATGACCTCATTCCGGTCAGCCACCTAGGCTGGAAGAGAGGGCTGACTCGGGGACATTCACTTAATTTTATTACTGGCGTTGCAGGTACAGTGTCTGCCAGCTCCCAGGCCCTGCCAGTGTCTCCCTGGAATTTCCCTCTCTGGGCTGGGAGTTGCAGCTTCCTAAAACCCTGAGCACTGAGCCCTTCCCCACTGCACTTCATAACAACCGATCTAAAGGTCCCTGTGCAGGGCCTCCTGGGACATCTTAGGCGCCACATAGGTAGGTGTGCTTAATTTCCAGATGTGCAAACAGTCGCTGAGAGGTGAAGTGACCGGATAAAGAGAGTCAGATGCTGGCTGGCTGGTGGGCTGGCCCGGAAGTTCCTGAATTTTTCAATGCCAGGTGGCATTGTCCTGGTGGCAGCAGAGCTTTCTGAAGAGCAGTCTGGTGGATATCCCTGGTTGGTGGTTGCTGGGGGCTTGAGGACAGATGTTTGCTCTGTGTGTTCTCTGGGTTCTGAGATCTCATCTCTCCATCCTGGACCAGATGCAGCCCTGCTGGGCTCTGGCTCCAGAAAGCTGGGACCTTTGGCCCAGGGGAAGTGTCCTGTCTCCTGAAGAGGTGACAGAGCTGCAGAGTGGGTGAGAGCTGCAGAGTGAGAGCTCAGAGAAGTGAGGTGGTTGTAATCCTTACTGTCTTCCAGTGTTCGGAGGTCTGGAATCACACTGTTCAACTCAAAGCCCCGAGTTGGAGGGAGCCTTGGGAGTTATCCAGTCCACCTCCTTGCTTAACAAATGTGGAAACTGAGGCCCAGAGGAGTGAAGGGACTTGCCTAGGGGCACACAGTCAGTATACCTGAAATGACTTGTGCCTTTGCTGAATTATTGCTATTGCAGTATCAGGGGTCTGGGTTTTACTACAGAGTGGGGAAGGGGCCAGATTTGTCTTCTGTGGTCCAGCTTTCCTTCCTGTTTGCACCTTTGCTCCCCTCCCAACTCCCCAGCCTCATGACCTAGGGTGTGAACTTGTCCTTCCGAACTCTCCCATCTCTACCCCTCACCTATGCCTGCATGCACTTGTGTTTCATTGTGGCCCTTCTGAGGACATTACCTTTCAGCCCAATGTGGATGTTTAGTCCTGATGAGGGCAATTGTTTGGGGACCTCCATGACATTGGTTCAGGCCTATCCCTCCCTGGGTCTCTGTCTCCAGCTGCAGAGTGGGATTGGAGTAGGTAGTTGGAGAGTATTTTCTAAGCATCTTTTCCAGCTTTGACATCTTGAAACTGCCCAAAGTAGGAGCTGCTGGGACCTGGGTCCCCCAGGACAGGGCCTATGTGCAGCTTTTCCTGCTGGGGGCAGCAATGGGAGTGGGTTCTGGGCCCCAGCATGCAGTGTGTGATGAGCAGAAGGACAGGAAGATTTGTCACTGATTCTCCTCCTATGTCCTGTGCCTCCTCTTCTCCAGCTGCATTCCTGGGGAGGGACAGGAAGAGTTGGGCTATATTTGTCTTCTGGGGAGGGTGTGGGGAGAGGGGATTTGGGCAAGGGGAGAATGAGGTCAGTCCTGGCAGCTGAGCAGCAAAGAGCAGTTCTTCCTTTAACTCAGATGAAAATGACAAACTCAGGATCAAAAGCTCCCCTCCCTTTCCCCACTTATACCCCTTGGCCTACACACTGCAGGTCTGGAGTGGACCATAGGGAAAGTGAAGGAATGAATGAATGTCTTGGCTGGCCCTAGAGTTGGGCAGACCTGCATTTGAATCCTGCCCCCACTAGTTTCCAGCTGGGTGATCTTGGGCAGATCACTTGATGTCTCTGAACTTAAGCTTCTTCGTTGCTAAAGCCAAAAAGATACCTAGTTGTGAGGAGCAAATGAATCAATGGGGAAATGTCTGATATTTAGGAGTCCTCAAATGATATCTTCGGACTCTTTACTAAAGATCGATAGAATGAATCAACCTCTAATGTTGCACTTGGGCATGCATTTACTGAGCATCTAGGAGGTTCCGGGTGTTGCAAGAGGGCCTAGAAATGCTGAAGACTCCATCTCTGCTTCTAGGGTGCTCACAGTATGATGGGGGAGACACATGGCCAGCCACAAAGCCCTGAGATAGCACTGAGGAGTGCTTGTAACAGCTCTGACATGGAGTACAAAGGCCTGTAGGAACAGAGGTTGCACGACGCTATCTGCTCTGGGCATGGAAGGCTTCTTCGAAAAGGCAGGCTCTGCATTAAACTTAGAAGGATGATAGGTGTTGCCCTTTGGAAATTGCCCACACATGCACAAAAAACATGGCAGACTTGAAGAGCTTGTTTGGGGAACATTGTGAATGCAGTCTCTGCTTCTATGTCACTTTGTCAGGAGGCTCTAACAGCCCTGGATTGAATACCACCTTCCCTGCCCTGTTACTTCCTCCCTCTAACACTACTGCCTTTGTCTGCCTTGTCACCTTTGCCCTAGTGTATATTTACTTGATCTTGTTTCTCATCTGTCTCTCTCCCCTGGAACATCAGCCCCATGAGGGCAGTGTGATGGGTTGAATTTTGTTTCCTTAAATTCATATGTTGAAGCTCTACCTCCAGCACCTCTGACTATAAACTTAGTTGGAGATAGGGTCGTTAAGAGGAAATTAAGTTAAAAATGAGGTCACCAAAGTAGGCCTTAATTCAATATGAGTGGTGTTCTTCTGAGAAGGGGGATTTTGGAGATAGGCAGTAGCAAGAATGCCACGTGAAGACTGGGGTTTGCTGGTGCATCCCAGGAGCTGTGAAGCTGGGAGAGAGGCCAGGGACAGATCCTTATCTTGTGGCCCTCAGAAGACACCTGCTGACACCTTAACATTGGACTTCTGGCCTCCAGAACTGAGACAATAAATGTCTGCTGCTTAAGCCCCCAGTCTGTGGTGCTTTGATATGGCAGCCCTAGCAAGCCTATCCAGCCAGGGACTTTATTTATCACTGTATTCTGGAGTCTAGAGCAGAGCCTGGGATGTAGTAAGTAACTCAGGTCATAGTTCTTGAGGAAATGATCCCCAGTGTGACATGCAGGAGGTGGAAGAAGGGAGACCCAAAGTTTAAGCTGGGTGAGATGGTGAAAGGTTTTGTTTATCAGGTTAAGAGGCTGGACTTTCCCTCCATAGGTGGTAGGGAGCCAGTGAGCATGTTTTAGAAGGTTTCCCTGGCTGCAAAGAGGCCAACATGGGGGCAGGGAGAAAGGGTGGGGGCTGCAATGAATAGCACAGTGAGCAGTGATGAGGGCAGGGTCGTAGGTGACAGAGCAGATGGAGGGGGACCTTCTAAGACAGGGCAGAGGGTAGTGCAGTGGAGGAACTCAGGGTCTTCATTCCTTCCCCTTTTTATGTTCTCTCTTGAGGTGACCATCTTTTGCCTGACCAAATCTGAACTCTCTCCTGCCAAGTATGCGAAGCTCGTGGGACTTTCACCATCTGAGTGGGTAAGAGGGTTGTGGACTTGGGTGAGTGGGTAAGAGGACTGTCTCTAAATTGATTACTACCTGCAGACAGAGTGCCAAGATAGGTGCTACTGGAGCTCAAAGAGGGCACAGTCTCCTCCATCAGAGATTTCCCCTGTCTGATGGAGAAGAGATCTCCACCCCTTGGAGACCCTCCGGTCTGATGGGAGAGGCAGAGCACGCATGCACACACGCACACACACACGCTCACCACACACACATTAATAAAATATGCCACTTGCTGGAAGGAGGTCTGGGAAAGCTTCCGGAAAGAAATAGGCTTTGCGTGAGGTTTGAGGAAGAGGGAGGGAGAGAATGGTGGAGACAAAGAGGGGGACGAGGAATGGGCCAACTGGTCACTTTCTCCTTTGCAGCCACCAGTGAACCAGCCTGGTATCTGGACCCCCCCCCCCCCGGCTGGAGTTGTTACCAGCACAGCCTTTCAGTGGGCTTCCTAGCCATCACGAGGCACTCGTTTTTAGCAGAGAAGAAAGACTGTTGGCAGAGGACAGGAATAGCTTTCGAACTGTTCCCCACATGCTAGTGTGCAATCACCCAGGGCTGAGAAGGCAGTGCACACCCACAGCGCCCTCTGCTGGACAGCAAGGGCAGCACCGAGGGCTTGAGCGCCAAGGCCATCTGTGCAGACAGTCCCTGCTTTCCTGTCCTGGGGAAGCCTAGTTGCTGAAGCCACCAGTGCAGGGGAGATGAGGACTGGGCCAGCACCTGGGAGGGCCCATGTCTGCTACCTGGAGGACCCAGGACCTTGACAGCACCTCATCTCAGGATAGCTGAGGAAGCCAATGTGAATGACCTTCTTTCAGCCATCTGACTGGAGGTTCAGAAGCTGGGACTGGCCACCCTCCTAGGGTCCCTTTCCCCTCTGGGCTAGGAAAGGACCCTCCCCAGCAAGTGTGACCCCAGGTGACCCACTCTCAATGTATCATAGGGGGTGTGGGCCCCTTTCTTTCTCCGGGGCCCTGGATCTGGGGGAGCTGTACTTTGGGTGCAGGTGATCTGGATTCCAGGAGGGATTTATGATTGGCAGATTCCTGGTGATGCTCAGAAGAAATGAGGGCAATGGAGACTTCATGATAGAACTAGAGAGCTTGGAAGAGCTGAGCTAGGACTCACCTTGGTATTTCCTCCTCATCACAGACCACGATAACGATGCATTGAGCCCAGGGAGCTCACGTTTTTGGAGGGAACTGGGTACCATAGAAAGGAAGGCCTAGGAGCCCCAGAAACCTCAGGCACTGGTTTCTGGAGAGAACCCAAGAGACCCAAGAGTCCCGAGCCCCTGCTTTCCTCAGCATGTTCTTCCGAGTGGGAGAGCTGAGCAGAGGCTTACTGCTAAGCGTGCGCACACACACACCCTGCTTTTTATAGGGGGAGAACAAAGACGCATGTTTCTCCCAAAGGCAGTGTATCCCATTCATATAATTCAGGGAGGTATTCAAGGGCCTGTGGGTCCCATGAAGCTTTGAGCTGCAGTGGGGAAAGTAAAAGGGTTTCTCTGGGAGGGCCACGCTGGTGGGCAGGGTTCTGTTGACTGTTTAATTTCAGCCTGTTGCCATTCAAGTTGTTTCTGTTAGGGCCGTTAGCATGTCACAGAATTGTCTTTCACCTATTGGAAATTCCTTTTTTGGTCAACTGTTCTCCCTGAAGTCTACAAAAGGATGACTGTCTTTGAGGAAACAACATAAGTTGCTACAGAATTTCCAAATGAACCTTATGTTTGACTTTGGGACCAGTTTGTGTGGGTCCCAGGACAACATGCTATTTTTTGAATAAATATATTGGGTGAATAAATATACTGGGTGATCATTAATTCCTTCTAAGGAAAGTCTGTAATGTGAAAAGCTGCTCAGGAGAGAGGTGGTAGCAGGTGTCGTCAGTGCCTTGTGTGGCCACTTGGCTTATTTTGGTGCAGTGCATGTGGGCCTGCCTCTGCCAGTACCTACATTTCTTTTTTTTTTTTCTTTAACTTAAAAATCAATTTCACAGTTCAGCTTGCTGATTTCAAACTAAATCAACAGGACAGAAAATATGAGTTTACCTTTTGTCATTTAGATTTCCTCTATTTCAGTAATGATGCTTCCTGGTCATTTATCTTTTCAGAGGTCTCGGAATAGGATAGAGTGTGTCTAGAACTTCCAATCTGCAAAGAGGCTGAATGTTTGTCTCTGTTATTTGTGTAGAAGAGTGCGGGGGTTGAGGGGAATCATGTTAGACATCGTATCACGTTCTCCTTTTGCCAGGACCTGAGTTTGTTTGCCTAGTCGCTTTCTCAGGCTGCAGAAACCTGCTCAGCAGGGGCACCTGAGGTAGACCAGCAGCACCAAGGAATGGGTGCCCCAGAGTGGCCCCAGTGAATGACTGAGTGGAATTGGTACATACGCACCCCATTCCTTCACTGACGCCCTAGCAATAACCTGCTAGGTAACATTCCCTTTGTCAGGGTCCCTCATGTCTCTATTTCACTTCCATAATTCTCTAAGGGTATTTCCTGGGATCTCCCAAGTACACTGCACTGAATCCTTATCTCAGGCCCTGCTGGGGACACTGCTGTGACTCACTTGTACCAGTTTGATCAGGACTATCCCATTTTTTTTTTGTGGGTACCGGGGGGTCGACCTCAGGACCTCGCGCGCCAGGAGGCGCCCGTGCCACTGAGCGATATCACCGGCCCCTTTTTCGTATGTGGGTTCCGGGAGTCGAACTCGGGCCCTTGCGCTTGCCGGGCAGGCACTTAAGCCGCTGAGCCGTCTCACTGGCCCCAGGACTATCCCATTTTTAACACTGAAAGTCCCACATTGTGGCAACCTCTCCCAGTTTCAGGCAAACTGGGACAGTTGGCTGCCTTAGGAGGAAACCAAACCGAGACAGATGTGACTCACTAAGCAAGGCAAACAGACCCCTGAGTCACTGAAAGCCAGGTATTAATGGGCTTTGAGAACAAAAGAGCAGATACAAGTTTAATTTTGCCATGTTGACAGTTTTTATGAGCTCAAAGCCTACAGGAGAACAGCAGCCACCATATACAAAGAAGCCGTTCCTTTGAGAACAGACACAAACAGCCCGAGGGCAGGGCTCGCAAAGGATTGTGGGCATTAGACAGCTGACATCCAGGCCCTCCGCAGCATCTACAGAATTGGCCACCGGGCAAGAAGGTGATATATATTCCAAGAACAAGAGTTGTCACAGGCACTGTAGGGACATTACTGTGTGCAGGTGAAGGGACAGGACAGCACATTATAGGCACTTGAGGCTCTGACAGGGACAAGCACCAGCCATGCCACTTGAGCCAAAGCCACCTGGGCAAATAGTAAAACTATACCACGCACATCACCACAGCGCATTGAGACGAGGCGCTTTGCCTTGGAAGCAGCTGTAAGTTCAAGGCAGCTGGCCCCAAGCCAAGGAGAATTGCAGCATGGTCAGGAGAAAACCCCCCTTTGTCAGGTAACTCAGGGAGGCAGTGCTGTTGACAGGCTGCT
Organism: Erethizon dorsatum; assembly: GCA_028451465.1. Classification (NCBI taxonomy): domain Eukaryota; kingdom Metazoa; phylum Chordata; class Mammalia; order Rodentia; family Erethizontidae; genus Erethizon; species Erethizon dorsatum. Next base: position 120,364,235 of record CM051827.1, read on the forward strand.
GTCAGCGGCCTGGGACAGGCTGGACGCAAGGGTCAGGGTGCTCAAGGGTAGGGAGCTGGAGGCCTGGTCAGGCGCTGCTGCTGAGCTCCTGACCTGGGGACAGATCTCTGCGGATCAGATTATCCAGTTGCAGAATGCCACACACGCCTCTGCCCTAGTTATTTTTACACTGGCATTACAGCTGAGGGATGTGCACATTTTTGTTGCTATTGTTGTTGTTGACTTCTTCAGTCCCTGTGAGCGGAAAAAGAAGACCTTCCCCAAGTGCTTCAGCAATAAAAATATGGTCTGTTCTCAGGGTGACAGTTCCTTCCCTTTCCCTCCCCAGGGCACTGAGGATGCTGAATATATTTATGTCTGGGGTCACTTGAAGATATGACAATGTGCAGGTAGTGAGAAGTGGCACTTGGAATGGGGGCAAGGGGTGTCACAGAGGTTCTAGCAGGTGGGGGAGACCCCTTTCCTCACTGCCTGTCCTTGGGAGTCCCAGATAAAGAAGAAAGAGGGAAACAATAGCCCATAGAGGAAGAAACCTGGTTCTCAAATAAGGGTGGGGCTCAGCTGGGTATGATCAGGATTTAGAGGAAACTTCCAGAAACCTTTACTGACAGGTGAACCAGCTAGAAGGGAGGAAGGGAACCCTTGCTTTCCAACACATCAGAAGAGCAGAGAAAAACCCAGCAGGGCTGGTCTTGGAACCAGCTACTCCATTCATTAGCTGTGGCCAGTGCCAGTGCAGTTCGGGGGCACAGGGGTTGTCATTCTTTTTGCCTGCATGCCGGGGACTGGTTGGGAAACACAGGTGCAGGCTGGAGATGGAGGCAGCTTCCTTATAAATGTGGGCTGAGCTTTCCTGAGGGCAGAGCCCAGCACTTCGGGGATCCAGAGATGGTCTCTTCCGCTGAGAGAGGACTCAGAGACTGGGCTCTGCATCTTTGCATGGCAGGTCGGCCCCCGGGCACCCCATTTCAGGGACTCCCTGGGTCTGACTCTACCTGGGAGCTCCGCCAACTGCACAGCACTGAGCACTATTGTGGCCAGCTGTACCCAGATCATCAGTGAGTGTCTGTGAGCTCACAGGGTGGCTTAGTGCAGATGGCATCCAGCCAGTGCCAGTCTGCAGCAACACCCAGCATGGCAGGACCAGGGGGTTGGGAGTGTGATTGGTCAGGAGAAACCCACCTGAAACTCCAGGGAGTGGGAAGATGCTTCATGGAAGAGGCTCTTCAAATGCTTCTTGCCAAGCTCCACAGGGGCAGAGAGAGCATCTATGGTGTTCGCAGCGGTGCCCCCATAACCTGGCATACACTCCATAAAGGCTTGCGGATGTCAGTGAGCAAAGAACCCCCAGGGAGATCTAGACCAGCGTTCTCTGACTGAGCAACCTGGAAGAGCAGCACGTGGGTCACCTCAGCCCATGAAACCGTTTCCTGTGGGTGGCTTTTTCACATCTCACCTGAGCAACAGGGCTGGAAATGCTGATCGAGTGTAATCCCATTGTTCTACAAAAGGTGAGACAGGACCTCAGAGGAAGCATGGGATTTGCCAGAAGTCACACAGCCTGCTGGTGGTGGGATTGGGACCAACCCTTAGGCTCCCCAATTCTTGGCTCAGTTTTTTTCACACTGAAGGCAGCCATTAGCATTTCTTCAGACAGTGCAGGGCATCAGTGTGACTTTGTATGACCCAGAAGGCAAGGGCTAGTTTAGCAAATTAAATCAGATGAATCCAAATTTTCCCAGGTTGCATGGGCTGTGTTGCACCACAGGACCTTTGCAACCCCTTTAGCCTCTAGGCAGGTGCTCATTACCCAAGGCTCTTATCCTTTCCTTCAAGCGAGTCTCTCCAGTCCTCTGCTTGGCAATCCTGGCAGCAGATTCCTGAGGCTGCGAATCATTTCTATACCACTGGTGTTATCTTAAAAAATGCCTCTTGTCTAGATGTCCCTCCACAGCCCTTGGGTTACTTGAAACCAAAAAGGATTTGTTCCTCTGCGCTTGGGTGCTTGGCAGGGGAGCCAGGGTGGTGCAGACCTTATATCAAACACATCGTTGAGCTTCGACTGCTGCTGCAGGGGTGCGGTCTGAGGAGCTTGCTGGAGAAGGGGGTGGTGTGTTCACCACCTCGCTGGGTTTCTGGGTCACTCCGTCCAGGCATCTTACATACTGGTCACACTGGGCAGGGGCTGGACGGCCTCAAACCCTAGTCATTGTCCATACTAAGGCCTGAAGAGCGAGAATCAGGCTCATGGGGAAGTGGAGACAGGAGCTGGACAGCCTGGTACAACCTATTCATGTTAGAGGGGGAAAGGAGGCCTAGGGTGCACGCATGACTTGTTCAAGGTCACATGGAGAAATGGAGCAAATCCATGTTCACCAAGAGGGAGAAACTTAGAGGCAGATCATCTGGGAATGTCAGAGCAGTGGCAGACCCCCAGCTCCAGAACACCCTGCGAGGGGAAGCCACTGCCCAAACTAATCAAGGCGGAAACCTGAGCCCAGGCGCTCTGACTCAAAGCCTGACAATTTTTCCATCAGTGGTGGGCCAGAAAGTGAGTGCTGCCCCCTCCATTCTTGCCCTGAAGCTAGGGCTGCAGGCTGTATAGCTAAAGAAGTGGGGGTCTTATGGTGGGGGAGGGAGGAGCATAGGGAGATGACACTGTGGTCCTCACAACTCTTGGGGGCCTTGAGTAAGACAACCTAATGCTATTGTCCTTCTTGGTGGCATTGATGTTGAGTCCGCACCCCAGCCTGGCATCCTGTCCCACTAGAGTCACAGTGGCACAGTGTCAGGGACTGGCTGGCTGGGTTCCTCCCATAGGAGCAGAGCCATCCAGTGAAGCAGGGCTCACTAAGGGCTGCAGGGGCCCTGCTGGGAGATGCTGCATCTTGGCAGGAGGACAGGAAGGGGCAGGGCCAGGGCAGTCCCACCTGCTGGCAATCTGTTGGAGCCTCCTCCCTCCCTCTGGACCCTACAGTACACAGGCCATTCTTTGAGTCTTTATGAGGCTGGGACTTGTGCCAGAGCCACAACACAGCCACACCCCCCAAAAAAAAGGGATGTCTGTGGGGCTTCATGTCAAGGCCCTGGGACCATTCCTGGGAAAGGAATTTGATGAGGAGAGGCTAAGGCCTTGGAAAGAGGGGTTTGGAGTACATCAATTCAGCCTGGGGGCCCAGGCCCATCTCTGAGGAGTCCGTGGGGGCAATGGCAACTGGGCAGTTTGACCAGTAGTCATGAGGGAATCAGAGGCTGGGCACACCAATCCGTGAGTATCATGTGGTGGGTCTGGGGTGAGGGAGCCCCAGGGGTTCCTGCTTTGATGCTTCACTATCCTTTCATTTCACCAAACCAATCATGTCACCTAGCTGAAGCTACCATCCCCAAATGCACTGCATTCAAGCATTGTTTTCTGTTGCAAAGATACCCTCTCTCCCACAACATGGTCTGGTTAGAGAGGGACCCCACTATCCCAGAATGCAGTGCACATGGAAGTGCCTCTCTAGCCTCTCAACACAAGTGCATGGAGTCCATTTTATCCAGTTCCTGAAAGTATGTACATTCTTTCAGGTATCATCTGCTGTCTTCCCTGACTTCTGTGAGCATGCCTATTTTTTTGGATCGTTTCTGCACAGACTGAAGCTTCAATCTAATACTTTGGCTTGCAGGGTCTCTATCTCCCTGGGCTCTGCCCTCCACTTCTCCTTAGACAGGAAGCCCCAGAAATCTGCATACTGGAACTAAAAAATTTCCTTGCCCGGGGAAAGGCCCTCAAGTAACTTTGGAAAGTGTTGGGAAGGATGGTTCTCCAGGTGGCTTCAAAGTGGGAAGTGGGCTGTCCTAGACTGTCACCTTGGAGAAAAGAGCCTATCCCCAGTGTAACAGACAGAGGTGGTCCCTCAGTGCCTGGGTGTAGGCTTGTAGGTCTGGTTACTTTAGTCACTGGGTTCTCTCATCGACCCTTTTATTGGGGGGACTTCCTCCAGAGAAAACTCAGGCTTGGCTGTGTTTTCTCTCACCATCCCCTAGTAGCATTAAACCCCAGGATTGCCTGCAAGTCTGGGCAGAAAGGAATATTTGAACCCTTTAAAGATTTCATCCAGCTGCCTCATCTCAGCCTCTTATTTGATAGATAAGGACACTGAGGCCCATACAGGGACAGGGACTGACCTAAAGTTGCACAGCTAGGTGGTAGCAAACTTGGGATGGAACTCAGGTCACCCAGCTGCCAGTCCAGGGCTCTTTCTAGTGTTCAGTGTATTGGCTACAGCATCAGGAAGTTCCCCCACCAGGCCTAAATGGCCCATCCCTCTCCCCTACCAACCCCTTCCCTTCTACACATAATTCGGGTTATAGCAGAGCAAATTGAACTCCAGGTTCTCATCCCAATGCCGCAGGAGCACGAATAGCTGGCGGGCAGCAGCCTTGAGTGTGGCCTGTGTGTGGCCCTCAGGCACCTCCTGCTGCTCCAGCCATGAGTTGGCCTTGGCGGCCACCAGCTCCCACTCAATGAAGTAGGAGGCTGAGCTGTGCTCCAGCCAGGCGAGCCCCACCACTGTGGCCCACAGCTTTCCTGTGTGCTCCGTTAGCACCCTGGGCTCTGAGCCTGGCCTGCCCTTGGCCAGAGGCTCCCGGGAGATGCTGTCGCAGGATAGGTGCTGAGGCGAGGGGCTGGTGCACAGCTGGCGGGCAGAGAGGGACACTCGGTGGCAAGAGAAAGGCGAGGTCCGCATGAGCTTCTCCATGGGGATGTGGACGGCCTCGCAGAAGGCTTGGTTGAGCAGGAAGGCACCGGAGGCCAGCTGCAGAGACACCTGTGTGTGGGGGAGCCCCTCAGTGGGCCTCACACATTTTAGCCCATGGAGCCCCAGGCCATGCAGAACTATGTCCCTGATCCACATAGCTCACTCCATCATCTCCTGTGGCAGCCTGCCTGCCTGGGGGAATTTCAGGAGACACAGGCCAACAAGCCTCCCTATTCTTTATCCTACAGCCTCTGCTCATGGACCACTCTCCAAGCCCAGCTCAGCATCTTTGCTCCACACCTGCCCCTCACCCTGGGTGGGCGGGCCCAGCGTGCCCATGGGGACTGTCCAGGGCCATCCTGAAGACTCTGGCCTGCTCACCTCTCATCCTCTCCCCACACACCCATCCATTGCTAAGTCCCAGCAGGCCTACTTCCTCAATGGCTCTGCAGTCCACCCACTGCCTCCTCCTCATGCTATCCCTGCTTCTCTTTCCTCTTTTCCCCTGCTCAGTCCCTCTGTTGTACACCCGAGGGATCTCAATGAGACATAGATCATATACTTTCTGGAGGTTCAGTTCCCTCTCAGAACCTAAGTCCAGAACACAATTTATAAATCCTTGCATAACCTGGCCTTGTTTGTCCTGGACTCACTCCTCAAACTCAAACTCTAGCCACCAAGCTGTCCTTCTCTTTTCTAATTCCTCATCTGTCAGGTCTTGGCTTAACCATTACACTCCTTCAGGAAGTCATGCTTGATGCTACCACTACCCCCATATCAGGCCTGGGTCAACCCTGGATTCCCCCTCCAAACCCCTCCAAACCCGACCTCTCCTCTCACAGCTCTCAAGTGTAGAATTGCCGGGTTCCTTATCTGGGTCTCACTGGACACTTAGCATCATGAGTTCAAGGATTATACTTCTCTATTTCAAAGATGTCTCCCCAGGGTCTAGCACTGAGCCTGACTCCATGAATACTCGCTGGGTGCTCTGTTGCCCTGGATAGCGGGGATTCAAAATGACACTGTATTCTTGGGTACAGTGAAGTGAAAACCATGCCCCTCCTTGGAGCGCCCTGTGATCTCTGAGCTGTGGAAGGCCCCAGCTGCTGCAGGTTCCCTCTGTTTTGTTCTCAATTCGGAGAAGCCCACTCCAGACCTGCACTTCTTTCCCGCCACAGCATGCTGGGGCGTCTGCAGAGCCACTTACTAAACATGGTGCATGTCCCTGGGGTGTTAATTTTACTCACTTGTGAGTCATTTCAAGGCTTATTTTTATGTACTGAAAAACAGACACACATAGATGGTGGAGTCGAATGCAAGATTCCCAGTTTTTAAGGGGGAGACAGCAGATGGCACAGAAGTTTTGTGACACTGGCACTGGCTTCTAGCAACACCCCTAGACCCCTGGGCAGGGGACTCATGCCAACTCCCTCTGCCCTGTTGGCTGCTTGGATGGGAAGCTCCAGGATCCCCAGAAGTCAGGGGATCTGTGCTTAAGGCAAGGGCTTCCTTTCTTTTGGGGACAAGTGGGCAAGGTCCCCAGGAAGGCCCAGCTGCCCAGCAGGGTGGGCGGTGGTCTGGGGCACTCACCAGAGGGACATAGTCAAAGCTCTGGCTTCCCGAGCTGGACTCTGCAGCCTTGACCAGCGGCTTGCCCAGGAAGCCCTTGGCTGCTCGAGTTAGCAGCCTGGACTTGTTGAAATTCAGCCTGTGAGGGGAGAGTCAGGTGTCTCTCGTCATCCCAGCTCCTTCAGACCCACCCAGAAGCCTCTGAAAGTCAGGGCCAGAAGGATCCAAAAGAAGGCCTCCTCCACCTCTCCCTTGGTGGCTGGAGAAATGGAGGCCTGAGGAGAAAGGATGGCATCTGCCTCCTTGTCCCTCAGCAAGTTATCAGCAGCAGGACAAGGCGTGGGTTTGTTCCCTTTTCTGATATTATAACCTTGTCCAGCCCAGTGGTGGGAAGAGTTCTAAACTCGGCCTCCCAGAGCATTTGTGTTTGAAGAGACCACGGAACTGTGGGGGGTGAGCTACAGAGTGTGTGGGGGTCAGGCAGTGAGACCCAGAAGGCAGTGGCACCTCTGGGCCGGGCCGTCTTAGCACCCATTTCAACATCGGGCTGGCCTGACTCTGGCTTTCCAGCCAGAGCACCAGGCCCTCACCAGAAATCCCACTTACTTGGATCCAAAGAGAGTCTCCGAGGCTTTCGTGGAGGAAAGGGTGTTGGTAGGCAGGCTGTGCAGGGGACCTGGAGGGCCACAGAATGACAGAGCGAGGCCTGACAGGTGACCTCTTGAAATGCTCCCTACCTAGCTGGGGAAACAGAGACCCCTAGTGGGGTAGGGGCTTCCTATGTCCCTAAGGATCTGGGCTAACCAGCAGCAGGGCTGTTTCTGACCCAGCTGGTATATGGAAGGGCAAAATATGTAAGAAACTGGCCTCCATGTGTCATTGGCAGGTGGCCATTGGCATCTTCTGGGAGGCCCCTTATGAAGGGAGTGGCAGCCTTACATCCACCCCCTTCATCCCCAAATGGGGGCGCTGCTGGAGGATGCTAGGCAGAGTGCAGTGGTTCAGCGACCCCTCAGCTCGACTTGGGAGACCTGCCTGTCACTGACTTCCTGTGTGACGTTGGGCAAATCATTTCCCCTCTTCAAGCCTCAGTTTCCCCATCTTTAAATTGGGAGGACCCTCTTTACCTCTCACAGGGCTGTTTTGAGGCACCAGTGGGACTCAGAGCCTTGTTGGTGCTCAGACCCTCTCCTGACACTAGGACCAATCACGGTTACCAACTTCATTAAGAGAGATTGCGCCGGCTGCCACTTACCTTCCAAAGCTGTTTGCTTCTCTCGGCTGGGGGACAGGAGCCCACTGAAGGGTGAGGTTGGGCTTTCCTTTGTAGCTACAACATGGAAAACCAGTGAGGCCTGACCTCTCCCGGCACCCACCCCATCATGCCTGGGTTCAAATCCCAACTCCCCCACTGACTAGCTCTGGGCCCTGGTAAAGTTATTTTCTTTACATATTTTGATTGCAAAGGGGGGCTAATGGTACCTCTCTCACAGTGTCCTTGTAAGGATTAAATGAGATAATACACAGAACTCCATGCTCAGCTAAGTGCCCAATAAAACCCACAAGTGCAGACCCAGCAGGGAAGCAGGCACAGGTCAGGGGTTTCAGGGTGGGCTGGGGGCTGGGGAAAGGTTAGGCATCTCCCCCCCAGGTCTCTGCCTCACTGAAGAGGCGGCTCATGCCAACTCTCCATGGGCACCAGAACACAACCCTGACTTGTTGGAGGGCTCTGAGCCTCAGTTTCCCCATCTGCAGAGTGAGAATAATAATTGCATATCCTATGTTTGAAATGCATACTCAAGGTGATTATTCTTATATTTGCCATTTCAAGGGTTAGACTAGTGGGACAACCTACTATAGGGGAAGGTCAAAATTATAGGAAAAGCTTCATGTACAAATAGGATGAGCAAAGCCTATGTCTCCCAACATGAGACCATTAGTCAAGGCGGCGTTCTCCTCATTACCCTGAGCACCCAGCGCGAGAGTGAACCACAGACAGAATGACTGCATGACCAAGGCAACCAGGACACAAATGAGGATGCTTAATCTCATGATCTCGGGCCCAAACACTGGGTTCAAGCCTTGGCTCCATCACATAGCGGCTGTGTGACCTTCGTGAATCACTTAACCTCTCTGAGCCCCAGTTTTCTCATTTGTAATTTGGAACCATGAAAGAAACTCTCCAGATGTTTGTGAGGCACTCTGAATGATTCGAACAGTGCCCAGCATATAGAAAACTCTGTGTTGGCCACATCTTCCTTAGGGAGGGAAAGGGTGTAGGGCAGAATAATAGTTTAGAGTTCAGATTAACTGAAGTCATTTTGATGGAAGCCACAGGTCACCAAGAGATGAGCTGTGGAGAAGGAAAGGTGGGTGGGAAATTCCTGGGAAACTCAGTGTGGCTCAGGGACAAAGCAGGTTTCCCTGGGGTCTGGAAGCCAATGGGACCAAGGGATTGGCAGAACTCCTTTATTTTGAAGAGAAACTCTGGGTGTCCGACACCTCCCAGAGTGTTTCTTTTCTACCCATCGATATCTTTGAGGACTTCTAGTCCCTTGGATCAGACATTCTTAAGTGTGGCTGGCTGGGCTGGTGGCCAGATAGGATCCCCAGTGACATCTTCACCATGCTGGTGAGGCACAAGGACGGGGTCAGGACCAGTGCAGCACTTAGGCTGCCTTTAGAGAGCCGGAAAGACAGGCATGCGTGCAGGACGCACAGAAGCCATCCTGTAAATTAGTGCGAGGTCACACAAAGGTCAAATTATGGCTCTTGATTTAAGCTGCAGGCACAATGAAATCAGGTGAGGGCCAAGAGGAAGCTGTTAGAATCCTGAAAGAAAACAGATGATGGGACCCAAACAGATGGACCTGCCTTTTTGCTCTTGTTTTTTTTTCCCCCATTGTTTATTAGGCTTGCTGGCATTTGGAGCCTGGAAGGACCCAGAGGCTGGAGTCCCAGTCCCAGAGTGGGAGGCCCTAGAGTCCCAGAGTGGAGTCACAGAGGGGCCTCTGGGGCTTTGGGCAGGAGGGGGCAGTAACTTCAGGGACTCAGGCTTCTGAACACACCCAAAGCAACTCTTACTTAGGGTCTGAAATGTGCCATCTCTCGCAGCCAGGTCTTCTCCCAGGGTGGTCTGGGGCCGGCCAAAGCTAGCAGATGTGCCCCTCCACTGTCGGGTCAGGACCCGGGAGCTGACCGTCCGATGAGCAACACCTTCGTGGAGGATAAAGAGAAGGGATCAGGTGGGTGCAGAGTCCTTGCCTCTTTCCCACTCCTGTTGGGAATCACTCTGGCTTCAGGCTTCCAGTTTTCCCAAGATATCACCATGAGCTTTGGAGTCACAAAGACCCAAGTTTCAGCTCTAGCCCCGTCTCTTTTAGCTGGAAGGGATTTGAACCACTCTGAGCCTTAGTTTCCCTATCTGAAGAATGGGGATAAGAATCCCTATCTTGCCACTACTGAGAAGTGCAGGAAGCAGCAATGTTTTCTAGTTAGTTAAAAGGCTGGTTTTCTTAGGAACACCCTCTCCTCTCTGATTACTGTCACAGAGATCCATGTCCTGGCTCCCCCTCCCACAAGACAGGACCCTGAAGTCCCAGAACATTGCTGGTAGGGGTGGATGGAAGAGAGATGAAGCCAAACCCTTCAGAGTGTGTTTAGGGAACCCCACCCTCAGAAAACACTAGACTGCAAGCTGTCCCTTAAAAAGTAACATTGTATTACACTGGAGCACAGCACAGCTATTAAAATTAGGATATAGATTTGCTTCAAGGATAGATTTACATATCTGTATTTTGTAAACTATAGCACATAATGTTATGTTCCAATGTATGTAATATTATCGTCTTGATTTCTCAACACATAGATATTGATCAAGAGGAATCTAGAAGGATGGTCATGCTGAGGAGGTAACCAGTACTCATTCCAGATGACTGTTAGTCCTGTCGTTTTCATTTATTTTATATCTTTCTGAATTTTGGAATTGTCTACAAGGAGCACATATCATTCATTGCCCTTAATGGAAAAAATAAAGTTATTTTCATTTGGTAGGGAAAAGGGAGGGACGGGATCCCATATGTCCCTTACCCCATGGTAGTCAAACCATTTTCGGAGGGCCTTTCCTGCTTCTAGTCCCTGCTTTGCACCCCTCCTTGTATCTTAGCCCCTACTCTAGTCCATGGGGTCCTTCATGGCCCTCAGGAATGCCCAGCCACCCTGTGTATTACCTGAGCTGGGGTACTCCACCACCATGGGCAGATACCGGCTCTTGCTCACGTCTACGGGCACGAAGGCTGTGTATTTGCTGATGACATTGCAGGCCTTGCTGGTGTGCACGGCGCTCACCTGGTAGCGGCGACTGGACCCTGCAGGGGGAGGGACAGAGGTCACTGTTTGGGCTTCAAAGTCTTACCTGACAGGGAAATTCTGGAAGCTGAAAGCAGGGTGTGGCCAGCGATCCTGTCTTTGGGATTAAATACACCTTAAAATCCAGGGGTTGCCAACTTGCTAATTAAAGACATTAAGAGAAAACCCATCATCATTTCACATCACTATTTCACAAAAGAAAGGATACTTTAATAAAAAAGTCATTATCTTATAATAAAAGATAGTTTTCTTAAATAACTAGTTATTTTTAAACTCTATATTATCTGTATTTTATATTTTAAAGAAGTCTGTCGGGAAACTTGCCTCAGGACTTCATAGGCCCCCTGATGGGTGGGTGCAAACCACTGATCTGACGCATTAAACTGCCAAGAAGATTGAAAATCAGACAGAGAGTGGGTGCGCAGGGTCACACAGTAGGTATAGGGCCTGGCGCTGTGACCCCGACCCCCTTTCAGCTGCAGCGAGCAGTCTCCGGGCTGCTCCCTGCAGAAGGCTGGGCAACGGGCCGCAGAGGATGAAGCCTGACAAGTGCTGTATAAACTGCAAGGTGAAGTACTCACGGGAAGAAAAAAAAAATAACATGCATTATCGAAAAGTTCACATAAAATACACACTACATACGATGCACGTAAAGCATACACCTCAAACAAAGAAATCATATAATGCTGCTTCTCTGTTGACATCACTACCTCTTCTCCTTATGTGCGCTCTATCAAGATCCCCCAGCGGCTTTGGGAGGGAGGTCCGCCCCAGTGTCTGGACTAAATTAGCTCCCCGCCATCCCTGTTAAACGACGGGTTGGGAGCCCTGTACTTTCGCTTAATAGCACTCAGGACAAATGTACTCAATTAATTATTTGTGCAATTGTTCAATTGCTGTCAGCTTCTCTGCTAGTCTGTGCCAAGCACTCCCCAGTAAGGAAGGAGGGGGCCACTCGATTGACTGCACTGTTCGGTGGCTCTGCAGGCCCAGTCCCCAGCCTGTGCCCAGCCGACTGGTGGCCCCCTTGTGGGAGCGTGTTTACCGTCGAGCCCAAGGATATTGTGGCGAAGGAGCTGTGCCAGAGGGGCGAAGCAGGTGGCTACTCCAGTGGCCACCGCCATAGTTCAGTGTTCAGAGTCCTACAGGGGACGCTGTAGGGGTGACGCTCTAGCACATGAGGGGAGGGGAAGGAGGCGGGAGAGAAGGGTCACCTGGCGGGGTGGGTGGGGGTTGGAGATGCCCAGCGCTGGGGGAAGAGAGGCGCCTGGAGGTCTGTGGACAGGGCGGATGGAGCAGAGGGCACGGAGCTCGGGGGAGAGGGGCGGCGAGCCGAGGCAGCCGTGGGAGGGGAGGGGCGATGAGCCTCAGGGAGTGGCGTCCCAGACAGAGAAGGCTGCGGGAGCCAGGGGAGGAGAGCAGAGAGCGGGGCGGGACCGGAGACGGAGAGTGGGCGGGGCCTGAGGAGAGGGGCGGGGTTGTGGGCGGGGCTTCGAGAAGGGGGCCCCTGCTCGACCTGAGGGGCTGACCTTGCTCGATTTCGTCCTCTCGCTCCGCCAGTTGCTCGAAGTCGCGGACGACGGCGCGGGCCGCCAGGTGGTGGAAGGTCTCATTCCACAGGTCGGCGTCCCGGGCGCTGCCCGGCTCCGGGCCGGGTGGCCCCAACTCGAAGCTCACCTCCCACTGCACGCGCTGACCATCGCGCAGGCCTTTGACCAGGGCCTTGCCCAGCACCGGGCCTGGGGTGGTGTTGGGCCTGCCGGGACTGGCCCGCTGCTCGGACTCAGCCATGGGCTCCCAGTCCGAAGATGTCTCTGTCTCGAAGGCGGAGGGGTGATAGGACAGTTCTGTGGGTGGAGGGCCAAGAGGGTCCAGCCCTGAGCTCTGCGTGGGGAGATAGGCCCCCTCCTCCCAGTTCATCATCCCTCCCCAGGGTGCAGTGGCCCCTAAACAAGTAGAACCCATCCCCCTCCCCAGGGAGCAAACAGCTCCCTTCCTGAGACAGCTATGTGACCTGGGCTTGTCCCCAAGACATGGACAGACCCACCTTCCAGGAAACCAGTGGGGGCGGGCTTATAGGATGGGCTGGGCGGAGAATTGAGCTGCTGCAGTCCAAGGGCCAGGTTCAGTGGGGACAGTGGGGTTGGTGAGGTCCCCAGGGCAGGGTGGGCCAAAGCAGACCCTCAAGGAGGGACCAGGTACTGGCCCTCTGGGTCTGTCATCTATAGTTGAGCCACAGTGTAGGATTCTTCCTTGTCCCTCATCAGACCCCACACCTTTGGACACTTACCCTGGTCGCCAGGGCTGTGGCTGTCCAGGGCAGATTTCAGGCTGGATCCAGGATTCAGCTCCCGCATGGGGCTCCAGGCCTGGGTCTCCTGGCTGGAGGGCAGGAAGGGCTGGCAGCCTTGAGGCAGCAGAGAGGGCCTTCGGGCCCCTGGGCCATGCAGTTTGGGGCCCTGGCTCAGGTCCTGGCCACTGTTCAGGAAGGGCTAGGGGTGCAGGAAAGAGGAGGAGGAGGCAGAGCCTGTGGTGCCTTCTGCCCCCAGCTGTAGCTCTTTCCTGGGCACCACAGTGCCTGCTGGGGCACTGCCCCTCTAGGACCCAGGAACTCATGACCTGGTCTCTTTGACCCATGAACAACATCAGCAAGAACAATCCCAAGCCACAGAGAGACCATGGAAAATCACACACCATGGAGAATTCTAAATCTACTTTTTTTTTTTTTTTTTTGGCATAAAATTTAAAACTTTTTGTGTGTGGTTAAAATTATCAACCTTTTTCTTATGTCTTTCCATATGTTTGCTTAAAAGGTCTTTCCCACTCAAAAATATTCGAGAGTTTTTGTGATTTTATTTTTGTTTGTGTATTTAAGTCTTTGATTCACATAAAATTTATTTTACTGCAAGGAGATAGGAACAAGCTTTTCCTTGATTTTCCAAATGGTACAAACCTCCTTGTTATTAAATGCAATTTATCCATTGAATTATATAGCTTACTAGACCCCCACTTCTAGTCCAACAAAGCTTTTATGCACATTTGGCTTTACTTACAGACTTTCTGCATTGTTTTGTTGATTTAATCTGTCTATTCTTGTGCTGGTATAAAAAGCAAGGGGTAAACTGGGAGATATATTTGCAACATGCATGACAAAGATTTTTTTTTTTTAGGAAAATGTTCTTGTAAGCACTGGAGGGAAAAGATAAGAGAATAAAGGATTAAGAGCATTCACAAGCAGTTTATAGCAAAAGTATTCAATAAACCCATAAAAATGGGCAGGTTCATAAAAAATCAGAGCAAGAAAAATTAAAACAAGTTACAATTTTTTTCTATCATGCAGACTGCTAGATATTTAAACATCTGAGGACACCCAACGCGGATGGGATCGCTCATGGACTGTAGATTGGAGTGTAGACTGGTATACTTGTGGGAGAACAATTTAGCAATGTACTGTCTATGACAATACAACTACACAAAACTTTTGACCCAGTGATTCCACTGGTAGGAATACAATCCTGTAGAAATCTACAAGGGTGCAAGTATCTATGTTAAGCACTGTGTATTTGGTGCAGTATTGGTTTGGAAAGGTAAAACTGGAAATTATTTACATTATCCATCAGTAAGGGGAGGGTGAATAAATTATGGCACATCCATGTGATAGAATATCACACAACACTGAATCAAGAGAGATTTCTTCATGTAATTATGAGAAAATGTCTAATATACATCTTATTTTAAAAAATTAAATTGTGATAGTTCTTAATTGTGGAGAAGGTTATCAGACTGTGTAGCCATTTGTCAAATCTCAGAGAATCCTTCACCACAAAGAGTAATGTTACTATATATAAAAAAAGTGAATGAAGGTACATTAAAAGTAAGCTGCAGAGCAGTTTGTTTATGTGATTATTAAAATATATATGTTTGTTGTCCATGCATATATTTGTGTGTAATATTTCTAGAAAGAAACACTCAAAATCAAATGGGTCTTGGCATATGGGAGGGGGACTTCTATTTGTAACTTATGCCCAAATGAACTGTTGGAGGGTTTTTATTGCAAACGCTGAGTATGTATTACCTTTTTTTTTTTTTTTTTTGTGGGTACCGGGGGGTTGACCTCAGGGCCTGGTGCGCCAGCCGGCACCCGTGCCGCTGAGCGATATCACTGGCCCCTTTTTTCGTATGTGGGATCCGGGAGTTGAACTTGGGCCCTCGCGCTTGCCAGGCAGACGCGTAGGCCGCTGACCCATCTCACTGGCCCTATGTATTACTTTTGTAGCTGAAGAATATATATATATATTTTTTGTGGGTACCGGGGGTCGAACTCAGGACCTCGCGCTTGCCAGGCAGGCACTTATGCCGCTGAGCTATCTCACCGGCCCCATAACTGAAGAATATTAAGTTAATTGAAATGAATTTCAAGATTCTGAGATGACAAACGTCCCTTGGTAGAGGAAAGGGAGAGGAAGCAAAGGCACTTACTAGGTGTAAAAGAAGGTTTTAGGCCAACAGTTAACTGTGGGGACTTTTGCATTCCTATGAAGTGATTAATTATTGGGAGGGAGAGTATGCCTTCCCATTAAATGGAGGCTGTCTTCCTGTCTCTGGGACCTTAGGCCCAGACAAGTGTGTGTGATAAGAAGGAGACTGGCCGCTCTTAGAATGGCCTCTGTGGAAGCTGGTTCCTAGCTATGGCTGCTGGGACCCAAGGGATCCTTAACCCCCACTCCTCCCTATATGAGAGGCTGGGATTGCTCTCACCCCTGCCCTCAACTCCCCATCAATTACACTGGGTTAGAGCGATGAAAAACTGCAAGGCTGCTACAGTTTCCATGACAACAGATGAATCTAAGATCCAGCCCTTCACCCAGCCAGGGCTGCAGGAAGTGTGGTGTGTGTGTGTGTGTGTGTGTGTGTGTGTGTGTTTGTGTACATTCAAGTATGTGGGGGATAATCAGATTGGGACAGAAACCAGGCGCACAGGAAGAGGTAGGGAAAGAGATGAGCAGAGATGGGCCAGAATAGTTGAAAAACAAGCAGCGTGAAGGGAAGGAAGCCACCCTGTCCATGCTCTCACCACTGAAGGACACCTACTGTGTGACAGGCACTAGGCCAGTGCCTGGAAAAGTCCTCCACTTAGCATTGGCTCCCACTAAACATCTGTGGATGGTCGGTGGCCCAATCATTCACATGACCTATTCTCCCCATTTCATAGGTGGGACATCTGGGGCCAAGAGAGGTGAAGTACCATGTGTGAGAAGGGTCTGCCTGACTCCAAGGCCAATGCCTTCTGATTTCATCGAGTGGTCCCTGGCTGAGCACAGAGAAGAGCCTCAGGAACAATGTGGCACCATGTGGCCTGTATATGTGGAAACAGAGAGGATAGGGGGTGGTGGTGGCTAGGAGTTAGCAGGGGCATCAGGGAGAGAGAGGGGCTC
This sequence comes from Erethizon dorsatum, assembly GCA_028451465.1. Taxonomy (NCBI): domain Eukaryota; kingdom Metazoa; phylum Chordata; class Mammalia; order Rodentia; family Erethizontidae; genus Erethizon; species Erethizon dorsatum. Next base: position 120,380,352 of record CM051827.1, read on the forward strand.
ATTAATGGACTCATGACAAATCTATATAAACCCTATTCTTCAGAAAATGGGCTGGCCACAAGTTGGTTCTGGATGATTTTGCCCCCTGCCCAGGACATTTGGCAGTGTCTGGGGCATTTTTGTTGGTCATGACTGGAGCTGTTGTTATTAATGGCCTCCAGTAGGCAGATCCCCTTCCCCCAGCAAAGAATTGTCCTAGCAGTGGTTCTGAGGCTGAGCAGCCCTGGTCTAGGAACATTGGTGACCCTTTCTGCCATGGCTCTGACTCTCCAATTCTCTCTGCTGAGACTGACAGGAGAAGCAGGGTGATGAAGGCGAAAGCAAGGCAGATGGTCCTGGCTTGTAGTTCCCTGCCTGGCTGTGTGACTCTGGGTCAGTTGCTTCAGCTGTCTAGTTCTCAGTTTCCACATGTGCACCGAATGGGGGTGGCTGGCCCTCAAACTCCCGTCTCTCCCAGGGTGCTGTAAAATCTAATGGCATTTTAGATACAGATGCTGAGTGCCAACTGGGAAGTGCTGTGTGCAGGGAATGGGGGATCTCATTAACCAGTGAGTATCTCGATTAGGAAGGTATCATTGGGGTTGGGCAGATGAAGGTCAGAGGAGGAAGGAGGGAGTGGCTGTCTCACTTTCCTAAACAAGTGGCTGCCTATTCTCAGTAGGTAATTCATAAATATACTTTGAACAGAAACTGACACCATAAAGGGGCTATGGGGTCAGGTAGCTCTGGACGTGGTGTGTTCTACCAAGTACTCAACTTATCTATGGAAGTGATGGGCAGACTCATCCTTAGGGTTGAGGCACGGGACACAGCTCTACCCCTGCCATGCGCTCCCCCAGCTCCTCTTCAGGCTGCCTACCTTGGGTACCTGCAAATCAGTCTGCCACCGCTGGCCATCCAGGCTGGTCTGATTGGTGAGGTCTCGCAGCTTGGCTTTCCGCAGTGGGTATCTCCTGGAAGATACTGTGGGCTCACTGGCAGTGGTGGCCCTTGGGCACGGCTTGTGGTTGGTGATCTGGTTGGTGCTGTATGCCCTCCGTCGCTGTGAGAGGTCCAGACCTGGGCAGGGGAGGTGAGTGGGAAGCCATCAGGGAAGGAGAGGGGCTTGCATACCTCCTTCCTGCTTGGAAACATCCTGAGTCCCTCACTGAGAGCCAGCTGGAATGTGAGCGGGCTCTTTGCCAGCATGGGAACCTTGGAAGCTCACCTCATCTGACCTTCATCTTCTTCCCAGCAGATCTCCCTTGTGTCCCCTTCTAAAGGCACAGTGTGCTCCAAACGAACTAGATGAGTGGACAATCGTGTGTGCTTTCTGAGCGTCACACCTCCACACCTTCGCCCAGGCCCTTTCTGATGCCTGGAGGCTCCTCTCCCCTCCCATCAGCCCCCAGGTGAAGTGTTGGTCGAGTGCTTCTCTTCCTAGGAGCCTCGTAGTTGTGGCCCCTGCCACTCTGTTTCTATCAGAGTTAAGGTCAACTGTGTCTCACCAGATGGAGAGCACCTGGAGGGCAGGCCCCAGTGTGAGTCATCTTTGCACCTCACACTGCGCTCGGTAACTAGCCTTAGTGAGTAACTGGTAAGTGGCCTTTGAATGGAAACGAACACGGTGAAGAAGCACTGGAATAAAACAGGTCTAGATTGTCTTTCTGTACTCTGTCTGCCTCTTTCAAGCTCCAATAATTTAGCCGTGTTGCTTAAATCCTCCAAGTCTCAGTTTCCTCATCTGTAAAATAGGTATAATGGTACTCACCTCTGCAGCTGCTAACTGTTCATGGCATTGGTTTCTATACAGTTCTTAGCACACAGTAAGAACTCAGTATAAGGTAGCAATCAATATGGCCTCTCTGCCAAAGGGAGAAGGGCAGAAAGTGCAGAGGACCAACCGTGACTGGTGCTGGAGTCTCCACCGAATGGCCAGGCATGTGTGGCCCGCCCCAGGCTGAAGGGTGCCCCCATGCTCTTGGCGCAGTCTCCACTGTCTGGGCCGACCCCCTCATCCTGAGAGTGGAAGAAGACGGAGCTGCCAGATTCCTGAGAGTGCAGCGTGCTGTACCTGCGCCGCTTGTCCTGGAGGGAAGAGGGAAGAGGGAAGAGGGCTGGGAGTGAGGCCTGATGTTAGGAAGGACCTCCATGGGGCAGCGAAGGGCTTGAAGAACCAGCAGAATGGGAAAGATGTTGTTTGCTTAGGGAGTTTAGGTAGACTTCTGTTCAAGAGATGATAAAAAATTATTTTTCATATCAGTTATGTAGTTTGTATTTTAAATTATTATTATTATTATTATTTTTTGTGGGTACCGGGGAGTCGACCTCAGGACCTCGCGCACCAGGAGGTGCCCATGCCGCTGAGCGATATCACCGGCCCCTTTTTCGTATGTGGGTTCTGGGAGTCGAACTCGGGCCCTTGCGCTTGCCGGGCAGGCGCTTAAGCCGCTGAGCCATCTCACCGGCCCTGTATTTTAAATTATTGACTTCACTCATTAACATTTTAAAAAAGTATAATTCTAAGTGTCATTTCTATCTCCAGATAAGAAACTAAAATGAGCAAAATGGACCACTGGTTCCTTCATTCCATTCCTGATGACATAGACATCCATAGAAATAGATATGTAAATAATACATTATTATATATAAATTAGGTACATGCATGATTTTAGAGATCATTTTTGTTTTATAAAACCTGGATCATACTACTTATATTTATCAGTATCTTGAACTTGGCCCTTAAAAACATTTTGGAAATCCTGCATTTCTTTAATATTTAACTCTATAATCTCCCACTATCCCTTATTGTTGTCCACTTTGTGACCATTTACTTTTGTGACCGTAACATCTTTGATCATAAATATATTACATCACTTTTATTTCTCTGGTTAGATTCCTAGGAGTGGTGTTTTTGGGTTGAAAGACTTACATATTTCTAATTTCATTATTTCTAGCTTGCTTTCCAGGAGGGTTGTACAAGTCATATCGATACCAACAATATATGAAGGTGCTGTTTGTCCAACATCTCCACAAGTGGCAGAAGAAAATCATTCCAATCTCAGGAGTAAGAAAAGGAGAATGGATCTGGCACCTTTGTCAGGTTCCTTCTAGAGGGAGGGTTTGTTGAGGATCTGGCATCAATAACATGACCCTGATCACGGCTCTTAAGAAATTCTATAGCGTGAAAAAATGTAGAGATTTATATAAAATTCAAATTTCTCTTGGAAGTGCATTTGACACAGGGCACACGTTTCTGCATGGTGACAGTTTGTTAGGGCTGAGTGGGGGCTGCCTGACTTAGGGTGTGCTGTCCAGTTTGCCATACTGCCTACCACTCCTATTGCCTCTCCAACTGTGAACTCAGTGATGACTGATACCCGTCACAGCATTGGCTCTTTTTATTTTTACACTAAGTCCTCTTCATAGCTCCCCAATCTCTCTAGGCATTGAGTTTGCAACTCCTTAAAAACAAAATAAGATGAGAAATCCTATAAGAAGGAAGGGAGAGACTCACTAAAAAAGCGAAGATGGGTGAGTAAAAACTCCTTAGACAATCTCTTACATTTTATTTTATTTTATTTTTATTATTTTTTTTATATGCGGTACTGGGAGTCAAACTCAGGACCTCGTACTTGCCAGGCAAGCGCGTATGCCACTGAGCTATATCACCGGCCCAACATTTTATTTTTTTATTACGTATTTATTTATTTTTGAGACAGGGTCTCACTACATAGTTCAGGCTAGCTTTGAACTCTCTATGTAGCCCAGGCTGACCTTGAACGCTCAGTGATCCTCCTGCCTCAGCCTCCCGAGTGCTGGAATAACAGGCATGTGCCATCATGCCCAGCTCTCTCACATTTTAGTATGAATTTTGCCTCCCTTTGAGAAATTCTTTACTTTTATCCCACTTGTGACATCAGATACATGGGATTTATTCATGCAAAGAAATAAAAACCAAATTCATCGAAGGAAATACAAGCTGACAAGAGTATTCTGAGAAGAAAACCTGAGTACAGTTGTCCTTGAACTGAAGTGTGTGTTTTATCATTTAGGGGAGATTGTATGAAATGCAGATTCCTTGGCCTGGCCCTCAGGGATTCTTATTCAGTGAACATGGGTTGGAGTTACGGCTCTTCAGTTTAGACTAGAGTCTTCTACAAGTGGTTCTTCTGCAGGGGTTCTTCAGAACCACACTTTGAGATGGCGGAATTCACATAAGTAGTGTCACTATCAAACACTCATTGCCTGCCAACTTTATCTACAGCTATAAATCTAGTTCCAATCAGTTCCTAGCTGCCATGAACAGAATTCCGTCTAAGCATGGTTTATGGTCATGGGTTCTGGACCCCACTGGCCACTGGAATTTCTAGAATACTTACAGATCTGGGATTGGAGATGTACAAGGAGGCATCACACACAATGCCATACCCCACCAACCGTTCTCCAGGGAAGAGGGTGCTGGTGCTGATAGGTGATATCAGGACCTCGGTGGTCTCAGGGAAGACCCATTCCACAGTCACGTCACTCAGGACTGGGGCCATGGCCTTCTTCAAGGATTTGATCATCTGTTGGGCAGGGTCAGAACACAGTTTGGGGGGGGTGTAAGCAGGGGTACAGATGAGGACCATAAAGATTGTGTGCGTATGAACTTGTGGGCATCGTGGGATATGAACAGGGAGGAAGAGCCAACAGGTCTTGGGTTCACTTGCCCAGCCATGGATTGGATTCTTGAATTCCTGGAATGTCAGAGTTGGAATGGATCTCTGTGGTCATCTGCTCTAAGCTTAACATGTTATAGAGTAGACGATTCGAGGCTCAAAGGATGGCTGACTAGTTCAAGGACATAGAAAAAGTTTGGGTCAGAGCATGGACTGGATAGTGATCTTAAGCAAGTCAATTTGCTTCTCTGGCCCTCAGTTTCCCCTTCTGTTAAAGTGGGAAGGTAGAGTTGGAGGATTATATGAGATGTTGGACGTGAAGCATCTGCCACATGATAGGTGTTCAATAAATAGCAGCTGTGGGTTAGCATCCCCTATACTATTTTCTTGGACATATGGCAAACTTGGAGAAAAGGATTAAGGGTTGTGGTGCCTTAAAGGGTGCGATGGATATACTGTCAGCTCTCCCATAAAGAAGGACCATGCCTTGGTGCTGCAGGGATGCAGTGCCCCAGCTTTTAAGCCAAGATCACATCTCCCCCGGGAAGCCCTCTGCCAGTGATTGAGCAAGACAGTGATTCTAGCACGTGGCCATGCCAGCCCACTGTAGACGTTCAAGTGGGAAATCTTTGCCCCAGAGCTCCCCATTGGGTTGGTGAAGGCCGTGGCAGAAAATTGCAATCAGAGTCTCTCTGCCCAATCTGCTTCCTCCCTTCCTTTCACGAGTGTTGGATCTGCCTTCTAGCTGGAAGACTTTCCTTCTTGTTTCCTCCTTTTCTGTCTTTCACAGATGCTGCCTGCCGATGAACCCCTTTGCTCTAACCTGAGTTCTGGCTCTCCTCCTGGAGGGCCTGGATTTTCTAAGGGTTGGGTTATTTGTGCAAAATGTGCTGGAAGAGAGAGAGAGAGAGAGAGGATTCTTTAATATCTGGGCCTTTTAGATTCTTCTGAGCCATTTTTTTATCATCACGAGGAAGGTGGCCAGTAGTGACCCCAAACACAGCTCTATAGCTATAAACGTGGTGGTTCCTTTAGGAGCCTCAATCGTGCTTGACCAGTGGGTAAAACACATGACTCAGGGGCTGTGGAGTAGGAGATCAGTGTCTTGAGGTTGCTCTAAGAGTTGCTTGCTCTGTGGCTGCCACCCTTCTGGTTCTCATGGGGGGTCAGGGTAGCCTAGTGGAGAGCTCAGATTTGGGCTGAAATAGCAATTCTGCTATTGAGTTTCTGTCTGACTTGTCCGGGCCTCTGAGGTTCCAGCTCTGGAAGAGACCGAGAGGCCTTACTTCCTACCTTGGGCTGCAGCCGCTCTCCCTCCACAAGGAACTCAGCACTGCCTTTGGACACAGATGCCAGCCCTTTCACCAGTCGATGGCAGACATTCAGTCCAATTCCAAAGCTGTAGCACCTGGGGGACAGGGACACAGATGGTGCTATTTGCCAGCCTCTCTGCATCTTTGCCCACTTGAGAGAGGAAAGAGACAAAGCCTGGTCCAGCAGATCCAGCTCAGAGCTGGACCTGCATTCGGCAGAGGGAGAGGGAGAAGGAAGAAGTGCCACCTGTGGGCACTCACGTGCACACACAGAGAGCCCGTGTGCTCCCAGCCAGCGCAGAGTCAGGGCAGCCTCTTCCTACAGTGCTCTCTGGGACTTGCAGGCAGAGGTGTGGGTCACTCCCCCCTCCTGAACTTTTGAGAGTGAAAGGCAAACTTGGAAACCAGTGCACACCATCCTGGAAGCACAGCACTCTGGCTATGGGTCCTGTCCTTTCCCTGTGTCACTGTGCACATTTTGCTCTGGTTCTGGTGCCCCCAGCCCTAGGACAGCCTGGAATAACAGGGCCCCAGACCTCCAGCCTGGGCTGACCTGGTGGAGAAGGCGTGGTTCCGCACCAGCTCCAGCACCTTTCCGGTGTTGCTGATGGTGCCATCTGTGATCAGGAAGAGCAGGCGTGGGTGGCCCTGGTGCACTGGCTGCCGGACGATCCACTTGAGAGGAGAAAAGATGTTGGTGCCACCCATGTCAGCCTGCATACTCTGGATGTTGTCACAGGCCATGGCCAAGCTCTCCTGAAGGGAAGGATTGTGGAAGAGGTAGACAGTCCCCAGGGTCACCCTGTGACATGGGGACTCTAAACCACCCTGGGGAGGAGCTCTTTGTTTCCCTGGCTCTTAGTTCATCCTCATTCCTGCTCCATCTGTGAGAAGAACAGGTGGCTGCTTTTTTGGTGTAACCTACTCCCTACTGATGCCTGAAATGCCACCATTTGTGGTATAGTGACTTAACGTTGTCCTTTCTGGGTTCCTCTTTAAAATATAAGCACCTCTGGAAAAGGTGCCAAGTCAAGTCTCTAACTCCTCAGCACAAATGACATTTCCTTTTCTGATGAGGGAGGCAGCTGATGTGGAGGAAAGAACACTGGACTAAGAAACATAAAACTTGAGTCCTGACACTGATTCTGGCACTGACTTCCTAGGACACTTTGCAGAAATCGCTTTCCCAATTTGGACTTCAGAATTTCCTCTCTCCTGGCCAACATTTTGGGACCCAACTGGCCAAGGATTATTAGCACTGGGTGGATGTCATTGTAGCAAGAGTCGTTTCCTCTGGACGTGTGTCGTCCTGCCCTTGGCTCAGGAAAGATGCTCTTCTGACATCCACACTTAGAAGGGACTGATAAGTAATGGCCTATATCAAAGTCTGATGATGTATTTGTAGCTTTTGAACCAGCAAGACTAGAAATGCATCCCAAGGGAACAATTAAGGATGCATGAGAAATCTATGATACAAAGATGACTAAATGGGAAGAAGTGGAAACAACTTAAAATGCCTAACTCTAGGGCTTTGTGAAATAAGTCCCAACTGTCTGTATAGTGAAATACTAGGCAGCCATTACAATGATATTTCTGGCATGAAAATATGTTCATGACAGCTTGGAAAGTAGTTTATGGATGGAACAGTATGGAATGCCTAATCCTACCTTGATTGAAAATGTGTGTAAATGCATAGAACGAGATCTGGAGGGATTTATACTATGCTCTTCATAGTATTTTTTCTTCTTACTTCTCCCCAACTGATGTAATAATAGGAGATTTTAAATTTTTTCTTTTTTATTACCTAGATTTTAAGGTATGAGACAAACAACATGTATTATCCATTTGTGTATTTGAAAAACTCACAAAATTACTTTTAGTAGAGAAGTAGCTAGTGTGTCCCTCCCTCCCTCCATCATTTCTTCCCTTTCTTCCTTCCAGCCTTCACTCTTTCCTCTTCTTAGGCCTGGTAGGATGCTCTGATTCTGAATGTGCTTGTACAGCCATTGCCTTCTCATTTCAATGTGCAGCTTGAGCCTTGTGGATTCTATCCGTAGCTGCTTCCACAGCCCCTCAGCCACCCGTCCACACCCCAGCCCTCTCCATTCACTTCTTTTTTTTTCTTTCTATATGCAGGTACTGGGAGTCGAACTCAGGACCTCATGCTTGCCAGGCAGGTGCTTATGCTGCTGAGCTATATCATCAGCCCTCCATTCACTTCTTTAGTTCCACCTTGCACAAGTCCCTCATCCTCATGAGAGTGAATCTTCAGAGTGACAGGCCATGGGTTTGTCTCCTCCCTGCTCTCTCCCTAAGCCTCATCTCTGTGCACTCACTTTGCCCTGTGTATTATTTCATTAAAGAGGGGAGATGTCAGAAAGCCGGATGTCAGGAATTGCCTAAGCTGAGATGGGTTCTCTTTAGTTTTCTGCCCCTGGATGTGACCTGGTCTCTCTATGGGTCAGGAACTTCTGAGGCTGGTACCAGAGTTACCTCTTCCTTTTCTCTCCTCCCATCTGCTCCTTACCACCTATCACCCTCCTGGTCCTGTTCTTACCTCATTGTAGGTCTGGCTGGAAGGGAAGAGGGTCTTAAATGTGGATCCAAATCCAATGACGTTGAAGAGGCAGGTTGGCATGAGGCTCTTAAGGGCCACCAGCATGGCATCCTGGTGGGCAAGAAAGGAGTTTTCAGGTTCAGGCAAAGGCTCCTGCCACCACACACCAGTACTCTCATCCCAGCTTAGGAGCCACCTTCAAAAGGGCCTGTCACCTGCTGTCTGCACCCAGCACCTCCGTATCCTTCACATCATGAAACTGGCTGATTCTAACCAGAGGCCGGATCAGAGCCATTATCATAAAATCTCTCAGCCATGTGGTTGGTCTGACTTCTCAAATCCACTCTGCGATGGCTCGCCAGTTCCATTTCACCCCTTGCTGACCCCGAGAGGAGGGAGCACCCACTCTCTTCTGCCAAAGCCAAAATGACATCTAGGGGAGGAAAATGGCTGGTGCAGGTCATGCTGTTGATGGAGTGGCTTCTGGTTCCCATGAGGGCCTCTGAATCAGAGTCACACTATCATTAACCAGTGATGAAACCCTAGGAACAGTCTCTTTAGTTCATGTTCGTTGAATGCAAAGGATGTATTTTATATGCAGTACCCCACTAATCTTCACAATAGCCGGCACATTTGAGGCAGGCACATTTATTATCCCCATTATATAGAAGACAAGATTGAGGCACAGGGGGCTAAAGTGACTTGTTACGTAGTGAGCGTCCAGGTGGTAAATAGTGGATCCAGGATTGAAGCATGTGTCACTTTGCCTTCAATGTCTATGAACATTAGTGAATCTTAACGTATGAAACTAGGTACCAGCAGACCTCAATAAAGGTATGTTGAAAAAATAATGACAAGAAAGGTGGTGGGTTGATAGCAGAAGCAAAAGTGGTGATAATTATGACACAACCCAATGATAAATATCAAGCACTTAACATGTGCCAGTCATTGTACTAAGCACTTAAATAAATCACTTTTGATCTCTGATTGTATTTTAGCATAATGTTTAAACAAATACAATTTAAAGTTAAAACCTATCTGAGTGTAAATACCACCTTTACCATTTCTAACTTGACCTTGGGCTAGTTATGTCACCCCTTTGAGTCCCAGCCTGAAACACATTCAATAAGGAGATATATATTAATTTTAATATTTAAAAAAAAATTTTTTTGTGGGTACCGGGGGTTGACCTCAGGACCTCGTGCGCCAGCAGGCGCCCGTGCCGCTGAGTGATATCACCGGCCCTTTTATCGTATGTGGGTTCCGGGAGTCGAACTTGGGCCCTCGCGCTTGCCAGGCAGACACTTATGCCACTGAGCCATCTCACAGGCCCCAATATTAATTTTAATAATCCTATTTTATAGATGAAGAAACTGAGGCTCAGGAGGGTTAAAGAATTGCACTGGATCGTAAAACCTAAGAATATGACCTTGACTTTCAAATATAGCTCTGAAGTCTTTATTCATGTCAGCTCTGCCTTGGCGCAGAGCTGGGAAATAAATGTCTCCCCTTCACCCCCACATAGTTTATTGATGGCACCCCAGGGATCTCAGCATGGCTTTCATGGGAAACAAACTGCCATCCTCCAAAATCTAGAAGCAAACAGCTGCCAATGGGTTCTGGCAAATTTCACAGCATACAACCTTCCAGGCTGCACAGCCCCACAGCCCCTCTCCCATCCCCCTCTGCAAACATTAATATTAAACACTCGCATGAGCGTCCTCTCTGTCTCTCTTCATTGCTTGTGTCAATACATTTTATGTCTCTGCAAAAGAAGTCAATATCTGCTTTTTTCATTAGCCATTAATGTATATTCCTGCTAGCAGGAGGCTCTGCTGATCCATACAGATTGTCTCCGCTCACACCTATTAGAATTTTTAAAGCCATGTTTTTGGCAGCAAGTGGCAGCTGAAGAATGAGACCAGCTGCAGGAAATTAAATTGGCTGAACTTTCCTCTTTGGCATGGGCTGTTTGGATTTATATTCTTTCCCTCATCCCTAAGCCTAGTTTCTCCTAAAACTTCAACACAATGGGACTGCCATGAATGGCTCAAGCAACCCCCCAGTAACCGTATTGTCTGTAGGGAAAGAGGTGTGTGGCCTGAGCAATTTCTGTGCTTTTCTTTGAAAGGGTCATGTTTAGCAGAATGGGCTGTACCCGTGCAAAGCCATTTGTGAAGGATGACCTCGAGCTTAGTGAACTGAACTGGAGAAAAGCAAAGGAGACTCCAAGGGGAAGGGGATTGAAAGATGAGCTAGAGAAAGTTCTTGTCAGAGAATTTTGGAGTGCAAAGATTGGAAAGGGTTTTAGTTAAAGGATTAGATTTCCACCCATAAACCAATTCTATTTAACTGATAGTAACTTCCTGGAATGCTGGAATGAGGAAATTATAGAGAAACTGAGTCCAGGCTTAGCAGGAAAAAAAAAAGTCACAATAAATTATTGATGTCGCCTGGGGTCAGGAGAGGGAAGCAGAGGGACAGGTGATATATACTTGCCTTCCCTGAATTAATCTTTCCTTTTCATTTTACAAAAAGGACAAATGAAGGCCAGCATTGGGAATCAATTTGTCCAAAGCCACATAGTGCAGTCCAGTGGTAGAATCGATCCTAGGCCACATGCATTGATTTTTTTTAAACCATGTCATACAGTAGAAATGATATAATCAGAAAAGAGAGCTTTTACAAATGGAAGCACTTGGATAATTTCCCCTTAAGTGATGGAAGGAAAACGAAGCACCGAGGCCAAGATATAGAAGGCTCGGGCTCCCTCACTAGAATTGTACTCAGTTTCCTTACCTAGTAAATGAGACTACGGATGAAATACCCCTCAGGACTGCTTCAGGTTTGTAATCCTATGATGTTCTAGCATAACTGAGGAAATGTCTTACAGATCAACATAGCTGTGGAACGGAATATGGAGGGTCATACACGCCTGGAGCGGGATTCAGCACTCTGGCACCACGGACAGCTCCCCGCCCTTATTCTTGACTTTGGTGGTGGGTGGGAGGTGGGGAGAAGGTTCCAAGGAGCCCTACATTCCAGCGTCAAGATGCCTCGAATTAGACCTCGGGTCTCATCTATGATTCCCTGTCATACTTCAAGACAGAGCCTAGTCGTGACAAAGATGAGGAGGTAGCTGGCTTCACAGATGCCACCTAACCCCTCCTCTCCTTGCCGAGCCTGTTGCCCTGGAAATAGGAGCCTGCTCCAAGGACAAACTGGGGGAATTTTCAGGTGACAGAAGAACCCCACTCTCTTCTTGTTGCCTCATTCTTTGTTTTCTGGAACTACAATCCCTTACCCAGTCCAATAAACAGACTGAAGGCTTTTTATACATAAACACAGAGCTAGACCCTGTGGGGAGCAATAGATGAGACATATCTGGTTCTTTCTCTTAATGAATTCATAACTCCAGATGGGAAGACAGAGATCTACAGAAGTCAAAATACGAGGGAATGTTGGATGATGCCATAATCAACATGAATAATCTCCCATGGGGGAGGGAATACTTCTGGATGGGCAGGCAGGGTTCTATTGCTCTTTCTTCCACACTCCTGCTGAGCTCTCCTTAGCAGAGAGGTAAAGCTCCAGGCATTCTGCCTGTGTCCCTCACTTGACTGTAAGTTGCTTGAGGGCAGCAACTGTTTTTGCATCCGAGGCATTTGAGAGAAAGAAGAGCCAATCTTTTCTTCCAGATTCTATCCATTCCTTGATGGCAGTGCCATGTGCAATGAATCTCTGATGTCAGCTGGTGGAGAGTCAGGTAGACTTGGGTTTAATCATAGACCACTAACAGTGTGACTTCGGGTAGATGGCCGTAACTCTCACAATCAGTTTTCCCTTATGGTAAATGGTGACAATGGGACCAACCTCCTAGGATTATTGTCTGGATTAAATACCAAGCTTTGCATTAAATGGTTTGCACAGTATCTGGCACATAGCAGATCCTCAGAAAGTGTTTGTTTCCTTCCCCTCTTCTCTGCATCCCTTCCTACTCATCATTAGTGAGGCGCCTTAGCCAGAGCAGTCATGCAACAGAAGTTTATAGAATGCCAAGGGCAGCTATTGACGACTTCATTCATGACTTCAATGGACAACAGTTCTGCCTCTGCTCACATCACTTAAGGGTTTTATTTTGGTAGCAAAGAGAGCTTGGGTGTCTTTGTTTATACTGATATATATTTTTTAATGTACTGATACATATTTAAAAAGTTGTTTCTTAGAATAGAAAGTACTGAGGAAGCCAGGTCTGTGGGGCACAGCTGATTTATCCTGGAACCTGGGTCCCTGGGGAGGGGACTTTGTGGCAGGTACCTTGACACGGTGGATGTTGGTCCCGCTCATACTGTTGCTCCTGTCAATGAGGAAGATGAACTCCCCATGGGTCTTTCTCAAGTTTGGCTGTGCAGACTGGAGGTCAGGGCAGAAGTTGAGCATGATGACCGAATGGTGGGGAATGTCTTTGTGGAGGCGTTTCCGGATGATTTCTGTCTGGAGGAGAAAGGGAAACCCTCTAATTTGGGCAATCATGGGGTCCTGAGATACCTCTGGGGACACATACTGGTCCTTCATCACTTACCAAGTATTATCTAGATCTTAATTGTACTCTGCACCAAAGACCTCCAGACCAGATGTTCTGGGCCCCTCTGTCTGCTGGACACTGACAGGTTGCAATGACAAGCCTAGGCTTTGGAGGCAGCAAGACCTGGGCTTGAATCCCAGCTCTGTCCCTGTCCAACTGTGTGAACTTGAAAAAGTTCCTCCTCTGGTTTTTCTGCCTTTGTAAAATGGGGCAAATACATCTACCTTTCAGGGTGATTGTGAGAACCAACTGAGTTTATGCACAAATGTGGGCTCCCTCAGTTGAATGACGGTCTCTTTTGCTTTTCCATTCAGTGCATAAACCACTCTTTGACTCATCCTGGCCATCAACTTAGTTTCCCTGATTTGCTAATTTTTTCCCACTGATAAATTTTTACTCATCCGTTAAATTTTACCTGTATGATAAGCCTTCCCAGATCTTACAGGAGGAGTTGTGCACTTACTTTCCTCATCTATGGAAAGTGTGCCTACCTCACGGAATGGATTAGATGCCACACTTGGAAGGCCTGCTGCCTGGCAGAGTACTTGCCGTCATTGCTACTGCTTTGGATGCTGTTATTTGCCTTGGAGCTCCGGCACTTCTCACCCTGAAAGCAGATTTGCACCTCTGCCTCCCCTCTAGCTTCCATGCTACCTGAAGGCCGGTATCACCTTAGTCCTTTCTGCATTCCCAGGACTTAACACAGTGCCTGGCTGGAGATGGATCAGGAAGGACAGCGCCTTCATTCTTTGTCTTTTTATGTGGCCTCCTCGCAGGCCCTGAGGTCACACGCTGCTGCTCTTCCTGACTTTCTGCTCATCTCACTCTGCACGAATCTCATTTCCCCCATTATCACTTGGTTTTCTCCCTCTCTGTCTCTTGATCTGACTGTCTCTCTGGGAGCACATTTCTCTTCATGTCTGTTTCTTAGTTTCTATTTGGGTTCTTTCCTCGTCTCAGCAGATGACATTACCCAAAGACCTAGCGACTGTTTGTGATCTTTCTCTCTCCCTTGTCCTCCAGCAGAGGGTGAGCAGTCCTGCCACTAAAAGACAGCCTGAATGTTTCCTCTGCTTTCTCTCTCCATTGCTAACACCCAAGTTCAGGACAGGATTTCTCGATGGACCTTTGCAACTGTCTCGCACTGGCCTCTTTCCCCTCTTTCCCGCACTGGCCACTTTCCCCATGGTCCATTTTGCATAGAGTAGCCAGAGTGGTCATTCTTGGCATTCTCCTGCTTATGCAACAGCCTCCCCTGGCATTGTACACCATGGCTGATGAAGCCTTCACTGGCCTGACCCCTGCCTGCTGGTCCGCTTCATCTCTACCACAATAGCCTCTGTTTGCTAAACAGCTTGCCATTATTCTGCTTCAGTCCTTTGCATGAATTGCACTCTCTGCCCACTCTGCTCAAGGTGGGCTCTTCACCATCCACCAGGTCTCATGCTCAGACAGACATCTGTGAAACACCTGGCTAAAGAGCACTCAGCGCCAGTCGCTCATTATCATATCATGTTTTTTCTCCCATACCTCCCCAAACTGATCTCGCTCATTTGTTTACTTTTTGTCTGTCTCCTTCTTCTAGAATATAAGCTCCAAGAAGACAAAGGAATGTGTCATTTTCAATGTTGTCCCTCTAATGTCTAGAACAGTGCATTGGACATTTAGTGTTGATTGAATGCATGAGAGAACGAATCTGTGTGGGTCGCTTTTGTCTGCCGTGGATCTAGATGTGCATATTTTTGTGTTTTCCAGTCTTTGTCTCCCTCTGTGTTATCTGGGTTCTCTTTGCTAAATCACAGTTTTTGACAACTTGTTCCACCCATGCTTCCTGAGTGATGTTCGTCCTCTGGTTGTCCCCAACTTGACTTCCTTCTTTCCTGGGGATCTCACCTTTTCTCCCACATGGAGCCCCTTTGTCAAAAGACACTGTTCAGCCTGGCTCTTTTGATGACAGTGCCCAAGGCAGCAACGGTCACATCTGCCAGTGAAAAGAGTCACCTCCAGGAACCCGATTACTGCCTTGCAGAGGGACGAGTGGGTGCCTTGGCTCAGGATTCTCTAGTGTCTCCTCAAGCTGCCATTATCCAATTACAATAAACTCGTCACTTCTTAGCAGCTGCGGGTTGATCGCTGTCATCCCTGGAGCTCATGAGAATACAGGGTATTTGCATAACCAACCCAACGTGGCAAATTAATTCTCATTTGCTGCAGCAGCTCCAGAGCTAATTGATTTAAGGTTTGGCAGGCAGAATGGCCAGCCCCAGGCCTGGGAGACCCATGGCCCACCCCCTCACCACATTCTGCATTTCCTAGAGCTCAGTGGTACTCCTGAAACTGCCACCCCCACTCTGAGAACCTGGCTCAAGTTTGTCCCAATTGATTCATTTGAGTGAGCAGGTGTTTCCAGGGGGTCTCCAAATACAGGGATGATATGACAGGCATCAAGTCACCCATGCTTTCCCTCTGCCATCCCTCCTATCCCCCTCCCAGCAGGTGCTTCCAGCAGGGCTCTAACAATGGGGACAATAGGAGCAGTGAGCTGTCCACACTTGCCTGTCCACTTCCCTCCTTACTACCCACCTATGCCAGCCAGGCCAGTAGGGAACTGAAGGGGCTGTTAAGTCCAGCTAAGCTTCCCCCCATGTGATTGATTCTGATTCCTAAGCCTCACTGCCACCAAATCTAACTCCTGAGATAGAAAACCTCCTCTTCCTCCAGCTCACTAGCTGTCTTTGAGTGCTAACCTCAGTTCTCACTATGTCCACAAAGGGAGCCCATCATTCTTCAACTTGGCATTCAGGATGCTGCTCAGTGTGCAGGGCAGGTGTGGAAGAGATCGTGAGGTACAACTTGTGGCTCAGCCTCCCACTGCTCCCCCTGGCCCTCCTTCCTTCCAAGACTGCTTATCCCTTAGCTTCATGGAGGGGGTTGGGGAAGGCAGAGGTAAAGGAGCTCTCTCAGGCTCTCCTGGCTCTGCCTTTATCCTTTTCCTTTATGTACTAGCAAGTGAGGACCCCAGATGAGAAGGTGGAGTCCCAGGAAGTAAAGACAGAGCTGGGAGGGCACCCAGTAGTAGGGATGGAGTTGCTTGGAGAAGGCCGGGACTATTTCTGCCACCACCTGCATGTTTTGCCTGATTTAGGCTCCTTGGTGCTAGGAGAAGGTGACCTGGCTGGAGATGGAGGATTGAAGGTTAACTGGTGCTTTTATTTTTTTCCCAGTGCTGGGAATTGAACAGGGCCTTCTTACTGAGCTACATCCCCAGCCCTTTTTATTTTTATTTTTAATTATTTTGAGTGTCTCGTTAAGTTTCTAAGTTGCTCAGGCTGAGCTCAAACTTGCTATCCTCCAGTCTCCACCTCCCGGAGTGCTGGGATTACAGGTGTGCACCATCATGCTTGGCTGAATGCTGCATTTGGAAGTCCATTTCCAACTGCCCTGCAGTACCCCAGTCCCTGGAAGGAAACACTTCTTGTCCAGGCTCTGCCACCAGCTTGCTGTGTGACCTCAGTCCCCACCTCAGACCCAGTGTCCACATGTGTTCACAGAGACCAAGTTTCCAGTGCAACCCCAGCTTGGCCACAGTGGCTCACCTTCCGTTCCGCGCTGCTGTCCTTCTTCGTCCCTTTAATGAAATTGGTTCTCCCCTTCAAGTGTTGGTCAAACTCTGCCAGGGTCATGTCCCCTTTCTCCATCAGGACATGTGGCATGTGGGGCTCTGTGAGAGGAGACCAACTTTCAGAACTTGTTGGGGGTGTGAGGGGGAAGCCATGGGCCTTGGTTTAGGGGCAAGATCTTCATGGGGGTGGGCTCTTGTTGGAAAAGCGGGTGGAGTTGCTGCCTGCCAGAAGCCGTATGTGGCAGGAGGAAGAGCCCTTAACCAGGAGGCAGGAAAACGTAATGCCGGTGAATGGTTCTCTGCCCTGTCTGAGCCTCAGTTTACCCATGTATAAAAAGGAATAGGGGCCAGGCCAAAGAACTCTTGAATCTTTTCAGCTCCTGACATTTTTTGAATTCTTGAGGAGACAGAGTTGCACCTTGAAGGTACAGAGCTGCCAGGGCCTCTGTGAGCTCAGAATTTCAAAGAACCTCTATTCAGCCAAGCAAGGGGCAAAATGTCCAGTGGGGAGATGAGACCCTGGGCTTCTGGAGCTGGGATCAGAGCAAGAAATACTTGGTTCAGGCAGCTATAACCAAATTTCCCAGGTGGCAAGTGGTTAGTCTCTTCCCCTCTGCCACACACCACCCTGACCCTTGCCCTGGCTGGGCCCTCCCTCCCATGTGAGCACCATACCGCTGGGGTGGATGAGGATCTCCACGGGCCGGTCGAAGGTGTGCTTGTTGGCCAAGGTGATGATGATGCTTTTGGCCGAGCGTGCAGATGGGGCAGCGTCTGCGCGGATTTCATGTGTCGGACTCTCCACCCCTGAGTGACACAGAAAGTGGGCATGGAGTTTCAGGAGCCTCTGGAGAGGAAGGAGCTGAGTGGGGGATACCAAAACCCATGCCAGAGGTGACTGACATGCCATCCCCATCAGAGGCTCCTGGCATTCTGTGTGGCCAAGGACTGGACTCCACAATGTCCTCATCTGCAAAGGTTGGGCTTAGATAGCTGTGTGTAATGGCTTTTCCTGCCCTAATTGCAGGGTCTGAGGGTCAGAGGAGCTGCTTCCTTTCAGGGCACACAAAGCACCTAGCAAATGACCAAGTAGACAGAGCTCAATGCTCCATGGGTGGTTGCGTTTTGGTGGGTGTTCCATGAATGTGCCTTGCATTGGAATGAATGCGTGCTGGTAAGAAACCACATTCTAGAGTCCTTTAAAACCCAGAGGGGGTTAGAGGAGAGAAGCATCAGTGTGATGGTTCTCAGCCCTGGCTATAACAGAATAGCCTAGGGAGCTTTTAAACTGGGCCTAGCATACACCCCAGAATCTCTGGGGGGGGGCGTTAGCTGTGGTATGTTTGAAATCTCCCCAGGTGAGATCAGGGAGGATATTTATGGCTGCGGCCTCCAGGAGAGGATGAAGAGCCACGATTCCCCAAGGGATATTTCCCGTTGCAACTGCTGGAGTGGAGCGGCCTTGAAAGCTGTCCCAGAGAAGGGTTCATCTTTGAGCTGCTTGTTAGGGGAGTCGATGGGGGGGGTCCTACAGCTCTGCTGCTTTAGCTTGTCTTCTGCCTGGGCCAGTGCCCAGGGCTCCACTGCCCTCCCTTTCCTCCATCTCCCTGCAGCTTTGGGCCGGAAGCCCTCTCCACTTCGGGGATCCCGCCCTGCCACCTCCCAATCTGGGCAGCTCCCTGTCACCTGCAAGCAGACATGGCCCACGGATCTCCAGTTGGAAGTTGAAGTCATACTCCATGGGGTTGGACACCTCGGTGTCCAGCAGAGTCGCCAGGCACAGCTTGTTCCAGGAGTCCAGGGCCTGGGTGCCATAGCAGTGCGTTTCTTTGCTGGGAAGGTGCCACAGAGAGGAGGAGGAGGAGGCAGTGGGCACAGAGGCAGGGCCAGTGGGGGAGAGGGGCACGGGGGAGGGCTGTGAGACTTGGGCACCAGCCACCCAGGGCCTGAGGGGCTCCCTTCCATCCCCGGGTCTTGCTCTCCCACTCAGCCTGACCCCAGGAGGGCTAGCGTGCCAAGAGAAACCACGGCTACCTCCGAGGAGCACCGTGAGAGGTCAGGTACAGGTGCGGTGCTCCAGTGCAGCTACTCTCATCCTTCTCACCAGAGCCCTGTAGGGAAGGATCAGCCCCCACCCCAGCCTGCATGGCGGTGCTGAGACTGGACGAGGTGAGGCGGCTGACATCCTGGCCCGGGGCTGCCTGGCTCCATGGTGCAATGGTTTGCATCACATCACATGGCTTCTTTAATCCCTCCTGTCTGTGAGCTGGGAGCCCTTGGATAAGACACTCCTCTAAATGCTGGCTTTTGCATCCTTTCAACAGGAACAACACTCGCAGCACAGTGTCTATCACCTGCGGGAATGCCCTCGCTTCCGGGCCCTCACTGGGTTATGCTCCATCTGTCTCTGACCCTGCTCTGTTCCCCTCCTCTTTACAGGCACAGCCTCTGGGTCTTTGCTGTATGTCTTCAAGTGTGCACGTATCCTGGTAAAATACATGATGGTCTCTGGTGGCTGTGTTTTAAGTGGACAAGAACATGCTATCATGACTCTTATTCATGCTCTTACATTTATTTTTTTTTTTTTTACTCAATTTTTTCTCAGTACTGAGTATTGAACCCCAGAGCCTTTGCCCTGAACTACATCCCAATCCCTTTTTAGTTTTTGTTTGAGGCAGTGTTTCATTAAGTTTCTAAATTGCCTAGGCTTGGCTTGAACATGTGCTCCTCCTACCCCAGCTTTCTAGAATGCTGGGATTATAGTCATGTGTCACTATGTTTTTAAGCTGTGTCCAGGTGGCTGTCAACAAAGTTCTTGCTCACATGGTGCCACTTGGGGGTGTCCATTACCATGTACCTGTTTGCTCCTGCCTCTACCTCCCTGTACCCACAATAACACCACCATGATGAATATGCTTGCCCATGTCACCTTTGGCTGTGTGAAAGACTTTCTCTGGTGTTCCTGGGTCAAGGGCAGGGGCTGAGTACTGCCAGATTGCTTTCCAGGTCCAGCTTCCATGGGCAGTAAGCTAGTGTCCCCTTCTCTCCATGGCCCCACTAATACTCGGTATCATATGGCTTTTTTATTTTCTTTCTGGTGTCAATCTGTCCTAAGAGTCTGCTGGAATGGGTGGGAAGTTTAGCAGGACTGCCCTGGGCCAACCAGGGCTTCCTGAGCCTCTGTCCCCAATTCACCCAGGTCCTGCCTCGCAAATGTACCAGGCTCGTAGGCAATGGCAGTGCTTATGAGCATGACACATGGGGGTGGCATTCGCTGGCCTGAGACTGTCTCGTGCCACCAACTTCTCTGGGTGCCAGGTATTTTCATCCTGGCCTTTAAGGCCGTGCCATGACCCTTCTCCTTTCCCTTCCTATTCTGCCAGGAGAGTACAGGGGAACTGTCCTGCTACTGGGCTTTCCATTCTCTCCTCCTGCCCTGCTGGAGACCCTTTAAATGGCTCCTTGTTGCTTTGGGAGAGAAATCCAAAGTCTTGGCAGGGCCCAGGGCATCTCAGGCCTTGGAGCCTCACTGGATGCCACCTGTGCTTCAGCCCCTGACTGGAGCCCTGTCCTTGCTACCTCAGGGCCTTTGTCCCTGCTGCTGTCCTGTGCAGGGGCCTCTCTGTGCCTACATCCTCCTCATCTTCAGCTGTCATCAAAGCCCGGGCTGGTCTCTAGACACCCAGGTTGGGTCCTTCTTTTAATGCCTCAGCCCAAAGAACTTCTTCCTCATGCACTTTTTACATAATTGATTATATATTCATTTATGTAATAACTAGTTACATATTTAAATGCAAAATGTACAATGATTCCTTCCTCCAAGTTCCTGAACAGGAGGGACCATGTTGGTTTCTTTCCCTATCTTTAACACCCAGCTCAGTGTCTAGCACAGAGTAGGTGCTCAGAAAATACCTCTTAAGTGAATTGAAAAAGAAACCCTGGGAATTCTGATTCTCAGCTGTCCAAACCCTAGCACTTCCGCCAGTACCAATATGGGACCATTTCTGGGGCATTTTAAAGTGCTCTGAAGAAGGGAAGCAAATCACTCCTAAGGGGGCAACTCTCAGGCAGAGCCCCACCTTCTACTCCCTGTCCCACCACCCACACCTGCTCCCTTGGCCTGAGGGACTCCACTGCCCAGCTGTGGCCGGGCCTTGGCAGGGCCACCTTACCCCTGGGCCTGTGGGTTGGAAGGGCCAGCGCTCTTGGTGCAGAACTGAGGCACCGTCGGGGCACAGATGGCAGGCAGGAGGACCCTCACAGCCCCGCTGGGCAGCGTCAGGAGCTCCGATGAGGTGCTGATGAAGACGGTGACATTCTCCATGGGGGTGATGGTCCCCAAGTTGACCACGAACAGGACCCGCTCCAAGTCCTCATCCAAGGCCACCTTTCCCGGTGTGCAGGAATGAGGGGCGATGGAAACCCCCTCTTGCAGAATGTCCCCTAAGTGCCAGGCTGGCGTCAGGGGCTGTGCATATCATCTCTGATCCCCTCAAAGTTTGCTGCGGGGGAGGTTCGAGCAGCCCCACTTTGCTGATGGGAAAACAGGCCTGGTGTGGAGCCGTGACTTGCCTAAGTCACTCAGTAACTGACACATTGAGGAGGATGTGAATTCACATGGGCTTGACTCCAGGCCTGTGTATCTTCCACTGTACTTGCTGGGAGTGGGGGACTTGGATCCATACCCCCCCACAGAGGGTCACATTTCTTTCCCACAAACCTTACCCCCCACCCCAAACCCAACTGAAGCATCCCTACCTCTGGGATCCATGCTTTTGGTCGTGTTCTTTCCTCCTATCTGAAGGCCTCATTCCTTTATCTCTATTTAGTCACTCCTACCTATCCTACAACCTCTCCAGGAAAACTTCCCTGGTCTCCAATCTGTTCCTCTCTTTCCCCATCTAACATTATGGAGAACTTTCTTTTCAACCTCCCATCTTGGTCACTCTTAAGCGTGTCCCATGTATCCTTCCAGGTCATGAGAAACCACAACTTGAGGGGAAATTTGCCTGACACATGGTGAATGTTCGTTTAAAGATTCTTGAACATCTTAATGATCAGGTAAACAAACTTCACCATGGTTATAGAGCCCATGGTCAGAATCTCTTACATCACATGATGCTTGGTCTGGGTCCAAGCCCCAGCTGAGCCACTAGCACGCTGTGTGACTTTGAGCCAGTCATTGTCTTTCCCCGAGCCTCAGTTTCCTCCACAGCAGGACTCAGTAGTCAGGCTTTGGGTACTTAACTATGCTGTGAGTGCTCTGCATGGACCGTCTTGGTTGAGCACTGGGTGTATAATTATTCCTTTTATAGGTTAGGCTAATTTCTTATCTAAACTCACACCACTTGTAAGCAACAAGCTAGGGAGTCAGATTCTGGGGTGACTCATTCCACAGCCTCTGAGCTTGAAGGACTTGCTATTCTGTTCTCTAGAGATGCCTTAAAAATCCTTTTGTTGGGCTGGTGAGATGGCTCAGTGGCGTAGGCGCCTGCCTGGCAAGCGTGAGGTCCTGAGTTCGACTCCCAGTACCCACATAAAGGTAAAAAAGGGGCCGGTGATATCGCTTAGTGGCACAAGCGCCTGCTGGCAAGCGAGGGGTCCTGAGTTCGACTCCTGGTACCCACATAAAAAAAAACAAAAAAACAAAAAAACCTTTTGTTGCCTGCCCTCCTTTGATCCTCACCACATTTTAGAGACAAAAACAGGAACACTGCTCTGCTTACAGGTAAGGAAGCCCAGGTTCAGAGAAGTTAATGATTGGCCTGGGGGTCACACAGGATCCCATCTCGAGATTCCTGGTTGCGATTCAGTGCTGTCTCTGGCCCATCCCATTGCTGTCCTAGCTATCTGCCCAAGGCTCCAGCCCAGGCAGCCTCTAGCCCAGCCCCTGCTATGACCTTTTGGGTCTCCTTACCTATGACAGTCAGGGATCGGGCACAGGAGGCATCCAAGTAGCTGCTCTCCAGCTTGGCTTTGTCCTTGATCTGTACCTTCACGACGCGGTCAGCAATGACTGCCTCAAAGCCGATCACCGTGGTGTACTCATCCAGCAGATACACGAAAAGGCCTGTGGGAGGAGGTCCAGCATTGCAGGGTGCCCAGCCCTGCCCTGCACGTACACCCTGCTCCTGGCAGAGAACCTGAGCCCTTGATCTGTACGATGGATGGGACTCAGGGTAGCCCTTAGAGGACATAAATTATGGTCCAAATCCAGGCCCTGTCTGGTCTCCCAGCTAGGGGACCTGGGATAAGACACATAGCTTCTCTAAACCTCATAGCCCATCTGTAAGATGGGCTGCCATAAGAATCAAAACAACAACAACATCAGGAACAACAACAACAACAACAAAACAATACCTACCGTGTATTAAGCTATGTGCCCCACACTACATATGTGCCACACTATTTTTATACCTCAGGGCTTCTCAAACTGTAAGAGCACACGAATCACCTGGGGCTCTTGCTAAAAAGCAAATCCAGAGTTTGCTGGTAAGCCCTCCACAGACCCTGACTTCCTGTCCCTCTGAGTCTCAGTTTCCTCATCTGTAAAATGTGAGTGAGTGAGTCCTTGTTCCTCCTGTGTTGGAAGACTGAGCTGTCTCTAAGTTGTTCAGGTGGGTCCTGTTGTAAGTCTCCTCCTCTAGATTCCCTCACACAGAGGACCGGGGCCATCTGCTCTGCCCAGACCTCTGAGGGGAAGAAAGTCTCCTTGCAGGTTCCCTTCAGCCAGGGTCAGTCCTCTGGGCAGCCCTGGAATGGGGTGGGGTGGGGGATTGGAGGTTTTTTAGGTTAGGAGACCCCATCACTGTAAAGGAGAAGGGCATCTTGGCCACAGTTAGCCTCCTGGCCAGCCTTCTGCCACGCTCTTCTTTGTGGAATGAGAGGCCTTTGATTTACAAATGACCCTAGCAGGCCACCTTCTGTCCCCACCCTGACTGCTTCACGCTGATGATTTGTATTCACAGGCTGTCATTCAGTCCCCGCTGCCCTTCCTCCTGTATTACCTCATCCTCTGCTCTTTGCACCCCCTGGCGTCTGGACAGGCAGAGAGGAGCATCCTGACTTCGTGGGGGACCAGGGCTTCCCCAAGGTCATAGGAGCCAGAGCTCATGGCTGGGTCTCCTGTCTTCGGCTGGGTCCTGACTCCTCTCCTGTGGGGAGGCTCCCTGCAGAGAGGGCAGCACTGACCATTTGGCTCGGTGACTATACCTGTGTCCCAAGTGCTGGGACAACTGGTCGGGGCTGGGGCTGAGCTCCATGGCTCAAATCCTAACCCTCCTATTGGCTTTGAGGCCTGTGGAGCAGACACAGAATTCCTATTTTACAGATAAGGAAACTGAGACTCAGAGGTCACCACACTTGCCCAGTGTCAATCATCTAGTAGATGTCAGAATGGGCACTCAGCATGCAGGAGCGAGGCCTTGGGGAAGCCCCAGTAGGGGTTCTTACCCTGGAAAGGTTGAGCCTCCAGATTGCCATAGGTGAGGGAGGCGGTCAGGCCCAGGGCGTAACCGCTGACAAAGGAGGTGACATCAGATGCGGTGAGGGGCAGGGCTGCCCCAGTGATGCGGTTCAGCAGGCCAGGCATCCCGCCGGCTACTCAGGGCCTGCAGGAGACAGGGCAGACAGGACGTGGGGAGAAGTCCTCCATTCCTCTCAAAAACACTTTTCCTACCCTGCCCCCATCCTTGGCAATCAGAGCCTCAGTCTCTTCATTTTCCCAAAGGACCTCCCAGTTAGCAAGCCCATGACCACTACAAATATTTCCTGAGAGAAGTCATCATTCTTTTTTCCCATTTCACAGGTAGAGAAATCAAGGCCTGCTGGGATTCACTCTCAGTCAGGGATAGAGCCAAAGCAGCTTCCTCTCCAACCAGGAGATCCTCCCACAGTCTGCTAGGATGGGCTCCCACCTCCTCCGTTTGCGAGTCCCATGATGCCTAACCCTCAGATTTTCCTCTGCGAAGTGAGGGCCCTGGCATGGCTCACCCAGGCAGGCCCCCTTCCCTGGATACTGCAGACACACGAGAGAGAGGGTAGCCATCATTCCTCCGGGTGTGTCTTCCCTGCTACCTCTTAGCACTCCCCATACCCAACCCATCACCAGGGCTTGTGACCTCTCTCTAAAGAAGCTCCTGCATCCATTCATGTTTGTTCTTTTCTGTCCCCAGCACCCTGGTCCCACCATCTCCACCTGGACCTCAGCTCCTTTTGATCTCTTGGATCTACTTTTCCTGGCTGAAGTTTATTTTCTACCCAGTGACCAGAAGGGATATTCCAACACAGAGTGGACACAGCTGTACCACTCCATCACCCCCTTTCACCCCCAGTGGCTTCCCATTGCTTTTTGAATACAGACTAAAGCTCTCAAGGTGGCTTTTTGTGGTCATCCCTTGCTGCATCTGCAGCCATCATCACTGCTGTCGCTCTTGGAAGCTTCCATTCCTCAAGTGTGTGCTGCTCTCTCCACCCCTGGGCTTGCAACTCTACCTGGAAGGCTCATCCTATGCTCACTTTGTACCTGGAACCCTCTCACCCTGTCAACCTGGGTTCCCTCTGCAGGGAGGCGAGGCCACCTGTGCCCAGCATCATCAGGCACCCCTCTTCCAGAGCTGGGTTTCCATCCTGAACATACTGCCTGCCTTTGAGAGGTGGGGGAAGGAAGCAAAGTCACGCAAAGGGGGCAGAACACAAATTCAAGGTCAGATTCTCCCCAGGTTTTCTTCTATGATACAGGAGCCCGGTCAAGCCTCCAAGGGCCGGTAGCCTGATGCCATCCATTTGAAAGTCTGTCCAAAGTGTGTTAATTACTCTGCCCTTTCTCAAAGAAGGAAACTCCTTGCCTCTAGGTCTTCTTCATGTCCCTGCTAAGATCCTCATGTGCTCCCCTGCCTCCCACCAGACCAGCAGCATCTTTTTAATTATGTGCTCCCTTGTGGCTGGGGCCCAGACAGTTCTCAGCCTAGCTTATCTCCTCCCAGGCTAACTGATAACTGGAAGCAGATACAGAACCAGGAGGGAGCTGCTGGATCCTTAGTATCTTCTCTCAGGAGCGCTTTGTCCTAGTGGCCAAAGCAGAGCCTGGGTCCTCCAAGGGGGCAGAACAAGATGGCGGAGTTCATTTCCTGAGCACGCCACATATCCCGCTACACACCCTCCCTCTCTCCTCCTTCTCCTGGATCACGCCTGTCTAGAATGCCAATTGGGAAATGTAGCTCCAGGGAACCAGCATCTCAGTGTGCAGTGAACTCAGATTTAAACTTCAGTCCATGGGGTGCAGTCTTGCCAAGGGTGTCTTGTCTAACCCAGTCTTCCCACCGTGTCCCTCACCCGAAGAGTGGGGCTTGGATGAGAGAAGTCTGATAAAAAAGGGCCAGACTCACTCTGCACTCACGCTTTAAGAATGTCAGAACTTCAAAAGAGTAAACCGGAAATCCTCATCAATTCACTCAGTATTGATAAGTACTTACTGTATTTCAGGCCCTTAATTAGCCACTGGGTATACAAAGATAAAACACAGCCCATCCTCTAGGAATTTATTATCTTGCAACAGAGGAAATTTGGGAGTGTGGAAGATAGAATAGTGACAATATATGGAATTTATGAAACAATGAAAACGTGCCAGGCACACACATTGTCACATTGTCTCATCTCTTCCTTACAAAATCTTACGAGGTGTTCTGCAGTTGAGGACACCGAAGTTTTAAAGGGTGTATTTGGTTCAGGATGTAAGATCAGGGCATCTGAAGGACACATGGGGTTAGCTGGGGCTTGTATAGGACTTTCCCTCGGAGGACACCAAGGCCATCCTTGTAGAAGATGGAGAGCAATTATGCTGATGGTTGCCTCCACCCTCAGGCTCTTCCCAATCTGGGTCTCAAGTGGGCATCAGGCCACAGGAAACACCCAGGGGCAGGGATAAAGCCACCAATGCCTCTCTGGTTCAATGTGAGAGACCATGGCCTGGCCCTAGAGATGGTGTCTCATATGAGTGGGCGATTTAGTGTGTCAGGAGCATTCTTTATGTGTTTGTCTTCCCTACCTCCTTCCCTGGACTGCCACACAACCTATCTGCCCAGTTCCTTGCCTTTTAGGGTGCCAAGTCTGGAAAGTGGCTGGAGAGGTGAGAGGAAACAAGAAAGGGCTTGAATGGAGCTGGGGCTGGGGTTGGGAGGAGCGGGAGGGGCTTACAGACTGGGGAGGGATTGAAGGGGGTGTCCACCATGGGAATCAGCATGGAGAATCCTCAAAAAACTAAAGGCAGAAATTCTATTTGACCCAGCTATAGCTCTTCTGGATACCTTCCTGAAAGATTTAAAGCCATCATATTACAGTGATATATGCAAACCCATGTTTATAGCAGCACAATTCACAGTAGTTAAATTATGGAAGTGGTCTATATGCCCATCGATGTATGAGTGGATAAAGAAAACGTGGCATATATACACAGTGGAGTGAATCATTTATGGGAAAATTGATGGATCTTGAGACCATAATGCTAAGTCTCAATAAATCAGACACAGAAAGCTAAATATCACATGGTTTCTCTAATATGAGAAACCCAAAATACAAATAATTTAAAGAGCAAAATAAAAGAGAGATGGTAGCAAACAGGAAGACAGACTGCAGAGATGGGCAGGGGACCTAGGGAAGGAGGGAAAGGGGAGTACAGTTGATCAAGATGCGATATGGATCCATACCAGTTCCCCAAGATGAAAGTAATTATTATGTATCACAAACATATATAACATTTGAAAAAAAAATATAAAAAAGAAGTGGCTGTCCTTTGTTGTAAATTGGGCCCCATTTCGCATTCTCCAAGAGGCTCATAGAAAGATCCAAATGACTTGGGCAATGGACCGTGTTTCTTTGGTGAACTGTTGGGCTGAATCTGAACACTGGAATTCTTTCTGCACGGCCGCTGGGAGGTTACCGCTGTGTCTGTTAAATGCCTGATGGCCTAGAAATTATGATTCCCAAAGGATTGCTGTCTTTCTGGCCAGAGCATTGTTTATATTTATGCCTGGCTTGGTAAATATTTATAAAGTGAAGGGAAGTGAATGAATGATGTCAGTCACTCCCAAGGACACTGAAGGACACTTGGTGCTGGGGATGCAGTGGGAACAAGGCAGGTGTGAGCAGGGAAACTGGTGGAAGAGACAATAAAGAAAATCACAAGCTCAGAATCAGACCCCTTCCTGTCACCTCCACAGCTGCCACCCCATTGTCTCCCTCCGAGCATCAATGGAGCAGCCAGAGTTGTTCTTCGACAAGGACCCAGTTGTGTGACACCGTGGCTCAAGTCCCCGGAATCTCCCACGTCCCTTGAGCTCCAGAAGGAGGGAGGGGCTCACAGAGCACCTGGTTTCTTTCTGACCTCTCCTTGATATATGCTTTAGAGCTTTGCCTCGGGTGTTTTGCATCGACTCTTCCCACTCCTGAGGATGCTCTTCCCCTAGATACCCAAATGGCCTGGTCCCTCAGCCCTTCAGATTTTTGTCCAAATGGCACCTGCTCATAGAGACCACCTCTACTACCTTATTTAATTTTGCAGCCTCATCTCTACCTTCCCCTCCAATTCCTTAACCTGCTCTGTTTCCATTATTTCCATAGTGTATATCACCAGCACATTATATTTAAAATATATATTGGGTCCCTTGCTTATTGTCTACTGTCTCACCACAAGGGCAGGGATTGGAGCCTGATTTTCTCAAATCCCCTGGGGCCTTGAATTGTTCCTGCACTGGTAGTGGTAAATAAGTATTCGTTGAAAGAATGAGTCCATCTCCTGTCCCTCTATGAAGTCCAAACTCTCACAGCCCATGGGAACCTGAGTGCCACCGACAGACCAGTGTCACACTCCCATCTGAGTGGGACAGTTGCTGGGTCTCCTGGATCTGGCTTGATTGTTTCAAGCTTCTAGAACTCTGGGATCTCACATTATTGTCTCCTTCCTCTAAACGTACCTACCTCAGTCCCACATCCAGCCAGTGTGGGTGACAAATTCATGCTTCTAACCCCAACCCCATCCTACTGGTCCCAGTCAAGACCTCTTGCTATTTATTCCTCCATACTACCTCTGCAGATTCTGGTGGCTTTGCAGGGATGCCACCTCCCCTGGAGTTGCTTTAAGGCCCAGCTCAAAGGCCACCACCTCCATGAAGCCTCCTTAGGGTCCTACACTGCATAACACTGTCCCCCGACTAACAGAGTTGGCCCCTCTCAAGTCATTCATCTCATGGTCGATGTGTCGTGCGTCCAGTCAATAGATGCGTACGGAGTATGTGCTGTGTTCCACACGCTGTGGTAGGCCTGGTCCATGGAGGGGAACAAGATGCCTTCATACTGTTCTATTCCCCTCCTACCCCAGAGCTATTATTCCCTAGAAGTTGAGGCTAGAACTCTGCCTCTCTCCCCAGCATCAGGCCCATACTTGATGCTCAGCAGTGAACGGCTAGCATGTGCTCTGTTTGTTGAATGAATAAATGAGCAAATTTATAGGATGAAATATGTCAGGGGATGGGAAGAGGCCTTAGCTATCGGTCCACTTGAAAAATAGAATAGTGGTGAAATCCCTCTATTCCAGACCAAAGCCAGTAGGATTCCATCCCAGAAGTAGCTGTCAGCTCTTTTGGAGGTGGAAGAATTGTCAGGACATAAAGTGCCAGGCTTCACAGGGCTTGGTGTCCTCATGCTGCCCGAGTGCCTGGAACCTGGGCACTGCAATGTCCAGGACAGACAGCACCAAGGAGGCTGAGATTCAGCTGCCCATGGTTTCTGAGGTTTCCAGCTCAGAGGCTGGGTCTGGTCCTGCTGAGGGAGGGAGACATGCGCTCATTCAAATTGGAAAGCTGCAGATAAAAGAGGGCTGTCTGTGAAGGGCTGTCTTCGCAAAGATCCTTATAAGGTTGGGAAGGGGTGGTTTAACTACATGTAAATGGTGCTGGCTGGCAGGTGGGCCAACACCTCTTCCCTGGGGGTCCAGTCAGGTTCCAGTGCCAGAGCCTCTGGCCACTGAAATGAGCCCACCTGTCACTTTGAGAATTGGATTCCTTTTACACAAATTCAGTTTACACCACCTTCCCAGGGGCACTTTTGAAGGTGAGCTCACCTTGCTGAGCTCTCAGCCTCCCTGTGGCCTCTTCGAAAGGCACTAAATGGATTCCCTCTCTGACATCTGGACCCGTCAGCGTCTCAGCCCATCCCTGCTGCTGGCGAAGGTGCTTGCAGGGAGATGGAGCAGAGGCAGAGCTGCTTTGGAAGGGCTCTCCAGAGCTGCCCTCTTTCACTGAGGCACCCAGGAAAGTAAAGAGGGGTCCCAGACCTGTGGTCTCCCCAAACACCTCTTCACAGAGAAATGACAGATAAGGGAGCTGATTTCTGTTCCTGGGACCTGCCTTTCTCTCTCCTGTCCAACACTTCCCCACTGGGACTGCCTTTGAAACTTGGTTTCGCCCTCTGTGTAATGGGCCCGTGAAAGATAGTTCTTGGCCAGGGTTATTGTGAGGATTCCAGGAGAGATGCTGAATAGAGCATGCCCACCCCAGTTTCTGGTCCTCAGGAGTGGTTGGTGGTTGCTTTACTTTCCTTTTCTCTTTGGGATGTCTTCTTGGTCTTACTGTTCCACTTACTTAGACTCTATCTGGGCAGATGAGATTGGGGCACTTACTCGGATGGCCACTGCCACCCACAAGCCTCAGATCTGCACCCAGGCACTGCAGGGACCCAGCCCAGGTGTTGGCAGAAGAATATATTCATTGCCTTAGCTCCCCTCTGAGGTCACAGATAAGTTTGTGCCAAGATGTGAGGCTGCTCCCCTGCACATTCTGTCCCCTCATATGGCACAGAGAAGCCATGGGTGGCAGAGAGTTATGGTCAGTGACTGGACAGGGAGTTAAGATCCCTAGGGCTGAGTTTCAACTCTGACACTCATTCTATGTGAACCCCAAACTGTAGCCCCATTGTCACATGTACTGCCGTGACTATGCTTCTCGGGCTTGGCACACAGCAGAGCAGGTGGGACCTAAAGATTGGTGGGTTACTGGTTAGTGTCTCTATGTGCCCAACATCCCAGAAAGTGTAGCCCTAGGGGGAGGGACCAAAGCTGTTCTAGTCACTTATTCTATTCCCTGGCATATGGAACAGTTCCTGGAACATTTAAAACAAAAACAACCCCCCCCCAAACAAAACAAAACAAAACAAAACAGCAAACACATACCAAGCAATTACTGTGTGCTAGGCATTGTCCTAAATGCTTTTCATGAATTAGTCCAGGTGATCTCAGGACAACCCTCTGACATGACTATGACCCCCCAGCAGATGAGGAAATGAGGCCACAGTGCTTATGTCCTCGCCCAAGGTGATTTGCTTATAAGTGGTGGAGCTGGGCTGTGGACTCTGGCTTTGGAGACAGAGCTCTTTACCACGAGCCTCGAAAATCCCCTTGACTCTTATTTGCAGAATGAGTGAATGAGTGACCTGGAGGGAGTGATATCCAACTGTACCTGGGCACCAGTATCTTTATTTATTAATTGGAAGTGGCATACCTAGGAAATGAATTCCACACCTCGCTCCCAAGTTGACATTCTAGGGCCCAAGGAAAGTGCTGGAGGCAGCATAGGTATGAATTGCAGACCTGAACTGCTGTCCCCAGCTCCCACCAATTTAAGGGGGGCCTAGTGTTGATACTTAGTCTACCCCCAGAGGGGGTGCTGTTTCTGCAGGGCCAGGGGGCATTAACTCATTTAGTTCCCATAAAGACTCTACAAGGCAGATCACCCCCACCTTAACAGGGGAAGAAACCAAGATTCACAGAGGTTAAGTAAATTTCAAGGTCACACAGCTAAGTGGTGGTAGGGAATGTAGCCCCAGAATCTGGTTGTGGACCATGTCCCTCTGGTCCCTGCTCCTCCCTCCAGCCAAGGACCCTCAGTGCACCTGCAGGCAGCTCATTTTTACTGAGGCTATTCTCCTTGAATCTGGCTGCAATGACCCCCAGGCTTCCGCACCCTCTGGCTCCTGTCCTTGCCGAGGGGGGTGAGGGAGTTTCCAGCAAGGATGGCGATCAGCACTGCTGCTCTGCGTCCTGCAGAGCCAGCACATTAGCGGTGATCTCTGCTGGGAGATGTTCCCAACAAAGGGGTGAAAGGAACATGGTGGACACATTGAGAGGCCTCAAAATGGATCTCATGGGGCCCTGTCTTGCAGGAAAACCTCAGATGAGGTCTTCAGTGCCCCTGGCTGGTACAGAGCCAGCTGAAGTCTAATAAAGAACAGGAAGCCACTGGAGAAGCTGCCCTTAGGATGCTGAGTTCCCCACTGCCAAGCCAGCTTAAGAAGATAGCATTTTAGGATTTAGAGCCTCTTGATACTTTGAACAGGCTCAGTTGTTGAGTCAGGCACAGTGCTAAGCAATTATATGGATTATCACACTGATTCCTCAGAACACTAAACACACATTTTTAAAAAACATGATTCAGATGAACACGAGAGATGTTAAGAAAACTACCCAAGGTCAGAAAGCTAATAAGTGATGCTCTGGGGCTTGAATCCTGGCAGTGCCATGCTGGTGCCTCTGAGTTTACCACTATGCCATACAAAATCCACAGCAACATTATCCCTTATCCACACACGCAAGAGAATAGCCTTCTCTTAGAGAGTCCCACTTACAAGTTGGGGTTATCAGCAACAAAGACTAAACTAGGCAGGGACAAGAGGAGGCAGCTGCAGAGGCCCCCTCCTCACCCCCTCTGAGCAGCAAGAGCTCAGACTCTGGAGTCCCGGCAGAATGAGGCTTGAAGCCAGGCTCCAACTTGGCCCAAGTGGGCAAGTGGCTTCGCCTTGCTGAGCCTCAGTTTTCTGATCTGTTCAGCCTGTTGCGTAGCACCGCTATGCAACAAAGGGGAGAAACAAAGAAAGTGCAGGAAGCACTTTCAACAGTGCCTGGATGGCTGATAAAGGGGACTAAGTGGTCTTGTTCTGTGTTGGGAAGATGAGAAGTGGAGGCAGAACTGGCCAAGCCCAGACCTCCCACAAGGTTTGGAAATGGGAGATCTTAGAAAAGTCTTCAATAATTTAGAGAACTGAAAATGATAGGATTAAAAATCATAGGAGGGTGCTAGTCCCTGACAAATAAATGGTTTCAAATCCACTACTGAGTCATGAAGGTGATAATAATGACCACTCATGCCTCATACAAAGCAACTTATAACCAAAGCACTTTCATATCAATGAATGAACTAGCACTCTAAGAGTGGGGCAAAATAAAGGCTATTATCTCCATTTTAAGGAGCAGGAAGCCAGGAGTGGTGGCACATGCCTGTAATTTCAGCATTTGGGAGGCTGAAACAGGAGGATCACTGCAAGTTCAAGGCCAGCCTGGGATACACAGTGAGTTCAAGGTCAGCCTAAACTGCACAATGAGACCCTGTCTCAATTAAAAAAAAAAAAAATCAGGAGATTGAGGCTCATGGGGAAGTAACATGAGGGGATTGGAGTCCCTAGGGCAGAGCTTAGGGACTCCAATTCTGTTGGCCACAAGGTATTGTGATCTGCAGGTCAGAGCTGAGTGCTAGTGACCAGAGTTGGAGGCTAAGATTCTTGAATGGGCTTAACCCAAGACAATCTTTCCTCTCTCACCTATTTCCTGTTAGCATTCAGATAAAGACATTAATGCTCTTCTCTTGATTAGCTGGTGTATAATCCCTATGCTTTTGGACAGGTCTCTTGGGTTCTCCTCTGGGCACATGGCTGGTTGCACGTCCCTGTCCCTGTGAAGGCCTAATAGGTATCTAGCTTTAGCCATAAAACCTGCAGAAGTGAAGTGAATCACTTCTGGTGGAAGCTTTAAAAGTCCATGTGTGCTTGCCTTGTCCTGTTTCCTGCTACAGTAAGCATGAAAGCAGAAGGAGCCTCTTAACCTGGATCTAGCTTGGATGATGACATCTGTGACCTGTTTTGGACATGAGATATGAGCAAGGATTCATAAATTATGGCTTGTTATGGCAGCATAATCAAACTTGGCTAGTGGACCCATGAATGTTTCTGAGCTAAAATCATGGTCCCAGGGACAAAAGCCATAATATTGGGAAGAGAGTAAGAGAGGAGGAGGGGGAGACTGGGTCAGGGTGGTCCACTAGAATATAAGCTCTGTGAAGGCAGAGAGTTTTGTATATTTTATCAGCAATTTTACTTCCAGTGCTTAGGAGAGTGCTTGGCAATAATCAGGTGCTCATTAAATGTTTTTTTTTTTTTTTTGTGGGTACCAGGGGGACGACCTCAGGACCTCGCGCGCCAACAGGCACCCGTGCCACTGAGCGATATCACCGGCCCCTTTTTCGTATGTGGGTTCCGGGAGTCGAACTCGGGCCCTCGCGCTTGCAAGGCAGGCGCTTACGCCGCTGAGCCATCTCACCGGCCCCTCATTAAATGTTGAATAAATGAGTTAATGAGCTGAGTTGAGGTGGGCAACGCAGAAGCAACAGACTTGAAAGGAAACAGTGCACAGATCCAGGCTCCATCATCATTCAAATTACTAATATTAAACTGTAATTATAAACTGGGCCAGAAAAAGGGCACTTCAAGTGAATCCACTGAAAATAGGGACCCAAGTTTCACAGGAAATGGTGAAGAAAATTTTTCAACTGGGATTTTATTTTTTAAAATGAAAATAAAAGACTTTTAATTTCATATTTCACTGTGACACTATCAAAATAAAACTTCCTTCTTAGCGACACAACTGGTTGCCAATTTCCTCATCCTCTATCGTTCACTGGCCTAATTACCAGATGCTTGATCATCTGTGACATTACGTGAGATTAGAAGGGGCGTCTCACAACTTTCTCAAGATTCAGTGCCACCATGTAACCCTGTGGCTTTGTATGGTCATCTGCTTATCCTACTGACCTACCGCAGAGAAACCAGCGCTCATAGATGTTGAGTGATGGGCAGGAATTGACGCTGGGCTTGAACAAGGGTAGATATTTGTGCACTTATACAAGTGGTCAATTCATTAATATTCTTTTATTATGGTGACTTAAAAAAAAAAGCCCTACACATCACATCTGTGCAGTCTCAGATATCAATTAGGCAGACTTCCGCATGGAGTTTGAACAAACAAAGAAGAGATACGATGGTAAACCAGG
Source organism: Erethizon dorsatum (assembly GCA_028451465.1). Classification (NCBI taxonomy): domain Eukaryota; kingdom Metazoa; phylum Chordata; class Mammalia; order Rodentia; family Erethizontidae; genus Erethizon; species Erethizon dorsatum. The sequence goes on from CM051827.1 coordinate 120,415,215, forward strand.
TAGAGCCATCCCTGAGCCGCAGCTGCACCCTCCCACCCATGACCCCATTTTAGGTTCTGTCAGGACCATCTGTTCCAGTTCCCCGCTCAGCTCCCCATGTCTCCAGAGTGATCCCATGGAAGGAAACTCTTAGAGGTATCTGGGTCCAGCAGTTCGATCCCCAGTGTGATAAGAGGAAGGGGGAAGGGCTTTGTACTGAGATCCCCCTGGGACTTTCAGGAACATTCCCAGCCCATCACCTTGCCAGCAAAGGAGATGGGACTTGGATCCCTCTAGACCTCAGTGAGGAGTTGAGAGGTGAAATTTCAGTTTCTTAGGCTCGTTACTTTATCTTCCTGAGGTCCTGATGTCTTCTGACCCAGGACTGTCGGAAGCCTTCACTGGAGCTCAACTCCTTCCTGACAAGTGCAGCTCCCTGGCGATCACCCCAATCTGCCTGTGTACCCTTCCACTCTTACCCTGTGTTCCAGACAAGCCAGAACTTCTGCTTTTTCCCAGACCCTCAGTGAACCCCAATTTCCTGCTGAGGTTGGTGCTTATCCTTTATCCCAGCTTTATGTTTCTAAACCTCCCTATGCTCTGGTCCCCCTAAGTCCCACCTCCTCCATGAAGCCTGTCCTAGTCCTTCCTCTGAGCCCTCAGGATAGAGCTTCACTCAGCTCTATTCTGCTCCACTGCTCGCCATCCACAGAGTGGTCCTAATGGCTCCCTAGAGGGAGCATGAAGGCCACTCTCATTGCTGCTTCTTCATGCACCAAGCCTGTAGCACATGCTCAGGAGGTACAGGGGTATTGTGCCACCATCTCCAGCTTCGTTCCTGGAGAAAAGGGCCTGCTGTTTCTCTGTGCCCATAAATCTCCAAGACATGGTACATCCAAGACTCCCTTTAATCATCTGTAAAGTAGGGGTTCAACTAAACCCCATGGGAATGGTCCTTAGTGAGGGGACACACAAGGTAGGGAATAATCTCGGCACTGGTCTCCCATCCAGCTGCCCATTCCCTGTCACTTTGGCAGACTCATCCTCAGGGCCAGGACTACAGTGAGACAAGGACTCCGGAGGACAAACTTCCCAAGGCCCCATCTCAGGTCTTCCTCCTTGGCCAGCTCTCTGTGCTCTGCCCAAGGGGTTTACGCTCAGCCTGTTCCAGCGCATGAGCAGGTGAGCTACGAATGTGCACCTGTGGCATGGCCCTTCCCTCTGTGGCTCAGACCTTCTCAGTCCCTTGCCATTTGCTCAAAGATCTCAAATCTAAGAGCACTTTTCATGGGCACTGTTTGACATAAGCTAGGAAAAATGATTACTATTCCCTCTCTACCTAATACCACAAACTCTTTGGGAACTGAGACCTGATACCCAGCTCTGCCTGGCATCAAGTGGCACACAGGAACTCGATGGTTTCATTCCTTTTCCCTTTCCACCCTACCCTTTCTGTTCATTCAAACTGAGGAACTTGGCGCTAGTCAGCCAAGACCTCTCAGCCCTGCCTGTGCTCATCTCCGGCCACATATGAAGCCCTTCCCTGCTCCTCCGTGTTTGTCCACAGGAGAGGCATCCATCCATCACTCCTTCCAAGTCCCCACACTAACACAGCCTCCTTCTGGAAGTCTCCCTAGCTCCACACTGAGCATCCCAGGTCTCAATCCCCTCTGTCTAAGGAATCCAGAGTATTTCCTGTGTCAGCCACACCACTGGGTGAGCGCCCCAGGAGTGCTGGTAGGGAAACCTTCCCTGCTGAAAACTTCCCATGAGCAGTCATATTCACTTAAAGGCAGTTAATAGGCTGAAAGGATTTGTGCACCCCTGGTGACCTGGAACTGTGCTTAGCCCACTGACCCATAGGACTGTTCCCAGCGTCCTCAGGAATGGCTGTTGACCTTCTGCTTGGCATGGCCAAGCTTTCTTCCTACTCTAGCTGGAGCGGAGATGCCTGTGACACCAGGAGAAAGGGAGGTCTGTGCAGCTTGGCCAGTGGTTACACAGGGCTGTGTAGTTAGAGGAAATGAGCAAGGAGGTGCAGAGAGAAACCCATGCACCCTTGCAGAGAGGACACTTAAACCTGAGTGGGAGCCCACAGCTAAGTCCTGATCCAGAGCTTCTGGGCACCTCTTCCACTGAACCTTTTCCCCAGTGAGTCCCTGCTCACTGTGGAGCTGGCCTGCCACAGGCCCACAGTCGACATCATTTGTCTGGTGCTGAGAGGCCAGCCAGCTGGGGGAGGGGTGTACTGGAAAGACAGAAGCAACAAGGGTACAGAGAAGGACAGAGATCTTCCCTCTAGACCAGGGGCTGGCCAGGTTACTTGAGGGTCCAAGTGGGTATCTCAGTCCCTCAGAACAGGGCACCTGTGTTGACATCCTAGTGGGTCCTCTCCCCAACCCAACAACTTTACCAACAGCCTGGTGGCCAATGGCTGGAGCACCGTCTGAGATCACCTGGCACGGATCTGGGTCTGGTTGTCACACTACCTGTGAAGCCATGGGGCCCTGATATCCCCAACTCCTGAAGCTAAGGCTGGGGTAGATGCTCAGAGCCTGAATCACCTGCAGGCTGGAAGCCTTGGCCTGTCTCATGCCAGAAAGGCAGTGGGGTCTGCAAGTCACCCACAGGGGCATGGTGCCCAGTATTCTTTGAGCCCTGGACCATCACTTGGGCGGAGAAGGCTCAACCCTTGGAGATGGATGCTAGCCAAGGCTGGGTGATGAGTGCACTGCTGTCACATAACAGGCCTTGGGGATCCTACCCAGCAATCTCTGGGTCAGGTTCAACCCACAATCCTCTGCATATGCACAAGCATGTGTACACTATACACATGCATGCTCATGAAATGCCCGCGTCCCAGGGGATAAAGGGAATCCCACATATGCACCTCTAAACATGTACACATGCATATGTATTCACCCCGCAGCCCCCCTTACCAACTCCCGTGGCTTACTTGTACATTTCGCTACCCTCCAGGGACACCCCTCTACACACATGTGCCCCACCCCATGTTCCCACATATATCACACGCACATACGCATCTATGCTCAGCCCGCCAATCCTAACCTAGCCAACCCCACCTTGAAACCTCTACTTGGGAGGACTGCATTTCTCCAGTGCCCTTTGGCCCCTGCCCAAGTCCCATGATCTGGCTGGGTTCACATAGGTAAAGCTAGGGAATGGGCTTATGTCCCAAAGGAAAAATTAAGGAAGGGCCCTGCCTGCTGAGATAGAGAGAGAGAAAGAGAGAGAGAGACAGAGAGACAGAGACAGAGAGACAGAGAGAGATAAAGGAGTAGGGACGGAACAGGCAGGCAGGTGCCTGTTGCTCTTCCTAGCAGGCGGAGGAGGGGAGGAAGGTTCTGGCGTCCGCCCACCCAAGCCTGTCTGCTGCGGGTGCCGAGCACCCGGACGGAACTATTGGGGCTGCTGCAGGAGATGTATGACTGGACTTCCAGTGGGGGCTTGATGTGTCAGCAGACGCCAGCTGCATCCCGTGCCTGGTCCCCTCCCCTGCCACCTCCCACTGTACGGACCCCCCTGTCCAGAGCCCCCTTACCTGGCAGGAGCCCAGGGACGTAGGGTTGAGAGAAGATTGTGCGCTCGCCCAGCGGCTTTGAGACAGTCACGCTGGGCACTCAGAGGGCAGTGGCTGTGAACCAGGCAGCTGGGGGTGGGCAGCCCGCAGTGCTCCTGATTGCCCTGAGACAGACTGGAGATGATGATGGGGCAGGGACGGTGGAAACAGGTGGCAGGGATAGGAGGCTGAGAGAAAGAGAGGGAGAGAGAGAGAGAGAGAGAGGAAAAGGGGGGAGGAAGAGAGAGAGAGATGCAGAGAGAATCACACACAGGAAACAGAGAAATAGACACCCAGAGAGAATGGGTAGTGAGAGGAGGAGACAGAGATTGAGAGAGAAAGAGAGAGAGAGAGAGAGAATAGGACATAGGACGGGAGCAGCAACATGTGGTCGTCTTCTCTCACTTCTAATGCTGAAGCGTCCTCAGCCCCTCCCCACAGTGTGAGCACACACACTGACACTCACAGACACACACTTTCACACAAGGGCACACAAGTCACCTTACGCACACATGCACAACCCTTGTACTCAGGAGAGCCCAGTGCCGGCCCTTACCTTGCCCCAGAAGCAACACGTGTCTGGCAAACACTCCCTCTATCTGCCGCAGCGGCTGCCTGCCTGCGCCCAGAGCTGCTGGAGAGGACACCCAGGACCAGGCTCCCGTGCCCAAGCCCAGCGCTCACTGCCCTGGCGGTCAGCTTGATCAGTGCCCACATTGCGATGGCTGTTTAGGTGGCCTGCAGGAAGCAGAGCCATTTGTTTTGTCAGAGCGTAACCATGACAATCACCCCATACGCACACCGCTGGTGCTGCCTCCCCCCACCCCTCGCCCTTTCCTCCCCCTTCTCCAGAGCCCAGGAGGAGGCAGGAGGCCACTTAACAGCCTTAGCTAACTCCTAACTCCTGCAGAGGCTGACAGAAAGGGCTGACAGAAGGGGTCGGCCTGTGATATCAGGCCTTTGGCAGCCCTCCCTGGAGAATAGGTCTGCTTCCAGTTGATAGAGCGCAGTGCAAGGCCTCTGGGGTCCTGTCTCTGGGAGCTGCCCCCTCCAGATCCCCCTGTTCCCCAGCAAGCCCACTTTTGAGCCAAGTTATACAAGCTATCAATCCATTTTCTCCCAAAAGACCATGATGCAGCCAAACAGATGGCTTTGATTACTGTGGTCCTGCAAAGCTTACCTGCCAAGGCCGTTGGTCACGCCTGTCCAGCATTAGAGCTCAAACCCATCACTGGCCGCCCCTGGCCATGCCAAAACCACAAAGGAATTCTCAGCTTTTTGGTGCAGTTCCTGAAAGTCTAGCCTCTGGGGTAGAGTTGGGCAACCCAGAAGGCCCGGGACTTGACATGATCAAGGATGAACAGCTCTGAAAGCCAAGGGGCTAGCCAGGTGGGACTGTAAAACCTAAATTTGAAGTCTGGACTTAAAGGCTCCAAAGTTGAGAAGACACCTCAGAGACACAGGATGAAGTTAAGAACCTCATGCCAACACATCTCACTTAATCCTTCTAAAAACCCCAAGAAGAGGACTTTACCCTGATTTTATAGAGAAACTGTAGTTTAGAGAGGTGGAGTGACTTGCCTGAGATACATAGCTGAGAAAAGACAGAGCCAGGATTCAAACTCACACCTGTCCAATTCCAGCACCAGAATCCTTCCATTCCATTCCATCCCACTGGCCTTTTATAGGGCTCAGTATCTGCCACTGACTGCCTAGAAGGCCTGGAGGAACATTCCACTTGTTCTATGCTGAACACTGGGAGGTAGGTGCTGGACTTAATTCCCAAACGAGCTCTGAGAGGTGACATGACCTGCCTAAGGACATAGTTCAAGTACGAGAGCCAAAATTTAAACCCAGGTCTGTGTGACTCCACTTCTACCTCACCATATACCAGGCTACATCCAGGGCAGATGACTTGCTCTGTTTTTAGAGTCTCTGCCCAAAGAGGGTGGAGTCTGAGGGTACACTAGGGATGGTGGGTGCTATGGAGTAAGGGAGCAGAGATGTCACATGGGATTAAGGAACTCTTTCCTGGGTTAACAGATGATACACGATCTTAGCCAGAAGGCTATAGACCAATGATTCCATGATTAGGAATTCCCAAAGAGTTTAAGCCTCCCCTACCCAGACCTTCATTAAACACACAACCTGAAGCTCCAGGTTTTATCCATCTTTGCAGGTATCAGACAGCCGAGAGGGTCATCCCAGCAAAGGAACTTTGGAGAGCAGTTAGGAGGGATTTGGGGGGCTGCTGGGCAGAAGGAACGGAGCAGGTGGAGAAGAAGGAGCTGGGTATGGGGCAAGAACTTCTCAGAGTTGGCCGTTTTGCCTGGATTATTTCTGAGAGCCTGCTGGGGTGTGAGATCAGCTGTCAGAGACAGAATGGAAAGCTACGCTTGTTCTCTGAGGACTGACAAAGGTACATGGCAAAGGTCACTTCCGTTCACCCACCTGCCATGAGCCAAGCTTGGGCCAGTGCTTGGAGGAAGTGACAAGGAGCAGGAGGACACAGACTTCCAGGAACTTGGCAAAGGGGGAGTGGACAAAGAGGCTAGGAGGTCCCCAACCAGCTTCTATTCCACCTGAGTTCCCTGATGCCTTTCACTCACATTACTTTATTCAACCCTCCTCACCACCCCAGGCAGATATTAGATATGAACAGGAGAGGGAGACTGAGGCTGGAAGGTGGGACTCACCTGAGGTCACAGCTAAGGAGTGGCTGTGCTGGGATGCAAACCCAATCCTATCTGACTCCCAGGTCTAATGCCCATGCAACAAGCCCACGCTGCCTCATGCAGCCTAGAGTGTGGCCATGACCCGCTGTTTAGAGGATCCTGCTTCTCTGCAGGTGTGGGGCCAGGGCTCAGGGACAGAGCTACTTAGAATTCTAGGCACCCCCTGCCTCCCAAAGCTCCCAAACCCAATTCTCAGCCCCTATGAAGGTCAAGATATTTGTCTGCTAATAAGCCCTTCATTCGGGTTCCATGTCGACTGATCATCCTTTCTACTCAGTTATCCCAAGCCTGGAATTTGCATTTAAGGACCAAAACCATCTGGGAGAACAATGTCACCTGGCTGAGTGGCTACACAGTCATGATGAGGCCATGAGAGGTGACAGGAGACAGCAGATGTGAGCTGGGCAGGGAGAGAAAGCTGGTAGCCTGGGCTTATTTTCCAGAGCTGCCTCCTCTTGAAGGCTTCGAGATTTCCGTACCCCGTTGAATTGGTTTCCTGGGGCTACCAGAACCAATGGCTACAGACTGGGCGGCTCAGAACAATAGACATTTATTCTCTCGAGATTATGGAGATGAGAAATCCGAAATTGAGGCGTCAGCAGGGCTGTGCTCCCTTCTGAAGCCTCTACAGAAGAATCCGTCCTTGCTTCTCCATTTTCTGGCAGTCCAATTCTTTCCATTCCTTGACTTGGAGCTGCACCACTCCAATTCTGCCACTATTTTCACAAGATTGTCTTCCCTTGTGTGTCTCTGCATGTCCATCTCCAAATCTCCTTTTCCTTCCTCTTATAAAGGTGCTGGTCAGGACCCACCCGACCCCTGCAAAGGCCCTATTGACAAGGACAGTCACATTCACATGTACCAAGGTTTGTGATGTGAACAATCCTTCTTAGGGGGACAAAATTCAGCCCACGACACCTGTTCAGAGGAAATAAGGGCATGGGATAGGTTTGACGCCAAGAGACCAGGTTGGTGAACTTCCAGAAATTCGGAGAGAAAAAGAAAGGAAGAGGCAGCATAGTATGGTGTTAAAAGTGAACTCTGGGGCCGGTGAGATGGCTCAGCAGCGTAAGCGCCTGCCTTGCAAGCGTGAGGGCCCGAGTTTGACTCCTGGAACCCACATACGAAAAAGGGGCCGGTGATATCGCTCAGCGGCACGGGTGCCTGTTGGCACGCGAGGTCCTGAGGTCGACCCCCCGGTACCCACAAAAAAAAAAAAAAAAAAAGTGAACTCTGGTGCTGGAGTGCTTGGATTCAAATCCTGACTCTCATTCTCTTGCTGTATGCCTTGGGGAAAACAACTTAAACTTTCTGGGCCTCTGTAAAGTGGTAATACCTTGAAGCATTGTCATAATCATGAAATGCGTTAATATTTGCACAGCACTTAGTAAGCACCATATGAGTGTGTGTTAAAATAATCTTAAATGCTCCCTAAACCAAAGCTACTGTTTTATAGGTGTGAAACCTGAGATCCAGAAAGGGGAGGTGACTTCCCCCACTCACCTAAGCAGTTTCTGCATCCTTCCTCTCAGGGGTGCCCTCCGGGGGAGATTAAGTGTCCTTCCTGTTTAGCTGGAAAAATCAAGGTAGATTGTGCGGAGGGGCAGCAAGAGAGGAGGAGGTGGGTGCAAAGAGGAAATGGGGATCCTGGAAGAGAAGTAGTAGGCTCCTCCCACCCCCAAACACATACCGCTTTCCCCACCCGCCCTTCTGTTTGCAGGATTGGCAGCAGTTGTGCGACTGTCCGCCCACACAGAGGAAAACAAACCTCTGGAGTGTGTACTCGATGCAGGCTGAGTGAGAATCAAGAGCTAGTCCCCCAGGGATGCAACCTGCTGGCCAGGGCAGGGCAGGGCTAGCAGAGAGATCCAGGGGGTCTGGATGGAGTTTGGGGACACGGGACAGGTTCCTTTTCAGAATAGACCTTGCACCCAAGAGGACTCCTGTCTCAGGCTTGGTTCCAGCAGGGGATGGAGCCAGCTGAACAGGCTGTGGGGCATAGAGGGGCACAGGTGCAAGGTTTGGAGGCAGCTGGGCTGAAAAAATCACATTCCTGGCAAAAAAATTTTTTTCTCCTGAACTCCTTTTCTCTCTATCCTCCAATTCCTCATCTGGAGCAGGAAATTGCATCGAAAGCCTCAATTCTTCACCCTTTGCTGTGTCTGTGCTCTTTGCCATGTGACTTAGCAATTTTTTCTCTAGAAAGCTGAAAAATAGCTCCTGCTCCTTCACCTTGGGTTCAGCCACATGACTTAACCAATGCAAGTGTGATGGAACTAGAGATTTATAAAGCGCTTGCTTGATTGGGCTTGTTTTCTGAGCCTCTGGCCCTGTTGTTATGAGAATATGTCTTGATTGGCCTCCTAGTCCCAGGAGAAGGATAAGAGATACGCAGAGTGGGACCAAACTGCTCCCAGTCAGCCCCTCCTGTGGTCGGTCAGTCAACTTTAGATGCCTGAGCAAGTCCAGCCCAGCCCTGCCCAGCAACTCAGCAGAGCCCAGGCAAGATCAACCAGTGCAGAGCGGATCAGAGATCTGTGAGAAGAAACAAGTGTGGTTTGAAGCTGCTGAGTTTGGAGAGGTTTGTCGTGCAGCACTTTCTAGCAGTAGCTGAGGGATAAACTGCCTCTTGTAGATTTCACTTTCCCAATGCCCTTTGGGTTCATCTTCCTCTTTGTATATCTGATGATGATTGTCTCTGTTTGTTGCCCCCTTTCTCAACCCAGCCCAAAATCCTTCAATGGCTTCCCCATGGCTTTCTGTGCAAAGTTCCATTAAAAAAAAAAAAAAAAAATGGCACCAGGGATTGAAATTAGGGAGCATGGAGCTACTTCCTCAGACCTTATTTTATTTTATTTTTTAATTTTGAGACAAGGTCTTGATAAATTGCCCAGACTAGCCTCAAATTTGCAATCCTCCTGCCTCAGCTTCCCAAGTAGCTGGGACTACAGTTGTGCACCACTGCACCCTGCTGCATAGTTCTACTTCTTAGTATAGCACTCAAGGCCCTTTATGATCTACCCTGTCCTCTCTCTGGCCCTTTTCCTGCCCAGTTCCCCCACACGGACCTTTCACTCTAGTCACATAGAACTATTTGGGATTCCCTGGACTTCAAGTTGTCTCCTATTTCTGGGATTTTACACGTGTTGATCCCTGTCTTGAAGACACCCTTCCCATCCTCCACCTAGTTATTGTCCACTTGGTGCAAAGGATCACAGAAGTCTATGTCCTTGAGAAAGTCTGACACCTCCCACCCTCAATTAGACAACTTCACAAGGCCCACAGTATCCCAGTAAATAGAGTAGGTGCTCAACTAATAGAATATTGGTTGAATAAGTGAATGAGAGAATGAATAACTAAGGCTTTCTTAAGGGTAGCATCACATCTGACACACATCTGTATTGACAGTCATGCTGATTCAGACACATAGTGGGCCTCATAAATATTGATTGAATAACTGAATAACATATTCACTGAACACATTACCCTATTACTTTAGTGTCCTCAAAGAGTCATGGCGAACTATTCCTCTCCTACCGAGAGAAGGGGGCAATGGAAGAGGGGACCTTGGCGCCTGACTTAGCTGGGACAAGGGGGGAAAGAGATTGTGGCATACAAAGGGCTGGGCTGGCAGGCATCCCTGGCTCTGGGTCCAGGCAGTAAGAGTTGCATCGTCTGCAGAGAACGTAAGGACAATGAAACCAAGTTAGTGTGTGTTTTACTATCACCATGTAGTGTTAAGTTGAAACAATGTCATCGAGAAAATAATCACAATTACCACTTTTGCCTTGATGCCCACTGTGGGGACAGTACATTCCCTTCTCTTCCTGATGCTCACCACCTCCATGACCAGCCAGAGGACAGGCTTGGGGGGACAGGGCAGCTATGTCTCCAGTTAAAGAGACACAGGCAGCCTCTGCGCTCCCAGCCTGGGTCACGGAGGCTTGCACCCTGGGTACTCCTACCCAGTTAGAGACAGACGCCAGGAAGCTGCGGGCAGGAGCATGGGGCACATGGATAGAAGGCAGTGAACGCAGGCTTTGGACCCATCTGTGTGCCGCAGAAGCTCATGTACTTCATCCCTACCTGTCTCGCCTCCAGCTGGGCCTCGGGCTTGCTCCCCTCCAGGCTGCTGGGCACCTTTGGGCACTGGCTGAGGACTTGGCAAGTGCTGAGGGGAGGACTGGTCAGGCTGGGGACTGGATGGACTGGTCGTCACCTTTGGCAATCAGAGCCTTGGGAAAGAAGCCAGCCCTGGTCCCAGCCCCCACCTTTACTCAGAGTCACCTACATAGTGACACCTGACACTGGACCCCTGGGCAGTCAGAAGACTGAATGAGAGTCTTCATTCCTTTGTTGGCTCTTTGTGGGGGCTGCTGACCCTTTCTGAGGCTCGATTCTCTTATCTAGAGAGTGGAGAGGGCTGTGATTTTCCTATCCACGCCATCTCCACGCCTCTCCGGCTCTGCTGCCACCAACTTTACCAAGGCCCTCGCCTCCCTCTGCGAAAGCTGCCTGTCATCATCCGTATCCCCCAGGCCCCTCCAACCTGCTCTCCACACCGCAGCCAGAATGAACCTTGAGAAGCATCAAATCTGATTGTATGACTCCTGATGATGCTTGTCAATGGCTTCCTGTTGCTCTCAAGGGAAGGACACGATTCCTCTTAACTTCAGCCAACAAGGACCCGTCTTCGGGTCTCTGTTGACTTCTCCTGTCCCTTTCCATGCCCAGCCATCCACTCCACACTCTCTGGAAACACTGGATTCACCCCAGGTCCTCATGGTCTCTCTGCTGAGCCATGGTTTTGTCCAAGTAGTTGTCTGTCCCCAGAACATTCTTCCCTCATTTCTGAAATTAACATCTCTGCTTCTTCAGGGTCAGCTCAAGCATCAGTTCCCCAGGGAGCCTCAAGTTCAAATCCCCCACTACAGTTCTTCGTGCCCTCAGCACCTGTCCTTTGTAGACTTTGTAGCATTTATTGTGACTACAATTTAACGTTTTGCTGTGGAATCATTTGATTAAAGTCTCCCATGCCACAATGCGAGCTCAGTGGAGGCAGGCCCCTTACCTCTTACCTCATGGGATGCTGAATCTGCCACGGCCAGCTTGGTGTCTGGCACAGGGTAGGCACTCAGCAGATTGTTGAACAACTGAATACATAAAATGAAATGAAAACATTGATGGAAAAGAACTTTGTCAAAAATAAAAGGTACCCATTAGAATTACTATTATACCTACTTTACAGTTGAAGATAGCAAAGGTCAAGAAAGTGAAGGGATTTACCTGTCTCCTGGATTAGTGGCAGAGACATGGCTGGAGCTCGGGCATAGTTCCTGGCACACCCAGGGATGTGATTGTTGCTTACTGAGGGGAAGTAGGTTCTGCTGCCTGATTGCCTGCACCCTGCCCCCTCTTTCAGAGGAAGGCTGCCTGGGGTTTGCGGCTGGCGGCTGGTAGGGGTCAGTGCTGGCAGGAGATGGCTGCTCTGCCATCAGGTACTTGATTCTTATTCATGATCTGTGGCCACACATAGTACCTTGGTACAAACAAACAAGCAGTGACAGCTCTAGGCTTCAAAGCTGTCCTGGGGGTAGAAACACAGCCTGGCCTGGCGGGTCCCTGTGCAGCTCACTGACAGAGAGGACTGGAGCAGACGCGGTGATTGGAACAGGTGGCTGCTCAGGAGCAATTGGAGGGAGGCAGGGGAGGGCTGCTCAGGGGACCAAGAAGGGCTGATGTCGGAAGCTATCAATCTTGTGCCGCGCTCTTCTAGCTCTATAAAAATAGACACTGCAAAAAAGGGAAAGAAGGAAAACAAAGGGGAATGGATTCTTTCAAGTATGGCTGGAGCACTTCCCTATGTTTGTTGCCCTCTCATCACTTGTGTTTTCTTCCCACGAGGAAAGGATAATGCATTTCTAGTCCTTGAAGTTGGGGCATGGTTCGAGCGTGCTGAGGACTGGCAAGGTACCTGGTACACTGATGCATGCCACCCTCTAAACAGCCCTGAAGGTTTCTTTATTGTTTGTTTTTATCCAACGAACATTAGAGTGTTGTCTCAGTGTTAAGCAATGAGCTACAGTGTCAGAAAGGTAGACACCGTTCTTGTCCTTGTGAATCCTGTACCCTTACATCAGTGAGCTCATTAATGTTTTGATAAATGCTCTAAAGGGAGTCATTTGAGTGATGTGCTACAGTCAGTGGGGTGGAGTTAGAATGTTGGGAGGCTTCTCAGAGGAGGTGACATCCAAGATGAAACAAAGGGTAGAGAGATCCCAACTCCCAGCTGATCAAAGTTTGGGAAAAGAGAGGGGCCTCTGAGACAGAGAGCAGCAGGTGCTAAGGATGGGAGAGGGGCTCTTCAGAGCCCAGAAGAGAAAGGAGATGAGGCTGGCGGGAGCAAAGTGACAGTAGCCCTCAGAGGAGAGGGGCAGGCAAGAGGTCAGAAGAGGATGTGGATTGCAGGGAGGGTTGGAATTTTACTCTGGGAGTAATGGATAGTAACTAAAAGGATACAAGAAGGAGAGATTATTCTTTGTTTGCGTCTTGTGAGGAGATCCTGGCCACTGTGTAGAGAGAGCGTTGGAGTCCAGGTAAGCTAGGAGAAGGTCAATGTGGAAGCAGAGATAAAAGATGGTGGTGGTGGAGATGGTGGGCTGGGAACTGGGATCCTCCTCATCCTTGTGTTTCTTTCCGCATACCCGGGGGAAAGAAACTACCACCCCATACCCTGGGTATGGGGGGAAAGAGAAAGGGAAGAATCCAGGCTTCTTCCTGGGTTGTGGGTCTGTGCAATTAGATGGTGAAGATGACCTTTGTAGAGATAGACAAGGTGTGGGGAGCACCAAGTTGGGTGGTAGCTTTGATGATAATCTAGAAATCTTTTGGGACGTAATGAGTTTATGTCACAGTATGCATCCAAGTAGAGTTCCTAGCTGGATATGTGAGTTTGGAGCACAGATGATCCCAAGATGGAGATAAAATTTATTTAGGAGTCATTAAGTACTCAGTACTCAACATCAGGATCACCTTGAGTTGAGAACTGGTTGAGCACCAGCTGAAACTCCCCGAGAGCAGGGAGCAGGTCTGTCTTGCGCATTGCCCAGCACTTCCAATTCAGCCTGCAGTAGGCATTTGCTAAGTCATTATTGCAGACCAAGGGAGGGGAGGCAAAGAAAGCCCAAAAGCCTGATTCCTTTCTTCTAGGAGCTTACATTATGTGAGGTCACCCGAAAACAAATGCATAGATTGGACTCACACGATCAGTTTGGAACCAGGGACCACCCGGATAAGCCAAGGTTGGCACTGACCTCAGCCTCACAGAACCTGCCATGGTCAGTGGTCCAAATTGGTGGGCTAAGTGTGCTTGTGAAGAAAACATCTAAGGAGAGCAATGACTTTCAAACACTTAAGAAGTATCTATTATGTGCCCTATATCAGATCCACACCAGATGGGTTTAGGCACGGTTTGTTTTGCTTTTCTGTAGCACACTGACATGTTTGTGTTACTGCACTTGGCTCACTGCACTGCAATTCTTTGCTTTCAAAATATCCTTACTCCCCACATCACTAAACCCCTACCCACCTACCCATCCAACCTGGAGCTTTGTGAGGGTGAAGGACTTCATCTGATTTTATCTTCGTAACTCCCAACTGGCTGAGTGCTTTGTATGCTGCAGACATTAGGCAATGGATGCCATAAATAGAAGACAGAACCTTGAAGGGTTTATTGAATAAATGAATTCTTAGCTATTTATTGAAATTGATTCTCTAAGGTATCTTTTGGGTAATGCTTCTTGGAATGACTATATATAATCCAGCTGTAATAAAACTACATTTGTGCTTTTAAACTCATCATATATGGTTGTGAGATCTGGGAATAAGTCTCTTGACCTCTCTGGGCCTTGGTTTCTTTTAAACATGGCCAAGAAATGGTCTTCCATGTCGGTGTGGTGCTGTCTGTGTCGTGTGCGAACGCACAGGTGTAGGTTCAGGAGCTGTGTTGCTCCTGGCTGAACTGAAGCTCAGACAGCTCCTGGAGGCAGGCCCAAGACTCTGCCTGGGGAAGGAAGTTGCATGGAGAAAGACGTGGGTGCCAACGACCGGGCTAGAGTGGGAGAAAAGTGCACCATGCCTATCATCAGTATAGACACATGGGCCGTTGGTCTGGTCTCTGTTGAGAAAGGCATGGAAATGAGGAGCATGTATGCTCCTCATTTATAATATTAAAAAAAATTGAGTGATCCATGGTTCATCCATAAGCAAGCATGGCTGATTCTCCCTCCAAAATCTCTCAATGGCATTACTCCCAGGGGATCAAGGCCCCTGCCCCTTCATCCCCTCTTCTCTGGGGCTTGCTGTGGCTCCTCGCTTCTCTCCGCTTCCCTGCTAGCTTCCTCCATGATGCTCTCATCCCTCAGCAGCCAGAGTGACATTTTAACAACATTAATTAAATCATATTGCTGCTCTGCTTAAAACACTTTCGGGATTACCTGACGCTCCAAATAAAATCCCAGTTCCTTGCTGAGACTTTGAAGGGCTTGGCCCAGCCTCCCTTGCCAACCTCACCTCACCTCTCTCTCTCCCACCTGGATTCCAGCCACGCCCCTCTTCTCCGTTCCTCCAGTTCACCTGTGGGGCCTCCCCAGTTCCGCTGCCTCTAACTGCAATGCTCTGCCCTTCACTTTGTGCAGGGGTGGCTTTTAGGCCCCGGTGCAAATATCACCTCCTCGGAGACCCTCCTTGACCTCCTTACCCCGATAGTTGCACATATGGATGCTCGATTAACAATTACTACTTAGCCCCAGAATGGCTTTACACAGTGAAGAGAGAAGGCAGAAGAAGTGATTTGGACATCTTGAGGCTTTGTCTAGTTGAGCCAGCCAGGGCAGCAGTTTGAGCACCCACAAAAACTGTACCCAGTCTTGGGCAGGCAACCCAAGGGTATGGTGCTGCCCAGCTAGACTGAAAGTGTGTGTCAGAAAACTCCATCCACCCTGGACTTTCAGAAATACTTAAAGGAAGGGACTTAGAGGCATCTAAGGTCTAATCCAGACCTCAAGGCTGTGTTGATGTGTTGCATATTCATGTTAATGACATTGCTAAGGGTTCTTTACCTTCGTTATGGCCTTTTGCTGTCAGAATCAAATTTTATTTCTGTCTAGTAAGTACATCTGCATTTCTCTCTCTTCCCCTCTCTCTCTTTCTCTCTCTCTCAGTAGAGCCCAGGACCTTTGCACTAAGCTACACACCCAGGTATTTTTTTTTTTTTTTTTTTGAGACATGTTCTTGTTAAGTTGCCCACAGTGGGCTTGAACTTGAGATCCTCCTGCCTCAGCCTCTCAGAGTGCTGGGTACACAGGCCTATGACACCACACCTAGCTTGCAAGCCTGCATCCTCAAACAGAGAGTCGGACTTAGGATGTGCTCGTAATGTTGGTGCCAACAGAGGCAGAAGGCCTTCAAGAAATGGTGTGGCTTTGTTCTGGGGACAAAGCATGAACAGAATGGGCTATCACAGTGGCTTGTGTGCCATGGGCTGAAAGTATAACCTCAAGCTGGCTGCTGGGGTGGAGAGGGGCAATTTCTAGCTCAGGCTGTTTTCTTTTTTATAGTGAAAAAGGAGGGGATGATGCTTAGGAGTCAAGGGGTGTCCTTTCATCTACCAACTCCCTGCCATGGACATTCTGCAGGCAAGTACTTGTCCGCTCCTTTCCTAATTCCAGCTGTGGATTTGGAGGGAACCACGCGTGCCAGTAGAGGAGCACAGGGCCAGAACACTGACTGGGCAGAGGCAATCATGCAAGCAAGAAGCATTTCTGTTTGGGAGAGGAAAGCCTGGGGCCAAAGCTGGCTCATGGTGGTCCTCGTGGTGTGTGAGTTAGCGGCTGCGAGGGAACAGCTTCAGTTGTACTTATGAGAATGGCTGAACTCCCGACCAGGCAGGCCTCAGGTGAGTTACCCGAGTCCTCTAGACCTGCCATCCTCCTCTGTAGAGTGGGACTAATGCCCTCTGCACCACAGAGGGGTTGGAAGGTAGACAAGATGGGGCAGGTCAAGGGCTCAGTACAGCGCCTGGCCTGGCCGAGCTGACCCTCCTCTCATCCCCGCAGAGTTGACACAGGAATCTTCCTTCACCTCCTCAGGCCAAGGTTGAAGAGATTTTGTTTGTTTCCCATAAACCCTCCTCTCTTAGGCCCGGAGGGCCACATTTTCTAAAACCCTGAGAACAGTAGCCCTTGGTCCAGCCCTTTTCGAAGACACCAGGACCCTCGAAGGTCACCCTGAGGCTGCTGTGTCTGTGCGGAACATTCAGGGCATGGGACAGAGCCCTGCTCACACCACCCATGTCATGCTGATGAAGACAGCACGATCTGGCCTACTCTCTGTGCCCCAGGCCATGTTCAGCCCCATGAACAAGTCTTGATTTTGACCTCCACTTTGTAAATGAGGACCCTGGGCACAGAGAAGTGAAGGGAAATAAATGGTGAATTTCAGGTCTGAATCCAGAGACCTGTCAGCCTCTAAAACACCAAGCCGCCTCTCTTTTGCCTGCAGGGGAGCTTTCCATGACCTGCTCTAATGTGTCACTCCCTGGTCCCTTTGTGGAGCCTCAGGGCCCACGGTGACAGTCTCTGTGGACATGTGGACAGGCCTATGCATCACGCTAGTTGATCTGTGGCTCCCCTGGGCTTTCAGGAGCAATTGATTGCAATAATGTATTCCCAGTCATTTGAAGGTGGTTTTTCTCCCTCAAAGACTTTTGTCGTTCTGAACTTGGACTCTGGGCCCAGTCCCCAGAGAATGGAGGAGCCTGATTTGGCATCCCTGGGAGCAACAAAGGCCTCTAAGGAGCTGGGCTGTTGCCATGGTGTCTGCCTCAGCTCTTCCCAGCCTGGGCCCCACTGGTGCAGACCAGATAAGCATCAGGTCATGCCTGGCTGGTGGCGATGTTGTGGCGGGGATGCCACCCCCCCCAAGAATCCCTAGCAATGCGAACATAGGACAGAAGCCAGCGAGGGGCAGGTCCAAGTGTCCAGAAGGACATCTCTCTCCCTGGGGCTGTTCCTTTCTCCTGAAAGAGTGCATCTCCCACAGTGCCTGGCTTTAGTGCACACTCGTGGCTTCACTCATTCATTTTACTGTGCTTACTGAGAACATCCTGGTGCTAACCCTGGGGATAGGACAGGAGAGGAAAGACACACGCAGGCCTGACCCTTACAGAGCTTGTGTGTCAGTGGAAGAGAGAGCCATTAATTAACGTAAAACCACAAGTGTGACAAATGCCAAGAGAGTTATGTGTAAGGTGGTTGCCTGCTATAGGGGAATTTGACCTAATCAGAGAGACGGGTGCATCTAACTGAGCTGAGATCTGAACTGGGGTGTTGACCAAAGGAGGCAGAGAAGGAGGAGCCTCCCAGCAGAGAGAATGGCACCTGCAAAGGCTCTGCAGTGGGGATGGATGACCCGCTAGTGTGGCTGCAGCATTGACAGCAAGGAAGAGCATGAAACAGGCCATGGAGCAGACTCTGCAGAGCCTTCCTACCATACCGAGGAACCTGGCTTTTATCTCAAGGGCCACGGGAAGCCACCAGAAAGCTTTTAAGCATTTTGAAACAATCACATAGCCACCAAGGGAAGATTTGGAGGCAGTGGATGTGGAGAGATCAGAGGTGGTGGGAAAAGTGCTCAATCGGTATTTCAAAACCAGCTTTTAAGTCCATTCCTATCTCCCTTCTCCGCCACCACTGCCTTGCTCAGGCCTCCTCCCCTCTCTCAGGTAGGTCTCACCAGCCTTTAGCTGGATGCCATCTGTCCTCCACCCTGCACATGGCTGGCAGAGTCGCCATCCAACTCCAGCCCTCATCCCTCCTCCACGGATCACAAGCTGCTCTGTGTCTTCCCTCCCACAGCCTGAGATGGGGGTGCACCCATTGTGGTTACAGTTCGTCCCCTCCAGCTTATTCCCAGGGAAATACAGGGTGGCTTATTCCCAGGGCTGCTCTCTGCCTGGGGTGTTCCACCTTGTCTTCCAGGTCTCTCCTACATAGCCGTCCAGAGTCATTTCC
This sequence comes from Erethizon dorsatum, assembly GCA_028451465.1. Classification (NCBI taxonomy): domain Eukaryota; kingdom Metazoa; phylum Chordata; class Mammalia; order Rodentia; family Erethizontidae; genus Erethizon; species Erethizon dorsatum. Next base: position 120,433,580 of record CM051827.1, read on the forward strand.
ATGCTGCCTCTTTAAGTGAGGGAGAGAACTGACTGGAGCCGCTACCCAGACCAGGTTCTTGAAAACACGCAGAGTCATCTACTCCAAACAACAATCATCATGTAAAGAAAAGATTGGCATTTACATTTTACAGATGAGGGAACTCGGGCTCTGAGGAGGGACATAACTTGCTTGAGTTCATGCAGCAGGTACGCAGCAGAGTTGAGGTCTCTGCCATGTGCGTTATCATGGGGCTGCTGCCTTTCCCTGACATGGGCTAGGATGGGGGTGTCACAATCTCTTGGGGCTCCTTATATCTGGGGAAGGAAGGAATCAGGAAACAATGCAATAAAATAAAGGCAAAGTTGTTGCTCCTTCTGTATTTGTTCTAGAGGTTCCTCTGTCCTAGACAAAGATATTAATACTGGGTGTTTATATGTTATAAGCATTCATCTCTTGAAAAGTATATGGACATTTCGCTGGGCATGGATGCCTGTCAAACTCTGCAAACTACTTAACTGGCAGTATTTAAAATATGTTACCAGACTCTGCAAGGCAAGTGGCATAACAAGGCCCTGGTTTGGAGAGGCAACTGACCCCCAAGTCCTCATCTACAATGAGCCAGGCTGGACTGGCCTGGCCCCAAGCCCTCAGTCCCTTTCTCTATGAAACATGCCTCACACACATATAAGCAATGATTTGTTCTGGGTCTTAAGGTATTTAGGGGTCCAACAACTTCTGTGGGCCTCACAGCTTTTCCCAGAGCCTGAGCCCTACTGCTCCCCCACCCAGGGTCTTTATATGCTTCTAGAATTCCCTAGTAGAAAGGAGGCAGTTTTTACTTCAGGTCACTATACTCCAGTTATCCACCCATTTACCCATCTACCCATCCATCCATCCATCCATCCACCCACCATCCATCCATCCATCCATCCACCCATCAATCTATCCATCCATCCATCCATCCATCCATCCACCCATCCATCCATTTATACATCTATCCAACATTCATTAGTATCCACTCTTTCCCATGCCTACTATGAACGAAAAGTAAGGCCTTCAAGGAACCCACAGGTCAGTGCTGTTCTCTGCCCCCCATAGCTGTTGGTGTCTATGCAGAGACCAGCTATAAAATCCAATTTCTGGAAGGGCCTGGCAACTTGTCAAAGGTTGGGAGTCTGAAGGAGTGTCATGAAAGTCCTTATTTTTTGTACTGCCAGTAAGAGCTGGGGCAGATGTTACAAACTGATGGGAAAAGGAATTAGCTCAGCTATTGCTTTTCCCTCATGAGCATCAACAATTGGAAAACATCTTGCAGAGTCCAGGCACACTGTCATGGTTGGATTTTCCCTGAGACAGGCAGCTTATTGAGATTTTTCCAGAGGCAGATTGTCACAGCTCCTCTGTCAGCATCAGCTCAGAGGCATCTCTCAACACCTTGCTGTTCTTGTTGACATTTCTGCCAGTGGGAGGGCTGAAAGGTGAGCTCTGCCTTCTTATAGAAGCTACTGGAACAGCAGGCATCTAGTCTGTGCCTTTCATGGACCAGCTTCTTTATATGTGATGGTCCCACTCCCCATGCTGCTCCTGGAATGTAGGCAGTATTATCCCCATTTTACAGATGAAAAAGCCGAGGTTTATCAAGGAGGATCACAAAGCTAGGAGTGGCTGTGCAAGGGAGGGAGCCAGGTCAGTGTGGCACTGTATTTTTTTGACTTTTCACACTACCACACTGTTTCATGAATGGGCAGCTCTGCCTGAGGGTTAGCACTATATAAAATTGTGACATCTTCTAAATTTCTGGTCCTTTCGCTTCCTGGGATTAAGGCAGGAACAGAGAGAGACAATGAAAAACTCCGAGATACAGCTCCCAGCTGATATGAAGATAGTGTCTAAAGCTTTGGAACCTGGAATCCATTTACCTAACAGAAGATGATGGTTGGATTTTCAGACTGGGCCTCAGTCCTAAATACCTGACTCCTAAATACTTGGAGGGACACTAATGTATTTCAATTACCCCCAGCATTCCCTCAGAACTCTGTCACAGCAAGAAATGCATTCCAAGGTTTTGCTCACAGTACAAACAATGGCTCTCTTCTCAATGCCCCTGCCTCAAAGCTGTACCTGAGAACTCCTTCCAGAAGGCAGGAGGGGGCTGAGCTCCTTTTCCCCAGGGACTCACACCTTCTGGGCCCCAGTTAATACTCCACATCTGAGACAGTGCCTGACAAGCAACGTGTTCTTCATACATGTTGACAAAGAAAAAGAAGATGGGGAGAGGGGTGAGAAAGAGGGTGATACAGCAGGCAGGAGGGGAGGTAAGAAGCAGGAAGGGGGACAGAGATAGACAGACAGGAAACAGACAGACAGGCAGGAAACAATGGGTTGTTTTTTGAGGGGCCAAGGGCAGATTCTGCAGGTGAGCCAGCCAGACAGGCCTGTGCTACACTTGGTCCCCACCTACATAATTTTGCTTTTGGCTGGCTGGCCCGTCTCGAAGATAAGGAGTTCTTCCATAGCTGAGGCAACTGTCCTGGCTGTCCCCCAGAACAGCACAGCCCCCTGTCATGCCAACAGCAGCCACCCAGGCCCTAGATGCAGGGCAGTGAAGGCTGCTGCTTATGCCTTGCAAATGGCTCCTTTCCATCCTGGGCATCCATGTGCCCTTTCCGGAAGGAAGAGACTTTGTCTGGCAGACAGACATTGCTGGGTGTTGCCATGGTGATGCTATGATGTCACTCGGGAGTAAATCAAATTGCAAATCTCACGGTTGAACAGCTCTACTTGAGAAGGGTTGTTAGGAACCAAGCAAGAGTTGATGCAAAAGGGGGAGGTGCAGATCTGCACAGTACTGGACTCCCACCTCTCCCCTTGTTTTGCCACCTAGATGGGGCTCACCTGTTCATTCATTCATTCCAGTGAAGTTTTGAGCATCTACCATGTGCCAGGCGTCATGCTAGATGACACAGATGTGGTCCCTGTGTGCCGTATGCAATTCACAGTCTGCAGGAGAGAGAGGCACATACAATAGACACATGATTACCATTGTGAGTCATGCTGTGCAGAAAAGGACCGGAAGTGTATTACTCTGCTAGAGCTGCCATTACAAAGTGCCACAGATCGGGTAGCTTAAACAACAGAAATTGATGTTCTCACAATTCTGGAGGCTGGAAGTTCAAGATCAACAGGTCACAGGACTGGTGTCTCTTGCTGACAGGCTGTCTTCTCTTTGTTTGCTCACATGATCCTTCTGTGTGTGTGTGTGTGCGTGCATGATGTCCTAATTTTCTTCTTATAATGGCATCAACCATGACCTCATTTTAACTTAATTACTTCTTTAAGATCCTATCTCCAAATACTGTCACAGTCTGAGGTCCTGGGGGTTAAGACTTTAACATGAGAATTTGTGGAGGACACAATCTAGACCCCAATAGGAAGAGAGGAAGATGTGTAAGAGGAGGGTCCAAGGTTGCAGGTGGGAGAGGAATAAGGAGGACCTCTCTGGAGAAATGACATCTCATAGAGGCTTGAAGGGCCAGGAGTTTTCCAGGAAGGACATGGGCTGATGGAGAAGGACTTCTAGAGAGAAGAAACAGAAGTGCCAAAACTGAGGGCAGGGATGCTTCCCGGAGGAGTTCAGGGAACTAAAAGGGGCCCAGAGTGGCTGGAATAGAGTAAGGGGTTAATGGTGTCAGAAGCACCAAGTGCTAGATCATGCAGAATCTTGCTCAAGGGGTTTTAAGCAGAAAATCAACTTGATCAATTTATTTTAAAAGATGCCTCTTGACATGTAGCTCAGTGGTAGAGCACTTGCCTAGCACATGCAAGGCCCTGGGTTAAATCCTCTGCACTGTGAAGGAAATGAATTAATAAATAAAAGATGTTTTTTTCAGTGGTTTGAGGAGGGATGACCATTGTAGAGGCTGCCATTGTAGCTCAGGTTTAGGGGTTTTTACTATTTGCCTTCAGTTTTTAACCTGTTCCTGCCCTTGGCCATGGCTTCCCTCCCAGGAGAGGAATATACTATAGTCTATGGTTTGGCTGTAGGACTTGCTGTAACTAATAGAATGCCAGTGGATGCGACACAAGCAGAGGCTTTAGAATCACTTGCATAATTTGGCTGACACTCTTCTATGCCAGCCACCTGCCATGACAAGAACAGGCTCTTGGTACTGCTGGTCCAGAGGAATGAGAAGACCTATAGAGAAGACCAGGACCTGCCTGTAACCTGAAGAACTGTCCCAAATGACCCACAAACCTACCTGCAGGAAAAACAAATGTTCCTTGTGACAAGGAAATGGAATACTTTTTTTTGGGGGGGGGAGTTGTTTTGCAGCATTATTTTAACAATAGCTGACTCACATATTAAGCAGGAGAGGAGGTTGGCTTGAACTAAGATGATGGCAATGGGACTGAAAAGAAGTAGGAAGATTCAAGATATATTTTGTAGCTGTCTACATACAGGTGGCATTTAAGCACCGGTGTGGATCTGTTGCGGAAAAAACCCAGTACTGAACTAAAAGGAAAACGCTCCGCCCTGAGGAGTTGGAAGGCAACTGATTTATTAACGCCGGTGGGCTGGCGGGACTGGGACCATGTCCAAATCACCAGCCTTGGCTCAAAGTGAACAGAATCTCATATACACTTTAGCAAGCAGGAAGTACAAAGCTGATAACAGGTTTTTACATAACTGGTTACATGGGTTACATGAATCACATTGTACATTGTCAGGCAGATTTGTTTCAAGCAGGTTTACTTAAAAGGAATTGTTTATCATAAGGCAGGAGCATTCTGGGAGGGAGGGGGTTTGAGCGGAGCAGGTAGAGTTAAATGTGTCCTTGACAGGGCCAGTCTATCCTGGCCATAAAGTTCTTAAAGCATGTTGGGAAAACTGGATATATATTTTGGGTAGTGAAAACACAGACATTACAGCTGGATGTGGTCAAGTTGACCTACCTGGCTATCTGGAAGAAGCAGCTGGACACAGACAGTCAAAGCTAACTGAGTTTAGCAGTCTAACTATGTGACAAGCAGCACGAGCATATCCTGTCTCAATATGGCAACAGGCTACTAATTGATTTTTAATTTCTAATATAAATTTCCTATAAATTTACCATTACAGATCCTCTAGGAATAGTGTGGAACAAGGAGAGGAAAGTGGGTTTATCCATCAATTAAAGGCATTAATTCATCAGTTGAGGGATTCTATCAACTAAAGATTAGGTGGTGGGTTAGTTTGCTTGGGCTGTTATAACAAAATACCATAGCCTGGGTGACTTAAACAGTAAAAAGGTATTGTCTCACAGTTCTAGGGGCTGGACACCCAAGATCGAGATGTTGGTAGATTTGGTTTCTGGTGAGGCCTTTCTTCCTGGTTTTGCTGATGGCCACTTCCTCTCTGTGTCCTCAAGTGGCTTCTCTGTGCTCACCCTCCTGGTAGCTCTTATTCTTCTTAGAAGGACAGCAGTCCTGTTGGATTAGGGTCCCACCCTTATGACCTCATTTTACCCTAATTTCCTCCATATGGGCCCTATCTCCAAATACTGTCATACTGGGGTTTAGGATTTCAACATGCATTTTGCAAGGACACAGTTCAATCCATGATAGGTAACATCTCTTAAGTGCCAGGTACCAAGTGCCAAAACAAACGCTGCAAGGCCTCTTAAGTTGTAGAGGAGGAAGTCACACAGCATCATCTCCATGGCAATTTAGTCAAAACTAGTCTTAGTACCAACCCAGGTTCAAGGGAGCAGGGAGAAACAGATTCCAATTCTTGGTGGGAGGAGCAGCAAAGCCACATGAATCCCAGAACTGCATAATCACGATTTATCCACAAGGCTCTGGCAGTGAGTTCCATCTACCTGGATTCTTGGTTTCTTATTCTTCTGAGACCTGGTTTCTTTGTTTCAATTTTTCCTTTGAACCAGTGTGGATTTCTGCTCTCTGCAATCAATGACCCATGACATTGGCTTTGGCTGCAGAAATCCGATGGGACACTCTTTGCCTTAGTGGCATGAAGAAGATTTGACTCAGGAAAAACCTCTCTTCAAACTGTCCTTGGTGGTGGTGGTGAAGAGGGGGGAGTTAGAATAGGCTCCTTGAGGACAACTTGGTGGCACTGCATGGCTTTCTCCCTTACAGTGTCTTGATTATATGTGCATAAGACAGATTGTCTACTCCCAGTTATCCAGAGGCCACTGCAGTAAGGGAAGGTTCTGGGCCTATGTTTGACAGTGTCGGAGGCTGCAAGGACACAGGAGCTTCAAGCAGGGTGAAGGTCACTGGCAGGGCCTTCTCATGGTAGTCAGCAGAGCAGTGAGCCCGGAAACCACTTGCTGGCCATGTGACCTTGGGTGAATTTCTCTGATGCTTCATTTTCTTGTTTGTCAAATTGAGAGTAATGATAACCCTCCATGCAAAGGCCGTTGTGTTGATTACTTAATTAAGTACATATGAGACAGAGTTTCCTGGAATTTGGTATACATATTGCTGGTGGAACGTTAGATACTTTTAATCGGTACATGAATAAACACATTTTCATAGTTGTGTTTATTTCTTGTGAATATCAATGTGAATTATAAGCCCACCATAGCTGTAACCTTTGTGGATATTATTCTTTAGGACAAGGCCAAATTTTAATAGTCACAGAGGAGAAAAACATTAAGTAAATAATAGGACGGGTGGTAAACGGGTAATCATCAAAGGGACATAGCCTAGGGGGCTTACAGAGGTTGAGATTCAGGAGGTGGATGTGGCTGGTGAGGTAAGTGGGGACCAACGAAAACAAGGCCTGGAAAATCTGGGCCCATTGGGGTCAAGTTGGAGATCTCTGTGGATGATGAGCAGGTGTCAAAGGCTCCCATATGCTGGAGTCTTCCAGACTGGACTTCCGTCCATTTCCTGATACCATAAGGGCTGTGCCTTGGGAAGAGGAACTCTTGTCCCCCACCCCCAGGGACGAGTGGCTGTGGCTACAGGGAGCAGAGAGGATGGCCTTGTCTGTGTTTCCTCTGCCTCTGTGGAGGAATTGCCTCTGCAGGAACTCTGGGTTTGGGACCAGGCAGGGCTGAAGTATAATCCAGGCTTGGATAAGTGTCTTTCCCACTCAGTGCCTCATCTGAAAAATGCGGCCTTATGAGTTCGACAAATGTATCCCCCACTTAATTCCCAAAATGTATTCCCCACTTAATTCCCAAAAGATTTGGAATGGTAGCTGGTAGGAACTGGAATGGCCTGAGCAGGGTCACCCACCACAGCACCCAGCATCACATCTATATATATGAGTTTTCCTTACATGGCTAATTCAAGGTCTCATTAAACTCCCAGCCTTCATTTGTCTATCTGTGGGAGGGAGCAGAGGGAGCAGTCTGAGGAAGGCTGGATGGGATCCTCTCCAAGATTCCTCCCTGTTCAAACACAGCTTCTTTCTAGATTGTTCTGGAAGGCTCCCCAGGGTCTTTTCCTGTGTGGTTTCCCCCTTCTCAGTGTGAGTCATTGCTCTGAAAAACACTGGGCAGTGGAAACTTCCATCCTCCTTCCTCCCACCTGTCTGTGGGGAGGAGGTTTTAGACCAAAGAGACCTGTACTGGAATCCCAACCCTGTTACTGGAGACCTCACATAAGCTCTTCCATCTTTGTGCCTCCATTTCTTCATCTATAAATGAGAATGAAAATAATGGCTTCTCATGGGTAGTCGAGTGTAGTAAATGAGATGAGGTGGGTGAAAGGGTCCAAGAGTATTCCCAGCACATAGTAGGTGGTCCTGACATACTTATCCCTTCCCTTCCCCCAGGAGCTCAGTGGCTTTTGTTCCAAAATCACATTCTATAACCTCACCTCACACTCCATGACAATTCCAGCACCTGAGTGTTATCCCTGTCTCTGTCTCTTTCTCTGTGGTGGGTCCTGCAGGAGGTGGATGAAGACAGAAAACTGCTGTGCATGTGTGTCCAGGGTTCCTAGCTGGAAGTGGCACTGGAACAAGGGGCAGCTGCCTGGAGAAGGGCCTTGGCATTGGCGAGTGGACACAATTAGCACTGCCAAGGCCCCAAGTTCCCTCTCCATATGGGCCTTGTTTCCTTTCTTGTTTCCAATGTTTCCTAAACATTGATGAGCAAGGTGAGGTGGGTCAGAAAGAAGGTGTGGGTCATTCAGATTAATGACAATGACAGATATCACCTATTGATGGTTGTTCTAAGAGCTTTATGTGCTTTACTTTATTTAACCCTGATCTTTGTTCCTTAAAAGTTTATACTAATGTTGAGAATGATTATAACCACCATTATATAGTCCTTACTCTGCTCTAGGCACTGAACGAAGCACTATACACACTTTTCTCAATCATTTCCCCAAAAACCATAGAAGGCAGGTATCATTACTACCCCACATTAGTAGGTAGCGAACTGAAGTTCAAGTAAGTTACTTGTGCAGGATTGGTGCTTCTTACCTCGAGGGCACATATAAAACACCTGGTGATCTGGTTCTGCAGATCTGGGCAGGGCCCAGACCTGCATTTGTTTTTGTTTTTGTTTTTGTTTTTTGGCACTGGGAATCAAACTCATGACCTTGTGCTTGCCAGGCAGGCACTGTGCCACTGAGCTATATCCCCGACTCAAGTCAGCATTTCTTTTTCTTTTTTCTTTTTTTTTTTTATGTGGGTACCGGGAGTTGGCCTCAGGACCTTGCGCTTGCTAGCAAGTGCTTGTGCTGCTAAGCGATATCACCGGCCCTTTTTTTCCTTTATATGGGTTCCGGGAGTCAAACTCATGACCTGGCGCTTGCCAAGCAGGCGCTTATGCCTCTGAGCTATCTCACCGGCCCTGAAGTCAGCATTTCTAATAGCAATGTGGCTGCTGCTCGCCTGTGGGCCACACCGAGCAGGAAGGACCTGGATCTGCAGCTGCAGAGTGGCTGGGCCGGGATCTGCACTGGACACACCACTGCATAAGTGAATCAGCTGTGAGGCGCACCATAACAACAGGGCAGAGGGAATAGCTGAGAGGACAGAGACGGGAGACTGACTGGAGGGGCCAAGGAAGACTGCATGGTGCGGTGGTTTGAGCGGGGGCATAAGGATGGGTAGCATTTTGCTAGACACTGAGGGGAAAGGGCATTTTAAGTCGAGGGAACCCGTGAGCAAGACTATCAAGGTAGAAAAGAGCCAGATGTGTTTGGGGAAGACTATGGCTAAGCCCAGGGTATGTCATGGATTGGACTCTGTCCCTTAACTCATATGTTAAAGTCCTAACACCCAATATCTCAGAATTTTACGTTATTTGGAAATAGCAACCCCGTAGATGCAGTTATTTCAGATGAGGTCCTACTGGAGTAGGGTGGGCCTCTATCCGTCATGATTCCTTATAGGAAGGGGAAATTTGAAGCCAGGCGTGATGGCACACAGCTGTAAGCCTAGCACTCTGGGAGGCTGGGGCAGGTGGACCACAAGTTTGAGCCCAGCCCCAGCAGCTTAGTGACTTAATGAAACCATGTCTCAAAATAAAAAAGAAAAAAACGGCTGGGGATGTAGCTCAGTGTGAAGGTCTTGAGCTCAATCCTAAGGAAAGAAAAAAAAGGAAAGTCAAGTACGAAGACTGGCGCACAGGGACAATGCCATGCGAAGGCTGCAGTTTGCTGCCACAGCCAAGGAACAATGACAAGGCTTGTGACGCTTTCCCAGGACCTCAGAGGGAGTGCGGCCTGCGACACCTCGATCTGGGGCTTCTGCCTCCGAGAACCATGAGACAATGATTTCTGTTGTTTAAGCCATTCCATCTGCGGTGCTTTGTGAGGGCAGCCCTTGCAAACTGATGTGGGGTATCTGTGAGGGCCTGTGAAGTCTGTGTTGGCAGATGGCTCCGACAGACAAGTGCTATTTTGTGCCTAGGAACAAAATACTTTTGCAATTTTAGCCCCAAGAAGATCCCTGTCACAAAGAAAAATAGGTAAGAGAATGGCTAACTAGTTCAAGAGAAACCAGCTCCCCTTTGGGATCTAGGGCCAGGTTAATGATCATGTAAATGAGGGTGACTTCCCATCTATAAGATGTGGTGGACAAAAATAGTGAACACTTAAATTAAAAAAGAAATTATTACAGGAAAATACACAGTGCCATTAATCCCCTCAAATTCCTCTCCCTTGCTTCAAACACACTTAAACCATTGTTTTTGCAACTTTTGGAAGCAGTTGTGAAGTTTGATGTGACATAAAGTTATGTTTGTTGAAAGATTCATATAAAAGTTATACAAGTTGTAATTCTGATGTGTTAGGCCGAACTATGCGATGGCCATTAGGGCTCTAACTTATTGGGCTCTAACCTATTAGACTAAGTTTCTGTTACTCTGTCTCAGGGCAAATTCCTGGAAATCATGTGACTTGGCGGGCTACATTCCCGCGCCCGGGCTCCTTTGTCTCCTTTGTTAGCCTTTCCTCCAAACTGATTGGTTGCCCGTTTGCTAAGCTCCCCTATCTATAGGTTCCCCTAAGTAACCAATGAATGTATTAATTACCTTTTAACTCTTTGCGATTGGCTTCTGTAAAACTTCGCTTGCCTATCCCTCATTACCATACCCAACCCTATAGAAACCCCTTGCTCCTGCCCTTCGTCGTCGCCTTAGCACATTTGCTGGGTGACCCTACACTAGTGTAGCCTTTCAATAAACCCCGTGCCTTTTACATAAGAGCCTGTGTGGTTCTTGGAGCATCTCCCTTCTCGGACCCCTCTTCCGCGGACGTTACACAGTTCTGGAAGTTCCTCTTTCGTGTCTTTAGTTGCACTGTCATGGCTGCCTCCATGTCCTGAATCGATTCAAAACATTTACCTTTCCGGGTCATTTTGACTTTGGGAAACAGCTGGAAGTTGCATGGTACCAGAGCCAGTGAATAAAGTGGATGAGGACCCACCATGATGTTTTTACCAGCCTGCCTTTCTGTCTATGGTACTCGGCGGTAGCATTCACTGTATTTTGTGACAGTCCTTGGACACGAAAGTATCTTTACAAGTATTAAAAGTATTAAAACAGACAATTTAAGTTTCTTTCTTTAACTGAGAAGGTTGTAGGAGGGGAAATGGGGCATAAGTCCTGCTGTGTGTCAAGGACAGTGCTGGGCACTCTCTGATTTAATTTCATCCACACTGCTCTCTTAGATGGAAGATCTTGTTATCCTAGTTTTTTGGAGGAAGAGAGTGTAGGTCACATAGCCAAGGATCCACCAAGGGGAAACAGAACAGAAGACACTGGAACCCTCTGGGAAAGGTGACCAGAGCCAGGCCATAAATCGAGGAAGGGAATGAGCCCAAGACCAGGAGGGTAGTGAGCAGATCTGCTTACAGAATTCTTATCGTGTGAGATAACACCCCCCTATTGTTCAAGCTACTTTTAGTTGGACCGTCTGTTATTTGTAACCAAGAACATCCTAACAGAGTCAGTGGTTTAAAATAAGCCAGGTCCTTAGGTACAGGATGCATTGCAATGGCTGCAAGGCAAGAGGAACCAATAAACAGTAATCTTGTTTCCCCACTCACATATGGAGCCAATCGAAGAAGGCAGATGGAGCCCCAAAGTATCACCTTTCCTAAGGATAAAGCTGCCACGGGACAGAGTGGCCCTGTCTGCAGGATGTGGGTTGCCTTATGTGGTGCTCAGAATAGGCAGACGCACCCACCCAGTGTAGGCAGCGTGGGGGTGTTGCAGGGACTCGAAGAGCCAAGCAGAGCTTGGATCCAGTGGGCCGCTCACTCCCAAGGGAGAGTGGGGGAAGGGCTGGGCCGCTGCTGCCTAGTTCCTTATCCCGGCTACCCAGGGAAATAGGGCGCTCCGTGGGGAGGGTAAGTGGGCTCATGGGGAGCCATCATGGAGTCAAGATAGTGTTGCTCCGCTGGGATTGGGGGTCGTTGGGAATACAGAATAAAATTTCCCCAGAAAGGTAAAATAGGAAAGAAGGAAGGAATAAGAAAGCCAGAAATGAGTAATTATGTAGTATGAACTAATTTTTGCTTAATAATGGTAAAAAGCCATGTATGTGTGTTTGTGCGAGCACAGACAGGCATGGCGGAGTCTATCCTGAGGTTGTCCAAGGGGTGAGGCTGGAAAAGGAAGGAAGACAAGGAGTGTTGAAGAGGGGGACCTTGGAGTGTGAGGTTCTTGCCCACTAGGGGCCGCTGGTCCTGTGCAGAAGCTCAGACCACCTTCAGGGTCCCCTGTGGAAAATGAGGTAGGTCATGGATTTGGGGCTGTTGAAGCTGGATCGGAAGGACTGAGGGTGGGACACTGAAGAAGTCAGAGGACGGTCACAGAGGAGACGGATGCTCACTCAGAGGCAGGGAGTGCAGAGCAGGGGTTCTCAGCGTGGTCCTCAGGGCATCCATGTCTGCATCACCTGCTCTACCTCACATCTGCCAGGTCATGAACCTGGGGGATGTTTTCACAGCCCTCCAAGGAGCAGCCCTATGCTTACTGAAATCTGGGAACCACTGAGACAGATGTGGCTTGGGGTCAGATCCATCTGGGGTAAACACTGGTTCTGGTTCTACAACTCTGCAGTCTGGAAGCCTCAAGTTCTTCACAGGGAGACAGAAATAATTGTCCCATCTTACACAATGATTATTACTAGCCACATGCCAACCACCATTCGTGTGTGTGTGTGTGTGGTACTGGGGATTGAACCCAGCGTCTTCGCACTGAGCTATCTCTCTAGCCATTTTTTAAAAGCAACATTTTAATTTTGAGACAGGGTCTCACTAAGTTTCTAAATTGTCCAGGCTGGGCTTGAGCTAGCTTTCTTCCTGCTTCAGCCTCCCAGGGTGTTGAGATTATAGGCATGCACCATCACATTGGGCTCCCAAGCACTGTTCTTTATCCTGCAGCCCAGGTTGAAAAGTCATGACCTCTGCCCCAAGGAGGTGAGAGTCAGCAGGCTATAATAAAAGCCCATTTATATTGAGCACCTGCTTTGAAGCAGATATGCTGAGTGCTTTATGGTGCTGCCTCATTTAGTAGGAATGATCATCATCACCATTTTCAGATGAGTTTCAGTGACTATCCAAAAATGTCCATGGTGCTGAGTGTGACAGCAGAGAGCCAGACAGGTTGTGGAACTCCAGAGCCTGCAGGAGAAAAACCTCTGCATTGGTGACCAAGTGGTAAGTAAGCACAGTGTGGAGGCGCCCTTCCCGGAGAAGAGCGCCGGGAGCTGTGATAGGAGATCCAGGTAAGAGGGTGTGGTGGGGTGAGCAGGTATCAGGATGCCATCTTTGGCTGCTTATGTGTAAAGGTCAATTTTCCCATAATTTCGTACTTACTTCCCATTTCCAAGGCTCAACATTTTCAAAACTTTAAAGCTTTTGGCTCAAGGTCACTGCCAGAATTCTAGACTAAGGAACAGGAAAATAAAAACATTCAGAAAAGAGCCGAGGTTTGGAGAACATCTGTAAATGCAAATGCCACATTCCAGGGCTAAGGGCACAAAAGTGTCCTCGGGCCAATGCATGGCCACCACATTGAACTGTTGGCTGTATTTAACTTTGGTTGATCTGTTTGTCCTCTCCCTACCTCCTCTGCCCCTTCCTGGGTTCATTAATGGCTGCTCTGTGTCCGCAGAGGCCACCAACTGCTGTAAGAGCTCTGTCAGCTGTTTTCCTGAAGGCAGGAAAACAGAGGGATGCGGCCCTTTGTGTCCCCCACTTCCTCTTGCCTGGCTCCAGTGGATAGGTCTCTTGGTGGCAATTTTCTCTGGGGCTACAGCTCTGTGAATTGCCATCTTCCATGGCTTCAGCCGTCACCTGCCCATCCTTGTGTCCTTTAAGCTTTTGTCCCTTAGTGGTAACAGCTTTCTCATTTCCTATCCCTTAGGGCTCCCGTTCACCCTGCCGATCTCATAGTCTCTGTGTTACACACTTCCTGGTAACCCTTTTAAACATCCAGTCTCTTCCGGAGCGGGGCCCTGCCTTACACAGACACCGGGGTGCAGAGTTGGCAACAGCAGCAGCATCCAGCCTTTCTCCCCACGTGTGGCCTGGTCTAAGAGCTCCCCGCTCCCTGTGCAGTAGGTGCTACCTGGCAGTATTATCATCCTTGGGTGAATGTTGGTTACCCTCGGCCATGGACTTCAGGCCCAGTTCCAGATGAGGGAAACAGAATGGTAAAGCTGACGGAAGCGCCTCCATAATGAAATCTGACTTTCATTACCGCGCTGTGGACACTGATGCTGCATAGGCCGGGAGCCTTTTTTAGCGACAGCTTCTTGTTGGAGTTTATTTTTGCCTCCCCAAGCTCTCTGAGTGCTGGAACCATTTCCTATGCTTTGAGTCCCTCCCAGGACCCAGCACAGGACTGAGGAGCTGGCAGCCACAGCTCCATGAGCTCCTGTGGACTGATTGATTGGCTGATATTTGTGGCTGAATGAGTAGATGCTTTCAGAGCAGCTGCTGCCAGGGGAAAATTCCAAGTGCAAAATATTATTATTAATTATCACGATTGCTCTTTCGGCTGCAGGCACTATGTCTGCTTAGAAAGAAGAGATAAGCATCCCTGCCAAAGCAGAAAAGACTGATTTATGCTGACGGATTTTTGTCCTCTGAGAGGAGACTGCCAGGTGTTAATATTTTCTTTTTAATGACTTCTGGACTGAAATTAAAAAAAAAAAAAAATCTTAGATTTAGGACCTGGTTTGGCAAGGCTGTGTGACCTTGAGTGAATTACTTAATCTCTCTGTGCCTCAGAGCCTTCATTGCTTAAAAGAGAAGTTAGAACTAGGTAACATCTAAGGTTTGTCTTAGCACTTCCTGGAAGATGCTGGGTCCTGCAATATTGAGACCCCTGCTGATCGGCTATTTGTTCACCAGCCTCTCTCCCACCAATGATATTCTCAAATTCCAGTGCCCACCCACCTCCTGGGCTCTCTAGGATGTGAGAGTTGAATCTGCCCTACTTCTATTGCTGTGAGTAAGGGGACAGCCATGGCCATGGTGGGGAGAAGGGACAGGGATTAGGGGATGACATAGAGTCCCTTCCTTCTCTTCCCCCAATCTTCATCTCCTCCTCTTTTTCCTGTGTCTTCAAGATCACAAAAAGAGCAAGAACAAGAGTAGATCAGTGGCTGCCACTGCTCACTAACAGGGCCTTTACCTGGAGCCCAGTCACTGTTCGCAGCACTTTATGGAATTGACCGCTGTAGTCCTTGAAGCACCTTGGGGAGGGATGTGCTTTCGCACTCTTCCTTTATTGGGGAGGAAAGGAGGCACAGAGCTGTTGTGTCATTTCTCTGAGGCCACACAGTAGCATCCAGCCTCACAGCTGAAGGGAAGGTCAGAGCTCCTCCAGGGCCCAGGTTCTCCATCCGGAGCACCCTGAAATTGCCTGGGGATATTAAATACGCTGGTACTCAGGTCCCACTCTAAAGTTCTGATTTAGTTGGTTTGGGGTGCAGCAGCCCAGAGAATTCTACTGTGAAGCAAAGTTTTTAAAGCACTAATTTAGTCCCATTCTCTATTTTGCAGAGGAGGTAACTGAGGGTCAAAGATGGCAAATTTCTCTGCATGAGCGTGGATCCACCCAACAGCCGCCGTGTAGGAGTCCTGGGGAGGGGGACCCTGAGTGTGAGGAGCTCGTCCTGCTCTGTGTGGCCCCCTTCCAGCCCCATCTCCCCAGGATGTCACAGGGGGTGGTCCCTTCTTTCCCTTTGCCTCAGTAGAGCCTTGTAACTGCTGGACTCTAAGGAGAAGAGGACAAACAGAGGAGATGGAGACCTTGCTGGGGTCAGCCCTGGGGACTTAATTATCCTTTACCTTTGCCTGAAGACTTCGCTCATCCTCCCCAGAATGTGACTTCCCGAGCTAATCTACACAGGTTTGAACTGGAGGAGATCAGCAAGTCTGACCCATCCTGAATATAGGTAGGAGCCGCCTGGGGCTCCGCCTGCAACGACAGCTAGAAGAGCCACAGCCTAAGAAGTGCTTCCTATGGGCCAGGCACTGTGAATGTTATTCCATTCCAGCTTCACAAATACAAAAAAGATATTCTAGGAATCCTATGTTTCAGTTGTGGAAATGGAGGTCTAGGGAGGTTTAATGATTTGCCCAGAGGACATGAACTAGTAAGTGACACACTATAGATCTGAATGCAGGTCATCTGCCAAAGTCAGTCTAAGTGCCACCTACTTCAGGAAGCCTCCCCTGCACACCAGGGCTGGCCAGAACAGCCTGGGGTTATGCACCAGCATCTCTCTGTGCAACTTACCTCCCTAGATAACTAAGCACTCAGCAGGATTCTTTTTTTTTTTTTTTTTTTGGTGGGTACCGAGGGTCAAACTCAGGACCTCACGCTTGCCAGGCAGGCGCTTATGCCGCTAAGCTATCTCACCAGCCCCCAGGATTCTTATTTGATGAAGTTTCTCATGCTAGACTGCATCCTTCTTGAGGGGGGGCTGTTTTTGTTCATATGTAGAACCCTGTATCTCCAATTCTCAGTATAGCACCGTCCACATGACAAACCAACTACTCCGTATTGCTGAAAGGGAGAAAAGACAAATGGTCCAACTGATCCCAAAGGCAGTGCCTATACCCACAGCTTAACAGATTTCCCCTATTTCTAAGAACTAGTTAGGAATGATCTCCAAAGTTAGCCTCTCCTAAGAAAAGACGATATCCTCAGAAGGAAGAAGTTCTTTTGATATTAAGAATAGTGAGAACCAGCATCGGTGAGATAGCTCAGTGGCCTAAGTGCCAGCCTGGCAAGCTCGAGGTCCTGAGTTTGACTCCCGGAACCCACATAAAGGAAAAAAAGGGCCGGTGATATCGTTCAGCGGCAAAAGTGCTTGCTGGCAAGCGTGAGGTCCTGAGGTCGACTCCCGGTACCCACATAAAAAACAAAGAATAGTGAGAATACCCAAACATTTTTAACTCAAGAAGAAAAATCCTAAGGGTTCTATCCAATTTGTGCATCCTTCATGCACCCTTACTGACCCACTGGAGGCCATGTGGGCTGAGCTGAGCTGATCAGGCAGAGATCAGGCCGTTTCCTAATCACTGGTATGTGCTGGGTTACAGCATATGCCAGTCCAGAGTTGTGTTAATCCACTAAAAACCAGTCCACAGAAATGAAGTCCAAGGCTGTTGCAGCTGTGCAAAGATGTCCTGGAGGACCCAGGATGTGGTGAGGTGGATGGGAATGGAGGTCCAAAGATAAAGAACCCCTAAGCCTTGGTGAGGAAAACAATGGCTTCACTAGATTCCCATAGTAGAATTCAGTTTGTATCTCACTGGTGCAAACTGGTTCGCATGGCATCTGAGCTCCAAGGGAGACTGGGGACATGAACATTTTTAATTAAGCATGTTGCTCAATAGGGATTCTGTCAAAATGGAGGATGGGAAGGACGGATATTTGGTAGACTGCTGGCAATACCTGCCCTATAGGTTCTGTGCTTGGTGTAGAGAATATAAAGATGAGTAACATACAATCTCCTCTCTCCACAGGGTATATCACCTGGTAGAGAAGCCAGACATGAAAACAACTTTTGGCAGTATGACGTATGTGTTATTAGAAGAGTGACAGGAGTACAGAAAAGTAAGCAAGAAAACAGTAAGTAGGTTACCTGGGTGTGATGGTTAATCTTAATTCTCAGCTTGATTGGTTTGAGAGATGCTTAGGTTAGTAAAGCACACTTCTGGGTGTGTCTGGGTGTGTCATGGTGGCATGGCCTTGGAGACTACCAATATATCTTGTTCTTCTGCTCCTTCTTCTTTGGCACTCTTACTCTGCTTCCCAAATGCCGTGAGTTGAGCAGCTTTCCTCTACCCCATCCTTCTGCTATGCTGTTTCTGCCTTGGAGCCAGCTTACCCTGGACTGAAACCTCTGAAACCATGAGCCAAAATAGACTTCTCCTTTAAGTTGCAGGTGTCAGCTATTTTGTTCCAGCAACTAAAAGGTGACTAACACACCAGGTGATGTGCAATAGGTATCACGAAGAAGATAACATTTGAGATCAATAGGATAAGAGTTTTCACATAAACAGAACAAGGGCCATTTACAAACTGCTTCCAAACACCCTGTTAGCTCCAGCTCTTGGGATTACTTTACTCTGAATGCTTTCCACCTATAACTGGCTCTATTCTCCCAGCTTTGGGATGGGTGTTGAAGAAGAGTAGGAGTTCTCCAGATAAACAGTGAGAAACTGACCTTTCAAAATCAGGTTCCAATGTATCAAGCAGCCTCAGTTCTTGGGATTACTACACTCTACGTACTTCAGAGCTCCCGGACAACTTGCCATTCCCACATATTCCATACTCCATTATATCTCGGTGCCCTTCAAGCTGTTTTCCTGCCTGTAATGCTCCTTCCCTTTCATTCTCTAGGATGTAGTTCTCCTGTGTACTGACTCATCCTTGGCCAGCTGTTCAGAGGGCATAAAAGGACTTCATCAGAGTGTGATTTAGGCAGGAAGACGGATAGCAGTCACACAGCCAGGTGCAGAACTTGGCCTTGCTGGTCTTAGAAATGAGGGAAAAGAGAAAACTAACCCTTCATGAATCCTGGTCAGATGAGGGGACACTAGATAGATACACCAGTGTATCCCCACCAGGGCCTGTAAGAAAGTAGATATCATATAGCCCCTCCTATAGCCCTGGAAACTGCGATTCTGTGAGGTGAAGAAATCGGCTGAGCACAGCCGCATAGCAATAAGTAACACTCCAGATCTGAGTCTTGCCCATCCAGTGCTAGAGCCCACGCCCCTTCACCAAGCCACCAGGTCTGCCTTTGTTCTGAGGTCAGCCCTGTCATGCATAGATGGTATCCCTGAGTATTCAAGTTGAAGGGCTCTGTCTTCTTCCAGTTCTTTTTTTTTTTTTTTTGTGGGTACCGGGGGGACGACCTCAGGACGTCACGCACCAGGAGGCGCCCGTGCCGCTGAGCGATATCACCGGCCCCTTTTTCGTATGTGGGTTCCGGGAGTCGAACTCGGGCCCTCGCACTTGCCGAGCAGGCGCTTAAGCCGCTGAGCCATCTCACCGGCCCTTCTTCCAGTTCTTTACCCTCATTCTGAGTGGCTATAAAGGCCACCAATCAAAGAAGAGCTAATAAATAGATGGGATGGAGAATGATTTTACTCCCCAGGTGGCATCAGGAGAGCCTGGAGACATTTTTGGTTGTCACACAGGGCAGGTGGGCTGCTACTGGCATCTAGCAGGGAGAGGCCAGGGGGCTGCCATACAGCATTCTACCAACCCCAGGGCAGCCCTCACAGCAAGGAGTTATCTGACCCAAAATGCAGTAGTGTTGGTGCTGAGAAACCTAAGTTAGAGTTATTCTCCTGCACTCTTTCTGCACATGGAGAAAGCAGATTCTTTCTGGAAGTTTCTATGAGCAGTTCTTGCCACATCTCAGCACTCAGCACTCAGTACCCAGGAGTGAGTGACTCTATGTTCATTGCCTTTTGCCCACATGGGAAGTCCCCCTTGTCTGTCAATCTCCTACAATTTTGTTCATTTTAATTGTATTGTCTGTAGTTCTGATTCTCTTGAAATTGGGCTCCAGAGTCAGGCTGATCGGGACTATCAGCCCATACCTGGGATATGTAATTTAACTGATCTAATATTCATGGTCCTCATCTTTGAACTGGATATAACAACAGCACAAATGTCTTTGAGGTGGTTTTGAGGATTTAATGGGACCATTCATAAGAACTGGAGTGCCGGGCCGGTGAGATGGCTCAGCGGCTTAAGCGCCTGCCCGGCAAGCGCGAGGGCCCGAGTTCGACTCCCGGAACCCACATACGAAAAAGGGGCCGGTGATATCGCTCAGTGGCACGGGCGCCTGCTGGCGCGCGAGGTCCTGAGGTCGACCCCCCGGTACCCACCAAAAAGAAAAAAAAAAGAACTGGAGTGCCTGGGCAGATGGGACATACTCAATGTGTGTCTGGCATTGTTGTTATTCTGAGGTTCTTATCTTGCCTGTTAGTTCCTCTTTTTTCCCAATTTTTTTCCTTGGAAAAGCATCTGGGATAGTGGGGGAGGATGAAGATCCTGGAGTGAGATTCCTGGAGTTCCATCCCAGCTCTGCTGATTTGCAGGATATGTGACCTTGAACAAGTAACTTCACTGGGTCTGTTTGCTCATCTGCTGGGAGGGATGATAATATTACTTCATATGCTTGTAACGCTCAAGGTAGTTGTAGGACACTTACTAGGTGTTTAGTAAATGTTAGCCACCTACTCCTTTTGCTATTTCTTCATCATCCTGGGCATTGACAAATGAGGTTTTGTTTGTTTGTTTGTTTTTGAACCAGGAACTGAACTCAGGACCTCGCGCTTGCCAGGCAGGCGCTGTGCCGCTGAGCTATATCCCCAGCCCGAAAATGAGCTTTTGTGAAGATTCTCACATGGAGCTTGCTCGAGACTGATTGGGGAGGATGATCTCTCAGCTCCAGGTGAATCAGAGCCTGAGACTGTGCTGCTCTTCTGCAACACGCTTTGGAAATCGCAATAAAGGGACTCCTTTGGGGGTCTGAGTGGGATTCAGTATTGAGAGCACTATGACACTCCTAGCCTGCAGGAGTGAAGATAAAGCAGATTTTCTTCATTTCTCTGTAAGAGTTAGCATGTAAGACGGGTGCTTTGAGGACAACATGGGAAGGAGGATAGTGTGCTGGAATCTTCCATGTGGCACTCCAGACCACTGTCCAGCCTACCTCAGCCTGCTCCTGCCACAGAAGCCTGGACCATATGGACCGTATCGCTGGGTTCTGCCATTTGTGAGCCTTGGCTGTTGTGAGAGGGGAGAGGGAGGTGCGGGGGGGGGGTGTTATTTCCCTGTAGCTTCACCGTGAGGTTGCTGATCTCTGAAAATTACAGCTTTTATCGAGGCAAGTCTCTCTCTTCAGTGTCCTGCCAACTTCTTCCTTCTCCTTTTCCTGGAAGCCCATGGAGTAACAATTCTCCCCTGTGGCCAGCCCCAGGATACTGCAATTCCCTTTGTTGCCCACACCCTGCCCCCATCTTAACAAGCAGTCCTTTTGTTAAATGAGCCTCAGATTACCCAAGGTGAGGGTGCCAGCTATTTCCTGTCTTGAGGCATAAAAAACAATACCCCAAAGTAAGCCTTAGAAGCAAAGTTTCTCTCTAACCTTGTCTTGCTCTCCTGTCTCCCACTCCTACTTCTCCCCAAAGGCAGACCAGAGAAACTAGAATTCCCCTTCCCCAAGGTGAGTCATTGAGACAAGAATCTGTTTTCCTCAAAGCCAGCCATAAATCTCAAGATCTTACTTTAACTTTCCTGCCTTTCTGTGTAAGAGTTGGCCATAAAGTTCTCTGACCTGCCTTGTTTGGTTTAGGCCATTCCAGAAAGGGTCCTACCTTAAATTCAGAAAGAAAGAATCCACACAGAGAGGCCAAGATGAATCTGGACCCTCTGTGAGGTCCCCTCAGTCTGTCACTGTTAGCTCACACCCTTCTTGTGTGATCACATTTCTACACAGCTGTCCCTAATTCACCAAATTTAAAACAGGTGCATAAAGATGGGTGGTTCAGTCTGGTCTTTGGTCTTCATCTAAAAGCTCCTATATCTTGTAAAATCATGATCAATAAATCTGTGAGGTTCTTCTTTGATGCTTTGTTGAAGGTGTGCTGCCCTTTATAATGGGCAAGAAAGGCACACCCTTTCCCTGCCTCAACACTTGCTAGAATCTTACCTGATAAAGTTAAGGTCACAGACACTCCATCCAGTATTTTTTTGCAAGTTTTTCGTTCTCTTTGTGGTGGTGTGTATTAGTTTGCTAAGGCTAAGATCACAAAGTACCACCGAGTATGGCTTAAATAACGGAAATTAATTTTCTCACAGCTGGGGAGGCTGTAAGTCCAAGATCAAGGTGTTGGTAGGGTTGGTTCCTCTGCAGGATATGAGGGATAGCTATCTTCTCCCTGTGTCTTCATGTTGTCTTCTATCTTTACTTGTCTATGTTCAGGTTTCCTCTTCTTATAAACACTCTGGTTATAGTAAATTAGGGCCCAGCCCAAAGACCTCATTTTAATTTAATTATCTCTTCAAAGACCCTAGGTCCAAATATGATCACATCCTGAGGTCCCAGAGGTTAGGACTTCATCATACGAAACAGGTGGGGGATGGGCACAATTCAGCCCCCAAGATGGGGGGTGGAGAAATGGGAAAGTGACCGCTGGGCAGGAATAAAACATATAAAAGGCCCTGGGGGCACAGCTGCATTCACAAGGGGAGAGGTCCCTGCTTTTGAGGGGCTCAAATTCCAGTGGTTGGGGAGCCAGAGCAAGAGATAGATAGACCACAAATCAATAAAAAGAACCATTCCAATAGTAACAGATATGGGAGAGATACAGTGACTGGGCTGAGTGGACTTCACTGTGGCTGGGTCGGCCTTTGAGGGTGAAGCTGGGAAGCTGAGACCCAGATGAGACAGAAAAATCACCATTTGAATACCTTGTTTTGGGCATGGGGTAAGGCATGGGCATTCTTGGCAGAGGAAGAGTGTGCCAACAATAAGCAATGAAGTGTTTTTGTCCAGGGACCACCCCCTCCTGGACATCAAGTGTGGACTTGGGGGGCATTAGAGAGACATTTTAAAATCCAGATTAAAGCAGCCTCATATGTGAACTCTGCCTTTCTTGCTTCCTTCGTGGGCCTGCCCAGCAGGTGGGTACCCAGAGGAACATGGGGCAGAGGCTTAGGAGCAAAGCTGGCGATCTGCCTCCTGTTCCAATGATGTGGGGGTGCAGGATGTAACATGTTCCTTGGTGTTAGAGATGACGGCCAGTCCCTGTAAACCAATAGTGATTTCCCCTGAGGCCCACTGTGCAGCGAGGAGGATTACTGTGCTTGAACCCGGCTCATATTAAAGCATTAATCTACATTTAAAATGTTGCCATTGTGTCCATGGGGATCTCTGCTCCATATGTTTGCAGGAGCTCTGAGGCCTGCTGTGTTTGATTTTGAGTGTTTGGAAATGAAGGCTAAAGGTGACGCAGAACAAAGTGGGTAAGTAGCTGCACAAAGTGAAACTGCCCTCAGTAAATATTGACTTCCAGGAGGCACTCTTCCCACAAACAGCATCAGAGGCTGTCAGGTCTGACACACCCCAGAGACCATCTTCCCCAGCTGCCTCAGCCCTCTCCATTTAAACTCTTCTCTTCTCTCCTTCCTTCCTCTCTCCCTTCTTCCATTTTTTTTTCCAATACTGTACTTCATTGACCACCTCTATGTGTTTCCTATTACTGCTATAACAAATTACCACAAACTCAATGCTTTAAGTCAACACTAATTTATTATCTGACAGTTCTGGAGGTCAGAATCCAAAATGAGTCTCCCTAAGACTAACGTGGAGATGTGGGCAGGGCCGCACTCTTCCCCAGGCTCCAGATAAGAATCCAATTCTTTGACTTTTCCTGCGCTACAAGCTGCCCACATTCCATGTCTCTGGCTCCTTCCTCATAGCCACTGTGGCCAGTCAAGTCTTTCTCATGGTCTACCATTATGACATACGTACTTCTGCTTCCTTCTTTTACTCAGATAGTCCAGAATAATTACCCATCTCCCAGTCCTTAACTTAATCACATCCAGCAAAGTCACTTTTGCCCTAAAGATAATGTGATGGGTAAACTTGAAGGTCAACTTGATTGGCTTGAGAGACTCCTTGACTAGCAGAGCACACTTCTGGGTATGTCACAGGGGTGACCATGGGGACTATATTTGGTGCCTGGTCCCTTCCTATCTGGAGCTTTCTCCTTGTGTTTTGAAGTGAGCAGCTTGTTTCATCATGCACTTTTGCCATGACATTCCTGCCTTGGAGCCAGCTGACCATGAACTGACTCTGCTAAAATCATGAACCACAAGGCCATCCCAGATTCAAGGGGTTAGAGAAATAGACCCCAACTCTCAACTGAAAATGCACCAAGTGCATATATTGCAAGGAAAGTAAGACCATAGTCTCAGAAATGAAAGTAACACTTTTTTGTTAATTGAAAAAATTATAAAAAGTGAGGAAATATTGGGAGAGTCCTCTCTAGCCAAATGTTGAGTGATGCCTGCACCTCCATTTCTTAATATGAAAATCATAGACTTTCTTTTATGTACATATATAACCAAAGACACCTCTCTCTGAAAAACACCTTGTGGTAAGCAGATTAGGAGAGATGGTAAAATACTCAGGTGAAGGACAGAAACTTCTTGGTAGTTAGGACAAGAGAGGAGGACAAATCTTGTACTGATATGTTAACAGTCTAAAGAATTCTATTTCAAGAGTAAAACTGATAACATGTTTGTCCAGTAAAATATCTGGGATAATACAACTTTACACTAACATCATGTTTATGCTACATCCCAGGCACTGTTCTAATATAAGTGATTTACACCTAAGAGTACATTTAAACCTCACATTAACAGACAGGAAACTAAGGCTCCTAACCTGTCTTTCATTTTGCTGGGGGTTTCATTGCTTTTCATAACTAGCAGTTTGGAATGGTAACCTAAGGGTCTATTTGTTACGGAGGTTGGCGAGGCTGGGCAGCTTTGAGGACAGAGACTCAGAAACCCCGGAACCAAAATCCATGGCTTGGGTTCCCATCCAGGCCAGAGTAGCGGCGACTCCTGCGCAGGCGCAGTGGGGTAGTCAGCGCCGGCCTCTGGTTCCGCGCCATCCTAGAGTAGATCCCGGGTCCAGCACTCCCGGGGTCAGGCGGCCTCTCTTCGCCCCTGACCTCGGCTGTTGAGGTGGGCGAGGGGAGGAGGCGGCGAGAGAGTCCGGGGCTCTGCGGGAGGGGTGGGGCAGGAGGGTGGGACCGAGAGCAGGGCTGGAAGATGTGAACCCCGATGCGGAGGGCTGCGTAGAGCTCAGACGCTGAGGAGTGCACCAGGCCTAGAGGAAAATCATCTCAGCCTACGCACACAATTTACAGCTCGGCACACTGAGCACCGTACCCTCCGGCATCCCTGGGGCGAGCTCTGAGCCCGAGTTTCCCATCTGCGCAAGGAGGTGCTCACCAGTGCTGCCTGGCCTTTGTTCAGTGAATTAGCTGCACTCTTATGCTCTGTGCTAAGTGCTTCTTATTCACAAGGTTATTGTGGGGAAATCAAGTGAGGTGCTGCGTTTGGCATGCTTTTAAGTATTTTATAAATGGGAGGTCTTACGAAAGTTTGAGCCTCATGTAATTGTTTTAGTTGATTTTTTATCAAGAAAGAAGGCAAGCTTTACAGTTTCCTGGCCTCAGGACATCCCACCCTCCCTGGCTACATTTCTTGCAAATGGATTTAGGTAGTCATTGGTTCGGTGCAAATAGGGAACTATGATATTGCCCTTGCTATGCCGTGCAGCGTTAAGACGCCTTCAAAAGGGGTTGATGTTTGTTGGTAATTTAAATTTATCAATTAATTTGGGAGAGTTGAAATTGTTGATGGGGCGAAGCATGAGGTCTTGAGTTCGATTGTCGGCAACCCCCCCTCCCCCCAAAAAAAGAAAAGAAAATGGAACATTTGCTTCCTTGCAAATGCTTGCTTCTCTGCTTTTCCCCTTTATTTGATAAAAATCTGGTAATGGAGGGTGAAGCTTGGCATCCTCTTTACTTCCTCTTTTTCATGCTCAAGTCTCAATGCTTTGTGGACAAATGTCATAGTGTAATAGTGTATTTATTTTCTAATAATTTAAAGCATTTACAATAATTAACGTGGGCAAAGCGCTGTGCTAAGCCTTTGGGCCATGAGGAAACGACTATTTAGGGTGTCTTCTCAAGACTTGCACAGTATTGTTGAGGGGAAAGAATGTAGTGTAGGATCAGATACCAGTAGAGTGAAATTAGGAGTAAAGGAGGGTTTCAGAGACAACCTCCTTTATTTTATTAAAGCCACTAGTTGTTTTATTTTACTCATAATTGGCACCATGTCTTTCAATGAACACCGCATTTAGAGCTAAAGTTACATGCTTTCCTAGACCCTTAGTTGTCATGAAAAAGACCTTAAGTGCTTTACCTGCATCTGGTCCAATACCCATCATCACAGACAAGCCAGCTGACTCTCAGAACGTGGTCCCAAAGCACCTGTGCGAAGCACACAGAAGGAGAATTTCTGACACTTTGCTTATGTTGGTGTTGAGGCTTTGGGATTCACTGTCCTGCCCCATGAACAGGCAATCCTGATTCAACAAGGTTCAGCTGGTCCTCTGGAACTTCCTGAGCACCTTTATCATACTGACCATCTCTGTCTTTAAACTGTAGCATTTACAGTCAGCAGCTCTTACCTTGATATTTAGTCATGGGCCACACTACCTTCTTAGTTGAATAGGGGCTGGAGGACCGTGGGCAGTAAATGAGGAAGTTCAGCTTTGAGAGATAAACACACTTGAGTTTGAATTCTGGACCCAGTGCTTATTGGCTGTGCAACTAAAAATTGTAGACCTCAGTTTCTTCAGCTATCATGTGTAAAACCTATCTTTTGCAGTACTGTTACCCATAGGCATGTGGTAAGAAATAAAATAAAATGGGAAGTGCCATTCTTTTTGTCTCTCCACCTTTTTATTTTCTCTTCCCAGGTTTATAAAGTGTGCCTATAGGTTTTATTTAATACTCGTCAAATGAAGAAATGTTTGTCACATCCATTTAAATTATGAATATGGACTTGAGGATGTTCTTTTCACCCAGAATACTAGATAGGTTTCCTCTTCTCAAGAAGTTTCAGTCTATCTGGCAAGCTGGGGATTTCTATCTCTTATCTGTGTTTCCTTTATCCCAAAAAGTAAACCTCTTCAAACTGGAGTTCTTATGAGTATAACCCTGGTCACCTTTTTGCTTCTCACTCTCCTTGGGTAAGCTCATCCACCCCTACAGCTTTAAAAACTCTATGCACCGGACTCTCAAATTTATATCTAGAAGCTAGACTTTTCTCCTAAACTTCAAACATATATCTAACCATCTCTGAATAAATGCACTTATTCTAAAACTTCTCCAAATTTAACTTCCCTGAAACAAGCCTCCTCCAAACCTGCTTGTTTTTCCTCCAGGGTTGCCCATCTTCATGGAGTGGATGAAACCAGGACCCATATGTCCCTGCCCACATCCAATAAATCACTAAGTCATATGGCTTCTGCTCACAAAATATAACTGATTATCAAGCTGGGCATGGTATTGCATGCCTGTAATCCAGCATTTCAGAGACCGATGCAGGAGTTTGAGACTAGCCTGGGCTATATACCAAGTTCAAGGCCCTGCTGGACTACATAGTGAGACCTTGTCCCCAAAACAGCAACAAATACCCTAAAATATAACTGATATCACCAAATTCAAGCCACGATGATCTGTTCTCTGAACCACTGTGACAGTTCACTCCTCCTAATCCATTTTTATGTGGCATAAGTGATATTTTAAAGTACAAAACTTATCAAGCCACTTCTCTGATGAAAATACCCCAACACATATACTGGTAGGATTGGGTTTAGAGGCATTCCCAAGGTCTCTGACAGTCCACATAAATTACTGCTGCTGACCTCTGACCCCAGCTCTCATCACTCCCTACCCGGTCACCTCCTTCCAGTTACACTGGTTTTCTGATTGTGCATGAACTTTTTCAGGGAGGCCTTCCCTGTCCCTCATATATTTTAGGTTCCTTTATGCCTTCTTATGAAAGGCTGACCTTCTTAAATTTTTTTACGCTGCTTAATTATAACTATAAAACTTGGTGTAAATATTTGGTCATTGATTCATCCATTAGTTGGCAAGCTCCTTGAGGACAACTATCGCATCTCAGCACCTGTAATGCCCATTAAAAAATGATTAGAGGATGAGAGCAGTCAAGTTATTTTATGACAGATGTCAAAACAAAAGCTGACTACAATGAGTGATGTAAATTCAGAGAAAGGAGAGATCACTAGGGCAAGGAGGTGGGTGAGACTTGAGTTATTTCTTAGGAAAAAAAATGAGACTTTTTTCAAAGGTGAATATTCAGCAGATCAAGAGTGTGAGTTTTGTTTAAGGTAGCGATACAAGATAAACGTGAGGAAATAAGCTGGAGCCATCCTGTGGATGAGCTTGGGTGCTAGGCTAAGGAATTTTGACTTTTTCTTTTTTTAATTTTTTTTTTTCCTTTTGTGGGTACCAGGAACCAAACTCAGGACCTTGCGCTTGCCAGGCAAGCACTTATGCTGCTGAGCTATATCACTGGCCCCTTGACTTTATTCTATAGGTAGGAGAAAGCTGTTGATAGCTTTCTGAGCAAGAGGGGTGACATTTGAAATTAGTGGCATGAGAAGTCTGTCTGTGCAGACTCAGTTGCTAGCAGTCCATCTCAAATAGACTTCACTGGAAAGTCCAGGGATGGACCAAGGACCCAGCTTTAGGCTTGGCTTGATCCAATAGCCCAAATGTTGTAACTGGTTTCTTTCTGGATCTTTTTGCTCTGCATCCTTTGAGTAGGCTCTTTTCTCAGGCAGGCTTTCCCATCACGGTGCTAAAATGGTTGCGCCAGCTCCTGGATCACATCTTTCAAGACTGAGGTCTAGGGAAAAAGAGGTCATCAACTTTTCTAGTGGCTCCAGTAACAAAGCAGGAATTGAGTCTGGGTGGCTGGGACAGGCAGGCCTGGTTCATGTGCACTGCTCAGTATTCGTTCCCAGAAAGAGGCAGTGTGCCAAGTGGTGTAGGCCTAGTTTAAATCCACAAGCCCCACTTCCCTAGCTTAGGGTAGGGCCAGCTCCAACGCAACCACACTGAATGAGAGCAGGGGGTGGGGGGGAAACGTGTTAGTAAATTTTCAAAGGAAAACAAAACTGTTACTAGAACCAGAGCACTTGGGGGCTGGGCCCCAAACCAAGCGTGGGTTACGAAAAGAAAGGTCAGCCTGGCAAAGCGGTGCCCAGGGAGACCACCATTGAGGGTTGTCTAGATCCTGCAGTGGCCTGGGATTAGACTCTGCCACTCAGTGTTTTTGTACCCATTAAAGCCTCACTTAGTGTTCTGCTGGCCACAGGTCCCCATCGATCTGCTGAATCATCTGAATGGAGATAAATCAGAAGGGGGAGATGGAATTAGGGTGGATCAAAGGTGTCTCAAAGGCCAGACTCCCATCTCATTGTCTATAAATCAGTCACATTTACCACTGAAGACCCTTATAGTTTCATTTTAGTATCTGTTGTCGCAATGTAGTTGGGGAAAGAAAAGCTGCTAACGTGGCAGGATTGTTAAATTGTCTACGCTTATGGTGATTTAAGTCTTTTCAAATTTATGTTATAAAAATGGATTTTAAAGAGACCTGAATCTTTTTTTAGCCTTCTGATTTTTATTTATTGCACAAATGCTAGCACAACAACAATAAAGGAAGAGAAAAAAGAGAATACTGTAACTGTCTTATTAAAGAGACAGACGGCCCCTGGCAGATCTATACGTATTGTCTTCAATTTATCTTGTATTCTCTAAATGTGGTCTTGTCAAAAACAAACAAACAAACAAAAAAAAAAAACCCTCATTCTATAACAGCACCAAGAGGTATGTTAATGCAAAGTACAATAGCTTTGGTAAATTTTTTCAGTAAGTCTTCATCAGACAAGAAAAACTATAATCCTTATTTTCTGCGGTTTAAAGTAAAGGAGTTTGTGGAAGGTGGGGATAAAAGACAGGAATCTACATAATGTTTATTTCTCTTTTGCCTGTAGTCATTTCCTCTACTGTGTAGTCTCATAGGTGAAGGAAATGCAACTTCCAGACTATTTTTTCTGGTGTAATTTCCTGAGGGCTGGCTGGGTCACTGAGCTTCTGAAAACCCCATATTACCCAGGAGATATTAAATACATGGGTTTTTGTTTATTTGTTTGTGGTGCTGGGGATCAAATCCAGGCCCTTGATCATGTTAGGCAAGTGCTTTACCACTGAGCCATATTCCCAGCCCTAACTGTATGTTTTTGATTGTGGGTGATGGATTATTTTCTTGTGGCCTTGGCTGACAGAGGAAATTGGCTGATATGGGACCATCCTGTGGTAAGATTGTCTTGTCATCTGATGAACTGACCCACTTTGATACCATTTTTTCTTTTCTTTTCTTTTTAACTTCCAGCATTTTTCAGTCTTTTAAACAATTCATGGCCCGTCTATTAACTTAATGTGATTGAAACAAACCATCTTGAATGCCATCATCTTTTTTAGGGAGGGGTACTGGGAATCAAACTCAGGACCTTGTGCTTGCCAGGCAGGCATTGTGCTGCTGAGCTATATCCCCAGCCCTGAATGCTGTCATCTTAAAACCATAACTGAAAAAGCATAGCTTTTCCAGGTATGGGGAAGACGAATATTTACAGAGCCTCTGGACATCAGTAAGATCTGACAGATCCGAAGGTGATTAGTTGAATGAATATGGTCTATCGTGTGTTGCACAGTGGTTTGTATAAATAGGGAATTAATAAGCAAGTCAGATCTGAAATAATGGTGTTGAACATTGTTGACTCCCACTCAGGTATTTTAAGGACTAAGTCAGCCATTCTTAACCCCTTTCAAAATGCAAGGTACTAGAATATGACAGGTGGTGACCCTGAACCATTATCTGTCCCCTTTGGGTTCATTTGCATAATACACACACAAGCCAGTACAATCGACATTTATCAGCTCATGCCCTTGAAAATTCATAGAGCCATTTCTGAATGCTTATCCTGTCTCTGCAACACAGAGCCTCCAGTCAGCTGATTGTCCCTCCTTTCCTGTTCCTACGAAGATGCTCCTGTCTTGCCTGCCTAGCAAAGTAGAGGGAAACACTGTCCCTGTCGGTAGACCTCTTCCTTCAGTGCCTGTCCGTGTCCACCTGTGCTCCCCCAAGTGAGCCATGTTCTTTCTCCCATTCAGCTAGTTTTCTAGAAAATTGAAAAACCATTACCAGCATATGAAAGTCTAAGCCCTTCCTTTTATGCTTAAAAAATACTTGAGTATTTAACCCCATAATGATGATGTATTGATTATACAGTATAAGTACCTGAAGTGTGGGAGAATTAGTCTAAACCTTATTTTTCATTTAAATCTGGGCAACTTTCTACTTCTGTGGGTACTTTTGTCAGGCGAAGACAACAGAGTGGATTGCACCACTCTCAGCTCTCCTTAATTGCCCTGTGCCTGTGTTTGTCATTGCTCTTTCGGGATGTAGGGCTCTAACCGCAGCCTTCACTCTCAGCTCTGCTTCTCAGCACCTTCTACTTCTCAGCACTGTGCAACCTGTGCTTTGCAAGTCAGTGCCTGTTCTGAGTTGGAAGTGGGCAGTTCTTCCCCACAGTGCTCTCTTTTGTCAGCTTCGAGCATTTAAAGTGCAAATGTGGTTGGCAGCAGCAGATGTGCTGTTGTACACCCACCCTTGCTCATCCTTATTAGCTGTCTTAACTTCCGGGCACATTGCCAGGGGAGTACAAGTTCCAGTCCTGCTGCAAGTGCTGAGAGCTGGCTGTGCACTGTCTTCACTACTCCTGGGCAGCAGTGGGTTCCTCCCCCTTTCCTATGCAGCTCTTGAACCCAGTTTAAGGAAATAGCACTCCTTTGGTGCCTCTGCTGGGAAGGTTCTCAACTTACTGAGGAACCCCAATTCCTCACATCACCTCTGGGAAGTAGCCATGGAGTCAGAAAGGCCTGGGTTTGAATGCTGATGCTGCCTTTCCCCAGCTGTGTGACCTGAAGTACCTCAAAGTGACCTCTCTGATTTTTATTTTCCAACCATATAATGAAGATAACAATATCCTCTCTATAGTGTGAAATTTAAGTAGGGCAGTTGATGTAAGGCTCTTAACACAGTGCCTTGGCGGGTAATACGTGCTTAACAAATACCGTGGAGAGTTTAACCCTGTCCAGGTCACTTGACTTATCCAGATTACTTGATGAAACAGGGCTGTAAATTCAAATTTTTTGAAATCTACTTTTTTTCTTCTCCTTTGTTAGAAAAGATGCCATGTTAGTGCTGGAGCACCATGAAAAAGAAGTTGGAGCCCTTGGTTACTTTGGCAGTGAGCTGTGCAATTAAATTTCAAGGCTAATGAGAAAAAATCATAATATGATAGCTAATATCTGTTGAGCACCCACTATACGGTCAGCATGTGCTCAGCAATTGGAACCTGTTCTATAATCTTTTTTAACGGTGTTCACTGAAAATCAGTCATTTGTCCTCTCTCCATATTTTTGCTATTTCTTTATATCACAAATACTATTATTCTACTTAACAATTTTCTTTAAAATTGACTTACCTTATGTAAATAAGTGTATTTTAAAGTGAAAGTTGTTGCTACCCTGGTAAATGGAAAGCTAGCATCACTGACCATAGATAGAAGATGCCTAGGGAAATATACACAGTTAAAGCCATGTTGTCAAGTTCCAACTAGGTATCACTCTGGACCTGAGGCCTAATCTAAAAAGGGGATTAGCAAGTGTCAGAGAAGCCTTAATGGTACACGGGAACCAAGCAGGCATTGTTTCCTTACTGGAACAACTGAAAGAGACTGGAAAAAGAACACTATTCCCATGTCACTTAGTGCCCTGTCCATACACCATCTAAATGATTTCACAAGCCTTCATTTCCTGCTGAGGGAAACACTGCCATGTGGCAGCTGATAAGGAATTCTTAGCCCTTTTTGCTGATGGGACTGAAACTCAGAAAGGTCACCTAATTTACCTAATAGTAAACTCTAATAAGTAGTATAAATAGGGTTAGATTTCAGGAAGGAAAAACAAGAGCAATGTCAACTCTCAGTAGACTCCATGATGGGGCCTGACCAGGAGCATGCACGTTGCGTTAACCCGAGTTTTCTGTTACAAGTTCATGGTCATTGAACTCGAGCATCTGAGAAACTGACAGCTTTGGGTAAGAGGAGGCAGTCCAGGTGCCTAGAACTGGGCAGGGGGGAATCTTGGCATTTGGCACTGGGTGCTCACTACAGCTTTGACCCTGAGCTGTGACCGTGCATTCAGCTGCCTCCTTGATTAAAGTGTTACTAGTTGGGCTCAGTGTAGGGAGTGTGTGTGTAGGGGGGGGGGGCTAAGAAGGTACCAGGACCCAAGGTTTCCCAGGCATGCTGAAATCATCAACTGTAGAATATTTCCTGCTGTAGAGGCAGAAAATTTTGGGCACTGGAGTGGTGGAATGAGAGTAAGCCCAAATTCAGATCACAATTATTCCATTAAATTATTTAGCATGGTAAGCTCAGGGAAATGCTTACCTTTTTGTATCTCAATTTTCTAATCTAAGAAATGAGATGGTACTAATATCAACTTTTAAGGTTGATTTGAAGATAAAATGAGCTGATGCATGAATACCTAGCAGCATGTTGGCTGTCCATTAAATGATGGTTTTTCTCTCCTCCTGCCTCAATTAGGCACATTTATGTGGCCTTAAATCTTCCCTCTCCTCCCAGATCCCATCCCCCAAATTGGTATCTCCTTGAGGATATGGGTTGAAGCCATATGTATTGGGCTAGGTGGTGAACATATATATCTTGCACGCATTGGGACCGAAGTCCTCATTCCTCTTGCTGAGGGCATTGGTAGCTGATGCTCTCAGCCATGTCCCTTCTACTGAGCTCTTTCTTTTCTTACTGCAGGACCATCCCTGACCCAGGCTCCCAGTAGGCTTGGCTGAGGCTTTCATTGTGACTGCATCACAGCTAGTGTTTTCCTTCTGCCGCTTTGTGGACTCACTCTCCCACAGGTGTGATGATCTGGAGCACGTTTTCCAATAAACTTCCTATGTAAAAATTTGTCTCAGGATTTGTTTCTCAGAGTCCTGGCCTTGGTGGGATCTTCATATATTGTTACGGTTTAGATCTAAAATGTCCCCCAAAGTCTCATGTGTTTGGAAGGTGATTGGATCAGTGAATTCAACCATTGAGTTCAGTAGCTGAATGTGCTGTTAGGAGCTGGGCCCTGATAGGAGGCAGGTTACTAAAGGGTGTGACCTAGAAGGGTGTACTGTTGTCCCTCGTTCTTCCCTTCTCCTGCTTCCTGGCTGCCATGGATTGAGCAGCTTTCCTCTGCTTTGGTTTGGAGCCAGCCAACCATGGACTGAAACCATCAGCCAAAATAAACCTCTCCTCCTTTAATTTGCAGGTGTCAAGTATCTTGTCCCAGGGACGGGAAAGTGGTTAATACATATATATTCTGGCATCCCAGATTTGTTGCATTAGCCTGCTACCTGTACACAAGAGATGGTAGAGAATAGTCTGAAAGGCAGGTGGCCTAGATTAGAATGTTACACTCTGCTGCTTACAGCAGTGTGATCTTGCAGATTAATCTCAAGAACCTCAGCTTCCTTATTTGTAATAGGAGCATAATGATAGTATCACAAGCCATAGCAATTGAGGTAACTTAGGTCATACCCTTAGACTAGAGCCTGGCACATAGGCAGAGCCCCAGGGCAGCAACCTTGGGTATCGAAGTAGCATAGACTACTAAACATCCCTTCTTCATTTTCCCAGTTTCCTTGGATTCCTTGAAATCACACTGTCCCAATTAACCTACTTTTCTCAACATTTGTCCTCTGTTTGCTTTGCTGGCTCCTCTTCCTACTTCATCTTCTATATTTATACAGGCTTCAGGTTCTGTCCCTTTCCTGCTACCTCTACTTTCTTCTTCCATTCTCCTTCCCCTGTCTCCAACTGCTAGTCAGTGGCCAGCAGGCTCTTGAGTCCCTTGTGTGAGTAGGCCTGCAGTGGGCACATGTGTCTGTGAAGTGATGCAGTTCCTGGAGAGGATGGGACGACTTATCATTTGCGTGAATCCCGGCAGCAATTCTCCTTTGGGCTGCTCCAAGAGTCAGTCTGTCAAAGCTTTTGAATTGTGTTAGTAATTTTGTTGCAAGTTGTGCCCTTGATGAAGGGCACATGCCTGGTAATTGGTGCTATTGTCAAGGCTTATAATGTGGGAAAGCAAGAGGTGGAGAAATGGGAAACTACAGTTTGAGGTTCTATGGCGGGAGGCAAGGGAAAGGCATTCTGCAGAATAATGAGGAAATGTACCATTGTTCTCAGGTCTGTTTTGATAGGGACTTTAAAAATTTTTATATGCTCATATATAAAATTTCAAAGAAAGCCTAAAATCTATGGAAATTATATACCACTGTGGCAGTCACCTCACGTTACTGTAACAGAATACCTGTGATAATCAGTAATGGAAAAAATTTATTTTGGCTTTGTTTCAAAGGGTTCAGTCTGTGACCACTTGGCTCTGTTTCTTTGGGTCTGTGGTGACACAGTTCCTCATGGTGGGAACACTTGGTGGAGGAGGACTCTTTATTTCATGGTGGCTGGAAAGCAAACAGACAGAGTGAGAGGAAATGGTCTGGGGTCCTAATATCCCTTTTAAGGGCATGGCCCTCAGCGACCTTCCATGAGGCCTCACTTCTAAGGGTTTCACCACCTCCCAGTAGTGCTATAGGCTAGGTACCAAGCCTTCAACACTTGGGCCTGTGTAGGACAGTCAAGGTCCAAATGGTACTGGCAAGCAATCCTAATGGGCACAAAATCAGTTAAATGGGAAGAATATTTTCTAGTGCTTTATAGCACAACGGAGTGACTACAGCTAACAATCATTTGCTGTATATTTCAAAATAGCTAGAACAAAAGATTTTGATCATTCCTAATACAAAGCAGTGATAAATGTTTGAGGTGATGGATATGCTAATTACCCTTATGTAATTATCACATATTGTATACATATGGAAATATTACACTGTGCCCATAAATAAGTAAAATTATTTATGTATCAGTCTTTTAAAGGAATTCTACCCATTCCCTGTGTTTTGGATTCAGTTGATCTGCAACAAAATGAATGAAAAAAATAGAATTCATAGGTTAAAGTTAAAAGAAATGTGGTTCTAGGAAAAGGAGAAGAGGAGAGGGGGCTGGAGAAGAAAAGATACTGTAGAAAATGGTGAGGAGAGGAGGAAGAGGGAACAAACATTCATTGATCATTATGGAATGCTCAGCACTTGGCAAATGTTTTAATAGTCACAAAAGCTCCATAAGGGAAATGCTATCCCATTTTACAGATAAGGAAACAAACATAACCCTTCAGACTCACGATGGCTGGTACCAAGAGCTATTGTTTTAACCCCACCCCACTGGAAAAGTTAGCTCTGGATGATGAGAGCACTCTGATACCATAACTTTAAGGTGATCTATAATCAATTTCAATTTCTGTCATGTCACCCTTGTGACATGTAGGGACAATACCACAAGGCCATAACTAAACAAGATGTGCCACACTAATGATCTTGATCTGTTAGTAACATAATACAATGAAAGTTTTATGATGAATGTGAACCCCCATGTATACACCACATGTGTATACAAGCCACATAGTCCCTTTAATTCAGAAAACTTTCAGAGAGCTTCAGTTCTATTAATTTTCAGTCCTTTGTGTCCACATGAATTGAACCTACTCACAATCTATTTTCTGAGTTAAAAAATCTCTGGAGTAGGGTGAGATTGTAATACTTGTGTGCTAAGGTAAGGCCATTCATTGGCCAGCCAGGGGCTTTCATCTCACTTGCATAAGCTGTTCTTGTTTACACAAAGAACCACACCCCATGATTTCTTATTTGATGACCTTTTATAATTGCTGCAAAGACAGGAAAATACAGAAATTATCTTGAAGAAGAGAGTTTAGGAAAGAAATGAAGATGTTTTCTTTTCTCTGTGCTTGATTTAAAAAAAATCCTAACAGCTGAAATTTAGTACTTGTGGTTTTAAAGAAGGTTTTGGAGAATAAAATTTCCAAGGCTTCACGTTGGACTTTTGTGCATCTCTGACCTGGCTGCCATCCTACTGTCGGCTCAACTGAGCATGATCACCACGCTTCACATTGGTGGTTGAAAATAATATGTAGCTGAAAAACCACCACCACCACCACCTCAAAATAAACATCTCAGAAATGAAGCACTTTTAAAGTGGAGTATGGGGTAAGATCTTCCTTCACCCTCATGGTAATTTGCAAGGAATGATATTGAGTTTCCAGTGGATTTTAAATTTGGGAGACCTTTTCAGGATTCTTCTCAGTTGCTTGGAGTCCAAGGGTTTCATAAGTTCAAAGAAAGTCATTCTAGAAGGCATAGGAGGATGCATGGAGCCAAAAGCATCCATTTTGCCTTCTCCCTTTATTCCTGCCTGGGAAGCATTTTCCAGTTATGTTTCTGGGTTGTTCTCAAGCAAGTAGTTCTTTTTGTATCACTGCCCAGACTTTCTAAGTAAGCAGCAAATCCATTTGCTTCAGAAAGAGAACATTCACAGGATTGTTTCTCTGTGGAAATTCACTTGTAAGCATAAAGTTTGAATACTGCCTCCTGTTAATAAACCTGCTTCAATGTCTGGCAAGTGGATCTGTCCACCTTCCCTTACCTTCAGTTCTTAGTTCACACCCTTCTTAGGTTCTGATTTCAAATCATTTAATTAGGGTACTAATTAGAACCTAATCAGATTGCTAATGAAGTAGTTGAAAGCCTAGATCAATTAAAAAAGGAAAAAGCATCAGTGGCCTTTTGTTTGTGCCTGGACAGAAGATGACATTCTCTTTTTAATTGCTTTGAAATAGGCTTTGCTGCACGAATCAGACTCTGTCATTCATGCTTGGCTCCTGGTCACGTTGCCTGCACCAGCAAGAAACTGCACTGCAGTGCAGGGACACCTTTAGACCTCGGACAGCAAGGTTTTTCTTCTGTGCCTGATGTTTTTACATCTTACCCTTGTGAGGGGATTGTGCTGCCCACCGATTCCCACTCCTGAGGACTAAGCTTCAGAGATAATAGCTATAAGTCCCCACTAAGCTGAATTATTTAACCAGTACATGTCCTTTAATGCATATTTATTTATCTGTCTAAAAAAGTAACAATGATCATTGAAACCAGGGAAATATCTGTAATAATGTTTCTTCTCTTTTTGTGCTAATCTGAATTTTGGACTCTAGACACAGAACTCTAGATTTTGATTTTTTTTTTAAATAGAAATTACAGTAGTGGGCATATTCTTCCATCGTAGGCATTACACAATACAACATGAAATCCCTTTCTAGGTTTCAGTCATATCACACAGTATGTGAGGGTTATGGTGAAATTAGCCTTGCCTGCAAATAGAACAGAAGGAAGGACCTGATGATAGGAATCAAACCATGAGATAGAGAGGAAGATGGGAGGAGAGGGAGGCTGGGATCTGAGGGCAGTGGATGCTTAAAATAGCAGGAAGTAGTACATGTATATATGATTAGTTTAACAAAATACTTTAAAAATACATACCAAGTACCTATTGTGTGTTGGGCACTGTGCTGAGCGTGGGTTATAGGACAGTGAAGAAAATCTGACTCTTTGGAAGACAGGCCATAAACAAATGTTGTAAATAAATGAAAGTGTGCATGGCACTGCAGAAGATAAATCTTGAACGCTGCAGGCGTGTCCTGCACAACACTGCAGACTTCTCAGGGAATGAAGTAGAAGCTGAGAAGTGAAGGTCAAGTAAGAGGTGGTTGGGAAAGGGGGCAGTGCTGGCCTAGCACATGGGACATGGGTGGGAGGAAGAAGCAGTACAGTTCCAGGAACTGAGAAAAGTCCCCTGTGCTGGAGCAGGGAGAGGGGAAGAATTGCATGAGTTGAGCCTGGAGAGGTGCCCAGTCATCCATAGCCTCTTAGCAATTCAAGGATGTTAGATTGGAAGCAAAAGGAGACTCATGGAAAGATTTTAAGGAGGGTATTCTTCGATCAGATCTGTGATTTCGAAGTATCCCAGCAGCCATGTAGGGAACAGATTATAAGAGATTTGGTGGGAGATAGAGGATCATCAAGGAGGCTTTCCTTGTTATCCAAGTGAAAGTCAAAAAGTAGCCTGAACTAGGGTGCTGATGTTGGGGATGGGGTGAGGTGGGTGGATTTGAGAGAGCTTTAGAAGATAGAATAGAGAAGAATTTGTAGCTACTGGAATATTGGGAGTGAGGAAAGAGGACTCAGGAGTAGCTCCTAAAGATAAGGCTTTAGGAAACTGAGTTTCTGGTGAGCCTATTTGCTGAAAGCAGTGGTGGAGAGAGAAGAGAACTGGGGGTTAGGCTGGGCAGGGTTCAAGTGCTGATTGTATTTAGTTTGAGGCAGAAAGTGATGGTGTCACAGAGGGCAGTGGGATGGATGGACTTAG
Organism: Erethizon dorsatum; assembly: GCA_028451465.1. Taxonomy (NCBI): domain Eukaryota; kingdom Metazoa; phylum Chordata; class Mammalia; order Rodentia; family Erethizontidae; genus Erethizon; species Erethizon dorsatum. The sequence goes on from CM051827.1 coordinate 120,472,676, forward strand.
AGCCTGCAGAAGCTAGAGAGATGAAAATCCTAGCCAAATAGCTAGGTTATAAACCCAGGCCTCCATGAACTTCCCCCGGGGAAGAAGGTAGCCCGAAGAGGAGGCTTGAACCACAGCAGCGCCCGAAGGAATTCGAACATTTAATGGTGTCTTAGAAGAGGATGCATCAGCCAAGGAAACCAAGAAACTGCTGCCAGAGACCAGAGGAGAAACCTGGAAAGGACTCTCCGTGTGTGTGTGTGTGTGTGTGTGTGTGTGTGTGTGTGTGTGTGTGTGATGCTTTTCATATTTAAGGTTTTTAAATTTGGGGTTTTTTTCCATGCTGGGGATCTTATCTAAGTCTCCCCCCAACACCCGCTACATGAACACTTTACCACTGAGCTATACTCCCAGCCCAAGGCTTTCTGCCAGGAGATTGCCATGAACTGATAACCACTTCAGAACAGAGTGCAGTGGTTTTCAAAAAACATTTAGGGAAAAAAATAAAACAAAATAAAATAAAAAAAAAAAAACCCAACATTTAGGTAACAACTGCCTTGAAAGTAGTTTTCTGTGGATGACGCCTGGAGAGGTGAAGCAGGGTATGAGGCCTGGCCCACAGCCTTCCTCTCCTTCCTCAACCACACCTCCCCAAGCCTCCAAGGACAATGGGACAGCCCTGCCCTAGACACAGCCGCCTGGCCTAAGTTTAGGGCTGCCCTGGGGTAGAATGACCTTAGATTCTGTTCTAAAGCTGCCAACCACTGCCCCCTTGAACCAACCAGAGGTTCAGCTCCTTTGTGCCTAGAGATGGCTTCCGGACTGCCCCAGGTTAGAAAGTATCTGGAAGCCATTTATGACAGTGCTGCCCTAGCCCTGTCCTGCTCCGTCAGTGCTTCACGATCTTCCCATCCTCAGCTTGGACATTTATTTTATGAGCCTTCCATGAAATTGATCAAAATTGATCCTGCCTCCTGGGCTGTTCTCCCCTTAAATGTGCTTACTGCCCTCATCATACTCCTCAGCGATCTATTTACAAAACTTCCTCCCCTGCTAGACTTCCAGTTTCTTGAGGGCAGAAGCCAGGTCTTGCAATCTTAAAGCCAGGATGATGCCTTACACAGTGGGCTTGTCCCATAAACATTCGCTGAATTAAATTAAATTACACTGAATCAAACCTGGAAGGGAACTGAGTCCACGATGCCTCCTCTTGGACACAGAGGTGAGGCTACACTGGCTCATTATCGGCAGAGCTGCTTCTGCAATCCGGACTCCTGATTTCCAGTCCAGTTTTCTTAGGATGCTGTTTTAAGTGCTCAAAAGCCCCAAGAAGAGCTCACTGCACTGAATAAATATGTAAATGTTCCTCTGCAAGCTGTAGGTGGCTCTCGCTGGTTTAAATGGTGCTATCTCAGTATCACCCACCAGGCCCACGGCATAAAGTGACTTTCTTTGGAATCATTTTTCATAAGTACAAGTGTGACTCTCTCTCCTACTTGGCCTCACCAACTGTCATGGTTCTGTCTCCTTCACAGATTCTCTGTCACTTTTAATTTTTACCTTCAAAAAGTGTTGCTTCTCACATTTTCTAGTGCAAATACTTTGTTTGTTTGTTTTTAATCTCCTCTTACAGGATTTGCCCCAAGGGAGGTTCCAAAATAAAGGCTCTGGGGAGTTTCTTTGTGTGGAGAAGGACTAGGAAATTCCTTGGGGGATAGTAAAATTGGCCTCTCTGCCTTGGAGACAGAATAATGGTTCTTTTTTTTTTTTTGAAGACTAGTTGAAGAGGGCATCTAAAGAGCCATTCTCCAGTATAAAAGCCACGAGCACTTCTCTGTCTCCGTCAGTGGTAGCACTGCTGTGCCTATTGATGTAGAAGGTATCTGCTGAAGGGTTGGGAATCTGGCTGTTCACTTCTGCCTTCCACTTACCATTTCCTACATCAGTTATTGGTCTACCTTTATATTTTCTCCTCTCAAACTACACCACCGCCCAGCTCTGGGACAAGAGTTACCAACCTGCTGATTTTGTGGAGGCAATAGAGAAAGCAGCGGAAGAGCAAGAGCTCAGGACTTCATCCTGTGTTTGAATCCCAGCTCTATGTGTAATATATCTTTTAACCTCTTGGAGCCTCAGTTTCCTGCTCTGTAAAATGGAGCTGTTGATGCCTTCCCTGTAGGGCAGTTTTGAAGACTGGTGAAATTATCTGTAAAGCCCAGGCAGCGGAGTCCTGGGCCCGTGCAATCACCCAATACACATTATTGTTAATAAACCAGTGTTTTTTAGATGAGATCATTACAGTTTTATTTACTTTAGTAGAGGTTGCACATCCTAATGGTATGTGTTATGGCTTGTGTCTAGATGTCCCCCCAAAGCCTCATGCAGTCATACGTGGGGCTTTTTCAGAGGTGGCTGGATCTAGAATATGTGATGCTGGGATTGATTCATGGTCAAGGGCACTATGATTAAGTGAGTGCTACTGGATAAGTAGCCTGGATAAGATATAAGGGCTAGAAAGAGCTGTGGTTGTCCCTTGCTTGCTTTGCTACCTTCTGCCCGCCATAAACTGTTTCTCCTCTGCGGTGTCCCTCTGTCACGCTACCCTGCCTTGGAGCCAGCTGATTACAGACTGAAACCTCTAAAAACTGTGAGCTAAATAAACCTTTCCTCCTTTAACTTTGGGTGTTGGGTATTTCATCTCAGCAACGAGAAAAGTAATCCAGACACTATGATTGATCGTCTATCCACCATTTTCACAGAAGTGAGTGTCTGGTACAATTAATGGTTTGCTGCTCTAATTATCATCATTGTCAGTATCTCTATTGTGATGTTTATTGATGACATGCCTCTTTGAAAGGTACATTCTTGAGTGATAAGTAGTTTCTTGTAGCTGAGCACACCCAAAGAAAGAAGCCTGGATCGCTGTATGTATTTTGCTTATTTTGTGTTTTAAAAATATGTATTAATCTGTCAAAATAAAAAGGAAAAATGTTTAACCAATGGGGGCCTCTGGACTAATTGAGTCTGGATTCTGTAGCTACTCGGGGTATCCTTGGCAACTGTTTGGGCAAGAGCTGAGTTTCCCAGAGCTCTGCTTGCAGATGGAGGACACAGAAAGGTTAGACTTCCAAAGCTCTTTGTGTCTGTCAGCTCATGTCTGCAGGCTGTATGTGCTCTTTAGAGAGCCTTTTGAATTACAAGGAAGGTGTGGGTGGCCAAATTCCTTCTCTTGAATAGCAATATTATACTTTTTAAACTAATGTCTGGTCTTGATTAAATAACTCTCTGGTTAAGTGGTGGCAGATAACACAGTATCTTATCCCTAATTTAAGAGCTACCTTAGAGCTTTCTCTTTCTTTGTATCTTTATACTGGGAGCTGGCACTTTTCTATTCATAGGCCCTCCCTGGCTGAGCTGAGCTCTGCTACTTGAGTTAGGCCATTAGTAGCATCAATTACAATGACTAGACCCTTTCTACCCTTTTTTCCAGGACTGAGCATTCACTGAATTTGAGTATTTGTTTCAGTACAACCTAGGTGCACTTGAGAGCATATCCTAAGGAAATAATTAGAAACACCAAATAGCTAAAGAAATTCATGTCAGCATTATCCATAGTAGGAAAACTCTGGAAACACCAGAAATGTCCAGCAACGAGACGTGGGTGAGCACAATCATAAGACAGGAGTCTCATATAGTCACTAAAATTGTTTTTATGAGCACTTTTTAATGGAAAGTGTGGGAAAATGTTTATGATGCAATGTTAAAGTAAGATGTAAAATTGTGTGCTGAGCTTGATCTTGGCTTAAATCAAAAAAGATATACAGATGAAAAGATGAAAGGAAAATTATCAAGCTGATCATTGTACCAAACTTGTACCACTTGGGCATGGGACTGTAAGCAATGTTTATTTTATTCCTTATATTTTCCCGTATTTTCTAAGTTTTCACAGTACACATAAATGACTTTACGTAGAAGTGTTATTTAACAAAAGCAAAGACAAAATCTCATAGGTTTGGGCTGGTGATAGTGGTAGAACCTTTAAATTAGAAATTGGTTTTGAGTGGCAGCTGTTGGATATTAATGTTTAGCACTTATATAACACATTGTGGGAGGTTTCTGAAATATTTTATAGCACCTGAGCTCATTTTCATACCTTCTCTGGGTGGCAGCCTGAGGAATCATAATGACTTTATGGATAAAAGAGCGGGGGGGGGTGCACAGAATGAACCCTGCATTTTGTCTCTGTGATGTTTTAGACTGTGAAATTGGGCCCACGTGGAGAATATGGTGGCACCATTCTTCATCCATCAAAACACAGACATTTAGGATGGGCAGGGAGTTTAGGAATAGTGGAGCATCCCTTCACTCACAAAGAGGAAACTGAGGTAGGACAGCACAACCCGCAGGCTGTTTGCAAAGCGAGCTCCCTTTGCTTGCTGTTTAGGATGGAAGATGTTCTAAAGGAGATTTTTGGTTCAATATATGGCAATATTCCTGCCAAGAACTAAAAGGGGGAGAAGCCCCTGGGCTATTACACATTAGAGTGGAGACAGGGAAGATTGGTGGGGTGTTGGTAGCCATCAGAGGTGAACCGGACTGAGCTTGCATTCTCTGCCTGTCTAGGGTGCCTGGTGCTCTTCTTGCCCCCTGTAATAGACCATTGGAGCCCTTCTTTTTGTAAACCCCCACCTCTGTTTCCTAGGTTTCTGTGCCACTCGGTGCCTGTAGCATACCCAGCCCATCTGTGATAACTTCCTAATTGAGGATTCAGGGCATTATCCCCTTAAAATCGTAAAATAATTCTGAGCTTCTCTCCCTCCCAATTTTCTGATGTGGTTTTCAAGGTGGCCACAGTCCAGATTCAGAGGAGGAAAATATACATATTCCCCAACAGTTACCATCTCTGTTATTTTTAAGAGGCTGAATTTTTTTCCATAGTACCCAAGAGTTTGCAGGGATTCAAAAAAGGTAAGTATTAATGTGATGATGCCACATTTACAGTTAAGTTGATAGCTAGATTTGTATGGAAGTTTTCCCTTTGGCTAGTTGATCCCTCATTTCTTTAAGTGTAAACAGAAAGTAATAAGAATGATGTAGTATAGCTATACTAATCAGGGTAAGATATGCTATACCACAGTAACGAGTCAGGAAATAACAGTAGTTTAGCACAGCGAAAATTGATTTTATTTTGTCTTTTTTTTTTGTTTATGTGCATCATCTGGGTCCTCCTTCATCTGACCCTGGGATCCAGATGTCTTGCATCTAATGTTAACATCATCTTAACATATGGCATTGAGGGTCACTGAGGCAGGAAAGTGAGTGCAAATAGGCCACGTACTAGCTCTTAAATGTGGTATCCAGAAATGACATGTGTCAGCTTTACTCATATTTCATTGACTCATACTAGTCACATGGATTTGCTTAACCACAAAGAGATTAGAAGTTTAGGAATGTACATGGGCTACTAAGTTACCCCTATGCATCTCAGCCACCTTATAACATTGAGAACTTCCTATGTGGTAGGTACTATTCTTAACACGACATAGCTGATATTATTTATGTTAGTTAGCTTTCCATTGCTGTCACAGAATACCTGAGAAAAATCACTCAAAGGAGGAAAGATTTATTTTGGCTCATGATTTCAGAGGTTTCAGTTCATGGTTGCCTGGCTCCACTGCTACAGGCTTGTGGTGAAGCAGAACATGGTGGCAGGAGCGCATGACAAAGGAGGTTGCTTACCTCATGGTGGCCAGAAAGCAGAGAGAGAGGAAAAGTCCAGGGACAAAATAAACCCTTCAGATGTACATCTCCAGTGACCTACCTCTTCCAACGAGGCCCAACCTCATAAAGTTTCCACCACCTCCTGGTAGCACCCCAGCGCGGGACCAAGCCTTCAACACGAGCCTTTGGGGAACATCTCAGATCCAAACTCTAACACCACTTAATCGCAACCTTAAAAATAGTGATGAATATCTCCATTATACAGATTACAAACTGAGCCAAAGTTCAGGTAATTCGCCAGTGTCTCATAGCTACTAAGCAGTGGGATCAGGATTGAAGCCAAATTGTCTGGCTGTAGTGCCTGAGTTCTCAACCTCTGCATCTGTTGCCTCTCTAATAATAACTCTCTTGGAGGGATTTCTATAAAATTATAGGCAATGTAAATAAAACCTTTGATAGGCAGTGTCTGACATGTAATAGTTATTCACAAATGGCAGCTATTTCTATCCTTATTGTTGTTGGCTACCTCAAATCCTTTCTGACTCAAGGCAGAGTATAAATAGATGATGACATGATAAAGCTTTATTAAAAGGTATGTCTTTTGTCCTGGCATCTGGGGTTGCAAGGAATGCTTTAATATAACCTTGCAGAGAAGTATCAAGTAATTACCGTGATACTGAAGTATTTTAGCAAGTCATGCCCATTCTTACCCTGCAATGGCATGAAAGCAAAGTCTACATTTTAATTACTGGTCTGCTATGTCTCATTACTGGTATCTGCAAAGCTGCTCTGAGTAAAATCGAAGGACACAACAGTAGTTTGTTTTGTATTTGTTTTAATTAAACATTAGCACCAATCTTGACTTGTTCAGTAAGCAGTTAAAGCAAAACTACTGTGCTGTAAAGCGAACCTCTGTTTGTATAGCCAAAAATTCACCCAGTCTCAGAGCGACTCCCCTGTATCGCTCCCGTCACAAGTTAATTGATATCACTCCTGCTCCTTCGCAGGAAGGCTCAGCAGCTAAAGGCTGCCTGATGTGCGGGTGAGTGAGCAGGCGCACTGCCCTGAAAAGGGGAGCAGTTTGGGATTCTCTAGATGTGCACAGACCAGTGAAGGATATCATTGAGTTTGTGGAAGGATTGGGGAAATTAATGGTGTGCACAAACCTGTGTGATTACGGTGGTCAGTGCCATTTCTTCTTTCCAGGTCAAAGATGGGAGGCAAATGCTTGTACTTGAGAAATGTTTACTTCTTTCTTACATTGGGAATTGAGGGAGGGATGTTGAGAATCAGGGATGGCTTCTTTTTACTTATTACTTTTTTCAGGGAGCCCAGTTTTTTTCTTCTAGTGCTGGGGATTGGACCCAGGGCCTTGTACATGCTAGGTAAGTGTTCTACCACTGAGCTTATACCCTCAGCCCAACAAATCCAATTTCTGCTATAGATAGCAGTTCAATGTCACTGAAAAAGATGTACTCCTAGGAATCGCTCACTCATTAAACTGTCCTGTATGCTCCTTAAGGAATTCCATAAGGAATGAGGCTGGATAAAAAGATAATAGAGATACTGCCCCAGTCCAACCACACGCTAGTAGGTAAACAAGAAGCTATGTGAGACCAATCTCCAAAAGTGCTAACTAGGGGCACCCAGAGGAGGCAATTAATTCTTTTTTTTTTTTTTTTGTGGGTATCGGGGGTCGACCTCAGAACCTCACGCGACAGCAGGCGCCCATGCCGCTGAGCGATATTATCATCGGCCCTTTTTTCGTATGTGGGTTCCGGGAGTCGAACTCGGGCCCTCGCGCTTGCCAGGCAGGCGCTTACGCTGTTGAGCCATCTCACCAGGGGCAATTAATTCTAAGGACTGAGCTGAGTCATGAATGTGGATGCCTCACAGTCCATTTGTTCTGATCAGAACCCCACGTATTCACTGTTCCCGTGAACTAAGTAACTCATCCTTAGGTAATATAATTCCCAGTATCATTTTACTTTTTTTAACTGAGTGTCATTTTGAAGAATCCTTGGATTAGGTTTTGACAGTTTTGGCATTGGAAATTATGTCAGCCAGATATTGGATAAAAATTTGGCAGGTCTTTAATAAAAAATTTTTCTCTAAGATAATTATGTACTTGATGATTATAATGATATAAAATGCCTATCTATGGGGCCAGTATCCAGAGGGTAATATGCATGGTAAAGGTAGTTATCTTGTAGTAGCAAGATTATAAATTAATTTTTATGAAACATGTTTTCAATATTGTATTGCCTCCAATTTAAAGAAGGAACAAATAGCCATTCTGGGGCTGGGGATATAGCTCAGCGGCACAGCACCTGCCTGGCAAGCACAAAGTCGTGAGTTCGATTCCTGGTGCCAAAAAAAAAAAAAATTGCCATTCTGTTATAGTCCAAACATTGCATTTTAAAAATCAATTGTGGGGGGGCCGGTGAGATGGCTCAGTGGCGTAAGCGCCTGCCTGGCAAGCGAGAGGGCCCGAGTTCGACTCCTGGAACCCATATACGAAAAAAGGGCCGGTGATATCGCTCAGCGGCACGGGCGCCTGCTGGCGCGCGAGGTCCTGAGGTCGACCCCGGTACCCACACACACACATACAAAAATCAATTGGGGGGCTGGTGATGTAGCTCAGCGGCATAAGCGCTTGCCTGGCAAGCGCAAGCTCCTGAGTTCGACTCCAGGTACACGCATATTAAAAAAAAATCAATTGGAAAAGCATCAGTGGTGAAGTTCAGAAAGGAAATCTTTAAAGTAACTCAAGGATATTCACATTTCATGGTACTTCTGACCTTTGGAAATGGGGTTTAAAACAGAATTTTAGGGAAATACAGGAAGAATTTTGGAAGTCAGTGTATCTGGGACATTAGGGATTTGCTATTGATGTTTTTCAAATATCAGAGAAAAACTAAGAATACACCAAATTTAAGAAAGAAAAATTCATCCATAATCAAATACCATAAATCAAATTATCTTCCTACTTGTTCCTTACACTCTAATATTTACCCATCTACATACAAAAATTTAACATAGCTTTAGATATTTTATTCCATTTCTTTACCTCCACAAAAGGATATAGGTGCTTTTAACCCAATACTGTATTATTTCAAATACTCAAGAAATGGTTTACTGACTACATATTAAAACATGTTTATTCTGGAACATTTGTTGACTTGAATTATTTGGACTTCTCTTTAAAGAAAATCAAGATTATAGCTAAAAGGAAAGAGATGTCAGTCTTGTCATCTTCAGCTTGAACAGGGATGAGGAAAGATGGGCACAGAGGAACTGGGCTGCCACCCTTGGGGTTGTGTGGTGGAGATACTGCAGTGCAGAGCCCTGCATTCCTTCTGGTGCTTCCGAGGCTTTGATTCTAGAAGGTTCACCCTCTAGGAGGCAGAGGGTCTAGAGAGCCAGCCCAACCTGGGCCAGAATCCCCCCGGCCCTTATCCTGGTGGCACAGGCACTTACATGGCACATAGCAGTGCTGTGGGGTTTGGATCCAGGGCCTGCCTCCAGGAACCTAGTGCTCTGATCTTAACTTAGATTTGCCCTTTAAAAACCAAATTGTTTTTTGAAGTTTAAGCTCCTTACCATTTCCTGTTCTGCTCTAATTTAACCTGCAGAGCCTGACTGTACCATATCAGCCTGGTCAGCCTCCTGGGCTGCACATGCTGTGTGCTTGGCCAAGCAGAACCCTGAACACAGCCATAAGACTGCTTGGGGGCCTGGCCTGGCCTGCTGCGGTTGGGGGCACAGTGCCATCTAGTGGAAAGGAGAAAAAAGCCCCTCATTTACCTTTTTTTTTTTTTTTTAATTAGTGGAAAACCATTGAAATGGACTGAGTCAACTGTCATCATTTAATACTCAACAAATCCAGAGAAGGAAATGGATTTCTTGAGTGCCATATAGCTAACCATTATCTGCTCTGATGCTATAGAACCTCATGATTTGAGGCTTGGTTTAGTGTTCTTGGCACTATACCATAGCAAAGAAAACAGAGGGTGGAAAGTTTCTGAAGTCAGTTGATTGGCATTTCAGACATGCCGGAGCTTGTGACTGAAGAAGACACATCAGTCATTTACTGGCCTGTAGAATGACTTGGCTTGCTCTGGGTGAGGGGTGCAGGGCTAGAGCAAGTTCAGTTGCCTACTCCTCACCCCATCTGTGCTATGACTAAGCACGAGATAGGCCTAAGTGAAGGCACCTGGGTTAGGGATCAGAAGATGCCACAGAGCAGTCCTTGTGCCTGAGGGTAGAGAAGGGAAAGAGTGTGAGGGCCACCAGCCCAACCTTTCCCATTTACTCCTCCTGCCTAAGGAAAACATTGAGCATCTGGTCTCAGTCCTACCTCCTTCTGCTTCTTAGAAACCCCTGCAGTCCTGAGTTCCTGGTCCCCACATGCATATCTGCTCAGATCTCACACAAGCAGTGGGGACAGCATCCTCGTTTTCTGCTCTCTAGAGACTGCATGATCTCGAATAAGACAGACTGCCACGAGGAAAGCGCAGCACTTGGCCTTTTCAGGCAATCTGTGGCTAAAAGGCACGTATATACACTGAGTAGACTAGTGCCCACCATTGTGAGGGAGAAATGCACACTGCATTATTCAGTGTCAGTCTGAGGGGTGGAGGGAAAGGTTAAAATCAATGCTTAGCATCATTCCTTCAAAATAAAATCCGAAATGTTGACTTGAAATATAAAGCTGAGTTTTTGGACAAATCTTAGTCTGGTTTCTCGTGGCTATCCTAAAACAGCAAAAGGCTTTCTCAGCTGTACTCTCTTCCCTTCACTCCTGGAGCCTTCATCTCAGCAGGAAGGATGGGCCCATCTTGCCTTAAATCGAGGATTGCTTGCAGTGTGCAAAGCTGTGGATGCAAATCGAAGGACATCCTGTGAGCCTTTCAACTTCACTCCTTTGATTTCATTTTTTTAAAAAAACTGCTTAGAGTTCAAGAAAAATTTAATGCTCTTTGTTTTTCTATCCCTGAAAATCTGACTCAGGGACTTTTGTGGGAGGGATGTCCTAAAGTGGCCAAGACTTGATAAAATTGTTAATGCCCTGCGCCCTGGCTAAGTCACGACGTAGCATCTCATAGCCAGGTTTTCCCCAAGCAAGGTGTTCTCTGGGTTTTCCAGACAACAGAAACTGCTGCCAGGTAGCCCCCAAACGGAAAGCCTGCCCCGGCCAGGTTCTGTTTCACCCCTTCGATGGCCTCTCCATAGTCACAGGCTTGCTCTCCAAAATTCATTCTCCTCCAGTGCACTTGGTTAACTGGACTTTGACACAATATCTGGGGGTCTGCTGAGAGGCAGGCACATAGACAATCCCGCACATCCTGCAAAAGGAGTCAGAAGGAATACTTTCATGGTGCAGACCATATTTCCCCACAGGAACACTGTCGTAATTGAGGCACATGTCTGACCAAGGGCCTGGCACTAAATGCATCGCAGTGATCTCCAGCAGTGTGTCATAAAAGCCAGCATGTCCTGAAATCCCTGTGATCATTCATCAGAACTCTTACAAGCCTTTTCCTCTGGAGTCTGCCAGGGCCTTGGCTTGTTACGCAGTGTCCTGAACTGAGCTATCCCTCCCCAGCCACACCTGCCAGAGCCCCTCCTTTCTTCTCCCAGCCTTCATCTTGAGACTATTAGCCCTGTACTTGGCCCACATCAGCTGGCTTTTTTTCTTTTCCTCACCAAATCCTTTACTTGACTTTTGAACAATTCACAGTTTCATATGCGGTCCCATCGCACTACCCCCGCATTGACATAATTTGTAGTGTGATGAGCAGCCAGTTAGATTGTCATAACAGCACCTCTCCCCACACCATGAAACCCAGACTGTGATCAGCATGTAAAGCAAACCCCCATTGAACACCCACAAGTGGAAGCCCTAAAATCACCTGAATATACCCTAAGTCCACTATGCCTTAAGATGAAAAGGGAGATACATAGAGGCATTCATTTGAAAAAGATATTTACTGAGTTCTTTCTGTGTGACAGGTACTTTCCAAGGCACTCAAGATATAACTGTGCATAAAACTGACAAAAATTCCTGCCCATCGGGAGCTCTAGAGGGGAAATCATCAATGGCATTTGTGTAATGGGTAGAAAGAGCACTGGGTGGGGCATCAGGAAGTCGGAGAAGCTCATCTAGACACCTCCACTCCCTAATTAAGTCTCTTCTCCCCCTCTGATCCAATCTGCTAATCTGAAGGACAGAAAGATCAGTCTGGTCCACATGTAAGGACTCTCAGCTGTGACCACAGAGGATACTTGGTGTGTGCCCCTCCCATACTATAAACTCTGACTCCACAGCCAAGAGAATAGAGCTCCCAGCTTTCCCTTAAAAGGAGTACTGAAGCCAGCTCCCCTGTCTGCCCTTACAACTCTTTTCTGCTTTGATTATTTTTTGGTCATAAAGAATGAAGGGAGAACCCTTCTTTATCAGGATAACCTGCCTGCCTTCCCTCTTGTTCCCCTAATAGCCTCCCTTCCCCATGTCTGTGGAATCACAAGCATTTTTCAAGGACAGCTAAATGACCCATTCTTCAGAGTGACTTTTGTGGGTGGGATTTCTCTTTGGGGTCACTGTGATACCTTTGGGGGACATCTGTTCTCTTGCGCATGCTCAAGAAATTGGTGGAAAGATCACAGGGAGGGACTCAGTACAGTTGGTGCAGCAGAACCACTGGAAACCAATTAACGGGCTGAAAAACCGGAAAAAGGATAGTGGCCAAAGAACAGGCCCCCCGTGGTAGACAATTACCAGTGTGGGCAGGGACGGTGATGTAGGTCAGCTCTCAGCCAGGAAATAGTTTTACAAGTGCAAAATGTGAATTTCTCCTGGAAGCAGAATCTAGGTAAAGGTTTTCTGTCTATATTTGGACAGATGACCACCTGGTCACCCTGCAACTCCCCTTGTTTTCTGAGACAGCTGGCCTTGTCTTGGCTGTTATCTCCCCTCTAAAAAAAATAGCTCAGGGCCTTTCTAACTTTGACCTTCTTGTTGATGACCGCGAGACAGGAGACCAGTTCTTGTCTTGTGGGCTGGTCCTGGGTTCCAGATAGTATGCTGGTATTGTACTCCCACTTTTTGAGGCCACTGTTTATATATATATATATATATATATATATATATATAGAGAGAGAGAGAGAGAGAGAGAGAGAGAGAGAGAGAGGAAGAGAGAGAGACTGTGATACTGTGAAAGATTCATTTTTGTTTAATGGTTTTTGAGAGCACACCTTTCAGTACCTACAGTACTTGTAGAGAAATTTACCAGTTTTAGACAAGTGTCTGGGGAACCTGAAACCAAGATCAACGATTAGAATTTATTTTGGCAGGGATTTGGGTTTCAGGTCTGGTTCATTATGAAATCAAGCCCCAGAACTCCTTCGATGCTCACATCTAGGGCTTTGGGCTGTAAGAGCTACTGTGACATTTAGCTTCCTCACTTGGCATGGGATAGGCTCTTACAGTTCCTAAGTGCCATGGCATTTATTCTTTCTTTGCTCTTCAGAACAGTTTTGAGAGGTGGACAGGGCAGGCATTAATGTCCGTGCTTTGTAGATCAGAAAATTGAGGCTCACAAAGACTTAGGGGTTGCACTTGCTGAGCTTGTACACAACAGCCAAGGCTGGAAGGAGGGTGATGAGCACAGAAGCTGGGGTCCTTCCCCACACCGTGGTGTGTTTGGGTTGTCCTCTGTCAGTTCCCTGGTCGCACAGGGCAGTTGTACTCATGAAAATCTATTTCTGGGATCTGGTTGTTACTTATTCTAGGAAACATGTGGGGCTTGACCATAATCATAGGAAGTTGGTGCTGATGCATTTCTTGGTAGAGCCATTTGGCTTTCTAGGTGCCACTTTCCCCAAAAGACCAGAGCCACAAAACCCTGTTGGGCATTTTTCTATGGAGTTTCTGACTCTGCCTCATAAGACCAGAGAGAAAACTGCATCTTCTAAATAACAATGGCTCCTCTGGGAGGCGAGCTGCTGCCTTTTGAAAGCCCTTTATAAGCTCTGCCCTGGGTCCCCACTCTGGTGCCTCTTTGCCCAGAGGCTGTTTCCCTTGCTGACACACTTTGGCTTCTGGATTACAGGGGAGAGTTGGCCGAACCCCCAGCTCCTCTCCTTTTCAGGCGCTACACATGGGGCAGCTCCCTGGCCTGCAGCCCTGGCAATGGTGGGAATTTCTGCTGGCCTTTTCATAAAAGAACAAAGAATTCTCATCCTCAACTTAGCAACACAAACCTCCATCCATGAGAAACACCTGCTCACAGCTAGTCACATAGCATGTCTTAAAATGGTCCGTGAGAAAGTTTGCAAAAGCAGTCATCTACATTCCTTCTGGTCTTGGTTTGCTTTGCCAGCTGAGTTGTCTTCCTAAGTGAATAACAGAGAATCCTGCTTTGACCCATTTCTGACCATTTGGGCTGTCCCCCACCTTTCCCCCCACAAACATAGTAAATGCTTGGTATGCAATCACTTTCAAGGCATTCTGTAGGCCTCATTATGGAGGGGTAAATGCTAGGGGTGAAGGAATTCATTGTGTGCCTATAGGAGTTTAATGTCTTTTTTTAAACCAGGAATTGAGAAGTGTGACTAATGAGCACACTGTAAAAGCCTCAGACCACCTCATTAAATGTTAGAGCCATTTCCCCGGTTGGGTAGAAATGAAAATCCTCAAAGAAAGGCCACCTCATCAATTAATGAAGAACTTTTTTTTGTTTGTTTGTTTGTTTTGTTAAGTGTGAAAAGTATTCAGTACACATTTCTGGTAGCTAAAGAGCATTTACCAAAGAATTTTTAAAGAGCCACCCAATTTCTGATGGGCTGTGGAAAGGGTGAGAGAGATGAGGAGGAAGGGGCGTCCGTGCATGATGTTCTCTGGTATCCAGGAGCAACTGGTTGGTGATTTCAGGATTCTGGTGGTTTTCAGCTATTTCTCTCTTCCCTGCAAAGGCCCTTTTGTCCTGATGAATTTTGCTTATTTTTCTAGAGCCCACCACTAGTGTTGTAGAGTTCAAAGAGAGAATTCACAAAAAGCTCAGTGCCTAGTGCACAGCAAGGATTTAGGATATTTGCTGCCCTTATATAACAGCATAGGGGAGGAGATGTGTCCTTTTGTGAGTGGGAAAGTACAGGCAGAGGTCAGGGAGAACCGTTGCCTGTGGCCACTGCAGAAGGCCCCATCTGCTCTGGAGCTTACCTTGCACAGTTGGAGGAAGCCCAGGCTGCACTTCCATGGGCTGCTAGTCAGAGCCTAAGAACTTGTCCCTGAGGGTTGCAGCCGTAGCCCTCCCTCATGCAGCAGTCTTGGTGGTGCTAAGACATCAGCACTCACCTACCCAGTAAGGCTGTGGATACAAAAGCTCCAGGCTGTTCTTTAGTAAGAGCTTTATTAGTTGCTTAGAGACTTGGAGCTAGGCCCTTCTTTCTGCTGCAAGAGCCTTAGCTTTGCTCTCCAAACCCATCTCCCTGCCCAGTTGGTCTTTTCTAAGACCAGCTACTGACTTGGGCCATGATATACCCCTATTTTAAAATCTCTGCTGGCTCCCCTTTGCCTACAGGGTCAAGTTCTCACACCTTAGCATGGCCTTCGGGCTTTGACAAGCATGCCTGACCTCCTCCAGGAAGGATGTGCCCCAGCCACTCTGAGCTCATCATTCACCAGCAGGCAGGCTTTCCTGACCCCAGCCTTGGCACATGCTCTTCCCACCAGTCAGAAAGCCTTTCTTAGCCTGGCAAGCTTCTGTCTCCTCATGCAGGGCTTAGCTGCAGGGCATCTCCTCTCTGTGGCTCCCTGTTGAAACCTGTTACAGAAACTTCACATGCCAGTCAAGGCCATTTGTCTCCTGTATAAATTGTGAGCTCCTTCAGGGAAGGTCTGAGTCCCCAAGGCCCAGTCTGGTACCTGACATGTAATAGACACTTCATACTTGTTGAATGAAGCTCCATATGTAATGCTATGTTTTCTAGTAAGTTTCTGAAGGTCTAACTTGATGGGTTGGATATGGGGCTTCAGTTGAATGTAGGAAATAAAAACCCGTCTGGTGGCTTGGAGGAAGGGGTTGGCGAGTTTCTCTTCCACATCAGGCTCATTGTCCCCCAGCTCTGAGCAAGGCCCCAGGGCACGTGACTGTCCTCCTATCTCATCTCCATCTTCACACGCTTCTTTGTGAACAGGAGGCCCCTGTCTAGTGTAGGCCAGAATGTCTCCTGTTACTCAAGAGCTGGCCCCTGCCCCCGTCACTGCCATGGCACCTGCACAGGGCTCAGGTGATGTGGAGCAGTGCCTCCTGGCCTTGGACAACACTCTTCGAGACTGGTCATATCCTGTCTGTTTCAGTCTCTGTCGAGGGCTCGGTGTGAACATTTACAGCAGAAATTACCCTAGACGTGAAAATTGTGTTTGTGTAGTTGATGATTAGGAGATGGTAAACATCATTAAATTGTCTCATTTTCTTTGTAATAACCAAATGGAGAAGCACTCGGACTTAGCATCGAAATGGCCTTTAACAGGAGTTCTCAGCTGGGGGTGGGAGATGTGGATTTCCGAATTGCCCACACGTTTGTCCCACTGATTGGTGGCTGATGCTGCTGTCCCTTCTTCCTCTCCCCCCACACATTCTAAAATGCCTCTCTTCACCCTTCGTCACCTCTGCCATGCTGTAGTCACTGAGCAGGGCTTGGCATTAGAGTCTGGATGTGCATCCAGCCCTCTGCTAATGGCTGTACAACCTTGGCAAAGTCATTCGTCCTCTCTCAATTTCCATTTCCTTACATACAGATTGGAGGTGAGACGTTTTCCTCAGAGGACTATCTCGAAGATCCAATGAGATTCCATCTGTGAAGTGACTAGTAGATACGAAGGACGGTTAGTTCGTTTTCCTGGTCCTGTCCTAGTTTCAGCTAGAAGTCTACCCCACGTTCTGTAGAAGAAGTTGCTGTCACAGGGGGCCATTAAGGAAGTTCTGTGGGTACCTTCACCCTCCGTGTAACGCAGGGCAGCTTTGGCACAGACAGAGGGTCAGGCCAGAGAGTAGTGAGGCCTTGGACAAAACATGGCCCTTCTTTCTTTTTCTACTGTTTGTTAGAGGCTCTACGAACAGATACTTCATAGCTAGGTGTGCCACAGATGGGACTTCCTGCCTGTGGCCAGCTACTGTGCTCAGAAGTGTTTGCGGCACCCTTTCTGGTCTCTGCTGCCACCCTGTGCAATGATGGGGTGTAGGTTGGCTGGTGGATGGTGGCAGACCCCTTCCAGGAAGCACACTAGGTGGCGCTGTAGAGTAACCAGGTAGCCCGAGGGGGCACTTTTGGTAGAGGAGAAAAGCAAAGCATTGTTGCAGGGTTGTGCTGGCCTTGGATGGAGAGCCCTTGGTGGCCTGCCAGCCATTAGTTTCAGGAGCGCCCTCTTGCTTTAAGGTTTCATCCAAGTACATTGCAAGCATCTCTATCCATTTGTTTTAACTTTGTGTTTTTAAAATGGAGTCAAGGGCCAGTGAGATGGCTCAGCAGGCTTAAGTGCCTGCCTGGCAAGCGCGAGGGCCCGAGTTTGACTCCCGGAACCCACATACGAAAAAGGAGCTGGTGATATCACTCAGTGGCACAGGCGCCTGCTGGCGCATGAGGTCCTGAGGTCGACCCCGGTACCCCCCCCAAAAAAATGGAGTCAAATCTTTGCTTTTGCAGACAGAGTAGCTGACAAGAGAGCTGTCAGGTGCTCCGCTGAATTCTAGGTGCCTCTCTTGTATTCACCCATTTAATTCCCACAGCCCTGAGAGATTAATACATTCATTTTAAACATGGGAGATGAAGGCACAAAAGGTGACAAAACTGGCCCCAGGTGGCCTGGGCAGTAGTTCGGAGGCCCATGATGAAGCCCTGGTGGTCTGGCCCTGGGGAACGTGTATTACACACACACACACACACAGCATCTTGCACTGGCAACTTAAATAACTGTGGCTCAGGTTGTCCTCCAGTGCTTGAGGTCAAGTGTGCAGCACTGGCTTGGAGAAGATACTTCCAGGAACCTGAGAATTCCACCTTCTCCTGGATAACTTACCTTTAGGCTGCTGTTCTCAAGAGGCCAAAACGCAATGCACCTGGGGCATGCTATGGAGTCCAAGGGAGATTCCTTTATTTATTCACATGTTTACCAGCCAGACACTGAATGTGAGATCACTGTTCTCATGCGATGGACCTTTCATTGTGATTGGGGGAACAGCTGATAAACAAATAAACCTATACATAATATAATTTGAGGTAATAATAAAAAAAGCAATGCATATGCAGGTTAATAGGGTAGAGACTGAGTGGTAGTTGGAGGAGGGAAAGAGGAGTTTGGATGAGAAGCTGATGCAGCAAGCAGATCATTTTGTGTGAATTTTGAACTAAACATTTCCTAAATCTGTGATTTCCTTCAGGCAGAGAAAATGTCATTTGACTTGCACAGCAATGTCTACATACGCCCACTTACACAAACAGCCTATCCTGACATCACATTGGTCTGGGTGCAGGCAAAACATTAAATAAGGGAAGACATGTTATCTAAATGCCAGAGGTTCTAGAACTTTGCTTGCTCTCCTGCACCCAGGTATAAAAGGTACAAAATCCTAGTCCCATGCAGGCTGGGTAGCTAGCAGTGTCAGAGGGCTCTGTGGCAATTGCTGAACTTCAGAATTGAGCATCTTTCAGAAAGAAGCCTGTTCATGCTCACAGCTTTGCCATAGTGCTTACATTTAGCAAAATCTCTTGTCACAGGATTTAAAGACAGCCCCTGGTAGGCTGAAAGGCATATAACTGAAAGAGCCCTGAGAGATTGCCCTGCCTCTGTCTTCAGACAGGGGATGTATAAGCCATCCTGGTCACAGGGTTCCACTTCTCTTCTTGCATAGACTCAAGGACAGATCTCATAGAGAAACCTCCAAAATGTCTTTCTCCAGTGCCTACAGGGTTACAGTTTTGCCCCAGTTCTAATCCTCAACCCCAGATCACAGTATGTTCATTCAGAGATGTAGTCCCTGACCAGGACCTGAGCAAGGGCCATTGGTTACTCACTGCTTGCTTACAAGGCCCTGTCTCACATGTAGACTGGACTTTTGTTCTTGAGAAAATGTAAATTATTTAGAGAACAGGAATCTACCTGTCTGTACCGTCCCTTGCTGCAAAGAATATATTGTCTTTATTAGGGTAATGAGAGACCTGCTCCAAAATAAGCAGATAAGGACCAGAGCAGATGGGCTGAATTGAACTGTGTTTGGCAGCCTAGCGCAGAGCACTGAGAGGAGCTCTGAAGAGATGCCAATCTCTTTAGAGATGGCATTTTTGTGAACCACGTCACTGTGAACTGGCTGAAGGGCTTGGCTGACCCAAATGATCTGAGTTAGTTTTATGCTTATGATGCTAGCTTTTTTTTTTTTTAATAAATCAGGATCTTTAACAATTTCATTTTGAGGAGGTTGGCGCCTGCAGTGTGCAGGCACCAGGAGACACAATGGTGAATTTCTCATAGGTTGGCATTGAAGGAGCTCGCAGCCCTGTGGAAGAGGCCAGTCATGCCATGGACATTGATCTTCCCTTGGGCTGGTTCTCTACTGGCCCTGTGAGCCTCAGCACCCATGTTACTTTGGAAGGCTCCCCCTCCATTCTCAATCTGTGGTTTGTAACCTTTTATTCATTCATTCCTCAAACACTAAGTACTTGCTATATGTCAGGCACAGTTTTAGCTCTGGAGCTGCATCAGTGAGGAAAATAGATAGTTGTGCTCACCCATGATAGAGATTACAGATTTCTGTGTAGCACTCTGCCTTCCCACACTGGGCAGGAGCTCCCTGAAGACCATTTCATATTTGTCACCCCCCCCCCCGGCCCAAGTGCTGCCACATGCCGCAAAGCAGGTATTCAGTAAGTGTTTGTAGGACAAGGGAAGACAGAACTGACAACAATCTAAGATAAGTAGTTACTAAAATAAAAATTAACATTTGTACATATTTTTACAGGTGTCGAAACATCCTCCATACATATTATCTCATCTGATTCTTTACAACAGCCCTGTGCAAAGCAATCATTTCTGTTTGTGGGTAGGAATATTGAAGCTTGGAGAAATCAGGATCCACCCAGATTTAGAACATGGGACTTTTGGTTCCGAGTCCTGTGTGTTTCTTTTATAAAAGCTTAGGGGTAATAATAAGCTGGGAAACCCAGGGAGGACAGAGGGCATCAGGGAACACTGGTGCTGAAAATGGGTCTGATGATAGAGCTGGGGTTGGGGAGGAGGACGTGCCAGGAGAGACCTGAGAGCAGGGAGCCCTGGGCAGCTGTGGAGGCCAGATGAGACTGTGTGACCTGATGAGACTGAGAGAATAGGTCTTGGAAGGCACCTTTAAATGACCTGGTCCATCCCAGAAGTGCTAGCTTGGCTAAGTCTTAGCATTCTTGGGGACTTTCTAAAAAAGTGCTTCCCAGAGCCCATGCTTGGAGACTTTAATGTAGATCTTGGGGATATATATTTTTTTAAAGTTCCAGAATCTTTTGGATACTTAAGCCCCCCTTTAAAACTCCCTATTCAGTTTTCACCTATTGGACACAGTCTTAGAATTCACAAGTCATTTGGGGGGCATTTCTGGCTATGCTGTTTTCCAAGGTTACTGATCCTCACCTATAGAAACCATATTATCTGAGATTTGTCAGCGATGGTCTGCATTTCCCCTAACGATTGAAGCCTAGCTTTTATTTGCCAGCTGCATTCCCCAACACCATCTCACACGCTGGTCCTCCAGCCCATCTGCCTGAGAATGAAGGAACAGCTTTTTGGGTTGAGGCATGATTTGAGCAGTGTAACATAATCTAAACAGCCAAGACCATATCCAAGAGCACTTTCAGTAAGTCTCAGGAATGTTTCTGTTACAGAAATCTGATCTCAAACCAAATGGAAGACTCTTTGCATCTGAGGAGTTGGAAGGCAACCTTTATTATGCTAGCCGGCTGAGGAGAATCAGGTCTCAAATCATTAGCATAGAGTCAGGTTAGAGTTTAGCTTAAATACATTTTTGCAAGGTGGAAATACAAAGCTGATTGCAGGTTATTGTATGATTGGTTACATAGGCTAAGGCATATGTTGTCAGGCAGATTTGTTCTGGGCGGGCTCTGCTAGGGAGGGAGCTGTCCGAGTGGGCGGGTGAAATCAGGCAAGCACGTCCTTGACTGGGTTATTCTGTCCTAGGTGGAAAGTTCCTGGAATAGGCAAGCAAAACAAAATATGTTTATAGGCTAGAAAGTATGGGCAGTGCAGCTGGGTGCAGTCAGATAAGGCTGAGTCAAACTGCCTCTGAGTTGTAGCTGGCGTGGTGGTCAAGGCTAGCTAAGTCTAACTACATGACAGGCGGCATGAGCTTAGGCAGAGGCTACTAATTGATTTCTAATTCCTGCTATGAAATTTCTATAAGTTCACCGTTACATTTCCAGGGTAACTGGCATAGGGCGTGGATGCTGTCTGTAGAGTGGACTGATTTCTGGTGCTCTCAGACTGGCCTTTGCCTTTCACTGGATGCCTCTCATACCTCCTCTATATTTGTGTTTAAAATTTGAGCTAGAGGGCATTAGAACACTGTGGCTGGTGGCCCTGGTCCTGAGACCAAACACTGATGGCTTTGACCAGGCTCCTGTGAGCTGAGCAGTCAGATATTCCTCCAGAGACTGTTTAGATGGATAGGAATCTTTTCCATCACTTCGTGCTTAGTTGGTTTCATATTATTGCCAAGTGAGACAAAAGAATATATATATATACATATGTATATATGTATATATGTATATGTATGTATATGTATGTATATGTATATATATATATATATATATATATATATATATATATATATATATATATTTAATTTACACGACTCTTCCCACTAAGTCGGAAATTCCTTGGGCATAAAAACCAGCGTGATTCATCCTCCTGTTCCATGCCCAGTGAGTGTGCATGTTCAGTTTGTTGGTCCCATGAAAAGACGCATGTAAATAAGATTTGATTCATTAAAATTCAAGATGCATATAGTTCAGTACCATCTAGTCTTTGAAAAGTATAATACTTTATGTAAATATGAGAAGTAAGAACAAAGAAATTTCTCAGCCCCCAGCAGTCCCTGATTTCCTTGGCTTCAATCAGAATGTAGCCTCCCAGGCTATGAAAACAAAGCACCTTCAGTTTTTTGCTTTAGTATTAAAAATGTATTGAAGGACACGGAAAATATTAATGTTTTATAGTAATCAATGACATGCAAAATAAAAAGTCTAGTTTCTATTTTTAGTCCAAAAATTAGGGACAATTATAAAAAATGGTAACCTCAGAATGGAAGAAGGTACAATGGAACGGCTTTTTGCTTTATTCTGTACTGCTTTGAAAAGCAAAAAGCAAAATCCGTCAAATTTTCACACAATTTGTCCTACTGATCCTACTTCTGGATATTTATCCTAGAGAAATATAGTAATTCAAAGATGCAAAAAGCAATATAAATGAAGATTTCACCCTTGAATTCTATGGTGAAAAGCTAGAAACATGTAGATGTTCCATGAAAGGGTAATAGTTCAATAATTATAGTACTTCAACATATTGAAATACGAGTCAATTTTAAAATAATTATAAAGACTGTATAAATTTGGAAGAAGAATATAAAACTGTGTTTGCTAGGATTTCGAATGTTGAAAATATGCATGTGTGCCTATTGGCAAGAAAGTAACGTGCAGCATAAGTGCATTCTCTAATGATAAAATAATACATGCCAGACTACTAACTATGGTTATCTCTTCTGGAAAGGATTATGGTTGATTTTCTTTCCTTCTTCAGTCTTCTCTATATTTGCCAAGTTCTGCATTAAAAATTTTTGTTTTCAGGGCAGAGTCTAATGGACTTTATGAATGAGTCTTTTTGGCCTGGAAAAATAATGGATGATGATGATGCAGCATATTATGGGTTAGCATTGACTTAATGCTATTTTTATAATAAAATTAAGCATTCCTTAAAAAAAAAAGTAAATAGACTCTATTCCCAGAAATTGGCCACTTCTCATAACATCTGTGGTTGCCACCCTGGTCTTTGTCGGTAGCCTGGATTATGCTGACAACTTCCGCTTGCTCTTCTATCTTCTGTCTCGGGCCTGTTCTCATCACAGCAGCCAGAGAGCTGATCTGAACACACACATCAGGTGTGACTCCTCTGCTCAGCATCTGCTGTGGCTCTCCACGTGACCCAGAGTGACAGAGGAGGTCTCGGCCCCCATCTCTAACAGTGCTCTCCCTCCTTCACTCCAGCCACACTGGCTGCTGGCCTTTCCTCTAACAGGCTAGACTGCACCCCTCCTTGGGACCTTTGTGTGGCCTCTGCTGGCAGCCTTCTTCCTCCAACATAGCCAATAAGCTGACTCCCTTCCTTTTTTCCCATTCTCTACTTAGATCTTCCTTGAACATCCATATAAGATCCATCCTCTGTCACCCTCTTCCTACCCAGGCTCTGCAGAACCTCTGAGCCTGCTTGTTTTTTCTTATTCCACTGTTTGGGCCCCCTTCTCCTATTCTATACATGTTATGTATATTATTTAGTCTTCCCCTACTAATTGTAACTTCCATAAGAGCAGGGATTTGGGGCCTATTCTCTTCACTGATGAGTCTAATATGTGCCTGGCATATAGGTACTTAATGTATATTTGTTAAATTAATGTGCTCACGGACAGTTTGAATCCAATGAGGGCCTGCTGGGAGCTCCATTTAGAGGAAAAATACAAGTTGGGGCTGAGACTTGGGTGGAAGAAGCCCCTAAGTGTCCAAGAGTCCAGAGTCAGAGTCTTCATGTCACAGAACACTTGACTCGGATCTGATTGACATGCACAGCATCCCAGGGTTGGATGGAGATTGGGGTGAAGGCAGCAGTTTCCAGACCGTACTTCCCTGTTGGGAGGGTGGTCCTTGCTGCCATTCTCCCAGGACTTGTGGCAGGTGACAGGTCATTCCTGGAGCAGTGGGCCAGTGTGTGAGCACTGGAGTGCTCACCAACCAGAGTGGACCTGTGTTAACCCACATTGCTCATCAGAGAGGACCAATGTCAGACAAGTTCAGTTCTCAGCTGGTCGCAAAAGGATCAAGACCCTACCGCGCAGTTCCCTCATTGTAAAGAAGAGGCAATCATCAAACTTACAAAACTAGGAGCTTCACCAATTAGATCACTGGACTCTCCTAAGAAGCAATGCATCCAAAATCAGCTGCTAAACTTGCATAAATGGAATGAAGGGCAGCAAGAAAGGAAGGGATGAAAGAGGGAGTTAGATAGATGATGCACTATTTTGCCGGAACAAGGATGTCTTCATTAGCAGGCTCTGTCAGCAATCATATCCCCAGAGTAAGATGGTCATTTGTTCTAACTTGACTTAAACATTAAGTGAAACAGTGATTTTTTTTAGTTGGATCTCTTCTCTATGTAAGCAATTAGTAGCTTTGATTTTCTTTGTACACTTTGTTTGCAAACATTTCGTGCATTTCCTTCATATGAACATCACTGCTGATCAGTGTATTTTCCTGGATGCCATGTTATGTTTACCTGTTTTTGCAAAAACTGTCCACACTGGTGATATTGGTCAAGCCAAATCCACTTGGGTAGGTCCCAACTTGTCAAACTGTACTTTTTTCCTCTAGGGAAAAAAGATTAGATGTCCAGAATCTGACCACCTCTCATGACATCTATGGCTACTATCCTACCCCAGCCACCATCATCTTTTGCCTGGCTACCATCTACTCCAGGAGTTGGTCTTCCAACTCTTATATCCCCATCCTGGCTCCTACAGTCTGCACAACTCACTAGCCCAAGTGCCCTTCTGAATAGAACAGCCTGCTTAATTTTACCCACTGGCATTTGTCATGGCAATTGCTCAACCTCATGCAGTAGGATTTAAGTCTGTCCAGAACTACCTCCAGAGGTTTGACCTTCTACATCAACCGTTCAGGACGGATGCTGCCTCCTGAACTGTTTGAAGGCAGTGGAAGGCAGAGGAACACAGAGGAATGTCAGAGAAGGCTGGGAGGAACTTCCCTAATCAGGAAAGGAAAATCACATGCCACTATTGTGGACAAAAAACAAAAAACAAAAAGACAACCTAGTTTTATTTTTATAATGTGAGTTACTGTCTTGTGCGTTGGTAACTGAGTCACCAAAAGTCTGCTCTACTTTAAATGCCAGTTCCTCTGAAGTGGCTCTGACTTCCCACTTCTGTGGAAGGATTTGGTTGGTTCTGGTTTTGGGGTAAGGGTAAATAGACTCACGAACTTTTAACGTCATCGGGGTGTGTAGCCTTAGACAAAGAAAACAGTTGTTCTTGTTTAATTCTGAGACTGACATCCAAACAGTCTTCCAAATGCCAACCAAAATACTCTAGCTTGCTTGTGATTCTGTTTAGGTGATAAAAAAGGTAGATCCTCTTATTATATAAAAGGCTCATCTAAAATATGCCCCAAACTCTAGGAAACCACATACTCTCTTATCTCAACTTATTGTGAAGACCTTAATAAGCATTGTGTAATTCCTTTGCCTTTGGGACAAAGTGGCTTTGATTCTGGAAGCCCATTTAAAATGGCTGATAAGAGCACCAACTAAAGCGAAGCTTTGTTCCTCGGTACCTACTTTTGTGATGCTGGTGATCTGTCATTCATCTCCAAGATCGTTACTGGAATGGAATGACTCTGGGCTCATTTTATTTTCTTTTTTGTCAAGTATGTCATGGGAGCTCTGGGGTCACTACGGGCCCATAGTCGACTTCACAGGCCATCTCTTCAGCAAGACTGCCCTGGCCTGACGGCTGTTGGCTGAGTCCCCAGGTGCTTCCAGAGCAAGGACTGTTGTGTCAAAACCACCTGCCATCTGTTGGTACAAAATTTTTGGATCCTAAATGATGAGTCACTTATGGCTCTTGCTGTTCTTTCTGCTGCCAAGATTAATTTACCTATCGGACTTTATCAGGAAATACGCTGGGATAACTTGTCATAAAGCTTTGTCCTATGCAGAGTTCATGTCCCTAATGAGCAATCTTCCCAGTGCCACTAATGGAAAGGGTGGGGGAGAAGTTTCCTTTAGGGGAGGCAGGGAGAAGGCACAGTACGACACAATATAACCCTCACACTGGGGCCTTTCATGCACACAGCTATAGCCACTGGATTCAGTAGGTTTGAGAGTCTAGTAGTGGTTTCACGTTCTCTTGCCAACACTTTCTTACTACGGCACCCATGCCCATCACCAAGTGTGGCACAGGGTAGGCCCTCAGTGACTGCTGGCTAAATGTACGACTGAGGTCTGTGACCACAAAACAGGTAAGGCTGGACTACCTAGGGCCACCAGGTTTAGTGTGTTGAGCTGGATGAGCCCATTACCCCAGGTTGCCCAGTTGGTAATGCCACATTCAGAGCCAAAAAGATCTCTAGAGCCCAGTATAGTTCTCGCCAACCCTCAAAATCAAGAGCAGTTTGAATGATGTTTAGGGGAAGCTCAGTGTTAAGACAGAAGCTGGAAGCAGGAGCCCTGGGGTTCTGTGTTGGTATCTGCAGTGTGTGTGTGTGTGTGTGTGTGTGTGTGTGTGTGTGTAGGACTTGGTTCTAATTATAGAACAAGTGCCTTCCCAAGGAGAAAACTGAATATTGAGTTAACAAATTCCTCTGTCCACCAGTGTGTGGTGGCCAAAGTCTCAGGCTAAAGTACAAGATACGCTTCTGCACAAATCGCTTCATGCAAATCAGTTTTTATTGTTAGTAGCATCATCTTTTGTCCAAAAATTGTTTATTAGGATGGTTCAAATCTAGCTTTATTTGCATATCCTAGAATATCCTAAAATGTTTCTGCTTCATTCCTCCCATGTTTTTACCACCCCACAATTCTAAGCTACAGAACAGCAGGAAACCCCTAAAAGCAGAAGATTCTGACTCCTTCAAACAGGATCCATTTCACCCAAGTTTTCCAACGCTTTCCTGTCTGGAGAAATTACCAAGTCATAGGTCGGTAGGATTTTATTCTTACCACAGGTAGGCATGATTTTATGGGTGGCTCTTCCTCCAGCCTCCTAGGGCAGAGGCAGAGTTATGCGCTTGTGTCCCAGTGGGAGGTGAAGTTCCTCTATTGGAGGTTCCAGGCTCAAGCCACTCATCCCTTCTGCATGGTCAGGGATTGCAAGAGGTGGCCAGCTACATGAGTCTATCCAAGGTAGTGCCAGCCTTGCACCCCCTGCCGACCTTTCCAATCAAAGTGGTGGCTGACTAAGCCAGGATGTATCAAGAAATTTTGCAAACATTCAGAAATAATCTATTCTAGAGTGATCTGGGTGGTGTGGGGTACAGTTGGGACAGGTGAACCGTTTTATGAGCAAAGCATGTGGTGGTAATTGTCATCACCAAGGCATTGTCAGTGTTTGAGAATATTTCTAACCATTGGTCTTATCTATGCACAAGATGCCCTTGTTGCTGAGGTAGCAACATTTATGTGCTTCTAGAATTCCTGATTGCTGCCTTCTCTGCCTACCTAGGAGGTGGGGGCATGTACCAGTGCCCAGGGCTTTGTGATGGTTGTGCTGTGGGGCAGGGGGGACGAGCTACCCAAAAGGTCTGAGTGCTGCCCACTCAGAAGGGCGATTTGGCCACAGAGGAATCCAGATGAGTTGTGGGAGAACTTTGGCAAATTTTCTAGATTTCCACTTCAGAGTTGGAAAAAATTCTCTACAGTCTTCAGGGCAGCTAAGGCTAAGGTGGTCAGATGCCCTCCATGCCAGTGAGTAGCTGCGTGGTCATGGTCTCAGACAAGTCAGCAAACAAGCCCAGAGAGGTGCCCTCTTCCTTCTTCAGAGTATTTAAAATCAGACACAGGGTGCTCTGTCACTATGGAAAGAATCTTCTATGTCTGAAGTGGGCCAGTCACCAAAATAGGGGAGTAAAATAATTTACCCACTCCTAGGTAGGCCAAGGAGGCCTTAGTACAAACTTGTATAGACTTGCAGGTTTGTATATTTTGAAAACAAAAGATTTCTTTACGGACGAAAGTGAAGGAAGTCAGATCAGATGGGCTTGTCTCAGCTTTAGAAGAATTCTGCACACAGAGAAGAGCTGCCAAAAGCTACAAACCTGGTCAGTGCCTACACAAATGTATCCACAGCCATAGGAACAACCTACCTTCCAGTTCCAGGACTGTTTTAGAAAAATGTTGGGAGCTTTGTACTAGTGGAGGAACTGTTCTTCCCCTTGACGTCACCTCATACAAACAGGAATCCCCAAGAGACTGTGACCCAGCCCAGCAGAGGGGCTGCTTCTGAAGATAGGGTTAACAGCCTGTTTCTTAAAGATGCTTGTGAAAAATACAAATGCCAGTTAGATAGTCCCTAAACCCTGGTTATTTACCAGACTAGAATCCTTTCTTGAAAATGTTTAATCCTGGTCAAATACAGAAAGACAAACCATTGGCTTTAAGAATCAGAGTTCATTATAAGGGTAGCAGCTGCTCCAGAAAGGATCACTGTCTTGGAAGGTCCAGCGCTGTGCACAGGAGAAGGCCTGGCTGCAGCTGTTTCAGGAAGAGCCTTGGTCCCTATCTGTGGCCCTAGGGGTGAACTGAATGTGATGGCTGGGAGTCCTCCCAGTGCACTCGGCACATATGCAGGTGTCACAGCCTCAGAGGACATGGCACACATGGCACTTGGAACCAGGCCGCCTGGGAGGCCTCAGCACCCAAGCATGCTCCTTGCTCAGAGACCCAGGGCTCCTGTTGAGTGCTGTGGACTCAGGGCCACCCCTCTCCCTTTTCCTGTGAGATGCCCAACACCGACATGTGAGGGATCCCACAGTCCTGCAGGGACTTGGTGAGATCAGAGAACCGTTTCCTCGGCACCTCCATTGTTTCAATGCTGCAGTGTCCATAGGTGGCTTTGTTCTTCTGCTCAGCCACAGCAACAACCGTTTGCAGGTCATCAGTTGGCCGGAAATAGCGGACAAACCTTTGGCCTGATGGTGACCTGACAGCGAGCAGCAGCCTTGGTTCTTGGTCTGATGGTTCCTCCAGGTTTCCAGCCCTGGAGGCACCCTGCCTCTTGGTGCGGAGGATGAATTTCCTCTCCAGGGCACAAACTTGAGCTTGAGCTCTGGAATCTTCTTTGCTTGCCTTCATGGAGCAGGGCCCCTCTTGGTAGCGTGCTTGGATGCTGCTCAGTTGTGGCGAGCTGGCCTTTTTAGTTACTGTGTCCTCAGCTTCCTCCTCTAGGCTTCTTCTGTTGATGGAAGGAAGGACCGGGTATTTATTGAGAGAAGAGGAAGCCCCAATGGGCACTTGGTGCAGCAGCTCAGGGATCTCACCAGGGGCTCTCTGAGCTGGCGACGTGGGTGCACAGGCTCCTAGTTTCCGGATGCTTGATGACTCACTGGGATTGGCTAGAGGTGGAGAGGAAAGCATACGGTGAGCGCACTCCTCTGTGCCCTGTGGTTTGTGGAGACGTGGCCTTGTCCGGCCCTTGGCTGACTTGGGCCTGATGACATGCATTTTTAGTGAGTCTGGCTGCCAAATGAATCTGTCAGCTGTGATGCTGGCAACAGTACTGCGTTCAGGTGGTGCTATGTTCACAGGGGCTTCTGTGGCCATTGCTTCTCAGGACCCCTAAGGAAACAGGAGAAAACAGACAAGGTAATGGGTTAAATAAACTTCCTGGGAGAGCTGGGTCTATGCATGCACTCTCCAAGTGCCAAGAATAAGCACCAATGGGCCACAGTCTGGGAACTTCTCTGGATTTCTGGCATTTAAAGGGGGACACCAGCTTCAAGTTGTTCATTCATTCACTCGTTCATTCACTGTAGGGACTTAAGACCCTATCAGTGAATCAAAGTCCTTGCAGTTTAAATTATTGTAATGAGGGAAGACTGGGGTTAGACTTACAAGTGCAACTCAAGACCGCACTCATAAGTGAAATGTCAGTCCCGTATGTGTAAAAATCGTATTGTCTCACTAGTGTGAGAAACTGAACAAGTAAACAGAATCCGAAATGTACAATAGATATTGTGAATTGGGAAGAAACTGTTCAAAAGAAAAGACAAACTGTGATGGGGGAAAGGGGAAAGGAAGAAAGGGAAAAAGAAAAAATACATATACACAGGATAGTTAAGATAGTTACACAGCTAGCTTCTCTTAGTTCCTTGAAAAGAATGTTTTGTGCTAATATTGTTTAGACAAGACATCACGCCTGTATCTTGTACTCTGAATAACTACTGGGAAGACACCAATACACAGTGTATCAACTATTGTAACTGTCCTACTAACCTGTTTTGAAACTCGGTTTCATTGTTTGTTTATCTTTTTTCTCTTTAAAATTAAAAATAAAATATTTCAAAGAGTAAAAACTGCTGCAAATAAAACAAAGTATTGCATCAGGCAGTAGCTAAGGTGGGAAACTAATTCTTATCCTCCTGAGGAGGGACCTCTAAGCTGAAAGACCCCACTGATAAGAAGGAACAAATCATATGACAATCTGGAGCAAGGGTTGGCCAACGTTTTCCATAAATATGATCAGCTTTGGGAGTCGTGTGGTCTCTTTACAACTACTCAAGCCTCCACTACAGCACAAAACCAGCATGGGCAATACATTCAGCACAGGGGCTGACTATGTTCCAGGATAACTTCATTTACAAAAACAAGGGGCGGGCCACATTGGGCCCCAGGGTCACAGTTTGCCCACCCTTGATCTGGAAAAGTATCCGGGGAGAGGGAAGAGCACGGATGAAGTCCTGGAGCAAGGGAAGTTTGGTACTCAGGAATTTGCTAGCTCCCAGACTGAGGATCCCTCCCTTGGAGGGAGACTATACCATCCATGGATGCAGAGGCACAGTCAGGAGAGCGAGGGGTGACTGCCTTTGCCCAGAGAGGGAAAGTAACGCTGTTAAGATACTCAGCAGGGCAACCAGGCTCAGCTCCACTCAAGAGCAGTTATCTACTCCCCTCTGGGGAAGCCCCTTAAAGAAAGGACAAGCAGCCTGCCCTGGCCTCATTATTCACAGCACCCTCTGGGATCCCTATTTTCCCTTTGCATTTCAGTCCTTCCTATTTCTGCTTACCCTATCTACCAAGAGTTTGCCCTTATTTCACTTTCCTTCCTACTGTCTTGTCATTCAGCCTTTCTGGGCAGCTCTGCAGAAATCACTTAACATAATGTCCCTCCCTAACTTGGTCATCGGGGATTGGGAGGACAGGAACAGGAAGGCTCCACAGCTGCTCCAGCCATCTGCCAGAACTCACGAGGGAAGGCACTGGGATTCTAAACAAGAGGTCGACAAACCTTTTCTGTAAAGAGCCAGGGAGTGGCTATTTGGGGCTTTGCAGACCACACAGTCTGTCCTAACTACTCAATTCTGCCTTTACAGCACAGCTGCACACAGTATGTAAATGAACTTGTATGGCTGTGTCCAATAAAACTTCATATAGGGACTCTGAAATTTGAATTTCACATAATTTTCATATGTCACAAACATATTCCTCTCCCCGCCCCAAACAACTTAAAAATGTAAAAGCTATTCTTAACTCACAAGTCACACAGTAACAGTTGATCAGCCAATTTTGGCCCATGGGCCATAATTTGTCAAACTCCATCCTAAACCAACTCTAAGAGGAATCTGAGCACTTACCAATGCTACAGCTACGTGAAGAGGAAGATAGAGTGGTTGCCCAGTGGTCACACAGCTAGCTGGTGAGAGAGTCTCAGAGAGCATCACAGAACCCAGGTCTTGTGACATTTAGTCCTATGTCATTTGCACTTAAAGGAGCTGCTTCTTAAAGGACCAGTCTTGGTTGTCTCCCAGCACATCACGTTCCGTCTCTTGATTTCTGGTTACGTTTCTGTCTTCCAACTACCCTATGAACACTTCAAGGACCTCTGCATTGGGTCTCCCAAGGGTGCTCATGAGTGCTGGTTAAATCCAAATAGAAGCAACACGCTAAGACCTGGTAGAGCACGTCTCTATGCAGACCCGGGACAACCAAGTCCCGTCACCTCCTCTTTCATCGCCATCTTGGTGACCACTTCACTAACACCATTACCACCACTTTCTCCTCCCAGTCCAGTTACATCTTTCCCAGAACACTACAAACATCTTGTTGGACTGTGTTTCCCTCTGAATCCTGATCACCATGGTGATTACTGCTTTCTCTGCTCACAGGCTGACCACATCCCTCTCAGCCTTGTAAGTCCTCCTAGTAATTCCCTAGTACCTCCTTGTCCCAAAACAGCATGTCTGGGTGCAAGGACAGAGGACCAGGAGTCACAGGACCTGAATTCTATTTCAGGCTTATAAGCCCACCACTCTACATTTCTGTTATATAACTTTCCCCATTTATTATATTAGCTATACAACCTTGAAAATACCAAAATACCTCTAAACTTCAGTCTCTGTGTCTATAATACAAAGATAAGAACATGAAATAATGTAGGTCAAACAGGAAACACCAGACCTGGTGCATAGTAGAGGCTTAATTAAATGTTAAGGACTTTCTTTGGTTCTGGTTGTGTGTCTGTTTAGTATGTTCTGTTATCCTAGGTCCAGTGCCTCAGCTGTTGCTTTCAAGCTTTACCCCAGCTGTCCTTGGTGGTCCTCCTCCCAGTCAATACTAACCAGCAGGGGGAATGCTAGGACCCATGCCTGCCCTGTCCACTGCCTAGAAGTGACTGGAGATGGATTTCAGTGAGCTACCATCTATGCAAATACCTCAAAAATGGGAAACAATTCCTAAGTCAATTCCTTCTCTTCTAATTCCACACTTTTACTTACCTCAAATTCACTTCCTCCAAGCTCCCTTCTTCACCCAATCCTGAACAATGTCATTTCAAATCCTTTGATTTTCTGTTCTAGCCTTGCCATTCTGAGCAAATTTCCAATGTGGCCTCATTGAAGGGAGTACCCTTCTGTTCAAAATCTTGGACAGTTATCCCCTCTTTCTTACTCTAAAGGCCTCTGTGTTTGCTCTGCTCCACGCATAGCTGGAGACTTTCTCCTCTCTCATTTCCCACTTCTAACGCATCTTTCACACCCAAACTGGATGCTGGTATTCAGGAGCCTTCTCCTTAGCAGGGTTTTGGCATCAAAATTACCTGCCCATCTCCTTGCTAATTTCATCAGTTTTCTGATCAACTGTGAAGACTGTTTCCCCTCTGAGTTCAGATCTAAAGTCTTTCACTTGTAGTGAGGCAGCTCTGCAACTGTACTAAGGACGGCATGAGAAGGCATTTCTGTCCAACTGCTGTGCCAAAGACAAGCTCGACTCCCTTCTCTACCCAGCCTCCCACTGGGGAATGGCTATTCATTTGCCACGGTTTCTCCTGAATTATCACAGGCTTGGCTTCCACCACCCACACATGCCTCAGGAAGGCTTAACCGTCAGTAAGTTTGGTAACTTAGAAACCTCTTCCTTAACAACTTTGATGAGCAAAGTCATATGTTCTCACAGGCTCTGCTGGATTATTTTTAACAGTAAAATTTGAGTATGTGCATGCGCTTGCTATACCTTTTGGTACTATATAATTAGCCATGTTCAGGGGGTGTCATATTCAAGACACCCTGGTCATAAGATAACATGGCTGCGAGCTATCGCAGAGAAAAACCTCAATTATGACTAATTTCCATAAGCCCACTCATGGTTATTTAGAGACTAACACCTCCTTCAGGTAAAACCGTTACATCCAACCTGCCTCCTCCTGAGTGCAGGGACCATCTGTCACATGGAGGGAAAACCAGCTCCTCTAGCATCCAGCGCAAGGGCAGGGGAGGTGGAGGAAACAGGTGTTTGGGAATCTGGGCCAACTGTGCCTTTATATTCACACCTTGGGTCCCAAACTCTGCCTGCCACCCTCGGTCCAGGCAGGCTTCTGTAGCAGCCATCATTACCGCTGCTTAGCTCATTTCACCACCCCTAGGCCTGGCAGACACTCAACCACAAAGTGATTTGACAAGATTTAGGTGTGAGCATCCCTCAAGCTGCCAGCTGAATAGGCGAGTGGCCTGTTTACTTAAACACAATAGCTGCACCGCAGAGGCCTCCTAGGAGGCAGGAAACAAACACTGAGAACGGTTTCCAAGAAGTTGCCAATCACCAAATCAACCGGAAGGAAGGAAAATTTGTTGAAAAAAGCTACAGCAAGATTTCTGTTTTCCAAGGGTATCCACAACCCACCACAGGGTTGGACTATCTTATTTATTTATTTATTTTTTTTGGTGGGTACCGGGGGGTCGACCTCAGGACCTCGCGCGCCAACAGGCACCCGTGCCGCTGAGCGATATCACCGGCCCCTTTTTCGTATGTGGGATCCGGGAGTCGAACTCGGGCCCTCGCGCTTGCAAGGCAGGCGCTTACGCCCCTGAGCCATCTCACCGGCCCATGGACTATCTTATTTTACAACCCAAATCTAAACTTACAGTAAAAGCAATAAAATATAACCACCTACATACCATCTGCTGGTATATACCAAGATGCATACGTATGAATTGGTCTTTTAAAACTGTTTATCAGTTAATACCACCTCCTGCCACCCCCCACCTCCACCCAACCAGGCTTTCAGGATGAAAATGCTTAGAAGAACCAACAGGAGATGGTTGTTGGGTGGAGGTTGAGAAAACTTTGGTACCATTCCCAGTTCTACCTCAGACTAATGATTAGAATGCACTGTCCTATGCAGAATGCCACACTGAACTAAAAGCCACCAAGTGATCAAAGGATGGGAAAGGGAACTGGGGATGATTCCAGGGGCAAAAGGGTGGGGAGGTGGAGGGGTAACTCAATTATGTCCAAGTTCTGCCGCTCTGGTAGCACACACGCTTAAAGTGCAGGAGAAGGCATTTGGGGGAGGGGCAGAAAGAGCATCTAGAAAGTCAGAATAGGCTTGAACAAAAGGCATAGGAATGCGGGAGGCTCCCTCTGGTTCTCCGTGTGACCTGGACCTCCTTTTCTCTTTCTGCGTCTGGGTCCAGAGGCTGGTTGTGCACAGCCCACCAAGAGCTCATGGCCCAGCCGTTTTTTAGGCGCCTCGACAGCCGCAGAGCCTAGGACTTGTCGTGTTACAGCAAAGGTGATCTCTGACAGGGCTTGCTCTGTGCCTGGGGAAGAGCTATTTCTCAGAGGCCCCGCTCCAGTCTCCCGAGGTTCCTCCCTGAGGCCAGGTCTGGGGAAGCCGCGCGGGCAAGATGCCAGGCTCTCTGGGACTGGCCTGTCCCGGCCTCTCTGAGGTCAGCGGGGACCGTGGGCAGGCCAGGGTCGGGCAGCCGGCCGCGCTCACCTCCCTGCTCTGCTCCATCCGCCACTGCGGGCACCCCGGCTTGGTGCTGCTAGTAAACAGCCACGTCTCCAGGGCAACCGCCGAGGGGCGGGGGCCACGTGCTTCCGGTCTGACCGGAACCGGACAGACGGTGCGGTGGGTGAGTAGGAGGGCAGGCTCTAGTCTCTTGGTGGCAACGGGGATCCTGGCTTTGGCCTCTTCCTCCTGCTGGCCTCCTCTTCCTCACCTCACCTGCCTGCCTCTGTATCTCATCTCCTGGGGAGAGTACATCCGGGGGAAGGAGAGTTCTGGCCTGGGCTGGTAGGTGGAGAAGGGGGCAGTGCCCTGTCACCGCCAGCCCCAAACCAAGTTGTGACCTTGGGTCAGACCTGACCTTGTCAGTGCCCTCCTGTAAAATGAGATCGTGAGACTGATTGAGTGCAGTGGACTCTGGAATCTGAGCGGCTGCTTTTAGGGTGTCTGTTGAGAGTTGTGGAGCAGAACCACATGTCCACTTGCCTGTTCTCACCATCGCCCTTTCAGTGTCAGCTCCTTGACCTCATTGTCACATCAGACGCACACTCAGCAGCATCCTGAACTTTGTAATGAAGGTCAACCGCACCTTCTCTGAGGAGCAAGCCCAACCTCTAACACTTCAACAACTCTGGGCACTAATACAGATGTTTTTCAACATCTTCAAGACTTCTATTCCACTGCACTTTGGGCTTTCTCCCTACCGTGGTCCATGGTCCACTGCTTCAGCCATTCTCTTGTCAGGAATCCTCCATGTCCTTGTCCTGTGTGCTGTCTTTCCATCCCTTTCATGTGATGAATCCTCAACCCAAATCTACTGTGCCCAGGTAGTAAAGAAAACTTTGACAATGGAAAATACCATTTCCAACCTCTGTTGGCCCCTCCTCACCCCTGCTCAGCAAGCCTTCTTCTTTCCCTTCTCAGTTCTCTCTCCTTTCTCTTCAATGGCTATTTCAAACCTTGTTCTTGCCCCTGAAATCTCCCACTTCTCCCTCTCCTTCTTCCCTCTTGAAAGATAATCTTGCTACCCTCTGCAAAGAAAAAATAGAAGCCATCGTATGAAAACTTTCTCAGTCGTCCACCATCAGACCTACAAACCTGCCTGTTTTTCTTCCCCGCTTTCTTTCTTCTGCCTGCTGGAATGGAAAGGGGCTGTCCTCTGACTCCATCCCAAGTTAAGTGTGTCACCATGGTGCTCTAAAGCCCATTCCCTGCCACATGGTCACACTTGAAAGTCACACTCTCATTAGAGTACAGGCCTTTGCTCCTGCTGTCCCTTTGGCCTAGAAGATTCCTCCCCATCCTCTAGCCCCTTCCCTTCTTCATCTACCAAATTCTCATTCATCCTTCATGTCCCAACCTAATGGCTGAGACCTTTCTTCCAAGTTGGAATTAAGATGGCTTCAAGAGTCCCAACTGGATTGCTGTCTGCTAGGCTGTGAGTCACTTGCAATAATTTAGAGACTATAGCATTAGAAGATACATTACTAGACATCCAAGACCCATAGATTCATTATCTAGCATTGCAGCTAAATAATTGCTGTTTGGTCTGTCCTGGACATGTAGCATTTTGATAAGAGTATGACTCTAAGCCTTCTTCAAGACATTCACAATTTGGATGAGAAAACACATTTGTGCACTGATAAAGAGTTCTGAATCAGGGTAGAAGAGCAGGCAGGATGTAATTATATGGGAAGTGATAAGCACAGCCATCAAATTTTTCTGAGACAGGGAAAAGGGGATCATTTCAGTGGGTATGTTTTTGACCACCTCAGAGAGGATGCTGCCAACCATAAGAGCTGCTAGTGAGAGCTTGGGTTGGGCCAGCTTCCTGTTAAGGATACCCCCTGCCCACCCCCCAAATTTAGGAGGCACTGTGGCCCTAGGAAGGTGCAGGAAATGCTGTTTTAGGAGTTGATGGTTTTGCAGCTCAGAGCTGGTGGCTTATTTTTTGTTAATGATTCTGTCAGAAATATCTAAGTGATGCTCTTCAGCCCTTCAGCGCCTACTCAGAAAAGATTAAAGTAGCTTCGTCATTAGCTATTTTAACATCACCTAAGAATTATGCAATCCTTTGGAGAATCAAATTGGCTTCTCACCCCCTGTGCATGTGTGAATGTGTGCATGTGTGCCCTTGCTGGAGCAGTAAAGTGATGGCTATGCCTATGGCCTGATTCTTATTCAGCAGTGCATGTCTTTTGCTCCTCAGGGTCATGAAATATATAGCCCCAGGAAGAGGCTGGAGGAAAAAAAAAAAAAAAAAAAAAAAGGAAGCCAGTCCGTCCATGGCTGTGACTTTGATATCTCCTTACCTTCTTTAAAGAGGGTGTCCTTGTGGTTGGTGGTGTAGCTCAATGGTAGAACACTTGGTTAGCATGTGTGAGGCCCTGAGTTCCATCCCCAGCACCAGACAAAAAGGGGGTGTAATGCTCAGTCTCTGGCACATACACACAAAATAGATTCTCAGTAAGCATGGATAGAGATCACTGCCCTGCAAGCCTAAATGTGGACGCTTCTTCCTTTCCAGTCATACCTCGCTCTGCTCATCAGCTCTCTCCTGGGCTACAGTCACCTTGTTCTGCAGACAGCCTTCAGTTTGTTCATCTCCACTGTCTTTGCTCACACCTGCTCCACCTGCTCCCTTCCTTGAAATGAATCCAAACCACCAGATCCTTCAAATCCCTTCTTAAAAGCCATGTCTTCCATGAAGGCTTTTCCTAACCCCACGATGTCATGTGCTCTTTCTAGTTTCCATCTAGTACAGTGGAACAAGCCCAAGATGATGCCATGCACCCTCACTAGGCCAGTTCCTTTGATGTCTATGACTTCCCACCATGGAAGCACCATTGGCCTCTTCAACCTTAAAAAACAACTGTTCTCAAGACCTTCAGCTGATGAGCAGCAGAGCAGTTCTGGAACTCACATCCAAAACTTTGGCTGGTTCCAAAGCTGCTTCCACTCTCTGTCCAGAACCCCAGCCTCACCCTTGTGTTCCCAAATGGCACTTTATCTTGAGCCACTATTGAGCTGGTCATGGGAGTTGCAGCCGTGGCCTCTGGAGTCAAAGATGGAGTTTCAGTCCTGGCTCCATCACTTGCCAGCTGAGGACCTTGGGCAACTGACTCACTTATCTCTGGACCTCAGTTTCCATATTTGTAAAACAGAAATGTGAAGGACATCATTGTTGTGAGAGTGAAATGAGATAATACACCTAAGGATCTTCGCACAGTGCCTGCCACATAGAAGTGTGTGATGAGGGTTAGCGATCTTTATATTATTCTCATCTTACTGTGGAGCTCTGCTTCGGTAGCCTCTAAGCTCTGCAAGGGCAGGAACTTGCCTGTCTCTGACTCCCCTGCTTTGCTCACACAGTGCCTGCTTTGTGGTAGGTGCTCAGTAAATTGAACTAATGATGACAGTGTGCTGATTCACAGCTAGCTTTTCTAGAGAGACCCAGCAAGCTGCCAGTTAGTACCCACCCGGAATAACTGGCTTGGGGCCTAAATTAACTCCCCCAGACCTCCCTCAGGGTGGGCTGAAGGCAGGAGTTCTAGTTTCTTAGCAGTTTGTCTCCAAAGAGCATTTGACCCAATTTTGAACTAGTAACATCTACATTTCAGCATCTCTACACCCTATACACCAGTGTCTTGTTCTGCTGGTCCTTGATTCCATTAGAGCTCTGGATTGAGAACACGGATAACCTTTAAGCAGAAGGTAAACAAGGTGGATCATTAGGGATGAGGCCAAGAGGCTGGTGCAGTTAGTCATGTCTCCTGGTGAATCAGCTTCTTGAGGAGACCTGCAAGAAGCAAGTTTCTGGGTAATGAAATTTATTTACCCCTTGAGATACTATAGCATTTTATTATTTCTCCCACATTGTTGGAAAATATCCACAAATGTGTTGCCTATTTTCCGGTCTCGTCAAGGAGGATGTATCAAACACTGTCACTCACCTTGGCTGTGTTGACCAAGTGGTTTCACCTTCCAGAGCTTTCTGAAGCTTGCTGGTCCTCTTGGGGGGCGGGGGCAGGATCAACATTTCCACCACAGATCTAGGGGGAGGGAGCTTACATTGTTCAGATGGGAAATGGTGGGACAGCTCCAGCCCTCTTCTTTGACGTCAAATCTTTGACATGGATTCTTCTTTGACATAGAATCCGTTAATTCCCCTCTATCTTCCTTTCTCTTGCACAATTCAACCTTTTTTGGTGCCAGTAATTGTGCTCTAGCTGCAATATTGTTGATGTGAGCCAAACCATCTGCCCTTACATTTGGTGGCCCCAGGCTCCTTGGCTTTGATGGTTATTGGTTTAATTATTCCTCCCTGGCTTTCCTACTAGGAAAAGCCACTCTTAACTCCATTGCTGCTCAGTTGCGGGCTGAGGAACTTGTTGGAACTATGCGTAAATTAAGAATGTTGTGGTATCTACTGAGCTGCTTGGGTCCTTTTGGGTTTTGTCTTCTCAGCTGTTTTGGGTTGGCACAGCTCTTAGTCTGATGATCCACCTAAGCAGGAGAACTGCCAACTAATAAGGAGAGCCAGCCTTGGCATCAGGCACACTTAGGGACCTATCAGCTTCCAGGGCAAATTACCTAACCTCTTCTGGCTTCACTTACCCTCATTGATAAACTGGGATTGATAATATATGCCTCATCAGGAGGATTCAGAGAAATAATTCATGTACAGAACCTAGCCCATGTTGGTACTCAATAGATGGTAGGTATTGCTTTTATTTCTATAACTTGAAGTGTAAGACTCTGCTCATTCATTGATTTATTCATTCTTCAAATAGTTACGTACTGCCTATCTCTCCATGCCTAGTTTCCTATCTGCAAAATGAGGATAATAAATATATCTAGCTGAGGGTGTAAGGATTTAGTAAGTACAATATATGTCAAGTGCTCAGAAACTGGGCAGGGTAAGTAAGTGCGACACATATGTTGTCTATCATCATCACTAGTGCTTACATGTGCCAAGCACAGTGCCAGGTGGGCACTAGGGATAAAGAGGTGCACAAAAGGGACGTGACATTTGTCCTCATGGAGCTTACATGTTCTTTCTGCCTTACTTTCTTCATGGGGAGAAAAGCCAGTGTGTGTTACACTACTTCGATAAAAGATGAATTGATAGGTCTGGCAAACAAGCCAGAGTGTGGCTCAGGCCCCTTATTTGCTGGCTGCTGCTCCAGGAGTTGACACGAGAGCCCATGCCCTCGTTAAGCCTCTGGCCTTCTGGCCCAGTGCTTTTAGTTTTGTTTTGGCATGATTCTAAGAGCCCCAAGTCAAATGGAGAGAACCAAATCGGTTGTGGCTGAGGTGTGGTCATGAAGGTCAGTGTGTGAAAATGCCCTCAGACCTTCAGAAGCCCATGTGGATGAGAGGTGTAGGCAGGGACCCTGTGAGGGGGAGGAAGCCCTGGATTTGGAGTTAGGGACCGGAGGATAAGTCCTGGTGCTGCCACTCAGTAGCTGGGTGGATTTTTTTCAGGTCACTTTTCCTCTCTGAGCCTTGTTTTCTGTGTCTGTCAAGTAGTGTAGTGATAGTAGCTACCTGGTAGGGTTGTTGTGAGGAGGAAATAGGAGCGGAACATAAATTTAAAGGAACTCAGTCCTCCTCAAAAATCACCTCTTTTGGGCTGGTGAGATGGCTCAGCGGCATAAGCGCGTGCCTGGCAAGCACGAGGTCCTGAATTTGACTCCTGGTACCCACAAAACAAAACAAACAAACAAAAATCACCTCTTTTAAGATGCTTTCTGTGACCCACCCAAGACAGTGCACTACTCCTACCTCTGAGCTCAAAGGCATTTATTGATACAACTGCTAGACAATGCTCATTACTGTACATGGGCTAAGATTGGGCTCCCTGGAAACGGCTTCTGAGACAGAGAAGTGCATTGCTGGGAGGCTCTCAGGAGAAGTTACTGGGAACTGAACAGGGCAAGACTGGGGAGAAGAAGCACCTGACATGGTGGGAGAAGATGGTACGCAGAGGGACAAGCTGACAGAGGTAGAAAGTGACATACAGAAAGAGTTGCCAAGGTCTTGGCCAATCCTCCAGGGGGTTCTGGGGTGGCATGGCTTCTCAGAGATCTTCTGAAAGAGGCAAGGGACAGCCCAGTTTAAACCATCACCTACCCAGGCACTACCTAGAGATGACGCCTCTCCTCTGCCCCAGGAAGGGTCATAACCTTGAGCCACATGGTTCCCTGCAGTGGCAAACAGTTTCCAGTGAGTGAGAGTGTTGGGAGAAGCTGGCATAACCTCCTCCAAGAGACCAGGAAGCATTCCAGAAGCAATGGAGAAGCAAACCTAGAATTTCTGCCCACATAAGGATTTTGGCCTATATTTGCCTACTTGGTATCTGAAACCAGGTTGGCAGCCTTGCTTGGGCCAGAATCTTCTC
Source organism: Erethizon dorsatum (assembly GCA_028451465.1). Taxonomy (NCBI): domain Eukaryota; kingdom Metazoa; phylum Chordata; class Mammalia; order Rodentia; family Erethizontidae; genus Erethizon; species Erethizon dorsatum. The sequence goes on from CM051827.1 coordinate 120,514,118, forward strand.
ATTTGCAGAGCACACAATTGGTGCTTAATAAGAGTCTGCCAGATTTCATTATCAGTCATGCACCCAGGCCCTTTTCTTGTCATCACCTGCTTGCTTGAAAGATGTAAGATCCTTCTTTGTAGACCAAACCTGCACACAGTTATTTTTGCAGACTCAAAAGAGAAAAAGGAAGCAAGGGGACAGAACCTAATTAAAAAACAATGCAACGCAGCAATTGAAATGAAGGTTGCCCAGGACCTGGCCCACCAGAATTTTGCCAAAGAGGGCAAAAATAACAAAGGCACCTGGCAAACTCTCCCAGGGCCCTGCAGCAGCATGGTCACTTTGAAGTTTTCCTAGGTGTTGTTGCCCCTGGGTGAAAATCTAGCTGCAGCTCTGCACCTGCCAAGTTCTCCAGGCTCAACCGAGCTCTTGTTCATGGTCCAAGTTCTGATGGTATCAGATCGAGCCTGATTTATGATGGGCCCACATAGACCACTTGGAGAGAGAGAAAGCTGTGGACTGATCACGTGGCAGCTCCACAGCAGGGGCAGAAGCCTCCTCCACTGTCCCTTAGGAAATGTACCATCACCACTGCTCATAATAATGAGGAGGCTGTGTTTACCTGTTACTGCAGCTGAAAGTGCAAAACAGTTTTATTTTCATGATTCCATCTGGTCCCCACAAGTCTGTGGAGTAGACGGCTTCATGACTGTGAGGAATTCTTTCATCCTCTCTGCACCTTCATTACCCCTCTCTAAAGTGATAATAGAAACTCTTAAATCGTTAGGAGGATGGTGTAATGTAATAGCCATGAAATCCTTAAAGTTTCTTAATAAAGGTTTGACATTACTGATAGAGATTTCCAGTTGCACTTTACAGGAGAGGAAACTAAGCTTCGGAGATTTTTTTACTAAAATATCAGGGTAAGGAAGAAGGAAAACACCAAGTGGCGAAGCGAAGAGAACCAGGTTTTCCGGAGCTGGAGTTCCATTATGAACAGTGTGTGTCCCATTTAAACTTGGGAACAGAGGGACTACTGACGCCTCCCAAGGGGAAAAAATAGTCAAAGGGATAGTGTTGCCAAAGAAAGAAAGAAAGAAACAAAACGAAACACAACACTGGCACTTTTCAAACAATTGAGCCCTTCTTACTTTTTTCTATTTAGGTCTAAATAGCAGGAATAGTATCATGTTCAGAGATAACTAACTTGGAACAAGATCTCTCTGAGCCTCCCATTGAAGGCTTTCAAAAACCTGAGCAGCAGAGGGGGTTTTGTATCCAAATGGCCTTGTCCCATTTTGGTCACTTACTCCTCAAACAGAAGTTCAACTGTAGACAAAGGCAGGACGCTGGTGCCCAGGACCCCCCAGTCTCCTCTGAAATGAAGGTCATTGCCGTTCTCATTGTCTTCATCTCCTGCTGTAAGTAGTAAGCCAGCTGGGAGGGTGCCAGGATGCTGTCTTCCTGTCTGCGTCATTAGGGTGGCCCCTGCTGAGGTGGCGTCAAGTGAGGGAAGTCGCTCCGAAAGCAAGCAAGAGTGGAACCGGCTCCCACCAAAGTTCTGCTTCTGTCTCTGCTCTCAGATCCTAGGAAGTTCTAGGAAATAGACGGTTGCCAACCTCGTACTAAGAAGAGGACTTTAGGTATGGTTTACCGCTCCCAGCCCCAGGAGGATTTGTCCTTTGGATGCTAGCTGGTTGCCTTTATCTAAAGCCATGTGGATTCTAGCACAAAACTGCAGACGTGGATCTGCAACGATTAATTGTTACCAGAATAATGAATTCTTATAAGAAAGACAAGGTTACAGTGACTTATGGGGTCACTGGTCATTCTCAGTCATTGTACCCCGAGAACGGACGCATACCTCTGCAAAGTGAGCAAGGGCTTGCTAGGGAGACCGTTCGGGTTCTGTTGGAAAGCTCGCAGACTGTTGCTGCATTAGTCGAATAGGAACTTGTCCAAATCCATTTTTTTCTTTTCTTTTCAAATCCATTTTTTGCCTGTCTGTCGCAGCTGTGTAGTAGTAACTTTTGGCTCCCTAAATAACGTGTCAAAACCAGGTTTCCATCTTTCCCTTAGTGAGTGGTGGAATTTATAGTTTTCAAGATTATGGTGCAGTGAGGGCCACTTCTGTAGTCCCCGCAGTGTGGCCCCACTTTCTCCTCATGACCCCCACCGCTTCGAGCAGCAGTTCTTGACAAGGCATCTAACACAGCAATGAGACGACGAGGTGCCCGAACTCCATCTTCGTTGTTGTTCTTCTAGTTCATGTATTTACTGTATTGCCACTGAAAAACAAGTATACACTTGTAATTAGAAAGTCAAATAAATGAGAATGTAGTAACAAGGTACAGCCCTTCCTCATCCTTCCCAGAGCCCAGTCCTTTTCTACGCCCAAATGTGACCACTCTTAAGAGTTTGGTATACATTCTTCTAGGCCTTCACATGCGCGCGCGCGCGCACACACACACACACACTCACGCCCTTGTAATAGAGAAGTCAATGTACACTCATCATTTAAAAACTCAGCATAGGAGTATACGAAGTATGTTTCCTGTTTCTTTATCTCCCTTCTCAATCCCATCTTCCAGAGATACTGCTATTAAAGGCAGTGTCTTGTTCTTATTCTTAGTTGGTGGATGTGTGGGTGGTTTCCAATGTTCTCATATCAATAATGCTGTAACAAACATCCTTTTATATATACTTGTGGCCACTTTGTAAGCATTTTGTAGAAGTAAAAATTGTTTGGCCCACATGAATTTGCCATTGTAAAAACTAGATCCATGGCGTCTTTCCTCTTATGTATTTTGTTTCTCCGATGAGGTGTATATGCCTGTGATACCCACAGGGACTGGCGTTTCTGGCTGTGAACTTTCCCCATTCATGTTGCATCGACCTGAGGGGCTTTCTGCCTAGGATGGTGGTCTTTTGCTTGTAAGGGGAAGACACTGGTGGGCAGTAGACCATTGTCCTAAGCGTCAGGGAAACTGGGTGCTCATCCTGGGCTTGCAAGAGACTCTCTTGTGGGTAAATTTAGCCCCATTTTCTTTCGCACAGAAGAGGCTGATAGATAACCCAGCCAAGCCAGGCCTGTGTTTCCGGGCTGTAGTGATGACCTCAGTGCAAAGCACTCTCCTGAGGGGTTGGCAAGGCAGAGTCACACTCACCACAACTTCTCTTGTTCCTTGTTTTTCATGGGCAGTGACGGCCCCCACCTTCAGCAGCTTCTGGCAGTTCCAGAGGATGGTCAAGCACGTCACAGGGCGGAGCGCCTTCTTCTCCTATTATGGTTACGGCTGCTACTGTGGGCTCGGGGGCAAAGGGGTCCCTGTGGACGACACTGACAGGTGCGTGCAGAGGCGCTGAGGCTGCCCAGCATTCGATTTGCACTAAGGTCCATACCTGAAGCTAGAGAGAGGGTATTAGGGTTCTGTGTGGCAAGTAGCAGAAACCATGTGAAGCCACCATGAGAAAAGACTGGATGGTAGTCACAGGGTGTGTCTTGAGGGGCACAGGGCCAGGCCAGCTTCCTGAACGTGTGACCTCTGAAGTTGCACCGGGCTGACACTCCTTGGAACCTTCATGTGGTTTATGCTCTGCTGTCACCTTCCTGAATTCTTAATAAGGGGCCCTTCACTGTCTTTTGCTCTGGGCGCTGCACCTTATGGAGTCAGTCCTGCCCAGAGTTCTAGAAACCTTTTAATACTTAACTGGTAAATGTGCTCTTCTCTCAGCATCCTAGTTTTTAGGGTTACAGGTGCAGCAAGCCTGCCCTGCTGGCTCCCAGCCCTAATTCCACATTCCAGGAGAGAGAATCCAAGTGGCCTAGTTTAGAAAAGTTGTCCATCTGGGTAAGGGCATGTGGCACAAACCTGACTTCCAGGCTTATTCCTAAGGATGGGGTTGGGGAGTGTGGGTGCCTACAAAAAGTGGATATGGGGAAGAAATGGGATACATTGTGTGTCATTTCATTTGAAGAAGAAGGCAATATGTTCTTTCTACATTTGACCTAGCAGGAATAAGTGTCCCCATGGGGCCTAAAATATCACTACTAGAGTTTGAGTTCCTCGGGCTTGTTCAAGGAAGTATGGAATATTCCAGCTGGAAAGACCCCAGAGCCCTGGCAAGGCATCCACACTTGTGAAATACCCATCATGTGCCAAACACTGGGGCAGGTCATTGCACAGGCCCTAGCTTAATCCTCCCAGTAAACATGGGAGGCAGTGTCACCACCCCATTTTACAGGTGAGGACAGTGAGGATCTCAGGCCAAGAGTCACTAAACCAGCCATGCCCATGCATACAGCTCCTAAGGGGCAAAGCCAGGATTTGAATGAGAATCTCAAAGTCCACAGCTTTTCCTTGATGATCTGTACCTCTCCTGTCTGCATTTGAAGGTGGATTTGAAATTTAGGACTATTGGCCAAAGCTAATAAAGGGCCAAGAGCCAGCTTAGTGGTGGGAATAGTAAGGGAGGGAGACACGGGGCCTTTTTCTTGGCATTTTTGGGTCTTGGAATCCAATCTTGTGTTTTGGCATGCCTGCCAGTTGCTCAGTGTTTGAGGAAACAGGCTGAGGCTACTCTGCAGTTATTTTCTCCCTTGGGTGCCCTGCCACCCAGCCTCCAGCCAGCTGTGACAGCAAAGCTTGCATCTGTATTTGCTGACAGCTGTCTCCTTAGAGACCATCACAGTGCCTGACCTGTAGAAGGTGCTCAGTTAAAATGGTTCCATGGATGAATGAGTCCCAGGGACCTAGACTGGAGACATGGGTCTGTCATTTTCCAGCTGTATAATTTTGGGAAATTGACCTCTCTGAATCTCCTTTCCTCTCTTACAAAATTGGGACAATGACTTACTTTGTAGGATGGCAGCATAGTACAGAAAGCAATAGATACTAGAGAGGGCTCAGTCAAATTTATTTGTTATTTTTATTATTGTAAATATTACAGTCATCTCTCTGTACCCACACGCTCTGCATCTTGGATTCCACCAACCTCAGATGAAAAATATTTTTAAAAAAATGGCATCTGTACTGACTGTGTACAGGCTTTTATTTTTCTTGGCACCATTCCCTAGAGTATACATTATAACGAGTATTTACATTGCATTAGGTATGATAAGTCTAGAGATTATTTGACGTATGGGGGAGGATGCGTGTAGGTTATATGCAAATCTACCGAGGGACCTGAGCAAAGGTGTTGATATCCATGGGGGTCTTGGAGCCCATCCCCCTTGGATGCAGAGGGATAGCGATACCAGTAATCACCTCCCTACCTCCAATACCTTCTTTCTTAGCGGGTGGCAGGTGAGTTCCTTCCAGTTCCCACCTAAGTGCTTCCAGTCACCGCCCCCCCAACCCCTCGTCTCCCTCTCCTCTGGCCTCCAGATGCTGCCGGGCCCATGACTGCTGCTACAAGAAGCTGAAGGAGCTTGGCTGCCAGCCCTTGTTGAATAGCTACCAGTTCCACATCATCAATGGGATGGTGGCCTGTGAGTAGCTTTCTCTGTAGCAAGATGTCTTTGAATTTCCATCTTTCCTTAACCTCCTCTTTGATCCAGCAATCTTTTAGGAAATGGGATTTTCTCAAGTGATTTGAGATGGGAAAGGGCAATTCTGAGAACTAGGGCTTCTTGGAAAGCTTTGTCTTGCCCTGGTCTCTCTTACCCATAAGGGTATCTCCAGCACTTTTGGGAGTCCAGAGGCCGGCATATAGTACCTGCTCGATAAAGCGTTGTTGCCCTGAGTTCGCATAGACTTTGCAGCTTCCCCTGGCAACTGTTGCTGTTTAGAACATTCCTCCTTATTTCTGTCACATGCTAACAAAGCAGCTCAGCTGTCTTTCTGTTGAATAAATATTTGTTAAGGGGGACTGCATGCCATGAATTGCGATCAATGCCTCAGGGGACACAAAAGTAACTAGGAGGGAACCAGGAGGGGAACTTGCATGTTGTTGAAGCCACTCAAGGAGGAGGGAAAGCACCAAGTACACCAAGTGTCTAGGCCTGGGGAGTGGCCCTGGGAGCCCAGAGCAGGTCCTGGGACTGGTGGGTATTGGTACGTGCAGGGCAAGTGTGGTCTAAAGAGAAAACATGCTTGAAGACTCTGGGTCGTGGCCTTGTGTGAGACCCATCTACTCCAGTGAAGCCAGGTGGTTTGGTGGGCAGCTCACCCTCTGCCTGGCCTTGTGGCGTTGCCAAAGTCCCTTTCCTGCCAGGTGTGTTATTCAGAGTGGTGAGTGTTTCTGGTGGCTCAACTGTCTCCTCGGAGCTCAGGGAACTACTCCACTCAGCCCCCAGGTGGGAGACACATCTCCCCCAGCCCCCATATTGGATGCTTAGTGCTCAGACCCAGATTTCCCCAGTGGCCCCACCCAGGATTCCAGCTCAGTACACCCCAAGGCCCAGAGACTGGACTATGAGGTCCCCCCAGTATCAGGTGCAAATCCTGAAACATGATGGGCTCGGGGCTCAGACCCCTGCAGTGGAAGACGAGGTTCAGCTCAGACGGCCGTTCCCCTACTCAGCCCCTGCTCCTGCGTGGACTCTTGACTGGGAGCCTCCTTCCACATGTGGGGTCAGGGAGACATCTTGAGTTGGAGTTCTGTGTCCATGATCATCCTCAAGCCTAAAGCAAAATGTCCCTTCTGTGACATCCCCAAGGCTACATCCAGGGGAAGGGAAGGCATCAGGACCTGGCGGGTGGGGCAGGGCCAAGGAGGCTGGAGAAGGCGCCCTCACAGTATTGCTTGCTTCAGCACAAGCACGAGGCCTCCTGAGGCCAGGGGCGAGTTTCTGATACCACCCCGCTGCCCATATGGGGGAGTGGTGGTGCTGGATGCATGGCTATTGGCTGGTGAGGAAAGTGCACAACGAAGGTGACTTTTTCGACCTGGCTCGCAGTCTTGCTTTTGCATGGTTTCCTCTTGCCGTTCTTCATCTTGGTCTGAACATCTGTCACATTGTGTCATCTAGTGGTGGTTGAGAAGGCCTCACTTTGGAGAAGGATGCTTAAGAGTGCGCCCTCTGATGCTCCCGTGAGGTGCAGGGATCTGAGAGAAGGGGAAGATGGCCTCTGAGCAGGCAGAGAGAACTTTTCTCTACTGATGGCAGGCCCAGCTTCCACCCTGGCTCCTGCAGGCTGGCTGCTCACGAGCACTGAGGGCTGGCCTGGGCACTGTGCTCTCCCAGCCCAGGACCCTAGGAAATGGACAAAGTGCAGGAAAGTGACTGGGGTACAAGCTAGAGTCCCAGCAAGTGACACGTGTCCCTTGATCTGCACGTGCTGGGTGGTGTTAGGAAGCACAGACAGGGGCTGGGAAGCCCTGGCTGGCTAGTGGCCTGGCCTGTGCTTTTTGCACACGCAGCTTCTGAGCCTGCTGAGGGCACTCTTGTGGGAGGAGGCTTCTGCTACAGCGCCAGGTTGACAGCATCCCCTTCTGGTGAGAGCTAGCTGACCAGGGTTCTGCTGCAGGCTCTGCTGCTGCTGTGGGCTGAGAGCCAAGTCCATCCATTCACCAGCTCAGTGCTGACTGAATGTCCACCGGGTGCCTGTCCAGTGTGAGCCTGGTGCTGAGGGTCAGGCACAGAGCAAGGCTGGCCTAACCCCTCTCTCCGGCCTTTTGTGGTTTTAGGGAAACTCTGGCTAGAAAGCACCCTTGGAGACCATCCAGACCAACCCCTTATTACAGCCTAGAGATGGGAAGAGTTTGACCCAAGTAACAAGCAGGAGTAAGACACATGGGTCTTGGGCCTTTCCAGTGCCCCAGAACTTGCTGCCTGTCCCGATTCTCTAGGCCTTGGTTTTCTCATCCATGAAACGGGTGCAAGAACAACACGGCAGCTTCTGTGCATCTGTGATAGATGCTTTGCACACAGCACCTTGAATGATCACGATAGACCTCTCAGGTGGGCCTCATTCTCCCCATTATCAAGGAGGGCACTGAGGCTCAGAGAGGTTAAGTGAGATGGCCAAGGTCACACAGCTGGGGAAAGAAGAGTTGGGATTCAGACCCAGGTGGCCTTGCCTTCTGCCATGCTGTGCTGTGGACAGTGACAGGCACGTGTGTGATGGCAAGCCTGTCTCACGGATGGAAGCTCCAGGGTCTGCAGCAAACTGTCCTGCAGTCAGAATGCTCTGTCCTGGCCCAGGAAGGGGAAGGAGGGGCAGATGGGGTTTCGTCGTCTCTAATGCCTCAGATCTTTCCCTTCCTGCTAAGAGGCCTCAGAGTCAGGCAGAGCTCGGCCTGACCCCAGCTTTGACTCTCCCAGCCAAGCCTTAGTCTCCCCATCTGTAAAATGGGGTCAATCACATGCACCTCACAAAGTTGCTGGGAGGATTGACCACAGTGACATGCTAAAGGGTCTGGCCGGTAGCAGGTGCTCCGCTGGTGCCTTCAGTTTGGACGAGGAGCGTTCTCATTTTGTCCAGGTTTTATTTCTGCTTTCTTTCATGGGAAAGCACTAGGTTTTTGTTTGGTTTGTTTTCTTTTTACTGTGCAGAGGTTTCTGTGAAGTGTGCTGTGTACCTGCCTCCCCTTGGGCTAAGGTCATTAATATGACCCTTATGGGATAAAACCTTTTCTGTCACCACTGGTGACACCTCAGTTCAAAGAGCTGCTCCAGTAAGGGTTAACCACCTCCCTGAGTTCTGAAATCCTGCACCCAAGCCTGGTCCCAGGTTACCTAGCAACAAGCAGCTGGTAGGGAGTGATGTGGTAGGTGAGCAAGGGAGGGGAAGGAAGAAGACAACTCGGTCTGTCCATGTCTCTAAATGCACTGGAAGATTAGTGCAGGGAAAGGTCTTTAACCACGCCCAGGGGCAAATTGGCTTGAGGGAGGGGGCAGCTGCCCTCCGGAGGCCTGCAAGGTGGTTATCCCTCTTTTCAGTAGGCTTACATAAGCACTTGGCATTTGCAAGGACTTTAAGATCACCCAGCAGTGACACCCCTCTTCTCCTCACACATGCATACATGTGTTATGTGGGGAGGAGGCAAGCCGTGGGAGGCAGATACCAGTTCCAACCACCTGTACCACTGTCACTTCCATCTCCAGGCCTCTCATGCCTCCCTCTGCCAATGGGGGAAGGCGGAAGTGGCAACTGCTGAAAGTTTAGTTTGCACAGACCTTTCTCATTTACTGTAAATGATTCTGCACAACAGCCTTCACTCACTGCCACATCGCTCTCTTCCTCTCCTAGCATTTGTCTCCCCCTGCAATTATCTTGTTCCTTCTTTGTTTACTTATGCATTGACCCCTCCACTCCCCACTAGATTAGAATGTAAATTCCAACAGCAGGGGGCAAACCTGTCTGGTCTGGGGTGCACTCATGCTCACAGAGCCCACAGAGAATGATGCCCTTGGACCTGTGCAATCTGGAAGTGTACCTGCTCATACCTTACCCCAGTGTCTTGCCAAACCAGGCACATACTAGGAACTTGGTTCTTGTTTGTTTAATGAGTGAGTGAATGAAAAGAACCCATAAACAGATAGTGCAGATCTTTATCCTAATTGAAAGCTAAGGAAATGGGTAGAGAGTGTGTCTTGCCTGAGGATAGAAGCTGCAGATCTGGAGCTAGAACATGGCTTCCTGGTGTCTGGGGTGGTCTCCTTTCATTGGTCCCTCGGCCAAGTAAGCTCACCCAGTTAAGGCCATCAGCAGTTGGTGATGGAGAATGAACCGGTGTTAGGGTCTAGAGATCAGCAATGAGAAAGACACAATCCCTGGCTTGAAGGAGCTTGTGTTGAAGGGAGGGCAAGAGATAGGTTCAGATAAGGACAAGTGCTCTGAAGCTTCTCAAGTAAGGTGACAGGCTAGGGAATGGTAGGGCTGGGCAGGGAAGGGTGCTGATTTTAGGCAGTTGAGGAAAAGCCTCATGAAGGAGGACTGGAGACCTCAGAGCCAGTGTGGCAGGAGCACAGATACTTGGGAAGGAGCAGAGGTGCTGCTGGGCGGTACCCAGCTTGGATGAGATGCTCGCTGTCTCCTTCAGTGGCAGGGGAGCCATCAGTGTGTGTCCTGAAGGGGCATGAGGTGCTCTGACTTTGCTCTAGAAAGATCACTCTGGCTGCTGTGCAGAGTGGGAGGGCAGTGTGGAGAAAAGAGGAGGTCCCATTAGGAGGCTATGTTTCAAGCACTGGGGAGGGGTAATCATAGCTTGAACGAAGGCAGTGACAGAAGGGACAAGGAGAAGTGTTAGATGCTGGGTGTGCTTTGGTGGCAGAGTTACCAGGACCTGAGGTGTGAAGGGCAAAGAGGCTGACTTGAGGCTCTTGACCTGAGCTGTCATAGTGACGCCATCTACCAAGTTTGTGAAGATGGAGGAAGAGCAGACAGAGAGCTTGGTCTCCAGTGTAACAATGTTAAGCAGTGGTGGGACCTTTAAGAGGTGGGGCCTGGAGGGAGGTCATTAGGTCATGGGGATGCTGCCCTTGGAGGAAGAGACTGTCATGGTGCTGGGGATTCTGTGCTCATTAGTTCCCATAAGAGGGCCATTATTAAACAGCAAGCCTGGCCCTGCCCCAGTCCGTGGCAGGCCTCACTTCCCTGTGGGGATGGGCTCCTTGCTCCGGGTGCTGCTCTGGGAGGGACAGGGATGTGCTTGGGGACCAGCTCAGAGCAGAGTCTTTGGGGAGCTGGGTCTCGATGGATGTGGATGGATTCTCACAGATGGAGACGGGGGAGTGGAAGTGGAGAAGGGCGAAGGTGGTCCGGGTGTCAGGATGAGGGGGAGCAGCGCGAACGTTCCTGGCACATTCTTGAGGGAGAGTGGCAAGGGGCAGCTGAGGCGTGGGGTGGTGTCATCGGCCTCAAGAAATTGCATTTCCAGACAGGAGTGGGAGGACAGCTCCAGCAGGAGTGTGGGCCTCCGAGAGGGAGGATGACAGATAAACAGGTGCAACCAGCGCTGGAGGGGGGGGGTGCGGGGGTGCGGTGGCCAGGACGACTTGCAGTGCCAGCGGGGCCAGGCCTCTGCTGAATGCGCTGCAGCTGGGAACAGCTACCGTGTGAGCGCACCACCATCGCAGGGAGGAGGTGTGGTTGTTCATCTTTGACTCTACTGTTTCCACCACCACCTTGTAGATGGAGATGGCAATGATGACTTGCCCTAGGTCACAGACCAGGGCATCTGGGGGCCTCCTTCCTCCTCTCAACTGTATAAAGAGAGTGGAACTGGGATAGAGCTATGTGGAGGGGGAAGCTGTACCTTAGACCACCCCTGCGCATGGCAATGAGCAAGGAGCATGCTGGGAGGATGGTTCGGGGAAAGCTTTGGAACAGGTAGCTGGGGACAGCCTCCCCGACAAGGTGGAATTTGACCAAGACCCAAAGTGTAGCATGAATCCTACCACTGGAAGGTCCTGAGGAGGAATTTTAGAACAAGAAAATAACATGGGGGAAAGCCCTGGGACAGGACAGAGCAAGATCTTCAACCTAAAATCGGCCAGTGTGCATAGAGCAGAGTGAAGGTGGGAGGGCGGAGGTCCCATGGGGAAGGTGTGACTGAGGAGGGTCAAGCCATAGTAAGTGTGCTCTGTGGGTCACCACAAGGATTGAGAACATCTTCCCTGAACAGTGGGAAACCATGGTGGGGCAGTAAGCAGGAGAAGACACATCATTCAGGTGACACTGTAAGCCTGTGCCTGCTTATTTCTTTCCATGAAGGAGGAAGGGCCTGTGATGACAGGGATTTGGGTAGTGGTCGGGACAATGGAGAAAAGAAAGCAGAGCATGAATATCCACAGGAGTAGTCATGGCCAGATGGAAAAGTGAAAAGAGGGGAGGAGATGAGGCCGGCCCCTAGTTTTCTGGCTCAAGTCAGTCCATGCCATTACTGAGTGTGGAGGAAGGACAAGCTCGGCTGGTGGAGGGGTCCCTGGTATATCTGCATGGGATGGGGAGCAGGCAGCTGGAAACATGAGACGAGCTCTGGACTCTTGGCCTGTGCGCTGCTCTGGTGCAGTGATTCGGCCCCTCCACGCAGTGCACCCTACCCATCCGCTCTGGCTTCCTTCTCGGCTTCTCTTTTCTGCAGCACTGTGGATGCCCAGATGTAGTGAGGAAGGGGCTGAGGACGAAGGAAAAGGACTCCTGGCTTCTTCCCTTTCTGTGCTCAGCCCTGCAGCTCGCTGGTCTCCCCAACCTTATGGCTGAGCCCTAGGATGAAAAGGGGCCCTCGGTGACCCTGTGTGTCTCTGCAGGTGGATGCACCTCGGGTCCCAGTAGCAGCTGCCTCTGCAGGCTGAAGGCCTGTGAGTGTGACAAGCGATCTGTGTACTGCTTCAAAGAGAGCCTGCCCACCTATGAGAAAAACTTCAAGCAGCTCTTCTCCAGTCGGCCGCAGTGCAGTGGACATAAGCGCCAGTGCTAGGGAGGCCACTGCCCCTCATTGCTGTTGCTCCCTTTTCCAGGAAGCCACCTCCTGGCATCCCCAACAGGCTCCCGTTCTTGTAGCTTCCCCTTCACCATTGCCACCACCTCAGGTGCGCCCCTCAGTACACACCTGAGGCCTGGAGCTGAGAAACGGAGAAGCACTCACGCTCTTCCGAGGGAGACAGAACACAATTATCTACTAAATAACGGATGTTTCCAGACACTAGTAAGTGCTATGAAGCAATAGAGCAAAGCCATAGGGTAGTGAGACGCCCCCAACCACCCTTCCAGGAAGGTTCTAGGATGGGCGGAGCCCCTGGATCTATCCCAAACTCTCCCTCCACTCCCACCCCAAATCAGGATTTGGGGCAGACTTGGGAACCCGACCGATGACACAAATCTGGCTGGGAACAAAGGAGAGATCCTGAGAGACACTCTTGGAGTTTGGCTCTTATTCGCTCAAAATCTGCCCTCTAAACCCACAGGTAGGAAAAAATTGATGTTGATTTCATGTCTCAGGAGCCAGAGCACCACGAGGAAGTTGGCCCCCACCACTGCCACAGGGATGTGCTGGCCGAGGGCGCTGAACTGATCGTTGAATTCATCCCTTGATGAGTTCAACCATGGAGGTGGGGCCTGGTTGGAGCTGGGCCCTGGGTTGTGACGTGGAAGGGTGTATTCTCGTCCTGGGCTCCTCCCTTCTCCTTCTGCTTCCTGGCTGCCACGGGTTGTTGGATACCTCTCCTCCACGGTGCCCTTCCGCACGCGTGTCTGCCGACTTTGGACTGAACCCACTAGTAACTGTGAGACAAATAAACCTCTCATCCTTTTAAATTGTGAGCGTGGAGTATTTTCTCCCAGCCATGAGAAAGTGACTAATACATGGTCTAATCTGGGTGGATTCTGATGTTTATAGTACCCAGCTGGAACAGGAAGTTGCAAACCTGGCACGATTGTTCTTGCCTCTCAGCACACTCGCCTTTCATGCTGTAATGCTCGGCTTTCCTATCAAGGGGCAGAGTCTCTCGTCCCACGCCTTCAGTCTGAGCTGGCCATGCAGCTTGCTCTACTCAGTAGAAATTGGTGGGAGTGATGGTCTGGTTCCAGGCCTCAGTCTTGGAGGTGCAGAACACTCCTCTAGGTTACCTGCCTGCACCTGGAGAAACCTGAGTTTGCCTATGGATGAATAGGGCCCACCTGGGTCACCATCTCAGGCTCAGTTGTCTCAGCTGAGACTTCAGCCAAGCCCAGCACAGCCAATTCATGTGTGGCCACAAACACTGAGAAAGCCTAGTAGAGACAAAGGCGATCGACCACCCAGCTGAGCCCAGATGAACTGCCAACACACAGCACTGTGAACTACTTAAAGGCTGTTGTTTTAAGCCATGATGTTTTGGTGTGGCTCCTTATGTGGCAGTAACTAATGGATGTCACTGGTCTCAGATCACTGAGATGCCTGGGTTCTCAGCACTATACCAGACATGGAGGCCATTGAAAGGTTGTGACATGGCCCCTGCTCCTTCCATGGTAGGCATGAGAGAGAGGGTCCGACTTGTGTAATGATGGAGAACACATGGATTCAATCAGTGAGTCACCCAGCACACATTTACTGAACATTTGCTATGTGCTAGAAACAGTTCTGGGCAGCAGGGATTCAGAGACTTAAAGAAAACACACAAAAAGTCGTCTAAAAATCCTAGGGACCCAGCACTCGGGAGGCTGAGGCAGGAGGATCGCTGCAAGTTCAAGGTCAGCCTGGGCTTCAAAGTGAGTTCAAGGCCAGCCTGAACTGCATAGTGAAATCCTGTCTCAAAAAGACAAAATAAAATAAAATATAAAATCAAATCAAATAAAAATCATAGAGAAAATAGGCTGAGAACCAGAGTGGCTTTTAGAGTCCTGACATAAAATCTGGATTGAGAAAGCAAGAGGTGTGAAGACAGAAAGGGAAGCAAGAGGGGGACAGTCACAGAAGGTCTGGGAACTGGGCCCATGGCTTCTGCCTGGCTCAGCCAGCAGTTGCATGGTAAACTGGTCTACCTTCCTCCTTCCCCCACCTGCATGTGTTTAGAAAGTGCAGCTGTAGAAGGGACACTGGAGGCCTGTGAGCACCAGGGAGGGTCTGAGTGGTCTGGGGGAAAGGTGGGCAGGGAACCAGGGTGACCAGACTGAACCAGCCGCACCACCCCGCCTTGAGGGTCCTGATCGCACCAGAACCAGCTCTGTTCTAGGAAGGTATCTGACTGACAGCCATGGTGGAGGAAGAGGGGCCAGGGTGAGGCTCAGTGGGGAGCATGGGGGCTGCAGTGTGAGATCCAGGATGTCCCTTCCATTCCCAGGGTCCGACTCTGGGTCTGGCAGTGGAAGGGATGGGCGTTGGTGCTATGTGAGCCCTGCTGTAGTACGTCCCGACTCTGAGGAGTGAGCTGGGGCTCTCCAGGGATGCCCTTGATGCTCCCTGGGAAATCTCACCGTCCTTAGAGGGAAGAGATTCATAGGGATTGAGGATCAACTCCAAGCCAGGCCCTGTGCTAGGGGTAGAGAGGTAAAGGTACATCATACTCCGAGGGGTGTGAGATGGGGAGGAGGGCGATGTGACACAAAAAACAGATGATTGCAGGGCATGCTGGGAAATGATGGAATTGGGGTCAGCTTGGGAGCCATGACCACTGTCCAGGAGGGTCAGGAAGACTTATTCAAGGAATGCTGCAAAAGGAGGAGAAGTTAGCAAGGCCAAGTGGGGGCGGGCAGCACATCCCTGATAGAGGGACTGAAGGGAATTCAACAAATGCAAACACAGGCTCCTCATCCACCTGCCTCCCGCCTTGCAGCTGAGGATCCTTTCTCCATCTTGGCCCCTCTAGGCCAAAAACCAGGCTGCCAACTTCTCCTTCTTAAATCCCGCACCCACATCCAAGCTGTTGGCATGACCTTCCCAAGGCATTTAGATTCTGAAATTTTATAGAACTTCAGTCAAATGTCTATGTGGAAAAAAAATAAAAGGGAAAATTCTAGAATCTGGCCACTTCTTACCGCATTCACTGCCTCCCGCCATCTTGGGGTCAGAGTGCCATCGCCTGGGCCTGGGTTACTGCAGCTGGTCCTAGTCACTCTCTCTGCCTCTACCCTCAGCCCTCAGTCTTCTCCATATAGCAGGCCAACAGAATGACTGGGTCTACCCATTTCACCCCTATGCCTATGTGCCAATGGCTTCCCCAACCCCACATCTTTTTAAAGCTACCTACTTACTACTGCCTTGGCCTTTCCCATCCTCTCTGGCTTTCCCTCAAGTTCTTTTCTACCCCACCTGATATGCTGTACACCTACCTATAGTTCTCTTTGTGGTCTCTCTGCCCCACTAGAATAGGCACTCATGAAGGCGAGGATCTTTGTCCTATTTAAAAAATATCTGATGTATTCATGGAGTGACTGGAGGTCAAGAAAGCATAGAGAAGGCGAAGGAAGTAGCTGAGTAGGGGCCGTGAAAGGCCACAGAGGAGAGAAGTGTTTAGAGCCAGCAAAAAAGATGAGGGGCAGTGTGCGGACAAAAAGAGCTTGTGGTTGCTCAGAAATCCGGCTGGGATCCTGGGACCAGCAGCGTCTGCAGTGTTCTGAGCTTCCTGCCGCTCTCCCCACACACGATGACCTCGTCCAGCCCAAACTCCTGGAGCTTCAGGGTCCTCGGGAGCGAGATGGGCGGCTGAGATCACAGCACTGAATCCACACGGAGGACGCGCTCGGTGGGAGCCAGGACTCCGCTGTTAGCTCCCTTCACTGCATGCACTGTTAAAAACAAATGTGCTTTTACAGCAACTCTCTTTAGAGTTTATCCAGCCATGTTTCTTGAGATCTGGAGGAAGCTGTCTGGTGTGAGGATGGTGGAGTGTTGTTGGTCTTTCCGTGGAGGGCTTGTTTGGGGTTCCGCATCGCACCCAGGAGTGGCTGTTGCTCTTTGTGGCTAAATCTGTGAGTGGGAGTGGAAGGAGGGAGACATCCTCTTCCCCATTCCCATGCCAGGGTATCTGAAAAGTCAGGAAGGGCATGGCGGCTCTTGGGGGGGTATGGCCATGTGGACATGGCCTCCAGCCCTGCAGCGGGGTGGCCAGCTGGTGAGGAGTGGGTGACTGGGTCTGTGGGTCACTGACTATATAGACTGGTGGCTCAGGCCATGGGCCAAGCATTCTCAAGATCATTTCAGGGGGTGTGACCCAGCCCCCGAGAGGCTAGGTTTGGGGATGGGGGAGTCCAGCTGTGTTCTCCAAGCCTCAGTAGTTGGAGGAGACAGCCTCCAGGTACTGAGTGCTCACCTTGTCCTAGGCACATGGAACACCTGAACACCAGTCCCCAGATGGATGCCATTAAAATCCCCAACCCACTGAGACTTGGTGCCGTGAAGGGCTTGCCCAAGGCCACACAGCTAGCAGACTGCAGAGCAGGCATTTGGACCTAGTGCCATCTGACCGTCCCTCTGGCCTCCTCTCTGCAGTTTTGTCCCAGAAGAAACACGGAACAGGACAGACCCAGGAGAGGGAGAGCTAGGAGGCTGCCCCCAGGTTCACTGTGGGAGGGATTCCAGCTTCGGGTTCTGGCTGGTGCTGGGGACAGACAGGGCTGGTGCAGCTGGAGTGAAGACACTGGCGAGAAGGACTAATCTCATGCGAAGGCAGCTGTGATGAGAAGACTCTCACACAAGCTTCCTTTTCTCTCTGGGCCTCAGTTTCCTCATGGCAGTGAACACTGATATCTGTGTGCCCCTCCCTCTTCCCAGGGTGCTTTCTGATCCATTGTCATATTGACCATTACAGGGACCCCAGGCATCATTCATGCCCATTTCACTGATGAAAACGGAGAGCGGGTGAGGACTGGGGCTTTGTCACAGGTGGCCCCCTAGCGCATGGTGGGCTGGAAGGCAAAGCACATCTTCTGGTTCTGAATCTCCCGCTTTCCAGTCCCTTTGCTCGGGGTAGGATGCTGAACCAGAAGCTTTCTAAGGTTAAGGCTCAGGAGTTGGATTTAAATCCTGCATGACCTTGAGAAGTTGACTTAGCATCTCTGGGCCTTAGTGTCTTTATTTTATAAGCAAAGCTATGAATAGCCCCCACTTCAGAGATCTGCTAGGAGGATGACATGAGGTGACACACACAAAGCTCTGAGGACAGTGCTTGGCGTATAGTACGTGCCCCATTCATCCTGCTTTCTTTTTCCTGTTGGCCCTGGGATCCTGGACCCCTGTCCAGGTGGGATGTCCCTGCAGGGTAGCCATTGTCAGCACCACATATTATCTATTTATATCTCTACTTATCGCTCTATATCTCTCTATATCAATCTAGCTGTACGCTCCTGCCTCCTGATGCTGGAAACCTTGGTGTTTTTCTCTAGAACTTTTGTTGTCATAGTTGGTGGCATTAGTTGCTTGTTAGAAGGGCACAACCAGGGAAGCTGGGGAGGAAAAGCCTGCCTCTTCACAGTCAAGGTCAAGGCTGGGCAGAGAAAGTGATGGCTTTGGAGCCAAGTTGAGGCTAGGGTCAGGTAGGGTACCAGAGGCCTGGCTGTGGTTTGGGGACAATAAATGCCCTCTCAGAACCTTGCTTCCACTGTTCTTCCTCCTCCCCTCTCCCTTCTCCTCCTCTCCTCCCTGCTCCCCTTTCCTCCTCCTACCCTCCCCCTCTAGCCCCTCCCCCCTTCTTTCTCCCTCACACCCACATGCTGGGAGCCAAGTTTCTTGATAAGCTACAGCTTTGGTTCTGCCAGGTTTCTGTTGGGGGAAGAGGTCTACTAATGGCTCCTAATGGCTCCTCCTACCTGCTCCTCTCGGCCGGCCTGACCCTGAGGACCTTCTGCCCCCTACATGAGCCAAGAGCACCAGTCTCATCTCTGACAGTTTCTGTCCCCCATGCCAGGCCCTGTGCCATGGCATTCTCATCCCTGACTGCATTCAATGCCCAAACCTCTCCTATGCACCTCAGTGTTAACCACACTGTACAGAAGGCGGGAAGTGGAGGCTCAGGGTGAAGTGAATTGCCCAAGGCCACACAGCCAGCGAGTAGCTGAACTGGGAGTGCCACCCCTTCTGCTTGGTGCTTCAAGGGCTGCTCTTTGTGCGTGCTGTTGTTGGTAATAATAAGATGGTAGAGGTGATCCTAATGATTTCCTTGTTTCTGCTGGGCATTGTCTGCCTAGGGCAGGGTCTTTTCAGAGCAGAGGGTGGGAGGTGTAGAGTAGCACTGGTGATGACCTCTAATGTCCACTAGATGTCACCCAAATTCTAGAAAAGACTTGGTCCTAAAAAGGAGGGTCCCAAATCTATGAAGGGGGGAAAAAGGAAGGGAAGAGATGAGTCTCTAGGAAGTGGAAAAGACGGATGGATCTAGATCTGGGAAGGAGGGAATCCCAAGGCCAGGAAAGAACAAGGACAGCCCTCCCCTTGATCCTCAGCGTGGAAAACCTCACCAACTTGGAAAGAATGACAGAAGTTCTAGGAAGGAGAGACACCTAGGCCAGGAACTTCCCTCAAAAATGTGACCCCATGGGCTGGTGAGATGGCTCAGCGGCGTAAGCGCCTGCCTGGCAAGCGCGAGGGCCCGAGTTTGACTCCCGGAACCCACATACGAAAAAGAGGCCGGTGATATCGCTCAGCAGCACGGGCGTCTGCTGGCGCGCGAGGTCCTGAGGTCGACTCCCGGTACCCACAAAAAAAAAAAAAAAAAGTGACCCCTGCTTCTCAGGGGTCACACACCCTCAGGGAAACCCCAGATACTACCCCAGCTCCACCCTTATTGCCTCTGGGGCACCTTGGGGACTGCCACATGGACTCGGGGTGTCCATCTGTGCTCTCCACTCCATGTGGTACCCATGGGAAGGTCATGAGTTCACGGGTCCACCTCCCCTCCCAGCCCGCCCCAACTCAGCTCACTTTGCAAGTTGCTTTCCCTCTCTGAGCCTCAGTTGTTCAGCATAAAAAGATACAGAGAGAATTGTAGAGATCAACACCTGGAAAGCCCACAGCCTGGTCACATCACTGTCCCATGGTGGGACCACAGGCCCAATGCCCTTGGCCTTGGCGGTGCTTTCCAGCCTTCCCAGCCTGTGCCTCTTTCTTCCAGAGCAGGGCTGCTTTACCCCCAGTTGGGGGGCAGGAAGGGCCAGACGTGCCAGCTGTGGGGTGACAGGGAACCTGCCTTCCTCAAGGCTGACAACCCTGGAGTGATGCCTGTGCCCTCTGGACCTTGGCCAAGGAGGACCCAGCAGAGCAATCTGAGGCAGAAGGCCTTTATTCATTTGAGGAGGGGGTGCCGAGTCCTGCGGAGATTCATGGGGGCTGAAGCATCTGGGAGAGTCTGGGGCAAGGAAGGGGGCGGGGGGACCCAATGATTGCAGAGCCTCCTCCCTCCGTGCAGTATAGGCCTTCGGAAGAGGAGACCGTGCGTGGGGCGACGGCCCACAGGCCAGGGGCCAAGAACCTGCAGGAGGCTCGAGTGTCCTGTCTGTCCTAGCGTCACCCTGGCTTGGTGGAGCTGGGTCTTGGCTGGGGACTTGGCCAACTGAGCAGGGGGAAGCAGGAGCTTGCTGGGCAGACTCCTGAGACAGCGGACAAGGAAGCTCCCGTGACTGGGCAGGTGGGGTCACACCACAGCCAGAAGGAGGTGGGGCCCAGAAGGGGCCCTCCCAGTCACAGCGACCCCTCAGTCCCAGGGCTGCTGCTCTAGAAGCTGCTGCATGGCATAGTAATCCTTCTGGCCCATTCCACGGTCTTCTTTGCAGATGTCCGTTCCTGCTTCCCCCTCCATCCGGGCTTGGCTTTCTTCCCCAGTGACAGTGGCCCATGGGACACTGCCTGAGCAGACTGAACTTCCTGGTGGCTCTTGTCAGTGTCGAGGCAGGGGGAGGCTTCTGGGGCTCCTCAGGATTGACACAGATGGAGGCAGAAGGAAGTGCAAGGCAGGGTTGCTGTGTGGAGTCCCTGACCCCGCATGGAAGGCGAGGCCAGCCAGGGACAGAGACCTGAAGAAAGAGTGCTGAGCACGGGGGGCAGGCGGGCTGTGGAGCCAAGTCCCTCACCTCTGCCAGCACCCCCAGGTGCCTCTGTCCTGCCACTGTGCCTTCTCCTGCCCCCTTCCCTCTTCACCACATTGCCCCCTCCTACCGCCTTCTGCAAAGGTCCTCCAGCCTCCTGCTTTGACCCTTTCCTTTCCACCTTCCTGTCCCGCTTCACTGAGTCGGTCTCACCCTCAGCCTCTTCTCATGGACAGGACTCCTGACACCTGGCTTCTCCCTGCACTGGGACAGAGGGTCAGTGTCCTGTGTCCCAGCCTGGCTGCTTCAGCACAAACAGGAAGGCTGGCCCTGCCACTCTGCTGGAGGGTGCTCGGGGTGCTCCTCAGAGCAGTGTGCGGGCAGGGCAGGGAGCGTCTCTTGTGTGCCTGGGTCAGAAGTCAGGGAGAAGAGCTGTGCATATTGGGGGTGTATCCCGTGCACCCCCATCCTAGTTCTTGTGCACTCAGGCCAGTGTCACCTGCTCAGAGGCTCTTGGACTTCAGAGCTTGGATATCCTTTTGGTGTCTGGGCTGGGGCTCCTGTGCCACCTCCATGAATATGGCGGAGGGGGCACCTGCTCTGTTAATAGGGCTCTAAAGCGCCACAAATCCCTGAGGCAGAGATGAGCCGTCCTGAGCCAGGGCTGCCCTGGTGGCCAGAAGAGGCTGGGTCTCACAGACACTGGTGTCAGGCTGGGACCAGCAACAGAGGCCCATTCTTCCTTCTCGGGTCTTGCCTTCCACACTCCGGGGAGACCCTAATAAGCCATGTGCTTCCTACCAAGGCCAGAAGCAGCGGTAGGAAGAAGCCCCCACTCCAGGGCTGAGCTGGAAGAGCTGGTAGGGTCTCTGTAGGGCTCTGGGGAGGGGACAGAAGGGCACCACTGGGCTTAGCTCAGGCCCACCTCCATATGCTCCATCCATCTGGCACCCCTGGCCAGTCTCTCCTCCCTCTCAGACCTGGCTCTCCGACCTCAGAGGTGCTGGGGCAGGGCAGGGGCTGCTGAGGAGCCGTATCCGCAGGTGACCTCCTCTGGGGGCGGGTCATAGATGCTGCAGTTGGGCATGGGGCCCTTGCAGTAGATGTTGAGGTAGCCACGGTACTCTTCCCTGTATACCCGGTTCTTGAGACACAGAGCCACGTTCTTGTCACACTCACACGTCTGCTTGTCACACTCCGTCTTGTTGAGCTCACCTGGGGATGGGAAGGGTGCAAGGCTTTGACTGATGGGGCAGCAGCCACACCAGGATGCAGGGGTTTGGGGGGGCGCAGACCTTGAGAGCCCAGTGGCCCTCAGAATGTGGCCCAAGGCCCAGCAGCACCAGCACCACCCTGGGCCCTATCCCAGGCTGGGGCCAGCTGCCCTGGACGGGGTCCTCAGTTTGTTGTAACAAAACCTGTGGTGACTCTGGTGCAGGCTAAAATTGGGAAACCGCTGAAGTCCAACATGGTCGTTGTATAGTTGGAGAAACAGAGGCCCAGAAAGTGGATGGGTTCAATCTAAGTCACCCAGAAAGCCAAAGGCCCACTCCTGCCAGTAACTCTACCCTTTCTCCTCTCCCAGGTCCCCTCCCTCCAGGCCCAGGGTCAAAACCCCCCACCCTGGAGGGAATGATTGATAAGGATTGAGTGGCAAAAAGTAGTACTTATACTAATTTGTGCTTATGCTTATTAGTACTAATACCAAATGCTTGCTTATGCTAATTCTTAATTTTATGCTAATGTTAATTTTAGACTGACATTTAATTTTTAGTGTCAGTTTGTCCCATGCAATATTTGGGACATGCTTATTCATTTTTCATTGTTTATTTTTCATTGTTTGCCTGAAATCCCAATGCAGCGGGGCACAACACAGGAATGAGACTGACGCTGAGGGAGTGACTCACTGCAGACAATCACAGTGTCATTCTTGATCACATAGTCATAGTGGTCCACATAGGGGCGGCAGCCCTGGTCAAAGAGCTTCTGGTAGCAGCAGTCGTGGGCATGGCAGCACCTGGGAGTGGGCAGGGGTGAGCAGGCAGGTGTAGCCAGCTGGTCTATCCCTCCTCCCCAGCAGAGACCTCAGATCATCTGTCCCTGTCTCTCTCGAGACCTTCAGACTGTAACCCAGAGAGGGATAGTTACTTGCTTGAAGTCACACAGCCAGACAGAGCTGGGGCTGGTGTCCTGGGCTCATGGCCTTATTCTCATCTCTTTGTCTTATTCTCAAAGTGCTCAGCCTCCCCAACTGGAGCTCAGCATACTGGAGCTCAGTGTGAAGGGGTCCAAAAATGGGGTCAGCGTGGGAAGGCTTGCGTTTAAGTTGTATGGAGCAGGTCTGACTGGAGGCAGAGGCTCTATCTGCCTGGGCCTGAGGTCCGGGAAGGGTCAGGTTGGGAGGGTAGGTGGGCACTGAGAGGAGGGGGATGGGAAGTAGGTGCACAGTGGCTGTCTCCATCATCTGGAGCGAAGTCGACGGTCAGCAAGCATTTATTAAGCTCCCAGTGCCGCCAGACTTGGTACTAGCTGCTGTGAGGGAGATGGGAGCAGAAGCCATGGCTCGAGGAAGCACAGCGCTGCCCTCCAGAGCCTCCAGTTCAATGGAGCAATGTCATGGCCCTTTTAGAGCATCAGCCGTGTGATTGCCGCTCTCTTATGCATTTGGAGACCCATCAAAGGTTCCATGCACTTCTGTGCCCAAGACGTTGGAGGAGGACAACAGAAAGCATCCAAGACATGTGGGGGAGACACGGTCAAAGATCAGGCTCCTCGCCACTAACATCAAATAAGCCCTGTCCGTTGGGAGAGGGCTTTCTTTGTCCTCACAGACATGGAGGCCAACACGGACCATCAGCTGTCCCCCCTGGTCCTTGACAAGAACCCAGACCACCAGCACCTACCAGTCTACTTCATCCATGGGCTGGCCGCGTCCCCCCAGCCCACAGTAGCAGCCATAGCCCACGAAGGTCAGGATGGCGCCTCTGCCTGTGATGGCCTCCACCATGGACTTGAGGTTGAACAGGCTGCCGTAGGCAGTGGACAGAACTGCAAGGGAACCAGAGGGATGCATGAGACCTACCCCATGACTGTCCTTCCCCTGCCCAGGGGTAGGGGAAAGGGGAGGGAACAGGGAAAGCAGGAGAGGGAGGACAGTGGCAGCAGAGCGGTGGGAAGAGGAAATCTGCAAGGTCCCTAAGATGGTGCGTTACTGATGTCCTGCATTATGCCTTACGTTCCTGAGAAACGAGCATGTTCATTCTAGCTGAGGGCTTGCTCCATGCCAGGCACTGTCCCGAACTCTTCCACACACCACTCATGGAGTGCTCCCCGCAGCCCTACGAGTAGTCATCTCATTTTACAGATAGGGAGACTGAGGCTGGAAACTTGCCCAAGGTCAAGTTGTCAGAAAGCGGTGGAGACAGAACCAGGACCTGGGCAGTGAGGGTTCCTCACCCACACCCTGTGCCACTGGGGTGTACAGATGCTCCTCGACTTATGATGGCACATCCTGATAAATCCATCATAAGATCACCCTGTCCATCGCTAGCCTGGGAAAATATCCAGATTCAAAAAATGGTTTCTAAGTGAACATGTGTTGCTTTTGCACCATCATGAAGTCAAAAAATCGTTCAAGTCAAACCATCAAAAGCTGGGGACCATCTGAACATGGTCCCCAAAGAGGGGCTGCTCACATGCCTCACACACTGGAGGGGGCTTTGCAAATGCCACATGTGGTTAGGAGCTACAGGGCTCTGATTCTGGGTCCTTCCACTCCTTTCCTGGCCTCTACCTGATGTCTGTGCCCCTTGATGGGAGTTGGGGTCCCCACCTCAGATCTGGAGTTGGTGCATCTGAGGCTTAATCCAGAGAAAATTCATAAAAGGCTTCCTAGTGCAGGCAAAAACCAGCTGGGGGTTGGAAGAAGTGCACACAACGCGTATTCATGCACACACATGCACACACACTAATGCATACATAGAGGAAGCAGTAGTGCAAGGACACTTCCTACACCAGTCAAATCTACTTCCTGGAGCTCGCGAGACCCACCCAGTAGAGGGATGCATGGTCTTGGTGCCTATATCCTTTCCTGGGTGAAGCCACTCTCCACACCAGCAGGAGAGTCTCTCTGTCTCCATTTTATGGATGAGAAAATTAAGGGCCAGAAAGGTGAAGGCGGGCGGGTGAGATAGCTCAGCGGCATAAGTGCCTGCCTGGCAAGCGCAACGTCTTGAGTTTGACTCCCGGTACCCGCATATAAAAAAAAAAAAAAAAAAAAAAAGAAAGGCGAAGGCTTGCTTGGGTCATACAAGTGGCAGAGCCCAGTATGGAACCTGGGATTGTTGCCCCCAAGCTGGGATGCTAACCAGCATGCACCGCAGACCCTACCTCCAATCTCTAGCCTTGGGCTCCTCCAGCTGCACCCAGAGTTAAGTGCCCGGCTCACTGCCTGCCTCCTGCTCCCTCCATGGTCCCCACTCTGCCCTACTACATGAACTAGGAAATGTTCTGAGAGAGAGAGAGGAAGTTGAGGATTTCAGCAACTGGAGGCTCGGTGGATCCCAAGGGCTACTCTTGCTTCTTGAGATGTGGTTGTCCAAAACTTCCAGTGATAGAGAACTCATTCACCACCTCAATCACCTTGGAAGAACTCAGACTTTGGAGTCAGACAGACTCGAAACATACTTGAAAGCTCCTTGGGGCTCCGTTTCCCCATCTGTACAGTGGGAATGACCATCTAGACCGGGAGAGACCTGCGGGCCAGTGCTTGGCTTGGGCCTCGCACATCCCAGATCCTTGCAGCCATCACGGTGCCCCCTCTCAGGGCTTGGTGGGGCTCAGGCCTGTCTGACCATCGGAGGGCAGAGGTTGGAAATCCTGCTCCCCCAGTCTTCCTGGGTTTGGCTCTGTGGTTTCCATCATTCAGAGAACAAAGAGCAAAGAAGAGGAAAAGAGGAAGGACAAGAGAGAAAAGAAAGATGACTCTGAAGGGAATGGCTTAGCACCATGGAGGAGGTGCACACATGCGTGTCATGCACACACACCTACACACACTAATGGTTGCACAGAGGAAGCAATAGTGCAAGGCTGGGTTCAGGGCAGGGAGGGAGGGCTCTGCCTCCAGTAGTCCCAAGCCCTTCTCCTGCATGTGACAGAGGGCTGGCCTGAAAGGGCTGTTGCAGAGAACAGGTGACTGGGCTACTCTCCACCCTCTTACTGAGTCCTGTGGAAGAAAACTGTGTGTGTGAAGCTGCTTGGGAGCCACACAGGCCTGGGCTGGAAAATAAGTTTAACCACATTCCTGGGGAACTTTAGTTCTAAAATCTGAGGACTGGGGAGAATGGCACCCCCTTACAGGGCCCTTTGGGGATTTAAGAGCCACCATGAATATGCAGAGAGCACCTGGCCTTCAGTGCCCTGAGGAAGGACCCTGATGTGGGCCTCCTCTTTTCCCATCAGTTGTGTGGATGTTATGGGGGGCATGGTGGCTCCAGGCTCCAGAACCCCTGACCACCAGCTTCTACAAAGCAAGAGTAGGAACTTACCTGGACACACAAAGGGAGGCTCATTCTCATGTCCATTCTTACACTCACCTGCTTCAAGCTCTATACATAATGTATATGCTTGTGCTCACACAGGCACCTGATACACTTGCACACTTCACACACCTGCAGACACTCATATTCTCATGCATCACAGATGTGCTCACACACATGGTCCCCGGGGCAGAATCAGTGGCCTGAACCAAGGTCACAGCCATACGCACACTCCAAGTAGAAGACACCCAGCCTGCGTTCAGTCCAGCTGAAGGCTTTTGGGCTGGACACAATGCTAGTTTTGTAACTAATAGTTCACTGTGCTCGGATGCAAATAGCCCTTCCTCATGTCCAGCCACACTGAACCTCATATTTGTTTCTGGCATTTACTTCTCCACAAACCAGGTTGTGTTTAACAACCGTGTGAGAAGCCTGCAAGAGGTTCGGGCGATATTCCACACGCCCAAGGAGCTGCCGAGGGAACATCAGGGTATGAGGCGGAGGCGGAGTAGTCTCAGGAGCCTCACTTGACAATCCTGCGGGGCAGCTGCCCCCACCCGGGGTGACTGGACCACCACCCATTGGAAAGGAGCCCACAGACCCACACCCACCCTTGCGCAGAGTTGGGTGCCTTACATTCACACTCACACCCTGGAGACGCATGCCACAATTAGTGCACACTCAAGCCTTTTATAGGCATGTGTTGCACACACAGATGTTCCCATATGCTCTGAAACACCCAAACAACGTACGTACTCGCATCTAGCTGCACACAAACTCATTAACTCCTGCAGACATGTACACACACTTAAGTACACATGCGCTCGCCAATACCACCACTTTATGATGCTTGCTCAGCAATGCACCCTGCTCCCTCATGGCTCGTAAATGCCAAGGCCCCTGGCATGTTTACAGGTGGCTGAGGAGTAAACAGCCCCAGAGAAGAGGATGAAGCCTGACAGGGAAGTGGAAGCCCAGAAAGAGGAAGGAACCCCCTGGCCAGTGGGATAATAACACAGGTACCCAGGGTCACAGGAGGGAGGCTGGAAGGGGAGGGGGAGGGGGCTCCCAGAGCTATGCTCACCACTGCTGGCCAGGATGGCGATGGCCAAGATCTTCTTCATACCCAGGCTGGACCTGAGAGAGGAAACCCGAGCCTGAGTCTGTGCCCTGCACCGTCCCACAGTTCCGGGCCTCAGCACAGGCATCTCCCGGGCTGCTCCTCAGTGCTCCAGTTGCTGGCACCCGGCTCTGTGATTAATGCTCCACTTGCCCGTCCTGGAGGAACACACCCCAGGGTGGGATAGCCAGAAGGCGCCAAGACCACCTTCCCTCCGCCCGTCAGTGGGAGGGACAGGGAGCTGCTGTCTCAGATCAGAGCCAGCCCTTCCCCTTCACACTCCAGGGAGTCCTGGGACCTGGAGTCACCTGACTCAACCTTGAAGTTGAGTCTTGAACCCAGAGCCAAGAGACCTGGGTTCCTGGATTCTAGTTCTTGCTCTGCTGCCAAATGAGTGACCATGGACATTAGCCTTTCTGGGCCTCAAGTGCTGCAGGAAGATTGACTCAATTTCCCCAAAGCCCTTCTGGGGCTGAAAACGCAGTGACATTTCTCAGTCCAGCAGTCAGAAACTCAGAGCTCTCCTTTCAGGAGAAATTAATTCTAGGAGCCAGCACAACCCTCCATCCCAGGCTCTCTCCATCCCGGGGTAACAGGCACCTACCTGGAGGGTCTCAATGGAGAAGAGGCCCTGAGGCCTGGGTCCCTCCACCCAGGAGGGTCCCTCCACCATCTAACCAGCACCTTCTTCCTGAACCCTTTGGGGCTGGCCTGAGCCCCATCTGCCATGTTCTGGGCTCTGGGGGGCCAGTGACATAGGTCTCGAAATCTTGATGTGCTCCGGAGGTTCTGGGGAGCAGGCCCCAGCTTCACACTGCCATGCACACTGGCAGGGTAGGGCTGGGGCAATGCCCCTGGGCAGGAGGCAGGTGACAGGTGCCCTAGAAAAAGCAGGCTCCGCCTCCTCCTTCCCACTGCCACAGCCCTGCCCACAGCTATCTGGTAAAGTTCCCACCTCCAGTGTGTGCTGGCTTGCCCAAAGGCGTCTCTATCTCCATCTGAAGATGCTAAAGAATAAGTTATTCAATGACGCTTGTCAAAGCACAGTAGGGTGGCATATTCAAGGGTGGGGCATCATGGTGGGTGTAGGGAGCACCAAAATGGGATCTCATGGTAAGGAGAAACTGGACTCAAGTCCAAATACATCAGCGAAAAGTGGAGTTTCTAACTAAGGATCAGGGTGGGGGTTGATGAATGGAAAATTACCAAGAAGAAACCCAAGGGATGAGGGGGTTCTTGCTAAACGGACTTAACAGGCTTATTGCTGAAGAGGCTGGAGTGATCAGACACCACCTGGGGGGGTGGAGGCTGGGCACCTGATCAGCCATGAAGGATGATCAAACAGATATAGAGGACAGAGGTTCCGGCTAAACCAACTCAGCAGCATCCTTGCTAAAACTGGATGGTGCAGAGACATGGAAGACATCAGGCCCAGTTGAAGAGAGAGTACAGAGGGGCTTGAGTCGAGTTTGGTCAAGGAGAAGACTTTTGTCAAAGAGGCCCATGTACTTAAGGTGTCTATCTGGAAGGGAGTTAGTACGGAATCTGTAGTGGGCTCCCCAGCTACATCTGGAAGGGGGCTCTACTCATCTGGAAGCAGGTCATTGTCCATGTCCACCCGGCTAAGACTAGAGGGGCCTGGGCACATACGTCTGGCAGGAAGTGCCCCAGCTCACATCTGGAAGGGCAATCCCGCTTGGCCTGACTGACCAGCTGAGGGCAGACCTCCTTTCTGTGGGGCTGCCCAGTGCATCCTGGCAGCACAGCAGTATCCTTGATCTCCATGTGCTGCCCTACCCTCACCCACCCTGGAGTTGTCATGACCAGAAATGTCCTTGGACATTTGAATGGGAGGCACCATTGCCTATGGTTGAGGGCCTGGTACACCTGAAAGTCAGCACAAATTGGTTCTTGTCTGAGAATGAGTTGTGCAAGGAAGGGAGCTGGAAGAAGAGAAGAAAGGGGGGTCCTGAGCTGCAGGAGTCCCCCCCCATCAGACTGAGGAGTCATGCTGATGAGGCTCCCATCCCTAGAGCCCCTAGTTCCTGGTGAAGACCTTTATGAGAATGGTCCTTCCCTGTTCTCTGT
Organism: Erethizon dorsatum; assembly: GCA_028451465.1. Taxonomy (NCBI): domain Eukaryota; kingdom Metazoa; phylum Chordata; class Mammalia; order Rodentia; family Erethizontidae; genus Erethizon; species Erethizon dorsatum. The sequence continues at coordinate 120,543,229 of CM051827.1, forward strand.
GTTCTCAGCTGTGGAATGAGTGTACAGGCCTCACAGAGCAAGGACCATCCTAGCAGATGTCAGGTATCCTGTGGCTGTGGGGCACGTGGCTGGTGCTTGGTTCTAGAGACCTGTTTGTTACAAAGTAGGGGCCTGCTCTCCAGTACTGAGGTGAATCGGGGGGTTGGGAGGGAGAGAAATTGACACTCCAAAAATCCTCTTATCTGTACATTGATCTTTCTGTCTTAGTAGCCCCCGACCTGCTGACAAGAGACAGAAACGAGCCTCCTGGAGCTTCCCTTCCTGCCCCAAGCTTTGCCAAATTCCTCGTCTAGTTGTCCCCAACCAATTGGCCCATCTCATGCAGCATTCATTCCCCCTCTCCCAGCCCCCACACTTCTTCTGCCCAGCTTCCTCTCTATGGCGCCAGGTCCCTCTCCTTCCCAGGAAGTTACCCTGGAAAAACCTCACCGCATCCAATCACACATCCTTAAGTGGGATGGTGTTAATTTGCACTTGCTTATGCATTCCTTTGCAGCTATCTGTGTGAGTTTTGGTTTGTGGATCTTGACACGTCCCTCAGACTGTGGCTCCTGGAGAGCTGAGGCCCTTATTTCCTTATTTCCTCCAAAAGCCCCAGGGCTCTCCATGCAACAAGACTGGGAGTGGTAAGACTGGTCCGTGCCATCACTTGTCTGCACAAGGCTGGGATTTTATTTTTGTTTGGATGATACCATCATGCTCTGAAGAAGGAAGAACCAAGGCCTGTCCAGACTGCACACAAAGATACGGCCTCCAATCTGTAGGTGACTGGGAGCCATAGAGATTTAGGTTAAGGAGGTGAAGCCAAGACCCCTGAGAGCCTGTCCACAGCTCTACTGCCACTTTCTCCCCTGGAATTCCCACTGCAGGCACTGACTGGGCAGGTCTTTAGAGAGGCCTGATCCTCCAGGAGAAGGATGAGCTCTTCCACTCCCTGCCCTCCCCCTACAGAGTACAATGTGCTCAGAAATGAAGTCAATAATAAACTGGTCAACCCAGAAATTCCACTTCTGAGAATATAAATCAAGATACAAACTTGAGTTTTTCCCAGGGACAGATGAAAAAGGATACTGACTGGCATAATTTTATGAAGGACCCCCAAATCAGAAGCAATTTAAATGAGGGGATTTATTAAGCAAATTATTAACCATCCATCTATAATCATATCCTCATAGAATATTTGATAATATTACAAAAACCTACACCTGTATATACAGGGTAATAGCAGTTGTTTTCAAACAGAGGGGATTGGCATGTACCTATAAACAAGGCATTTGGAAGGATATGTACAATGGATTAGTAAATGGTCATCTGTAGACAATAAAATGACTTGAGATTTTTATTTTCTTATTTTTAATTTTTGTATGAATATGAACATAAGGATATATCCAACAACTAAGATAAAATGGTCAATTTCCTTAAAACACAACTGGAAATAGCCTTATAGCTATAGAAGATAGAGTTTAAATGTGTCTGTCTTGTGGCGATCCTCCTGCCTCAGCCTCCAGAGTTTAAATAGTCTTACAGCTATAAAGTATGTAGTTTAAAACCGCCCCATGAACAAACTCCAGGTCCAGATGACTTTACTAGTGAATTCGACGAAATACTTAAGGAAGAAGTAATACTAATTGTATTAGTTAGGGATGCCATAGAAAATACCACAGCCTGGGGGCTTAAGCAGCTTGTCTTCTCTCAACCTCGAAGGTTAAAAGTCCAAGATCAAGGTGTTGGTGGGGCTGGTTTCATTCTGAGGCCTCTCTCTTCAGCTTGTGGTCTCTTTGGGCCTTGAAGTTGCACTCTTCTCATAAGTACATCAGTCATGTGCACTGTTAGGCTTCTATTTTCATGGAAAATTGAATGGATTAGCAGTCATTCTCATTTTAATATAATCACCTCTTTAGAGGTCCTATCCTAACACGGTCACATTCCAAGGCACTGGGTACTAGGACTTCAACACATGAAGTCTGACAGCACACAGTTTAGCTCATAGCATCAATTATACACAGATTCCTCCAGAAAGTTTAGGTGGAGGGAGTGCTTTCCATCTCTAGTAAGCCACCATTACTTTGACACCAATGCCAGATAAAGATGTTACAAGAAAATATATCTACAGACTAATATCCCTCATGAACATAGGTACAAAAATTCTTAAGGTTGACAAACAGAATCTAACAACATGTAAGCAGGAAAATATACCATGATTAATTTGAGTTTTGTTTTTGTTTTTGTTTTTTAGACAGGGTCTCACTATATAATCCAGGCTGGCCTTGAACTTGTGGCGATCCTCCTGCTCCAGCCTCCCAAATGCTGGGATTATAGGTTCAAGTTGAGTTTTTTCCCAGGGATAAAAGGATGATTTTACATTAAAAATCAGTCAATGTAATAACAATGTTAGCAGACAAAAAAAGAAAAAATACCATCTCCTCAATAAATGGAACAAAACAACACCAACCAACAAACACCATTTGATGAAATCCAACATTTATTTCTGATCAAAAGTTGTCCACAAACAGAAGGGAACTTCTTTCATTTAAAAGAGGGCATCTATAGTAAATCGACAGCTAACTTCATGCTTGATGGTGAAAAACTGAAAGCTTTCCCCTGAAGATTAGAAAGAAGACAATGATATCTGCCTCCTCTACTTCTATCCAACATTTTTACTGATGGCTTTAGTTAGTGAAATAGGTAAGAAAAGATATAAGACATGAAAAAAAAAAAGGCATTCAGATTGGAAAGAAAGAAGTAAGAGCATCTCTAGTGACAGAAACATAACAATCTACGTGGAAAATCTTGTAGGCTTTTTTTGCTCTCTGACCAACACCATCATGGGATAGTGTGTTCCCGGGAAGTGTTGGTCCCAGTTGGCTTTGCCCTATCACATCAGCATCCCCACCTGGCTGAAACTGACATCTGATGACACGAAGAAGCAAATTTACAAACTTGCCAATAAGGGCCTGACTCCTTCACAACTCAGTGTGATCCTGAGGAATTCAGATGTGTTGCACAAGTGTGTTTGGGCATCGGTGCTAAAAGCTGGAGAATGTATCAAGTCCCAAGGACTTGCTCTTGACCTTCCTAAGGATCATCGGGAAGAAAGCAGCTGTTGTTTACAAGCATCTTGAGAGGAAGAAGAAGGAAAAGGATGATAAATTCTGGCTGGCTCTGATAACCAAGTCTATTGACTGACTCAGTATTATGAGACCAAATGAGTCCCCACAACTGGAATATGACTCACCCAGTCTCTGCCCTGATTGCATACATTTGTCTCTGCACCCAAGCAATAAAGTCATTGTCTAATTAAAAAAAAAAAAAAAAAAGAAAATCCTGCAGAATCTATTAAAAAGCTACTGGAACTAATGATTTTAGCAAGACAATAAAATATAAGAGAAAAATACAAAACAGTAATAATTTTACTTCTACCTAGTAGCAATGAACAATTGGAAATTGAAATTTTAAAAACTCATGTGTGATAATATCCAAAAATATAAAATATTTTAGGGATAAAGTTGACAAAAATATGGAAGAGTTGTACACTCAACACTGTAAAACAATGCTCAGAGAAATCAAGGAAGACCAAAGTAAGCTGAGAGGTAGAACACGCTCATGAAATTGGGAGATTCAGAGTCCTTCGGTTAATTCCCTCATTCTCTCCATGGAGTCAAACACCCTCAATCACAACCCTAACAGACTTTTCTTGCAAAAATGGGTAAGCTGATCCTAAAATTCACATGGAAATTAAAAAGATGTAGGACAGCCAAGTCAACTCTGAAAAGAAAAATAAAGTTGCAGGACTTACACTACCTGATTTCAAGAATTGTAAAGTTACTGTATACAAGACAGTATAGAATTGGCATAAAGAGACAATTAGGTCAACAGAACAGAACCAGACCATAAATGGGTGAGAATTTTATTTTTATTTGTTATTTTAAAGAGAAAAAAAAGCAATAGAAATAATGATACAGTGTTTCAAAACAAGATAATAGGAAATTAACAATGGTTAATATATTGCGTACTGTTACCTTCAAAGGAGTTGCTCAGATTACAAGATTTAGGCATGCAAAATTGATCAAACAATATAAGCACAGACCGTTCTTTTTTTTTTTTTTTTTTGTGGGTACCGGGGGGTCGACCTCAGGACCTCGCGCGCCAGGAGGCGCCCGTGCCGCTGAGCAATATCACCGGCCCCTTTTTCATATGTGGGTTCCGGGAGTCGAACTCGGGCCCTCGCGCTTGCCGGGCAGGCGCTTAAGCCGCTGAGCCATCTCACCGGCCCCAGACCGTTCTTTTTAATGAACTAAAAGAAACTAGTAGTATAATTATCTTAGCTATCTTGTGTATAAATATATACATATATATTTTTTCCCCTTCCTTCTTTTCTCCTTTCTCCTATCCCAGTTCTTTCCTTTTGAGCGGTTTCTTTCCCTTTCACAATATCTATTGTAGATTTTGGACCTTATTTATTCATTCAGTTTCTTACACTAGGGAGACAGTATGGTGTTTGCACATGCAAGTCTGATTTACTTCACTTATGAGTGTGGTCTCTAGTTGCAACCATTTGCCTGTAAAAGCGTTGAGTTTATCCTTCTTTATAGCTCAGTAGTACTCCATTATATAAAAATGCCACATCTTTTTTATCCATTCCTTGGTCGATAGGCATTTGGGTTGTTTCTGAGATTTAGCTATTACAAATTGTACTGCTAAAAAAATGGGTGTGCATATATCGCTGTGGTATGATGTTTTTAATTCTTCTGGGAAAATACACAGAAGGGGAATAGCTGGGTGGAATAGGACCTCTAATCTTAGTTTTTTGCGGAATCTTCACACTGATTTCCACAGTGGTTGTACCAGTCTACACTCCCACCAACAGTGGAGAAGGGTTCCTTTTTCCCCACAGCCCTGCCAGCATTTGTTATTGGTTGATTTCTTGATAATAGCCATTCTTTCTGGGGTGAGATGGAATGTCAGTGTTGTTTTAATTTGCATTTCTCAAATGAGCATTTTTTCATATATTTGTTTGCTATTTGTATTTCTTCATCTGAGAAGTGTGTATTCATCTCAGATGCCCATTTTTGGATTGGGGGGCCTGATTTTTTTCAATTCTTTATATGTTCTAGATAAAAGTCCTTTGTATGAGGGACAGTTGGCTAAAATTTTTTCACACTTTGTGTTTTCTTTTCACTCTGTTGGTGATTTCTTTTGATGTGCAAAAACTTTTTAATAAGATGAGATCCCAGTTGTCGATTCTTTGAAATACTTCCTGTGTAGTTTGGGTTTTGTTTAAGAAATCTCTGCCTACCCCTATGTCTTCAAGATTTCTACCTACTTTGTCTTCCAGTAGATTTAGTGTTTCTGTTTTAATATTTAGATCTTTGATCCATTTTGACTTTAATTTAGTCAATAGGTGATAGACATGGGTCTAGTTTTAGCCTTTGGCATGTGGAAAGCCAGTTTTTCCAGCACCAAATGGTGCTTATTAAAGAGGCTGTCTTTCTTCCAGTGAACATGTTTGGACCCTTTGTCAAAGATAAGGTGGCTGAGTGTGTCTGTAGTTGTGTCTCCATCTTCTAATCTGTTCCGCTGATTCTCAGGTCTGTATTTTTGCCAGTACCATGCTGATTTTATCACAGTAGCTTTGTAGTATAATTTCAAGTCAGGGATTGTGATGTCCCCTGCCTTGCCTTTGTTGCCCAGGATTGCCTTTGCTATTCCATGTCTCTTCTGGTTCCAAATGAATTTTAGGAATGTTTTCTCTAGGTCTGTGAGGTATGCTAGTGGTATTTTGATTGGGATTGCATTAAATCTGCATAACAGTTTTGGGAGTATGGCCATTTTCACAATGGTGGTTCTTCCTACCCATGAGCAAGGGATATATTTCCATTTGCTGATATCCTCTTTGATCTCTTTTTTCAGAGTACTGTAATTTTCAATGTATAGATCTTTTACTTCCTTTGTTAGATTGATTCCTAAGTATTTCATTTTTTTGGATGCTATTGTGAAGGATATAGTTTCCCTAATTTCTCTCTTGGTGAGTTTGTTGTTTGTATACAGGAATGCTATTGATTTTTTAGTGTTGACTTCATATCCAGCTATGCTACTGAATTTGCTTATTAAATCTAGAAGTCTTTTGGTGGAGTTTTTGGGATCTTCTATGTAGAGTATCATGTCATCTGCAAATAATGATAATTTAACTTTTTCCTTTCCTGTCCTTTATTCCTTTTATTTCTCTCTCTCTTGTCTAATTGCTCTGGCTAATATTTCCAGAACTATATTGAATAGGAGTGATGATAGTGGATATCCTTGTCTTGTTCCTGATTTTAGATTGAAAGTTTTCAGTTTTTGTCCATTTAGTATGATGTTGGCTGTTGGTTTGTCATAGATGGCTTTTATCAGATTGAAGCAAAAACCATCTATTCTGAGTTTCTGTAGGGTTTTTATCATGAATGAGCGTTGGACTTCATCAAAAGCTTTTTCTGCATCTATTGAGATGATCATGTGATTTTTGTCTTTGGCTCTGTTGATATGGTGTATTATGTTTATTGATTTGTGTTTGTTGAACCATCCCCACATTCCTGGGATGAATACTACTTGGTCATGGTGTATAATCTTCTTGATGATTTGCTGCATTCTGTTTGCTACTATTTTTATTGAGGACTTTTGCATCTATGTTCATTAGGGAGATTGGCCTGTAGTTCTCCTTTTTGGTTGGGCATTTCTTTGGTTTTGGTATCAGGGTGATACCTGTCTCCAGGAATGAGTTAGGGAAATTTGCTTCCCTTTCAATTTCATTATGAATTTGAGGAGTATTGGCATTAAATCTTCTCTAAATTTCTTGTAGAATTCAGCCATGAATCCATCAGGACCTGGGCTTTTCTTTGTTGGTAAGTTTTTAATTACGTTTTCAATTCTATTAGCTGATATTCGGTTATTCGGAATTTTTATATCTTCTTGATTTAGCTTTGGTAATTCATACGTTTCTAGGAATCTGTCCATTTCTTCTGTGTTTTCCATCCTAGGTGAGTGAAGGTTTTTGAAGCAAGTATTGATGATTTTCTGAATTTCCACATGATCTGTAGTAATTTTACCCTTTTCATTCCTTATTGCACGAATTTCAGTTTTTTCTTTCCTTTTTTTGATAAGGTTGGTTGGGGCTTATCAATTTTATTTATTCCTTCAAAGAACCAACTCTTTGATTCATTAATTTCTTTGTATTGTTTTCTTAGTCTCAATTGTGTTAATTGCTGCTCTGATCCTTATTATTTCCTCCCTTGTGTGGGCTTTGGGCTTGACTTGCTCTTCTTTTTCTAGAAGCTTGAGGTGCAGCATTAGGTTGTTTATTTGTGCTTGTTCTGTTTTCCTGATGTGAGAATTCACCACTATAAATTTCCCCCTTAAGACTATTTTCATTGCATCCCACAGGTTCTGCTAAGTTGTATTTGCATTTTCATTTGATTGTAGATATTGTTTAATTTCTTCTTTAATTTCATCTGTGACCCGTTGATTGTTCAGGAGGGTGTTATTTAATTTCCATGTGTTTATGGAGTTTTTGTGGTTTCTTTTGTCATTAATTTCCAATTTCATTGCACTATGGTCAGATAATATGCATGGGATAATTTCAATTCCTTTGCATTTACTTAAGCATGTTCTATGGGCTGGTATATGGTCTATTTTAGAGAACATCCCATGTGCAGATGAGAAGAATGCGTATTCTGTTGTTTGGTGGAACACTCTGTAAATGTCTACTAAGTCCATTTGTTCACAGGTTTGGTTGAGTTCTGTTATTTCTTTGCTGATTTTTTTTGTCTAGTTGATCTATCTCTTTTTGACAATGGGGTATTAAGGTCCCCCATTACAATTGTGTTATTGCTTATTTGATTTTTCATGTCTATTAATATTTGTCTTATATAGTTGGGTGCTCCCGTATTTGGTGCATATATATTTATGATTGTTATCTCTTCCTCTTGAATTTTTCCCCTAACAAGTATGTAGTGACCTTCTTTCTCTCTTTTGATCATTCTTGGATTAAAGTTCACATTGTCTGCAAACAGAGTAGCTACCCCTGCTTTTTTTCTGGGTTCCTGTTGCATGGAAGATTGTTTTCCATTCTTTGTCAGTCTATGAATTTCTTTTTGAGTTAAATGTGTTTCCTGGGTCGGGGATATAGCTTAGTGGCACAGCACTTGCCTGGCAAAAGTGAGGTTGTGAGTTCGATTCCCAGTACTGAAAATAAATAAATAAATAAATAAATAAATAAATAAATGTGTTTCTTGTATACAGCATATTGTTGGATTTTGTTTCTTGATCCATTATGCCAGTCTGTTTCTTTTGATTGGTGAATTAAGGCTATTTATATTGATGGTTATAACTGGTATGTATTGGCTTATCTTAATCATGTTATTTTCCTGTTGTTGGTTCCCTATTTTTCTCCTCTGTTTAATTGCTTGCCCTGCTAGGTGGTTTCTTTCTGTTGTTCTTGGAATTGTGGTCATTTTTATCTCTGTCTAGAATATCTGTCAGTACCCTTTGTAGTGTTGGTTTGGTGGTCATGAATTTCTTCAGTTGTTCTTTGTCATGGAAGTATACCATTTCTCCATTAATTTTTTGTTTTTTTGGTGGGTACCAGGGGTCGACCTCAGGACCTCACATGCCAGCAGGTGCCCATGCCGCTGAGTGATATCACCGGCCCTTTTTTCATATGTGGGTTCTGGGAGTCGAACTTGGGCCCTTGCGCTTGCTAGGTAGGCGCTTATGCCACTGAGCCATCTCACCGGCCCTCTCCATTAATTTTGAAAGATAGTTTTGCAGAGTACATCAATCTTGGTTGGAAGTTGTTTTTTTTCAGGACTTGAAATACTTCACTCCAAGCTCTTCTTGACTTGAGGGTTTGTGTTCAGAAGTCTGATGGGCCATGATTCTGATGGGCTTTCCTTTATAGGTGATTTGTTTCTTTTCTCTAACAGCTATTAATATTCTATCCTTGTGCTGAATTTCTGGGATCTTGACTATGATATGTCTGGGTGTAGATTTATTTTGGTTGTGGCTAATTGGAGTGCTATATGCCTCACTTATCTGTATGTCAGATTCTTTTTCCATGCTTGGGAAATTCTCTGCTATTACTTCTGCAAATAGCTTTTTTTATGTCATTTGTGTTGACTCCTACTTTTTCAGTGACACCAATTATTCTTATATTATTTTTCTTTGCACCATCTTGCAGCTGTTGAATTATTTCTTGATCTTTTGTTATTTTCAAGAGTCTTTTCCTTTCTTGATCACTAACCGCAATCCTATCTTCAACATCTGAAAGTCTGTCTTCAGTTTCATTCAAGCAGTTTTGCTAGCTCTCAATGGAATTTCTAATTTCCTGGATATCTGTTTGAATCCATTCCATGCATTCTATCTCTTTCCTATATTGATTGTGCACAGTTTCCATCCTTTTCCTATCATCATGTATTTTTTAATCTATCTCTACTGTAGAGTTGCGGAGCAATTCCTTTATGAATGTTGACATTTCTTTTTTTGCCTGAGAGATTATTTCTGATCTGATTTCTTCTATAGCCTCATGGATTTGTTTCTTTACTTCGGTTGCTATCATTTCAGAAATTTCAGGTGTGCGTCTTCCATTTTCCTCTATCTTGTTGTCTCCTGGACTTGTTCTGGGTGGGCTGGAGGTCTGAGATTGCATCTTGCCTCTGCGTCTTGTCATTTTCTATTTCAAAAATTTTCATTTTGTTTTCTGTGTTGATCCTTGTAAGTTTTTGTAGTAGGTAGCTATATCACTAGAATTGAGACCTCTGTAGGAAAAGTCTGTTCCTCAGGGATGTCTTCTGTGTGTAGGAGGTTCTTGGCTTGTATCTGTTCCAAGATCCTACCTTCCCAGTTAATTAAGAGTGAGATGTTGGTATCTGTTTGGCTCAGTCCCCAGTTCTTTGGTGCTGGGCTGTGATGAAGTTATTACCCCAGAGCTTCCCAGTATTGTTACAAAAGGGAGAACAACTGATTACCACAGATATGACATCCTGGCTAGAGTAGTATGGTTAATAACAACAATAGCATCAAGCACAATTTAGAAACTGACAAACTGTGGTAGCTATTAATTTTGTACCTTAAACCATAGGAACAATATCTACAATTATATAACAGAACCGATTGTAAATTGGGAGCTTGTATTCAAAGTGTTTCCCCTTGGTAGAGTGGTTTTACCCTGTGGTGGGGAGATTTAAGAATAGTGGATAAAACAAAGATAACTGAAAATAAGGTAGAAACAAGGCTGGAGGCCAAAGGATGATCATGAAAACTTTGGGAAGCTAGAGGAGCGGGCAGAGGAGAAAGAATAAGGGAGTAAGCAAGGGGTTTTCTGAACTTGGTTTCTGGGTTTGGGGGATGGGATTAGTTTTCTGTGGCTGGAGCTCTTCCCAGCCATTTAGAAAAGAGAAAACGACAACAACAACAGCAGCAACAACAGAGAATGGGGTGGCCCCACGCACCTGCTTCTACTCCTTATGTCTTTGTCCCCAAGCACAATGCTGTTCATCTAACTTACCACCTGTTGGCTTGTATTGTTATTGCTGCTTTGGACTTTTCACACCACTGGGCTCGCCTGTTCATCCTGTGCGCCTCAGTTGGTGCCCTACCGTGTCGCTGGCGTTTCCTCTGGTCTCTGGGCCTTCCGGAGCAGTTCACCTCAGTCCAGGGTTCCTGCGGTGGTGGAGATGGCGATGCGCGGGGCCTCTCTCCTCCTCCTTGTTTACCTGGGTTCCCGCGGCAACGGAGATAGCGATGGGCGGGGCCTCTCTCCTACACTTCATTTACCTGGGTTCCATCGGAGGCGGAGCTGGCCATCGGAAATTTTATTTTTGACAAGGTTGCAAGAGCAAGTCCTTAGAGATAGAACAGTTTTTTCAACAATAGTGCCAGACGGACTGGCTACCATTATGAAGGCAGGGAAGAAGGAAGAGAGGAAGGCAAGAAATGAAGGAAGGAGGAAGGGTGAGAAAGGAAGTGAAACAATGATTTCAATCCATACATCTCACTATATACCAAATTTAAGATTTGGATCATAGTTCAACAAGCATGTTAAGACAATTTAAACAGGAGAAAATGGTCTTTTTAACAAAATGCCTGAGATAGCTATATACTCACATGCAAAAAAATGAAGCAGAAATCCTTCCTTACACCAGACACAAAAATTAACTCAAAATCTACCAGAGACCTAAAGGCAAACTATGAAACTCTCAGATGGAAACATACAAGTAAATCTTTGTGATGCTGTATTAAGCAATGATTTCCTAGATAGTATACCAAAAGCACAATGAATGAAAGAAATAATTTGAACTTCATCAAAATTAAAAACTTTTATGCTACAAAAAGTTAACCCACAGAATGGGAGAAAATAACGTGCTTGATAAGGAATGTGTATCCAGAATATATAAAGAACTGCACAACACAATAGTAAAAAGATAACAACCCCATTTTAAAATGGCAAAGGATTTCAACTGACATTTCTCCAAAGAAGGTAAGATAATGACCAATAAGCACGTGGCATGATGCTTAACGTCACTAGACATTAGGGAAACACGAATCAAAACTACAGTGTGATACCATGTCACACCCACTAAGATGACTACAATAAAAAAGATAAACAAGTGCTGGTGAGAATGTGAAGGACTTGGAGCCTTTACTCATACCGGTGGGAGTGTAGGATAGCACAGATGCTTTGGAAAATAGTCTGGCAGTTCCTCCAAGTTAATACTTTGGAGTTTTCATGTGAATCGGCAGTCTCATTCCTGGGCATACTCCCAAGAGAAATGATAAAATATATCCGCAATGTTCATAGCAGCATTACTCATTTTATAAAATGAGGGAAAACTGAATGTCCATCGAGTGGTAAATGGATATATAAAATGTGGACTATCTATACAATGGGATATTATTCAACTGTTAAAAGGAATACAGTATATGCCATAAGATGGACGAAACATTATGTCAAGGGAAAGAAGCTAGCCACCAAAGGCCATATACTGTATGATTTCATTTACATGAAATTTTTGGAATAGGCAAATCTATAAGAGACAGAAAGATTACTGACTGAGGGGACAGAAAGTATAGTGAAGGGGATTAGGAAGTGATTGTTGATATGTAGGAAGTCTCTGTCTCTCTGCCCTTCTCTGTCTCTGTCTGTCTTTGTCTCTCTCTCTCTCTCTCTCTCTCTCTGTCTCTCTCTCACACTAGGAATTGAATCCAGTGTCTCACTCATGCTAGGCAAGTACTTTACCACTGGGCCACTGGGACTCATCCCCAGCCCTTTTAAAATTTTGAGACAGGGTCTCACTAAGTTGCCCAGTCTGGCCTAGAACTGAGCCAAAGACCACTACATGGTAAGAAGATGAACTTCTGGTCCCTCAGCCTGCTAGTTATTAAAAGCATGATTTTTGTATTCTTTTGAGGCAGTCAAAGACTCAAAAGCTGCTTTTGCTAAAAGTAAAACAACCAACCAAATAAAAAACCCACACAAAAGACTGTGACTCTTCCCTTGGCCCTACAGATGCACCATAGATAACTAAAAGCAGAACAAAACTTGACTTTCATTTCATGTCTTTCTCCTTTATTACCTTAAAATTTGGGGTCAGATCAGCTGTGCATATAGGCATGTTAATCATTTAGGAAACGTCTGTCTAAAAGCTGGCCGTACAAGGTTGATTAACCCTAAATTTACATACTCTATCTCACCTCCCTTCAAAACTGAGGACACCAAGATAAGAGATTTACAGGGGCATTCAACTACCACTGGGTGCTCAGAAATCTCCAGTCATTGTCCCTAAACTGTGGTCACCTTGGATTCCAACAGAGTCTCTGGAAAACAGAGACAGCTTCAAGCAGAAACAGTTGTCTCATGGAGACTCGCCCCCTTCAGCAATACGGATTTCTCTAGAGCCATCTTACCAAACCAGAACCAAGATGATCATCAACCAGCCCCTGGTCCACCTCAGGCTCTTTATAAGAACTGGCCCATCTGATCCTCTCCATTGGAGCTGTGCCCCCTCTGGCTCTCAAGCTGAATTCGCTTTTCTCTTACTTTGTAACTCTTGAGTTATGTATCTGCCTAATCTCTCACTGACTCATTTTCAGCAACAGCTATCAAGGACCTGTCCAGGCTAAGTTGAAGTTGCCCTATCTTCTTTAGAAGGACCTCTTCTGATCTCTCTGGTGACAGAACTTGCAATCCTCCTGCCTTAGCCTGGTTGGCTTTCTTTTTAGGGTATCAGCAATGTTCTAAAATTAGATCAGGGTGATGGTTACATAAAGGTGAATATACAAAATCAGAATTATACACTTGAATGAGTGGTTTGATATATGCATTAACTCAGTGAAGCTGTCTTACATGGATCATATTATTCAACCTTTTATAAAAAGGAATTTTTGAGAAATCTTACAACATGGAAGGACCTTAAGGACATTATGGTTATGATGAAATAAGTGAAATGAGTAAATCATAAAGAGACAAATACTTTGATCCCACTTACAGGAAGAACCTAGAGTAGTCAAATTCATAGAAACAAAAAATAAAATTGTGGTTTTCAGGGGCTCAGAATGGGGCATAGGAACTCATTGTTTACTGGGTACAGAATTTCAGTTTTGCAAGATAAAAAGAATTCTGTGAGTGGATGAGTCTCAAAATAATTATGCAGAGTGAAACTAGGCAAAACATGTAAATATTGTGTTATTCTACCTACATAAAATTCTAGAAAATACAAATTGATCTATCATGACAGAAAGCAAATTAGTAGTTTTCTAGGAGCCAAGTTGGGAGCAAGGAAACATTTGGGGGCAGTGGGTACATTCATTATCTTTAGGGTGATGACCAGTTCACTGATGTATATACAAATGTCAAAAATTCATCTAAATTGTACATTTCAAAGATAATCATCTTGTGGTATCCGAGGAAGGGGTATTCTAAGACATCCACCTTGGATACCAAAAATCTGGGGATGGTCCACTCTTATCAACAGAATGGCATAGAATTTGTATATCCTTCCATGGGATTTCTTGGAAGTGTGCTCTTTGTGTCCCATAAGCTGACAGTAATAACACCACCAGCCACCATCCCTGGGAGTTTACTCTATACAGGGTGCACTGCTTAGAACTATGCATGCCCTGTGTCTTGGAATTCTCATAACAACCCTACTAGCTCTATATTAATAATTTTCCTCCACCCCAATTATCAGAGGGGGGTCAGGATTGGTGGTAGATCAGTCTGACCCTGGATCTCCTGTTGATGCCAGGCTTGGCTGCCTTCCAGTCTGGTACAGCCTTAAAAAGGCAGCAGGGACTGGGTCAGGCCTGAAAACAAGCAAGAACTGTCTAGCAACAACCATATCTGGAAGCTCCTGGTCATGGTGAGTTCAAATGATTTTGCAAGACCTTTCTTGGGTCACCCTGAATGAACTGAGAGGCCACAGTGGAAATTCCCCATAGCAGTGGCCAACTGTCATTTAGAAACAAGGATGTCTGAGCCAGGGCTGCAGGGAGAGGTCAGCTTGCCCAGCCCCTTCCAGCAGTCAGAACCCTAGGCTTTCCATCTGGAAGGAGTCACCAGGTGTCATGCATTCATTGACCACCTAGTGTGTGCCAATTATTCTACATGTAATCATGACCATGGGTCTACTTTTCAGATGGGAAACTCAACACTCTGAGAGACGAAGCAATATGACCAAGGTGACACCATTACTAAGCTGGAATTCGAAGCCAGAGCAGTGTGGTATGAGAGCAACCACTTTATTTCTACTATATGACCTCAGTTGTTCATAATCTAAGCTGTCCTATCATCCAGAAGGCTCTCTGAGGTGCTTTTAGCTGAGGTTTGAGCCCACTGTTTTTTAATTAACATCATCATCTTTGTTATCATTCAGATGTGCTGAAGTATAGCATATATACAGGGAAATGCACAAACCATAAGCAAACAGCTGGATGCATTTGCAGGACATGAACACATCCATGTAACCATGGGACAGAACAGCTGCACCTCCTGAGGCCCCCCAGTGACTTGCAATCACCACGCACATCCATGGGTGACCACTGTTCTGACTTGTGCAAGCACAGTTAGCTGGGCTATTTGAGAACATCATCAAGATGGAATCTTTCTTACAGTCATTCTCTTTCATATCCTTATGCTTATGAGGTTCAGGTGTCCAAGCTCTTTGCTTCCACCTCTGTCTAGGTGGGAGGATGGGAAGTAGGTATGGGGGAGCTCTTGCATGCAGTGATTCATCTGTGATGTGGGAATTAGGGCAGTGCCCACTTAGTTCACACATGTGCAAAGCATGTAAGACCTTTGCCTCACACGTGCTGACCTCAACTCTACCAGATATGTGCTGTGGGACCCCACACAAGTTTGTAACCTCTCTGAGCCTCAGTTTACCCATCTGTAAAATGGGAATAGCATTCTCTCCTTGCTGTTGTGGTTGTGAAAATTAAATGAGATAATACCCAGTGCCTGACACACAGGAAGGCCCAGGCAATGGTAACTACTATTGATAGAATTTTCTCTTCAGCATCTAAATTCTCTCCTGCTGCCTTCCACCCCCCCAACCTGGAAAGCATGCTGGATTGAGGCTGAACAACATCTGCAAGGTGTTTTCCAGCAGTGAGCAGGGAAGTAAAACCATAGACTTGCTGACAAGTCTCAAGAAATGCTCCAACTTAAAGGCACTTGGATACTGCAGCTGGAGCAAAAGGCTGGAGTGTGTGTAGGGGGCGTGGGTGAGAAATCTAAATCCACACTGACTTCTGCAGAATGGAAAAGGCTTAAAACCTTTGTACCTTCTGACCCAGCAACTTCACTTCTGGAAATCTATCCTAAAGAAACCATCAATAATAGCAAAAGGCCCAGAAATGGCCTAGAGGATAGAATTAGTAGATAAAGATGTTGAAAGACATAATGATATCTAGTATGTTTAAGAAGATAAAGGAAAGCTTGAGCATGTTGAAAAGGATAGAAGATATAAAAAAAGACTCAGATTAAATGTATGGAGAGAAGAAAAACACCCTGAGATGAAATATAAAGTGGGATCAGCAGCAGATTAGACAGTGCAGAAGAAAAGGTTAGCTATTTATTCTGTTTATGAGTAGCAATGGTGGGGGTAGTGAGGATCCTGCCGATGAAAGGAATAACCCCAGATAACATTTATTGATCTCTGGCTGTGGACCAAGTCCTGTTTACATATGCATTAGTCCATTTTCTATTACTATAATAAAATACCTAAGATTGGATACTTTTGAAAGAAAAGGGGCTTTAGAGGCTGGAAGTCCAAGATTGGATGGCCCCATGGATTCTCCTCTCGTGAGGTCTCCATGGCAATGGCATCATGGCACATATGAGAAGGGGAGATCGCATGGTAAAGGAGGAAGCCACAAGGAGCGGGAAAGGGTCTGTCTCTTAGAGCTCCACACTGAGGACCAGGCTCCCAAAACGGGAGCCCTTGGAAGACACATTCATCCATTTCCAAACCATTGCTGACATCTGCTCCCCTGATCCATAAAGTCACGCCATGCTCAGCCCTGTCTTACACATGAGCAAGCAGCAGAGACAGAGCTAAGTCTTTTGCTCCAGGTTGAACACTTGGAACATTGGAGGGACCAGACAGGCAGTCTGGGTTTGAATCCTACTTCCCCAGTCCTCCGAACCTCCATATAATACTACAGTGCAGCATCCTGTTGGTGTAACAGCATCTGTCCCTGAAGGAGGCTAGATGAGCAGGCTTTGTGTACATTATCTCCAAACCTCTCAGCAGAGAATGGGACAGGGGTAGGGAGTGGGTGGCTTCATTTTGCAGAGGAAACCAAGGCTCGTAGAGGTGAAGTGATTTTCCCAGGGTCCCATAGCTGGTAAGAAAGGTGCCAGAATTTGAACCAGGTCTCTCTGATTCCTGCTAGATATGCCCTGGGCCTGTTACAGGTGTCTGGAACAACTGTGTAGCCGGAATTTTTTTATTTTATTTTATTTTATTTTTTTGTGGGTACTGGGGGGTCGACCTCAGGACCTTGCGCGCCAGGAGGCGCCCGTGCTGCTGAGCAATATTACCGGCCCCTTTTTCGTATGTGGGTTCCGGGAGTCAAACTCGGGCCCTCCCGCTTGCCGGGCAGGCGCTTAAGCCACTGAGCCATCTCACCGGCCCCTGTAGCCAGAATTTTTAAGGTCTTTTTGCAGCATCAAAACATCCTTCTCTCCCACTAGGAAGAACTTTCTGGAATCAACAAAGAGCTTGTGGTTCTGCCTATTTTTGCTCTCGCCCAATGCATACAAAGTAGGGGGAGGTAGCCACATAATGCATCAAGATCCCAGACTAGAAGATCATTTTTAGCTGGGTGTGGTGCTGCATGTCTGTAATTTGGTAGGGCTGAGGCAGGAGGATTGCAAATGTGATGCCAACCTGGACTATATAGACCCTGTCTCAAAACAAACAAACAAAAAAGATGGTTTTTAGGGTAAAACACTGTTTGGCCCAGTATAAGAGGATGACTGTAGGCCATACTGGGGGAAATGTAACAAAGAAAATATCAGATGGGAAGAAACTTCTGAGGCAATAGACATTGTACGGCCTGATAGTGGTGATGGATTTATTTATACATTTATTCTCAAATTCATTGAGTTGTGTACATTAAATGCATACCCACATACCTCCATAAAGTATTTTTTTAAGAAAAACAATATTCCAGGGCCGGTGAGATGGCTCAGTGGCTTAAGCGCCTGCCCGGCAAGCGCGAGGGCCCGAGTTCGACTCCCGGATCCCACATACGAAAAAGGGGCCGGTGATATCGCTCAGCGGCACGGGTACCTCCTGGCGCGCAAGGTCCTGAGGTCGACCCCCCGGTACCCACAAAAAAAAAAAAAAAAAAGAAAAACAATATTCCAAAGACATCTACTTTGCCTCCTGTTCAATTATTTATTTTGTGTGCCGATTATCTTGTCGCATATGAGGTGGTCAGCTGGTTGACTGAGTCAAGGAACAAAGGCAAAAGGATTTTAGAGAGAGAGCGAGAAAATCAAAGACAATAAACCTCCCAACAGTGACAGTTTTTGGGGTGAGCTGTTTAGTCAGAAGCAATGAGGTCAGTCTGGAAATTGTGTCCTTGAAGAGCCACTGACAAACATCAAAGTGCCCCCTTCTGCTGTCTGTGAACAAGGGCCCAGGGAGTCCTCTAGCCTGGCGTCTCTATGCCACGCTTGTCAAGTGTGTCCTGCCAGCCGCACCTCCACCCTTGGGCCCTCACCATAGGATTCTCACACGTAATCTAGGGCAGACTTTCCACAGGCTCAGTGCCAACACACGTCACTTGTGTGTGTGCACTGGCTCAGCAAGTATGAGTGAGGACACCATTCTGCCTGTGAACTGAGGCGTCTCCTCTGCCACTGCACTAGGATGGTAAAAAACAGGAAATAACCCACATGTCCATCAATAAGGGATTCATTCAATAAACAGTATAGCTGTATAGTGGAGGCTGCCTTTGAAAATGTTACTGCAAAAGAATGAAAATAGGTTCAGCTTTTGTCAGTAAATGAAAAAAGTCTGCGTGTGTGTGTGTGTACTCGCGGGCGAGTACAGAGAGCGAATAGATAGGTAGGTAGATGGATGGATAGACAATAAGACCAGAAGGACATACATCAAGATGTTAATGGTGTTTAACAGAGTCACAAGTGATTCTGAATTTCTTGTTGCTTCTGTTTTCCAAATCTTCTACACTGGATATGTGTTTCTTTTGTCAATAAGGGAAAAGAAACCCCAGATATTTCCTAGTCCCAGAAAAGAGGAAGTAGAAGCCTTGTTAGTCACTTCTGCTGGAGCGGGGTGGGGGAGGAGTAGGCTGGGGAGGGAAGTAGGCTGGGGGTCTCATATAAGGGGCTGCCGAGGTGGAAGGGCACCTCCAGGGCTGCCTGCGTTGCTCGAGCTGGCATCATGGAACTTGTCCTGCTGTGTGGGCTACTGGTGATGGCTGGTGAGTGGGGACAGGACATATGGCTGGCAAGGAAGGAGGGATGAGGGCAGGCCCTATACCAGTGGTGGTGAACCTATGGCATGCGTGTTGCAGCAGGCTGTTTGTTAGCATTGAAACCTCAAAAAGTTTCACCATCATTGCTCTCCTCCCGAGACCCCTAGTGCCCCAGTCCCTAACCCTTCTGTACCCTGCAAAGAGCCATCCCTGACTACCAGCACCTGGGAAAGCAGCTTCAGCCCGGAGAGGTGTGGGCAGCCAAGCTGTGTAGTGTGCCAAACCCGGGGCGATTGTGCTACGGAAATGGATCCCCGTGTCCCCGGCTTTGATGGAATAATAGCAATCTTTAGAGTGCTTTGAAGTTGATTATCATTGAACCTCGGAAGGGGGTTCCCTTCACCTGTGGCAAGAAGGGGAGCTGGGGAGCAGTTTCTATTCAGTATTTAGCAGATCAAATGTAAAAATGTGGCTGCTAGCAAATTGGCCTTCTGTTTCTTGATCCATCTCAAATTATGTGATTTTAGAAAGGTCTTGTATTTTTTAAAAGTGATTTTACACTGTCGTGGGAACTCCCAAATTGTTCAAACTCCTCCGAGGTTAAAGTGAAAACCATTAGGAAATTTGCAACCAAGCTCCGTAAATTCATTTCTCAGACATAAAGATCCATTAGAGTAGGTGGGCATGGTAGCACATGCCTGCAATCCTAGCACTTGGGAAGCTGAGGCAGAAGGATCTCAAGTTCATGTACTGCCTAAGAAACTTAGGAGACCGTCTTAGAATAAAAAATAAAAAGGGCTAGGGATATAGATCAGTAGTAGAGCGCCCTTGGATTCGATCCCCATTATTGGGGTGGAGGGAGAAGAGCCAATATAGTTGAGAGATAAAATTCATAGATGAATCTATTTCCTGGCAGCATTACCTTGGCCAAGCCGCCCAACCTCTCTATATCTTCATCTGCAAAACAGGTACCATAGCATCCTCTTCACAGGGCTGTTAGGGGGACTTAGTGAGAAAATAGATACCAAGCGTTGAGCAAGTGCAAGTGGGAGTAAGTAATTAATAGCGTAACACATGGCACGTGCACAAAGATAGTAGTGATACCACCTGATGCCACTCCGCCCCAGGCTACCAAGACAGGAGTTGCTGACAGGGCAAGCCAGGTCCCCAAAGCCCCCATAAGCATAGCATGAGCTCCATTTCTCAGGCTGAGTTGTCCTCACCATAAAATTATGAGAAATGAGGACTCCCCCCACCCCCACCAAGCATTTGGTATCAAAGCCGAACACGTCGCTTGCTTGGCAGGGGAGAGCTGAGCCATTCCAGTAAGGAAAGAGGTTAATGTATCTTTGTGAGTCCAAATTAGAAGGGCTAGTTTGGGGGAAGAAAAGAAAAGTGGGCAGAGCAACATCGAGAAAGGCAAGATTCTGAATTCAGGTCTTTGGTTGGTCCACAAGATGGGTTCTAACCCTCTTTGTCTTGGGGTTCCTTATCACGCGATCCAGGAATCCAGGAATTGCAGCCGGGAATCCCAGATGATTCCAGAGAGTCTGAGGTCATTCCTCAGCACAGTTAGAGCTTAGCAAGATTTCTCTTCAATATCCCATTCAGCTAGAGCCAAGGTGTCAAACAGGAGTGGCAGTGTAGATGCCCACACAGTGAGAACACGACAGGCCAGCCACTTCCAGTTGCAGCCTAAGGCCACCTGCTTGATCTCACCCTTTGTCCACAGCATGAGGCCTTCCCTGCCCCTCTTCCTGCCTTAACCTCCCCCATGTGGGGCTCACTCCCTGTTCACTGTTTACTCTGTTTGCCTCTGGAGTTTCACTGTAACCTCATTTACCCAAGGGTCATGGGGAGGACCATAAACTAGGGTCACCCAAAAGGGACTGCCTGGTCCCATCTCCCTGTGACTGAGCTGCATCTGCGCCTGTGTGCTCCCTGTGTTCTTGAAGAATCTCTCCGAGTGGCACACTTCGGTCCTCTTGTCTGTTTCCTCCCAGCTTTTCCCTGAATTCACTGACTTAATGTATTTTATTTCTCCTCACTCAACATAATGTATTCCTCTACCCCAATAACAGAGATTCCCCTTATGATTGATTCTAGCCAGCAGCTATTATGCCTGAAATGAAAATCATTGATTTCTAGATCACACTGCCTCTCAGGAGAGCCGCTCAGGAGAGCTCTTAATGCTCAGATTTCTCTAGGGGCTGCAGGGAGGGGTGCAGGAAGAAAAGCGAGTTGGGGTTCTTCTTCCTATTGTGAGTGGGAAGTCAGTGATCGGACACAGAATGGAACCAGACGGCCTTGGGTTCAATTCCAGCTGCATTTACTATTCACCATGACCTTGAGCAAGTTACTGAGCCTGACTCCGCTCATCAGTAAAATAGGAATTAAAAGCTGGGCATGGTGGTGCATGCCTGTAATCTCAGCCACTAGAGAGGCTGAGGCAGGAAGATCTCATGTTCAAGGCCAACCTGGGCAACTTAGGGAGGCTCTCTTTCAACATAAATAAATATAAATAAATAAACAAACAAATAAATAAAAAGGGCTGGGGAGGGATGTAGGTCAGTGGTAAAGCACCCCTGAGTCTTATTCCTTGAACCAAAAAGTTAAATGGGATCCTCCTCTCCTAAAAAGTATTTATTATACCAGTATTAATTTTAACCAATGCATCATAATTATATAAGATGACAACATAGGAAGAAACTGGATGAGGGGCACATGGAAGCCTTTGTACCATCTTTGCCATTTAAATCACAACTATTCCAAAACAAAAAATTTATTTATTAAAAATAATATTTATCTCCTGGGGTGGAGTCAATAAATTAATACACAAAGAAATGTATAGTAAGCACTCAGTCCGTCATTATATATGTATTTTATTTTTATTGCTTTGGTTCTGGGGGCGGAACCCAGGGCCGGGCACATGCTAAGCCTGTGCTCCACCGCTGAGCTGCGCCTCCAGCCACACTATGTAACAGCAATAGTAGTCTTCATTATTTTGCTACCATTATCATTCAAGGTCACTCATGTGATCCGGGCACTGCAGAGGTGCCCACCCAATGGCCCCTGGCATTCCTATGACACTCATGCCCTCTCCTCATTGCTGCTTGCCAGGTGTGACTCCAACCCAAGGAGGGCTCTTGAACCTGAACAAGATGGTCTGGCAAGTGACTGGGAAGATCCCCCTCTTCAACTACTGGCCCTACGGCTGTCACTGTGGACTTGGTGGCAGAGGCCAGCCCAAAGATGCCACAGACAGGTGACCCCCTCCCCAGGCCTGCAGGTGGCAATCTTACCCTGGGACTTTCTCCTTTCTTCCTCGGCATCGATACATTTCGTGAATTCCTTTCATTCAGCATGTATTATGTGCTTGGAAGTGCTGAGTCCCGACCCTCCTGGAGCTGGCCTTCTGGAAGGTTCCCCAGAGTCTCTGAAGGCCTGGCCTCTTGCTCTCCCACACCCTAATCTAGCTACAATGCCCACACACTCCTCACTGACATTGCACATTGTTTTCAAAAGCCTCACTTCTTTCATCCGTATCTCATTCGAGTTATGCTAGAGGAGGGATGAGGCCAGCCAGGCCTGGGGCCATTTCCCTGATCTACCACTTAGAGGCTGTGTGACCTTTGGCAAGTGGCTTGACCTCCCTGAATCTATGTACCTGTACCTCTGCCATGGGGTGGTCATGAGGATTAAGAAAATATTCGTAGATGAAGCAGGTACCTGGTGCATTGTAAGCACTCGGTCAGTGTCGGCTATTATGATCCCAAGGAAGACCAGAGCCCTGAAGGCCTTGGCTCTTCCAAGGCGGGCACATGGGAGCAGCACCCAGAAACCCAAGTCAGCTAATGGCCCTTGCAGCTGCCCCACCCACGGTCCTCTCCTGCCAGGTGCTGCCAGGAACATGATTGCTGCTACTCCCTCCTGAGGATCCAGCGATGCAGGACCCAGACAGACCACTATAAATACACCTTTTCCCTGGGAGACATCCAATGCCGTGAGTGCCCAGACCTCAGTGCTGGAGCTGGAGGCGCAGGAAGGGAGTTCTGGTCCTCACTGCCAGAACCAGAACCAGAACCTTTACAGGCTGAGTGACAATGCATAAGTAACTCAGCCTCTCTGTTCTAGTCCTGTGTCCAGAGGTGGCAACAGGGGTGTGGAGGAGGGGCAGGAGTGGGCATGGGGGTATGGGGATGTCCAAGGGGAAGTTTGACCCTTTTGGTACCTGGAGGTGAGGCCCAGCACTGACCAGCTCACGTGACCATGAGCCCATTCCTTAACCTCTGTGCACCTCAGTACCCTCATCTCTAATCTAACGTTCCTGCAAGAACTAAAATGAGGCCAGTAGGTCAGACAGGCTCCCCGTATTACTGTTGCTCCTTTTGCCACAACTGATCTTCATAACGGCCCAGTGAGGAGTCAGTGAGACCCTGGTCCTCTCCGTTTTTTTTTTTTTTGTTTGTTTGTTTGTTTTTTTTTTTGTGGGTACCGGGGGGTCGACCTCAGGACGTCGCGCGCCAGGAGGCGCCCGTGCCGCTGAGCGATATCACCGGCCCCTTTTTTGTATGTGGGTTCCGGGAGTCGAACTCGGGCCCTCGCACTTGCCGAGCAGGCGCTTAAGCCGCTGAGCCATCTCACCGGCCCCTCTCCGTTTTTACAGACAAGAAAACCCAGACTGGAGTGGGGAAATGTTTTCCCAGGTCATACCGCTGCAAACGACAGGCTCTGGCCTGATACCCAGGTCCTCTGGCCCCTGGGTGTGCAGCATTCCCAGCATGGAGAAAGATAGCAAAGCCTTGTCACACCAGATGCTGTTCATTGAAGACTTAAGAATACCACCTAGCATTTATTGAGCACTTACTGTATGCTAAGTGCTTTGCCTTCTTATGTTAACTCTTACCTGAGCCTTCTAAGCAGCCACTATCATGAGCAGTGCTTTACTGATAAGGAAGCTCCTGCTGGTCTTTGCACACACTGTTCCTGGCCTGGAATGTTCCTCGCTCCTCCTCAGCTTTCCCTGGAAGGCTCAGCCCCTGCAGATCTCAGTTCTGGTGGCTCTTTGCCACCCGTTTCAGATCTTGTAGCCATGCATCCTGCTTCCATCTGGTGCACTTTGTGTCTTCATTCTGCTGTTCTGTAACCCCTGCCCCACACCTGTACATTTTATTCTGTCCTCTTTCTCTGGGACCAGCCGTGCGGCAAGTAAAGGAGCCAGGGCACACAGGGAGGTCACTCATGTACATGCCCACACCTGTGCAGGTAGAATTGAAGTTGCTGAGCAGGGGCTGCAACACCTTCAGAGACTCTAGTTCCTCATCTGCTCTGTCCCAGGAGGGGACAGACACTGAGCTGGCCCTCCTCCACCTGCAGCTGACAAGGGGAGCTGGTGCAAGCGGCAGCTGTGTGCCTGTGACAAGGCGGTGGCCTTCTGCCTGAAGAACAGCCTAGACACCTACCAGAAGAAACTGCGGTTCTACAGGAGGCCCAAATGCAAGGGCGCGACTCCTCTGTGCACAGGCACTGCCAACCTGACTTTCCCGGGGCTCCCTCATTGAAGGGGAGCTGCCCTGGGTTGCATACAAAATACATAATATAGTTAATGTATGTAAGTAACAAAACTTCCTTTTTATTTTTCTTGATTGATTGATTGAGTTTCAAAACAGGGTCTCACTATGTAGCCCAGGCTGGCCTGGAACTCACGGCAATCCTCCAGCCTCAGCCTCCCGAGTACTGAAATTACAGGTGTGTGCCACCATGCTCAACCAACATTCCTTTTTTAAAAACTTTTTTTATTGGAGCACAGGTGTGTCCAACCCATGGGCCCCAGGTTAGGAGAAGTCTGCTCCGTCTGTCCCCAAGACCCCTACCCTGTTCCAGGACATCTTGAGCTCTGAAGTCCTACGGTATTGCAATATCCTGCCTAATCAGTCCAGCTTTCAATGCCAACCCCACCCCCGAAGGGAGTCTAGCCTTGCCTGCACCCTGCTGCTCTGGATCCCCAGGCCCACCCCAGCCTGGGCAGCAGTTGGATCTTGAGGAAAGCCAAGGCCAGGAGCCCCAGGGGTGATACTGGGGCCAAAATGTGTGTCTGTGAGTGTGGTGGGGTCCCGGGGGAGGTGCGGCAGGTCCTCTGTGTGGTCCCTTCTCACTCCCTCCAGTACTTTCCCAGCTGTACCCCGAGTGGTTGCTGTAAAGACTGACCTTGGGCTTTCTGTCCATGAGTCTCTCTCTTAAAACCCCGAGGTCCCCCACTGCCCCAGGATAAAGCCCCTCAAAGTGTTTGG
Organism: Erethizon dorsatum; assembly: GCA_028451465.1. Classification (NCBI taxonomy): domain Eukaryota; kingdom Metazoa; phylum Chordata; class Mammalia; order Rodentia; family Erethizontidae; genus Erethizon; species Erethizon dorsatum. The sequence goes on from CM051827.1 coordinate 120,568,521, forward strand.
ACCCTGCCATCTGGTGCTGTGTCCTTCTCCCAGACTGAGCTCTGAGGTCCCTGCTGGCAGGGCCAAGGCCTGTTTCAGACTCAGTTGTACCTTGGTGTTCAGGGCAGCCACAGAACCAAGCAGGGGCTCCGTGGACAGCCCTGAGCAGAGGGCTGGGGGACCCCACTGCTCTTGTTGCTCCAGACACCAGGGCTTGGTCTGTTTTTTCCTATCCCCTGGTTGTGTGCTCAGGGCGCTTCCTGCAGAGACATCTCCCTGGCTGATCTCTCCTTTCCAGCTTGGAGGGCTCACTCCTCCCTCTGAGGTCCCCAGCGCTTTCCAGGGCTTTCTTTACTGAGCTTTGCCACGAGTGGTAAATGTGACTTCTCCCTCTCCCACAACTAGACTGCAGCTCCTGAAGGATGGAGGCCATGTGTGCCTCATGCTACATACTAGGTGCTCAGTTAGAGCTGTGGATCAAATGAGTCCATAATGGGTAGGGGGTATTGGAACAGATATTGATATCCCACCCAGATCTCCTGACCCAGGCTCCCCAGTAAGGCCAGCATTGGCTGCTGAGTGCTCCAACCTGCCTCCCTCTTACAGATTCCCCTGTCTCCTGGGAGTTACCTTGCCCTGATCCCCAACCCCACCTGCTGGGATGTCACCTGTGACAGGTGACCAGGAGACAACAGCACTATGAAGGATATAAGCTCCCTTGCCTGTGTGCAGGACTCCTGGGTGGTACAGCATCCCAGAGTCCCTCCTGGATCAAGGTGTTAGGATGCCCCAGAGAATTCTGGAGCCACCTCTTTGCCCATCCCACCCCCTGGCCTGGCCTGTTCTCCTGGTCCCTGTACAGGTTTCCCCGGAGAGCATTCCTTCAATAAAGCACTTGCACAAGAATCCTTGTCTCAGGCTCTGCTTCCAGGAGACACATTTCACACAAATATCCTTTTCATATGTAAGGGTCCCTGATCTGTCACTCATGCGTGATTAGCTGTGCTTCCAGCCCCAGGGCTGAGGCTCCTGGGGCCACCCATGTTATTCTCTAGGCTGGGACACACCTCTGTGCAGGGACTGGAACTCACGGCAATCCTCCAGCCTCAGCCTCCCGAGTACTGAAATTACAGGAGTCTTCTCCAAGCCCACTGGCTCCAGTAAAGCAATGTGGGAAGAATTAAGGACCATGGGCTCTGGGTCCAGAGTCCCAGTCAATGTCCCACTCTGGTGGGGGACAGTTATGGTGGCGACTATGCATGGGTAGGGACGGGGTGGGGGAAATCTCTGTATCTTCCACCCAATCTTGCTGTTAACCTAAGATGGCTATTTAAAAAACAAAAGGTCTATTTTTTTTTTAATGTTTCCAGTTATACCACCACCTAACCATATGCCCCTTACCTAAGGAATCTCAGTCTCCTCGTGGACAAAATCCAGACAAAAATAAGAAAACAAGAAGTCAGGACAAGTAAGGATCCTGTAAGTTTAGTGTGAGTGAACTCTGAGGACAGTGCCTGGCACATGGTGGCTCTCTTTACATTTAACTCTATGGTGGCCCTTGGTACGTGGTGACCAGATCTCAAGTCACTCCCAAGGGGAGAATGAGTTCATTAATGTTCAGCGATGTTCCCTCTTCCAATCCAGTTCCTCTCTGTCGGATTCCCAGGAACAGTGTGCACTTATCGGGAGCTTGAAGCCCCATTAGTCCATCAGAACTCTCTGTGGCTCTGTGTGTTGCCTCTCTGAATCTCAGTGTTGGCTGCCGTGGGTGTTATTGCCCCCATTTTATACTTGAGGGATCTGAGGCTCAGAGAGAGGACAGACCTACTGAGGCCCCCAAACCCCAGGATTCTACCCCTGTTCCTGTGTCACACTCCCTTTGTACTGGTTGAAGAGCTTCCAGTTCAGGGCTGGGGCTGTAGCTCAGTGGTGGAGCACTTGCCCAGCATGTTTTTTTTTTTGTTTTTTTTTTTTTGTGGGTACCGGGGGTGGACCTCAGGACCTCACGCGCCAGCAGGCGCCCGTGCCGCTGAGCGATATCACCGGCCCTTTTTTCGTATGTGGGTTCTGGGAGTCGAACTCGGGCCCTCGCGCTTGCCAGGCAGGCACATACACCGCTGAGCCATCTCACTGGCCCACTTGCCCAGCATGTGTGAAGCCCTGAATTGGACACCCAGCACCCCTGGATGGGCCCCCCTCATGTCCTGGTCTTACCCACAGGGGTGGGGTGGGGTCATGGCTCCAGGATGGCAGTCGTGGCTCCAGCCCTCAAGCCAGGATGAGTGTCCAGTGAAGATGCTGTCTATTCCTGTGTCTGGGCACCACTGCACCGCAGAGTTCCCCCTGGCACTGGCCACCCTAAAGCAGCCATGATCCAAGACAATGGGAGTAGCCTGGCTGGTTTAGATTCCTTGGAATTTATTTACCCCCTAGAAGGGACAGAGTCAAGTTCCCTGGAGGGTGGTAGCTGATGGAATCAGCATGTTGGGGTTGTTGATAGAGCTACAAGCCCAGGCTGAGGTATGCTCATGGGGAAGGTAAAAAGGGGTCACGCGCAGGGCAACACTTCCCTGCATGACCACCTCGTACACCTGGTACAAACCTGGTGCTTTGTGGGTGATCAGTGGGTGTTGTGTGAATGAATGGGTCTCAAATAGGTAAAGATGTGGACCAGGAGGCAAGGTAGGCAGGTGAGGCCTCAGGCAGCCAGGACTTGGTTGGGGTTGGGGAGATGCTCCTACCCTGAGTTCTTGTTCTGAACCAATTCTGTATGATTTAAACTGAACAAGATGCAGAAGGAAAGAGAGACTCCAGGGACATCTGCTCTCCACCCACGTCTCTCACAGACACCTGGATGAGGGAGACTGACTGCAGGGCACAGCGCTAACTTCCTGTTCCCCCTGGGGTTAGGCTCTGCAGTAGGAAAGGACCAGGGCAGATATTGCACACCTGACATCAGACACCTGTGATGCCCACATGTTCACTCCTCTCCACTGCCTGGAGATGCTGTTACTGTTTCCTGCATCGTACAGATACAGAAACTGAAACTTCACGAGTGAGTCACTTGCTGATAAGTGGCAGGGCTGGAATTTGAACCCAGGTCTCTCTGGCTCCAGGGTCATGTTCCACCCTAACTCCTACACTCTTGATTGGGACAGCTCTTGACTCAGCCCTTTATCCCTGTAGAAAATTAGCTCCACCCAGGGACCATGAGGTGGAGGTAGAGTGTAGCAAGAGCAAGGAGGTAGAGTGTAGCAAGAAAGCCAGAAAAAATAAGCAGAACTGTCACACAGATAACAAGAATGGTCCCCAGCTGGAGCCTCCCATTCAGAGCACTTTATCCCCCCTCAGCCCTGGCCCACCCATCCTCAAGCCTCCTGGGGCCAGGGTTCTCCCTCCAGGGGCTCCGCTGGGCAGAGTGTTGGGCCATAGCATCTCCAAAATCCTGAATGCTTTTCCAGCTGGATCCTGCCACCAAATGCCCGTGCTCTTATCATCCGTCCTCCACTTCTCTGTGATGTGCAAGTAGGCTGGACTCTGGCACCTCCCCCTTCAGTGTCCCCTTGAAGAAGATGGGGGCATCTGCCCTTGGGGTCCCAGATATCCTTGCTCACTCCTGAGGTTAGTTCAGAGCCATCCTGAACCCAGGGCTCCCTGATGGCTTGGAGTTGGGAACTGGCTGCTCCACTGTCCAGCTGGGGGACCTGCATGCTTTCTCTAGAGTTCTCTGATTTTTGAAAATTTAAAGCTGAAGAAGAGATTTTCCAACAGTTTGAGGAAGCTTGCTGAGGGTCACAGAAGACAGGCAGAAGGCTCCTCTCTATTCTCTTTCAGCTTTAGGTCCTGAGTGAGCCCTGCTGTCTTGGGGCCTCTGCTTGGAGACGCTCCCCAGCTCTAGGTGACACTGGCTTCTCCCATCCAGAAAGCCCCATTTTCCTTCTGAGAAAACACCCCACCTTACCCCTGAAGCAAGTGCCTCCCAACCCTTGGCTACTCCCTTCTCCTTGCCCATTTTCCTTCTCTGCTTTACACTTTCTGCTGGTTCTTAATCCCTCCCTTACTCAGCCTTCTGTTTCTCTCACCCCATGCTCACCTAGAATGTGAATGCCTGGAAGGAAGGGGCACCCACTGTATTCCCAGCATCAAGATCAGTGCTGGGGGCAGAGGAAATTCTGTTGAATGAATGAATGAATGAATGATTAGGGATTGATTAACCCCATACTGTCTCTCTCAACTGGGCTCCTTTTCACCTGTGTGACCTTGGGCTAGTGGTCCTCTGATTCTGTTTGTGATTAGTAAAATAAGGGTGCTAATGCTTGCTTACAAAAAAAATTTTTTTTTTGGAGACAGGGTCTTGCTATGTAGCCTAAGCTGGCTTTGAACTTTCCATCTTCCTGCTTCAGCCCCTCAACTGCTGGGATTATACCATGTCCAGAAGCATGAAAAGATTATTTTTTTAACCTAACTCTTACCTCTTCCTCAAGGGCACTTCCCACTGTTGAGAATTTGGGACAGGGGAGAAGGGCAGATGGGCATCTTGGAAGGGGACAATTTTACCACCTCCCCGGTCCCTTCCTCCGGTGATAAGAAATCCATCCACTCCCCGCCAAGAATGCTTTCCCTATGCCCTATTCCACCGAAGTGTGGCTAAAGCGCAGTCTCCACGTGTGCTTCTGAGACCCTCCCAGGAGCCAGGCTGATGCAAAAGGAAGCCGGGGCTGTTCCTTCCCCTCAAGGGCCAGCCTGAAATGAGCTGTACATGTTCTGGCTCAGCTGGTGGTCTGTGGTAAGTGCCCTTCGTGGCCTAGACACCTCAGAACTGGCACCTGCAGAGCAGGAGGGAAAAAGTAAATCCCACCATGGTAATGTCATTGGGTGGCTTGGGTCCTTGCCTTAAGAGATTTTGATGGGAATTTCCATTTCCAAGTAATGATTGTGTCTGTGGGTGGTGGTATCAGTAGTGTGTGGGGCTCTGCTTTTCCAGTTTGACCAGAGATTTAGGATAATGGCTGGAGACTTCTGGGTATTGCCGAATCCCCCTATAAACCTCTTGTCCTAGGATCCTCCATCTTGAAGTGGGACATGAGCTGATAGACGGACACCCCCTACATGACTAACATGCCTATATGCAGAGCTGAGAAGGCTTTGACCTAGAGTTTTCCAAAATGAAGGTCAAGATTTGTGCTACTTTCAGTTTTCTATAGGGCATTTATAGGCCCAAGTGAAGGGTCACATTTTTTCAGCAAAAAACCACTTTTAAGTCCCTGACTGCCTTAGGAGAAAACATAAATCATGCTTTTAATGAGTAGCAGGCTAAAAGAAACAGGATTCTGCCCACCATCCCATCGCTGTGGTGGTCTTTGACAATGTCGTGACTGGGTCAGGAGCCCCTGCATCTTGAATAGGAGACGGGAAAATACCACTTCCGGGATGCCCCGTGCTAAGAGCCTCAGGTGCCTTTTCTCATCCACACTGCATTATTCATGGCCCTGCAGGGTGCTGTGTTTGGCCCATTCCACAGATGGGGAGAAGGCACTGAGGAAGGAGCTTGGCATCTCACCTGATGTCACTCACTCAGTGAGAAATGGCAGAGGCCTGGCAAGGCTGAGTAGAGTATGTTAAACCCCAGCCCTGGTACCAGGCTGCCCTCCCAGATGGGCACTCACTCCCCAAAACAGCAGGCCCTTGGCTTTCTGGTGGATGAGAATCCCTGCAGCCCCAGGGAGATTAAATGCAGGTTCCTGAGCCCCACTCCTTGTCCATGAATCTAAATTCAGACCCTGCAAAAATAAAAAAAGACAGAAACAGATGCAGAGAACCCATCCAAATCGGGGTTCCAAAGAAGGTGGGAAAGGGGGAGAGGTGGGAGCTGCAATGAGAAATACATTGTATTACAAGACGGTAGAAATTGTTTTGTGGGGAAACCCTTTTAGGAGTTGAAAACAGGCACAGGCACTAGGTGCCTAAGAAAAAATATGTGTATAAATTTAGTAAAAATGTCCATTAAAGGGGGTGGGGGTATAGCTCAGTGGTGGGCTGTGTGCCTGCTATGTGCCGAGTCCTGGGTTCAATCATCAGTACTAAAAAAAAAAAAAGTCTTCCAGTGTTGGTTTCGCCAAAATATTTTCTTTTATTTTCATGACCCAGAGAGCTATTCTGTAGATCTGGGGTGGGGTGGGGGACAGGAACCTACATTTTTAACAAGATCTGCTGGATATTCTGTGGCATTTGGTAGGGGATGGGGATCACACTCTGAAAAGGGCATGGTCCCCCTCTTCTCTGTTGCAGCACCTCCAGCTATCCCCACTGCCCTACTCCTGGCACCTGAACACCCACCCCATTGCTAACCTGGGCAAGACCTGTCAACACCAAGGTTTGCTCATCCTGCCTGGGCACAGCTGCTGGGTTGAAAGACTGAGGACCACGCTCTAGATCAGATTGCACCCCAGCCAGTTCTGTTGGCCTCCACTGCCTCCTCTGTCAACAGGATGATGTTTTCAAACCCCAGCCTGTCGCAGGGCACCTCCCTGCAGTTTAGGTGAATATTTACTTTCTTGATCCCCCTACTTTTCTTAGACTCACATATCTAAGAAGGTAATTTATATCCCTCTGGTATAGGGAAAACCAATCTCTTGTGTCATCCAAAGGTGACCACGAAGCATAAGTATAATCGGTGGCTGGGGCTGTAGCTCAGTGATAGAGCTCTTACCTAGCCGGTGTGGAGCCCTGAGTTCAATCTCTGCACAAACTCCTGGGACAGCAACAGGCTGGCGGAGTCTGAACCGAGCCTCCGCTGGGATCCGTGTTGAGCAGGGAGAGCCAGGATGTTTCAGTGCCTGTTTGCTGGCACAGGGTGGGCTCTGGGGGCAAAGTGTCATGCTGCTCCCCAGGAATGGCTGTCAGGACAAGCTCATTAGGAGAAGAAGGAGAAAAAGAAATAGAATAAAAACTAATTGGGTAGATGCAGGAAGAGGCATAAATGTCCCTTTGAGAAAGGGGGATTCCCTCCTATCTTCTTGTAGCAGGGAGAGAAGAGCAATTCTTACCACCAAAGACTGGTGTTGATGCCAGTATGAGTTCGGATAAATAACCCTTACTAAAGAAGCCTTTCCTGTCCATTACTTCTCCCATGTATTTTCTAGTCATTTTCCCATAATTCATCATTCCTTGAAGCCCAAACTCACTTGCCTTTGTTAAAAGGGCGTATAAGCCCTCATGTCAAACAGCTTTTTGCTTCACTACTCTGTGTGTTACCATGCACAGACATAATAATAAAGATTGCGAGCACTCGCTTTGGCAGCACATACACTAAAAAGATTGTGAAATGTCCTCCTGTTAATCCTGTTTCTTATTAACTTAATCCAGGGGTGCCCAATGAGTGAACATAAAAGGATAGAGGAAGAGTTTTTCCTTTCCAACACTGGCCTGCAATTCCTCATCAACATCAAAGTGACTAAGGTAAAAAAGAAAAACAAAAACAAATGAAGAAACAAACTAAACACCAGCTAAATAGAAAAATGCATAAATAAAACTAAAACCACATGTACCACCACCTGTCCATCTTAATTCCATGTGGAAAATGTGCTGTATGAAAGGCTGGCAGGAGAAACACTAACATCATCGTTGAGAGCAGGGGCTTGGGGTCCCACTGCCCGTGTCCCCGGCTCTAGGGTCTCCTGACTACCTGTGTGGAATCATGGGTACGAGTTATTGAAACTCCCTGAGCTGCTGTGACGAGGGGATTATAGTACTGTCCCCACAGGTGTGAGGTGGTACTGGTGACAGAATGCATAGGAAGCACTTAGCACGCAATGTAGCATGCAAGGACCAGTGTAGAGCCTGGCAGCTGGCAAGGCCACTGTGGCGGAGGTGGTTGCCAGTGTCACTATCAGCACTGGAGGTGGCAGCGGCAGCTGCGTCTGCTGATGTTTCCTTCCTGCCCTGCAGTGCTCATCCCCCACAAAGGCGGCTTGTTAGATCTCTACAGGAGGATGGCGTGACCTGGCAGACCACAGGGAAGTAAATGGTTTCTCCTTGGCTACCTCACCTATGCTGTCACCATAGCTTGGGGGGACCAGAGCAGCCCATGGATAGGTGACTGTGCCCTCCTGGGACAGCAGGCAGGCTGATGGAGAATGAACTGAGCCTCTCCTGTGCCCCATGTTGAGCAGGGGCAGCCAGGATGGTTAAATTGAGCAGGGGCAGCCGGGACGGTTCAATGCCTGTTCCCTGGCACAGGGTGAGCTCCGGGGGCTGACGCCTCATGCTGCTCCCCAGGGATGGCTCTCAGGACAAGCTTGTCAGCCTCTTGGTGCCTCAGGCTCTCTGTGCCCAGGAGGAGTGATGGTCACGGCTGCCTCACAAGGTGAACAGGAGGATTCAGTAGAACTGCTGGGCAGGGCACTTAGGACTTGGTCACACAGGGATCTGATTGGCCGTGCCAGGCACCAGGCCGGGCACTGGGGCACACCAAGGAGCCCATCCCTTGAGGAGCTCTGCAACGCTTCTGCAGAAATCAGCTCAGGGTGCCCAACTATAAGATCCAAAAACCTGTTTCAAGTCCTGACTCCACCATTAGCTTGGGCCCAACCTTCAGTGAGACACTGTGCCTCTCAGTTTCCCAATCTGTAAAATGGGATGTTGGGCTCAAGTTGGACACACTTCAAAGAGCATAACATTAAAAGGCGACGTGGGGTGTTCTTTCTGCACGGGGGTGCCCTGAGCTGCAGTTCCTCGGAACTGTGACTACATGTTCCACAGAACAGACACCTATCTCCGCAAAGAGATGCTCACGGAAGATAATCACAGGTTCAAGGTTTATAGCCAACAAGTTTATTTGAAACCTGAGTAATCTCAGCGTCTGGCAGCTGGCTTGCTTTGATTTAGAGGGAACCAGTGGTGCAACACTCTGAATTTACTAGCTCAGCAGTTTTAGAAGTGATGACTCCAAGAGTTTTAGACCTAGAAATCTAGCGTTTTTCATATTTTCTGCCTCAGGGATGCTCGGACTTGACAAATGAGTTATTTGCTGATTCCCTGTGTTTGTCATTTCAGAACTGACAGATAGGTGACTTTAAGAAGTATAAGAATCTTTGTGTAAGATTCTTTCAGATTCATTTCAGTTTCTTCCCAGCTCCTTGCTGGGCCAGGAATGGGGAAGGCATAAGCATTGATCCAATGACCTGGAACCATCCAGGAAAGGGAAAGGAAGTTAGAGAGGTGTACACAGTTCAAAAAGGCAGAAAAGCGAGTAATATATTTTAAGCAAATGTTCTATCATAAAAGATGGAAAGTGTTGTGAATAACTTTTTTAAAGGCTAGAGTAAACTGTTGGGAAAATGATGGTGGTATGTTCCCTATTCATTAGGAAGATGTGCCTCCTATAGCTTGACCCCTGGGATACCGCTCTGAATTTAGAAATCTGGAAAATTAGTTCCAGGACCACAGGTTGTCCCAGTTTCTATGGATGTCATCAGGATACACCTGTGGGCATATGGGACCCATACAGCCTCCAGGTCTTATCCCTCTCCCCAGCCCCCATATTGATTGCCGTGGGTATCACCACAGAGTTGGTTTGAAGATATACATTTCCAGCCCCCAGAGCAGCAGCTCTGACTTTGCTTGGGGATCCAGCCGTTCTGAAGTGTTCCTTCTACCTGGGCAGCCTTGAACGGCAGCGCGCTCTTCCTGCCCCACAGAGTTCTGACCACCACGGAAGTCATGCTGTCCCGGCAGACATTGTGCTATGCAATGGGGAAGTTCTCTGAATAAGAGTCACAAGTCCTGTATTGGAGGATGGTGCTGGGTGACGTAAATTAGGCCCCACAGCACGTGCCACTCTCTTGCTTTGGTGGAGATGGAGTCCAGGACCCAGATGGAGTCCAGACCCCCACCCTCCTGCCCATACAGCAGCCTCTCCCAGCCTCCATCTCCAGCCTCCCACTCTCCTCACGGGGGCTCTCGATCTACTGCACATCGATCCCTTCTCTGGCCTGAGCCTCTCAAGGGACAGACTGACAAGGTGGTTGTGGCTGTTGCTGTATCTTTGGGTCCCCAGTGCCTAGCCCAGGCCTAGCACACGTAGGTGCTCAATCAATGTGTGTGGAAGGACGAACCTGTGGGGGTTTAGGTGTATAGAGGAACAGGACTGTAGGAGTCCAAAAGAGGAAGGAGGACCCCTGCTGGGGAAGCCAGGAAGGGCAGCACTGGAGGAAGCTTTTGAGCTGGGCTGGTGAGGTGGGAACTGGTGCTCCGGATCCGTCAGGAAAAGACTGGGGCTGTGAGGACCTGCAGTTTGGGGTTGGTTGCAAGCCTGCTGGTCCTGGGCCAAGTTAGGGTATGTCGGGTGCTGCCTGGCCCATGACTGCGGCTACTCACTCCTGAGAATTGATCAATGCTCCCCGCAAAGGGACTCATGCAATCACAGTGTCACTGCCGTGAGTACATCACAGGGCAGCTGGGACGATGAGAAAAGAGCCACCTTCCCCTCTTCTACCTCACACCTCCCTTGGCTCCTAGGGCTGACTGTTGGGTTTAGGGTCCTTTCCTGTGACAATACTGCTTATTGAGTGCCTGCACATGCCAGGCGCTACAGTACTTTATGTGCATCATTTTATCAAATACTCTCAGCAACCTAGTGAGGAAGATGGTATCAGCCCAGTTGACAGCTGGGAAAACTGAGGCTTAGAGGCTTGAAATCACAGGTCTAAGGTCACATGGGGATGACATGAGATCACTCTGATTCTAAAGCCAGCACAAGCCCTATGTGGCCGAAACACAGTGGCTTGGCTCTGTCCCACTGAGCCCTGGGTCCCAAGCACCTGTGCTTGTGTGTCTTGTTCCTGTGCTGGGTGGTTACTGAACATCTTGGGACTGATGCCATCAGAGGCTTGGAGGTCTCAGATCAGAAGCCAGATCTGATGTAACGTTTGAAGAGGAGGGTAAGGGGCCCAGAAGCATTGCGCCCCAAGAGAGCCATTGGGACTTTGTGTAATCAAGGCTAAGACATGGAAGCCACTCATACACCTGCTACCTCAGAGCCAGAAGGGCCTGAGAGGTCACCGGGACAAGGATTTCTTAAACCTTTTGACGGTTACCCACAGAATGTAATGAAATTTACACCCGGACCCAGTGACTCACACTTACACAGCTGCCAGAGAAGCACAGATTGCTGAAGCCACAATTTAATGCTTGTGATCTATTACACACATGTACCCACAGGCACACACACATACTGGGTACCACCCTCTACACTGATGTCACGACTCACTGATGGACCAGGACTAGTTTTTAAATTATCTGTCATACCTGCTCTTGTCAAAATGGAAATGCTGAGATTCAGGAAAGGTAAGAGTCCTGCCTAAGGTCATTACATGTGCAAGGTCACAACTAGATCCTGGGTTCTCAGTACTTGCAGTTACCCAAAACTGATGAATAGGATGTGAATCTGTCTGTGTGTCTGACGCATTTGTATGATTTGGGGCTCTAGACACTGTGCTTTACCCGCAGCTAGAGAGGATCTCATTCTATACGTCTGGGAGGGGAGTGTTTCAGAAGGCACCTGAAATGCACCGGTCTCCCTCATGACTGTCAGTCCTCACTGAGCTGATGTGTTGGCATACAGTAGACAATCAGTAAGTGGTGGTTTTATTATTAGTGTTGTTGCTATTATTGATATAAAAATGCAATTCAAGGGTAGAAATAGGGGAGGAATCTTCCAGAGGGGAAGAAACGGCATGGATAAAGAAGAGTAGAAAGGAGGAAGAGGGCAAGATCAGAGGAGTGGATGGATTTGGAGGTAGGGAATACTTTGGAGATCAGACTCGAAGGGCAATGTAGCCACTAGGGAAAGATCTTAAAGATCAGGCTGAAGAATTTGACAATGCCGAGCCATTGCAGGTCTTGGAGAAAGGAGCTCATGAAAGAGACCATGGCTAAAGAACATTTGACTGATAATAGCAAGCTCCTCCCAAGGAAGACTTACTGGATAATTGTGGGAAACTACATTTCCAGCAGAAAAAGAGACACAGTCACCATCCTGGGAGGCTCTTGCTACTGGGTCAGGGTGAGAGCAGAATGAGTCCTTCTAACGGGCTAATGACCCTCAGCCTCTGAAGATGCCACCTAACATGGTGTCTAAGGAAGTGCCCACCCCTCGCCTGGCACAAGCCCAGAGCTGGGAGGCACCAGTGACAGGGAGAACAAAGAGTGAGCCCAGCCCTGGCCCAGACTGTCCTAGAGATGTCAAACTCCCAGACTGGCTGAAGTGTCCACCAGCAGGTAAGGCCACTTCATGACTTCAGCTGCAACTTCATGACGTTCTTCATCCACTTCTGTCACTTACTCAAAGCCCCTCTTGAGACCCGTACTAACCCTAGAACAGTGCAGGGGTGGGAATTCTGGGAAATGTATTTTCAGCTTAGCTAAGTGACATGACACAAATCCACAGTGCTCTACCTCTTGTTGACTCAACATCCCTATATGCTTTTTCAACGGTAACTTCCAAATAAAGATAACAGCAAAATCATCTTTCTGCCCAACAGGATGCAGTTATTCCTTACATAATCAGAAACACCATGGCCATGAGGACAGATGGTTCTTTCATCCATCATTAAATCATGTTCATTTCTATTCTAGTGTGATTCTAATCATCACAGTCACCTTCTGATAACTTTTAATTTAAGCTGTGAGATATAAGATTAACTACATTAACTCACTTTATGCAAAAAGCCGTGTCACCCCAGGGGTTGGGACTATAATATTACAGGCATTCACTTTCAGGGAGTGCCAGCAAATGTCTGTAAGACAAGTCCAGATCATTTTACCCAGTTAATTGGTCACAGGGAACTTGCCCATGAAGTCACATGTGCAGGTTAGGGAGGAGGAGGAAACAATACGGCAGGTGTAGGGCACATGGCATCTGGGCTCCTCGTTCATACAAATGGCTTGTACCTTCAGGACCTGTTCCAGCTCAGTCTCAAACCCGTTTGGTGATGGAACTGCTGCTGTGCATGTCCAACTTTATGCCATGGTGGGGCAGACAATGAACACCCAGTTCATGATAAGCAACACCGGTCGCATCATAACTGGACCACCCAAGGTCAAATACTCTGTCTGTTCTAAGGCCAATCACCAAGCCAGATATGTTTCTGAAAAGGGGACTAGTTCTCTGCAGCTGACTACATAGTTTGCTCCCAAATCCCAAGGGTCTGCCTCCTGCGCATTGGCCAGAGGGCTGTCAAGACTCCCACGTAATGTCTCTAGCTGCACACATTTCAGGCATCTTTGGATCTTCCGGGCCACATGGCCCAAATGGCAGAGAAGCTTGTGTGCCATCTGTTGCAGAGCCTGGACTCCGTTCACCTGGCAGCCATTCAGGTCATAGATTGAAACAATACAACCAGATGAGCCACAAGTCTCTGAAAAGCAAAGGCCCACAGGGTGTTCACTGTGTGTCCCTGTCAGTGAAAGGAAAGGCCAGACGCTGGTTCTTGTCTTTTCTCTTGCAAGAGGCCTCTCAACACTCGCCCCCCAGACCCCAGGCCCCCCTAGAAATGCTATGCAGGCAGCAGACCCCTGTATTTTGGGAGATGTGATGTCCTGTGGGTGGAGAGATGATCGAGGTCCCTGTGGACTGGATCATGATCAGGTCAGGGAGCTGATATCACTGGGCAATAGGAAAGAGGAGGAGGAGGATCTCAGGCCCCAGAAGCTGAAAGCAAGGGCTTCTGACGGTTTGACTAACAGCAATAGAGAACAAGTCATTCTGTGGGTGAACAGTCACAAAGCAGGGGACAAGGGAATGTGTTGATTTTCTCTAACAGCAAAGCCACTTCTGGAACAGCCACTGTGATTGGAAGCTTAATTAATTAGTTAATTAATTAATTAAGACAAGCTGGCCTGGAGCACTTGGTGCTCTTGCCTCAGTCTCCCAAATACTGGGATTACAGACCTGCACGGCCACACATCTTGGTTGAGAGCATTCCTCCACTGTCCTCCTCTATCAGCTTCCACCATCTGCCCAGGCAGGCAAGGAAGACTTTGTGTCCCTTAGGCAGATCTTAAGTGAGAATTGAAAGCCTTAAGCTCATTGTTTTCTTCTTCTAAGTTCTCCAACCCCATATTACTTTCTATTTACACTGAAATGCTTTATGGCATCAACTACTCTGGTCACCCAGAGCCAGCAGAGTCAAAGCCGTTGTGTAGGGGTGTGTACAGGTGATGGGTTAGGTAACTGTTTTATCCCTGCAGCCCGCAACCAGTCATTGTCCCCTTTACAACTAAAAGCCAGTCGTTAATGCCTTTAATCAGATAAGAAAGCCAAGCCCAGCTCACTCAGACAGACGCAAGTCAGGGAGCCCAACCTTCAGGCTCTGTTCCTTGGGAATGATATTCAGTACAAATCCTGTGTCGTCAGGGGACTCAGGCAGAGGCAGGAGCCCTGTCTGTTGTGACATGCTGGTGTAAGGACTGAAGATAGGCAGGTAGCAGAGCTGCCTTAACACGTGTGAAGCTCTTTCTCCACAGCCTAAAGTTAGCAGGGCAGACAGTCGGGAAGGGAAGGTGGATGTGAAGGGTAGGAAGCAATGACAAATGGGAACCTGCAAAGATGGGTGGTACCCAGAGGATGGACTAAGCTACACGGGCTTCCACACCTTCTGCATCCAGCTTGGTTGTTCTGCACCACGTGGAGAAGCTGGCTCCCCAACCTGTGGAACAAATGCACACCTGGCCCAACATTCAGAAAAGCCAAAAGAAGAGACCAGCAGGCTCACACGGGCTAGGCAAGCCAGCTGGTGACAGCATGTCCCAGCTGCAAACAGATCTGCCTGGCTCTGACCTTCCAAGTGCAAAAAAACCAGCTGTACTTCCCTTCTGCCTTCCAAATCTTGTACACACACCTCCCTGGCCCCAATAACCCAGAATTTGCAGAGAAAGGAATTCTGGGAAATGGAGCTTAAGCTAGTTACACCATCAGAACTCACCACACCCATCATGAACAAAACAAAATGTGTTTTCTTTCAGTGTCTCTCTCAAGACCTGGCCCAGGTTCCCAGCTTCCTCGTGTGATGCCATCTGTCCCACTGCCTAGGAACACAGTTTTGAAATCGGGCAGCCTGCTGCTTCCTTCCAACCTGTTTTCCTTATTACCTATGTGGCCTCAAGCAAAGCACTTTAGCTCCCTGAGCTTCTCTCAGCTCCTGCTGTGGGGATGAGGACACCTGCCTCGAAGGGCAGCTGGTGACATCTAGGTAGTATAGGGCACAGAGGAGGGACCAGAACACCTGCTACCACATCAGCTTGCCTTAGCTCTGTTTTCCCTGCTCTGTCTCCACCAGCAGGCTTCCTGTTTGACTCCTTTTCAGTTTGGGGACAGCTGTGAGCACCCTGTCCTCCCACCGATACATACATATGCTTGCACAGATCATGTTACATATGCCGCAGAGTCGCATTTGAATCTGAAGCCCAGTTCAGAGACAAGCGAAGAACCTATAGTTACAAGGAAGGCTGTCCACAGAGTGTGTGCTTATTCTCTGCCTGCTTTTACACAAAGATCTCTCTAGAGAAGCACATGCAGGCTGCTTCACACAGTTCAGTGTCTCTCCTAAGAGGAGCTGTGCAACTTCGGCAGGGATGGTGTCTCTGATGTGCTCCTGCTGACCAGGGATAGATGAATCAAACAGTCCAGCGGTTTCCCCAGAGGTGCTGCTCACAGCAGTGAGGCTGGGCTCTCTGGAGTTTCCTCCAGGAAGGATGAAGCCCGGAGCCCCATACAGACTGACTGCCCAGGGACGGCCTCTGGGATCCAAACAGGCAGTTAGGACAGAGAAGAAATGAAGCAGGATCTCAGCTGGAATCCAGAGAGAATGCCCAAGGTGGGTGAGCCCCTGAACTTCCATTTTCTTCCTTCATGAGCTGGAGTTGAACACAGTGTGGGCAGAGCCCAGGGTTTAGTATGGCCAGGACCTGAGGTCTAATCTGACTTCTCCTGTTGATGTGCTTTGTGACTTTGGGAAAGTCTCCTCATTTCTCTGGTCCTCAAGTACCTAGTAGATAAATAAATGTTCCCCACAGGCCTTCCAACTCAACCATAGCTACGTTATTTAATTAGTCAGACTGTGATGTTGCTTTCGTAACCTCACAGCATCCCCTGCTGGTCTGAGCTGCCTGGATCCAGGCTCTGAGCTAGGATCCATAGTGACTGGGCAGAACTTACCAGCAACACCCCATCCTGCCTGACACTGGATCCTGGGGGGAGAAGGGAGAAGCTTCCCCCGGAGCCTCTTCCCATCACTCAGAATGTTGCAATTGGAGAAAACTGGCACTCAAAACTGAATCTGGGAAATGGCTTGGATTTTTAAAAATCTCATGAGCAAATAGGGCATTTGAGCTCCATTCTATATTGCGTTGTTAAATATAGCACCAAGTCTACATCAAAACACTGGTATATTCGGGTAATCTCATAATTAAATTTTATTTAGAAAATGTCCAACGCTGAAGGCTTTTAAGTATAGATCTCACTTATCATGGGGGTTATTTTTAGGTATGTCAGCATAAAGAAGCCAAACATCCTTTCTTGGAAAAGATTCCCTTTTGTTTTGGAATATGACCTTTCTGCCTGTAGTCTTGGTATCAGAACGCCCTTTCTTTTGTAAATTGATAGATGAGTTGGGTATTTAAGTGTTCTTACTTGGTAAAAATAAACCCCACAGTTGAACCATAGTTTTAAAAAAATTCTTGTATAATGAAATCCCAGAACCTCAGCATCCCCTGTATCCACATCAAAGTGGTGTTAAGAGTCTCATTTTACCTTGCAAGGTACACAACAATTGCTTTTTCAAAGAGATTGAAAGTCAGAAAATTTCAGTGATAGAGCCAAGACCACACCATGGAGAAGCCATCTGGGATTTGATGCTTCCATTCTCTGGCCTAGAAGCCCAAGTTGGCAGGACTTCCGGTTACCTTCCTTTCATCTTCCTGAGGAAGAGTGAGACCCAGTGCTTGGCTTGGAGGACCCCAGATTCAAGGAAATGAGCCCAAGAGAAGGCCTGAAACTTATACCCCAAATCCTCCCTCTGTTATTCACTGTCCCTCTGTCTGAGTGAACGCAAATAATTTTAGGCTTAGGGTTTGATGGCAGAGAAAGAGTCCCGGGCAAACCCCCACAGCAGAGGAAGTGGCTGTGTGGTTTTTATTAGCCTTGAGAATGAATTTTATTTAATATCTATGTGGCAGATTTATGGAGTCAATTTTGCTTCTACTTGAGTGAAAATTCCCAGGAGGGTGGTGGTGATAATCTGAAACTGAAATTGAAATGCATCCCCAGCTCCTGAGGGGCTGACCAAACAAGTGGAGTCCCAGAGTCCCTGGGACCTTGCTAAGTCCTAGGCCAGAGTTACTCTCTTGGGATCCTCCAGAGGGTGATGTGTGGCCATGGGGCTCCTTCTAGCCCAGTGGAACTCAGAGAAAGAATGAGGTCTGAGCATCCCACAGAGTGGGACCCCTGTGCTGTAGCAGAGGACAGCCCCAGTTGCCATGGAGGCACTGTGTGTGTGAGTGCTCACTGAGGGCGACTAACTGCAGAAGATGTTGGGAAAATACTGGTAATTAGGGTTGTAGCTCCACAGGTTTCTCTTCAGGCAGTAGGCAAGCTTCTGGTCACAGGAGCAGAGCTGCATTGGGCACAAAGACCCGATTTCTGCAAAAGGGACACCAAATCCAGGAGGGGGATGAGAAGGATGTCCTCTGTCCACCTTGACTTGCTCAGAGTCAAGTCTGAGGACAGATATCAAGCCTGTGCGGACTCCCGGTCTAGTCCCCGTTCTAGGCAGCTCCTAGTCTGATGAAGGCGCAGCTCCTAAACTGAGTGAATTCACGGTCTGATGGAGGATGCGCAGCGGAAGCTGCTGTTCAGGATGAGGTTTCAGTCTAGGAAGACACACAGCTCCTGTCCTCAGGGAGGTCCCAGTCTGACGCAGGAAACAGACCCCCTCCCCGGGGTGCTCCCAGCCTGAGGATGGAAACAACCTCAGCTCAGGGGGAACTAATTCTCTTAGACAGGATGCTATCCCCAGGCTTAGCTTGGAACTAGATGACCTGGGCTTGAATCCTGCCGCTCACTGGCAGACTTTGGGCTTTGTTTTCCCCATGTGTGAAGTGGGGGAAACTAAACCTACACCATAGGTTACTTGGGCAGAGTAAGCAAAAGGAAGTCTGCAAGCATTTGCACCCAGCGAGTGCTCAGTCTAACATATGCCAGCCCGTTCCCAAAGGTCCGATATGGCTGTGACAATCCTGGCCCTTTTGTCCTCAGATGTATCCCCCAAGGGATACAGGCAGCTGACCTCAGAGGCAGGCCCAAACCAGAAGACCAATCTTACCGCAGGTGACCAGGCCCCGTGTGACTCTGTATGTGTAGTACTGTGATCGGATGTCGCAGCCTTCCTTCTCCAGCTTCCCATAGCAATGATCGTGCATCCAACAGCACCTGCCAATGCAAGAGGACTTGGGTCCTGAGTGGGAGGGGCACCTTCTTGACCCCTTGTCTTGGTGAAAGATAACAAGATGAAATTGTTCTTGTTGAGCCTAAACAAAATTAGACCCAGAACATAGCCGGGGGGTGGGGTGACTGCCTGCCTGAGATAAGCACTTTCTCAGGGACTATTTAAAGCCCCACTGGGAATTACTGTTGTCCTACATGCACCCCATGCTTTGCACAGCTTGCCTGTATCCATAGATTACTGGAATAAAGTATATCTTTAACATTCTTTAAGACTGCGACAATTCAGACAAGATACTCTCCACGGTGCCCAGCAACAGCACCTCCACCAATGAGCTGGTGCCAACTCCTTCCTCGGG
This sequence comes from Erethizon dorsatum, assembly GCA_028451465.1. Taxonomy (NCBI): domain Eukaryota; kingdom Metazoa; phylum Chordata; class Mammalia; order Rodentia; family Erethizontidae; genus Erethizon; species Erethizon dorsatum. Next base: position 120,587,358 of record CM051827.1, read on the forward strand.
TCTTCAGGACCAATGAGCTTTGTCTCCAAGCAGATTAGGTAAATATTCTCCCTTGGTTGCTAACCGTCTCTTTGCTTTCACCTCCTTGAATATGGCCATAGTCTACTAAGGCACTTTCATTCTCTTTGCAATGTTCTGCTGTCCCCAAATTAATATCATTATTATTATTATTATTATTATTATTATTATTATTGGAGATGCTCTCTGTCTGATTGTTATTCAGGCTGACATTCTGAATAGGTGCAAAAATTCAACCATGCCCTTTCAGCAGAGGCCACCTTAGTGGGTGTGGGCGGGCAGAGGTAGGATCTGGTAATATGGCTGAGTACCATCCTCTCTTCTACTAGGACTGCCACTGACCAGCTTTTTCCTCATGAATTAGACTACATTCCCCAGACTGTCTTGCAGGTAGGTATAGTCAGGTGACTAGGCTAAGGCCAGGGCACTCTGGGTAGAAGCCATGTACACTGCCTCCAGACCTACCACAACACCTTCCCACCTGTCTTCTACTTCCTGCCTCTCTCCATCTTTCATCTGGATGGAGATGACACAGCAGTGGATTCGGGTCAGAGTGGATGGCTGAGTCACAGCATGGGAGGAGCCTAGGTCCCTCCATCAGCTTTCCTCATGGGACTTTTATCTGAGCAAAATATTACCCTCCGGTACGGTGAGAGCGGTAGGCATTTACATTTACAGTTTTTAAAATTTACAGATGAGATCACACAGGGGAAACACCCAGTTTCCCTTATTCTTAACATCTTTGTATTAATAGCAGTAAGACAGCATATTAGGGTGTGGCAAACCAGCTGTGCTGGCAAACGTGACCTGTCCATCACAGCCAGGACATGCGGTGGAACAGCTTCCAAGCCCTGCACCTGATACCAATGGGGGAATGCTGTTTTCAATTCTTCTGGCACAAGATCAAACAGGCTTTTGAGAGGCCAGCCTAGACCTGACATCAGAATGGGGGCATAAAAGATGGCAGCCATTGCCTTGGAGCCACTGCCTTCTTTTTTTTCCCTCCAAAGACCTGCTTGGCATGCAGAGCACATTTTCTTTTTCCACACTCACTCTGCAGAGCACTTTTTTTCAGAGTACTTCTACTCCCTGCTTTTCTCCCTACTTTTACTTTTAATAAATGTAAGTGTGATGGCACATGCCTGTAAAAATCCCAGCATTCGGGAGGCTGAGACAGGAGCATCACCATGAGTTCGAGGCCAGCCTGGGCTACATAGTGAGTTCAAGGCCAGCCCGAACACATAGCAAGACCCTGTCTCAAAAAGCAAAACAAAACAAACAAATGAAAAAAAATAATAATAAATGTAAAACCTCTATGTTCTTTGTTTGTCTTGTCCAATTCTTTGAACAGGACAACAAAAGCCTGGAAGGACCCCTGGGCATCCCTGTACCTGTTAACAATATAATACGTTTGTTACAATTAATGAACCAATATCGATATATTAACTAAATACTAATTCATCATTTCATTAACCATAAAATGTCATAGTTTACTTCCATTTCCTTAGTTTTTATTTAATGTCCTTTTTCCCTCCAAAGAGCCTATCTTGAATACATTTAGTTGTCACACCTTCTAGGTTCCTCTGCACTTGTTTTTGATGACATTGATTGTAGGAATGCGGGTCAGGTGTTTTGTAAAATGTCTAGCTATTGGGATTTGGCTGATGTTTTTCCTTTCGTGGTAAGACTGGAGTGATGAGTTATTTATTTTGTTGCTCAAGTGGTTCCAGCATTGGCCACTGGGAATGCTTCCAGTTAGAGCCTATGACATACCCTTATCAATGTGGGGTTTTGGGTTTTTCTGAGCAATTCTTTGCTTTTTGGCTCTACGAGAGGTCCCAGCTTCATCTTGTACATCCCTGCCCTAATCCTGGACTAAGCCATTTCTGCAAGGAGCCTTGGTTCTTTTGACTGAAGAAAAGCATTAGAAACCAGACCTAGGCACTGGGTGTGCTTTGTGCTACAGGGGTGTCATTTCTTTTAGCCTCTCTCAGCTGCCGGGGTGAAATATTTGTTTTTATATTAACCTGGGTGTATATACATTTCTCTATTTCTGTATGTGACCATCTATATCTATACTAAGCTAAAGGGGAGTTCATACTGATGTCAACACTAGTCCACTGGGTCATGAACGATTCCCCTTGCTTGTCTGTAAATCCCACTCCAAAAGCAAGAAACCTGGCTCTAATCACTTGCCATCCATTTGTCTAATTATGCCACTTGTCTTCCATTATGAACATCTGGCAGTATCAGAATTGTTAACTCAGTAGGTCATTTTCCAGGATAAAGTATCACCCACCTCACATGTCCTTCTGGAACTGCTGACACTTCCCAATCCAGAGGTGGAATCTAGGTCCCCTCCCTCTTTCTGTTTTTAATTGACACATAATAAAAGTACATGTTGATGGAAGACAATGTGGTACTTTGATATATGTACATATTATGTAATGATCAAATTAGGGTAATCAGCATTTTTTATCACTTCGAACACTCATCCTTTCTTTGTTGTGAGACCATTAAGCTTCATCTCACCTAGCTCTTTTGAAATATTTATTACATTATTAACTATGGTTTCTCTATATGTAATAGGGTGACCATAGTTACTCTTCCTTCCTAATTGCATCTTTGCACCCACTGATTAACCTACGTCTCCTTCTTAAAACTTCCATATTTGTTGCAACCAAGAGGACAGTGTAGCCACCCTGGAATTTCTGAGGATGATGATAAAAATGCCTTTCTCTTTTGTCTTACAGTTTGGGATGATGTGATCTTAGAACCCAACAGTTGCCATGCTGTAAGGAAGTCTACATATCCTTGGAGAATCTGCAGTGAAAGGAACCGAGGCCTCCAGCCAGGATGCAGGGACAGCAACTCACCAACCATAGAAGTGAGCTGTGTAAAAGCGGATCATCGGGCCCCAGTCAAGATCCCGAGTTGAAACTGAGTGGAGCAGAGACAAACCATCCCAACACACCCCATCCAGGGGACAAATCCATAAGCAAAATAAATGACCGTGACTGTTTTAAACCACTGCATCAGTACCATTTGTTGTGATGCAATAAATCAAGTGACTCATTAGGCGTGGAGATCTTGGGGTTGTTTGGGAATTACTTGGCATATATTAGCAAGTCAATTTCTCTGAGACTCGGTTTTCTCAAGTATAAAGTGGTGTTTTAATACTTCTAGAACAGACAGAGCCTGGAGCATAAAAGGTAATTATGACAATCAGCTCACCAATCAGTGCCATCCTTGGGGGTCCCTCGGCCACCCCAGCCACAGTAGCAGCCATAGAAACCATAGTCCATCAGGGCATTCTTTCCAGTCACCTTCTCGATCATGGACTTCAGTTCTAGCAAGCCCCCTGGCACGGCAGGCACACCTGCAAGACAGCCCGTGTCCCTAGGTGACCCTGGGTGCCCCTCTGCAGGCCCACTTCTCAGAATCTCCTGCCCTTTTACCTTACCCTGTTTCATTCTCCCAATTAGTGGGAGGGGAGCAAGGAGGCAAGGGCAAAAAGTACAGAGAAGTGGTTAAGGGTTTCGACTTGGAAAAGGAGCAGATGAGGTTTCAAATCTTGGCCCTGTCACTAATCTGAAGCATGGGTAACAGGCCACTTAATCTCTCAGAGCCTCAGTTTCTTCATCCAGGAAATAAGGGCCCAAAGTGAGTACCCACTTCTTGGAGTTATCATGAGGGTTAAAGTGAGATGGTCTATAAATTCTGAGCACAGTGGCAGACCCATCATAAGGGACAGACAGAGAAATATCCAGTATAATCCAGAGAGAAGAAGGCAGAGCGACAGGAGGCTCCTGTTCCTCCCAGCAATATACCCCTTTCTCCCCTCGCCTAAGACCTTTTAGAACATAAGTTACACAGTCTTTGATCAGAATGGGAACCTTAGTAATCACTGACATCAGTTCCCTCATCTTACAAATTGGGAAACTGAGGCTCCCTCTGAGGCTGGAGTTTTCCCAGTGGGCCCACAGCTCTCTCCCTGCACTGTGTCTGGTTCCTCCTGGGGACTCCAGAGATCCAGCAAGACGTTAAAGGGCAGGACAGCCTGTGGGAAGAGAGGTTGTGTGCAGAGTCGTAGGGCTGCAGCAGGGGGGCCGAAAGCCAGGGGACAGTCACCTCCTAGCTGGGAAGTGGCCAATGGCAAGGTATGTAGAAGGCCTGGACAGGCCTGAGCAGAGAGTAATCTGGGAATTGTGGGCTAATATTTTGATACGGATCTTATGTTTTATTTCGAGGTCACTGTTTTGTTTTGGCCTTATTTTGTTTTGCACTGCAGGCAAAAATCCACTCCCCAGATCTTCAAGCTATACATCTTCACGTTCATAACCTTTACACCCCAACATCCAGCACCTGGACCTGCTACAGTCCTCCCTGTCCACCGTATCATCCTATCTCTGAGGAAGAATCCGAGCCTCCAGGAAATGAAGGCTCCTGTTGATGTTTATGTCTACATGGTAAGCGCAGGGCCGAAACTCAAATGCCAGTCTCTGTGACCTCAAGGGCTGTTCTCCTCCCCACTACACTATCTCCCCCATGGGGTGGAAGGTCATTCAGAGGTCATGCAGCCAGCACTTACTGTAAGCCAGGAACCAAGCCAGTGTGAGGAGGCCTTTCATCTCCGGGGTTCTGGAAAAGAAAACACATCCATGCCATGTCGTTCAGCTGGCATCCCCAAGGCCCGTTCAGACCCACCCAGCTCTATCCCTGGCCTCCCTATTCTGCTGCTCCTCCGTGTTGGGCAAGAATGAAGAGAGAAGAGGCAAAAAGCCATTAGGAGTTGGTCCAGTGGGGGGCTCTGGAGGAAGAGCAGCATTAGTGGAAGTGTTCATGGGGACACTGTCTCCACTAGAGGTGGCAGTGAAGTCTCCCATCAAGAGTGCTTCCAGCTACAAATGCCCCGACAAACTAGCCCTCTGCAGAAGATGTCTAAACGACCCAGAGAAACAGGTGGAGCTCTTCAATGGAGATGTGGTGGCACAAATTGAAGGGCAGGGACTGTCATAACCTAGATGAGCCATGGATGAGGGATGAAAGAAGCTGTAGGGAGAGAAGAGGCCGGGACATAGAGTGGTTGCCACAGAGGGTAGAAGGGCGGCAGGGAGCTGGTGTTTGCGTCAGCGTCCCCTGATCGTGCGGTGCTGCAGCTGCCTGTTTTCAAGGCTCTCTCTCAGGCAGGTCCTCTGAAGGCAGAAGCTGGTCACGCAGCCCCTGTGCTAGAACCGAGGACGCTGCCCACCCAGAATGGGTGCTCTGGGAATGGGACCCAAGTAACCACTATGTGCTAGGACCTTTCAAGTGCTCCTATGGCTTTCGTGCCCCCGCGTCTCTCTGTCCCTGTCTCTATCTCTGTCTCTATCTCACTCTCTCTCTCTCAAACACACACGCAAATGTATATTTATATGTGTTTTATATATACGTGTGTGTGTGTCAAAATATATCTATATTTGACAGTTGTGTTGGTAGAAAGACAAATATAAATCAAGCTGTGCTCATTATTACATATTCATTATTATTATAGTCATTTATTCTCCTGATTTTAAAAGGATTTATTTTATTTATTTATTTTTTTGTGGGTACTGGGAGTCGACCTCAGGACCTCGCGCGCCAGCAGGCGCCCGTGCCGCTAAGCAATATCACCGGCCCTTTTTTTGTGTGTGGGTTCCGGGAGTTGAACTCGGGCCCTCGTGCTTGCCAGGCAGGTGCTTACACTGCTGAGCCATCTCACCGGCCTCCTTTAAAAGGATTTAAAAATGAAGCTGTCCCCCCAGGTCCCCAGCATGGTGCCCAACTGAAGAGTAAGTGAACCCCAGTGCTCATGACAGCACTGTCAGTATCACTGGTCCCCATTTTCCAGGGGAAACTGAGGCTCAGAGACTGCAGGGAATTTGCCAGAGGCTGCAGAGCCAGTAAGGAGTAGAGGCTGGATTGAAACCCAGGCCTTGTGCCCTTTGCCATACAGTGGAACCTTCCCCACCAAAGGGACAAATTCTTTCCACAAGGGCTGGTTCCTTCCCTCCTGAGAAGCTGTCTTTGGCAAAAACACCCACCACCGGTCTGGAGACCACAAGCAATCACAGCCAAAAGCCAGAGGAAATTCTGTGCTGCAGGCTGCTACCTGGCTCTAATTTGGCCTCTTAGTGATTCCGTACCAGCAGCAGCCTGCTTCTGTCCCCTCCTAGCATCCCAAAGTCCCTGTTTATCCACAGCTTCTCAATTGTCCTGTGGGCTGCCAGGACTTCCCTTTTGGTGTCGTGCAGTCTCCAAGTCCCTGAGTTGAGGGGTCCCTCGTGCCAGTGCCCTGCCTGAGCCCCTGGCACCTCCCAAGGCCTGGCCTTCAAACACACAGCTTCACACTCCCTGGAGCTCCCGCGCTGGGCTTCGTCAAGCAGCTCTTCCAAGTTCCAAGAATATTCCTGAGGATACTGTCCACCCACAGCTCTTGCTCTAAACAGCCAAGGAAAAGGATCTTAGACCCCACTGTCCACACCAATCTTTCTCTGTTGCTTCCCGGAGCTGTCACAGGGCAAAGATGCCAGCTGCCACTCACTGGTTACCTCTAAGGTGCCAGGTACTGTCCATTGTTTCTTTAAAACCTCCAATGACCTTGACAGGCAGATAATGTTAAGCCTACCACTGATTCCCTTAAATGAACAAATGAATAACAGTCATTGATGTTACAGGTTCTGGAAATTGCAGCTCATGCGGGCAAAATGAATTTCGCACAGGTTCAGCCCTGTGCACATGCTCCTTTGACTGACAGACTGCTCCACTGCCTCTAAGCTACCTCTGGGCATTAAATATGCTTTGTATTTTTTATCTTCTATGACGCTTGGACAGCTTGGAGACCTTGCTAATCAGAAAGAGACTGCCCTTCCTAGGGTTTGCTAATCCCAAGACCTCAGGCGACTCCTCTGGGAGCATGCCTTCCCCATGCAAATCGGCCAATCCAAAGCCTTTATCCCACTCTGCTTTATGTAACTCTCACATGCCGGCCGCTGTCTCAAGCTCTCAACCCCGGGAGCCAGGTTCAGGACAACGAGGGAAGCCTGGACAGAGGGAATGGTTCACACTAGCCACTCCCAAGCTACCTGCCTCCCTGTGCCTTTCATTCACAAGTCACAATAAAGACTCTGGGCTGCTCATTCTTCTCCCCTTTTCTGCATCCTGACCCAGGCTGGCCCTGCCCCATGTGATCCTGGGCAGCATTACAGGTCCCCTTCTCCTGGGAACTGGAAGTGACAGACCCCTCTAATGGCAATCATCTTCTGATCCTTTTGCCCACCAAACCTGAATAAACCAACATCCAGGCACATTGCAGAGCTCCCTGGGCTGCCACAGTCAGTGGCTGGCAGCAGCGAAAGGCCCCAGCAAATGGGTCAGAAAGAGCAAGATAAGTTTCATGGACCAGTGGCAGAGGCATTAGAAATAGCTGCCCAGGATGCCAGACTATTGCTGGGGCCCAGAGCAGCCCCCCAGGGGAAGGATGTGGCCTTGGCTATTTTTATCAAATAACCACAGAGAAGAGCGAGAACAACCACGAGATAATTCCAGAGTGGAGCGGTGGCTGCAGTAATGAGAGGTGGAGAGCACAGAGCTAGACTAACGGAAACACAAAGACAGACTCAGAGGCCAGAAGCAGCCCGGGCACAGGGGGCACAGGGGCGCCAAGCCCACATTGAGGAGACTCCATGCTTCCAGGATCCCCAGTTCATGTCCCTTGGCTGAGAGGGACCAGCAGCACCAAGCCCCACAGATGGTCACTGAGACCTTCCTGAAAGTAACAAAGGCAGCAGCAAGGCCAGCCCCTCTCTGGCCCCTGCTCTGCCCACCAAGCGGCCAGGGGGCTCCTCTTACAGCTCCTCTCCAGCCTTGCTTCCTGCACCTCCACCAGGTAAAGGCAGACCCAAGAATGAGATTCTTACCAGTGAGTCCTCTGGGTCCTCAGGTCTGGGAAGAGGCAGTGGCTGGCCTGCCTGGTTTTAAGGGCCTGTGTCCACCTCCCACACTCTTGCCTGGAGTGGCTCCAAGATTCCTGTTAACTCACATAGGAAGCCTGCTTCCCCCCACCCTCTGCTCCCAAGACCCCTGGGGATTTTTTTTTTTTCCTGTATTCAGAAGCAGCTATTTCCTGTAGCAGGTCACAGTCCTGTGACTGTCAGGGCAGACATCAAGGAGGATCTGGCTTGATCCACCCATGGTCCAGGGATCCTTGCTGGGGACAGAGGCCTAGAACCCCCTCGCTGGCACAGCCTCCCTTTCTGCTCCACAGCAGTCCCTCTGCCATGGCTCCAGTGGTTTTCTAGCCCTCAATGCCTGCTTCTGTTTCATTCTGTGTTTCTCAACCTCAACCCAGGGACAGCCATGGGAGCCAGGTAGCACTCGCCACCCCCATCCTCTTCCTGCTTTTCCCAATCTGCCAGCTTGGACTTTCTCTGAAGCTTGTAAAACCCTCTCTGGAGATACTGTAAACTGTTACCTCCCCATGTCCAGCTGGTCCTTCTGGACTAGCTCACTACTGAATTGGGAAGTCACTAGGCCCGTGGGTAGAGAGATGCAAGCTGCCATCCCAGCTCAGCGACTTAGCAGCTGTGTGACCCTGGACAAGTCACTACACTTCTCTGTTTTCTTATGTGAAACATGAAGAAAAGTCCCCCTCTTCTCCAGCCCCAGAATGTCCTGATGAGAAGATACTACAGAAACTACAGCAAGTGCAATAGCGTGGGCCAGGGAAGCATGTGCCTTGGTGAGTAACATCACAAGCCCTGAGTCCTGGGTTCCAGTCCTGGCTCCCCCACTACTAACTCATCACTTTAGGGCTGATGGTAATTCACCTGCCTCAGAGTTGTTACGATTCAATGAATTAATGTGTGTGTAAGACTTAGAGCAGTAGTAAATGCAGAACAATGCCAACAAAGAAAAGATCACTAACCTGTGGGGTTCTCACAGGACACAAATGGCTACTACTATTCTCCATTCTCCACTTCCCTTTTCCCCAGCCTCCACCCCACGTCTTTCTGAGAAGAGTTTGGGGTAAACTTTGGCCTCTCTTCACCACTGACTTTCTCTCCCTCCTCCTGTCCTGGCAGCATCAGAAAGGAGCCCTCCTGTGGGTCCTTGCAAGCACTTCTGTCCTTGGGACCTAACCACTGAGTTCCCTGAGGGGCCCTGTGAATTCAATTCAGTGCAAAAGCTATTGACCAAGTGTCCACCACACACCGGGCACAGGGGCAAACACTGTAAAGGCACCAAAGAAATGCACACGCTGTCCAGTAGTGACAAGTGCTTTGGGGCAAATCTTCCCTGCCCTGTATTATTATTTATCCTTTTCAATCAATTCCTGTGTCCACCTACAAGTATTCACTCGCCTCGCCATCCTAAGCCAAACAACCTGAGCCAAAAACTGAAAAAGTAAATTCAAAAACCCCCCTTGACTCCCATGACCTCTTTCTCCAGCTTTCATTTTCCTCTGAAAGCCAACTTTGTGCACAGAGAGGCCTCCACTTCCGCCGCGCTCACTCCTGACCCTATATGGCTTGGCTTCTGCTCTGAAGGACCTCCAAGCCTGGCACTACTTGGAGGTTTGGATTTGAGCCTCAGTCTCTCAGGGTGCCTCACCTCTAAGAGCACCTCCTTCTCCCCCAAACTCTCTCCCTCTGCCCTTTGCAGGGCCCCTGTGCCCACTGCCCACCAATGCCTGTCCCTCCCTCTCCCCAGGAGCAGATGTCTTGGCTTCTCCCAGGGACCTGTTCTCAAGAGGTGCCTTCTCTCTTCACCCCACCCTGGTGGGATCTCAGCCCTATTGCTATGCAGGTATCTGGGTGGTGCACTGGGTTGGGCACCATCTCTAACTCAGCAACAACACTCTATGAAAAAGCAATGGGATACAGGACTGAGGAGATAATGCCATGCCAGGACTGGGAACCCAAGCTTGTTTAACCTCTTTGGGTCTCAGTTTTCCCACTATAAAGTAGAATAATACCAAAGCTGGCTTCAGTTAGGAGTTGTGATGATCCAGTGAAGTCCGACAGAGGGTGCCTGGCACCTCCTTGCTGTTGCGTCCTTCTAGGAAACTGAAAAGCCCACAAGGGTAAATGCCGAGTCTGCAGCACCTCTGTCCCCAGCCTGCCTGATATTCTAGCTAAGCAATCCCTGAGGACCTCAGAACCAAATACCTGAGCTCTCTAAGACCCAGTTCACCCTTCTCCAGGAAGGGATCCAGCCATTCATTCACACTTCTGTGGTTAAAGACCACGTTCCCCAACTGCTTCTGCTCTCAGCAGAGCAGGAGACTACGGAGGGGAGAATTAATTCTCCGATCATTTCTGGTCCTAGCATCCAGATCAACGTCTCACCCACGATAGGTCCTCAAGATATATCTGGGGAGTGAATTAAGCTGGGTCTACCGTACGCAGGTTGGTCTCAGGACTAAAGCCCCACCAAGGGAAGCCATAGAAACCTGGACAATCTCGCCCAAGAACCCGAGGTGCTGTTAAACACCCCAGGCCTCCTCACATGGCTTGTGTCCCCTGCATTCAGGAAGCTGGCACCAAGGGCAGGAGTATCTGGGACTCATTGGTGGAACATCTACTTCCACCCCCTCTCCTCCAGGAGGTTTTCCTTGACTCCTCCCTCCAGGGAGCTTCCTGAGTCTGGACAGTCATAGACACAGCGTGCGGACTGTCCACGTAGCCCTTTCTGGTGGGCGGTGCTTACGGGCGGACGAATCAGAAGGAACAAGAGAAGGACCCAGGACTCAGAGAGCATCACCTATGGCACAGAGGCAGGGCAAGTCCTGCATTTGTGATTTCCTTAATCCTCACAGAGTCTCGAGAGGCCTTAGGTAAGCAGACTGAGGAGTAGGCGCACGTAGTGCATCTGAGGTCTTACAGTTAGTCGAGGGAAGACTCAGAACTGTCAGCCTAACCCCCTGTCACCCAATTCATGTTCTTCCATGGAGAACTGGGGATTGAGATTTTCACAAGACACATGACCAATGGGTCATGTGATTTCCTTACAGCAAATGGGGAAGTGAAAGCTGCGTTGGAGCTGGTTAATGAGATGGTGGTCTTGAACTCATTGCCTGGTGCGTGGAACTGGATTTGGTTATAAACTTTCATCCCAGAGCTATGAGCACCCATAGGAAAGGTTGGCTTGGTCTACATTGTACTATTAAAAAGCAATCTGTTGCCAGTATACAAAAGTTAAGAGATCTTAGATAGGAATCTAAACTTCCAGCTTCTCCTTAAAAGATCCGCAATCACTTGTTGGCCCTGGGTACCCTTGTGACCACTGCAGAAGCAGTGCTTAGTTCTGCCCCAGTCCTCACCACTCCTTATTCTTATTTATTTATTTTTTTTGTGGGTACCGGGGGTCGAACTCAGGACCTCGCGCTTGTGAGCAGGCGCTTGTGCCGCTGAGGGATATCACCGGTCCTTTTTTCGTATGTGGGTACCGGGAGTCGAACTCAGGACCTCACGCTTGCCATGCAGGTGCTTATGCTGCTGAGCTATCTCACCGGCCCCTCCTTATTGTCTTATAGCCCACAGTTGCCCCATGCTTAACAGGATCTCTAGTGGCCTGCCACGGAACCCAGTCCCTAGCCCTACCCCTTAACACATTTACCAGTGATGGAGCAGCGAACACCCTGAGAGCAGAGATGATCTCTTTAGCACCTTTGTGTCTCAAGTGCTGATCTCAGAGCTTAGTATGTAGTAGTTGCTCAATAAACAGTGTGTGTGTGTGTGTGTTAGGAATACCCATTCCAGGCTGAAGGGGTCACTGGAAGAGGGGGTCCCTGTAACTAAAACTTGAATGGGTTGGAGTTCACCAGGATGAGAGTGTAAGGAAGGGCATTCTAGGCGGAAGGAACACTCCTTGCAGGACCCACAGGCACAGGTCATAATGACCCATTCAGGGATCTACAAATCGATGTGGTAGCTCAGATGCAGGCAGTGATACACTAATCACTATTTAATAACTGATTCTCTGGAGCAAAAAAAAGTCCCTTTCCGACATTTGTCAAATTCCAAAGCATAAATATTCCTACCTTGGAAAATGTCATGCTACCAGCATAAAGTCACTGACTGCAGTTGGGAAGCCATGCCTGGTGGTCCCATTACACAGTGTGTCCCCACCCAGGTCCAGGGAACATAGATTTTTTTCAAGAACATACATGATAAATAATTCTGAAGTGAAGAGTTGTGAGTACTTGTTATCTTTGTTTTTAATGCCATGTGTCAGTTCATACAATTTAATTTTTAAACGATGCCTGCATATTGACAGCTACCTTGCAAAATTCCTGAAAACCTGACCATCAGCCCGTGTAAGCCAATACAGGCTCTCTCTGGCACAGCGCTCAGTGGGGCAGGGTGCCGTGCTCTGGAACCACCTCTGTGTAACACGGAGCAAGATTTTTAACTGCTCTGTGCCTCAGTTCATCAACATGAATAAGAGGGTCATTAATTTTACCTGTTCTGAGTTGTCACACGGCAGGTGTTTAGGCACATAGTAAGGTCTCATAAATGTAGGCTATTTTAGTGGGAAGGAGGGACGAGCTCCCACTTGACTTCTTAGAAGGAAGTGTGTCGTATGTGGTTAGCAGGATTCAGGCATGGCTAGAAGGGCTGGCTGTGATGCAGCTGGGGAAGTCACAAGGTATCATGGGGCTAGGGTTTGGCCCTCGTCCTGTGGCTGTCTCAGAGTGAACTTGCTCAGTGGTGAGATGATCTGAGTTCAGTAGAAGGGACTATACGTGTCCTACCCTGAGATCTCCCAGCTGATATTCACAAGGCCCGGGGGTGGTGTGACACAGTCAGTAGTTACAGGTGGCTCCCCAAACCCAGTACCAGTCACATCATGGAAGCAGAAGTCACCATTGGTAGTGATGGCAGAAGCATGGTGCCCAGAGCAGGAGCCCCAAGCAGACCATATCCAGGGGTGTGCCCCAGTGCTGAGCCCCCTCTGAGGTGGTTTTTGGGAGAGCAGGTGATGTCTAGGTCACAGGAGACAGCCTGGAGGGCACAGGGGCTGCCTGGTTTTTGGAAGATGGCTCAGGGGCACCTTTTTGTCTCCAAATCTCTGAAGGGGTGTTGGGGGTAAAAGAAGTCACAGTCGTTCCACATGGCTTCAGATCACAAAACCAACCCCAGGCACACCTGTGCAAATGCATCAGAGTTTGGTGCAAATAAAGACATCTTATGGGTCCTGCGAAGAGAACGAGCTGTCTCAGGCTGGTGAGTTTTTTGTCCCCAGCTGGCATTTTTTATTTAACATTTTTCAATAAAAGCAGTCTAGTGTGGGAGGTGGGAACAGAGTGTGTGGGACACATCCCCACCCAACTTCTCAGGAATAAGGACTTTCCTTAAGGGCTGGAAACATCAGTGACTTGTCAAAGCACATGAAATCAGCTGTACCTACCAAGAGGCCTGGGTGCTATTCTGTAAAAATGTAAAAAAATAAAATAAAAATACATTTCACCAATTTTTTAAAAGAAGAAAATTATGAACCTCTCAGTTGCCATGGGACATGGGATAGGAGCTGTCAAGTTTTTTGTACTCCCTGCCCTCTGGGCCCACCCCACACCAACATTTTATCCATGTTCCAGGATGTTGCAAAGAGTGTATTTACTGAGTGGGAGACGGATTGGCCAAGCCTAAAGTGCCAATTGGTGCTGACATTCCACAGCAGAGTATATGATCTTGTTCTGGAAGCTTCCAAGCCTTTCTACTGAGGGTTCTGCACTTGCTGGTCCCCCTAGAATGCTTATAAATCATGGTGTCCTTGATTCTTTATCCCCGGTCTCTTAAGTGCCATGTTTCCCAGGAGCCCGGCCCTTTCTCTTACCCTAAGTCGGCCCAATTCTTACCTTCAAAACACTTTAACTCTCTTAACCTGTTTACCTGTTCAAGACTTACCCCCAGGCCCCTTCCCTGAGAATGTGAGCATTTGCAGGCAGGGGAATTGTCCACCCTGGTTTTCATCACATTATCAGCAAATAACACAGAGCCTAATGGCAACTTGGTGGTTGACATTTATTCGTGGAATCAAAAAGCACTTGGATGAGGAAAGCCATTTAGTCTGGAGGAAGCAGCAGCCCCATCTGGGTTGGAGCCAGGGTGTGGATTGGTGGCTGGCTCCAAAGATAGACACAGCTCACCCTTGCTGGGTGGCAGTTTATGACATGCACATGGTTTATGTGGATGTCACAGCCATTGTTCAGTAACAGGCTCAAGTCCTACTTTCACCAACTACTTGGCTAAAAATAGAAGTCTGAATATTTAACTGATGGTGAGCACATGTTTTGTTTTATCTTTGAAAAGCCCAATCAATTCAACTGTCCACTCTCAAGAAACATACCACAGCTTAGCCTTCCTTTTTGTTTTGTTTCTATTGTTCCCTCCACCTAGAATGTTCTTTGTTCTCTTTTTCTGACTGGCAAACACCCACTTATCCTTTTTTGGAAGACAGAGATATCTTAGAACAGGCCGTTGCTCTGGCTGCTGACATCCCAGATGCGCCTAAGGATCTTGACTTACGAGCCCAAGACACCTACAATTTCAGTCCATTTCACTCTTCTCAGTCCCGGGCTAACCCCAGAAACATTTGTTGAGTAATTTCTCTGTACAGAGTTCCCGTTAAGGCACCATAGGAAACACAAGCAAACCTAAATCCATCACCCCCTCTTACTTCACTTGCTTTTAGTTGACTTAAAGATCACTAATTTGGGAGGTCAAACATCAGGGTAATACATTTTTTACTTCCTGCTAGCTTTTTCTTGGTACTGGAGATTGAACTCAAGGCCTTCACACCTCCTCATCCCCTGCCCCTCACCCCCCACCTTTTAAATTTTGCAGCAGGGTCTCACTAAGTTGCAAAGTTGCCTGGGTTGGGCTCAAACTTGCAATTCTCCTGCCTCACCCTCCCAGAGTACTGGGATTACAGGTGTATGCCTCTGCACCCAGTTCCCACCAGCTTCGCTGTGTATAACAAATTTGATATGTGAGTTATGATCAGTCACCTAGCTTACTTCTCAGGGACCCGAAAGTCACTTTGCTGAAAACACTGACTCTTCCCTTGTGCCTGCGATGTCTGGCAGGTTCCTGGGATGGGATCAAGAGGTGTGGCCCCCTGACTGCATGCCCTGTCTGTCTCCTTGCTGCCTTAACTGTCAGCTTAGATTTTCTCAGCTCTGCATGCAGACATCTCCATCGCTCGTCGGAGCTGGTGTGTGTTTTTCTTCACCCCACCCTTGAGCTTTCCTCAGCCTCAGCAGCCCAAGCACCTGAAATCCAGCAGCCGCATCACAAGGCCCTGAGCAAACCACAAAACCAGAACGTTCACACAGGATGATGGCACCAGCTGCGAAAGTAACTCAGCCGTTTCTGGAACAAGATGACTGCTGATTGGTCAGGTCTTTGCACAAGAAGGGAAACATCTTTTGAAACTGTGCCCACGGCCAGTGAAAAATTACCAGACATTAGCAGACCCCAGCAAATCAATAGAAGTTTGCTTCTCCCTCTGTTCGGAGAACAGCCTGGTTCCTCTTTTGATCATTTCTGACTCCCTGCAGTTCAAGCTGAGGTCAGGCAGCTTGGATTGAAGTTCCAATAAATCCTCACCTGTGTGCTTGCAACTTTCGGCTTGGTCTCATTTCTATCGCTTCCATGCCCATAGTATCCAGTAATATCCGCACTTAGGACTGCATAACCCAGCACCTGTCACTTAGAAAGGAGAAATCGAACAGGTTTTCCAGGTGTCCACTGCACCTAGAATAACATCTGAACTCTTTCTCTTGGCCTGACAGGAGGCACTACCCCTTTGGAAATGCCTGCCCTGAGCCTGCCCAGGCAGAGCTAATGACCTCCTCATCTCTTCCCAAGTCAACCTTTTGTACCTCTACAACGGCACATAGCGTGTGCTGCCCAACTCAAGGGTGCTGTTTCCGCCAATGCCATGTGTCCCCACCACCCTCTGCTGCCCTCTCCAGCCTTGCTTTCTCCCAGCCACTCCCCAAACCTTCCTTTGGCTTTCTTCTCTTTCCCTACTGCTGGGCATCTTTCTAGACTTAACATCTTTATCCTTCAATAACTGCTTGGCCAGCACCTTGCATGCTGGTGGGAGGTGACAGACATAAGCAAGTAGAAAAGTGAAATGTATGGTTCGTCAGGTAGTAAATGCTACAGAGAAAAATAAAGCGGAAAAGGGAGACGGGAGTGTCGTGTGTGTGTGTGTGTGTGTGTGTGTGTGTGTGTGTGTGTGTGTACCCATGCCCTTGGGGAGGGGCTGTGGACAGCAGGAGCTGCCACTTTAAATCTTCTAGGTACAGGAGGTGACACTTGAACAAAGCCATGAAGGGTTTTCTTGTGCAGAATGTTCCAGGCAGGAGGAGGAGCACATGTGAAGGCCCAGGGATGGTAGAAACAAGGAAGCCAGATGCCCCTTTGCTATAGTCTTCTGGTGAACTTGCCTTACCCTGAACTGGATGGGTCCCCCCCACCCACTCTGCGCTCTCCCAGGTCCTGGTGCTCTTCCTCATCTAAGCACCAATCGGATTGTATTGCAATTTCCCCCCACCAGACTGGGAACGTCTTGGGGATAGGGACTGTATCTTTTATTTTGTTATTTCCAGTACCCCTTTGGGGCATATACATATTAACTAATTGAATCAATCAATGCATAGACAAACTAGACTTGTACTTGAGGATGTCTCATCCATCTATCTCCTTGGAAGTATTAGTACATTGTATGGCACAGATTTGGTCCTATATAGATGTTTGTTGAACAACTAATAGAAATAGCATGCTGGATGTGGTGGTGCACACTTGCATTCTGGGAGGCTGAGGCAGGAGGATAACCAGTTCAAGCTCAGCCCGAGTAACTTAGCTAGACTCTGCCTTAAAAAAATAAAAATAAAGGGCTGGAGATGTAGCTCAGTGCTAAGGCCCTGAGTTCTATCCCTAGTATCACACACACACACACACACACACAGAAAAAAGAGAGGAGAGAGAGAAGAAACAGCTAATACCAAGCACAGTTAACTTGGTAAGTTCTTCACATGTCTTATCTCATTTGATTCTTAAAAAGATTCTATGAGGTAGACACTATTATCATATTGTTAAATTAATTGGCCTAAAGTTACCTCCATACATATGTTAAGTTTGGCCAAAAGATTTCTCTGTAAATAGTGAATTGAAGCCTATTTTGACATGCAAACAGAATGTTCTTACTAAGAATAGTAACCTACTCTTATAGGAACCCAGTCTTAGCCAATCACAAGCAGCCAACTGTTCAAACCATGCTCAAACAAGACAGACATGTGCTGTAACCAATCAGGCTGTAACTACCTCACTTTCTGGTAGGCACCTCCTTTTCTCTGGCTATAAATATTACTGGTATCCATGTGGTAGGACTGGGCACTCTGAATCAGTTTTGGTCTGCACTGCTGTCTGATTCTAGATTCACGGCAGCAACAACAACAAACAACAAAAGTCAATCAAAGTCTGCAAAATTAGATTTGCTGTCATTTTCTCTTTTAGCAATATGCACCTTGCAGATTGGGACACTGAGGCCTGAAGAAGAAAAAATGGCGCCCCCTATATCACACAGCTGGTCGGTGGCAAAGCTCTGAAAGGAACCTGATCAGTTTGACTCCAAGGCCACACACACTTGGCCCAAAGTTTGACAGCCTGGCGTGGGTCAGGGGGTGGAGGCAGAGCAGGGTTAGACAGAGATGGGAGGAGACCATAGAAAGGTCTCCCCTGCGGCCAGGAATAGCGTGGTGCCCATCTCTGGGCTCCTTTGTGTACTGAACTGCCTGACATGAGGTGGATGTTCCCAGGAGTTAAGGGATGTGAAATAAATGGCGGTGATTCCTTTTCCCAAAAGGGAATGTTTTCTTGTGGTTTGGGTTACCAAGAAATTCAGGCAAGGCCTCAGATTAACATAAACACAAGTCCTAACCCACCCTGTTCAAGCTCCACCCCACCTCCACCCCTGGCTTCGTTCCCCATTTTAGGAATGATCTTCCATGCATCCTCCATCTTCCCTTTAGGTATGGCCCGGCTTTGCCAACTACCCCAGCCCTCAAGGTCCAACAAGTGATGGCTAGAGGACCACAGCAGCCCTAGGGAGGCTCCCCTGCCAGGGCTGTGCCTGCCTGCCCTGCTCCGTCCCCTTCTTGAGCTCTCCAGATCCCACCTCCCTCTCCAGCCGGTTTGCCCCTCCGCAGTTTGTGTAGCCCCCATGCTGTAACTCACCTCTGTGGCCTGGCCTTGGATCCTGCTCCTGGAGCCTGTCCCCAGCGACAGCCTTGTCATGCAGAGCCTGGAGCCCCAGTCCCAGCAGCCTGTCCACATCCAGCCTAAACATTGGAACCCACAGCCTGTGGATCCTGAAAGAGTAGATTCGTGGTTTCCAGAATTTTCAGGCAGTGAGTGGGAGTGAGCAATGGAGGCAGAGCCTGGAGATGATGAGAAGAGGTTTCCGGCTAGACCCCACCACGTGTCACTCTGCTCAGCTCCAGCTGCCTTTGCAGATGCAGAAAACCTAGCAAAACCCCACTGCGGCCCTGGCCACCCTGCCCTGAGTTATCCAGGTCACAGCCTAATCTACTTTGCAAGCCTCTGCTAATCCCTCCAGCCCCAAGAAGCCCCACCTTGGCCTCACAGCCTGCTAATGTCCTGGCTCATGGAGTATTGGGGCTCCTCTGGCTTGGCTGGGATGGAATCATGAACACAGAGCCTGGGGACTGGATGTCCAGGATCAGAGCCTGGGGCTGGAATGCCCAGGCTGTAGGAAAACAGATTGGAGTGACTGGAGCCATCACAGAAGCAATGCACATCTGGAAGTGAATCCTGAGAGTGGAGACCAGTGGCCAGAAATGCACTGTGTCACTCGCTCGGAAACTATTTGCTGAATATCTGGCTGGGGACAGAGATGCAGGAGCAAAGTCCTTGCCCTTGGAGAGCTTGGAGTTTAGTCCCCGAGACTGCATGTGAGAAGCCACTGAAACCCTGCAGGAAGCCCAGAGCCGTAGGTAAAATGATAACAGCTCCCTGCCAGGCCAGCCAGAGCTTGCCAGGAATAATAACAGCAGCAGCAACAATCACAATGGTGGTGATTAACACATATTTGGTTCTTACCATGTGTAAGGCACTGTGCTTAGCACAGCACCTGATTTATACTGTGTATCACAGACATTAACGCCAAGGGAGAATCAGTGTTCAGGCTGGTGACCCAAGATCCCCTCGCTAACCAGAGGCTCTGTAATCTTACAAGGACTTAACGTCTTTTCATACTAGCAGCTGCTAGTTTGATAACCTTCTTGACACAATACAGATATTAGCTGTTTTTCTTTCTCATGGTCAGAGGGAGAGGGAGAAGGGAACCTTAAAAATTGCAAATGTGTGTAGTCAAAAATAAAATTTGCTCAGAGTTCACTAAAGATAACTGTTAAGAACACTTTCTATTTTCCTTTCTTTTTATTTCTGTCCATACTGGCTTTTTAAAAAAGAATTAAAGCTTTACAGATTAAGTTGAAAATCTTCATCGTCCCCTCTCGCACCTATTTCTAATTTTCTTTCCTTTCTTTCCTAAAGATAACCAGATGGTGAAATTGATGAGTATTCTGTCCAGCCTTGATACTCCTGCAACATATGCGTATCTATAAATGATGCATAACCTTGTTGCCTGGTTTCCATTTCACATGAATGGAATGACAGTTACCTTAACTTGCTTTGTTAACTGTATCTATATCGATACTTTCAGATCTGATTTATTCTATAGTATATAATGGAAGGTATAATGTTGGGTTATAGAGTAATTATATTTTCCCCAAAATTTTACTTTGAAAAGTTTTAAATCTACTGAGAATTTCCAAGACTAATATACTACAACACTTCATCAGTTGTTAACATTTTTGCTATAATTGCTTTATTGCTTTACTTCTGTTTGTCTCTCTGTCTCTCTGTCTCTGTCTGTCTCTGTCTTTCTCTGCATCACACACACAAACACACACACATTATTTGAGGATAAATTACAGACTACAGACACCTAGTTTCTAAATAATCCCTATGCTTTTATCCAATTTGTTTACTTTTTCCCAGTCCAGAATTCAAATAAGAATCAGGCATTGCATTTAGTTACTGTGGCCCTTTAGTCTCCTTTAATCTAGAAAGTTCTTCATTGTTTTTCATGACATTGATATTCGAATTCAAGCCAGTTGCTTTGCAGAATGCCTCTCAATTTGGGTTTGTCTGGTTGCTTCCCTGTGATTATCAGCTTAACCATTTTCAGCCTAGAAATCATGAATTGGCAAAGTGCAGCTTTGCTAGCCACTGCAAACCTGGGACACCATTGGCCCTCATCCCTCTGGGGCTCCAACTACCTATAGCCCTCACACCTTGGTGTTATAGCTCCAAACCCTGGGTAACCGATTGCTGCCACTGGCCTCTGTCTCTGTGGGACATTGCTCTGGTTACGGCTGCTATGCAATGCTACCACTCTCCACTGCCAACCTGTGTTGACTTTTGCTGCTGGTCTTTGGAACTCTTTGGGGTA